>OX940807.1:5128443-7583588 GCA_954870605.1 Acer campestre
ATTTGGTGAGTGAACAAACATTTATCGATGAATGAATACATGGTAAGAGAGATAAATATCAATTAATGTATGTCCACTCACCAAGTGACACATCAGCTGCCACGTGTGTTGGGATGGAAATTGTGGGATTACAGGTGGGATGTTTAGCATTATTGTTTCAAATTACATATATATTTAGAATACTTTAATTGACAGATCAATAGTAACTGCATAAATGAATAGTACAATGGGGGAATAATTTTTCTATATAATTGTAATAAAATCAATTCGTCTTAGGAGAAAAAAATATTACATATAAACACTTTATTGCAATTTCGTTCGAAGTTCTATATATGCCTCATCAAATAGAGATTTTTTCTCGCGATCATATTTCGATTGCTAATACAATATATAAGGACCGCTATTACAAATAGTACTATATCCTTTATCGTGAAATATTGATTGCATGTTTAATCCTATGATTTTGTGAATTGTGTGAAAGTAGGAAACTCCAAATTCGTAAGTCAAGGGGTTTTATATATAAAATGTTTTTGGTGGAATAAAATCTGAACGAATGATCCCACTGAATTGGTCTGATTCTATCTTTGTTCGTAAGTCTTTATCTAGAGAATTTCCTAATCGTTGCAGAACAACTACTAAAAGATTCCGTTCCAAAGCAATTAGTCCACTACAAGAATTCAAAATAAAATATAAGCATCGAATACGTATAGTGTTAACCATACATTTACTAGCTCAATCGTTATATAATATATTTTAGCTTTTGAGAAAGTATTTTTTTTTTGACAGCTCCAAAGAGCAGGAAACAAAGAGCCCAGAAAAGGGCAAAGCCAAACAAACAGACAGGGCAACAAGAAAAGCGCCATCAGCTGATCAAATCCATCCTTCTCAGAAGAGCCTGCCTGCAAGAGGTCTTGGTTTGAGAAAGTATTTTGGTGACACGGTCAATAGGTTATTATTATTATTATTATTATTATTATTAAAAAAGAGGAATATGATTCGATCCTATAAACTTATTGAAGTGGGAGGTGGGACGAATGATTTATCATTTGGACACCTTAATTTCTGTCGATTAATATTTTATTAATTATAATGAATTCAATTTACTATTATGTATATTAGTTTATATATATATATATATTTAAGTAGAAAAAGTAATTTATATTACTTATAGAGTCTTAAAAATGTTTTTGTTTAAACAAATTCTATTTATATAATAAATTTCGATGGGTGACTCGATCAATAATTTGTTATTTTTAATGTAATTGAATAGCTGTCATAGATAATAATTATAAAGTCTACTAAACATGCTTCAGGTTCTTTTGTCTTGAATAGTATTTGTTGGGGAAAGAGTTTCTGGAGGATGGTTTGAGGTGGAGAGTAGGGGATGGTCAGAATATTGGTATTTATTCTGCTAAATGGGTTCCTAATCCTACTACTTTTAAAATAATTTCTCCTCCTTTGCTAGGTTTGGATACTACTGTGGATAAATTGATAACTCCAACTGGTGTTTGGGATGTTCCTCTGCTTGTTAGCAGTTTTGTGGAGGAAGATGTGAGGGCTGTCCTTAAAATTCCGCTGGTTGCTATAAGGGGTGTTGATAAACTGATTTGGCATTATGAAGATAGTGGTATTTTTTCTGTCAAAAGTGGGTATAGGGCGAGCAGAATTCTTGATAAGAGGGCTGGTTCTTCTGATAATACTAGGATTATGGGCCAGTGGAAATCTTTGTGGAAAATGGCAATCCCTTTGAAGATTAAATTATTTATGTGGAGGGCTTTTTTTAATTGGATTCCTACCCTGACTAACCTAGCTCGCAGAAATTTGAATGTGATAGATATTTGTCCTTTTTGTAAAGGTCGGGGTGAATCAACTTATCATGCTCTGTGGGGTTGTCAGAATTTGAAAAAGGCTCGGAAGGATTGGCTTCCTCAAGGGATTTCGGTAAGGAAATCTTATGCCAATTTCTATGATTTTATTTTGGACTGTCAGTCTATTTTGAAAGTAGATGATTTAGAGTTGTTATGTATTATTGTGTGGAGAGTTTGGTATTTGCGGAATTTGGTGGTTCATGGTGCTCATTCTCAGGATTTTTTGGCTGTGTTGCAATGGAGTGTGGGTTATCTGGATGATTTTCATAGTTCGGTGGTGGTTGTTGAACAGATCCCTCAGCTGCCTGGTCAGATTAGAAACACTTGGAGGCCGCCTGATATGAATTGTTACAAAATAAATTGTGATGCGGCTGTTAAATTGGATGGTGGTTGTATCGGTATTGGGGTGGTTATCAGAGATCATTATGGTTTTGTTCTTGCTTCATGTTCCTTAATTTTACAAGCCTGTTTTGATGCTAGTGTAGCGGAAACAATGCCTGTTTATAAAAGTTTGATTTTTAGCAAGGATTGTGGGTTATGGCCTTGTTGTCTTGAATCTGATGCTGCGGTGGTTGTTGCTCGGATTAATTCTGGTAGTCACCAGGAATCGAGTAGTGGTCCTCTTTTAGTTGAGATATCTAATTTGATATCTGAACTTAATGTGCTGTCTGTTCATCATGTTCCGAGATTGGCTAATATGGTGGCACATGGGCTAGCGAAGAATGCTCTTACGGTCGTTGAAGACCTTTGTTGGATGGAAGATGTTCCTCCGTGTGTTAGAAACGCTATCCAATTGGATATGCCTTCTTTGGCTCCGATTGTTGATTAGTTTTTCTAGTTCTGTTATTTGTATGTTTATGTCAAAAAAAAAAAAAAAAAAAAAAAAAAAAAAAAAGGTGATGGAAAATTAAATAATTCAAAGATGATATAGGCTGTCTGGTAGGAGTGTTTTGGGGTGTTTTTGTTTATGTTTTCTAAAAATAATTTCGAATTCGCCTTCACTAACCGATTTTCATTTTGTTTTCAAAAATTAAAAACAAATTGAAAATAAAATGGAAAACAAAACCAGTGATAAAATTGAAAAACACGGTGCTCTGGCTAATAACAAGAAGGTATAATTTTGGAGTTTGGTTGTTAGGTTAATGATAACTGGTTGTGGGATGTCAAGCTTAGAAGATTGCTTTTTGACTAGAAGGTTGAACAATGGAATTGCTTCTTGTTGTATTTGGCTAATATTTCTGTCAAGAAGATTATGGGGGATGCTTTGGCTTGGTCTTATTGTCCTAATGGCATATTCTTAGTGAGCTCATTCAGAAGATGTTTAGAATCTAACAGTGGAGTGGCTCCTTCCTTTCTTGACTTTCTCTGGCAGGGAATCGTTCCACCTAAAGTAGAGGTTTTTACATGGCAATTGTTAAAGGGCAGAATATTGGTGAAAGATGTCTTGCGAAAATTTAGTGTTGGTTAGGTTTTAAATTTCAATTATCCTCTGTGTGGTGTTGGTATGGAATCCATTGATAACTTGTTCCTTTTTTGCGCTTGGTCTTCTAAATTATAGAGAACAAGTATGGGATGGTCGGGTGTTAATTGTTGTTCTAACTCCACTGTCTTGGAATGGCTTGAAGGCTAGTTTGTTTTATGTCCTTCCCATTCAAGGAAGAGGGTGTGGGATACTTTTTTTTTTGCTGTCGTGTGGACTATCTGGGAAAGTCGTAATGAAATGGTGTTTCGCGATAGTCAAGTTGATCTGTGTAAAGCTTTAGATACTATCAAGTTTAGGGTGGCTCTATGGTTTAAGCACCATGGTAGTGGATCCGATTCAGACTTATCTTTACTAATTTTAGATTTAAATGAAAGGTGTGTGGATGCTCCAAGAGTCAAGGTTGCTAGTTGCAGTTCGTGGTTTCCACCTGCTGATATGGATTTATTTTTTAATGTGGATTGTTCTGTTAGTGTTAGCTTAGGGAATGCTGGTATTAGAGGAGTGCTTGGAGACTCAAGAGGAAAGGTTTTATGTTTGTTTTCGTTTATTGTGGGTATTATGGACTCTGATTCTACTGAAGTTCATGCTATCCATCGAGCTTGTCAATTATTAGCATCAAACCTATCCTTCTCTCATCGTAACATTACTATCATTAGTGATTTCAGTTACGCTGTGTCATGGATCAATGGCATGGATTTTAGTAATTTTCGGCTGTTTGGTTTGATTCAAGAAATTCGCCAATTCAAGTGTGCTTGGGTTGGCATCTCTTTCAAATTTATGCCGAGGGAGTCGAATTCTCTTGCGGACTGTTTAGCGAAAAATGGCTCTGCTGGCTATGGTGATAGATTGCAATGGGGTGCTTGATGTTTGTGCTTCCTATTTGTTTCTAGTTTTCTGGTTTTGTTTGCTTGGTCTCGGTTGTTAACTTTGCTACTGTTATTTTGGAGATTTTTTGTATCCTCTGTCTCATTGGTGTTTTGGTCTCACTTTTGTGTTTCGTTTTGGTTGTGCTTGGGGTAGTTTGTTTATGTTGCTTTCTATTGGTTCTTTCTTGATTTTGGTTGCTTGTACCCCTGCCTTTTAGTGGCTTTTATTCAATAAATCAGATGTTTCAAAAAAAAAAAAAAAAAAAAAAAAAAAACATGCTTAAGATGTTTTTCATATCTTTCATTTTTGTTTTTCATTTTTTTTACTCACTTTTTCCATTCTTCTTCACTCGTCAAAGACTCTCAGGTCTTTATCTTTTTCTCTTCTTCTCCACCTCCTCCTTTTTCTTCTTCCCCTTCTTATTCTCCACGAAAGCAAATTTGAGCCAATCTATTCCTTCATGGCCGGAGGAGGATCCCACCTCCTCCGACCTTGGAGTCGATGGTTTTCTCCTTTATTACTTTTTTTAAAAAAAAAAAATTCAAAGATTTAAAAAAAAAAAAATCATGTAATTTATGTTTATTATTTAAATTGTGAGTTAGTTGACAAATGTTTGCATTGATTTAGTGAATCAAAGCCATATTCTTGACCACATGTTATCTAGGATCTTGAACTGGTAAATGTTAATTAACTTATTGAATCAATACTCTGTTCCTATCCAAAGTAGTGTGAATATGCTTAAAGCTAGTGTTGAGTGATCTCTAGATCTAAGGGTCTACTTCTTGTCCCTCGATTGTTGCTAAAGTTAATCTTGTTGTTTATGCTTTGTTCGTTATTGACTTCTTGTTGGTGGTGTTTGAAAAGTTGTTCTTGGTGGTTGATTCGATTCAAAACGAATCTTGGATTATATGTTGATAGGATCATACTACCTTACTGGAATAATAACGTTATTGGACTTAATAACTACCATTGGATTTGATAAGAGGAAATCTAAGGGGTGTTATTAAAATTTGAAATTAGTGTCTTTTATTACGGTAAATTAAACTTGAAACCATTTCAATAGTTTTTTTTTTTTTTTTTTCATAGAAATAATAATAGTAAAAGATAAGAAAGAATAAAGGTAACAAAGGATTAAAACTTACATTAAAAAATAATTAAACCCTTTTTTAAAAAAACAGAAATTAAAAAGTTATCGGATTTCTATAAAAAAGATAATCCAATTAAAAAATTTTATCGTTACCGCATACATAATAATTACAATTTTTTTTTGTAAAATTTGTTATATAGTACGAATATTTTTGTTACTCATATAAAATGAGTTGTTACATGATAAACAACGTTGTTACAATCTACAATTTCATCGTTACACATTATACCAACGTGAAATTACTGCCACAAACGTTTTAATTATAACTTTTTACGTGAAATTTGTTACAAAACACGTATATTTTGTTACCCATATAAATCAAATTGGTATATGCTACATGAAAGTTGTTACGAGCTATGATTTTATTGTTACACATCATACCAAATTTGTAGCAACAATATATTGTTATCACATACATCTTAATTACACTTTTTTTTTTTATGTGAAACTTGTTACACAATACAAACATTTTGTTACCCATATAAATTGAGTTATTACATGATACGACAACGTTGTTACAAGTTACAGTTTTATTGTTACACATCATACCAATGTGAAATTGTTACCACAAATGTTTTAATTATGACTTTCTACATGAAACTTACTACAAAACAAATATATTTTGTTACCCATATAAACCGAGTTATTACATATAGTGGTGGGCCTAGAAATTTTAACCAAGTGGGGCTCTTGAATAAAATAAATATTATATAAAAAAATACTGAAAAATCAAGATCATATATTTATTTTTGAAACAAAAATGAGGTTTTTTAAATAAAGAAATTTTGATAGTATAATGAAGTTTAGGGTATAAAATAAAACAAAAGAGTACTTACTCATGATAAACTAAATAATCTTACATTAAAAAAAACACAATATTAATAAATAAATAATTAAAAGAAAAACAACATAAATTACACTCTAATTTTATAATAAGAATTTTTGTTTTGTATTTGTAATGAATTCACTTTAAATTTATAAAAAATAATTGATTAAATAAATAAAATTTATGATTTTAGGGTTTATTGATGGGATGTGTTAGGTATGTTAAACTAAAACTATTATAAAGAAAATATAATTTAATATAAAATAAAATTAAATTAAATAATCATAAATTGAGGATAGTTAAGAGCTAGAAAGCACACATACTCCATTTGGTGGAGGTAATTCGTATCCAACTCGTATTTGGTTCAGATACTCCCCACATACTCCTAGATACATATCCCATCCGCCGACTAGCGTATCCATTAACTTTTTAAAAAATTTGACTGGAGGATACTTAGGGGATACATCAAGGATATGGGAGGATACATCGAGATATGTCCAAGATATGTTTGGGGCAATATTATAATTATTTTAGTATAAAAAGGGGTAAAATTATAATATCAAAAATTCAGGGGTCAAAATGAAATTGTAAAAAAAAATATCAGATTAGGGGTCTAGGGCATAGTTCAATTTCAATCGGCCGCTTGAAATATGAAAATGCAGAGAGAAGAAAAGAAGAAGAAGAACCAACTTAAAGATCGAAAAAGCATCGATTGGTATCACTTATCAGACATGTATCATAATTTTTCCAGAATTTTTTCTAGTTTTTGGGTTTATATTACAACTAATAACTAATGCTTGTAGCTTGATTGTTGACATTTTTTTCTTTTAATATATATTTTTTTATTTAGTGAAATAATATTTGGATTGCTTAAAGAAAAGCAAATTAATTTTGTGAACGAGAGTTCAAACAGGACTTATGTGACATATGTTTTATTTGGATTTTGTAATGTGTTACGACTTTTGGATATTGTAATATATTACATTGTTATGACTTATGTAGTTATGTGACATGTTTTATTTGGATTCTAAATATGTTTTCATATATTATTATTTTTAAAATATATATTATTTTAATTAACATATCATACCGTATCTATATCCTACTTTTTAGAGATTTGGTTGGAAAAGAGAAAGTGAATTGTTTTATTTAAAATAAAATAAAAAAGTTGAAAATTTGAGAAATGAATTGAAAGATGGTAAAATAAAAAGGATATAAAATGTTATTAAAATCAAACTATACAAAATTGGTGGCAGTAAGATCTGAACCACAACCAGCAAAGTGGTTAGGAGGAACCGTTCCAGTTGTGTTAATAGCTTACTTAATAATCTATTTTGTGTTAAATATTATTATATATATAAACTAATTCGAAAAAAAAAAAAAAAATTGGGTGGGGCATGGACCCCACCTGTTCTTAATATGGGTCCACCTTAGTTATATGCTATGGTAAAGTTGTTATAAGCTGCGACTTTATTGTTACACATCATGTAAAATTTGTTACAATGTTAAAGTGTTACCATATCCATCTTAATTGCAGTTTTTTATATAAAATTTGTTACATATCACAAATATTTTGTTACCCATATAAAACAAATTATTATATGATACGATAACATTGTTACAACCTACAGGTTTATCGTATGACATCACATCAACACACTACAAAAAAAGTGATCTATAGTGACATATTTTTATGTGATAAATTTCAAATGTATCACAGTAGGTATTATTTTGTGACAAATTATATTATTTCTCATTATGTTTTATTCAATTTAGACTTTTTTAAAATAATTGCCACAATTAGTTAAAAACAACTTGATAATTTGTGACAAATAATATAATTAGTCATAAAATTACCCAATAAAAAAGGAAAGATTTTATTTTATAAATAATTAGGCTTTTAAAAGGCATCAGAATCAATAAATTTTATTTTATTTGGAAGAAAAAAAAAACGCCACAATCTTGGCGTTGTTATTTTTTTTCCTTATTCCATCTTCACATGTCTCTTGGTTCCCCCTTTGTCACTGACATATCTAGATTTTCTCTTTATTTTCTCTTTTCCTTAAACACACTTTTAGGTTTGAAACTGTGATTCATCCGTAGAAGTCATCAGCATTGTAGAGAAAATTTTGTAAGCTTCTCTTGATTGATTTATTTATTTTTATTTATTTATTTGTTTATTTTAAGGTTTGTTATCTTTTACTTGTTTTTCAAGGTCGAAATTTCAAATTCGAGTTTCATATAATAAAAGTTTCTTTGAATAAGAATTTTTTTTTTTTTTTATGTAGAATTATATGTGTATATATATATGTTTAGGGATGTTTCTTACTTTTAATTTTTTTCTCTTTAGTTTCTCTTTTCCTTAAAAACACTTTTTAGGTTTGAAATTGTGTTTCATCTTTAGAAGTCACCAAGACTGTAGAGAAGATTTTGTCTTGATAGAAAAAGTAAGCTTCTCTTGATTTAATTTTTTTTTAGGGTTTTTTTTTCTTATACTTGTTTTTTTGGGGTCAAAATCTCAAATTCGAGTTTCATATATTGAAAGTTTCTTTTAACGAGGTATGCTATATATATAATTATATATGTGTGTTTAGGAATGATTCTTAACTTTAATTTGTTTTTAATTTTTTTCAGGAACCCATAATTATTATTTCATGATTTATAGTTGCTTAGATTTCTACAATACATGATATTTATCAGTTGATGTGCATACTAACTGTTTGATTAAATGACTCTTATGGAACAACCAACTGTTTGATGCAGCATTGAAAAAACAAAATTATATCTTATTGAGGTATTAATAATATACTTTCATTTATTGCAGTTTGTATCTAGGTGAAAAGTTTATTCCTATCTTTTCATTTACGAAAGTATTCTAGTATTGAGGCTTGAAGAATCTTCATCATGGTTATCCGGATATAATTGATGTAATGCATTTATCTCAAAATTTGTAGCAAATTGGTGTATGTACACTAACAATTTTGTAATATATATATATATATATTTTCACTTTCTTTTTTCCTTTTCTTTTCTTTTTTGTGTTTTGATTATCAATTCCTTATTGTACTTTTTGTATTTAAGTTTTCTTGTAGTTAATAATAATTGAATTGACCATTAATTAATTTTGATTGAATTTGTAACTTGTTATCTACTTGTTAATTGTCACTAAATTTGTGTAAAACAAACATAATTTTCATATGGTTAACTGTCACTAGGTTTGTGTATAGTGACAATATTTAAATAATTAATTATCGATAAGGTTATGTATAGTGACACAATTAAATATCGATAAGGTTAAGTATAGTGACACAATTAAATATTGATTATGTTATATTTAGTGACACAATATTTAAATAATTAATTATTGATAAGGTTATGTATAGTGACACAATATTTAAATAATTAATTATCGATAAGGTTATGTATAATGACATAATTTTGTCATGATTAATTGTCACTAAGTTTGTAAATGATGACACAAATTTAACAATAAATTGTCACTAAGAATATGTATAGTGACAAAATCTTCAAACAGTTAATTGTCACTATATATAAATTTAGTGACACAATTTTTATTTTGTCACTAATTAAGGTCGAGTGATAATATGTCACTAAAAGTTATGATTCGTGACATGTTGTATGTAGATATTTGACCAAGAGACACGTCAACAGAATGTGTAGAAAAGGCGGATCAAAGAATAACCACGTCATCCTTGGACTAGTCAACGAAGGGAAATATTGGGTAAAAGGCGTACCAGCTGGCACCCTCATCAGTCTAAATCAGAAGAGCGCTCGCCAAAGTAGGCTAACTAAGAAGAAGGCAGCTTGTGTTCGCCGACCTAACGTGTTCGCCCAGATTTATGCAATCAGGGAAGTAACCTTATTCCAGTATACCTCTTACAACAAGGATTCGACCAGATACAAGGCATAAAGATTGAGTCTTATTCCAGATAGGGTACAAGCCGTTGTTAGCAAAGAAGAGTCCAAACAGGAAGCAAACCCTAAAACCATCTACAAACTCTAGATTCCTTGTACGAGTTAAAATAGGAACTACCCTATTGATACGGCATAAACACGGGAAACCCTAGGAAAACTAGTATAAATAGAACCATAAATCCCATGAAAAGGGGTTCAAGAATATAAAGAGAATAAGACAATTGTATGAGAGATCAGAGTATGTAAACTGCAAATAATCCATAGTATTATTCTTCTGCCCTTAAGGGGCGCCGTGGTTTTTTCCCATTCAAGGGTTTTTCCATATAAAATTTGTCTTGCATGCATTGATTTATTTATTTCTTTATTTGTTTTGATTGAGATATTACTGTTGAGTGAGTCAATCCAAAAATCACCATCAACAATTGGCACTAAAAGGAGGGGGCATGAATAAAAAACTTCGAAGAACCCTTACGAACAGGTACAACATGAGCAACGACAACAATAGAGATGAGATTCCCAGCAACGATCAGGTCCTCGAAGCAGCTGTGGTCCCGGGGGAGGAGACATTAGCAATGGGGGAGCAGTCGGTGGCGACACCAGGAGCTAGGGTAGCCAACCCGGAAGCTCTACAACACTTTCACACTACACTGTTAAATTTGGTCAACGAAGCTGAAAGTTCACAAATTAACACGGTGTGTATACAATATTAATCTAGAGGGGGGGTGAATAGATTTTAACTAGATTTCACCCAATTTTCGTTTAAGGTCAATATTCCGAAAATGCCCCTAATAGACAATATAAAAACAACAAGTGTAATATGGTGCAGAATTATAAATGACACTTGATGTATACATGGAAAACCCAACCACTGGGAAAATACCATGGGCTGTTTAGTGCGCCACACTTGAACCTCGAAATCCACTAATTGAAATGAAGTTTACAACCTATGTAGACCTCGTCTAACACTCCGGTCTGTAACCCCCCACTTCTACCACGCGGGCCTTTAAAAGTGGCTCTAGTCCATCTTGCTTGTGGCCTAAGCAACCTTAGCCAACAAGACTTAAATTCTCAATGAAGAGATAAAACAACCTATGTGTGAATATATAAAAATACTCAATACATGCAATGAGAGCTAGGCAACCCTATATGCTTATCTAGGATGATTAGATGGCAACAAATGCAATCCTAGATATCAATGGCTAAATGACATATCATATAGCTTAGCTAACAATAGATTATAAAAACCTAGATAGCTATCACAATACAACACTCAATCATGTCATCACAAACAATCTCTATTTTGAATATAAGATATTAATCTAAGATCATTCAAATAATAAAAGAGATGCCTTGATAAATAAAACACTAAATATCAATGATAAAAGTGAAGAACATACCAAGGGAAGTGTGATGACCAAAACCCATGCAACTAAGCAAACTAACTATGCTAGAAAATGCTTAGATGATCTTTGATGCACATGTGTATAGTTTGAGTGTATAAAAATGAGTTCTTGATTTAATTTTCTCTCAAAACTCTCTCTTTCAAGTTTAGGGTTCTTTTAGAGTCAGAGAACTAAGTTAGAGAAATGAGAAAGTATGATATTTATAGGCATCAAGAACAGGGCAAGTGAAAAGACAATTTTGCCCTTGAAATCACCGATCAGCGGTTTAATTCTGCGGTCGTGGCCGCAGAATGTAACCGCCGAATTGAACCCGAGAAGCAGGGGTTCATTCGGCGACCAGATTCGGCGGTCAAGCGAAACCGCCGATCAAAACCCAAAATGAAACCGACCTAAAATATCTAATTCGGCGGCCAGGCCGCCGATTAAACCGCAGAATAAAACCCGAGAATAATAAATGCATCAGGTCAATTCTGCGGTTTCGATTCTTCGGCCTGACCGCCGATCGTAACCTCAGATTCAGTCCAGAGCTTTCTGGAATCAAACGGCGGTTTCATTCGGCGGTCGTGGCCGCCGATAAAACCGTCGTTTCACCAATGATGGTGAAACCAAAGGAGAAGCCAAGGGCATTCTCCGAAGGCGATCTTCGCGCAAAACCAAGCACATTATCGTGCGAGCGCGGACGTTTCCGAACATATTCGGGAAACGAATTACACGACACAAAACACACAACAAGATATGACAAACAATGTGCAAGTGTGAAAAGTGACATTTGAAGAGAATGCACACTAAAGTAAAGCATACATATGCAAGCATTACAAGTGAGTGTGTGCAACTAAATCTTTTCAATAAGAAAGTAAGCACAAGATATACCTTTGAGTGCTTGTCCACCTTGAGGTCTTGATGAGGGTCATTGAGCATGAACACCTATCACTTAAGCTACCCTTTACAAACAACCCCAATATGTGGTTTGCACACGAAATAAGCCAATCAAAAACCGGGAATCCTTACAGAAGCCAACAAAATCGGACTCTCGCTTCCTATAGGGCTAGGAGCTTCGTCTCCCTATGAATTGACCACCAGCACACCAGGGAACTATCCGCCAGGAAGGTTGCGATCAGAAGTCCATGCTACAACTCCCAGCGTCCATGCGAAACCAACCATGGAGGAAAGCAGCCCAAGATCCACCAGAGGTCTTAGAAGAAAGAAGGCGTAGGAAGGGAAAAAGTTTGTTGGACGAAGAATTGCTAGAAAAACGGAGCCGTGGACGAACACATAGGACGGTCACTGACAATGCGTATAATAGAAACCGTTGGAGACGACGATCTACCTCATCAGGAGACAGGAGTCCCTAGCCAAGAAAAGGGTTGTGATCAATAAGGGCATGGCAAAGGAGGTCCGAAAGCACAGATAACCTAGGAGCCAGTGGGAGTATGAACAGTAGAGAAGGTGATTATTGGAGGATGACAATCAAAAGCAGGCTCAACCCAGAAGGGGAACCAATAGGTCACCGAAGTGTCACCCTCCAACAGCTATCAAAAAAGGTCTCAGCAATGGCCCGCCGATATGGACATAATGTTTCTTCGGATGATGAGACATACAATCCATTTGTCGATCATATCGCCCGTACCCAATTCCCAGAAAGGTTCAGGATGCCAACCATCGAGCAATATAAGGAGAACAGGGACCCGAAAAAGGATGTACGTAGATTCCATAATGTCATGGCCCAGTATACATCCAATGATGGTCTCTTGTGCCTAACATTCCCTCAAACTTTTGGCGATCTTGCTTCTAGATGGTTCGGACGCCTACGTGCCAGAAGCGTTAACAGTTTTTCCAGTTTTAGTAAAGCGTTTATAAGGCAATTCATAGGAAGCGTGCAGAGAAGAAAGTCACTAGCTCACCTGTCAAACTTGAAACAAGAAAGCAATGAGTCACTTAAGAAATATTTGGCAAGATTTGGGAAAGAAGTTGCCTAAATAGAAGATGCGAGTGACGTAGCCGTTATAGCAGCCTTCACCAATGGACTGCAAAGTGGTCACCTGTCTTTTGACTTGCGGAGAGACTGGCCAAAGACGTATGAGGAGATTATGGATATAGCTGGAGACTATGCATTAGCAGAAGATGAAGAAGTGGCATAAGGGGGTAGCTACGTCCATGGTCACAAACCAGACGCAAAGCCCGAATCCAAGGATGACAAGGCAAAGGGCTAGTCACGTGATCGCCAAAGTGAAAAGAACCAAAAGAATCAGCCCAGAGAGAGTCGGGGTAGCAACAGAACCAGTAGGTTTCGAGGCTGGTATAGTAAATACACTCTTTTAACTGGCGAACAAGAAGACATACTGTCTGTAGTAGAAGACAAGGGACTCGCCAAATATCTGCGACAACAGTCAGCCAATGCTAGGAGGGATACAACAAAATACTGCCGATTCTACAAGGATCACGGGCATGACACTTCAAAATGCTTCCAGTTTTGTGATCACATTAAAAGCTTGATTAGAGAGGGACACCTTAAAGATTTCACTCTGAAGGGAGACAAAAATACCGGTCGCCAAGATAGCCACCGAGTAAGCGGACAAGAAAGAAGGAGCCCAAGAAAAGGCAGTCCTAACACTGTGATAAATACTATTTTTGGTGGACCTCACACTGACAGAAGCAATAGGGAGACGATGTCAGAAGTCTGGGAAGTGATGTACAAAAACAGGGACTTGGAAGTAAACTCTGTACAGAAAAACCACAAGAGAGCAAAAGAAGGGCATAACCCGATAATCTTCACAGCCGAGGACTCAGAAGGAATTGATGCCAAGCCTAATGATGCAATAGTTGTGGGGGTACAAATAGCCCACATGGATGTCCTCCGGGTGATGATAGACAACGGAAGCTCCGCTGACATTTTAAGTGCCAAGGTGTACAACGAACTTCGACTAGACTGAAAAGATTTGGAAACATTTCATGTGCCCCTGAAAGGATTCGGAGGTACAGAAGTAAGATCCTTCAGGAACTGTGAAATTACTAGTAAGGTTTGGAACGGCACCTTGTCGGAGGACTATCCTGCTGGATTTCATTGTTGTCGACATTTACAATTGGCCGTATAATGCCTTACTTGGCCGACCATTCCTGAACAAAGCTCGGGCAGTCACATCCACTTATGCATTGAAAGTGAAATTCCTAACAGAATTCGAGATTGGGGAACTCAAGGGGTTGTAGGAAATGGCTCGCCGCGCCAACCTGTCAATCTTCAAAGACAAAGATGGAGTGGAAACCTTGGGTGTTTTTCAACTCTATCAAGAGACAAGAGAGGAAAACCCCAATGCATTTGAACTAGACCCGAGGGATAAGACCGACAGAGAAAAAGAGGAACCCACCGAGATAGTCATTCTGGATGAAAAAGAACCCAACAAAACTGTCAAGGTTGGAGCAAATTTGACATAACAGATCAAAACAGGCATGGTGAATTTGCTAAAGGAGTACAATGAGATTTTTCTTATAGCCATGAAGATATGCCAGGAATCAATGCAAATGTAACCACACACCATCTGGCTGTAAGCGAAGAATGCAAGCCGGTGATACAAAAAAGGAGAAGCTTCAACCTTGAAAGTAGCGTAGCCATAAAGGAAGAAATATCCAAGTTGCTCGCAGCAGGATCGATTAGAGAAGTCAAATATCCTGAGTGGGTGGCGAACGTCGTGCTCATAAAGAAGAAGAACAATCAGTGTAGACTTTACTGACCTGAATAAAGCCTGCCCCAAAGACAGCTTCCCATTGCCAAGAATCGACCAATTGGTTGATGCAACAGCCGAACACGAGCTACTGAGCTTCATGGACGCATACTCAGGTTACAACCAGATCAAAATGCACAAACCAGACGAAGATAAAATAGCGTTCACCACAGACCAAGGACTGTACTGTTATACTGTCATGTATTCGGCCTGAAGAATGCTGGGGCAACATACCAGCGGTTAGTTAACAGAATGTTCACTAGCCAAATAGGGAGAAATACTGAGGTGTACATCGATGACATGCTAAACATGAGCATCACGGCCGACAGACATGTAAATGATTTGTGAGAAACCTTCGGCATATTAACTCAGTTCGGAATGAAGTTAAACCCTTCAAAGTGTGTGTTCGGCATGCCATCCGGTAAGTTTCTCGGGTACCAGGTACATCAAAGAGGGATAGAAGTGAACCCTGACAAGATCAAAGCATTGGTCGACATGGTCTCCCCAAAAAACCTGAAAGACATCCAGAAGCTCACAGGATGCTTGGCATCGCTGAATAGGTTTATAGCAATATTAACAGATCGATGCTTGCCATTTTTTAAAGCGCTCAAGAAAGGGAAAGGAATTGAATGGAATAAAGATTGTGAACAAGCTTTTCTTGCCCTCAAGGAATACCTCGGTCGAGCACCGCTGTTGTCAAAGCCAATCACAGGAGAAAAGTTATACTTGTACCTGTCCGTCACAGAGGCAGCCATTAGCTCCGTACTAATAAGACAGGAGGATGGGTTAAGAAACCAGTGTACTATACAAGCAAAGCGATGTTACCCGTTGAAACAAGATACTTACCAGTCGAAAAAATGGCGCTCGCCCTGATAACATTAACAAAAAAATTGAGGCCATATTTTTAGGCACACAAAATTGGGGTGTATACCAATTGTCCCCTAAAAATGATTCTACAGAAACCAGAAGTGTCGGGTAGACTTACGAAATGGGCCATTGAGCTGAGTGAGTTCGACGTGGAGTTCATCCCAAGAACGGTAATTAAAGGCCAGGCAGTAGCAGATTTTGTGGCAGAATTCACTGAACCGGACACCGAAGTAGCGAAAATGATGATAGAACAAGCAGAGAAAAACTTTCGTTGGAAACTTCGTGTCGATGGTCCATCAAACACGCACGGCAGTGGGGCAGGGATAATGGTCATAACCCTAGAAGGGGACTTGGTAGAATGTGCCCTGCGATTTGATTTTAAAGCCACCAACAACCAAGCTGAGTATGAGGCGTTGATAGCAGGATTAAAGGTATGTACAGCCCTAGGAGCTGATGAGGTAGAAGTTTTCAGTGATTCCCAAGTCATCGTCAACCAGGTACTTGATGAATACCAAGCAAGAGACGAAAACATGATCGCTTACCTGAAGCTAGCAAAAGAATTATTGGGACGATTCAAAGAATTCAAGATCGTTCAGATCCCAAGAGAAGAAAATGAACAGGCAGACATTCTGGCCAAATTGGCATCAACTACGGTCAACATCTGGCCCCGAACAATCCCCATGGCACATCTACTTCAACCAAGCATAGCTAGATAGGTTGAAGTGGGGGTAATCATGAACGAATCAAACAACTGGATGACCCCAATAAAAGAATACATGATCAATGACATCCTCCCAAATGACTCACTAGAAGCTAAGCGGCTGAGATACAGAGCAACAAGATATTCGGTCCTCAGCGGCGAGCTGTATAAAAGAAGGTATTCAAGAGTACTGCAAAGATATGTCAGACACAAAGAAGCAGAAAGAATCCTGAAAGGTATACACAGCGGGAGTTATGGGAACCATGCTGGGAGCATCAGTCTAGCCCACAAAACACTAAGGTAGGGATTCTACTGGCCAACTATGTTCGTCGATGCAAAGAGAATAGCAACCAAGTGTGAGGCATGTCAAAAGATTGCAAATAACATTCGCCAGCCACCCGAACGCTTACAATGTATCACCTCCCCATGGCTGTTCGCCATGTGGGGAATTGATTAGATCGGCCCAATGCCCACAACGCCTGGAGGAGCAAAACACGCGATTGTAGCAGTGGATTATTTCACTAAGTAGGTAGAAGCCGAGTTACTGGTGCACATAACAGAAGCAAATACAGCTAGCTTTGTGAAGAAAAACATCTTATACAGGTTCGGAATACCAAACACCATCATCACTGACAATGGGAAATAGTTCGACAACAGAAAATTCAAAGATTTATGCAAGAAATATGGGATCAACAACAACTATGCCTCTCCAGCTCACCCACAAACAAATGGACAAACCGAGGCAGTAAACAAAATCATCAAGCATAACCTGAAAGCCAAACTAGCTGTCAAGAAAGGGAGTTGGGCAGGAAAACTTCCACAGGTGTTATGGGCATACCGAACAATGGAAAGAAACTCCACTGGAGAGACACCCTATTCCATGGCATTTGGGACTGAAGCAGTCATCCCAGTCTAAACAGCGTTCTTTTCACCAAGAACACAACTCTTCCAGCCTGAAATCAACGTTGATATGTTGAAATATGGCCTGGACGAACTAGAAGAAAGAAGGGAACGCGCTCAGATAAGGAACGCTGCCTATCAGCAGAGAGCAGCGAGATACTACAATTCAAATGTAAAGGTTAGAAGATTTGCACTCAGGGACTTGGTACTAAAAAGGGTAACACCAGGAACCAAAGACAAAACTGCAGGATTGCTCGCAGACAAATGGGAAGGGACATATCGCATCATGGGCATAGCAGGCCATGGGGCATATCACATTGCCCGAAGAGGAGTCAGCGAACTACCCCGACCATGCAATGCTCAATATCTGAAGATTTACTACCCTTGATACTTCAATTCGAGAAGTCCTTTTGTTATTTCATTTTTCCATTTTATCTTTTTAGAAGTTTTCATTTTTTGATGTCAAGATTGTAGGAAATAATCAATAAAGAGTAATTTATTACTGAAATTCCTATTATCGTTGAAACCACAAGTCAGCCATAATGAACAGTTCGCCGGTACACATGAAGTGAGTTACTTAAACTCGACGAACACCAGAAAAAGGAATAAAAATGGGGAAATACCCCACATTATAGCAGGCTAAGAGCGAATATGCCACAAAAGCAGTCTGAGCTAGGGAAAGATGCCACAAAGACGGCAGTCGCAATCATTATCAAGGTATAACACCCCAGAATATAAAAGGCATTCAACAAACAGCACGCAGGGAATACACCCTGAAAAAGTAAGTGTTGGGGCTAAAACAAACTAGCATTAAAACAGTAAGCAAAAGAGGGAGACGTCCTAACAGTATGCTTGCATAAAACTTGGTGTATTGTCGGACACGTCCTGACAAACACTAGGTAAAATAAAAACTAAGCAATTATAAGCTAAGTGATAAAAGGCTTCAAGCCTGGGCCAGAAACTCAGCAATGACAGCTGAATAAAAACACATGGAAGTAATGCAGCGAACAAAAAGGGGTGAACACATCAAAAAAGGCGAGAACTGATATAAATAAATATAAAGTATATTTACAGTATCAAATGAATAAAAAATAAAATAAAAATACATCAGCAAAGAAGTCAAGCACTCGCTGGTGGAACATCCCCATCGTCTTCTTCATCACTCACCTCATCCTCTGATTGCCAGACAACCTCCTCATCTCCTTCAGGCATGAAAGATGAATAATCTCGGCTAGAAATGGGACCTAAGTCAGTCTCATTACCAGATCCAGTGAAACTCCCCTTCTGACCAGAATAGTACGTGTTGAAAACACGCTTAGTAGGGATTTCAAGATGCATGGGATGAGGTTCTGTTAGTGTATAGCGGCAATGGGCCTTCCACCGTTTCAGTTGCCCTTTAATCAAGCTCACAGCACCATCCATGTGTAGTTGAAGGGATTTGTCAAAATGCCTCAGGGCCTTCTCATTAGAATGGTCCTTCATGGCGAAGAACCTTTTGGCTTGCCTCATGCCCCGCTCAAATTCACGAAGGAGAAGCGCATCATAAGCAGGAGACCTCTTAAAACGCTCAACAGCTTCAACCTCTAAAACGGCCTTCGGGTCATTTAGAATAACATCCTGTGAAGCCTGTTGGTTCTAGAAGTCCTCAGATTCGCACTCAGTTTTTTTCCTAGCTTCTTCCGCTAGCCTTTCTACCTCTATGCGAGCAGCGAGCGCATCCTAACTCCCTGCAAGTTTATCTCTCAACAGCTTAACCTCCTTTTCAGCTACGAGGAGCTTCTCTTCAACGGCAAGCTGAGTAGCCAAAAACCCATTAGCAGATTCCCTCAGCTGAGCAAGTTGCTGAACGTGGGACTCCTTAGCTGAAAGCTGGTCAGCAGTCAAACGGGAAAGTTGTTCCCACAAGCGCTTATTATCTCTTGAAACTGTATTCCCGCGTTTATATTTGTCTGCCATTTCAGACATCATTTGAACAAGAACGCAGTCAAAAAGATGACACAGCAAGTGAAAAAGAAAGAAGAAAAAAGGAATCGAAGGACTTACCAAGGAATGACAGTAGAAGAAGAACTCCATCTTCTTGTTGCATGATTTGCCCTTCACTTGCTCCCAACCCTTACCAATACATATATCATTACGTATAAAATGATTCAAGAGCTCGATGGAGGAGAAATTAGATAAGGACACTGCCCCAGACCCCTCGCCTTGGTCAACTGGAGCTGTAGGAGGCTCTTCACCAAAATCTCCCTGACCCGCAGCCGGGACGGACGATGGTCCAGGTACGTCAACTAGGGCAGCAGCACCCTTATTGCCATTATTGGGGGGGATGAAAGCCCATGGATATCCTTCTATGCAGCAGCACCCTATGCTCTAACATCCACCAAAGGGACTGAGGGCCCAGATTTGTCAAGGACAGGGCCTTGTGCGTCAGTGCTCGGGGAGGCAAAAGGAGCAGCCGAAGAAGACGTAACCCTTGTATCACTAACTTCTTCCGATCGAGGGGTCGGATCCACAGCCTGATCGGATTCAAGGGGAACTCCTGAGTCAACCCCATCAACAGGAGGAACCTCAGAGCGTACAGGCTCGCCATTGCCTTCCTCATCGGATGAGAGCACATATTGGACCACCCTCGACACCCGTTTCACAGGACGAGCAGCACATTCAGGGGTACTCTCAGTTGGGCGCTTTCCCCAACCATTCCTTGTGTTAAAGTCGCTAGAAGGATCCTCGGGGGCCTCCGACACGTTGGCATCAAAGATTGGAACCTCTTCGCTCACCCTAGGGGCGCCAATTTTCTCTTTTCCCTTGCGACTGAGGGCGGGCACCTGAGCAACCATGTCATCCCCACGAGGCTGAGTAACTTCCTCTGCAATAGGAGTAGGAGCTCCACCTGCCCCTTCGCTACCCTGAGAATCATCACCCTCGGGCGACACGACTCCCTCCTTAGACAAGCCCGCAGCATGTCTTTGACTAGCAGCTTTAGAATTCTTTATTGCTCGGGCCTGTTCGTCGCAGACGATATCAAATTCGCTCATTGAAAATCAAAGAACATCGTTACTTAATACAAATCGATAAAAAGGTTTAAAGTAAAATAACTAGGAGGAAGACTTAAAGCGGCGTCGCCTAGAGGACAAACGTGGAAAAACACCACAAGCAATCATCTTAGCCTCATCAAGAAGAAACTCTTGACCTCTCTTGGCCAACTCGATCACCGTAGCCTCCGCTACATTTTTTATTTCTTGTTAAGACAAGGCGGGAGAAGTTTTCAACCAGGATTTAGGAGACGTGAAATGCCTCGGAACTTTCCTATCCAGAAGGTTACGGCATGTGTCAGCAGGAGTGTTTCTTCCCCATTCTCCGCCAACGAAGAACCAGCTGTTCTTCCATCTCTTATTCGAAGTAGGGAAACCCCAGATGAAACCCTTCTTCTTCTCATCACCGGAAATTTCCACCTGACTAGGGTCGGACACACCTTCGGGAATCCAATTCTCCACGGTGGTAGATTGGAGGTAATAAGTACCATGGCCAGACTGCCTCAAAACATAGAAGTGACGAATCTCACGAGGTGTCGGTGACTTTTGACCCATCAACTTCCACATCAAACATAAGCACATCAAAATCCTGTAGCTATTCGGCTAAAGCTGAGCAGGAGCAAGCTTGGCATCGGCCAAAAATCTAGCTATAAATGGTTGAAGGGGAAGAGTGACCCCGCAGCCCAAAATCGACCCATAAATTGCGACGGCATTACTCGACGGATTCCATGCAGCCCGCTTGCCAAAAGGTATAAAGAGAATAGAACCAGGAATGTCATACCTCCTTCTATATCGACCAAGTTCTTGGTCACTGACCACGTTTACCTCAGTATCAAAGGCACTCGGGCGATCAGCAGCAAAACACAGATTATCCCGCCGATGATCCTCGACATCTGAATCGATCACCGTCTGAGCACCTAACAGGGATTCTCTAGGAATTCTAGTTCTCCGTTGCCTACCACCACTGGTTCTTGGGGTCCTTGCCATATCTGAAGAATCGCTATTAGCAGACGAAGGAAAAACAAAATCAGGAGCATTGGCTTCAAAATCAGAAGGGATATAAAGAGAAATTGGTACAGGAGAAGTTGGGTCAAAATTACGCAAGTATAACTCGATTTTATCCGCAACCTCTTTGTTGCCAAGCTCAAGAGCTTACATCATTTGATTAAAAAGGAAAGCACGTCGAGAAAGATCCATGAAAACTCACCAGAAATGTTCTCAACAAAGGAAGAAAGGAGAGTAAGCAGCATAATCACACTTCAAATGACCCGGGAGATTGTAACAGAAGAAGGAGAATCGCCATAAATCTAGCACTTTGAGTCGGAAAATTGGAGGGATTTTAGAGGAAAGAGAAACAAATCAAAAATAGAGGGAAGTGAAGGGCAGTGTAACAATCCCGTCCTTAAAAAGGGGGAATTCAAAATTCAACAAAAGTGATAATTAAAAACGGTGCTGATAAAGTAAACCGCCTGTGAATAAAGGCTGTGACGGAAGGCATCCACCAAAAAACGAGCATGTGGCATAACAGGGGTTCCCAACAGGCGTGACATCATTTCGCCGCATCACGTCAGAACCCAAAAGTTTGAAATTCTGTGGCTGAAAATGAAAGCTTGTCATGGAAGATTCAAACATCAAAAGTGCTAAAATAAAAGAGAGGGAAACAACTCTACAAAGAATTAGAAGCGACAAAAACCAAAAAGCACAAGCAAAACATATAAATACTGCTCGCAGAACCAAAGAAGCCAGAAGGACTAACTTATGTTGGATCAGCTCGAAGTATTTATAGGGGTATTGTTGTATGTACATATTTGACCAAGAGACACGTCAGCAGAATGTGTAGAAAATATGGATCAAAGAATAACCACGTCATCCTTGGACTAGTCAATGAAGGGAAATATTGGGTAAAAGGCGTACCAACTGGCACCCTCATCAGTCTAAATCATAAGCGCGCTCGCCAAAGTAGGCCGACCAAGAAGAAGGCAGCTTGTGTGTGCCAGCCTAACGTGTTCGCCCAGATTTATGTAATCAGGGAAGTAACCTTATTCTAGTATACCTCTTACAACAAGGATTCGACCAGATACAAGGCATAAAGATTGAGTCTTATTCCAGATAGGGTATAAGCCTTTGTTAGCAAAAAAGAGTCCAAACAGGAAGCAAACCCTAAAACCATCTACAAACTCTAGATTCCTTGTATGAGTTAAAATAGGAACTCCCCTATTGATACGACATAAACATGAGAAACCCTAGGGAAACTAGTATAAATAGAACCATAAATCCCATGAAAAGGGGTTCGAGAATATATAGAGAATAAGACAATTGTAGGAGAGATCAGAGTGTGTAAACTGCAAATAATCCATTGTATTATTCTTCTGCCCTCAAGGGACACCGTGGTTTTTTCCCATTCAAGGGTTTTTCCATGTAAAATTTGTCTTGCATGCATTAATTTATTTATTTCTTTATTTGTTTTGATTGAGATATATTACTGTTGAGTGAGTCAATCCAAAAATCACCATCAACATGACAAATACCAAAAAACTGTCACAAATACTTTTAGTGACGGGGGCAAAAGTGACGAATTGTTAGTGACACTTTTTTTATCACAATATTGAAATTGTGACAATTTCTTTACTTGGAGTGACAAATAATTTTTGTTACTATATGTCACTTTTTTTGTAGTGACATGAAATTATTACCATAAACACTTTCTATGTAAAACTTATTATATAATATAGATATTTTGTTACCTATAGAACTGAGTTGTTACATGTTATGACAAAGTTGTTACGAGCTACAACTTAATTTTTATACATCATCTCAAATTTATTACAAATTAAAATTGTTACTTTACACGTCTTAATTACCCAACTTTTTATCCAAAATTTGCAAATTAGGTTACACGTAGTTTATTATATAATTTAAAAAAAAAAACTTAAAAATATTAAAAATTAAATTTTAATTCAAAAATATTATGTTACAAATATTTTTTAAAATTAAATCAAACTATATTACATCAAAAATATTATAAAAAGGTTTTTTTTTTTTTTTAATTTTCAAAAAATGATGATAATTTAAAATATAAAAATTTCATTTAAACTATTTTAAATCTATTATATTATAAATAATTGAAACTAATAATATACCTGGGGGGGAAGTTAATTACCAATTTTTCTTGATAAGTCGATATTCTTTGAAAACCCCAAACTAAGCAAAAATACAATCAACTTAATCTCTAAATGTAGAAAATAATAAATTGCAAGTTGATTGATTTATGTGAGAAACCTTCAATATGGAAAAACTCACGGGCTAATTTGCTAGTCACGCACGGTCCTCAAATCCACTACTTGTAATGATGTTTACAACCTAAGTTGACCATGGTCAAACCATACTTGGTCACTAACCCACCACTACTACCCAACGGGCCTTTAATAACGACTCTAGACCTACTTGCTTGCGCACTAAGCAACTTAGTCACAAGGCTTCACTTCACAAAGAAGAGATCAACAACCTATGTAAATATCATAATATTCAAGATGTAAATAATGTTAGATTACACTAAATGCTTATCTAGGGATTAAATATGTCAATAATTAATCCTATATATCATATATCTATTTGTCATGTGTAGCCTTAGCTATTTAAAATAAAACAATCCTAGATGTAATAACTATCACAATATAACACTCAATCAATAAACACAAATATCTCAATCTTGTATATAAAATCTAATCTAGATGCATACAAGTAATAAATGAGATTTCTTGCCAAGGAAGAACACAAAAATGGATTAAAATGGTGTTCAACTTACCAAGTCACATGTGTTGAAGAAAACCCATGCAAGAAAGCATCCTAGATAAAGCTAGATGATGCTAGATGAAGTTTGATCCACATGGAGATGATTTTGAGTGATCAAATGTGAGTTCTTGGATGATTTTCTCTCTTAGAAAATGTTTTAAGTTAAAAATATGATTTTGAACTCTTGTTTTCTGACCTAGAGATAAAGTGGCACTTATATATGTGATCACCACAAAGCTATAACGTTTTGGTCATTTTTTAAAACACATGGTTGTCATAACCACTGTGCGTACCGTGGTACGGGCAAGTGTTTGTATGGCGGTACGCCAAGCATATAGGCACTATAGACTACCTGATGTAGAACTAGAAAGAAATAGGAAGAAAAGGAGATTGGAAAAACATAGCAATTCTTTATTTAATTCAATTCATCAAGTCTAACCCTACAAAAGGCTCTAAAGGGGCTTTTTATAATTATCAAATACAAGAGATAAATACAAAGAGTTTAAGTAGAAAATAAATACTAAAAGATAATAACTTGAATCAATTATCTCCAAAGGAGATAATATCCCAAAGATAAATATTAATAAAATAACAAAAGATAATATCCCCAAAACCCTTAATTATCTTTGCTAAACTTACGCCTAACGTAATTTCTCAAATCCCTAACCACTTCCCCATCATTCTACCCCGGTTGAAAAGATCTCGACTCTGGCGAGTGGTGCTGTAAATAATCTTCCAATAAGGATGGGGCAAGACCACGAACTTCGGACTCTGAAATCCAAGTGTCCTCAGTTGAAGAACGTTTGTGCCAATGAACCAAAAATTGTCGACAACCACCCTAAGTAGAGGTAACAAGGCGATCATCCAAAATCTGCCTTGCATTTACATGGATTGCCTATTACCATTGTGCCTGACTGTGATATGCATTTTATGAGTTATTTCTAGAAGACTTTATGGAAATTATTTGGTACTACCCTTAAGTTCTCCTCTACCTTTCATCCTCAAACTGATGGTCAAATTGAGATCGTTAATCGTAGCCTAGGCACCCTTATTAGATGTGTGGTGGGTGATAAACTTGGTAATTGAGACCTTTTTCTTCCTATGGCTGAATTTGCTTATAATAACTCGATCCACCGAAAAAAGCCCATTTATGATTGTTCACGGCATTTCACCTCGTCAACCTATTGACTTGGCACCATTACCACTTCAATCACATACATCTGAATTTGCTATTGATTTTGCTACTGATTTTGCCACTCATATGCATGACTTACATACTGAAGTGTGTCGCCAAATTGCATTAAGTAATGATAACTATAAATTAGTTGCTGATGTGCACCATAAACTGTTAGAGTTTGGGGAGGGTGACTTTATCATGGTTTGCATATGCCCTGCCCGTTTTCCACCACATTCTATTAAAAAATTGCATGCCTGCGCCATTGGGCCTTTTCGTGTTCTCAAACGACTTGGATCTAATGCTTATTTACTTGATTTGCCTACTGATTTAACAATTAGTCCAGTGTTTAACGTGTCGGACTTGTATCCTTACTCGAGCCTTCTGTTATTTCCTCTGATGTCTCTGTAGGTCCTTCTAATAGCCCATTGTCTTGCATTCCGCCTATTGCAGCCAATCTTATCGATCAGGTGATACCAATTGATGTAAAACCAAAAGGAAATAGGAAGAAAAGGAGATTGGAAAACACAGCAATTCTTTATTTAATTCAATTCATCAAGTCTAACCCTACAAAAGGCTCTAAAGGGGCTTTTTATAATTATCAAATACAAGAGATAAATACAAAGAGTTTAAGTAGAAAATAAATACTAAAAGATAATAACCTGAATCAATTATCTCCAAAGGAGATAATATCCCAAAGATAAATATTAATAAAATAACAAAAGATAATATCCCAAAAACCCTTAATTATCTTTCCTAAAATTATGCCTAACGTAAGTTCTCAAATTCCTAACCACTTCCCCATCACAACCGCTGTGGGGACTGCTCTAGAGGCACGTATCTCAGCCGCGGTATGCACAGCGTAAAACAGCAGGCGTTGCATTTGACATGGACCGTTGCCCACGCAAGTGTACCAGGAGCGGTACAGGCAACAGTAAAGAGAAAATTTCTCTTTTCAAAGTGACAATTCACACTTAGTCTATATGCAAGATGTGCAAGTGTGAAGAGTGAAGAGAATGAGCATAGAAAGCAATAAACACACATGCATACATGAGAGGTGTGTGTGTGTGTGTGCAACTAATCTCTTTAATGTCATTAAACACAAGTGATTTACCTTTGAGGTGCTTAACATCTTGAAGTCTTAAGAAGACATTTGTTGAGCTTGGTCACTAACAATTAAAAGCCTAAGCTACCCTTACATTACAAACCCCAAATGTGATTTGTCACCGAAATAAGCCAATCAAACTTTAGGAACTTACAATAATAAATTAAATTAAATCCAAATTGGAATAATTTAAAATATCACAAATAAATCTAAATCGCAAGTATTTCATGGATATACATAATCCTTATCTAATTATCATTTAATATTATTTAAATTAAATTAAATTAGTTTATTATATTTTTATAATAAATTTAAAAAAATCTAAAATAAAATAAGTTGAAAGCAACTGGTTAACTTATTATAACTGGTTACCTCATCACTTTTAAAGTTTTATTTTTGTAATAAAATTTCAATAACGTTATTAAGATTTAATCTCTCAACAAGGTAGCCATACCCATGTTGACATTGCGTTTCCAATTCAAAATTAATGGCATTTGTTTGTTTATTTAGGGTTTAATCATGTATCAAAATTCAGAAGTAATCAAATGGGTTTGGATGAAAAATGATGGGATTTAAGTGTTTAATAATTGATTTGTAAAATTTTAAAATGGGTGTAGAGAGTAATTGGGTATAGGGAGAACTTTTTTTGGTGGCACAGTAGATAATTATATGAATAATTGACCCACTTGTTATTCAAATTAAAAGATTACAATAGAAAATATAATTGGAAAATTATAATTTTTGATTTTTTTCTGTTAACCTATTATACGCGTTTTTCCCGTTTTTATTTTTAGAATACAACTTTTAGTATGTGTTATCAGATACGTTTTCAGATTTCAAAATTGAAACAAAAAATACTGTTTTTATTTTTAAAAAACAGTAAATTAAAAATGCCTATACGACGCGCCTTGAACTTTTTGAGTTTACATTAGGCGTGACACTAGTTTACGCGCTCATCGAACTGACAGATTGTGTCCTGGCCGTCAGCGGATTCTGGAAATCCTCAATCCTCGTGTATTATTATTCACATTTTAAACAAGTCCAGTTGGATAGACGGCCAAAAATGATCAAGTAGTTGTCATAGCGGTTGGTGCTGGGTCATGTTCGTGACATTTCTACAACACAAATGGAATCAAAATATGAGATGCTATTTATTGGTATTTGGTAGATTTCGTCGTGTCAGATCATTGGGTCCCATATGATGCATGCAATCAAATTATGAGTGGCAGCTCAGCAATAAACGTATACCACTTGTACTCACGGATAGGCAGACCCGTTGTTAGGGATGGGTATTTCTTTGAGTGTATTTTTGCTCACTCCCTTTCAAGGGGGTAAGCATTACCCTCCTCCCATTCAAATGATTATGTTTATGGAGGGATAAAATTATCTAAAAATTTACTCATCTATGACACATGTTATCCATTTAATAGGGGGTAATGGATACCTCCCTTGAAGGGGGGTGAACAAAAGTATTCTCTATTTCTCTAAGGTTATTTTTAGTAGGAGAGAGAGAGAGAGTATTAAAGGGGAAGAGAGAGTAGAAGGGATAGAGATGACAACATCAATCCTCCATATTGTTTGGTATTGAAAGAAGGGTTAAATGGATGAACTGATATTTAATTTGTAAAATTATAATATTGCCTTTTAAAAAATTGAAGGGTAGTATTAAAAGGGAGGACATTTTTATCTTTACCCAATCACTCTCCCTCCTTTCTCTCATCCGCCCAAATTGAGGGGATTGATTTTTTTGGGCCCAGAGGGAGAAGCTCTCCCTCCTCTCCTCCTCTCCTCCTCTCCCTTCACTTCTCCCTCCAACCAAACAAGGGATTTACTCTCCCTCCCTTCTCCTTGATCTCCCTCTAACCCTCTCCCTCCCTTCATCTTTCCCTCATACCAAACAATGTGTAAATAAAAAAATCTCCGGATTTCCAGATCCTCATCGTCATTTTCACAAAAAAAAAAAAAAAAAAAAAATTCCCAGATAGGGAAATGAGGTGGTAGGAATGAATTTCATCCCTAAATTTACTCATCCCCATTTTTTCATTTTCCTCAAAACTTTTTTTTTATAATAATATTTAGTGTTTTATTTTTTTGATAAAATTAGACTAAAATAAAGAGAAAAAGTATAACACGCGATCATATACTAAAAAAAACCCACCGTATATATAAATGATAAAACAAAAACAAAAAGTAACAACAACCGAATAATCACAAAAACCAGGGAAAAAACATCCCCAAACAAATAATATTTTATTATCCTCTTTTACCCCATTTTCTCATTTCTCCACTTTCCCAATTTAAATCCCAACTATAAATATTTTATTTTTTTCGAAGTGGTATTATGAATTATGATTATAAACTTGGATTTTATTTAAATGTATTGGATTTTATTTGTATTTATATTGGATTTTTTTTTTTTGTATGTTATAAGTAATATTTTTTATATGTTATTTTTAGTTAAATATGGTCAAACGGAGAAATTGGGATATCTAAAAACAAAAAATTCAGATTAGAAAATTAGGGGGAATTGAGGAAACTAGGAAATGGGTACGGGGATATCTCTCTCTATTTTTCCCAAATGGAGAAATGGAAGGGAATTTACCATTGGGGAAGGGGTTGGAAAATGGGGATGGGAATGGAGGGACCAATTTCCATCCCCACCTCTCGCCGACACAAATCTAGAATATTGAGATTAACTAACTTATTTTAATAGCTTGCCATTATAGATACAAGATTTACAGCATTGACAAAACGTTACTATTAGTTATATCTATGTGCGAGTTCAAAGTAGACAAAGCCAAAAAAGTCCATGATTTTTTAATATCACGTGTGTCTCCCAGCTAGCAAACCTGACCCATTCCAACATCATTATATTATATTTCTCTTCTTTTTATCATAAACTATATGTGTTTGCGTGGAAAAAATTTTAACTATATAAACCACCCACCCCATAACTCAAAATACATTTCACACAACACATTTTTCACCATCAATAGCCATGGTTTCCGATCACCAGCTAATCCGATCGAAGAACGTGTGTGTGATTGGTGCGGGACCATCGGGGCTGGTGGCGGCAAGGGAGCTGAGAAAGGAAGGTCACAGTGTGGTGGTTTTGGAACAAAACCATGATGTTGGTGGGCAATGGCTGTATAGTCCTAATGTTGAAGATGAAGATCCTTTAGTGAAGAACAATATTGTGAAGGTGCATAGCAGCATTTATGAGTCATTGAGGCTGACGTCTCCGAGGGAGATAATGGGGTTCACTGATTTCCCATTTGTGGTGAAAAGGAACAGAGATATGAGGAGGTTTCCAGGGCACAAGGAGCTGTGGTTGTATCTCAAAGATTTTAGTGAGTGGTTTGGTTTGAGAGAGATGATTAGGTTTAAGACTAGAGTTGAATATGTGGGGATGTTGGATTATGGTGAGTTCGGTAAAGATCTCAAATGGGTTGTGAGAAGCAAACCAAATTACAAGGCTGATGAGAAAGTTGTTGAAGAGGTGTTTGATGCTGTTGTTGTGGCTACTGGTCATTACTCTCACCCTAGATTGCCTTCTATTAAAGGTATTTATATGCTTTTTCTTTCTCTCTTGTCTCTGTGGATGGATGATGCATGGGCTCAAAATACAGTCAATTATTCGTTATTTGATGTTCAGGAATGGATGCATGGAAAAGGAAGCAAGTGCACAGTCACATTTACAGAACCCCACAACCATTTCGAGATGAGGTAATTAATTAATTAATTAATTCTTTCTGTTAGATAATGAATCTGTTGTATTTAAGTGAAGAGAAGATATATATATATGATGAATAATTGTTACTACAGGTAGTTGTAGTGGTTGGAAACTCATTAAGCGGACAAGATATATCGATGGAGCTTGTGGAAATGGCAAAGGAGGTTCATCTTAGTTCTAAGTCCCTTGACATTACAGAGGGTTTATCTAAAGTCATTTCCAAACATCACAACTTGCATCTTCGACCACAGGTACCTACCAACCTACTCTAATTTCTTTTTAAATTAATAAACAATAGAATAATTTTCTAATAAGTACTACATTTGAAGTTTTTAATGTGGTCTCAAGAATTACGTTTAAATTAATATTTAACTAATTATAACGTACAGTAATCTTTAGGACTGTATTAGAAACTTCAGGTCTTGTCCTAACCAGAGAAAGACCTATAAACATAATTTAACTTTTATGACTTTTTTGTTTTTGTAGATAGAATCTCTTGTAGAGGATGGACGGGTTACATTCGTAGATGGTTCTTGGGTCATTGCAGACACAATTTTATACTGCACTGGGTAACACTTTTATTAAAACAAAACAATCTAGCTAACAGAGTGGGATATAAAGAAATTATTTAATGTTTTGAATAAATGGTTTTGGATGGATGTGTATGTGTATATGTGTAGGTATTCGTATTCATTCCCATTTCTTGACACCAAAGGAATAGTAGTTGTGGATGATGACAGAGTGGGACCTCTCTATGAACACACCTTCCCTCCATCACTTGCTCCTTCTCTCTCTTTTGTTGGCATTCCTAGAAAGGTAAATCAATCAATTAATTCTCTCTCTCTATATATAAATATTCAAGTCAGTCTGTACTGATATAATTTCATCAGTGCGTTGGATGTTGACTATTAGATTTACATACTTTGACTCAAAGTGTATGCATTATCAAACTTTCTTCATAATCAGTGGTCCATATATATTGGTACTGATGTAATTACATCTGTGTGCCCTGACTAGAACGGGACTATATATATATATATATCTTATTATATAATCTTTCTTTAGTTAGGTCTGGTCTTAAAAAATTTCGTAAAGTCCCAAGTATTAATTATCACATCAAATTGCTCGGATTATCACATATGATAATCCTTAGAACCTGGTGAAAAACTTTAGGACCAGACCTGACTAGAGAATTATTATCTTATTATATATCTAATTAAGTCTGGCATGTCATCTCTAAACCTGCAAGCAGCTGATAGGGTTCCCTTTCTTTGAGTCACAAGCAAAATGGATAGCTCAACTGCTGTCTGGGAAAACAACACTACCATCATGGGATGATATGATGCAGTCCATCAAGGACTTTTATCACTCGAGGGATGCTGCTGGTCTTCCTAAGCAAAACACCCACGATATCGCTAGTTTTGAGGTACTGTACTAGCTAATATATGTTTTGTGATTTGTCCTTATCATATCATTCTAAATACGTAATTAATTAATACATTTAATTAATTAAGATTGTTTTGTTCAGTACTGTGATAAATATGGAGATCATATAGGATTCCCACATTTGGAAGAGTGGAGGAAAGGGCTGTGCTTATCAGCCTTGGTGAATGCAGATGCCAACCTGGAATCATATCGTGATTCGTGGGATGATCATCACCTGCTTCAGGAAGCTCACCAAAGCCCTCATTTTACTCAACATATATCTCAAGATTTTAGTACGCTGTAAAAGCCTCTCTCTCTGGACCATACCAATCATTCATCATCTCATATATATATATATATATATATTTCCATTCTTTAAGACAAAAACAAAAATACAAGCAATATGAGATTGTGTTCAAACAAATGTAATCATTTTGCCCAAAAGTGTAATTCAAATATTAAGCATTAATTATATGTTTTTCAGGCAAATGCATGCCTTTGATTTGTTTGTAACTTTTGGTCACAACTACTTCTAAGGGCTTTATTCTTTTATAATTTTATATTTCAGATACAGTGTGGCCTTTTTAATTTATTATTATAAATTAATACTATTAATTTTCTTTATTTTATGTATGTAAAATCGAACTGACCTAAAGGGAAAAAACATCACGTAAGATCATCGCTGAAAAAACCTCAAGTGGAACAGTATATATAAATAAATAAATAAATAAAAAGGAAGAATAAGAGAGGGAAAAGAAAAGCAAAAGCAAAAGCAAAGGGACATGCATGCCCTAAAACATTAATCTAAATGGGCAAACAAGCCTCAACCAAAGGTAAAAAAACATGAACTAAGCTAATTAACCAATCTATCCTGAGTAGCGGATATCGAACACTACTATCAGAGATGATCATTAAAGATAGAGGACTTAAGCTTATCCATCCGACGAGCCACAATATTCTCTAAATCATTCTCTTCTACCTCAACCTGTTGAATGCGCTTTTTCTGTCGTTGTAAAAATTGCGGTTCAAAAAATATTTATAAGAAGTCCTAGCAATGTGCTCAAAAGTTTCGAAAACAAGTATAGTGACAAGCGAAGATCGTCCACAAGGATCTTAAGGTAGCAATGATCAAATTAAGTGGTAAAATACTAGAAATGTGAAAAGTAAATGTTCATGGTTTGATTAGAAAGTTATCAACTAATATGGCAAGCACAATTATAAACTAAGTACTCAAACTAAACTAGCAAATAGCAACAATGAGATGTGAGAAAATGTGATGTGGATAGGGAGTCGATGCAATTTATACACAAATATTGTGTGAACCAATTAACTTTTTAAGAACCTATTAAATCTTTTAGGGCTAATCTACCTTTATGTATGATTCAGAGAATCACTTAATTCTCAACTACAACACAACTATTGGTGTGTAGCTTGGGTGTAGAGAGAATTGTCCTTAAGCATAGGTAGATTTAGATAGTCGAGATATATGGAGTGCATCTCAATACATCCCTTTCATTCAAGAGAGCTTGTTTCAATTAACATTGGTGTGTGTATAATTAAAACCTCAATTCAATTTAATATCTAAACTTGAACTAAAGAGTTGGTGTGCCTAATTAATTCATGAAGATATCAAGAACCTTAATCATAGTGAATGAAATTAATAGATTCAATACTAAAGATAGTGATGGAACACCCACAATTTATGAATTATTACATCAACTCCCAATTGGGGTAGCTACTCATAATGAAGTTACAAGGAAGAATTAAAGAAGAAAAAATCAAGAGAAAACCCATGGGTGTGTGGTGAGTCCTCTTTCCTTTAAGCTACTCTTCATCTCTATGTGCTCAAATTCGTAGCTCTTGAGTGGGTTTTGGTGTTTGAGTGAAATGGAAATGGAAATAGGGATATAGAGATGGATTTGATGTAGAAAATGGTGATGAAAGGTGAAAGTTGGTTTGGATATGTTTGAGGAGATTCCTAGATCTAAAGTGATGTAAGGATGTAAAAATGGTGTGTAAGGACGTACTTTGAAAACCAGATAAGGAGGCTTTTATATCACTTCCCAAAATAGGTCTTAAACTACTGATGTCATTGAATTTGGGGAGCTTCATGGCACGTAATTCGCGGTTGATGAACCGTGGATGTTGATGCATGAGATTTACTTGAGTGAATAGAAGGTCTTTCCGTGGTTTCCTTTGAGGTTGAAAACCCGCGAAACATGAGGTGCGAGATCCACTAGATTGAATTGGAGGCATTTCCATGGTTTCCTTCACGGTTGGAGACCAGCGAAACATGAGGCGTGAGATCCACTGGATTTGAACAGAGGCAGATCCACGGTTGTCTTCATTGAGGTTAACCAATGGAAGTTGGGTCTCAAGATGTTCTAGAATTAAGTCTGCGATTGATGACCAACAGATGATGATACATGAAATCCACTGGATTTGAATCTACTGTTTGGTTAGCTGTTAATTGACCAGCGAATGCAATCTTGGAGTATGTCTGCGGTTTGGCCGCGGTAGCTGACTAGCGAACCCAACCGTGAACTGGGCTCTAAATTCTTGAAAATCTGCAATTAAACCCCAAAAACTCAAGTTTGGAACTTCAATGCCTCATATTCATTGTTTTGCCTACATAGACTAGAATGGAACCATTAAACATAATAGCTCACTCAAAATCGACCAAAAGGATATGGAAATGAGGGCTAAAATGTAACACAAAATTGGCTTGATCAAATACCCCCAAACCAAACCTTTGCTCGTCCTTGAGCAAACTCAGAATAAAAACACACAAAAACACAAAGGACTTAATTGAAACAAAAATGACCTAAAAATTTCCTAAGCCAACAATTAAAACAAGCTGCAAGGCCAACTACTGGTGAAATAAACAAGAAGTGTATAAATGAGGAATAGAGCATGCAAAAACATTCTGAAATAACTCAAGACACTTCGAGGAAAGCACTGCACAACACGAATCCCACACTAAAAAGTGCCCTTGCATTGGAAACTACTCACTCTCATGCCTCGAGCGTAATTCGCTTTGATTACTTCACTTGGATTCTCTCTTATTTTTCTAATTAGAACCTAAGTTTATAATCATGCAAGTGCATGCGATCGAGTTAATGCACTGGAATAAAATATATGCGCTTACAATTAGTTTAGATAAACCGCCCTTTTTGGTGAATTAGTCTCATGAATGAATCACATGCCCTGAACATGGAAAGAGCATGCATTTACTCACATTCACAAGCTAGACTTTCTCAAAGATCAATTAGGATCTTGAACAAGTGTGGTTGTACTTGGATTGGTCTCAGCTAGAATGATTTAATTGATTGGATTTCCATTCATTGGAAAGGGAACTCTCCTTCCATTGTGACTAAAAAGCTTTGTCTTGAGGTGGCTGTCTATTTTATTTGGAGAGAGCGAAATTGTCATATTTTTAAGAGTGCTAGAAGGCCTAATGCAGAGGTTACTTGGACCATTATTGACACTATTCGTAGCTGGCTCTGTTCTATCAATTTGAAGGATTGGCCTATGATTGCTATAAATTGGAATGTCACCTCTAGATGATACTTGTGTTGTTAGCTGTTTGTTTGCTCTTTCTTTTGTGTTTTTTTGCTTTGTTAAAGCTTTTGTTTAGCTCTTGTTTATGAGGTTGTTGTTTTTGAGCTTTTGTTGAGCTTGTTTTGGGCCTTTGTGCTCTGGTTTCTTTGTTTCCTGGGGTATGCCCTATTGTATTTGTACATTTTTTCCTCTTTCTATGATACTATTTATTTACACCCCCCCCCCCCCCCCCCCCCCCCCCCCCCCCCAAAAAAAAAAAAAGAAAAAAAGAAAAAAGAAAAAGATCAATTAGGACTTCCCCTAGGTTGTGATGGGGCTATAGGTAAAATGCAATGTATGAAAGAAATGGAATGGGATGCAAAAGTTATTCAAACAAATAACGGTGTGTTCTAGAGGGGAGTGAATAGATTTTAATCAGTTATTACCAAATTTTCGCGTTTAGTCAATTTTACGAAAATACCCCCAATCTAGTCAATTCAATAAATCAAGTGTAAAGGTGTGGAAATTAAAAGACACTTGATTTTTACGTGGAAACCCTTAATAGGGAAAAACCACAGGCTGTTATGTGCGCAACATACGAACCTCGAATCCACTAATTGCAATGGTGTTTACAACCGAGGTTGACCTCAATCTTTCTCGGTCTATAACCCACCACTACTACCCGCAAGCCTTTAAAAGTGAACTTAGTCCAATTTGCTTGTGGCCTAAGCAACCTTAGCCACAAGACTTACTTCTCAATGAAGAGATTAAATAGCTTATGTGAATATAAATGATATCCAAAATGCAAATATAGCTAGGGAATACTAAATGCTTATCTAGGATTATAAGTTGACAGCTAAATCAATCCTAAATATCAAATGTTATATAACATGGCATAAAACTTAGCTAACTTAGATTAAACAATCCTAGGTATAACTATCACAATACAACACTCAATCAAAACACCACAAACAATCTCAATCTTGTATCTAGAATATATTCTAAGAGCATACAAGTAATTAAAGAGATGACTTGTTAAGAAAGACACTAAGATTATATGAAATTAGTGAAAACCTTACCAAACAAGATATGATGTTGCAAAACCATGCATGGATGCATCCTATATGGTCATAGATTAGAAGATGAACTTTGATGTACAAAGGAATGACTTTGAGTTTTTAAAGGTGAGCTCTTGTGAATTTTTTCTCTTGAAAAAAGTTCTAAGTGAAAAATATGATTTTTGAACTCTTAAACTCGACATAAAGACATAGAGGCATATATATAGGATGTCAAAATGAAACTATGTCGTTTTGACAAGTGACACAAAAATTGCTTTGGGCGCTGTATGAGTCGTTGTACGTAGAGCACCTTGTACATCACCTACTTAGGAAAATGAAGAACATTCTTCATTGTCGCTCAACGAACAGTGTTTCTGTAGAGTGACCCAACAGTGCCAAAACTCTGTTCTTCGTGGGAAACAAAGTGTCGTTGTACAGAGTGCTGTACGTACAACGCTTTGTACAGCGACTGTACAACGACCAAATAAAATGTATCAGGTTTGTACAGCACTTTGCCTAGATGCCACCAGGTCTCAGATGGGCATTGTACGAACAACGCTATCAATAGCGCTTTGTACTGCGCTTTCACAAAATGTATGCAACCAAAGCCTAAACATGTCAAGGCAAGTAACACACAAGATGCAATCATTTAAACAGGCATGAAGAGATATCAATGAACATGAATCCACACATATAAAATACACGACATACAAGGAAGTAGAGGATGAGTTGTGTGTGTGTGCAACTAAGTCTCTTCATTGCAAATAAGCACAAGAATTTTACCTTTAGTGTGATTCTTCTCTTGAGGACTTGAAAGGGTCTTTGTTGTACATAAGCACCAATAATCAAAAGCCTAAGCTACCCTTACATCAAAACCTAGATGTGGTTTGTCACTGAAATAAGCCAATCAAACTTGAGGAACTTACAATCTCCCCCTTTGGCTATTTCGTGACCACCACTCACATTGATCCTCATAACATAATTGAAACTAAAGGTCAACAATGATATTCTACATTACAAAGTGATATAAAAATAAATAAATAAATAAATAAATAAAAAATAAAAACTTCAAGTCTTCAATCTCTTGTAGAACTATTAATCCTTCAAAACAAAAAGATTACACTTTCCAAAGCAAGTGTACGTGAGGTGATCATGTGAAGTTAAAACAAGCATTTGCATTAAAAAATTTTGCAATAAAGAAAACATGCAACGTTATGCAATGAATGTGTAATGCAATGCTCCCCCTCAACGGGTTACTCCCCCTCAATAAGTAAACTCCCCAACATGCAAATTTTTCTATTAAAATTAGCATCCTCCCTTACCACTACTACTCCCCCTTTTTATCATGAGATGGGCAAAGGAGAATTCCCCAACCGGGTCACTTGTAGCAAAGAGAGATAATAGCATACAAGTCATTTGCATAATCATATAAACCACTTTATGCAACTCGATTAATTGGTGAGAAACAAGGAGATTTATTTTATGAAAGTGTGTGATTAAGATGTTTTGCATGCAAGACATATTGCATTTAAGTCCAAAAATCAATGGTATTTGGCAAAGCAAATGACAAATGTCATTTGCTTTGCCAAATGTTTCCTTAAAGAATTCAAACCAATTTCACCATTTGTCATGAATCAAAGCAAGAATATAGAAATTTCATTGAATTCAATTTTTAGAGCAACTATATCTAACTTTATAAGCGAAACATGGTATGAGCGACTTTGCACCCAATTCGATTTTTCCGAGTAAGATACTGATGACTCGCTTTTTGTGTCGTTACCAAATTGCGAATTATCAAAAGAATGTTTATAAATGAATTCTTACGCAATATATTTTAAGTTTTGAAAATTAGTAAAGCGGTAAGCTTAAGATTCATTCAACAGGGAATTAGAGTTTTTTGTTGAATTAATTAGCTAATCTATATGCAATAAAATAAATCATAAATGAATGAATGAGTGTATGGTTTGTCAAACCATCAAACATACATACAAAATAAACCTAACTAAAAATATGGTGATATGAAAAATAGAAGACTCACAATCTTGATAAGAAAAATGGATGTAAACAATTAATATAGATGCTAGGGAATTGATTGATTAGTAAGTGGGTATGGGTAGTGCTTTTTAAGCCACTTTAATGACCAATCTCTACATGTTAACCAATTTAGGTTTAGATTAGTGTGGTTGATATACCCACCACTAATCTATCCTATTTATTGAGTTCTTAATCACTCAAGGGTGTCAATCCAAGAATGATTATATAACATGTTATTCTAAGCAAGATTGTAATTAACAAGTGGATATACAAGTCAATCACGTAATGAATAGAATCTAATGAATTAATAAATAGAACACATATAGAGATTCATTACAAAGCTTAAGCAAATACCCACAACCAAATGTTTATCAAATCAATCCCCTAGATTAGGGTTTTAATTACACATAGTAGCAATAAAATAGAAAACAAGTAAATGATAAGGAAATCACCCTTGGGCCTCCTTCTTTAGTGCTTGATCCTTGTTCTCCTTAGATGCTCCTAGTGCAAAGAATGGAGGAGGAGGATGTGTCTAGATAGGTGGATGGCTTATGGTGAGTGACAAAGGATTTATGATGTACAGAATGGTATGGAAGGAATGGTCTAGGCAAGGAATGGTCTAGGGAAGTAATCAAGATTTGGTGTGAGTTTTTGGATGGAAAAGATTAGTTCAAGTTTAGAAATTAAGGAATTTGGGAGATGATTAATGGTGATCCTAGGTTGGAAAGGGAGATAGGTAGGAGAGAATAGGATTATGATCTATAAAAGTTGGTGAATTTATAGGCTAGGAAAGCTAGGGTACGAAATGGGTATGAAATGACAAGAATCCAACGTGGTCGCCACTTGTCCTTCTAGGTCGCCATGGCGACATCAAATGGCAACATTTCATGGATTCTTCTGTCGCCATGGCGACCTCATGGCAACAAAATGACGACCATTCCCACGTTGGAATTCCTATGTGGTCGCCATTTGCAAGTGTGGGTCGCTACGGCGACCTCGAATGGCGACCATGAGATAAAATGTGAGGTCGCCATTTGCAAGAGTGGGTCGCTATGGCGACCTCAAGTGGCGAACCTTTGATGCTTTGCAATTTCCTCTGTCGCCATGGCGACCATGTGGCGACTTTTCTTGCTCAAATAGTGAGAATACCCTGTTTCACATATTTGTGAGTCTTTTTGCACCAAATTCTTCATCTTCTTCACAAATACCCTTGAGTCCTAATAAAACCTGAAACACTTGATTTAACGACATTAAATACGGGGAAACGCCTAAGAATCAAGCATAAAGAGATGGGAATGAGGGCCAAAATCATACCAATTTTGGTTCGATCAGATACCCGTATGATAGTAGCCATGTTCAACCAATAAAGAAAGAGAGACATTTGGATTTTAAAATCCTTAGAACGGATACAAGAACCTTTATTCATTTGAGTCTCATTAGCTTTTCACACATTGTTTTGCATTTAAGAATTGCAATCATCAATTCATGCTTTTTTATTTAAGCATGTCATATGAATTTCTTGCTTTTCACATTTTAAGCATGTCATTAAAAGAATCATCATGTCATGGAGATCATTATAGGTCATTCAAATAGTACTTCCTAAGTAAATCTCCTAGTCCAAAAATGCATGTTTGAACATAAATATGACATGGATTGCAATACAAGCATGGTTCACACTTGTTAAAAAATATATATATAAGCATACGTGCAACCAAGCTACTCAAGCAGTTAATAAAGAAGCATACAATTTTTCAAATTTTTGCATGCAACAAGTATGCAATTGCTCTCTTTGCTTGAGTTCCCCATACGGGGTCAATCACCAAATCACATTAATCTACGAGACATATCCCAATAGATCTACTAAATGTTTTAAACCTAGTTGCATCTAAGGGTTTAGTAAATAAGTCCTCTAGTTGATCATTTGTACCTACATGTTCAAGTACAATGCATTTATTCTTAATTAGTTCTCTTATGAAATGATGGCGTATGTCAATATGCCTAGTCCTAGAATGTTGTACCGGATTCTTGGAAATATTAATAGCACTCATGTTATCACAAAAGAGTGTTTGAGTACCTTGATTGAATCCGTAGGCGACTAGGATTTGCTTTATCCATAGGAGTTGTGTGCATCCACTCCTCGCGGCTATGTACTCGGCCTTGGCCGTGGACAAGAAAATCGAGTTTTGCTTCTTGCAAAACCAAGACACCAAGTTATTGCCTAGAAAGAAGCAACCGCCCGATATGCTCTTCCTACAATCACAATTTCCTACCCAATTCGCATCACTTAAGCCAACTAAGCTAGCATTAGTGTCAAAAGAGTACCAAATCCCATAGTTGGATGTCCAATTCACATAGCGAATGATTCTCTTAACGGAAGAGAGATGAGACTCCTTAGGATCCGATTGGTACCTAGTACGCACACCCACACTAAAAGATATATCGGGCCTACTTGCGGTCAAATAAAACAAGCTACCAATCATGCCCCGATACAACGTTTGTTCTACACTTTTTCTACTAGCATCCTTGCTTAGCTTCAAATTGGTACTCATGGGTGTATCATAATGTTTGGCATTTTTAAGACCAAACTTCTTCTCTATGTTTTTAGCATATTTAGCTTGGGCTATAAAAATCCCATCATTTAATTGGTTAATTTGCAAACCTAGTGTTAGGATTATACTCAATAGCAAGAGTGTAATATTGTCATTAACAATCTTTTTCATATTAATAAAGTGATTTCTGGTTTAAACAAATCTTATAGCATTTATAGTTTAATATTATAATTGTCAAAGTAAATAATCATAAGGTCTAAAGACTATGAGAAAAGAAGAATTTTTCGTACATCTGGATATATATGTGGTAGACACAATTCGTTAGTTAGTCTTGAATATTGTTCACAACTTAAGTTAAAGGTTGGGCACCTTTATCTTGTTAAAGTTGTAGAATTCTTTTACTAGCATTTGAGTGGGATCAAATGAGATATGATGAGTCTAAAATCATCGGAGTGTCTTCGAGCGAAAGAATCTAGTGCACTGGGTGCATTGAACTAGATCACAATGAAATACTTTATCTATAACCGTCAGTAGATAAAAGTCATTTCATTATCAGGACAATCGGAGAGTCTATCTTAATCCTGAGATAAATGATGGACTTATGGTTGCAAGTGATATCATTTGAGTTATCAATGAGTACGATTATATCACATAGTCTATCCTCGATAGTTTGGTGATATTCATTTGTTAATCGATAGAGGACTTCATTTATAGATATGGACATCGTGGCTCCATTTATCAAATAAGAGTATAATATCATCATATGGATGTTTTGAGGTAATTGGATATTAAATCTCAACGTTGAGTTTTCGATAGTGTCTATTGAAAACATGGCTTCTGGACAAGTCAAAATATCCAAGTTCAAAACGTGGTCATATGAGTAAATATGGTAACTTGGAGAGTTATAGGCGGTCTATGAACTCTTGGCGATTACTGATATTAATCACGAGGATACACTATCTCCAACATGATTGTCTAGGGTATGAATGAGGAAACATCTTCCTTTTCTGTCTTTATTTAAGAGTTCAATTTTAGCTCTTTAGTGGAATGAGTTAAAATTAATGGATCGGACCTAAGTGAATCATTTGTTGATTGTGATTAGGTTATGTCTGTTGAAGCTTAAATTTAGATAGCCCGCCAAGATCCCCAATCCACACGGACTTGCATGGATCACTTGATATATTCTACCGGACCAATTTAAGGGTCCATCTAGAATTGCATTTAATATATTAAGAATATAATTTGCACATTATTTATGTAATGGGCTGCTCAATTATATTTATATATTAATGAATGACATGTGGGCTTGTTTCTTTTAGTAAGAATGGGTCTAGTTCACATGTGGGCTTTTTACTTAAAGTCCAATGGATTAAATGAAATAAGAAAATAATATATAGCCCATTTATTTTAAGTGGGGCGGCAAAGGTGAATTAATTAACCTAATATATTATTTTGTTTCATTGTTTAATTAAATAAGAATTAATTAATTTATTAATTAATTGTTTAATTAAGAAACAAATCTTTTCTGATTAGGAAATATGATTCCTAAAGGTATACTATTGGCAGTAGTATACTTAAATTAAAAGACTTGTTTGACAAGAAAATAAATAATTAATTTTATTTATTTAATCAAATAAGAAGTCTTTTTATTTAGTCAAATAAAAGAATAAAAGATTTATGAGTTGGATTAGGGTTTGGGAGTCTTAAACTAAATAGGAATTAGGGTGCAATACAAACTCCTTTTTGGCTTGAGTATTGCGGCAACCCTAGTCCCTTTTAGGTTATTATTTTCGGCCACCCTAATAGAAAGAGAGAAAGAAAATTTTGCCACCTATATATGTGGACTTATAGAATTCGGCCACTTTAGGGTTTTTGGTGCTTGATTCTATTTTCTTCTTCTTCTCAATTCATAGAAAGATTATTTTTATTCTACTAAAAACATAAAAGAGATATAGATTATTCTTTGATGGTATACTATTTGCTTATTCATCAATAAGCTTGTGTGTACAACATCGATCTTGGTTCACGCAAGTTTCGATCATTAGATTGAGAACTCAAAAGTGACCAGAATAATCTTAGTATTCTTTTGATTGTTTTTGTGACTAACAAAGAAAAGAAAAGTTTGTTTTGTCCATTCACAGGTTTGCAATTCAAAGAAAAGGGAGACCACGCTCCTAGGTAATCCACGTTCGTGCTAGGATTGAAGATCTTGCGGATTACCATCGACGCAAGTCAATCGGATCACGCGACAAAAGGTATTCTTCTTTTGTTAGATAATATATATGTTTGATTGATTAAAGGGTTTAAGGTTCATAAAAGGAAAAAAAATTTAAAAGTTACTAAATCTATTTTTAGTCTCGCTTCCGCTGCGTGTACTATACGGTATTTTTCCCTACAATTGGTATCAGAGCCTAGGTTGAACCCTTTTAATTAATTAACGAATATATACGTGGATCGATTTATTTTTATTGTGATTATGCGTGTTTAGAAAGAGATGGCACTCTAGGTATTCGCATATATAATTACATGTGATGTATGGATTTATATATGTCTTATGTGGATTGTTATTGCTCGATTTTGGTCCTAGATTTTCAATGTATTTTTGTTATGGAATTGTAACAAGAAGGGTGGTCTATCATCGCCATAATTCCTTCTTGGTAGTTGCTAGGTTTTATTTTTTTTAATATAGGTGCAGTATTTTTTTTTAACTACTGCAGTTTTTTTTTATTTAATTTTTTTTTAGTGCAGTTTTTTATGTATAAAAGTACTGCAGTGAATAAAAAAAAAAATTTAATACTGCAGTATTTATTATTCTATGTTGCCGTAATGTATTTGGGTGTTGAAGATTCGAAGACACGAAGAAAAACGAAGCAACCGGAACCGAGAACGAGCACCGTGCGCACCCTAGGAGTGGATTGGGCTGCTCATGGCAAGCCCAAGCCTTGGTGGGCTGCGCATGGCAGCCTTGTGTGGCCTTATGGGCTGCGCATGGCAGCCCCTTTGTGGGGTTGTGGGCTGTGCACGCCCATGGGAGAAGGCCGAAGGATGAGCTTATGGTTGATGGGCCACTTGAAGATCTTGTATTCCTAAATTATTGTAATTTACTTGTTTTTCTAGGATGGGCCAAAATTGTTGCTATTTAATTTTTGCTTAAATATTACAATATTTGTTATTGTATGATAACATGACATATAGAATAGGAGTGCCACTCATATATCTCTTTTGGTATGAACATGCATTGAATGATTTAGGTATCTAAATTGGCATCTAGATAACTTGGTAAATCAATATTCTATGGGATTTAATCACACGCCTTAAATAATTGAGTGGGAGAAGGTGTTTTTGTAACACCTATGGCCTCCAAGGTTAGTTGAGCTTAATTATTTATTGGTAATCCCCCCAAGGGGTGTCCATGAATGGAATTTAGCAATATACTTCCTTACAAGGATAGACTAGACAATGGGCTCAAACGAGATCTACTCCCCAAGGAGGGATTTTCGTGAGAGAAAGTTGAGGGTCGATATCTTGGTAACACACTCAATGATTTTATTGATATCCTCCCAAGAGTTCTTCTCAGTAAAATTGCAAGGCTAAAATTGAAAACGCTGGCTGTTATGTTAACAATTAGGTGGGACCTAGTCTAACTAGTAAATGGTGCGAACTCCCAAAGGAGGCGTAACATTTATGGGTGTTAGATCACCGTTGAATTTTTATGATTGAGTTATTTATTTAATTCAAGATAAATATTTAAAGTGCTTTATAATGATTATTTACTTATATATGTTTTGTTTTTATTCAGAAATCATGACCCCATCACTTATGAACATCCTGAAAGATAACACTTTAACTGGAGATAATTATGTAACATAGAAAAGGAAAATTGGGTTGTTGCTGCAAAGTGAAAAACATAAGTTTGTTCTAACTACTCCTAAACCACCTGCTCCTAATAATGAATCTAGCATAATGCAAAGAGATAAGTATGAGCAGTGGAAGACTTCAGATGATATGGCTAAATGTTATATTATGGCCACTATCTCCGACGTGTTGCAACAGCAGCATGAAGGAATGGAGTCTGCTGCTGATATAAATGATGTCTCTAGAGGAGATGTTTGCTATGAAGTCCAGGACAACTAAGAGAGAGGCAGTGACTGCTTTTATGAATCTTAGGATGAAACCTAGACAGGCTGTGAAGGATCACATGATGAAAGTCATAGCACATCTCAACATTGCTGAACTGCATGGCGCTGAGATAGATGGTGAGACAAAAATTGATATGGTTGTCAATTCATTGTCAGATTCCTTTGATCAGTTCAAATTGGACTACACTTTGAACAAAAAGGAATACACCTTACAGAGCCTGATGTAAGATGTTCAAAGTGCTGAAATGATCCTTGTGAAAAGCAAAGGTCAAGAGATTCATGTGGTTGGTAAAGTTGCTACTGTTAAGACCCGTCAGAAGGTCAAGAAACAATAGAAGAAAAAGCAACTTGGGCCTACCAAGAAGGAGACCAAGAAAGTAACCAAGATCAAAGGGAAATGCTTCCTTTGTGGTGAAAAGGGACATTGGAAAAGAAATTGCCCAAAGTCCCAGAACAAGAAGGAAGAAGGTAATGTGAATTATCTTGAAACATGTTTTTTGGCAGATTCTACAGATTCTTGGATCATAGACTCTAGAGCTACTAATCATGTTTGTTATTCCTTGCAGGGGTTCCAAGAAAGAAGAAGGCTGAATAAGAATGAAATCAATTTGCGCTTGGGCAACGGATCGTTAGTGTCTGCAAGTGCAGTGGGAGATATTAGAGTTTGTTTGGATTCTAGAAGGCATTTAGATTTAATAGACGTTTATTATGTACCTCAATTTAAGAGGAATTTAATTTCAGTTTCTTGTTTGAATAAATTTGGATATTCGGTTACTTTTAATAAAGTTTTTATTATTAGTAAGAATGACAAAATTATTTGCCAAGGTACATTGGAAAATGGTCTATACTTTTTGCATAGAAATATCTCTCACTCGTTAGACACAGAAATAACGGAACCTAATCATAAAAGAGTTAAATTATCAAAAGATGAAACCTATCTATGGCATTTACGCCTAGGTCATATTAACCTTAATAGGATTAAAAGATTGGTAAGTGACGGACCTTTGAGTGACTTAAAGGTTGATGATCTACCAACTTGTGAATCTTGTTTGGAAGGTAAAATGACCAAAAGGACGTTCTCTGCCAAAGGTGCCAGAGCTACTGAATGTTTAGGATTGATACACACTGATGTATGTGGACCTATGAGCATTCAAGCTAGAGGTGGATATGAGTACTTCATCACTTTCACAGATGATTACTCAAGATTTGGCTATGTGTATCTCATGCGACATAAGTCGGATGCTTTTGACATGTTCAAAGCATTTAAAGCTGAAGTGGAAAATCAGCTTGAGAAACACATAAAAATCTTGAGATCTGATCGTGGTGGAGAATATCTATCTGGTGAGTTTCAGCAATATCTTATTGATAATGGGATAGTTTCTCAGTTTTCTGCACCAGGTACACCTCAACAAAATGGGGTAGTAGAAAGGAGAAATAGAACTCTTTTGGATATGGTTAGCTCTATGTTGAGTTATTCAACAGTTCCTATTTCTTTCTGCGGATATGCTTTACAAACTGCTATATACATTCTAAACGATGTACCATCTAAGTCTGTTCCTAAAACACCGCATGAGTTGTGGACTGGGCGTAAGCCTAGTTTACAACACTTAAGGATATTTGGTTGTACTGCGAATGTGTTAAAAGGAAAGACAGAAAAGATGGAGTCCCGTTCGAAAACATGTATATTTGTAGGGTATCCAAAAGAAACTAAAGGATATTATTTTTATAGTCCTTCAGATCTTAAAGTATTTGTTTCGACAAATGCTAAATTTCTGGAAAAGGACTATATGAATGATTTTGTGCCTAGAAGTGGAATTGTCCTGAATGAGATGTCAGGAGATACAATTCCACGAGAGGTTACACAACCAAACCCAATTGTAAGTTCTGATCCAACACAAGGTCAACAACCTACCATTCCTCGTCGTAGTGGGAGGGTTAGAACACAACCCGAAAGATACATCGGTCTAGGAGAATCAGTGGAGAATCTCCCGGACGACGATGATCCCTACACGTACAAGGAATCTATGGAGGATGTTGATAGTCGCCATTGGCAAAAGGCAATGCAATCTGAGATTGAATCTATGTTCGATAAAAAAGTCTGGTCCCTTGTAGACTTGCCTAAAGGGATAAAACCCATTGGGTGCAAGTGGGTATACAAGAGGAAAAGAGGTATGGATGGAAATGTGGAAACCTTTAAAGCTAGATTGGTAGCTAAAGGGTATACACAGAAAGAAGGTATCGATTACGAGGAAACCTTCTCTCCTGTGGCCATGCTTAAATCCATTAGGATACTCTTATCCATTGCAGCATCTTTAGATCTAGAGATTTGGCAAATGGACGTCAATACAGCTTTCCTTAATGGAAGTCTTGACGAAAGCATCTAGATGATGCAACCAGAGGGATTCATTGAAAAGGGCCAAATGGAAAAGGTATGCAAGTTGCAGAAATCCATATATGGATTAAAGCAAGCATCCAGATCCTGGAACATAAGGTTCGATCAAGCTGTTAAAGGTTTTGGATTTATTCAGAATCTTGACGAACCTTGTGTATACAAAAGGATTAAGGGCGACAAGTTGGTTTTCCTGATTCTTTATGTTGATGATATACTACTCATCGGAAACGATGTAGGTGTATTGACATCAGTAAAAGAATGGTTAGCAAAACAATTTGATATGAAGGACTTAGGAGAAGCAAGTTTTATTCTAGGTATCCAAGTTATAAGGGATAGAAAGAATAAAACGATTGCATTATCCCAAGCTTCATACATAGACAAGATCTTGTCTAGGTTTTCCATGCAGGATTCCAAGAAAGGTATGTTACCTTTCAGACATGGAATCAAGCTTTCTAAGGAACAAGTTCCTAAGAATGAGCATGAAGAGCAATTCATGAGTAGAGTTCCATATGCCTCGGCAGTTGGAAGTCTCATGTATGCAATGCTCTGTACTAGACCAGATATTTGTTTTGCTGTTGGCATTGTTAGCAGGTTTCAATCGAAACCTGGTCCTGATCACTGGACGGCAGTCAAGCATATTTTCAAGTATCTTAAGAGAACGAGAGATAATATGCTTGTATACTCTGGAGGCGATTTGATTCCCGTTGGGTATACAGATTCTGATTTCCAATCAGATTCTCACTCTAGAAAATCCACATCAGGGGCTGTGTTTACTATTGGAGGAGGAGCAGTTATATGGAGGAGTATCAAGCAATCTTGAATTGCTGATTCCACCATGGAAGCTGAGTATGTTGCTGCATGCGAGGCTGCCAAAGAGGCTGTTTGGCTCCGCCAATTTTTGATTGACTTGGAAGTGGTTCCTAGTGCGAATAAGCATATCACTATCTACTGTGACAACAGTGGAGCAGTGGCTAATTCGAAAGAACCAAGAAGTCCCAAGAGAGGTAAATACATTGAGAGAAAGTATCATCTTTTAAGGGAGATTGTTCAAAGAGGTGACGTGGCGATTACCAAAATCGCGTCAGCAGAAAATCTAGCAGATCCCTTCACAAAGGCTCTACCTCAGAAGAGTTTCGATGGGCATCTAGAGAATATGGGCTTGAGAGATTTGACACATTTGCTATAGCGCAAGTGGGAGATTGTTAGGATTATGCTCAATAGCAAGAGTGTAATATTGTAATTAACAATCTTTTTCATATTAATAAAGTGATTTCTGGTTTAAACAAATCTTATAGCATTTATAGTTTAATATTATAATTGTCAAAGTAAATAATCATAAGGTCTAAAGACTATGAGAAAAGAAGAATTGTTCGTACATCTGGATATGTATGTGGTAGATACAATTCTTTAGTTAGTCTTGAATATTGTTCACAACTTAAGTTAAAGGTTGGGCACCTTTATCTTGTTAAAGTTGTAGAATTCTTTTGCTAGCATTTGAGTGGGATCAAATGAGATATGATGAGTCTAAAATCATCGGAGTGTCTTCGAGCAAAAGAATCTAGTGCACTGGGTGCATTGAACTGGATCACAATGAAATACTTTATCTATAACCGTCAGTAGATAAAAGTCATTTCATTATCAGGACAATCGGAGAGTCTATCTTAATCCTGAGATAAATGATGGACTTATGGTTGCAAGTGATATCATTTGAGTTATCAATGAGTACGATTATATTGCATAGTCTATCCTCGATAGTTTGGTGATATTCATTTGTTAATCGATAGAGGACTTCATTTATAGATATGGACATCGTGGCTCCATTTATCAAATGAGAGTATAATATCATCATATGGATGTTTTGAGGTAATTGGATATTAAATCTCAACGTTGAGTTTTCGATAGTGTCTATTGAAAACATGGCTTCTGGACAAGTCAAAATATCCAAGTTCAAAACGTGGTCATATGAGTAAATATGGTAACTTGGAGAGTTATAGGCGGTCTATAAACTCTTGGCGATTACTGATATTAATCACGAGGATACACTATCTCCAACATGATTGTCTAGGGTATGAATGAGGAAACATCTTCCTTTTCTGTCTTTATTTAAGAGTTCAATTTTAGCTCTTTAGTGGAATGAGTTAAAATTAATGGATCGGACCTAAGTGAATCATTTGTTGATTGTGATTAGGTTATGTTTATTGAAGCTTAAATTTAGATAGCCCGCCAAGATCCCCAATCCACACGGACTTGCATGGATCACTTGATATATTCTACCGGACCAATTTAAGGGTCCATCTAGAATTGCATTTAATATATTAAGAATATAATTTGCACATTATTTATGTAATGGGCTGCTCAATTATATTTATATATTAATGAATGACATGTGGGCTTGTTTCTTTTAGTAAGAATGGGTCTAGTTCACATGTGGGCTTTTTATTTAAAGTCCAATGGATTAAATGAAATAAGAAAATAATATATAGCCCATTTATTTTAAGTGGGGCGGCAAAGGTGAATTAATTAACCTAATATATTATTTTGTTTCATTGTTTAATTAAATAAGAATTAATTAATTTATTAATTAATTGTTTAATTAAGAAACAAATCTTTTCTGATTAGGAAATATGATTCCTAAAGGTATACTATTGGTAGTATACTAAAATTAAAAGACTTGTTTGACAAGAAAATAAATACTTAATTTTATTTATTTAATCAAATAAGAAGTCTTTTTATTTAGTCAAATAAAAGAATAAAAGATTTATGAGTTGGATTAGGGTTTGGGAGTCTTAAACTAAATAGGAATTAGGGTGCAATACAAACTCCTTTTTGGCTTGAGTATTGCGGCAACCCTAGCCCCTTTTAGGTTATTATTTTCGGCCACCTTAATAGAAAGAGAGAAAGAAAATTTTGCCACCCATATATGTGGACTTATAAAATTCGGCCACTTTAGGGTTTTTGGTGCTTGATTCTATTTTCTTCTTCTTCTCAATTCATAGAAAGATTATTTTTATTCTACTAAAAACATAAAAGAGATATAGATTATTCTTTGATGGTATACTATTTGTTTATTCATCAATAAGCTTGTGTGTACAACATCGATCTTGGTTCACGCGAGTTTCGATCATTAGATTGAGAACTCAAAAGTGACCGGAATAATCTTAGTATTCTTTTGATTGTTTTTGTGACTAACAAAGAAAAGAAAAGTTTGTTTTGTCCATTCACAGGTTTACAATTCAAAGAAAAGGGAGGCCACACTCCTAGGTGATCCACGTTCGTGCTAGGATTGAAGATCTTGCGGATTACCATCGACGCAAGTCAATTGGATCACGCGACAAAAGGTATTCTTCTTTTGTTAGATAATATATATGTTTAATTGATTAAAGGGTTTAAGGTTCATAAAAGGAAAATTTTTTAAAAGTTACTAAATCTATTTTTAGTCTCGCTTCCGCTGCGTGTACTACGATATTTTTCCCTACACATCCCATGTTCTCAAAGATGCTGGAGGCAATGTCAACAGCCATGTCTTTGCCTCACCTTTCAATGCATGCAGAATGCATCTCATGCACATCTGATCTTCAGTAATCCCATAGTTTGGTAAGGATTGTATTGTTGCGTAAAACTCTCTGAATAGCAGAAGTACATCTTCATCTGGTAAACCATGGAAACTAGGCAGTTGATTATAATGCATGCTTTTCAGTTCATAATTCCTTGCTACAAGTTCTAGCATAATACACGAAGATGGTTGCTCACAACTGGCCTACTGTAATTCTTCATAATTCTGATAGGTTCTGGTCCCATCTTATAAGCTGGATTTGGAACAAGGTTGGGAACAGGGTTAGGACCCTGATGGAGTCTTTCTTGGTTCTGATTTTGCTCGTCTTCTGCTAAATTTCTGACATGATCAATGTTATCGTTCAAAGGTAATAATTCTCCCTGCTGGGATCTTCTACCTTGCATCTATTGTCAACACCTGAAACAAGAAAAGACTAATCACTTGTAAACTTTGAAAAAGAAAGAAAGAAAGAAAGAAAAAATAAAAAATAAAAAATAAAAGGAAAAAACTAAAAATTAATGACTCAATTACCTAAACTAACTAAATCTTTTAACTAAAACTAAAACTAGAATTAACCAATAAATTCAACTAATTCCTCGGCAGCGGCGCCAAAAACTTGATGGATAAAATCGTGTTATAAAATCCTAACTCGCAAGTGCACGAATCGTGAGATAAGTACAGGGACAAGTAGGGATCGTTCCCACGAAGAAAAGTAATTTATCGACTAACTAATTCTAATTAAAGCTAAGCAAGTAACAGTAACCAAGAGATTTTGAGATTGATTGACTGGAGATTAAAACTAGATTAAACTAAGAAAGCAGTTAACAAGAATATGTGAATGTAATCAAGAGGTGAGAGAACTAGGTCATCAATGCTCCCCAACTATGTTTACTCAATGTTTCGAATTGACTTTTATAAAAGATGTTAATCAAGTTAAGGGTTCGTTCTTAAATTATGTATGATTGTTACCGCATGGTCCTGGAATGAATCAAGTATTCTCAATTATAATTTACCTCAATATCCTGCGTATAAACTATAACCAAAAACCTATTAAGTGCAAGAACAAGTGAACCAAAACTTACGTGCAATATCCTGCTACGATTAATTTTACCCATTTAATTGAAGATTGGTTGAGAATGGTGAAACCCATGCGCATCTCAACCTTTAAATTATCAAAAACCCTAAATTCAAGCCTAGCATAACACATGCATCAACAAGAATAAATAATCATGATATATAATGAATTGAATGAATAAAAACTTGAATTAAGAAAATATAGTCAATTCTAACAAAGAGCATTCATAGAGGTTCACATTGATTCCCTAGTATGGAGTTAGTTACACATATCGGAAATAAAAAGACAAGAGACAGAAAAGATAAAACCATTTGAGGCCTTCAATGAAATCTTCAAATCTTCAATGATGAGTCTTCTTTGTCTTTCCAACCCCCGATGTGTAAAGATGGATAATGGTGATGAGGGACGGCCCTTTTGGTGGCTTGGGACCTCCCTTGGATGGCTCTCCCCGAAATTAGGGTTCAAAGGGGTTTAAATAGGTGTAGATGCTAAGCCAAGTCCTTAAACAACAAGCAAATCAATTCCCCTTTATAACTCTACCTTTTTAGGATTCTATTTCTTTCCTAATCCATCCAAATTGATTACTTATTGAATGAGGATAAGGATTAGATGTCTAACTGCTTTCCAAGACTCTCACACATGTCCAAGAAGGTAATATTTCCCGTTCCGACAACTTGCGAAATAAATCCCGAAAGTTTTCACGGATTTAATAACTTACTGATCTGACCTTCAGCACTAAAAGGAGCATAACTTCTTCAAGAAATTCAGATTGACAAGCCATAAATAGGGTTGGAAACTAGACTTCTAGGGCTTCAAATCCATATGTGGCAGGACACATAGTTAAATCAGACCTGAGAGATATGCCCCTCGCAACATGGATCATCTGTATTGTCACGGGCTACCGCTGCGACTACCGCTGCGAAAGCCATAACGGTTATCACAGTGGTCTGCACTGTTCTTGAGAGCGCTTTGGGTGCCGCTGTGGAAATTCACAGCAGTTTTCATGGTGGCTGATGGAAAATTACATAAAAGTCCCTTGAATCATCTAAAATTGCTCTTTTCCTCTGAAATACTTCGAATACATCACTTAGATCCAACAACCTGAAAATGCTTAAACACACAAATTATAACCCTCAAAGACTCGAGAAACAAGCAATTGACTGGAGGAATGGGAATCAAAAACATATACAATAAATGACCGATCAATGCTCACAAAGACCTGACTAGATATAGATATGAAAACCTAAAATTTAGTCATTAAACAAAAGCCAATCAACATAAGTTGTCATTAAACATGGTGATGCAAGAGAGATTATCAAAGATATTGTTGAAGATTTTTTATTTTAAAAATATTCTTGTAATTAATACATATTATTGTATTTCCATTTGTTATATATTTAATTAGGTGTTTTTTCCTTTTTTGATTAGAATTTGTTTTTAGTTTTTTATTGGGGATTCTTTCCCGATTTCGTTTAGGATCTTTAGGAGTTTAGGAGATTTCGAATTTGTTTCCTTTAAATAGATTGTATTAGGGTTTGTAGAATCATTTGTAGAATTAATAAAAAATTTAGAGTTTTCTCTAATTATCTCCCAATTTCGGTACCCTGTGCAGGTCAACGATCTTGAAGCCTGATATTCTAGCATATGTGCACGGATCAACATAATATTGGTAGATTGCTTTTCAAATTGTTCTTGCGAGTTTTTCTCATAGACTCTTCCGCTACATCACATGGCAAGGACAATTAATGCAATCAAGAAATGCAATCAAGGAGTCCTAATCAAAAATGTCTAAATGCAAAGCATAAAGGCTTAGCTAAAGGGCAAAATGGTCCTAAATGCTAGCTATCAAAGAAAACTAAACTCAACCAACATTCAAAGTCTCAAACATGTTAGAAATAGCATTAAGCAATGAGATATGCATTTAATTAACAAATAAATGCTAATCCTAGGCAAACATATCATAAGAATGAAACAAGATATTCTAAGGCATGTAGAAATTATCTAGTCAAAGAAAACAAAAAGACTCATGCTTGGATAATGCTAGAATGATGCTAGATGCTCATGGGAATATGTTTGGTTGAGTAAATGTTAGTTCTTGTGAGTTTTTCTTTCTTGGGAAACACTGTCTCTTTCAAAGATGTAATTTTGAACTCTTAGAAGCATACAAGAGAGAAGACATCATATATATAGGAACCCTAAATGAAACTATGTCATTTTGGAAGGAAAACTCATTTTTGGCATCAAAAGGCAACCTCAAGGAGACCTGGAAGGTGAGGTCGCATTGCTCTCGGGAAAACATGCAACAACATTGCAGCTCCAATTTCGAGCAACCCAAAACATGACCAAACGACATCGAAACCTTTCGTATGATATATCGTTGGAAGGGTATAGATGTATACTTTCTAAATCTTTTTACAAAATAATATTTCAATGTCTATAGAAAGAGTTATAGTCATATGAGTGACCAAATGTCAGATTCGGATAAAAACAGAGTTGCCTTGTTTTAGTGGTCACTTTGGAGATTTCAAAACCAATCCAAACGGTCATGAAATATTATGAATAATATACCGTTGGAAAAGTATGGAAATCTATTTTCTACTCCAATTTACAAAATGAGGTTTCGATGTTTAAAGAAAGAGATATGGTCAAAAAAGTGACCAAAGGTTAGATATGGACAATAACAAAATGTCTAAAACACATGGTATAAGACCATGTAACCTAAGAACAATCCAATAGAGGGTAAAGGGACCTCTCTAGTGGACACACATTGCACTATGATAAGCACACCATCGTACAAGTACAGACGTTTCCGATCACACAAATGAAAATGAATTACTAGACAATATCACACAATAAAATCCAACAAAGAGGTGCAAGTGTGAAGTCTGAAGAGAATGCACACATTAAGTAATGAACACAAATGAAAGAAGAGTAGGCATGCATGAGAAGTGTGAATGTTCATGTGCAAACCAATCTCTTCAAGAGGGAAGTAAAGTGATTTACCTTTTGCTCTTGCTCTTGAAGTCACGGAGATCCTTGGAAGCTTGCCATCGAGAACCTAAAATACCCATTACAAAATCATCCCCAAATCTGGTTTGTCATGAAATAAGCCAATCAAAATTGAGGACCTTACAAGGTGGAAATCTCATGTTGGAGTGGATTCTTCAATTTGAGCAAGGAGTCATAACTAGAGGCATGAGATGTGTCTCAGTTAGTTAAGCAAGGAAGACTTGGCTAGGGGAGTGACGCTTCGGTTAGTCAAGCAAGAAAGACTTTTCTAGGAGTGTGAGGCTCTGGTTAGACAAGCAAGGAAGTCTTAGCTAGAAGTGTGAGGCTTTGGTTAGTCGAGCAAGGATACTTTCTATAGGTATGTGATGTGTCTCGGTTAGAAAGTAGGCAAGTCTCTCATTAGTGGGAATAGGTAGGAGGGATATCTAATAGAGAGTGTGTCGTGTGATTTGGTCACTTTTGAGGGTGTACTCTTAACTAGTGAAGGATAGTTAGTCGGTGGTTGTGGATTCAACCCGTGGATGTTTCCTTTTTTGAGGTTTACCATGTAAAAAATCATGTGTCAAATATCTCTTTCCTTATCTCTTTGATATTTGTTTATATGTGCTTGATTAGACCTTGTTTGGATCCTTATTGATTAATATCTTTGTAAGATATGATCTTTTTTAGTATTGCTTTTTTGTCTTGTATTTGACCATATGAGACATTTTTAAAAGGAATACAAGCACTTGTTAGTTTATGTTTTGTATAAATCTCTTCTAGCAAATCATAGACTATATTTGACCATTCTAATTGAATATGCCTTCAAATAGTCTTTATGTGCTTGTATATGCTTATTCAAATGTGTGATTGAGCCAAAATAGATATGATTTTGGCCCTTATTTCCTACTCTTTTGCTTATTTCTCGGGCATTTTCCCGTGATCTAACTACGATAAACAAGTGTTTCAGGTTTATTAGTGCCACAAAGGAATTTGTGAAGAAGGAGAAGGATTTGACATAAAATGTACGAAAGGGTGAATAGCAAGGCATCGCCGCTATTCTTGGTTTTGCCTTTGTGCACACTGTGATAGAAGGCTTGAAGCAATAACGATCCAAGCCAAGGAAATGTCGTGGTACTATCATTGTTAGGCCATACCTTGATAGAGAAAAGAAATCCTGATAAATCAACTAGGTATGCCATCGTGGTTTCTTGTCACTGTTATGCCATAACCACAATAGAGAAGAAGAAAAAAACAGGCCATTGTCGTTGTTCCAGGTGTCGCCTTTATGCACACCGTGACAGAAGGCTTGAATCAATGAAGATCCAAGCCAAGGAAATGTCGCGGTACTGTAGTTGTTAGGACATACCATGACAGAGAGATGAAAGTATGATAAATCAATCAGGTATGCCGTCACAGTTTGGTGTAGCTGTTATACCATAACCGCGATAGAGAAGAAGAAAACCCAAGAACTAAACCAGTTTTAGCATCGCTGTTAGTGTCGTTGTGTGACAATACAACGACCACTTTTAAGGTCTTAGATCCCATTGTCGCCCTTCCGATGTCACTTTCTTCACAACCGCGAAAAAGATAAGAATCAGCTACGGTAACCAGATTAAAGGTCAAGTAACCGTCTGTTGTGGTGGCATCATGGTCTCCATAACTGTGACAACACGATCGCGACACATGCCACATCATCATTTCTGGCAGTTAAAGGACATATCCAAGAGCCACTATAAAGATGTTTCTTCTCCATTTGAAAACACACACTTCACACCACTAAATTCAGAGATTTAGACTAGCATCATCTCCTCCATGCTAAACACATTCACCTTCCTCCATCACTAATCTTGGACTACCTTTTCCATCCAAAAACTCAACACCAAATCTTGAATACTTCACCCAATCACTTATCTCTTCCCATTCTCTACATCTCCTTACCTTTGTCACTACCCATTAGACATCCATCATTTAGACACATCCTCATCTACCATTCTTTGCACTAGGAGCATTAAAGGAAAGAAGGATCAAGCGCTACAAAAAGAGGCCCTTACTACTTTGCTATTGATTGTCACTATGTGTAACTAAATCCCCATTCTAGGGGATTGATGTGAGAAAGATTTGGATTTGGGTTTTGCTTAAGCTATATGTATTTTGAATGTTCTTTTCATTTGGTAACTAGATCTAATTCATTATATAATTGGCATTTTATACCACTAGTTGATTATACTCTTGTTTAGGATAATTTGTTATACAATCATTATTGGATTGACACCCTTGAATGATTAAGGAACATAGTGAATATGATAGATGGTTGAAGGGTATATCAACCGCAATCATCTAAACCTTGATTTGTAATTAACTGATCCCACCTTGACTCCCTCTCCTTAATCGGTTAGGCATTTTGGTGAGAAGTGTTTAGGTTTCGTAGTAATGACCTAAACTCATCTAAGACTACAAATGGTTAACAAGTATGAGATTGGTTCATTAAAGTAGCTTGAAAAGTATTGCCCATAATCCACTTGCAACTCCATTATTTCCCTAGTATTCTCTTAATTGATTACATTCCATATTCTTATCAAAGATTGTTGAGCATTCTATTTTCTCTATCACCTTTTTTTTACATTTACTTTACATGTATGTTTGATGGTTTCTCAAACCATTCATTATCCAACTATCCATGATTTATATTATTGCATAGTAGATTAGTTAATTAATACAATGTATTACTCGAATTCCCTGTGAAACAAATCCTTACTTATCGTTTTACTAAGCTTTTATCCTAAGTGGTTAAACACGGTTTTCAAGTGAACACATAAATACATTGTTTTGTTGAGCACAAACAACCTCATTAATGCGATACAAGCTATCTAGAGGGACAAACTTTTGTTTGTTCAAAGGATTGAAAAAGGCTTAAAAACCTATTCAACCACACCCCCCCCCCCCCCCCCCCCCCCGGTTTAGCTTTTGGCAATTTAACCGTGATTGTATTTACAAGCTGGCCATGCCCACAGTCGTTACCTTAACTGCAATGAGGGGGGTGCCGAAGGCAGATATGCGAGGTTATTTCTTGGTTTCATCCAGTCATTAATAACTTGATTATTTTTAGATAATAGTAGATAGAAACAACGCTCATAAGGAGTCCTATTGAAACCAAGAAATATGGGTGTAAGGACCTCTATTTTGTGATTGGCTTATTTCATGACATACCACTTTGGGGATGATTGTGTTGTGGGTAGCTTAGGTCATCTTGATGATTATCAAGGCAAGCTTCCAAGCATCCCGGTGACTTCAAGATCAAGAGCTTCAAAAGGTATATCACTTGACCTTGATTCTTGAAGAGATTAGGAGCACACACACACTTGCATGCATCTTTACCTATCTTGCATTTATTACCTTGCATGTGTGTTTCATTGATTTTGTGCATCTATGTCATTTAGCACACACACACACACCTTTCATTGCATTTATATGATTGCATTTGTGTTTTTATTTAGTTATGTGCTTAACCCTTTTTGAAGGGATTTAGTTGCACACACACACACACATTTCATGATCTTATGCTCTATATACTTTGTTGTGTGATTTGTGTTGTTGCATATTCGTTTTCATGCATGATCACGCTATCATTGTGCATTCATTCTTTGGCATGTTTTTTGGCCTTGAGAGTTGCTTAAAGGTTTTTCTAGAGGTAAATTTTTACCTCAGACCGCTCCTGGACCGCTGTGATTTTCTTCCCAGCGCTAGGAAAGCGTTTTTCGGACAGAGAAAAATGCTCCCGAACCGCTTTCGGACCGCTGCCATTTTTCCGCAGCGTTTTGGCTTGACAGGGAAAACAGCTGCCGGACAGCTGCCGGACCGCTGCCGGACAGCTGCCTGATTTCGCAAGTGTTTGGGCGAACAGCTGCCGGACAGCTTCCGGACAGCTGCCGGACCGCTGCCGGACAGCTGCGGCTTTGGCAGCGGTCGTGCGTGTCTTTTCGTTTTCCAAAGGCCAAAACGACATCATTTCATCTAGGGGTCCTATATAAGTATCATCTTCTTCCTAGCTCGTTTTTGTGAGCTCAAAATCAGAACTTAGAGTGAGAAACTCAAACCCTAGAGAGAGAAGCTCCCAAGAACTCACCTTTACTCAACCAAACCACTTCTCATGTGCATCTAGCTTCTTCCTAGCATCATCCAAGCATGGTTTTTGTTGATTTCTTTGACTAGGTAATCTCTACATGTTCTACATCTCTTTGTTTCATATATATGACATGTTTTGCCTAGGATTAGCATTTAGTGGTTAATTAAATGCATGACTCTTTACTTAATGTTGTTTATAACATGTTTGAGTCTTTGATTTTGGTTGAGATGAGTTGTTTGTTGATAGCTAGCATTTAGGACTATTTTGCCCTCTAGCTAAGTCTATATGATTTTCATTTAGACATTGATGTGTAGGACTTATTGATTGCATTTGTTTATTGCATTTATTGTCCTAGCCATGTTCATTGACAACATGTGTTGATTGGCCTTTTTGATTGACAATTCCTTAATTGCACTTGTTAATTTCATTTATTGTCATTGCCATGATTATTGACAACATGTGTTGAATTGGCTTTGTTTATTGACAATTAGGTTGTAAGAAATCTCTACAACTAATTGACACCTCATGCATGTACATGTAGGTTTTGTTGATAACTAGGATGTTTATTTGCATTATAACATCTAGTTAAGCATCTTGTGTTTAGTCTAGCACTTGTTGCATTTGTGCATCATTATTGCCATACTCACATAGACTTTTAATTCTCTTCATGAGTCAAAGTCTTGTGGCTTCTAGGTGAAGTTGCACAAGCAAGGAAAGTCTTGTGGCTACCGGTGTGTAGTGCTCAAGCAATTGGTTGAGTGCCACTATAAAAGGCCTGCTGGGTAGATTAGGAGTTGCTCACGCCAAGAGTAGTGTATCAGGGGATATCACTAGGGATTGAACCAAGAGTGGCGAGTGGTAGTGTCCATAGCCTGAGGTTATCTAGGGTGAGAGTCCGAGAATCACTTGAGGGTGTAAATTCCTTTTCATATAGTGGATTTCGTTGACCGTGTGTGGCGCACATAACAGCCCGTGGTTTTTTCCCCGTGTGGGTTTCCACGTAAAAATCAAGTGCTCTTTAATTTCCGCATTTTATACTTGATTTTATTGTTTGTGTGATTGGGGTTTTATTTGTAATATTGACTAATCCGAAAATTTGGTAATAACGGATTAACAACCCATTCACCCCCCCTCTAGGTTGTTTAGACACACGCAAGTATTTATTTTCAATGGGCCTACCTGCCATCCAAACCAGAATAAATAGAGTTTTCCGAAAAAACCTCCTAGTGGAGGAAGACCTCCTAGGGATAAGAGACAGAGCTAGAGAGAGAGAGAGAGAGAGAGAGAGAGAGAGAACCAAAAAAGGATCTTTAGTGTATAATCCCGCATAATCTTGAATGTTATCAGTTATGATACGTAGACCAAATGATATAATGCAAGCAAAAGTTCCTAGATTCATGGAGATATAGAACAACATATAAGTTATCATGCTCACATATCCACCATTTGAGTCTCCAACAATTATTCCAATAATTATATATCCGATTTGACCTATGGACGAATATGCAAGCATACATTTCATGCTTGTTTGAGTAATAGCAATGAGATTCCCCAATATTATTTTAAGAATAGCTAGGATTTCTAAAAGAAGATGCCATTCGTTTGATGAGAAATTTATTTTCATTTTCGATCCTTTAATAAAATTAGATACCTATTCTATAATTATCCGTTCAAAATAACCATAAATACTTTCATCCACAATCTCTTTTATATATTTAAAAAGAAAAAAAAAAAACTATTACAATATTTCAAAATTGGGAGAGGGATATGACTCAAACTCACAACAGTGTGAGGGGCTTATCAATAAGCCTACCTTTAAACGAATTCATCTTATTTATGTCAAGTTGCATTACCATAAATATAATTTGCAAGGTTAAACTACTATACAGTTTCAGTATAGTTAATGGGTTGTTATTGATCATTGGATTTTAATCCAATGATCTAAAAAATCAAGGATTAAAAAAAATTTGAAGAAAATAATTTTGTATCTCATAACTACTGCAATCGGTACTGTAAATCCTAATTTGCATAGTTATCCTTTGAGTGACTGTTAGGTTTTTGAGTTGTGTTGGCACTATTCTATATCAAAACGACATTTCTTTTGTATTGATTAGTTGTCTAGGATTCACGGTTTATCAAGCTTCAAGGAAATTGGACAACACATCAAGTAAAGTGAAGCCTTCAAGAGGAGAAAGCATCAAAGGTATATTTAGACCTCATTCCTCTTGCAAGGTATTTAGGCACATATCACTGCATAGTTGTACACCATTGGTATAACACATTCACACACTTGTTGAAGTATGCACATGCATTAGATTTAATTTGATAAACATTGTGAAATTGCATGTTCTATGACTATCTCTAGGAAATGGCATACTTGTGTGACTTTGTATTTATTTGTTTTTGTTTTATTGTTTTTGGACTTGAACATGATCTCATATGATTTTTTATTGAGTCCCAGTCATTTTGGTTACTCACTCATTAGGTTTCGAGTCCAAACTAGGACGCTATGCTACTTTACGTTCTCATACGTTGTGTTGTCTTTGTCGTTGTGTACTAAGTCGAATTCTCTACCTTATAGTCATCCTTGTGCATGAGGGAGTCACGGTTCGTAATCCAAAGACGGATTCAAATTCAGAGTTCAGAGGCCCGAATACGGCTGAAGAACATGAGAGGAACATGAGGAACCAAGAATGACCAAAGGCCATTTGGGTTGCTTCCCGTGAGGAGCGCGTGAGGTTCACGGGCCAACCACTGATGAGGTCGTTTGTGTACTCAACAAAATATTAATAATAGAGATTATGGTTGATTCTTGAAAACTCTTTTAAAACCACTTAATCCTTTTAAAATGTGATTTGATAGCAAAATAGTGAGCAAGTTCGTTCCACAGGGAATGAAGTGTTAATTATATAAATTGACTAATCTTAGAGCAATAAAATAAATCATATTGTTGATAAATGTGTGGTTTCTAAATCCACAAATGCTAACTACTCAAATGAAAATACACAAAATATGTTATGAAAAATAGAATGCTCAACACCTTGATAAGAATTGTGATAGAAATCAATTAATGAGAGAACTAGGGAATAGATCGATTAACACTTGGATGTGGGTAAGCTAACTAGCATCATTAATGTACCAATCTCATTATGTTAACCACTTAAAGGCTTAGATTAGTGGGGTTGGTATATCCACCACTAATCTATCCTATCCAATGGGTTCTTAATCACACAAAGATTGTCAATCCACATGTGAATATATAACAAATTATTCCACTCAAGATAGCAATCAACAAGTGATATACAAGTCAATTATAATGAATGGAATCTAATTAATTTGAATGAATAGAACACATAAGAGATTCATTACAAGCTAAGCTAAACCCACAACCAATTGTTCCTCAAATCTATCCCCTAGATTAGGGGTTTAGTTACACATATTTGCAATGAATGAAAAGAAGTAAATGATAAGGAAATAACCCTTGGGTCACCTTCTTTAAGCTTGATCCTTCTTCTCCTCTATGCTCCTAGATGCAAGGAATGGAGGTTGAGGAAATGTCTTGGAATGTGGGTGTTTTGGTGGAAAGTTACTAAGGATTTTGGTGGAGAAATGGTGGGATGAGGAATGATGTAGTGAAGTAATCAAGGTTTTGTGTTGAGGGTTAGATGGATTAGATGAGTTCAAGGAGAGAAATGGAGGAGGATGAATAATGTTCCATGGATGATGATCTAGATCTGAAATGAGTGTTCTCTGAATTTTTGCTCTGATTTTCAATGCTTGAAGATGGAGAGACGTTTCATATATATACTCACTCATGGACATGTACTGGTAACTGCTTGATTCGCTGATGTGGAGCCTTGGTCGCTATTTGGTCGCTATGGCGACCATGGAGCGTAAAACGGTTAGATGAAAAGGTCGCTTCGAAAACCATCTTTCTCGCTATTTGTCAAGTGGCGACCATGACCAAAATGTGTAGAGGTCGCCACTTGTAACCTCTAGGTCGCCATGGCGACCATAAGTGGCGACCCTGGAAAAGTGAAGAGGTCGCCATTTGTACCATCAAGGTCGCCATGGCGACCCTAAGTGGCGACCATGCCTTGAGTGCACTAGGTCGCCACTTGCAAGGGAGGTCACCATGGCGACCCCAAGTGGCGACCCCACCTGATTGTTTTTGTGACTTTCTGTCGCCATGGCGCTCAAGTGGAGCCCAAGTGGTGACCTTCTGATGCCTTTGGAGAATCATCTGTCGCCATGGCGCTCATGTAGCGACCTCTTATGTTCAAGTGGCGAAAATGCCCTGTTTCTTCCCATTTGTGAGACATTTTCGCACAAGTCCTCCACCTTCATCTCAATTGCTTCTGAAACCTAATAAAACCTGAAACACTCAATTTAACAACATTAAACACGGGGAAATGCCCGAGAATCAAGCAAAAAGAAACGGAAATGAGGGCCAAAATCATACCAATTTTGGCCTGATCAAATACCCCCAAACCAATCTTTTGCTAGTCCTCGAGCAAAAACAATAACAAGCACACCCCCAAAAACATGCATAGAGATATTTCAAAGGTTTTCACTTCAAATGATCAATGTGCGAAGCCAAAATGAAGAGATTAAAACAGTTATGCCATGGTGAGGATTTAAACATGCAAGAGCGTGTATAGTTATGATTAAAAACGTGCCACCTTAGACATAATTGTACGCAATGCGATCTTACATTCAAAATGCCAAAGCTTCAAAGCAAAGGTGCTATTAGTTTAGAATGTAATTCGCTTTGATACTAAACCTCACCGGATTCTCTCTTCTTTTCTCCAAGACTCCTAGGTTCACTCATATTTGTACATGTGCAATATGAGTTCATGTTATGGCAACAAATTGATTGCACATGCTAAACATTAAAACGCAATTTCCTGAAAAGTGATCTCATGAATGGAATTGCAAGCCATGAATTAGAAAGAACATGCATCAACCAAATTGTACAAAATGGACAATCCTAAAGATCATGAAGGTCTTTTCTTTGGTTGTAATGGGGCCTAAGGTTAAGGTGAAACAAAGAATGGAAGAAATGGATATCAAGGGACCTAATGATTTCATTAAGGCATACATTCTAATTCTTTAAGTTCCACAAGATTCACACATATTGTTCACACTTCAAGGTGTCTAGGCTCACAATTACACATGTGTATGCTACTCCTATTTTCAACTTGAGTAGTTCAATTACTTCTCTTCCTTTTCTATGCCCTTTGTGCCTAATTTCTTGATTCCTTTTTCTTTGCTTTTCTTTGCTTGCCAATTCTTTTCTTTTCATGCTTTTCATTTTTTTTTTTTATATATTTTTTTTTCTTTTTCTTTTCTCATCCTTTACAAGCTTTTGTTTTCTTTTCCATTTTCAAACATCTCTTGCTTTGCAAGACTCTTACACACATTCACATGCCTTGGTACACACCTTATATTTATAAATTCAAAATTTTACATTGAGTTCCTAAGCCTTAGCGAATCATTTGGTCAAGGTAGGTCAAGTATTTTAAGGCTATAAGGTTCATGTAGATGTGGTTCATGAAAGAAATGCTTCAAATGTGTTTGGCTTCAAAGGGGCTTGGGAGCACACATATTCAAATTGGTTGGAAGTGTTTAGGCCAAAGAGGTTTTCACATGCATCGCCTAAAATCATTTCTAAAGATTCGTCCATTAAGTAAAATAAGGCATCCACAAGCAGACCATAATATTCTATGGCAAACAACATTTAGTGCAAATGAGACCAAAACATGCTTGTATGAGTGTTTTAGAGTGAGTGTTTAAAGAGTGAATGTTTACAACTCTACGTATGCTTTTTAAAGGCTGTGTTTGTGATCCTCACGGGAATCTCCACTATTAATTCTTAGCCTTCAAGCAAATTTGATCATTCACTCAACATTAAGAGAAAAAGATTAACGCATTTTGTTCAATGACACCCTAAGTGGCATGGTGTTAATCTAAACCAAACACTCTCAAACATGCACAATTCCTCACTACATCATGTAAAGAACAATCTCCACAAGCAAAGCATGCTCAAATATGGCAATATCGCAAAAAAATTTAAAAATTTTGGCACACAATTCTTTTGAAAACCAAGCATCATGGCATCGCGCAAAAGCACCCCCAAACCTAAATTTGACATTGTCCTCAATGTTCAAAGGTGGAAAAAATAAAGACAACAAGCGCAACCCACTAAGTTTCAAGCAATAACCCAACAAGCAAGAGCAAAAACAAAATATCCCATCATCCAGCATATTGCCCTCCAAATAATCATACACAAAATCCCAACAACACATATAACAATGAAGCACAAATGTCCTAAATCCACTACCAAAATCCAATTCACACCCTTATTCTATGCGGAAACAAAATAAAGGCAACAATGGGAAATAATGATTAAAAGGAAAAAGAAATGCGAATAAACATAAATCAACAAAAATATCCAACAAAATAATCCAAAAGTAAGAACATAAAACTAGCAATGTCCCAATAAAATGATAGAAAATGCAAATGATGAAAAGATAAAACAAATCCTAGGAATGCTAGTAGGCCAACTACTCTGAATCATCCTCCTCATCCTGCTCTACTCTACCCTTCCCTTTCGGGTCTTTCCTTCTCTGCTCCCTAGCTAATGCTGCTCTCCTAGACTGCTCCTCTCTCCATTTCCTCTGTGCGGCTGCCTCATCAATAGGAGGACCTCCCACATAACGGGGCCCCTGATCAGTCAAGGAACGGGCCATGGCCTCCTCCAACTGTGCTGCCTCCTCAACAGCAGACTGTGCAGTCTGAAATACGAAGTCAGGCTCCTCTGTGCTATGTCCTGAAGGTGCAGTGGGGGTAGGTGGAATCACTGTGGCAGGCTTCTTCGGTCTCCTGACATAAGGGGTGAGCTTTAGATCATGGCGGAGGTCTGTAAAACCTGTGATCACTGTCTCACTCAAATCCTGAATAAGGCTTTCCAACCTCAACTGCCTATCCTCCAAGGCCTTCTGCCTTCCTTCAATATCCAGTTTATCAGCATGAAGGATATCAAAATCACCAGTCTGAGTCTTCCTAATGCGCTGTACACCATCTAGAATCCGAAGACCCAACGGCTGCCCATGATCATCACAAATAGGAATCTCCTCCTCCTCATCATCATCGTCCTCCTCAGGGACCACTCTCTCAAATTCTTCCCTAACACTAGTGCCAGCCTCTGAACTCCGTACTCTCCTGCGTTTCCCCCCAGTAGGTATCTCCCCACGCTTAATCATCAAACGTCTCCAGGTGGTCAAGTCCATATCTGACATGGGGGGCTTAAGTATGTCCCCGGAGATATCTACACCCGCCAACTTGCAGGCCTCTGTGATCAAACAAGGGATATCTGTCTCTGATTCATTCCTCCCAATCCGCTGAATCTCTATCTTCACGATAATTCCCACATCAATAGGCTGCCTCTCACTAATACTGTGTAGAATCCTGGCTGCCTCAAATGGAACGGTGGACCTATGGGAAACCGGTCTAAGGGAAGAGGTGAGGAAAATGTGCCAAAAGGCGTGCTCAATCTTCAAGTTCGACTGCCTGAGAGGGAACCTCTTCGCCATCCATATGGTCATAGGAGTGATGGTCATAGTGTTAGCAAATTCCACCAAATTCTTCACATACAAAGGATTTGTGGTGATTCCTTCCACCATCCTCTCACGTAACCCCTCAATTTCCAACAATGTCGTCCCAAAATAGATGTTAATGTCCGGTGCATTCAAGTACACGGGAACCCCTCTCACTAGAATGGGACCACCCCTCATATACTCCCCGGGATTCATTCCCGCATAGAATTCTTTCACCAAGCCCTCGCTGTAATGTGGCGGAGTAGCCGCTAATCCTCGCCATCCCATGTCATTCACTGTTGTTGGGACAGGGGTATCCCTCAAGTTCTCCAAATCAATGCCCCTCTCAGGCCACATTTTCTTCTCAGCAAATGTCTCCAATCGTTCATCAAAATTCCTATTCAGTTTGCATTCGGGAACTACTCTCTTCCTAGGAGTGGGGGTCTTGCTACCCTTGCCCCCCTTGTTCGGCAACTTCATCTTCGGAGCCATTTTTCACACCCAAATTCGGACTAAACTCTCTGACAGAAATTCGGCAGCACAACGGCACTATAATAACACTCCGGCACTCACCAATGTGCACCACAATCAACCAAAACCACTTCAATACTATCACAATCACTTCTATATGAATCAAATCACACAAAAATCCAATCCTAAGCACTATTCTCTTCAAATCAAACTCAAAACCACCCTTAGTAATTCTAGATGCAATGTAGGAAGGATTTGATCAAAAGAATTGAAGAACTAGAGTGATTTCTTACCAGGTTTGGAGATTACGTGCGTGCCACGGCTCTGGAATTGAGAGAAATTGAGAAGAGAGGAATTGAGAAGAGAGAACTTTTGTTTGTGCGGCGTTATGTTTTGAGCAGCAGCTTATAAGTGAACGCCCTATGTCGCCACTTGTGTCACTCGGTCGCCATGGCGACCAAATGGCGACCAAGAAGAAATTTCATGTTTGCATGTGGTCGCCATTTGCACAAGTAAGGTCGCCATGGCGACCAAATGGCGACCATACCTGATAACAAAGGTCGCCATTTGCAACATGTGGGTCGCCATGGCGACCATGTAAGTGGCGACCTCTGAATCCTTCATGTAAGTGAGGTCGCCATTTGCGTGCAAATAGCGACCAAATGGCGACCCTGACTTAAAGTCCTCTTCTGAATGTATTTCATCACCTGCAATGAACAAAATCCACAAATAAGCTCATATTTCAAACCTCTATCAAGAATTGATGGACATTTATTCAGAAAAACAGAATAAACAAAAGAAAAACACACAACAAGCAAGATTAAACTCAAACATATTTATTCATGGCATGAAATGTAAAAACCAAATGTAAATCCAACTACCGCATCATACTATGCGAAATGGAATCATGATGCTCATCATTCAAGTTAGTCACATTATAACTCAATTTTTTCTTGACTACCCAAATCGGACCTATAGACTCATCCCGGACTTGATTTACCAAATCCTTCCTAACCCAAATTTGCTTAACATGGTTAGATCTCCTTATAGGTCTATTTTTATCATTATTGGCATGCTTCAAAAATTCAAAACACCTAGACTTGACATGACCCTTTTTATGACAAAAATAACAAGTTAAAGGATATGAAGGATATCTTCCCTTTTTCATTGGAGATTTTGGCCTTGAGGGACCGTTATTGGTGAGTTCCTTGATGGCTTGATCCATCCGATCTATCTCCACCAAAAAGTCGCACTCCTTTACCTTAGCAACCTTCAAGGACATCTCCTTCTTGCTCAATTCCTCCTTCAACTCCTCAAGTGCCTTGTTCTTGGCATCAACACTCATGAGGGCCTTCCTCATCTTTCTTAAGGATTCTTCCTCAAATTCTTCGGTGAGCTTAGCCAAATCCTCAAGCTCTTTCACCGTCACCTCATTCTCCATTGTGAGAGCCACGTTGACCTTCTTAAGCTTGTGATTTTTCCTTGCTAGGTCATCAAGCTTCTTTTCCAAGGCATACTTCTCCGCCTTAAGAACCTCTACCTCAAGCATGAGCTCTTGGTTGGAATTCTTGAGCTCTTCAATTTCAGAGTCACCAATGCTCTTAACTTCGTCCTCTTGGCTATTCTTTTCAAACAATTGCACCAAATCACATACTTTTCCACCCGTTGACCTTGGTGGTTGCAACTCAACCACATAGCAACTCTCAATGCTTTTTAGGTCATCATTGCATATGGTTATATCGATCTCAAGTTCTTTCTCAAATGCATGCATACAAACTTTCCTCTTGCAAACATCGATCTTCATTTGAGCGGTAGCCATGAATGGTTTACCAAGGAGAACTTGCCACTCCCTAACATCTTTTGACTTGTCACCAATGTCTAGAACTACAAAATCCGTTAGCACCACTACTCCTTCAATGACAATTGGGACATCCTTTATTTCACCACTTGATGAAAGTGAGGTTTGATCCGCTAGCATAAGCTTCTTCCCGGTTGGCTTCAATCCTACCAAACCCAACTTTTCATAAGTAGATAGGGGCATCATGCTCACACTTGCTCCTAAATCTAGTACTCCTTAAGCACTCCACTATTTCCTATTGATATGGGAATCACAAAGCTTCCCGGATCTTCCACTTTCTGGATGTATGCTTCTTCAAACAACAATGCCTCATCTCTAACTCCATCCTTCTTGACAAAACTACCTTCTTTAGCTTGCTCTGTGTGGCTTGGAAACTTCCCCTTTTCTTGCTTTTGAAGGGCCTCGGCAATTTGCCCCATTTGGGTCTCCAATTTCCCAAAAGATGCCTCTAGGTTGCCAAACCTTTGACCACTAGCTTGCATGAAGCTTGTCAAGGTATTCTCAGCTCTTTGGAAGCCTTGCATCATACCTCTCATTTCTTCATCAATATTTCGGCGAGGTTGATATGAGCTTGGTTGAGCACTGTTGTTGTTGTTCCATTGGTTTCCTCCCCATTGATTTCCTCCTTAGGGGAATCCTCCTTGTGATTGATTTTGACGATAACTTCCTTGTGAGCTACTTCCTTGAGTGTTCAACCCTTGTTGTGGATTCTGACGGTAACCCCCTTGTGAGCTACCTCCTTGATTGTACACTCCTTGTTGTTGATTTCCTTGTTGTTGATTTCTTTGTGGTGGGTTTAGAATGTTGTTGTTATTTGACCAAGAAAGGTTTGGGTGGTTCCTCCATGGTTGAGCATAGTTGTTGGGATAGGAGTTGTTGCCTTGTCCTTGAAATCCCATAGCTTGAACCTCCTCTTGCTCTTGACTTTGAAAAGTTTCCTCAAACCCTTCATTCTCGTTGAATTGCCCGCTATGCCTTCCTAACAACTTAACTCCCGCCTTAGAAAATCCCATACTTTCAATATGAGAAGTTAAGGTCTCCACCTTCTTGTTTATCCTTGAGATTTCGATGGTGGCTTCCGTACTAGCATTCACATCAAACTTCCCACCTCGAATACTGTTGGCATTCCTTTGTTGAGAGTTTTGTGCCAACATCTCATAGATGTCGTAGATCTCCGAAGCGGTCTTGGTATCATAAGAACCTCCACAAGCATTATCCACCAACACTTGGGAGAACCGAGTTAGACCTCCTTGGAAACAAGACACCTTGTATTCCTCAGTGAACATGTGAGGAGGGCATTGGGCCACAAGGCATTGATACCTCTCCCATGACTCATGAAATAGCTCCCCCTCACTCTCATAAAAATCGGCTATCTTCACCTTTAACTCTTTTGCTTTCCTAGCCGGAAAGAATCTGTTGAAAAACACCTTGCAAATTTGGCCCCAACTTGTCAATGATCCCGGCCTAAGCCCCATGAGCCTTGTCATAGCCGCATCCTTCATACAATACTGGAAACAACGCATTTGCAATTGTTCGCGTGTGAGCCGCATGATGGGGAAGGTCTCAATAATAGCACTATACTCCTTCATGAACTGGAGGCAGTCTTCATTCAACTTCCCATGAAATGACGGCAAGAGGTTGACGTGCATTGTCCTCAACTCATAACCCCTAGCAACCGGGTCTAGCACAATCGGTGATGGTTGGTTCCCGATATCCGGCAAGGCATACTCACCCATGGTCATCCTTTGACCACGGTTGGTTTGAGTCTCTTCCGTCATCTCCTCTCTCAAAGGAGCTTCGTCTTCCCTACCATGTTGTTGTCCTTCGGTACTCATAGCTTGACTTGGAATTGGTTCGAACTCTCTCACACGGCTAGTGCCTTCTAGTGGGGGATGAACACCTCTACCTAGAGATCTCCTACCGTGCATAAAACTGAGCACCTGAAAGAGGAATAAATAAAGAGATACAAGGAAAGAAAAAAAGTAAAAACAGCACTATGAACAAGTCAATAATCACAAAACAAAATATTAAACTAACAATCTACAAAATACAAATAAAATGTGAAGAAAAGTCAATCTATGTAATCAACGCTACCATTCCCCGGCAGCGGCACCATTTTTTGATGAGGTCGTTTGTGTACTCAACAAAATATTAATAATAGAGATTATGGTTGATTCTTGAAAACTCTTTTAAAACCACTTAATCCTTTTAAAATGTGATTTGATAGCAAAATAGTGAGCAAGTTCGTTCCACAGGGAATGAAGTGTTAATTACATAAATTGACTAATCTTAGAGCAATAAAATAAATCATATTGTTGATAAATGTGTGGTTTCTAAATCCACAAATGCTAACTACTCAAATGAAAATACACAAAATATGTTATGAAAAATAGAATGCTCAACACCTTGATAAGAATTGTGATAGAAATCAATTAATGAGAGAACTAGGGAATAGATCGATTAACACTTGGATGTGGGTAAGCTAACTAGCATCATTAATGTACCAATCTCATTATGTTAACCACTTAGAGGCTTAGATTAGTGGGGTTGGTATACCCCCCCACTAATCTATCCTATCCAATGGGTTCTTAATCACACAAAGATTGTCAATCCACATGTGAATATATAACAAATTATTCCACTCAAGATAGCAATCAACAAGTGATATACAAGTCAATTATAATGAATGGAATCTAATTAATTTGAATGAATAGAACACATAAGAGATTCATTACAAGCTAAGCTAAACCCACAACCAATTGTTCCTCAAATCTATGCCCTAGATTAGGGGTTTAGTTACACATATTTGCAATGAATGAAAAGAAGTAAATGATAAGGAAATAACCCTTGGGTCACCTTCTTTAAGCTTGATCCTTCTTCTCCTCTATGCTCCTAGATGCAAGGAATGGAGGTTGAGGAAATGTCTTGGAATGTGGGTGTTTTGGTGGAAAGTTACTAAGGATTTTGGTGGAGAAATGGTGGGATGAGGAATGATGTAGTGAAGTAATCAAGGTTTTGTGTTGAGGGTTGGATGGATTAGATGAGTTCAAGGAGAGAAATGGAGGGATGAATAATGTTCCATGGATGATGATCTAGATCTGAAATGAGTGTTCTCTGAATTTTTGCTCTGATTTTCGATGCTTGAAGATGGAGAGACGCTTCATATATATACTCACTCATGGACATGTACTGGTAACTGCTTGATTCGCTGATGTGGAGCCTTGGTCGCTATTTGGTCGCTATGGCGACCATGGAGCGTAAAACGGTTAGATGAAAAGGTCGCTTCGAAAACCATCTTTCTCGCTATTTGTCAAGTGGCGACCATGACCAAAATGTGTAGAGGTCGCCACTTGTAACCTCTAGGTCGCCATGGCGACCATAAGTGGCGACCCTGGAAAAGTGAAGAGGTCGCCATTTGTACCATCAAGGTCGCCATGGTGACCCTAAGTGGCGACCATGCCTTGAGTGCACTAGGTCGCCACTTGCAAGGGAGGTCGCCATGGCGAGCCCAAGTGGCGACCCCACCTGATTGTTTTTGTGACTTTCTATCGCCATGGCGCTCAAGTGGCGCCCAAGTGGCGACCTTCTGATGCCTTTGGAGAATCCTATGTCGCCATGGCGCTCATGTAGCGACCTCTTATGTTCAAGTGGCGAAAATGCCCTGTTTCTTCCCATTTATGAGACATTTTCGCACAAGTCCTCCACCTTCATCTCAATTGCTTCTGAAACCTAATAAAACCTGAAACACTCAATTTAACAACATTAAACACGGGGAAATGCCCGAGAATCAAGCAAAAAGAAACGGAAATGAGGGCCAAAATCATACCAATTTTGGCCTGATCAACCACCCCTCTGCCCCGTGAGGCTCACGCACAGGCTGTCCCCCATTGGCCATCGAAAGCCCTCTTTCATTTAAATGACATCCTTTCCCTCTCATTTTATTCTAAGAAGAAAATTTGAATTTGATAGAGCTGAAATTTTCTCTCCAACTTTCTCTTCTTCCAAACACCATAACTTTTTCATTCGAACTCCAGATTGAGTGATTCAAATTGGAGAATCTTTGTAATAAAGTCCCCTACCTTCTTCAAAAGATTTTTCAGCCGTTTGATCACATTTTGTGGTGGTTCTTCACTCAAAACCGAAACTGCACAGGATTCTTAGGTATTGAACTAAACTTTGTGATTTCGTCCTTTTTGATCTTCAATTACCTAGGGTTTTCTTCTTCTATATGTCTGTGTATGTATGATGAATGCTATTGAGAAGGATAGCTTTAAATCAAATCTAATCAAGTCTATTTAGAGACAAATGTGAACTAGTTTTCTATGATTCTAGTTTTTCACATGTTTGAGTGTTGTGTTGTGATTAGTTTGATGTCTAGGGTTATTTGGGATTTGATTGACTCATTTCACATGCTTGGATCCTTTATTTGAACAAATCTAGGATTATCACATTTGATTTTGTGTTTAGAGCTAACTAGGATTTAATTGATTATTCATTATATCCTTGTTCTAAATACTTGCTAGAATATTCATTGATCATATTTTGTGATTCTAGCATTTTTGGAGTATGTTTCTAGTATCTTGAATATGTTCTTCACATATATGATTTATTCAAGTGTTAGATTTGTGAATGAAACTAGGAATCACATGTGTTAGGTGTTTCACATGCTCTAGGTTTCGATTCATGTTTCGATTCAAGGTTTATCAGCTAAGAAGCAGCAAAGGAAAGTTAATCCCGACTCCAACCATATAGTCCAACTTGAGGAGGTCTCCCAAAATAAAGGTATCTCTATCACTCATTCTTTGGTGAATAAAGATGCTAACATTGTTGTAGGTCAATTGCCTCCTATAATTTCGGAAAAAAAGCACTTTTTCTTATAGTAATGTGTTGCAAGGTGCTCACAATGGTCCAATTATGGATATCCCCACAAGTAAGCCTATGAACCTAAAATTCTACCAGCCCTTACAAAGTGGTAATAGGAAGTGTGTCTCCCCACCCATGGAAGTTGCAGAGGATGGCTCTAAAGCTTGGAAGAACTGCTTGGTGGGTTATTTTATTGAGAAGAAGCTCCCATTCTCTCTTGTTAACAATATTGCTAAGAAGATTTGGGGTAATTATGGTCTTCTAGAGGTGCTCGCGAATGAAAAAGGGTTCTATTTTTTCAAGTTCTCAGATGATAACTCTTGCGCTAAAGTTCTTGAGGCTGGTCCATGGCTTTTTGCTGGAAGAATGATAATTCTTAAGAAATGGCACTCTCGGCTTGTTTTAACAAAAGAATCTTATTCTAAGGTTCCAGTATGGGTGAAGTTTTTTAATATTCCTAATGAATATTGGACTGAAGAGGGGCTAAGCTATATTGCTAGTGCTGTTGGGAAGCCTCTTTATGCTGATAGCCTAACTGAATCAATGAAAAGAATTTCCTATGCTAGAATTTGTGTCAAGATTGGTGCTACTAGCAAGTTAGTTGATTCTTTTGATTTACTTATGGGCAATTGTGATGAGCTCAATAATGGGGAGAGTGTTGAAATTCTAGTTGAATACCAATGGAGACCAAAGATTTGTCCCGAGTGCAAATTGTTTGGTCATTCTGCTGCAACCTGCCCAAGTCTAAAGCATGTTGAAGGCAAATTCAATGAGAACCGTGGTTCCAAAATGAAGCAAGAATGGGTGAAGGTCAATCGTGGTGCTGCATCTCATGTATCCATCTCTTCAGGGAACCTTTCTAAAGGAGATGCAACCCTTGTTCCCTCACCTAGTGCGAATATGGAGCCTCTTCCTCTTTCCGTATCTTCGTTGAATGTTGATGAAGTCATTGCCGCTGGTCATTCTGAAATTCAGCCTCCTTTGTGTCCTCCCAACATGTCTATCAAGAATCAATGCAATGTCCTCTCTAAGGAGAGTGTTGTTGATACCTCTAACAAGTTCTCTGCTCTTGATGAGAATGGTTATAGTGTCCTCTCTAAGGATAGTGTTGTTGAATGTAGTGATGATGACTCTCCTACCACAGCCTCTCCAGATCATTCCCTATGGCTCTCAAAGATTAAGAACATTGATGGGGTTCCTATCATAGGGCTTTCTAGCACTCCGGAGTCCTCTAGTAACAAGAAGAAGAAGAAGAAACGGTCTGCAAGGAAAGGAATGGATAATAGCTCGCAAGCTAAGGTGAAATCTCCTCAACCTCTTAATGATTAATTTAGCTTGTTGGAACATTAGGGGTCTGAATGCAACCCCTAAACAATTAGAAGTTAAGAAGATGATACTTGACCACAAGCTTAGTCTAGTTTGTTTAATTGAGACAAGAGTGGGTATGATCCATAAGCCTCTTGTACTCAATTAAGTTTTCACGAATTGGGAAATGCTTGACAATTACAATAGTCATGATCTTGGTAGAATTTGGATTGGTTGGGATCCTAGGATCCTCAAAATCACTAAAATTTTTGAAACTGATCAAATTATACATAATAATGCTCATATTTTGGATGGTAATGACAGGTTCCGTATCTCATTTGTTTATGGTTCTAATGTTGATAGTTCTAGAAGAGCTCTTTGGCATAGTATATGCTCTAATCAGCAAGATACTCCTTGGATGGTTCTTGGATATTTCAATGTCTCTAGGAGGGTGAATGAGTCAGTTGGGAGTTCATCTCGTATTTCCTCAGCTATGGAAGAGTTTAATGACTGTCTTTGTGTTTATGAACCTGATGACTTTCGTTTCTCCGGTTTTCTCCACACTTGGTGTAATAAGATAAGCATTGGCTGCATCTCTAAGAAGTTGGATAGAGTTCTTGTTAATAAGGAATGGATGGCCAAGTTTGAGCACTCTGAAGCCATTTTTCTTCCTCCTAGCATCTCGGATCACAGCCCCTTTTTGGTTAAGCTCGGATTGCAAGGTAATAAGAAGAATTGCCTTTTTAAATTTTTCAATTTTCTAACGAAAAGGGAAGACTTTCTTCCTTTGGTTGAGAGTTGTTGGCAGGAGAATTTTCATGGCAATATGCAATTTTAGCTTTGCTCTAAGCTCCGAAATTTAAAGAAGGTTTTAAAGTCCCTTAACAAGAATATGGTGGGGGATTTGACGGTTAAATCTATTGAGGCCAAGGCTGCTCTTGTTGATTGCCAAAGTCTTCTTGATCTGCAGCCTCTTGATGAAAGCCTTAGAATGCAAGAGAAGGAGCTTATGAGCTCTTACACGCTAGCTCTTCAAATGGAGGAGGATTTTTTAAGGCAAAAATCTAGAGTTCAATGGCTTAAGGCTGGTGACAGTAATACCTCCTATTTTTTCAAAGTCATCAATGGAAGATGCAATAGAAGTAAAATCCTCTCTATTACTGGAGAAAATGGTTCCTTGATTGAAGGAGATACTCAAATCAAATCTGAGGCTGTTCGTCACTTCCGAAATATTCTTGGTTGCTCTTTGCCTTCTAGACATGGTTCTCGTCCTTTGCGAAATGTTATTGATAAACACATCTCCACTGATCAAGCTGATTTCATGAGTAGAGAGGTCACAAATGATGAAATTCGTGAGGTTGCTTTTCTCTCCACCCTAATAAGGCTCCTGGTCCAGATGGTTTTAATGCTCATTTCTTCAAGAAGACTTGGCACATTGTTGGTGATGATGTTATTAATGTTGTTCAAGAATTCTTTCGTACTAGCCTTCTTCTTAAAGAGCTCAATGCTACGATTCTTACTTTGGTCCCTAAGGTCCCTAATCCCTCTAAAATGATGGACTTTAGACCAATTTCTTGCTACAACACTCTCTACAAGAGCATTGCTAAGATCATTGCCAATAGAATCAAGCCTTGTCTTCCTGGAATTATTAGCCCCTCCCAATCAGCCTTTGTGGCAGGTAGGAGAATTGGAGACAACATTCTTCTTGTCCAAGAGCTAATGAGGAATTACCACAAGGATGACGGTACGCCAAAGTTGGCCCTTAAGGTGGATTTGATGAAAGCATTTGATATGGTTGATTGGGGCTTCTTACTTGACACTCTTGCTGCATTTCAATTTCCTTTGAAAGTCATAAATTGGATTAGAGCTTGCCTTACTACTCCTAAGTTCTCTATCTCTATTAATGGTGAGCTTGCTGGTTTCTTCTCCGGAAAGAGGGGTCTTCAACAAAGGGACCCTATGTCTCCATATCTCTTTGTTATGGCTATGGAGGTCCTCTCGAAACTTTTAGCCAATCATATTGCGAACTCTCCTAACTTCAAATACCATTGGAAGTGTGACAAGATTAAGCTTTCTCACCTTTGCTTTGCTGATGATCTTATTATGCTTTGCCATGGTTCCTATCAATCAGCTTTTGTTCTCAAATCAGCCCTTGATGAGTTCTCCTTATTGTCGGGTCTTGGTGCTAATCATGCTAAGAGCAATACCTTCATTTCTGGAGTGCCCAATGCCATTAGTCAGTAGCTCATCAACCTTGTTGGTTACACGGTTGGCTCCCTTCCTATTCATTATTTGGGGATTCCTATTATCTCTTCTAATTGAATTTGTGTGATTGCTCTCCCCTTGTCAATAAAGTTTCGAGTAGACTTTTTTCTTGGTTGAATCGATGCCTTTCTTATGTTGGTCGTCTTCAACTTATTATATCGGTCTTAACCAATATTCAAGTGTTTTGGGCTAGTCATCTTTGTCTTCCTAAGAAGATCTTAAAGGTTATTGAGCAGAAATTTCATAGTTTTTTATGGAATGTGGTTGAGGGTAGCAGCAAAGGTTCTAAAATTGCTTGGTCCGATATTTGTATTCCTAAGAACAAGGGTGGTCTTGGAATCAAGGACCCTCTTTGTGGAATAAGGCGCTAATGATTAGGCACATTTGGAATCTGGTTTATGGCACCAATAATCTTTAGACTTCTTGGATCAATGCCTACCACCTTAAAGGTTCAAGTTTGTGGGAGGTGAAAGCTCCTAATACCTGTTCTTGGAATTGGAGGAAGCTTCTTCATCTTAGGCCTTTAGTTCGTCCTTTATTTCAACACATTATTGGTAGTGGCTTGAACACTTCCTTATGGTTTGATAATTGGCACCCTGATGGCCCTATTCATTTGAAATGGAGTTCCCGTGTTATCTATGATTCTGGTCTCCCTATCACTGCTAAGGTTAATACCATTGTCCTTGGTGATATTTGGAGATGGCATGTTGCTATGTCAATTGATCTTGCTGAAATAAAGAGTCGAATGCCTTCTTACAATCCAAACTCCATTATGGATGATATTATTCGGTGGCTCCCCTCTCCAAATGGCATTTATTCTGCTGCTTCAGCTATAGAGTCTCTATGAACCCATCACTCTCTTGTTCCCTAGTTTAATATTGTGTGGTTCCCTCAAAATATTCCGAGGATGGGTTTCATCCTTTGGTTGGCTATTAAAGGGAGGCTTTCTACCTTGGACCATGTTCAGCGCTACAATCCTCAAGTTATTGCTACATGTGTCCTTTGCAATTCTCAGAACGAAACTCATGCCCACCTTTTCTTTGAGTGTTTGTATAGCAAAGTCATTTGGACTGAACTCTTGAACAAGTGTGGTTGTAGTTGGATTGGTCTCAGCTGGAATGATTTAATTGATTGGATTTCCATTCATTGGAAAGGGAACTCTCCTTCCACTGTGACTAAAAAGCTTTGTCTTGCGGTGGCTGTCTATTTTATTTGGAGAGAGCGTAATTGTCATATTTTTAAGAGCTCTAGAAGGCCTAATGCAGAGGTTGCTCGGACCATTATTGACACTATTCGTAGTCAGCTCTGTTCTATCAATTTGAAGGATTGTCCTCTGATTGCTATGAATTGGAATGTCACCTCTTAATGATCCTTATGTTGTTGGCTGTTTCTTTTGTATTTTTTTTTTTTTTTTTTTTTTTTGCTTTGTTAAAGTTTTTGTTTAGCTCTTGTTTTTGAGCTTGTTGTTTTGTGCTTTTGTTGAGCTTGTTTTGGGCATTTGTGCTCTTATTCCTTTGTTTCCTGGGGTATGCCCCTTGTATTTGTACATTCTTCCTTTTTTCTATGATACTATTTATTTACCAAAAAAAAAAAAAAAAGGTTCTAAAATTGCTTGGTCCGATATTTGTATTCCTAAAAAAGAGGGTGGTCTTGGAATTAAGGACCTCTCTTTGTGGAATAAGGCACTAATGATTAGGCACATTTGGAATCTGGTTTATGGCACTAATAATCTTTGGACTTCTTGGATCAATGCCTACCACCTCAAAGGTTCAAGTTTGTAGGAGGTGAAAGCTCCTCATACCTATTCTTGGAATTGGAGGAAGCTTATTCATCTTAGGCCTTTAGTTCGTCCTTTATTTCAACACATTATTGGTAGTGGCTTGAACACTTCATTATGGTTTGATAATTGGCACCCTCATGGCCCTATTCATTTGAAATGGAGTTCCCGTGTTATCTATGATTCTAGTCTCCTTATCAATGCTAAGGTTAATACCATTGTCCTTGGTGATATTTGGAGATGGCCTGTTGCTATGTCAATTGCTTTTGCTGAAATAAAGAGTCATATGCCTTCTTACAATCCAAACTCTATTTTGGATGATATTATTCAGTGGCTCCCCTCTCCAAATGGCATTTATTCTGCTGCTTCGGCTATGGAGTCTTTTTGAACCCATCACTCTCTTACTCCCTAGTTTAATATTGTGTGGTTCCCTCATAATATTCCGAGGATAGGTTTCATCCTTTGGTTGGCTATTAAAGGTAGGATTTCTACCTTGGACCGTGTTCAGCACTACAATCCTCAAGTTATTGTTACATGTGTCCTTTGCAATTCTCAAAACGAAACTCATGCCCACCTTTTCTTTAAGTGTTTGTATAGCAAAGCCATTTAGACTCAACTCTTGAACAAGTGTGATTGTACTTGGATTGGTCTCAGCTGGAATGATATAATTGATTGGATTTACATTCATTGGAAAGGGAACTCTCCTTCCACTGTGACTAAAAAGCTTTCTCTTGCGGTGGCTATCTATTTTATTTGGAGAGAGTGAAATTGTCGTATTTTTAAGAGCTTTAGAAGGCCTAATGCAGAGGTTACCCGGACCATTATTGACACTATTCGTAGCTAGCTCTGTTCTATCAATTTGAAGGATTGGCTTCTGATTGCTATGAATTGAAATGTTACCTCTAGATGATACTTGTGTTGTTGGCTGTTTGTTTGCTCTTTCTTTTGTGTTTTTTGCTTTGTTAAAGCTTTTGTTTAGCTCTTGTTTATGAGCTTGTTGTTTTTGAGCTTTTGTTTGAGCTTGTTTTGGGCCTTTGTGCTCTGGTTTCTTTGTTTCCTGGGGTATGCCCCTTGTATTCCTCTTCTATGTTACTATTTATTTACCCAAAAAAAAAAAGTGGTTCTGCACTTTTGAGGAATTTCTAATCTACCAATAGAGATTGGGTAAACATAGACTCCAATAGGAAGTAGATCATGGGTTGGTCTCTTTTGAGGAATTTATAATCTATCATTCAATATATATAGTACCCTTGTGTTGTAATTCAACCCGTGGATATTTCCTCCTTGGAAGTTTTACCACGTTAAAAAATATCTTGTGCTAATTCTTCCTATCTCTATCTTTCATATTTGTATTTGTGTATGTTTTAATCTTGTTTCATAATCTTCAATTGTGATATATTTGTAAACAAGATTTTGTTAAGTATGAGATGTAAGCATATCATATTAATCAAAGTTGTATATGTAATTCTTTTGTATATTGATACATTTGTGTATAGTTACATATTAATTGATACTTGTACATATCGGACATTATTGTGAATACAAGTATTCTTTGTTTTAATTTTAATATAACTCATTCACTAGCAAGTTGTAAAGTTCTACTCAGTATTCTAACATTGTAATAATCAAAGTACAACTTGTGGAATATGTTCTTCATTGAATATATTTGTATATGATATACTTTGTTTCTTGGTGTATATTTTGTAGACTAAAGATGGTGAATTGAGCATACATGTGTTAATTGTTTTCTCAAAACAATCTTGTTAAAGGTTAATTTATATGCTTACAAAAGTTTGATAAAGTAACGAAAGAGTTTTTAAATTAGAGTGTCAACCTATCCCCCCAAATTGTTTACTATAACCTTATAGATATTTTCATTAACCATACACAGTTACATAGGAATACGCTACCAAAGATTTTCTCCATAACGAAAGAGTGCTTACCCATCTAAAGTCAGACCATGACCTACCAAAGTACCAAGACTTGTTCTTTGAACTCGGAAGCCTGAAATATTACCACTTGTCTAACAGACGTGCATTTTGTTTTCAAAACAATCACATTACTCATGAAAGTTTGAAACATATATATAACCTTTCTATTCTTCCTATATTAATGTAATTGCATATTTCCATGTTTTAGTAAAATAAAAAAAAATAAAAATAAATAAAAACATGTACAAGACAATCCCATGGTTCTCTATTTCCTCACCCCAAAAAATATTGCAAAGAGATTCCTCACTCTTTGTGTATCACTCGGGCATTGCTAGCAGGACATCTAGGCCCCCTTCGACGCCTTGTTATATTCCCCCAACCAATTACTCTCTTCTCCACTTTGCCTTTCTCTTTATAACCAGTCTGTGAGCAGATTTTGGTCTCTTTTACCTTAGATGTAGAATTGTATGATCGCCTACCTCCCCTTGCACGCGCATTTCTGTCCATTGTTCTCAAGGAATCCGTTCTCAAACTATTATTAGCAGCTTCAATTAGCCCTTCTATCATCTGCAGATCTGCAGTCACCTCACACCTAGAAAGAGAGGCAAGGCTAGGGAGAATTTCACTCTGGAAGTCCTTCCGCTGCTGCCTAGCTCTTCTCATCTGACCCCTCCTTGGCTGACTTGGCAGAGATGTTGCACCCATTGCTTCCTCTTTTTTGTCCTTGTGGTCATTGCTCATACAGCACAGTTCTTCTAGTTTTGTCTCAGGCAGCTGCAATGTCATGGCCTCAAAGTAGTCAAGCTCATTGGACAGACAATCCTTGTTATCATGGCTGTCCTTATAACTCGTAACGACTCCAAACTCACTATTTGGATCATCTTCCACTTCAGAAACTACCCTGGAAAACCAATAGAGGTCCTCAACACAAGGTTCAGATGGCCCACAAGTAGTCATCTCTGAACAAGTTTCAACCTTGGATGAAGAAATGGAAATTATAGCCTTTGCAGCATTCCTGACAATCTCATCTTGCACATTCCCGCCTTCTTGTCCTGACACTACACCCTCTACAAGATTACTGAGAAGATCCTCTTGTGCATCCCTATCTTCTTGTCCTGTCATTACACCCTCTACCTGATTGCAGAGAAGATCCTCTTGTTCATCCCTATCTTCATGTTCTGACACTACAGCCTTCATTGCAGTCCCACCAAATTCCTCTCTTACATCCCCGTCTTCCTGTCCTAACATTTGACAAGGCATACCTACTTGATTTTCTTCCGATTCTCCTCTTGGCGGGTAACTCTCCTTATTTTCTGGACTTGCAGGTGCCTCCAAATCTAGTTTTTCCAAAAGAGAGGGTGTTGGCGAGGACTCGTGCTCATCTATGCACGAGTTCAGGTCAACGTCAATTCCAAAACCTGAAATAATTTTATCGAAACCAGCCCCTTCAACCAATTTATCTGAAGTTAACTGCTCTCTACCAAGAAGCCTCTTACTACTTGAGTTGTTGCTTGCCTCAACCTTCTTCAGCTCAGTGTCAAAGATACAGGCTGAATTAGCTTGTAATAAGACAGATTCCACTTGGGTAGATGATTCACTTCTTTTACCACATTTCATATCTTCTGCTGCATCTTCAATCTTCTCTGCATCTGAAGAACAGCTATGTGACATGAAATTAGGACCCATATCCTTTGCAGGCTTCACGTCCATGGAAGGTTTTATACTTTTTACAGGGCCATGTTGCTCAGATGTTAAATCATCACTGGTATTGCAATCCATGTCAATGCAATTGATTGATGGTGAGGGAGACTCCGATGTCTTGGGCTCTGAATTAGAACAATAGCTGTGCTGATAGAATTTTGTACCATCAAATTTTGGGCAAGACTTCAAATTTCTGCTATAATGGGACTTTTTTCCAGTAGTCCCAGGGCTTGTAATTGGTGACCGAAAACTTTTGCCCAATGGTACAGAGCTGGTAAAACATGGGAGTGCTTGAACTGCTATAGGGGTCCGTACAAAGTCATTTACATGTTTTCTCCAATTTGAAACCAAGGATTCCTCGGAATTGCCTACATCAGTAAGAGAAAGATGCTGACAAGAGGTCCGTTCAGGATAGTTATTAGGCGAGAGCTCACTTCCAAGGCTCTGTAAACCTTCACTATCAGATATTTTCTTGCTCTGATCCAAGACAAAAGATGACGGTAGTTCATGAACTTCCTTCCGATCTATATCTTCAAAAGATATGGATACTTCTTCTTCAGTAAAGCCTGAAGATAGAGAAGCCGCTTTGCTTCTACTTTGCCCTGGAAAAAGAGGAGGTAGCTATATAAATCATCGTGAGTCCTGAGTAATACTTATTAAATTTTGAATAATTACATTCCATGACAATAAGAAACACTAAACTAAACGTAAGCTGAACAACCAAAGAAAGTAAAACAAAGAACTTATAATCTGGTGTAACCTTGTAACGGGATTCTCACCTGCTTCATCATCATAGGATGGCCATTCTTGCATTTTGTTGTTCTCTGGTTGTAAACCATTTGAGCAAGTTTCAAGATCCCTTCTTAACTTGGTGTTTTGCATCACATCCATGGGCAAAACTTGTGAGTCTGAAATAGAATTTTGAGACTGATCCTGATATGGTAACTTCATGTGACCTGTAGAAAGACTTGGAAAATCTCTGGATCGAGAAGCTACCTCTTCCTGAGACGGTTCATTCAAGTCAGCCAGAAATTTGGGCATACAAGCAGCCTCTTCCTCGAGATTGATTGGTTCATTCAAGTCAGCCAAAATTGTGGACATTGGATCTGTCACTTTCTCAAGTTTGAGTGGTTCGTTCAAGTCAGCCAAATAATTCTTTTTAAAAGAAGTTGTATCAGGAGTCAAATAATCCTTCTGTAAAACCAAGTTGAAACTGGCATTTTCATGGCAGTATTGTTGATTACTCATATGCTCAACCTCAGAAATTTTTCCTTGAGGAGAACCTGACACCTCAGGCACCTTTTCTATAGATTCCTCTTCCTCACTATCAATGTACTCATAAGCTGGAAGTTCAAGATTCAAGATCTTTTTACCAAACTTCTTGCAATTGGACTCTAACTGACAATCTTTTTTTAAAGAGAATTTACTTTCAGCAGGATCAAGACCAACATGTGTGCTCTTTCGTTCATTGAAATTTGAAAGCACTAAGCTATTTTCAGCAGTTGAGACAAATAATTGATTGCATGAAGGGTTTACCCGGGGTAAGCTGAGAACATGACATTGTTTCTGGGCAAAATTACATGATTTCTGAGACAAATGAGGATTTGACTGTAAGGTCTCCAGATTTAGATGATGGTTTTGTAGCTTATTCCTTTTCATTTCATCCATTAATTCCCGCTGTCTCCAGTAAAGGCGATGAAGCTCATGGATCTGGTCAGTCAAAACACATGTCAGATGCATGTGTTTAAGAATTGTGATACATAATAATAGTAAGAACATTGTATACAGAGATGCTAAATGTAGAATACACACACAAAAGAAAGAAAAAATACAAATAATTTACATGTGGTTTATCAAGATGATTCCTTATTAATAGCTTCCCGTCTTTCCTTTCTAAACATTTATGAAAGATACAATGCCAGGACATGCATATCTAAGAAAGTAGATATATTTCACCATTGGGCTAACAACACCATTATTTCAAGAAATGGGATATAACTTCTTTCCAGAAGTATGATTCACCTTCACCAATCAAACTCATCAGACTGATTCAGACATGAAAAATAAACTATCCATCTTCTCAGGTTCTCTTAATTAATTGCATTGCACCCTAAAGGTAACAAAAAATCATAATTCTTCAATTGGGAAACAATAAATCTTCAGACCCGAAATCTGATTTACAAGTGTCACAGCATAAATATTAGACTGCTCTGACAAATGCATATGGTTGTTTTCAAGATTTCAAAAATGGATTTACCTATATAGACAGATATCCAGATAACGACTAAAATTCCTGCCAATGCACTCAATTATTCTTCAGTACACACGACTTGTAAATGAAAAGCAAATGAGGTTTGGTTTTAATATCTATTGCGCATCAAAATGAGTTTTTAGATAATTAGAAATGATAAGCATGATGACTCAACATTCAAAGTTCGGACAAAAGAAGTACCTGATCCTTGAATGTAGCTTGATGCATGAGCATTGTCTGCTTCAATACTTCCTTGCTGTCCTTGCTATACACCCAATGCTGATTCGGAGATGACCATGACAAGGTACCATTGCAATACTGTTCACTCTTCATAACTGTATCAACATTATAGAACGGCCATATACTGCCACTAGTATCCATATTAAGATCCATAGTTGAATAATGCCCTGGGAAGTAGCTTTTACACTGCATGTCTGCTTGCATTCCTAGTAATGCCATTTATATTGGCGCATGAATTCAATTAATAATACACTATAACTTAACTTGGCACACTCAGTACAATTAAGAGAGAAACCTGTAACAGAAAAGAGTAGGTTAGATTTTAGCCTTGTGTTATAAAAGACACTTTTTTTTTCATTTTACATTTTAGTAAATGACAAAGAAATCTCAACTAAAAGTGCAAGGAAATGTTATGAATACTGCACCATTCGAACATCTTCTCTTTTTTATCTTTAATTGGACATACTTCTGTCATGGCTTCGACTACAAACATAAGGACAATTAAGTATAAGTTTTTACTTGAGATGTTTGTATATATTGACCAGCAAAAAATGCATCAGAATTCTATGCATACATGTGGCAATGCTATCACATTGGAACTCTGCTACGTTTCATGAGTAAAGGAATCAAAGACCTACTGGTTTAAGGATCCTATGTTTTCATCGGTAGACAAATTGATTGATGACATGGGACAACAAAATGATCAGAAAAGGTTTACCAACAACTAAACGGTACCATAACATAAAGAAAAATTAGTCAGAAATAGTAGGGTTGGAGGTAGAGATAAATAGAGAACTTAATCATCTTAATCACGGTTGAATAAAATAGATGTATAATAGTCAGAACTCAAAAATATGCAGTGCAGCGAGAGACCATGTGAGGAGAAGGTGCGCCATGACCAGATACACCTTCAGGTACTTGTGACAACGTATCTACCGATCTGATGACAAATTAAAGGGTTCTTAAGTTAAACAAATTGTCTTTGGTTAAAATGAAGTTTCAGGGAATGATTGGGGATTGTTCGCTTTGTTTTCATAGAGTTCTACTTGCTATGTTCCTAAAAAAGAGAAACAACTCAATGAGTAATGTAGACCTAAAGGGAAGTCCATTGTCACAGGGCGCTGTTAAAGTCATAATGCAAGCACATTGAACATATAACTAAAAAACTAAACGCTACTAATACAAAATTATAAATGCAACTTAACAAAATTAATTTTTATTTAAGAAAAAATAAAGCAATTTTGGCAATAAGCAGCTTAAATTTACCCAGATAAGCAGTCTGTGCTGCAAGTCTAAACCAAGGCAATATAAGGAAAGAAATCGAGAGTTAGGCTCTTCAAAGTCATAAAATTGTAAGCTTGAATCTATAGCTTGCTGGGGAAAAAAAAATGCTAGGTAAGTCCAGATATTTATTGCAGTCAAGCCAACCCAAAACCTCATGACACTCGTTATAGTAAGAGATAAACCGGGAAAGCATCTAATGCATATTATGAAATCAGGATCATATGCTCAGCAACACAATCTATTAAACCCAATATTTGCTAAGCAGAAAAAAGTGAGTTGAAAAAGGAAACAAAGATATTAAAGGGTGTTTCGAAGCACATAAGATCAGTTTCCGTCAAACTTGTTTTCAATGAATGCCCAACACAAGAATTACCAAAATTAGAAAACCAATCAAAGCCATAAAAAAGTGATCTTGAAGAAATAATCCTACCTTAAAATCACGTCTTCAAACCATGGATTCATTCGCTTAAAAATTTCATGACTTCCAGCTCTGCAACTGCAACTCCAAAAAACAAAAAAAAACAAAAAAACAAAAAAAAAAAAAAAAAAAGCAATAAGCAAGAACATCAAAGTGGGTATCTTTGACAAGCCGTTAATAAATCACAGAACAGAAGATGAAGCCTCAAAAGTATCCAAAAATAAAAACAAAACAAAGTGAGAATTTTTGAAAGACCTTGAAACGCAGATAAAAATGGGGATTTGGATCTGCTTACCGGGCCATTCTCTCTAAGAAGATTTTGAGAGAGATAGAGAGTGTGTGTTTGTGTATGTGAAAGAGTGAGAAAAACAAAAATCCCAGTAAAGAAAATCCACACAAACAAACGAAACTTACATGAGAAGAGACATGAAAGTTGTCAAAAGACTCTCTCTCTCTAGTCTCTCTCACTCTCCTTCATTTTCTGATTTCTTTCTCATTAAATGTGTGTTATTTTATTTTTTATTTTTTATTTTTTTTAAGGAAGTGTGTGATTTGGTGTGTGCTGGTTTTTGGAGAAACTCTAGTTCTCTACACTAACAACTTTGTCTAAAGGTACATGCTAAATCCCACAAGCCTGAAACTTTGATTTTAATATATATAAAAATTAAATTAAATAATAAAATCTTTTTGCATATAAAAAGTTGAAGCTACTTTCTCTTTTTTCCTGAAAAACCACAAATAGTACAACACAGAAACAGACAACCAATTTCCCGAACTAGCTTGATTTTTTTCCATTTTAATATTTTAACTAATACTTTATTCTCCATACTTTAATGGTTTTCTATTAGTTTTAACAGTATCAGCAGTGGACCCTATTTTCTATTAAAGTTATCAAGCATGAGTTTCATGGAATATCATCAAATCATATCATTTGGTAGATATTAGTGGACACTCATGCCACTCAAAACTAACTTTTAATTAAACATGGTTTGGTTTCAATTTGTATCTAATATAAAAACACTAAGGAATTTAAACATGCTTATAACCTTATACAAATCTAAAATTTACTTTTATTCCAAAAAAAAAAAAAAAAAAAAAAAAAAAAAAAAAAAAAAAAAAAAAAAAAAAACAGAAGTAATTGGAATGTTCCATATTTAGGATTTTAACAAATTACAACTTACTTCCCCCAAAGTTTGATTTTTAAAATTTAGAGATGAAGTTTCTCAAAACTAACACTCATCTCCCAACCGTCTGTAAGTCAAAATTAAACATTAACGAGCATTATTTTCATTTGTATTATAAAACAAGATAAATATCAAATCAATTAAAATTTATAGAAATTAAAAATAAAAAATAAATAAATAAGTAGAAAACGAAGTAGATCTCAACAACAAAATATGATGTCGATAAGGCCTCGATAGCCAAATCTATCTTGAAGGAGACTAGATCTCCTAATCAGTGACCTCTGTAATGAGGCTGCCATCATCATCAACAACACTAGCCTTATATCAATGGAAAGGTGTGTGCCTCCTCCACAAAACTAGTGAGAAGATCCTCCATAGGAATCGATAAATATCATCATCACAAACACAATTAACACTCACATTAATTTCAATATCCAAATAAAATCAGCACCCAAACAAAATCATTACCACAAAATAAGGTCGATGGAAGATGCCAATTCAGAAAGCTAGCAGTGAGGCAAGCATCCTCAAGTGATTTTCTTTTGAAAGCTGCGACATCTGTGGGAAGTGGAGAGAACAACAATCCTGTCTTCAATTTTTTTTTTTAATGTATTTTATTTGTGGTATTCTTTATTAGTTTGGTAGGTAGGTTATTATTAATGATTGAAAATTCGATAATATCTCTAATACTTTTACCGATATTTTTGTATCTTAAAGGTACTGATATCGATATAGGGTATAATATCATTTTCGTAAAATATCTTGTATATTTGATATTTCTGTAAAATATCGATATCGGTGAACATGTAGTGTAATTTTACGTAATATAGTGGAAATTTTGTGAAATATAGAGGTAATATCCATGAAATATCTAGTATATTTTTCGTTAATGTAAAGTGAAAATATAATGGTATTCCCCCTTCTGTTTTTTTTGTACTATAAATTTTGTTTATTTTTTTAATTAAACAAATTATGTACTCACATTTGCTTTTTATTTGTGTCAATATTAATTTATTCCAACAAACCATATAACTATAATTTATACAGTTATGTTATAATTTCTTTTTTATTTTTTTCAACAAAACGCTCGTAATTAACTTTTGATTTTTCAAATAAGAATCTCATAGTTATATTGAAAACTATTCAAATTTTATGTTATGGTATAAATACTTTATGAATCAAGACGGTAGCAACACCATACTTGTATATGCATTATATTCATATTTATATCAAATAGTTAAATATTTTTCAACAAAAAAAAAAAAAAAAATTTGTTTGATTATTGGTTATTTCACCTTTTAAAAAGTTTCATTAAACATTTTTAATGCTTTTAGCCAAATTTCCGCACTTTCTAAATTTTACGTCAGTTTCCATCGATATTGATATTTTCACCAAATCGTACTATCGATATATTTCTGTCGATAATCGATATTTTCATCTATGGTTATTAAGGGAAGTTTTTGGTAATTTCAATTGTTATGATAGAGATATTTTTGTCTTTTTAACTGTTAAATTTAATCAACAATTAGATTTAATGATGACTCCATAATGTTAAGGAAGGTGAGGTTAGTTTTGGCAAACTTTGTGTTTTAATGTAAATAACCAAATTGTAGGGGAGGTTAGTGTAGTTGGTTCTTAGGATGTTAGAGGATTTTGTGCAATTGTAGAGCTCTTAAAATAGGAATTAGTTTGAGAGTTATTCAACATGAATAGCATTAATTGTTGATTAGGCAATTTAATGTTATCATATTCTGGATCAATTATTGGCTACAATTTATAGTAAACTACTATATATATATATAGGGTCAAGCTATTGAACACTGGTGTACCCATACACTATGTAGGAAATTTTGTGATCGTAATTTGAAAAGGTGTGATCCAACCTTCGATCGCAATATTTTCTACATGGTATACAGGTACACCGGTGTTCTATAGATTGTCCTATATATATGGTGTCAATATTGTTACTCATAAATATGATAAGCACACCCACATTTTAATAAAGAGAGTTTCTTTTGACAATCCAATTTTTTCTTTTTATACTTCTTTTCTAAAGACACTCTATTCTCAAAATTTAAATTTTAAAAAATTCTAAACAAACTTCATTTTATTCCAAGATTATCTTTTTTATCCTTTGACATTTCTATTTTAAAGACACTCCATTTTATTTTAATAAAAGTTAGAACGAACCATCATAACTTTTGGATTCATCCGATGAGTAATCTTTTTTTGAACTAAATTATTAAAAAAAATAAAAAATTATCTCTCATAAATCGTTAGATTAAATATTACACATTAAACACTTTATCCTAAATTTATAATTACCATATTAAACTCACTCTCCTCCAATACATATCTCTAATTTTCTATCTCTATTCTTTCTCAAGAAAGATTAACAGTTAAGGAAAAAAAAAAAAAACTTAATTCTGAATTTAATCAAATCTAGTTGAAACAAATCAAGTTTTCATATATCTTTTTTTTTTTTTTTTTTTTTTTTTTTTTTTGAGCACCTAAGTATTTGTATTGAATTTTTAATATATATATATATATATTACTTTAGTAAAAAAACAAAAATATTCATAAGTTTTTTTTTTCTTTAACTATTAATTAGAGATTGATCGAGAAAGTATAGAAATAGGATAGAGATAGGATTTTTTTTTTTGAAAAATGGAGAGAGAGAGAGAGAGAGAGAGAGAGAGAGAGAGAGAGAGAGAGCTAGAGAGAGAGTAATTATGAGAAAGTGTTTAATATGAGAATAACAGATTTAGGAAAGAGAGTTTGATCTAATGATTTAGGAGAGAGAAATTTTTTTTAAAATAATTTAATTAGTTTGAAGTGTATTTAGAATTTTTTTTTTTATCTTGTTTAGTAATTTTAATTCAGGTTAAAATTGTCATTAATAAAAAAAATGGAATATAAATAGATAATTTGTATATTGTAAGGAGAAACTCTCTTTAATAAAAAAATTAATTACAAAAATATCCCAATAAAAATTCACCAATAAGGATAAATTAGTTTAATTAAAAATAAACCAAATAATATGTACACCCATTAATTACACTCATATCTTCAACCATATCTCTTTATTTAAAAAAATAAAATAAAATAAAATAAAACCTTGATTAAACCCTAATTCTATTTCAAGAATCAAATCTCTTTATTATCTTTTTTTTTTTTTTTAAACAACGGATATCGCATTAGTCAATCATATACTCTACTTGAGAGTTGGGATTTGGGAACAAAGACATCGACTACACAAACTGAAAACTGAACACCTAAAACGTTGTTCCAATTTCCAACTTATAAAGTATGTAAACATGTCGCTGGTTCCGGTTCCGACGGTTCAGTTCCTTTTTTTTTTTCTTATATTTAATCTTATTTAATAAAAAAAAATCAGACATGTAAAATTGTAAATGTATTTTTTTGGGTCACCCGAAAATAAAATAAAATAAATAAATGACAAATTAAAAAATTAAATTAAAATAAACCTAAAAAATGTAAAATTGGCCTTGCACTTAACTTTTACCACAATTAAGTTGCCTACGTATCCTCTTAGAATTTAGAGGAATCAAAAGCCACGTAGTTCTCTTACCTTTTTTTTTTTTTTTTTTTTTTTTTTCAGATTTGGTGATGACGTGGACTAATCGTTGTCATGATCATCCATTCCACTCTTATGTTGGTCATCTTTGAAGAAATCGTAGGGTTCCTCTTGATCGATTTCTTATTGTCTATTTTGCGCCTTCATCCAATCATCAACACAAGCTTGAATCTGAATTTATTTCGGACTCAAAAGCGAACATCTTACTTCCAGAATATTCCCATCGGCGTTGAACTCTTGTTCCATCGCCACCATAGAAACTGGTGTTGAAAGTATTTATTTTGCTATCATAGCCAAGATTGGAAAGTACCTTTCATGCTCAGTGTGGGATATCGAATTTTTTAACTTCAATGTCTTCTATAAACTCAAAAGAGGTACCTAGATAAGATTTAAGCTCATAATACATGATAAAGCCTAATGAAGAAGAACCTGGTAACTTTTTAGTTTTTTTGGATAACAGATTATACCCTAAACTCATAAATCCGGCGGATGATGGGGAATGAGATACATTTTGAGTTTGTGGAACATCTATATATGTTCAGTGATGGACCATATACTCTAAGATATTCATCATATAACTCATACAATAATGTCTTAATTCTAGAACAACACATATCAACATCATAATCTATTTTTAAACCTTATTGATAATAAGCAATTAGATATTCAGACAAATTTTCTAATCTACAATGTGGATCAAAACACATGGCAATCAAATAAATATTTGGAAACTTCCTATAGTAGTCTAACCATTTTTCCTTCATAACAGTAACGAACTCTAGTAATTGTTGGTCGAATGCACAATGAACAAAGGCACCAGCAATATTAAGACTCTCAATAATAAATAAATTAGTTATAGGATAATAAAAATCAGATAAATTGTTAGTAACATTATTAAAGACTTTTAACAAACCACAAACTTTGTTACAAACATCCCAATGACTTGAATAAAGATTAATGTGACTAACATGGTATTGAATAAAAGTAACTAATAAATCCTTATAATCATAACTTCTAGCAAGCAATTTATAAGTAGAATTCCAACGTGTGGGAACATCACGAGGAAGTCTAACAATACGCCTACCATTTTGTTTACAATATGTTGCCCATGCTTTCATTGCAGAAGGATGTGAAATATATGGCATCTTTAATAGGTTGAATAAACTATTGAACAGTTTGTAATTCTTTTTGAACAAATAAATTTAAAACATGGCATGCACATCTTTGATGAAAAAATTTACCACCAAGATAAGGTTTACATAAATCAATTAAAGCAGAAATAGTGGTGGTATTGTTAAAAGCATTATCAAAGCCAATTGCAAAAATTTTGTTTTCACTTTTATACGCTGTAAAAATAATTCTAAGTTGTCTAAAAATATTAGCAGCTATGTGTGCATCATCAAAAACTCTAAATGCAAGAATTTTTTTTTAGATAGTCCATGCATTATCCATATAATGGCAAGTGACACCCAAGTAAGAATGCATTCGACAATGGTCACTCCATATGTCGGCACATACGGAACACAACCATTATATTTTTCAAAATATTTTTCCAACTTTCTGTTTTCTTTGTCATAAATCTTTTCAAGTGTTTTGTAAGCGTGGCTCTAGGAACACGACATACAGTAGGATTTAATGCTCGTTGACAATAATTAACAAAACCAACATTTTCACCAAAACTAAATGGTAAGTGTTGTATTGCAACCATTCTAGCTAATTCTTCTCTATTTTTTTCATCACTGTATTTAAATAATTATTGGTTAGGGGTAGCGTAACTGGAAATTTGGGCTTGTGAACTCAATCTAGCCTGTATGTCTAGATGTTTGTTTGTTATATGCTTCCGATATGAGCCATATCCTCTAGATTTGTGCCACTTAAATATTTTTTTGCAATAATTGCAAACCACTACAGTGCTTCCATCTGCTTGTGTAACTTTCTTCTTATGGAGTACGAAGATATTAGATTTGGCTGCTTCTGTAACTTCTCTTCCATAGGTGGATCAAATTCAAAATCTAGAGGGGGATCGGGCATATTTTATGATTGGCTTGTCAAATGGGGGGTGACATCATATCAGGTTCAAAAATTATTAGAGGGGGATGAGGAGAGTTTAGGCCTAGGTCTTCAACATAGGCTTAGCGTAGCAGATACTCGTGATAGGCGATGTTGTCATAATTGAGATTATCCGTCGTATAACCCTTACCTTTCATCAAAATGGAATGCCTAGAACCGTCACCACTTCCTCTTGCCATTTAAAAATTTTAATTGTAAAATTCCTTGAACAAAAAATATTAAAAAATTGATGGAAATAAATTTGGGAGAGAATTGGAAACTTAGTAGTTAGTGATTGCAAATAAAATAAATTGGAAATAAAACAATTGCAAATAAAATAAATATTAATAACTTTAGTAATTGAGAGGGAATTGGAAACTTGGAGAATTGAGAATTGAGAGAGAAATGAGAATTAGAGAGAATTATGAGGAAATTGGATGGATGGATGGATGGATGGGGGGGGGGCGGGTGTTTGGGGTGGTGTTATTTATAGAATAGAAAAAGACAAAAAGAAAAGTGAACCGTTGGAGGCCCAATGATCGGCTGACGAAAAGTTAATAGGGGTGTGGTATTTATAGAATAGAAAAAAAAAATGAACCGTTAGAGGCCGAACGGCCTACTGACGGCAACAGCTCGTTAGGCCCAACGGTTCAACCCATTTAAAAAAAATAAAAAAAATATTGAAACCACTGGTTCCAGTTCGGTTCGAATCGGTGGTTCCTTAGTTATTTGAACCTGAACCAGAACCGCTTTATTTTTGGTTCATGGTCCAGTTTCGATTTTGGAACCAGAATATCGGTTCCGGTTCAGTTCACCGGTTCGAACTAAACCAACGCCATGCCTACCTAGCACTATACATTAGGGCATATGAAAGGTACTTGCAACATAAAAATAAATAAATAAATAAAAACCCTAACAATCATCATCTTATCTTATAACCATATTTCTTAGGCTCGTAAAATAGGTTTGTTTTGACACTATCCAAATTAACAATTTTTGGACAACTATCCATGTCTTTTTCTTACTAGGTACATTCTTTGCAGTAGTAGGCATCAAACATTCCCACTCCGTAGATAACACATCGACCCTGAAAGGAACCATAGTTGTATTCATCACAAACTTGTACAAGGGTGCAAGGACGCATGTAGGAGTCGCATATTACACACTTCCCGTCACATTTCTCACAAAGTCTTCCAATGGCAATACCTGGCTACTTCTTACACATAATTAAATCGGATGATGCTTGGTCATGCTTTCTACTACACACTCCTAGCTCCTATATGTACTTGTGACCCCTATGAAGGAATTGAATGCTATCGTGCTCTGCTTCGATGAAGAGAAAAAATTGCAGAGTGAGACCTTCGTAATTCAAATCGCAGAGGAACAAAGTTGAGAGAGAGCAAAAATCTCCGATTATCATATAACAAAGTAATGAAAAAAAAGAATTTTTAGAGGACTCTGATTGTATTCTTTTTTTTTTTTTTTTTTTTTTGTTATGAATTCTATCAATAAACAAAAAGTGAGAAGTAAATTTTTTTTTAAAAAAAAATTATAGTAGTACATATCAATTGTGAAATTGGGTGTGTTAATAACTTGAGGGTTTATAAAAAAATTGTATTAAAATGAATACATTCATTTAAATAAGGGTACTATTGGCATTAAGATGAGTGTTTATAGTAATGATTTAATTTTAAATTTTAGACATGAGTGTACTTATAAATATGGATGTGTTTATCCTATTTATAGGTGTCAATATCCGCACATATATATATATAAATGTTCCGATGTGCAATGTTACATGGTGTAATATATATGAGAGAGATTCTAATGTGTAACGTTACATAGTGCAACAATATGAGATTACATGAGTTGCATGTGATCACACAAATAAAATTTAGTGTGAGTGCATATGATCACATGTAAGTTGAAGTGACTGTGTAAAAAAAAAAAAAAAAAAAAAGCGTGATCACAATGGTGAAGGTCAAATTTTTTATAGTTTCATCATGTAACATTACACACAAGGGGATTCACATATATATATATATATATAGTTTTTCTATTGTCAATTCAAATTGACAAAATATATATCAGTTTCTTGAATGTGGGCTATTGAATTTAAATACTTTGACTTGGTTGTATGCATTTGTCAAAGCATCTTTTAAATCCAATGGTCCGCATGCAAGGAACTGATATATTTTATATCAGTTCGAACTGATAATAGAAAGACTATATATATATATATCATATTTGTTTTTTTTTTCAAAACCGTAAAAAGAATATATATTGACGTTTGGAAAAAAAATAATTTATTTTAAAAAAGAATAAACAAAATTTGGTACTCACAAAACGTGTTCAGAGGATACTTTCCAAGAAAAAAAAGTGTTAAGAGGAAACTTTATTTAGAAATGTGTTGTTATTAATAAAGTGGTTTTTTTTTTTTTTAATAAAATTGGACTGATCTAAGGGGAAAAAGCATCACAATCAATCATATGCTGAAAAACCCCTAGACAGTATCCATATATATAAAAGAAAAAAGAAAGTAAAAAGTGACAAAAAGCAACAAAGCACAAAGTGCCAGGGGAAAACAACCCCAAACAAAAAGAGGCACGCAGGCCACACTAAAAAGAAAAAGAAAACATCAAGAAAAACGAAAAGACTCTCGGCCCATGCAGTCATTTCCAACTAAAGAAGAACAAAACGGCGGGGCAGAGAGCCACCAAGAATCAGTCTGAAGCTCCAAAGCATGCTTAGAAAGCGTATCTACAACCTGATTCCCCTCTCTAAAAATAAGCGCATCTGCTTATTAATAAAGTGGTTCTATTGCTTAAATAATTATAAAAAATAAAAAATTCACAGTATCCATTTACTTTCCAAAATCATATCAAAAATTGAAAAATGAATTCTTACTTTGGAAAATAGTGAAAATACCAAATTATCGTTGAATATCATTTACTGATTTTAATCATGTTATTTTACTCTCTACACCTATTTTGTTTATTTTGTTTTTAAGTTTTCAATCCATGAACACAAACAAACCTGCATTTTTATTTTTTGCAATAAAATGACTCAAAATGCTGCATTTATTTTTGACATAAAACACAAAAATCTAATGCATATATTTTTTTTTAACTAAAAATCCGAAACCTTTTATTAATAAAAAAAGGAAAAAAGAAAAAGAAGAAGAAAAAAAAATGTAAAACAAAGAGATGCAGAGGACCTAAAACATAAATCTTAAAGGCATGCAAGCCTTAACTGAAGGCAAATAAACATGAACCTAATTAACCAGACCCGGAACCATTCATTTCTACCTCAACCTGTGTGGCCCAATTAGCGACAAGATGTAATGCTGTTTGGGGCACTAAAGCCGCAGAATCATGGCGAATCTTGGTCTCAACAACTGGGAGACGCTTAGAACTTTCTTTACTCATTTGAGACTTAGAATCAGATAAAATCTTAAAAGTTGGCCTCACTTTTCTTTTTGATTTGGACACCACAGGAATCCAATTATTGTCAAACAAGGGACCTATTAGACCATGATTAGAATTTGAAGCATGAATATCTTGTGAAAATACACAACCTAGAGAGGGGGGGGGGGGGGGGGGGGGTGAATGGGTTGTTAATCGGTTAATTACCAACCTTTTCAATTAGTCAATACTAACAAAAACAAGCCACCACAACTCACATACAATCAACGTAATAAAAATGCGGAAAACATTAAAAACACGTTGAGTGGATTTACATGAAAAGCGCTCCAACTGGGTAAAACTCACGGGTTAGCCACCTAGCCACTTCAGTCCTCAAATCCATTATTTGAATACATGTTTACAACCTAAGTTGACACCCTAATCACACTATTCTCGGAAGTAACACAAGTTATTCTACTTGCAAGCCTTGAATAGTGATTCTAGACTGATTGCTTGTCAATCAACCCTTGATTGTAAGGGTAAGGTTTTTCCCAGCCATTTCTGTAGGGTTGAGATGCTATAAGTCCATACTTTCCTTGGTTTGTTTTGCACCCATTTTCACTTTGATCAAGCTAATGTTATTTTGAATGCCTCTAAGTGTATGATTATGATGTGGTTGCTAGCGATCAAGCCGAGTGTGCTAAGAGCATGGACTGGGCAAGTTAGAAAGAAGCCACCGAGCAAATAGCTCAAGGGATTGCTCCCCTCAAACATGATCTTATGGAGCATACTTATATCCATGATCCTAACATTTCCTTCATGCTTGCTAAACAAGCTTAGGTGGAAGAAGTCTACATACCTCCTAAGGATCCAAAGAGGAAGTTCACCAAGCAGACCGCTGTTGGGATTTATGCCCTAAAACTTGTAATATGTAAATGTTATAAATTCAATAATAAAATAAGTAGTTATTTCATTCAAATATATTAATTCATACGCTTATATTATATATGCGAACATCCAATATTGCTAGATGTGATATAATCTCAAACTAAGTATATGAATGCCATATACAGAGAAATTCAGTTTGAGACATGCAATCTAAATAGTCCATATAAAGCAAATAAAGCTGGGTACTTTATTTGTGGTTAATCTACAGCTGCAGTCCATTCAGTATTATACAGTGGCCTTATCCTAGACTACTCATACGGTGTTATGAGAATGGAGGCACTTTATATGATGTGATCATATAGGATTGGGCCACAATCTATATGAATCTATCACTAAGATCCGTTAGTTGAAAAGATTCATATATATTGATTAATGATGGCTATATATAGGTGATCTAAATCCTGAGTGTCTTACTGACTCCTTTAGGTTAGATCGTGGTTTTTGATTTACCATTGGTGAGATCAAAATATCATTCTTGGTTAATATCTCTGTATCTTGGAATCATGGTTTAGCTTATGGCTGGGAAGGTATGCGCACAATAGTGGAATCAACTCCTACTTGCGAGAAGTAGATAAGTAGTTCCCTTAGGGCTTGAATGATTAAGAACACTCTCCTTCTTCCGTAAAGGAATGAAGGATATAATCATTCAAGAGAATCAATGGTACTTAAAGGAAAAAATATTATTAGAAAGGTATAACGGACTTTATGACCTAGCTTTAATTATGAACTACTTGTGGAGAATCATGCTATATGTAATAGCTATATCAATGGACACTGATAAAATTGGTTGTGTGAAACATCTACAGTTACGAGAGTACAACCTTGGGTTTTTAGTAGAATAACTCCAAGGTTACTAATTGTGAAATATTAATTAAAGAGTTTAACTAATTTTTTCTTAGAATTATTGGAGCTCAAAACTATGGGTCCATTAGATCCCCTTACTAGCCCTATACGATTGATAGTAACAAAGACTCACGGAGAATTGAAAGGTCCATTAATTATGTTACAAAAGTAACTTAAATATATTTTGGGAATTAATTAAACGATGTGATTATTTAATTAATATATTATTTAATTATTGAATTAAATATTATTAATGATGAGAATCAATAAGCATCACCAAAGAATCTATTGCATGTTCTAGTTGGGCCAATTACAAGGGGCCAAGAGGATCAAAGAAGCATCTAATGATGAGCTGATTATGAGTTACTGAAATCCAAATTCGGTCCACATGAAGACTAAATCCTGGATGAACTTCATGGGCCTCTATAGAGAGCATCTGAGGTCGGATTGTCTATTATAATATGTTTCCGGAAAGCCCAAGATAAGCCCTACAAATATTATGAGGACTTCATCCTCTGTAACAGATCACAACATGCCCAAATTTGGACATCTATCTTGTTGCACGAATACTTTAGCTGAGGAGTCCGAATTTCAGCTTGTTTTTCCTTTTTAGTTTCCAAAGAATAATGAGCTGATTTGTTTCCCAAAGTAAGAGGCATATTTTTTTCCAAATTTAGCCATCCAAATAGGGAGGAAGTCAACTAATTACATGTTTTAATCTTTATTTTCTTTCTTGTTTGTAAGGCAATTATTACCCAATTTAGTTTCCTGATTGTAAGGCATTAATTGCCGAATTTTTTATTTCCTTTTCTTTTTTCCATCTAGGATTTAGATCTTTTCTTAGTGTTTAAAGGATGCATTTATGTATTATTTGTACTAACTTTGAATGAAATAATATTTGTAGAGAACGTTTTCTCTTTGATTCTTCATTGAACTGTGAACTTATCAAGGTTCTACCTAGTGGCGTTCAAATATGACTTATCACTCACCTTCTTTCTTGTTCTTCAGTGTGGTGTCTACAACCTTCTTGATACCGTTGCTTCTTATCTCCATATAGATAACGGGTTGCGGTCATATTATTTTCTTTGTTTATAAACTTGAATTAGAAAATGATCCTTTGTTACCATATATTGGTTCTGGGTCTTACTGCTCTTGGTGAGGTTCATATCAATTAAATAATATGATTATTTAATTGACATTAATAATTAAGAATTATTAAATTTTCATGTGGAGGTTTCAATTTCTAACCTTGACAAGAGCAATAAAATAATAAGTGATTATTTTTATTTAATCTAAATAGGTCAACGGTTTAAACCCTAGTAAAAAGTAATAGTTAAAAAAGGATTTACAATCCTATTTTAACTTGGATTACTAAACCCTAGGGTCCTAATATATAAGATATACTTGTTAAGAAAAAAAAAAAAACTATTCGAAACCCTATGGAGAATCAAGAGGTGCAGCCATAAGAGAGGAAAAAGAAAAAAAAAAGAATTTTTTTTTCTCCCATAGGGTTGGCCGAACTCATCAAGAGGAGTAAGGTGTTGTCTTTCAGTTCTCTCAAGCCTCCGATCAATCACTCCCAGAATTCGTGATGTGCCCACACACACAATTGCTAGATCACAGCTTAGTGGTATTGGATCGAAAAGAAAGACAAAAAAGAAAACGAAGGAGTGTTTTTCAAAGGTATGAAAACAAATCTCTTCCTCATATTCGTGTATATACAAAAGGTCCCAAGAATATGATAGAAATTTTTTGAAACCTATCGTTCTTTAATTCTTATTTTATTGATTAATTTCAATCCTTTTCCGCTACGCGACTTACAACCGCTGCTACGAAGGTAGCTAAGACGGCAGTGGGGACTTCTGATTCCAACGTTCCATATCCTTATCTTTCAAGGGATAACCTTATAGAGAGAGCAGTCGGGGTTGAAGACGAGTCAACTGCTCCTGATGTGGGAATTGAGGCAGGTTAGAATGTGCCAACGAGTACTTTGCCCGTCCCCGTACTCGAGTTTGATGAATAGGATGACGATTAGGGAACACTAAGAGACTAGATAACGCGAAAGAGATGCTAGAAGAACATATCTGATTGCCCTTCTGTAGTGTGTGTCCCTCTATCATCTAATCAAGCTAAAGCTACTGGTTAGATTCCTCTTTCGCAAGTCATAGCTCCCCAATCAACTAGTCAATCTTCTCCTCCAACTACTTAGACTGTCTGATCTGCTGATCAAGCCTCGATTGAACATCCTGCCAAATGCTCAAGTCAAGCTTGAATGAACTTTACATTGAGCCGCCAAATAGTCTTTATTAACTATAATTCCGATAAGAGCCTTCATGATATTGCCGATCTTGATGATTATGATAATGTGTCTGATCACCTCTTAGACTATGCTGATAAAATCCCATGTGCTTAGGTTGATCATCCGAGATTTTGCCAAAGATGGATGTGAGCATCGTTATGGGTGGCACCGTAATGGGTCAGATCGATGATGCCAATGTAAGGCAACCAATTGTTATTCCTCCAAGGGTTGTTCCTGAGATGGATGTCCCAACCCTACAAGGTAGCATTACTCAGGTTAAAGGAACCATAGGAACTCAAGGTGCATTTGTGGCAAATGAAGTAACTACTTTAGGCGTGCACCTGGTCAATTCTACTGCCCTAATCTGCCTAACCCCCAAACCGCGAAGCTAGAGGGAAGTCTCATCCACAACCATTCGCTTTGCGAGGAGAACAATTGATCCATCTTAGAGCAAGATACCCTTCCCAAGTAATCCTCACTTTGAATCTAAAGCCACTTCGAGCTCTGATCGAACCAAAATTGGTATGATTTTGACCCTCATTTCCGACTCTTTTTGCTTGATTCTTAGGCATTTCCCCGTGTTTAATGGTGTAAAATCAAGTGTTTCAAGTTTTATTAGGTTTCAAGAGCATTTGGGATGAAGATGAGGACTTGGGTGCAAAAAGGCTCACAAATGGGAAGAAACAGGGCATTTTCGCTACTTGAGCAAGAAGAGGTCGCCACATGATCACCATGGCGATAGAGGATTATTCAGAGCATCAGAAGGTCACCACTTGGTCGCTATTTGGTTGCCATGGCGACAAAAGAGCTGCAAAAACAATCAGGTCAAATGGCGACCTCACATTTTATCTCATGGTCGACATTTAAGGTCGCCATAGCGACCCACACTTGCAAATGGCGACCACATAGGAATTCCAATGTAAGAACTCCAATGTGGGAATGGTCGCCATTTTGTCGCCATGAGGTCGCCATGGCGACAGAAGAATCCATGAGATGTCGCCATTTGAGGTAGCCATGGCGACCTAGAAGGACAAGTGGCGACCACGTTGGAATTCCAGTGTAGGAATTCTAGTGTTGGCATTCAAGAGGGGTATTCTTGTCATTTCATACCCATTTCATACCCTAGCTTTTCACACTTATAAATACATCATTATTTTCCCCTTTTGAACAACTCTTGTTCATCAAGAAACCTTCCTTCTTCAACCATTCCTAATCCTACCATTCTCCTCTCCAATAAACACTTAGATTACTCCACCTAAATCATTTCTCCCTTTTCATCTTCTCCACTCATTTCCTTTGTCACTTTCCATATGACTTCACCTATCTAGACACATCCTCAACACCCAATCTTTGCACAAGATTCAAGCAAGGAAGCTCAAGGGAGGATTAAGCTTACAAGAGAGACCCAAGGGTGATTTCTCTACATTTTACTTCCTTTTCTTGTTTGTTATTATGTGTAATTAAACCCCCATTTTAGGGGGATGATTTGAGAGATTATTTGGACGTTGAGTATTTATTAAAGCTTTGGATATTATGTTTGCATAATTATAGTTCTATTTACTTTTTAATTAGATCTTGCACTTATGTGATTAAATGAGTATTGACACATTTGTTGATTACAATATGTTGTAGGATTTATTTGTGATAAAATTGGTTAAGTTATTGACACACTTGATTGATTAGAGCACATAGTGAATAGGTTAGGTTGTTGGTGGGGATATCACCCCAATTGCCTAGGCCATTCGATCGTCACAAACCGATCCCACCTTGACCCCCTTTCCTTAATCAGTTAGGCATTTTGGTGGGAAGTTGTTTAAGGTTCGTAGTGACGACCTAAACAACACTTTAGAATGAGATTGGTCATTGATTATGTAGATTATGCATTAATAAAGTTTTGTATGAATTGTTCAATGGTCCATTAGCTACTCTATCATTTCCTTAAACCTCTCTTAATTGTTTAAACCCATTTTCTTATCTAAGTTGTTTGTATTGGATTCCTATCTCCGTTCATATTCTCTTTACATTTTTGTATATTTACTTTACATGTATTGTTTGGTGGTTTCTCAAACCACACACTATCCCACTAATCATGATTTACTTTATTGCACACTAGTTAGACTAACTTAGATTAGATAGCAAATTGATTAATCTAACCTAATCCCTGTGAAACGAATCTTAAGCTTACCGCTTTACTAGTTTTCAAAACTTAAAGCACATTGTGTAAGAATTCATTTATAAACATTATTTTGATAATTCGCAATTTGGTAATGACACAAAAAGCAAGTCATCAAGCTCCCATAAGCCATCACCTGACCCCTTCCATATTATACGAGCCATGTCTACTGGTAAGGCGTACATCGGAGAAAGGTTCTAGATGAACTGTAAGGGCGTTTCTCATTCTGACCGGGTTCGCGCAATTTTTAACAACAACATATATGTGAGTACTTTGATTATTCCTTCCTTTAGCAATTCCCTTTTGATCTTGATTAACTACAGTGTCATTTTTTCTCCCTTTCTTACAGACTATAAATGAGCTAACCAAGGCCTTCATTTCCATGGAGAGGCAGACCAGGGTGATTCTCGGTTAGAAGAGCAGCTCTCTGAAGTGACCAAACGCTCAAATCTGCCTCGATCGTGAAATCTCAAATGCAACAAGCTTTTGAGAAAAGATTGAAGCAGCGTGAAGTTACTAAGGATGCTTTAAGAAGGTTACTGGCAAACACTGAAACTAGGGCCTCTTTGGCTAGTGAAAATGTTAGGGAGCTCAATATGAAGAATGCTCAACTTGAGATGGGGCTGGCTCGTGCCGAATTGAAATGCACTCACCTCGAACAGATAGCTATTTTAAATAGAAAGCTGCTAAGCTTGAAGAAAAGGCCCAGATTGCTAAAGAGACTTTGGCCACTATTCAGCACTCAATGTTTGAATCCCAATAGAAATTTGAGGATGCCAGACTTCATTATGAGAAGTGGGCCAAAGATTTGGGCTGCCAGCAGGTCACTGTGGAGATACTTTCAAAGGAAGTCAATGAGGTACTCAAATCCAAGCTATCAATTGATATAAGAGATCTCTCGCTTTTGATTTTGTCATGCAAAGGGAACTAGAGCGAGGATTTTACACTGCTTGCATGTTTTTCGATAGAAAGAAGTGATCCTCTGAAGATTTTCACTGCAGATGGGATGGCAAAATTAGGAAATACAAGGCTGAGTCTTTAAAGGCCATCAAGAATCATAGAAGGAGATGGCAAGTGTAAGGTTTCATATTTTGATTGGCTTATTTCATGGACAACCACATGTGGGGCTTGTTGTAAGGGTAGCTTAGGCTTTTGATGGTTGGTGTTTTGCACAACCAAGGCCCTCTCAAGACCTCAAGAGAAGAAGCACCAAAGGTAAATTCTAGGGTTTACTTGCTTTGAAGAGATCTAGTTGCACACACACACAACTCATGCATAAAGCTTATTCTTGTATGTTGTGTGTTTTATATGAGTGCATGCATGTTCTTGAACATCTCTTCTTGCATGTTTTATTTGATTGCATCTAGGTTATTGAAATGCCATGACATGTTTAGGCATTAGGATGCAAAGTCATGAATTCTATTCATGCATGTTGAATTGATTGCATCTTGTTCTATGATAATTCCATGACATGATAGGCATTATGATGCATTCAATTCCCACACTTGCACTTCATGTTTGTTAGCTTTAAGTGTAGTGTAATACGTTTCTCGAAGTATGTTTGGAAACATCCGCTCATGCACGTTGTGTGCATGGTTTTGCACGATGATCACCATTGGAGATGCCTTAGGCTTCTCCTTTGGTTTCAGCATTTCTGGTGAAACGACGGTTGATATTGGCGACCTGATTGCCTATTGAAACCACCTTATGAAACCTGATTGATTTTTGTCTCGAGTCCAAAACGGCGGTTATGATTGGCGGTTATGAAACCGCCGAATGAAACCAGCGTTCTCGGGTTTCAATTCGGCGATTACAATCTGCAGCCCTGTCACCGATTGAAACCACTGACCGTGCATTTTTAGGGGTAAACTTGACTTTTCACGTGCCATGTTTTTGGTCTCTTTAAATACATCATTATCTCTGGTTCTCAAACTAAGTCTTCTGATCCATAGAACCCTAGAGAGATATTTAGAGAGACTTGAGAGAAAAAGCTTAAATATTACATCTTTATTTCTCTCAACCCATTTTCACATGCATAAATCATCATCTAAGCATCATCCAGGTTCATCTAGTATGTGCTAATGCATGGGTCTTCTTCAACACACATGATATGGTATGTTGAACACTATTATCTTACATAATTAGTGTTTTTACTTATCAATTTTATCTCATCTATAACTTGTATGTTCTTAGAGTAATTTCTACATACATGATAGAAATTATGTGTTGATTGGGTTAATTTTTGATAGCTTAATTGATTAGGTCATTATTGCTTAAAAGCTAAGCCATTTATCTTGTGTGATTTATTGATAACTAGGTTGATAGATTATCTTTTAATCAACTAGCTAAGCTTTTGAATGTTTGTGGATTATTTGTGATAGCTATTGTATTTAGGATTGGTTATCCTTAAATAGCTAAGTTGTATGTCATGTCATATATAGCTACATTTGATATCTAGGAATGATTTAATTATCATTTTATATTCATAGATAAGCATTTAGTGTACCCTAACATTACTTGCATATTTGGATATTGCATAATATTCGCTTAGGGTGTTTGATTTCTTCGGAGAAGTAAGTCTTGTGTGATAGACCGGGATTAGATGGTCACATGAGTAATTGGACTAAATCCACTTTTACAAGCCTACAGGTAGTGATAGCGGGTTATTGACCGGGATAAGGTCATAAACTAGGATTAGGTTATAAATGTTATCACAATTAATGGATTCGAGGTTCGAGTGTGGCGCACTTATCAGTATATGGTTTTTCCCTGTTGACGGTTTCCACATAAAAATCAAGCGTTCTTTAATTTCCACACTTATACGCTTGATTTGTTATTTTGACTAGATAGGGGTATTTTCATAAATTGACTAAATGCGAAAATTGGTAATAAGGTTTATAATCTATTCACCCCCTCTAGATTAATATATTAGAACACGCCTGGAATTTAAATAATTCTTGCAGCGAGTTTATTTTAATTCGATCGGGAAAGAGCCTCATATCATGCACCTGGAACTGCCTTCTAAATCTTCTCTCATAACCTTTGTAAGATCCTAGATTTGTGTTGGCTTGATTCTATTACAAAACACTTTTTATTTGTAATCGTTAGTTGCCTAGGTGGTTCTTGGTGAAAAGAAGCTTCAAAGGAGAAAAACAACTTCTCATGCAAATATCGTCTTCAAGAGGAAAATTGCATACTTGGATGCTAAGGTATCAAGATACTTTTTCCTCTTGAAAGGCGTAAGCACGCACACACACAATTCATACATGTGTGTCCCTGCATCGTTGTGCTACATTTGGTATGAAAATATATATTACGTGTGTCTAAACAACCTAGGGGGCGGGGGATGAATGGGTTGTTAATCGATTATTACCAATTTTTCGATTAGTCAAAATTAACCACTATTAACCTAATTCAACAAACAATAAAAATCAAGTGTAAAGTGCGGAAATTAAAGAACACTTGATCTTTACATGGAAGCCTTCAACAAGGAAAAACCATCTCGGATCCACTATATGTAATGATGTTTACAACCTAAGTTGACCTCAACCATTCTCGGTTACGGACCCACCACTACTACCAGTAGGCCTTTTATAGCGAGCCTATACCAACCCTAGACAACCTCTATATGAAGAGAAGGTTACACTCTCAAGTGAGCACCTCCTAATTTACCCGTAGGCTTTTTATAGAGGAGCTAGTACAATGCTTGTACAACTTCACCTAGAAGCCATAAGACTTTGACTCTTGAAGAGAATTAAAAGTCTAAGTATATATCACAATGATGCACAAATGCGATGAGAGCTAGACTAAACACTATATGCTTAACTAGATGTTATAATGCAAATCAACATCCTAGTTATTAACAAAGCCTACATGCACATAAATGAGGTCTCAATTAGTTGTAGAGATTTCTAACAACCTAATTGTCAATAAACAAAACCAAATCAACACAAGGTGTCAATAATTATGGCAAGGACTATAAATATGCAATTAACAAATGCAATCAAAGAGTCCTACACATCAATGTCTAAATGCAATACATATAGACTTAGCTAGAGGGTAAAATGGACCTAAATGCTAGCTATCACAAACAGCACATAAACATTCAAAAGCTTAACTAGTTGATTAAAAGACAATCTATCAACCCAGTCATCAATAAATCACACAAGAATGTTTATGACTTAGCTTTTTAGGCAAAAATGACCTAATCAATTAAGCTATCAAAATACAAACCCAATCATGTCATAACTTCACAAAATTTGCAATCAGAGTGAAGATTTGCTAAACTAAGCAATCAAAGACATTTCTTGACTAAGATAGAACAATAAATGAAGATGTTGTGTTTGTTATACTTACCAAGTTAAGAAACCAAGAAGAGCCATGAAGATTGATGCATGAAAGATGTTAAATGCACATGGGTTTGGGTTTGAAAAGTTAAAGAAGCTTTCTTGAAGCTTTCTCTCCATAGGAAACTCTTAATCTCTCTTTAGGGTTGTGTATCTTTTGTTCTTTTGAATACAAATGAGAGAAAGAGATGTATTTAAAGTTCTTAGATGATAGCTTTATAAATTTCATGAATTTTACTCCAAAAATGAGCCAAATCGGACTCCAAATGAGTGAGATATGGCAAAATTACAAAACAGGGGGGGAGCATTGCACTACTCGTCATGCGCCACACAAGTGTCACACAAGCACAATATCTTTGGACCAAAAGCACTGGTCGAGTAGCGCCACACCAGTGCATAGGCGCGACAGCACAACAGCTCGAGATTTGAGCGCTCCAAAACATGACCAAATGACATCAAAACCTTTCATATAATTGGAAAGGCATGGATGTCTACTTTCTACTCCAATTTATGGATTGATATTTCGATATCTGCAGAAAAAGTTATGGTCAATTGAGTGACCAATGGTCAGATTCGGATAATAGCTGTGATGCCCTGTTTTAGTGGTCTCTTTGGAGATTTCAAAACCAATACAAATGGTCATGAAATATTATGAATAATATATCGTTGGAAAGGTATAGGTGTCTAGTTTATCTAGAATTTTACAAAACTTAGTATCAAACTTTGTGTAAAAGGTTACGGTCATAAGACCATATAAAGGTCAGTTTTGAAAAACATTTAAATCATTGAAATCGAATCTTTTGAAACTAGACATTTTACTCCAAATAACCAAACTGAATCTAAAACTTATCCAAGAGAAGAATGAGACATTCTCAAGTGGTCAACCATCACACTAAGACATGCACACTATCATGCAAGCACGGACGTTTCCGATCACACAAACGGAAACGAATTACACCACACTTAAGACTAACATGAAGTGCAAGTGTGGTTGTGAATAAATAACATGCATGAGAAAGAATAACATCTTGAATAATCACCAAGCATGTGACACACAAAAGATATGCAATATATGAAAATGCATAAGTGTGATGATAAAGCATATAAGCACACAATTAAGAGAAACACAAATGCAATCATACAAATGCAATAAAAGTGAGTGTGTGCTAAAAGACTTAGACGCACAAATCAATGAAACACACATGCATGGTAACAAATGCAAGATAGATAAAGATGCATACAAGTGTGTGTGTGCACCTAATCTCTTCAAGAATCAAGGTCAAGTGATATACCTTTTGAAGCTCTTGATCTTGAAGTCACTGGGATGCTTGGAAGCTTGCATTGATAATCATTAAGATGACCTAAGCTACCCATTACACACTTATCCCCAATATGGTATGTGTAGAAATAAGCCAATTATAAAATAGAGGTCCTTACATGGTATAACACATTCATACACTTATTGAAGTATGCACATGCATTAGTCTCATATTGACAAACATTGTACAATTGCATGTTCTAAGACTATCTCTGGGAAATATCATACTTGTGTGACTTTGCGTTTATTTGTTTGTCTTTATTTTTTTTAGCCTTAAACATGATCTCATATGATTCCTTATTAAGTTCTGGCCGTTTCGGTTACTCACTCATTAGGTTTCATGTCCAAACTAGGAAGTTACGCTACTTTACATTCTCATACGTTGTGTTGTCTTTGTTGTTGTATATTGAGTCAAATTCTCAACATTTTGTCAAAGTTTTATAGTTTTCCTTGTGCAAGAGGGAGTCACGATTTGTAATTCAAAAGCGGATTTGAATTTGGAGTTTAGATGCCCAAATACGGCAAAAGAACGCGAAAGGAGCGCCAGAGAGGCTTGAAATGGTCAAAGGCCATTTTGTGGTGGAGCCCGTGAGGCTCATGGCTCGGGCATCCCTCTGTCCCGTGAGGCTCATGCACCTCACATGGGGAGGGTGATATGTCCTCCTTTTATTGGCCACTGAAACTCCCTCCTTCTCTCTTTTAAATATCCTCCTCCTTCCCTCCAAACATGTGTGAATAAAAAATTGAAAAAGAAAGAGTGCAGAAATGTCTTCAAGTTTTTGATTTCTTGTTTTGATCATATCTCTCTCATTTGAATTCCGAATCAAGAGATTCAAAAGCCAAAAATGTTGGTCTTGAAGAGAAGAACAAACCCCAAGCTTTTTCAGAACCAAATGATGTCGTGATTTTAAGCAGTGAACAGATTTCAGTTCGTTGTTCACCATTTGTAGGTGAAACTGTTAGGATTATGCTCAATTGCAAGAGTGTAATATTGTAATTAACAATCTTTTTCATATTAATAAAGTGATTTCTAGTTTAAACAAATCTTATAGCATTTATAGTTTAATATTATAATTGTCAAAGTAAATAATCATAAGGTCTAAAGACTATGAGAAAAGAAGAATTGTTCGTACATCTGGATATGTATGTGGTAGACACAATTCTTTAGTTAGTCTTGAATATTGTTCACAACTTAAGTTAAAGGTTGGGTACCTTTATCTTGTTAAAGTTGTAGAATTCTTTTGCTAGCATTTGAGTGGGATCAAATGAGATATGATGAGTCTAAAATCATCGGAGTGTCTTCGAGCAAAAGAATCTAGTGCACTGGGTGCATTGAACTGGATTACAATGAAATACTTTATCTATAACCGTCAGTAGATAAAAGTCTTTTCATTATCAGGACAATCGGAGAGTCTATCTTAATCCTGAGATAAATGATGGACTTATGGTTGCAAGTGATATCATTTGAGTTATCAATGAGTACGATTATATCGCATAGTCTATCCTCGATAGTTTGGTGATATTATTTGTTAATCGATAGAGGACTTCATTTATAGATATGGACATCGTGGCTCCATTTATTAAATGAGAGTATAATATCATCATATGGATGTTTTGAGGTAATTGGATATTAAATCTCAACGTTGAGTTTCGATAGTGTCTATTGAAAACATGGCTTCTGGACAAGTCAAAATATCCAAGTTCAAAACGTGGTCATATGAGTAAATATGGTAACTTGGAGAGTTATAGGCGGTCTATGAACTCTTGGCGATTACTGATATTAATCACGAGGATACACTATCTCCAACATGATTGTCTAGGGTATGAATGAGGAACATCTTCCTTTTCTGTCTTTATTTAAGAGTTCAATTTTAGCTCTTTAGTGGAATGAGTTAAAATTAATGGATCGGACCTAAGTGAATCATTTGTTGATTGTGATTAGGTTATGTCTATTGAAGCTTAAATTTAGATAGTCCCCCAAGATCCCCAATCCACACGGACTTGTATGGATCACTTGATATATTCTACCGGGCCATTTTATGGGTCCATTTAGGATTGCATTTAATATATTAAGAATATAATTTGCACATTGTTTATTTAATGGGCTGCTCAATTATATTAATATATTAATGAAAGGCATGTGAGCTTGTTTCTTTTAGTAAGAATGGGTCTGGTTCACATGTGGGCTTTTTATTTAAAGTCCAATGGATCAAATGAAATAAGAAAATAATATATGACCCATTTGTATGAGTGGGGCGGCAAGGTGTTTTATTTAACCTAATATATTATTTTGTTTCATTGTTTTAATTAAATAAGAATTAATTGACTTATTAATTAATTGTTTAATTAAGAAACAAATCTTTTCTGATTAGGAAATATGATTCCTAGAGTTATACTATTGGTAGTAGTATACTTAAATTAAAAGACTTGTTTGATAAGAAAATAAATAAATAATTTTATTTATTTAATCAAATAAGAAGTCTTTTTATTTAGTCAAAATAAAAGAATAAAATATCTAGGAGTTGGATTAGGGTTTGAAGTCTTAAAACTATAAGTGAATTAGGGTGCAACAAAAACTCCTATTTTGTAGTGTGATTTGCGACAACCCTAGTCCTTTTAGGAAGAGGATTTTCGGCCACCCTAAAAGGAAAAGAGGAAGAGAATTCGGCCAATGAGTGTGTGGTGCTTGATTTCTTCTTCTTCTTCTTCTCAATTCATAGAAAGGATTATTTTATTCTACTAAAAACATAAAAGAGTGAATAGATTATTCTTTGATGGTACACTAATTGCTTGTTCATCAATAAGCTTGTGTGTACAACATCGATTTAGGTTCACGAGAGTTTCGATCATTAGATTGAGAACTCAAAAGTGATCGGAATAATCTTAGTCTTCTTTTGATTGTTTTGTGACTAACAAAAGGAAAGAAAAGTTTGTTTGTCCATTCTCAGGTTTGCAATTCAAAGAAAAAGGGAGACCACGCTCCTAGGTGATTCACATTAGTGCTAGGATTGAAGATCTTGCGGATTACCATCGACGTAAGTCAATCGGATCACGCGACAAAAGGTATTCTTCTTTTGTTGATTATATATATGTTTAATTAATTAAAGGGTTAAGGTTCATAAAAAGGAAAAAATTTTAAAGTTACTAAATCTATTTTTAGTCTCGCTTCCGCTGCGTGTACTACGGTATTTTTCCCTACAGAAACATCTTCTTCTCTCTTTCTCTTTTGATCATCTCATTTAATCTTCTTATTTGATAGATGAAAAGTGTTAAGGATGCTGTTAATTCATGTTCTAGGTTTGTTTGATCGATTGATTGATGAGTTTTAGCTTTGTGATCTCATTTGAATATCTTTTAGCTAAACTTGATTCACATGAAATTGATTCTAGAAATGTTTTGTATGATGGGCTTCATGATGATTTCTAGGTTTAATTTCCTGATCTAAGAACTAGGATTTTTAAGTGTTATATTGAATATTCTAATCTAGATCTTATTGATTCACATGCTTTGATTTCTAGATAACTTTGTGATTGAGTGTTGAATATCTTATTCTAGTTATCTCTTGCATGTTCATAGAGCTTGTGTGATCAACTTTCTTTATTTGATTGTGTTTGCATCATTTGCATCGCTTAGATCATTTTGCCTCCTAGTGTTCCAGATAGCCAAGCAAGAAGTCAAAGTTAGGATAAAGGGGATCCGGATAACTAAACAAGAAGTCTTAGCTAGGAGTGTGATACTCCGGATGGTTGAGCTAGGGAAGCTTGACTAGGATCTTTGTGATCCAGATAGCTAAGCAAGAAATCTTCCTAGAGACATGAGCGTCTTGGATATGAAGTTTCTTCCTAGAGGTGTAGGACACATCTTGGATAGGGAGTAGGCAAGGTGACTCACTTGGTCTTGAGGGTAGACTAGGAGTTGATAGCTTAGGGTGTTTATCATGTGTTGATTGCCTTGAGTGTGTATCTTCTTTTTCATCATAGTGGATTTCTTGCCGGAGGTTGTGATATCAACCCATGGATGTTTCCTCTTAAGAGGTTTTACCATGTAAAAATACTTGTGTCACATTTCGCTTTATGTTTCATTATCTTCCTGTAAGGATTCCCGGTTTTTGATTGGCTTATTTCGTGAGCAAACCACATTTTGGGGTTGTTTGTAAAGGGTAGCTTAAGTGATAGGTGTTCATGCTTAATGACCCTTCTCAAGACCTCAATGTGGACAAGCACTCAAAGGTATATCTTATGTGCTTATTTTCTTATTGAAGAGATTTAGTTGCACACACTCACTTGTGATGTTTGTATATGTATGCTTTACTTTTGTGTGCATTCTTTTCAAATGTCACTTTTCACACTAGCACATTGTTTGTCATATCTTGGTGTGTGTTTTGTGTCGTGTAATTCGTTTCCCGAATATGTTCGGAAACATCTGTGCTTGCACGATAATGTGCTTGGGTTTGCGCGAAGATCACCTTCGGAGAATGCCCTTGGCTTCTCCTTTGGTTTCACCATCATTGGTGAAACAGCGGTTTGATCGGTGGCCACGACGGCCGAATGGAAACCGCCGTTTGATTCCAGAGATCTCTGGATTGGATCTACGGTTACGATCAGTGGCCAGGCCGCCGAATCGAAACCGCCGAATTAGACCTGATGCATTTATTATTCTCAGGTTCTGTTCGGCGGTTTAATCGGCGGCCAGGCCGCCGAATGAAACCGCCGAATTAGATATTTTAGGTCGGTTTCTTTTTGGGTTTTGATCGGCGGTTTCAATTGACCGCCGAATCTGGTCGCCGAATGATCCTCTACTTCTCGGGTTCAATTCAGCGGCCACGACTGCAGAATGAAACCGCCGATCGGTGATTTCAAGGGCAAAATTGTCTTTTCACTTGCCCTGTTCTTGATGTCTATAAATATCACACTTTCGCATTTCTCTAACTTAGTTCTCTGACTCAAAAGAACCCTAATCTTAAAATAGAGATATTTGAGAGAAAATCAAATCAAGAACTCATTTTTACACACTCAAAACCATTCTCATATGCGTCTAAATATCATCTAGCATTTTCTAGCATAGTTAGGATGCTTGCTTGCATGGGTTTTGGTCAACACACATCCTTTGGTATGTTCTTCACTAATCTCATCTAAGTTTAGTGTTTTATTTATCAAAGAAATCTCTTATATTATTTGTATGCTCTTAGAATATATTCTAGATACAAAATAGAGATTGTTGTGTTGACATGTTTGTGTGTTGTATTTTGATAGCAACATCTAGATTATTTTATCTATGATTTGCTAAGCTTTATGACATGTCATTTAGCTATTGACATCTAGGATTGCATTTATTGTTATCTAATCATCCTAGATAAGCATCTAAGGTTACCTAGCTTTATTTGCTCATTGAATATCATTATATATTCACATAGGTTGTAATCTCTTCATTGAGAAGTAAGTCTTGCGTGTAGCTTCCGGGATTAGGTTGCTTAGATCGCAAGCAATTGAAGTCTTGTGTGATAGACCAGGATTAGGTCGGACACTGGGATTAGGTGGTCACATAAGCAATTGGACTAGGTTCACTCATACCGGGATTAGGTAGGTGTGTGATTATATACCGGGAGTAGGTTGTAATCGTTTAACACGTTTAGTGGATTCGAGGTTCGAGTGTGGCGCACTATACAGCCCGTGGTTTTTCTTGTGAGGATTTCCACGTAAATATCAAGTGTCTTTTATAATTCCGCACCATATTACACTTGTTATTGTATTGACTAGTTTGGGGTATTTTCGTAAATTGACTAATCGCGAAAATTGGGTAAACTTGTTAAAATCGTGTTTATATTTGTATTTGTATACACACCGTGTTTATATTTGTGAACTTTCACTTCCATATCTTGTATTGATTGCATCACTTGTATATTGAATTCCACTTGTGTTGATTAAAACAATTCATTTGTTAGACACACCAAGTGTGCACATCATGTGCACATCATTGTTGCTTTCCGCTAAAAAGAAAATTGGAAGTATTTGGGCCTATACCTATTCACACCCCCCCCCTCCCTCCTCCTCCCTTTCTAGGTATATATTACACTATATTGTTTAAGGGAATTTCATTCTTCCATGCCAGAGAGAAGATTGATGTCCTGGGTGGAGAAATTGATGTAGGACCTCTGCCTCACAAAGATTATTCTTCCTTTATGACCACTGAACATGATGATATCAGTTGGCCGGATTTCAAGGATTTGACCAAGGGTTATATGGATAATCCTCCTGCTGGGCCATCTGATGGTCTCTCAGCTTGTTCTGGGCCTAGAGGTCCTTCGAGCTCGTCAAAGGCTTGACCTGCGATCCCCTAGTTTTCTTACCTCTCAATCTTTGTAAGCAATTTCTTTTTGCAGCTAACCCTTTGTAAACTTGTACATTTATAGAGACAATAACAAATTTTTTATTTCTATATTTTTATTATCCTATCTTGTCTTTATTACTGTTCAAGCTGAGTAATTTTATTCAACTTACTTAACCGAATATCTGATTAATTGGTATGAAGTCCAAACAACTCATTAGCTTAAGCAAATTAATAAATCTTGGCAAGAATTTTTCTAATTTATTTAGTACTGAGTGGCTCATTACCTAGTTTGAAAACATTTTTATTGAACCGATTCATTTGAGTTGGGCCGAATAGACCATTAAATTGATTGCCAGTATATAGTACTGACCATTTTAAAACTAACTAGTTACTTGATTAAGTTGATCATCTTTAATTCGATCATCCATCTCACTAGGCTGATCATTTTTGATATGGTTGGTTTATCTTATATAATTAGTTGTCTTCAGTATGACCAGTTATCTTATTAGACTGATTATCTTTAGTTTGATCAATCTTATTAAATTGATTATCTTTGTTCTGTCAGCCGATCGGCCTCTAAGCTTGTACGCCCAGGCTGTTCTTGATCGGTCTTGATATTTTGCAGGGTAATGTTCATTTTAAGCTTTCACGGACCATTCGCACGGTCTTTTATTTATAGATTGTAGTCTTTTATCTGGTAACTAAGTAACTGAGACGTCTCCCAATAGTCTGTTATTCAAGATTTATTGAATTGAAACATTTAATAGTCAACCCAAATCAACTTCCACATCTCATTAGGTTTCTAATTCTTGAAGGCAAGTTAATAATGCTTTTCCTGCACCTAGTTAGTTTCAGTGAGTATGCATTGTCCTTAGACCTTGCCTTCAGCCCCCTCACTTGTCCCCTTGAGTACCTGGTTTGCCTTTGTAAATGAAGACAATTTTGCTTTGAACACTTTTTCTTGGTTTGTGAAGAATTTTTCCCTCAGCAGGGAATTTTATTGATAACTTTGATCTAAAATGTTAACAAATAACAATTGATTAAAAACTAAAAATCATTCTGATCTAATACTTAACATTTGTTGAGATTTATGCCCTAAAGCTTGTAATATGTAAATGATATAAATTCAATAATAAAAGAAGTAGTTATTTCATTCAAATTTATTAATTCATACACTTATATTATATATGCTTATATTATTTATGCAAACATCCAAGATTGCTAGATGTAATTTCAAACTGAGTATATGAATGTCATATACAGAGGAATTCAATTTGAGACATGCAATCTAAATAGTTCGTAGAAAGCAAATAAAGATGGGTACTTTATTTGTGGTTAATCTACAGCTACGGTCCATTTCGTATTGTACGGTGGTCTTATCCTAGACTACTCATATGGTGTTATGAGAATGGAGGCACCTTATATGATTTGATCATATATGACTGGGCCACGATCTATATGAATCTATCACTAAGATATATATATATATCGACTAATGATGGCTATATATGGGTGATCTAAATCCTGAGTGTCTTACTGACTCCTTCAGGTTAGGTCGTGGTTTTTGATTTACCATGGGTGAGATCGGAATATCTTTCTCAATCAATAGCTCTGTATCTTGGAATCACAGTTTGGCTTGTGGCAGGTAAGGTATGCACACAATAGTTAAATCCACTTCTTCTTACGAGAAATAGATAAGTAGTTCCCTTAAGGGTTGATTCGGGGCTTGAACGATTAAGAATGCTCTCCATCTTCCATAAAGGAATGAAGGATATAATCATTCAAGAGAATTAATGGTACTTAAAGGAAAAGATATAATTAGAAAGGTATAACAGACTTTATGACCTAGATCTAATTATGAGCTGCTTGTGGAGGATCATTCCAAATGTAATAGCTATAGCAATGGACACTGATAAAATTGGTTATGTAAAACATCTACAGTTATGAGAGTACAACCTTGGGTTTTTAGTGGAATAACTCCAAGGTTAATAATTGTGAAATATTAATTAAAGAGTTTAATTAATTTTTTCTAAGAAATATTGGAGCTCAAAACTGTGGGTCCATTAGGTCCCCTTGCTAGCCTTATACGATTGATAGTAGCAAAGACTCATGGAGAATTGGATGGTCCAATTAATTGTGTTACGAAAGTAACTTAAAATATATTTTTGGAATTAATTAAATGATGTGATTATTTAATCAATATATTATTTAATTGTTGAATTAATTATTATTAAATAATGTGATTATTTAATTGACATATTAATAATTAAGAATTATTAAATTGTCATATGGAGGTTTTAGTTTCTAAACTTGACAAGAGCAAATAAAATAGTAAGTGATTATTTTTATTTACTCAAAATAGGTCAAAGGTTTAAACCATAGTAAAAAGTAATAATTAAAAAAGGATTTAGAATCCTATTTTAACTTGGATTACTAAACCCTAGGGCCTTGTTTGGCACACCGGATTGGACTAGGATTGGACTATTTGAGTCCCAATTCGGTGTTTGGACTTGATTCGGAATTGGGATTATTAATCCCAGCAACAAAATTAATCCCATAATTGTGGGACTAAATAAACCCACCACCCACCCCAACTTTATTTGTCTTAGGACTATTTTACATATGGACCCCACTCATTTAATTCATCTCACCAACATATTCTCTCTCCCTCTTGGAGTTTCAAACCTTATTTTTTTGAAGAATTTTTGATGTGTTTCCTCTTCAATCCCCTTCTCTTAGTTGTTTTCTCTCTAAGATTTTCTTAAAGATTTTCCTTTTCTTTTCAAACAGTCAAACGAATTTTTCATTTTTGTTCACCCCACATTCTCTTTCATCACATCTCAACAAATCGTATCTCATCACTTTCTTTTTCATAAAATCTCAACAAATCCCTCTTTCTTTATTGTGTGCATCAATGGCACCTCTCAAACCTAGGTAAATCTCTATTTCAAACTCTCAAAAAGAATTTTGAATTTTTTGTTGGTTTGGTAGTGGAGATCTCTAGTGGAGATTTTGAGTTTTGTTTGAGATTGAAGAAGAACTGGTGATTGGATTGGTAAGGCCCTGTTTTAGGTGAAAAGATTTTGACATAGATTTGTGCACCACGACTACAAGAAAGATTTTATATGTTTTTTATTTTTTATTTAGTTTTGTTTTCTTTGTAATTCTGATCTTTTATGATGTATGAAATAATCGGTTGTTTGGATGTGGGAAAAAAATATGAAATCTGGAAATATATGGTGTTTGGGAGTTAGAAAATGAGAGAAAATGAAAAAGAAAAAGAAGAGATGTTTTAGGTGGTGTTGGATTTTGGTGAAGCTGAAGAAGAGATGTTTGGGTGATGTTTGGATGGGGAAGATAAAGTTAGGTGATGTTTGAGTGATGAAGATGATTTTCAAATCTGGAAATGGTGTTTGGGAGGTTAGAAAATAAAAGATAATAAAAAAGAAAAAGAATTTGGAAGTAAAAAAAAAAAAAACGAGTTTGGAAGAAAAAAAAAATCTCCAGATGGTTTTTCTTATATTTTTGTTTCATTTTCTTTAAATAATTAATTCTTCAATTTCTTTAAATTTATTTAAAAATAATAAAAATCTATTATATTCAGTCCAATCCCACATTTCACCAAACAAAACATTGTATTAATTCAGTCCAGTCCAATGTTTTTCCAAACATAGTATAGTATTAATTTAGTCCATTCCAGTTCAATCCAATCCCATTTCAATCCAATCCAATCCAATCCCGCGCACCAAACGGGGCCTAGGTTCCTAGTATATAAGATATACTTGTAAGGAAAAAAAAGCTAATTCGGAACCCTACAGAGAACAGAGCTGGGTGGCAACTATAGAGGGAAAAAGAAAAAGAATTTTTTTTTTTCTATCACTTAGGGTTGCCCAAATTCATCAAGGAGGAAGCAAGGTGTTATCTTCCGGTTCTCTCAAGCCTCCATTCAACCGCTCCCAGAATCCATGACGTGCCCACACACACAGTTGCTAGATCGCGGGACATAGCTAGGAAGGCTTAATGGTATTGGATAGAAAAGAAAACGAAGGAGTGTTCTTCAATTGTATGAAAACAAATCTCTTCCTCATATTCATGTATATACAAAAGGTCCCATGAAGACAATAGAAAATTTTTGAAACCTATCGTCCTTATTTTATTGATTAATTTTAATTCTTTTCCGCTGTGCGACTTACTACTAGTATCAAAGCCTGGTTTTGTAATACACGAATATGTTATATTTGTTTTCAAAGTCTTTTTGATATGTATGATATATGTAGGCACAATCTAGGGTTGTATGATGTTGATATTTTTTTTTTTTAAAACATGGTTGATCGCTAATAGTATGGTACAATGAGTTTAGTTAAATTTGTAACCTTGTACGAAGAAGAAGATTTGAAGAACAAAGCAACACACGTGAAAGCCTACGCGCAAGAGTTGCGCACATGTAGCCACGCATGAAAGCAAGCTGCGCAAGGAATGTTGCGCAATGGCTTGGTATACGATGATGAAGACAACATAACGTTTGAGAACGTAAAGTAGTGTAGCTTCCTAGTTTAGGCTCGAAACCTAATGAATGAGTAACCGAAATGACCGGAAATCAATAAGGAATCATATGAGATCATGTTTAAGTCCAAAAAACAAGAAATAGAAACAAATAAACACAAAGACACACAAGTATGCCATTTCCTAGAAATAGTCCTAGAACATGGAATTCTACAATGTTTGTCAATATGAGATTAATGCATGTGCATACTTTAATAAGTGTGTGAATGTGTTATACCAAATGTAGCATAACGATATAGGGACACACATGTATGAATTGTGTGTGTGTGTGTGCGTTTACGCCTTGCAAGAGAAAGAAGTATCTTGATACCTTAGCATCCAAGTATGCATTTTTCCTCTTGAAGATGATATTTGCATGAGAAGTTGCTTTTCTCCTTTGAAGCTTCTTTTCACCAAGAACCACCTAAACAACTAACCATTACAAATAAAGATAGTTTTGCAATGTAATCAAGCCAACACAAGCAACTAACCATACAATATTCATTCCAATAAACTTATAGTTGATTGCATTCACTCATCCTCACATTACAAAGAGATCCCTAGACTAAAACGTCTTCAAGTCTTTATGAGTCTTCAAGAATCCCTCTTTGATCAACAAGGTACCTATGAGAAAAATAGCAAACCAAACAAGAGGTCTTCTTCAAAGAAGAATGGTGAGATATATTGCCAAAAACAAATATACCAAAAACAAACAAGAACTTCCCTTATCTCAAATAAACTAGGGATCCAACTTATAAGAGATCGAGAATAAACTCATAACATTGTCTCAGGCATCATATATCGATAAGATTCTTGTGTGATTTTCAATGTAGAACTCCAAGAAAGATAATATACCTTCCATGCATGGATTTCACTTGTCTAAGGAATAGTGTCCTAAGACACCACAAGAAGTTGAGGATATGAGACATGTTCCCTATGCGTCAGCAGTAGGTAGTCGCATGTATGTTATGTTATGCACAAGATCAGACATCTGCTTTACAGTGAGAGTAGCTAGTAGATACCAGTCCAACCCAAGATTGGATCATTGGGTTGCTATCAAGACTATTCTCAAGTATCTTCGGAGAATAAGAAACTATATGCTAGTGTATTTTGGACAGGATTTGATCTCGTTAGAATATACAGATTCTGATTTTCAGTCAAACAAGGATACTAGGAAATCCATGTCTAGATCAATATTCACCCTTGGTGGTAGAGCCATTGTGAGGAAGAGTGTTAAGCAATCTTGTATTGCTAATTCCACCATAGAGGCCGAATATGTAGCCGTTTGTGAAGCTGCTAAAGAGGTTGTTTGGCTTCGTAAGTTCTTAAGCGATCTGGAAGTTGTTCCAGATATGGAAAAACCCATCACACTTTATTGTGATAATATTGGGCTATGGCTAATTCCAAAGAACCAAGAAGCCACAAGAGAGGTAAGCATATAGAGAGAAAATATCATCTTATCAGAGAGATAGTGCAGAGAGGAGATGTGACCGTGACCGTGACCAAGGTAGCATCGCAAGACAATCATACTGATCCATTTACGAAGATCTTACCGAATAAAGTGTTTACATGGGTCACCTAGAAAGTCTAGGTTTATAAGACATGTCTCACATGCTTTAGTGCAAGTGGGAGATTGTTGGGGTTTTTTTTCCCTAAAGCTTGTAAATTGTAAATGTGAATTGAACAAGAAATAAAATAAGTAGTTTATTCATTCAAATTGTCTCATACAATTATTTATATCATGTGTACTTAACATTCAATATTGCCGGATATAATCTCTAACTGAGTATATGAGTGTCATATACAGATATATTCAGTTTGAAATGAGCAATCTAAAGAGTCCGTAGATAGCAAATAGAGTTGAGTACTTTACTTGTGGTTAATTTACAGCTGCGGTCCGTTACGTAATGTACGATGGTCTTAACCTAAACTATTCATATGGTGATATGAGAATGGAGGAACCTTATATGATGTGATCATATAGGACTAGCCATGATCTATATGAATCTTTCACCAAGATCCGTTTCAAGATGAGATTCATATATATCAACAAATGATGGCTATATATGTATGATCCTAATCCTGAGTTTCTTATCGACTCCTTCAGGTTAGATTGTGGTTTTTGATATACCATAGGTGAGATCGGAGTTGCATTCCCGGTCAATAACTTTGTTTGTTTGAATCGCAGTTTGGCATGTGGCTAGGAAGGTCTGCACACAATAGTGGAATCTACTTATTCTTGTGAGAAGTAGATAATAGTTCCCTTAAGGGTTGATTCGGGGCTTGAACAATATGAGTGCTCTCCTAATTCCGTATGGAATGTAGGATTTATTGTTCATTAAAGAATCAATGGTACATAATGGAAAAATATAATTAGAGGGCTATAACAGATATTATGACCCAGCTCTAATTATGTGTTAGGATTATGCTCAATAGCAAAAGTGTAATATTGTACTTGACAATCTTCTCATATTAATAAAGTGATTTCTGTTTTAACAAAATCTTATAACATTTATTATTATAATTGTCAAAGTAAATGATCATAAGGTCAAAAGACTATGAGAAAAGAAGAATTGTTCGAACATCTGAATATGTATGAGGTAGACATAATTCTTTAGTTAGTCTTGAATAACGTTCACAACTTAAGTTAAAGTTTGGGCACCTTTATCTTGTTAAAGTTGTAGAATTCTTTTGCTAGCATTTGAGTGGGATCAAATGTGTTATGACAAGTCTAAAATCATTGAAGGGTCTTCGAGTAAAAGAATCTAGTGCACCGGATGCATTGAACTGGATCACAATGAAATACTTTTTCTAGAACCGTCAATAGACAAAAGTCTTTTCATTATCAGGACAATCGGAGAGTCTATCTTAATCCTGAGATAAATGATGGACTTATGGTTACAAGTGTTATCATTTGAGCTCTCAATGAGTACGATTATATAGCATAGTCTATCCTCGATAGTTTGGTGGTAATCATTTGCTAATCGATAGAGGACTTCATTTATAGATATGGACATCGTGGCTCCATTTATTAAATGTGAGTAGAATATCATCATATGGATGCTTTGTGGTTTTGGATATTAAATCTTAACGTTGAGTTTTCAATAGTGACTATTGAAAGATGACTTCTGGACAAGTCATAATATATATCCAAGTTCAAAGTGTGGTCATGAGTAAATATGGTAACTTGGAGAACTATAGGCGGTCTATGAGCTCTTGGCGATTACTAATATTCTTCACGAGGATTCACTATCTCCTATAAGATTGTCCAGGGTATGAATGAGAATCATTTACTTATTCTATCTTTATTTAATAGTGCAATTTTAGTTCTTTAGTGGAATGAACTAAAATTAATAGATTGAACCTAAGTGAATCATTTGTTGATTGTGATTGGGTTATGTCTATTGGAGCTTAAATTTAGATAGGCCCACCAAGATCCCCAATCCACACGGACTTGCATGAATCACTTGATATATTCTACCGGACTATTTATGAGTCCATCTAGAATTGTATGTAATATATTAAGAATATAATTTGCACATTATTTATTTAATGGGCTGCTTAATTATATTAATATATTAATGATAGACATGTGGGCTTGTTTCTTTTAGTAAGAATGGGTCTAGTTCACATGTGGGCTTTTTATTAAAGTCCAAATGGATTTAATAAAATAAGAAAAACAATATATGGCCCATGTTTTGGTCATGGGTGGCAAGGTTAATTTTATTAGCCCATTATATTGTTTATTTTATTATTTAATTAAATGGAAATTAATTAATATGTTAATTAATTATTTAATTAAGAATCAAAGTCTTTTTCTGATTATGAAATATGTTTCATAGTATTATACTATTAGTATTAGTATATTAAATATAAAAGACTATATTTGATAAGTAGATAAATAAGGGATTTATTTATCTAGTCAAATTAGGAAGTCTTTTATATAGTCACAAATGCACTAAAGAGTTGGATTAGGGTTTGTACTAGAGATTAATGCAAGTTGAATTCGCGCACCATATTTTTTAGGCAAGAATTCAGGCGGAATATATAAAATATAGATGACAAGAAGAATTGAAATATATATATATATATAATTTATATGGCAATCAGTATCAGTTATGTATAGATATTATATTGAACAAGAATTAGTCATATATATATATATTATATTCGGCCAATATAGATATATTTTTTTTGGCAAGTAATTTGCGGCAACTATATATATATATATATATTCTTGATATATTTTAAGAACCCTAGTTTTTGCAATTGAAAAATTTTTCTTTTGTTAGAGAAAAATAAAATCCAACCCTTAGACTAGTGTGAGAATTCGGCCAAGAGGATTTGAGAGGAGATTGTTCTTATTTCGATGGTGCACTAGTAATCTTTACATCAAAAGGTTTTGTGCACAATTTCGAATAAGGTTCACGCGAGTTTCAATCTAACGATTGTGAATTCAAAAGTGACTAGGACATTCTTTGTAATCTCTTGGAGTTTATTGTGACTAACAAATATCAGAAAAGTTTTTGTTATCCATTCTCAGGTACACAATTCAAAGAGAAGGGAGACCACGCTACTAGGTGATTCACGTTCATGATAGTCAATCAGATCACGCGACAAAGGTATGATATCTTTTGGTGTATATGTTTAATTAATTAAAGGGTTAAGGTTCAAATATGGGAAAAATTTTAAAATATACTAAACTTCTTTTTAGTCTCGCTTCCGTCGCGTGCAAATGTTTTTCCCTACATTATGAACTACTTGTGGAGGATTATACCATATATAATAGCTATATCGATGGACAGCAAAAGTTATTGGTTTGTGTAAAAACATCTACAGTTTAAAGAGTGCAGCTTTGGGTTTTTAGTGGAATATCACCGGAGTTAATAATCATGAAATATTAATTAAAGAGTTTAATTAATTATTTCTAAGGATTATTGGAGCTCAAAATACTGTTGGTCCATTAGGTCCCCTTGCTAGCCCGATCGATTTAGGTGGTCACGGTTAGGGACGGCAAAAATCCCCGACCCGCCCCAAACCCGCGAGGCCCCGGTCCATTTGGGTCGGGTTTGGGGCAATAAAAAAGGGTAACGGGCGGGTTTGGGGCACATTTCTTGACCCGGCCGGGTTACCGGGTCGGGTTTGGGGCGGTCCCTTTTGACCCGACCCGCCCTGTTTGACCCGGAATATATATATATATATTTAATTTTAAATATAAAAGGAAAAGAAATAAGGAAACTCTATGTTAGCCGAAAAGAAAACAATTTGAAAGAAATAAAGTGATATATATATATATTTCGAGTTTAAACCCAATAAGACAATATATATATATATATTTAGATATAAACTCGAGATATATATATATTTTAAATATATGCTTGTTTTCAAGAAGACAAAGTGATGATGAAGATATTGGATGGATTTTGTTATTGAAATTTTTTAAGTTTAAACTATTTTGGTGAAGATGTTGGATGGATTTTATTGATACCGAAAATGTTGTATATATTTTGTATGTTTGTTCAAGTCATTTTGGGATTTGTATTTTGTACTTTACGGATGAATTTAATATTCATTAAACTTAGTTATCGTGTTATATTAAATTTAAATTTACGTAAATGAATCGGGTCATTCGGGTCGGGTTTGGGGCACCCTTGACCCAAACGGATTGGGTTTGGGGCGAAAATTGAAAACCCGTTCGGGTCACGGGTCGGGTTTGGGGCAACCGTTGAAAACCGGGTTTCGGGTTTGGGGCGGCCCCCCATTGCCATCCCTAGTCACGGTTAATTGATTGGATTGTCCAATTAATTGTGTTACGAAAGTGACACAAATCTATTCAGGAATTAATTGAATAATGAGATTATTTAATTAATTAATTTAATGATTATAACAATTAAATAATAAGATTATTTAATTATGTAATTAATTGTTGATGGACGGTGTTAGTTGATATTTATATTTGAAAAATGGGATAATATGATTATCTTATTTTTAATTAATTAAATATTAATTTTTAATTTAAATTGTTTAAATTAAATTGTTTAAATTCAAATTAGATGATATCTGTTAATAAAATAAAATAAAGATTTAAAAAAAAAATTAAAAAGATATCATCTGCTTTTTTTTTTTTTAAATATATATATATATATGATATATAATTTTTAAGAAAACCAATCAACAACACAGAAACACACTCATGCAAATAGTAAAGAAGAAACAGCCAGAGTTGAGTGCGGCCAAGAAAAAAAAAAAGGTTTTTATTTTTATTTTAATTCAAGGTTGGCCGAATTCTCCATACACAAAGCAAGAGTTGTTTTGTATTGTTTTTTCAACCTCCATGCTAGTTCCTGAGTACCATGATGCGCCCACACACCGTTACCAATCCCGGGTGATAGCCAGGAAGATCTTGTGGTTCAAATCAGGAAGTAGATCGAAAAAAAGGAGCGTACAAATGTTGGTATGAATTGGTTTCATCTCCTTCTTATTGTATTTTGATTATTATTGTATAAATGTGTTAGTTTATGATTGCATTAAAAAAAATTAAAACCTTTCCACTGCGCAATCCGTAACCCTGGGTTCCTACAGTTTAGAGTAATTTGAGTGTTAGAGATTTTAGTTTCAAAGAGCATGAAAGGCTTAGTTCATGCATTTAGTTGCTAAATTGGCTTTGGTTCACATCCTTATGCTTAATGGGTCTTTTTAAGACACATTTACCCATCCTTGCCTGGAATGGGTGATGAATTTATTTAGGGAAAATTCCCAAGTCAAGAGGAGAACCCTTAATTTAATTCATTTAAATGTTCTTAATGTTTAACAATTGCATTGATGCACATTAGTGTTAGGTGAACTTGTTTCCCATGTCTAGCCATCCTAGGGAGATTGACAAAACCGAATCCATATCTAAAGTAAAGACAAATCGAATTCCTCTTATGCTCGTGTAGTTACTGGGGTATTTCATTGCTTAATGCTTTCACTCAGTTAGCTACCTTGTGAATGATATTTAGGATGTGTTTTATATATTGCATGGTTCGCATTAACATGCTCAACGCTATATCCTTTATATTTGACCAGTAAGTTAAGAGATCACTGGGCTGGCGTGTAGAGCTCGTGTGTGTGTCCCACAGTCCTTACTGAATCCAAGCATTTATGCATGGATGTAATCTCTATGTCACTCGAGAGAGGGTAGAGATTAATTAAGGGGATACGAGCATATAACATACGTGTTGTATGGGTATCTCGTATTCTTAATGCTTTCACTTGGTTGCCATCCCATATTTGTTTAGCCTCGTGGATGAATTATTGGCTATAGTATGGCCCACACGATTGCGCATTACATGCCGAACGAAATAACCAATGTATTTGACCGGAAAGTTGAGAGATCACTAGGCCGGCATACAGGGCTCGTATGTGTGTCCCACGGTACTTAATGAATCCATATCTATGTGTGGATGTGACTTCTAAGACTCGAGAGAGATTAGAGATCATTTAAGGGGACATGAGTCTATTATATACTTGCACATTGAATGACTAAGTGAGTCTAGAGCTTAATTAGGAGGATTGTTACGGTTGAGTCGTTTCCTTAGTGTAACCATATTTCATGCCATCTTTCCATTCCATCATATCCTATACATATTAGTTTATGTAATTTATTTATTTATATTATTATTTACACCTTTCTGCACCTGCAATACACAAGTTCTCTCGGCGTGTTGTAATAATAGCTAGAACCAGTAACGATCGATGAATTTCATCTCCCCGCGCAACGATACCCTCACTTGCCGCTGTACTAGTCTCTATGACTCGCGCGCTATCAAGGTCGAACTTAATTGTTCATCTTTTGACCAACACTGCAACAATGTATCGTCAAATTGGCGCCACTGCCAGGGAAGTGGCTTATTCGTTGATAATTACTAGTTTTAGCTTAGGTTTTGTAAATATCTTGGATTAATTGCTTTTTATTGCTTTTCGGATTAGATTGTCATGTTAAAAATAAACATCTCTTAACCATTGTAAGATCCTTTATTTGTATTGGCTTGATTCCATTGCAAAACTCTCTATATTTGTATTAGTTGTTGCTTAGGTGATTCTTGGAAGAAAGAAGCTTCAAAGGTGAAAAAGCAACATCTTGTGCAAATTTCGTCTTCTAGGGGAACATCGCGTACTTGGATGCTAAGATATGAAGTTTCTTCTTCCTCTTGTAAGGCGTTAAGGCACACATACACAAAATCATTTATATGTGTCCTTGTATCATTGTACAACATTTATATAGCATATTCACATGTTTTTACATGCTCATACATTGAACTCAAATTCTCATACACTATAGAATTGCATGTTCTAAGACTATGTCTAGGAAAACAGCATATATGTGTAACATTGTGCTAATATGTTTATGTTTTATTATTTTTGGACTTGAACATGATCTCTTATGATTCCTTATTGAGTTCCTATCATTTCGGTTACTCATACATTTGATTTCGAGTCCAAACGATGTAGCTACGCTACTTTTCGTTCTCATTCGTTGAGTTGTATTCGTCTTCGTTTTTCGAGATGAATTCTCAACCTTTTGTCAAAGTTTCATAGTCATCATTGTGCATGAGGGAGTTAGGATTCGTAATCCAAAAATGGATTCAAGATTGGAGTTCGGAGGCCCGGATACGGCCGAAAAACGCAAGCAAAGCACGGGAGGAACAAGCGAGGCCAACGGCCAAGCTTGTTGGCCATGTGTACCACACGGCCAGCATGGCCCTCTGCCCACGTGTGCCACACATGGTACACACATAGGGCTGACATGGCATGCTGTGGTTGGCTGATCTATTTTCTCTCTCTTGCTTCCTTTTAATTATTTCCATTCCCTCCCATTTTCATTCCAAGAAGAAAAGCTTGAAATCTCACCAGAATTTTCTCTCCAATTTTTCTCAACTTCCAAACACCATAACTTTCTCATACGAAGTTGGATTTGAGTGATTCAAGTTGGAGATTGTTCGTAATCGAGTCCTCTACTTATCCAAGTGGTCTTGCAGCTGTTTGATCGACTTTTGTTATGGTTTCACTGTCAAAAACGAACCAGCTCATGATTGCAAGGTAGTGTTCATATCTTTGAGATTTCTTCTTTTATAACCATCAATTTGCTTAGGGTTTCTTCTTCTATATGTATGTATACGTATGGTAAATGCTATTGAGAAAGATAGCTTCACAATCAAACCTAATCAAAAGTCTAATTAGAGACATATGTGAACTAGTTTCTTAGATTCTAGTTTTTTCACATGATTGAGAGTTGTATTGTGATTAGTTTGGTATCTAGGATTATTTGTGACTTGACTGAATCATTTTATGATTAATAATCCTTGAAATGTGCTTTGATCCTTTAATTGAATAATTCTAGGATTAGCACATTTGATTTTGTATTTAGAGCTAATTAGGATTTAATTGATTATTGTGTATATATTTGCTCTAAGTACTTGCTAGAATATTCATTGATCATATCTTGTGATTCTAGCATTTTTGTTATTTGTGTTCTAAAGTCTTAAATATATGCTTAATTATCATGCTTTGTTTTCAAGCTTTAGTAATATGAATAGAATCTAGGATTTGGCATGTTTTAGGTGTTTTGCATGCTCTAGATTATTGTTCATGTTTAAGGTCTAGACAATCTTGTTTTGTGTACTTTGTTGCCTATATCTAGATCTTCATGGAGTGTACCTTATCCATACATTTCATATGCTCATGCATCATTTTATGTGGTGTCATGTTTTGGATCATAAACTAGAAAAATATACATTGTGTGCTCATTGATTATTTCTAGTTTCCATAGGATGTATTGATCATATATTCTATGTTGCATGTGTTTGCATCATTTGCATCACTTGCATCACTTAGATCATTTGTCTTGCAAAAGGTGGAAGTCTCATCTTGGAGTGAGTGAAGCTTCAATTTGAGCAAGAAGACTTGGCTAGGAATGTGTTCCGGATAGCCAAGCAAAAGTCTTAGCTAGGAGTGTGGTACTCCGAATGGTTGAGCTAGGGAAGCTTGACTAGGATCCTTGTGATCTAGATAGCTAAGCAAAGAAATCTTCCTAGAGGCTTGAGAGCCTTGGATAGGAAGTTGCTTCCTAGAGGTGTAGGACGCACCTTGGATAGGAAGTAGGCTTAGTGATTCAATAGCCCGTGGGTAGATTAGGATTTGATAGCTTGAGGTAGATATCATAGTGTTGATAGCCTTGAGTGTATATGTCCTTTTCATATAGTGAATTTGCTTTGCCGGTGGTTGTGGATTCAACCTGTGGATGTTTCCTATTCGAAGGTTCATCACGTAAAAATCAATGTGTCAAATGTCTCTGTCTCTATCTCTATCTCTTTATATTTGTATGTTTGTTCTATATAACTTGTTTATGATCTTAAATTTCTCACATCCTTGTAAACATGTTATTGATAAAGAAAGAGATGCATACATTGTTTGTTGAATCAACATTTGTTTCTTGTATCTTGTAAATGTTTAAACATTGTATCTTGCAATATACTATATCGAGTTGTAAAGTTTTACTTAGTGATCTTTCATTGTAATATTCATAATACAACTTGTGGAATATGCTCTTCATTAAATATACTTGTATATGAGATACATTGTTTCTTGATATATGTTTTGTAGACTAAGGTTGGTGAATTGAGCAAACTTGTGCAAATTGTTTTCTCATAACAATCTTGTTCAAGGTTAATTTGTATGCTCACCAAGGTTTTGACATAAGTCACGAAAGAGTTTTTAAAACTAGTGTGTCAACCTATTCACCCCTTCTCTAGGTTGTTTAGTATAACTTTGTAGGCATTTTCAATCAAGCATTTCATTGTCTATACAATCAATGTTTAGGCTAGGTTTGGGGGTGTAAGTCGTGTTATTTTTCTTATGTTTGTTTAAGGAATATGCATTTGATTTTCTTTGAGTTGTTTTGTGCAAGGAAAGACAATTCCAGGTCGGATGGACCACACAACTCAAGAGAGATTCTCGAAGGTTTAGTTGGTTCGAATAACCACTCGTGAGGGCTTGTGCTTCAAAGGTATAATGCTTTGCTTATTTTTGTGATTTTTATTTATGTTTAGATCTAAGAGTGGATATGTGTTGTGCTTAGATCTTAGGATTTTTAGGTTGTTTGTTTTATAAAATTTTCAAATAACTGCTCAAATAAATCAATTTTGAAGAATTTAGGAATTAGAGTCCAATTTTGTTGAGTTGCTTTTCTTTGTGTGTCGGTAGAGACTTGCATTGTATGCTTTTAGCTCCGTGCGTCACTTAAATTTGCATGTACAATGCCAATCTTTTGATGTTGAGGTGGATGAGACCTCTATGATTGTTTAGCCTAGGAAAATAGTGGAGACTACGTTAGTGAGGTTTCGAGCCTATTAGCATCACTTCAGATGGTATATTTTGTTTCTACTCTTTAAACACTCTTCGTTTTTATTCTTAATTGTGATCTCATTGTACATACATTTTGCATTGATTGTCATAGAACTAAAATAATCTGGACTGCTTGTTGAGATTTGTATTCCCTTGTTAGATGGACTTTTTAAAATGATTTTTTGCTTGAGTGTGTGCATAACTACTAAAATAACCTAAACACTTCCATACCCATATATTCATTGAAAACTGAGGCCAAACACTAAACCGCCAACCATTCCCTAGTTATTGATCATATTGAGGTGTATAGCTTAATAGAAGTTATAAAGCTCTAAATTTTGTATAAGCACGTACTTAGGCAATGTATGTAATTGTGCTAGGAAAAGGCTTACAAAAACAAAAAGAAAAAGAAAAAGAAAAAAAAAATAGAACAAGTGTTGAATTATGAAACACTTAAGCCTTTAGTTCTTCAATTGAACAGTTACTCTTAAATACGAGTACAAATGTCGTACAATTTTGCAATATAAAGTTTTTAGCCTAGACGCTTGTATTGTAATGTAAATATATAGGGCTAATTTTGTGTAAATTGTAATGTGTATACACACCTTGATATGGTTAGTAACATTATCCTATCCACTCCTATCATATCTTCCATCCCATACACCACTACACATCACCTTGGCCCCAATACAAGTGAGGAAAAGCTCATTTGATCTCTTAGGAAGTCTATGTTGGGAATACGAGTCGATGCGTGCTCTTTCAACGTTCGTGGCATTTCAATTCCTTCCATGAGATCTATTTATAGAAATTGTGCTTCATTTTAAATATTCATATGTGATATATTAGATTCTCATACATAAACTCATTTGCATATGTTTGTTAGAGAGTGATCGCCTAGGATCTGAGTGGAAAAATTAGACTAAAATCAAGGGAGGATTAGGGCCGTCCTGTAAGCCGTTTTCTGTTTTTGTTTTTCGAAAAGAATAATGAAAATGAAAACAGTGTTTTTGGTTTTATTTTTGAATTCCGAATACGCGTCTGGTAGTATTTACTGGAATCTGTATTTTGAAAATAGAAACGGAAAAAACACGTCCAGTAGGATAATCGAAAGCTTTCAAAAATTGAAATATCAATTTTTACCATTTGTTTAATATTATAACAATTATATACAAATTGATTAAATAATTAACAAAAAAATATTTTGTAATTTAATTTATAAATTAAACAAATTTTAACAGTTGAAGAGGAAGAGGAAGAAGAAGAAGAAGACCAGATCGGCGGCGAGAGGTGATGCAGAGTAGATCGGTGGCGAGATGCGACACAGAGTAGAGCGGAGGAGGAAGAGGAAGAAGAAGAAGAAGAAGAAGAAGAAGAAGAAGAAGAAGAAGACGGCGGCGGCGAGCGGCGATCGGTGACGATTGGATGAGGAGAAAGAATGAAGATGGGAAAGATACCTATGAAGAATTGGTTCAAGACAAAAAGAAATAATAAAGGATGTAGAAGAAAGAAGAAGGAGAGTGGAGGATGAATTGAAGAAGATAAAGTCAGTGGAAAAAAATTATTAAAATAAAATATATATTAATGATATGAGGCCCTCCTATTTAATGGTATGGGACCCACTTCTATAGAAAACAAAAACAAATTTAAGAAAAACAAGTTTTTTTTGTTTTACAAAATTTCCACTTTTAACGCTGGTTTTGTTTTTCATTTTGTTTTTGTATTTTGAAAATAAAATGAAAAACGGTTACCGAACATAAATTCGAAATCAATTTTGGAAAACGAAAACAAAAACAAAAACAGGCTGAAAATAAGGGCCCGTCCTGCAAGCCGTTTTTTTGTTTTTGTTTTTCGAAAATAAAAATGAAAATGAAAACAGTGTTTTTGGTTTCATTTTTGAATTCTGAAAACGCGTACGGCAGCATTTACTGAAAACAGTATTCTGAAAATAAAAACAGTAAAAACGCGTCCGGTAGCTTCACTGAAAGCTGAATTCTGAAAACAAAAACAGTAAAAACACGTCTGGTAGATTAACTTAAAAACATAAAAAACTGAAGAACTTTTACATATATTGAACTCTCCCATCTCTTTAAACTATTTTCTTAAGATTGTAATATTTATTTGCATCTACTTAAATTTATAATTATATATATATATATGAAATAATTATACCTCTGTTCATAATAATATAATAATTTAAATTTAATCATTATTTACAGACCATTCAATCATTTTTAATTAAATTATAAAGAGGATTGTATGATATTTCATTTTTAGCATGAACAAAAAATACATAACTATCAATTTCCATAATCATATATTACTTTTATATTTCATTAAAATTCTCATAACATATCATTGACATAATTTAATTATATAAAATCACAAATAATTCCCAGAAGACTCTTACACCTCTTATTACAAGACATCATCTCCTATTGCGTGAGCAATCTCGCCACATTTTGTTTGTGATTTCATCTCTAACATTACTCATTAGTGCTATATTTGCTGGAGATAAATCTATATTAGGAATCGATCTACCTTCTCCTTCTCCTTCTCTTTCTCCTTCTCCATCAATTAACATATCTTCATTCTCATATTCCCTAAACATCCTATCACCACGACCTTGTGATCGAATAAAGTTATGTAGGACACAACATGCTATAGGTATGAGGCGTTGCCTACGTAATTTGTAATTAGGCATATGTTTCAAAATAGTGAAGCGCGCCTTTAAAACACCGAAACACCGCTCAATTACATTTCGTAACGATGAATGTCTATAATTAAATAACTCCTTTGGACCTCTTGGTGTACGTTCTTGTCCTTCATAATCACGTAAATGATATCGCTCACCTCGGTAAGGTGTTAAATATCCTGGCATGTTTATGTATCCTGAATCGACAACATAATAATATCCTGAAAGAATAAAAAATAATAATTATATTTTACAATATTCGAAAAAGTGAAATACTTATACGGTATACGTACCTTCATTAGGATGGGGAAAACCGTTCTCTACTCTTCTAATTGCATCCAAAAACACCCTTGAATCATTAGCGGTTCCTTCCCAACCCGTGTAAACAAATGTGAACATCATGTCAAACGAACAAGCACACATAATATTTTGAGTAATTTGGACTTTTCTATCTCGATACGAAATTAGTTTATGTGCTGGTGCCCATGCAGCAACATGTGTTCCATCTATAGCACCAATACATTTCTACATAATATAATTAATCAATAATTTATGTTAACATTGTTTGCATCAATATATATCAATATAATATAGTTAAGTAAAAATGGAAGTGTAAAAAAATATTATACATTAAAATAGAATACTTACCTTAAAATACGGATAAAATTTTGGATTATTTCTAATCTCTGGTGGTGGCGGTTGTTGTCCTCGAGTTTGTTCACGTATAATATTTGGTGCAAGCCCACATAACCCCCTCAATACACGTTTAAATCATCTATACACTGTATCTTTCGCCCGTTGAAAACGCTCAGAAACAACTCGCATTACAGCACCATGAGATAGAATATATAAACACATTGCCACCGCCTCAATAACAGTAACATGTATATCATTTTCCAATAACTGTGACTGCTCTAGTGTTTCACATAAATTAAGAAAAACAGCTGCATCCATACGTAGCATGTTATACATTCTATCGGGATGACCATTTAGCAACTCTTGTACAAATGCATACCCTGTTAATCCACCTGTATAACATCACATTTTGTCGACATACTGATAGTATTCAACCCTCCTCAATGTACTGGTCAATTCCAGTGCATCCAATTCTAGTTGTTCGTCCTCCAAATCTGATTCGGTTTCTGAACTATCACTCTGATTATCATCATTCATATTGACCTATTTACAAAAGGAAAACTGTCATAAGTTGGAAATACATTGAAAACTATATTACAAACAACAAATTTAAAATTTATTATGAGTTCACTAAATCAAAGATAAGACCTAAAATTTTAACCAAATTCATAACCATATTAACAAACATTAAACACAGCTCACAACCACCATAACAATAACATCAAGTTAACAACATCCTTAAACATTAAAGTTAATAACAACATCCATAAATAAAGTTCACGACATCAAAGTTCACAACAACAGTCCTAAATAAAGTTCACAACAACATCATCCTACAATAAAGTTCACAATAACAAAGTTGAAATGAAAATAAAGTTCACAATAACATCCCATCTGCCCATCAACCATATCCTACAAACCACCTAGCCATTGTCGTTTTCTTTCTTCACTCATAGCAAGAAAAGCCTTCCTCCATTCAACACATGGTACTACCCTCTCCATAAACTTGTTGAATGTATCACCATCAATATTTCCCAAGCTTTCCAAAGCCTCCATACATTCAGTGATAGAAAACTGTTCACAACTTTTGGCTGAGGACGACGAACTTTTGACCTTAACTCTCTCCAATCTAGCCTGCATAACTTCTTTAGCAGTGTCAAAATAACTATCCATGCTCTCCCATTTATTCTTACAACGGTTGCTGGAAGTACCAATTGACCGACGAAGCCTTTTTCCTTTCTGTTTGTTAGAAACTTCAGTTTGGTCAACATCTTCATCATCATCATCATCATCATCCCCAACCTCAGCATCTATATTAACATGAACTCCAGAGTTAATAAAATTATCCTCAACTTCACGATCCTCGTCTGAAGGCAAAGGAACTTGACTGGAGGAAAAACTTAATTGTCCAGTTGCTGTAGTAGTATTAAAAATGTCTCCAAGAAGTTCATAATGCTCTAACCCTTTCTTCCGATATGGTTTCACTGCTAGCACTCTTTGTCATTAAAAATAAAATCAAATACATATTAATATGAAAAAAATAAAAAATTAATAACAATATCATTTCATCACATTGAAATAATTCAAAAATTATTACCTTAATGTATTCAATCCAAACAACTTCTGATGCTGTCACAGTGTTTGATATAGGATCCCAACCAAATCCAGTGTATGAAATCAAATCAGAAAACACACGATGTTTTGTGCGCAATCGATTATATTTTGACTTTAACTGCAAAACTGTGAATCGCTTTTTGGTTTGTTGGAAAACCTCATCTACTATTTGTGACCAAACCCTCTTATGGAATGTAGATGTCTGTAAATCGCCTTTTTTTACATGGTCATGCAATATGCGAATAAAAATGGCGTCATTCCTTGCAGACCATTCGGCCTTGTCGTCAACATCGACATCAACATCAACGGGTTCCATTATACTTGTTGTTTTAAGAACATTGAAATAAAAACAAACCCTCAAAACAGAACAATAGAACAATAGAATCAAAGCAACACCCAAAGAGAGCAATACAAACACTTAGATGAACTACAGTACAATTTATATAGGTGGGTTTGAATTATATATATATACTTGTAGTAGAATTTTATTATTGATAAAGTTATCCTTAATTAAATTTATTAAATAAATTTATCCTCAATTAAATTTATTAAAGAATATCGGAAAAAAAAAAAAGTCCATATGTCTTAAGTGTACATAATCACAAGAAAGTTTTAAGTGTACATAAATTTGTCTTAAGTGTACATAATCACAGGAAAGTTTTTTAATTGATCCATATGTGTCATAAAAATTTAATCATAACTAAGATAACATCAAAAAAATCTACTCAATTTTCCTATTATTTAAATCTAAATTTCCCAAATATTTAACTCATTGACAATTGAATAAGTCCATCACAAATTCACGATTTTGATTTTGTTGAGATTTCATGAAAATAATATCATTGGTAAATTCATAAAACATTATAATGATGCAATAAAACATTAATTTTTTATATATTTTTTCATAAAGTTATATCATGTAGACTAAATACAACTTTATTAAGTCTAAATTTGGTTTGAAAAATAAATAAACCTAATTTCGGTCAATTGTTTTGAAAAAATCTATGAATATTCCATGTATCTAAAGTTGATTGTGAACCTAGTTACTTATAATTAACCATATCCACATAACAGAGGTTGAAGCAATAACAAAATTAAACAAAAAAATAGATTTTCTGATCAAATGCACATTGTACATAATATTTTTACATTGTACATAATATTTTACATAATAGTACTACTCACTTTCTCATTATAAACTTATAATAAACACCCTAAACTTTACTTTAATCTCTATAACAAGTTAACAACCACATACACTTGTCATTTTTATAAAGCCTCGAAAGTCTGTGAGTTAAGCCATCAAAAAAATAAAAATAAAACATTGTACATATGTATATTTGTTAAGTGGGCCGTATAATATCTACAACATCATTCAACACTACCACAATACCCACCACCATCCAAAATATATTATGCTCCAGGATGGGCTTGTCAATGCATATATATATATATATACAAGTGCTCCAGACTTGTATATTATGCTGAAGAAGATTGAAAGCAAGTGCTCCAGAGTTGTATATACAAGTGCTCCAGACTTGAAACCCATAACGGAAAATCCATTATAAAATTTGACAATTATATACTCTTATTATATTATCCAAGTAGAACGAAAAATGGGCACCACAAAATAGGGTCTGGGTCAAGACATGTACAAAGTTTCAATTCTTAGCACATATTATTAGTAAAATTAAATGGAAATCATAAATTACTTAGGAAGATTTTCTTCTGACCAGCAGGTTGGCAAGCACTCAACAACAGTGTCATGAGTCATGACCAAGTAATGTAGGAATATCTTTTTAAATTGTTAAGTAATACATAATGTTTGTCGTCATCATAATCAATACTTGAATCTTAATACCATCGTTACATGCTATGTGCCTTTTGCTATGAAAGCAAACTAGTCTAATAATAAAATATGATTTCATGTCAAAAAATGCAAATTGAAGGGACAAAATTTACAATTTCAAGAAGAAATTAAGGTTACGTGATTACATCCACATATATGCTCATATATGTTTAAACCTCAACAAATAAGACATATCTTCTCTACAAAAAGTCTTTATAACGTAGCAACATCTAAAGATACCTATGGAGATAGAATAATTATTTGATGTGGGATCACACAGAGAAACAATAAGCTAGCACACGATGATGCCTATGCTTTAAAAATAACTAATGAAACAATGACATAGTATGCTTGCAGACAAAATAATGCATCAAAATAAGCATTCAAAGGAGCCAACATTTGACCAATGAAATACAAACCCAAGCAATGGTAGAATGTAACGCATATGTGCAGAAAAAGAAAACCAACTTCAAAACTCAAACCAACATGGCCAAGCTTGAACTGATTTTGAGCTTCATTTCTTTTCATCCTGCCAGTCCAAGCTTGATCCATGAAAGACTGCCCATCATTGAGTTTATTCATGAGCTTAAGACAGCAAGACTATTTTCCTAATAGAGGGTCCGTATTCATATAATGACCACCAAACCAATGTAGAATGACAGCTACAACTTAATTCAATTCAATTAAATTCCTAGACATCCAAATTGACCTTATACCCTCTATTTATTAGTAAGATTTTTAACCTAAAACCACTGCCAATCTCACCCTACTCCAGACTGTCATCAGACCAGAACCAACTCTACTCTGGAAATCACTAACAATATCAGCAATGCCTTGGACCAGAAAACAGAGCAAGAATACAAAACCAAATTGCCATGATCCACATCTATATACACAAATTTTTATTAACCCATAACCAAAACCATTGTTTCACATACCAAACTTGCCATGATCACTCATATTGACAACAAACCAAAAATGAAAATCATGAATAACGAAAATAAACAGTGAAATCCTGAGATAAGAACAAAAAAAATAGGAAAATCACCTGAAATTGAGTAAGTTGAAGTGCTCAAAGCTTGTAAACCAGATTTTTGCTCAGTTGCCTTTGACAATATCAAATTTTCCCCAATAATCACTACAAAATAAAAATTAATAACATTGCACATAATAAAATTAACAAAAATCAATGTACATCTACTTAGATCTACTTAGATCTATAAATCTACACTAATTTTGGTGTAAGAAAAAAAATTGAAAAATAAAAAATTAAAGAAGAAGATGTGAAGAAGAAGAAGAACAACAACAACAAGATCTGCTGCAGAAGAGCAAGAACAAGAAGAACAATAACAAGAACAAGAACAAGAAGACGAAAATCTGAAGAAGAAGAAGAAGAAGAAGAAGATGAAGAAGAAGGAAATCAGAAGAAGAAGAAGAAGACGAAGAAGAAGAAGAAGACTGAAATCAGAAGAAGAAGAAGACGACGAAGAAGAAGAAGAAGAAGAAGACTGAAATCAGAAGAAGAAGAAGACGAAGAAGAAAAAGAAGAAGACTGAAATCAGAAGAAGAAGAAGAAGAAGAAGAAGAAGAAGAAAAAGAAGAAGGAGGAGACGGAAATCAGAAGAAGAAGAAGAAGAAGAAGAAGAAGACATACCTTGTCAACTATGAAGAGATCGGTCATGGAGGAAGAAATGAAGATCTGGAGTTGAGCTGAGCTGAGACTTGAGAGTGAGAGTGAGAGTGAGAGTGAGAGTGTGGTCGAGATTGATATGAAGTCAGGAGGAAGTTTTTAATTTTGTTTTTCAAATTGTATTTGGAATTTAGAAAACAACTTTTTTTTTGTTTTTCAAAATTTCCACTTTTAACACTGCTTTTGTTTTTCATTTTGTTTTTGTATTTCGAAAATAAAATGAAAAACGGTTTACAGGACGCGTATTCGAAATCGTTTTTGGAAAACAAAAACGAAAACAGGTTGAAAACACGCTGCAGGACAGCCCCTAAGCTGCAGGACAGGCCCTTAGAGTCGAGGCAAATTTTATCTTAGGCAATTCGAGCGTATTTTGTAAACCGAAAACATCCTAAGTATTGGCATACTTGCATTGTGTGATGCATTGTTATTAATTGGTATATTTGAGATACTAGCATGCTTGTAGTCTTTATTTGGTATGTTTGGATTGCATCTCAGCTTATCTTGCAAAGTATACATTTGTGGGTGTCGTCGCTGTAAACCCTCAGGAGACTATAACTCCTCATCTAGGGATTGCCTAGTGGTTTAAAGGCTTGTGGCACATGACAAGTGCCTTCATGTTTTCTACGGAAGTGGAGTAGCCTAGTTTTTTATTTTGTTTTCACGTGTTGTTTGTTTGTTTATTTTCTATTTTTGTTTTGCTCGAGGACGAGCAAAAGATAGGTTTGGGGGAATTGATCGGAATGATTTATACACCTTTTGAGGTCCCCATTTTCTATCGTTTGTTCTCGTTTTCGAGCGTTTTTATGAATATAATGTGTTTTGTGAGCCTTGTGCAGGTTCATTTTGTTTTGGGAAGTCATTGTGTGGAAACGAGGTGTTTCCAGGCTAAAACGCAATGCGAAAGAACGAAAGAATTTTCATTGAAAATCTTCAGATTTCGTCAAAGTGTACCTAGAAAAGCAAAAATGCGTATCGCATTCTGTACTGTGACTTTCAGTAGAAGGTGTTCATCATATAGGACATTAAAGCGTACCTGGAAAGGCAAAAATGCATACCATGAGATTCTGTAGAGTTGCATTTTTTAGGGCATTTTAAGAGGGATAAACTTGTCTTTTTACCCATATTTTTATACCCTAACTTCCCCTACTATAAATATCCCCTTTTCTCTCATTCTTTTAAGAGCTACTAAGAATCCCTAACATCTCCCATCATCCCTTTCTCTCTCTTCCACCCTGTGATTGGATTGGATTAGAAGATCTTGCGGATTACCATCGATGCAATGTCAATCGGATCACGCGACAAAGGTATGATATCTTTAGTATTATATGCTAATTAATTAGAGGGTTAAGGTTCAAAATATGGAAAAAAAATTTAAACTATACTAAACTATTTTTTCACTTTCGCCACATGTATTTTTCCCTACAGAACCTTGGTAGTTTACCTCTCTAATACAGACACTTTAGCCCCTGATTACTCATGTGCCCAAATCTCTAGTGCCTTAAATTCAGATACTTTATACCCTTCGCCACTACATCCGATCTATACCTATCGGAAATCATGTAAATTGACTAGTTCTTAATTCCTTGGGCGACTATAAAAGTGACCCGTTCTTAGCTCCCTTCAAGATTTTCTACTAATCACCTGTGAAAGTCGTCACATACCTATCTGACGATAACTGCCGTATGGAGATCAAGTTCTTCTTTAAGTATGGTACATGCCTCACATTGTCAAGCTTTCAAACTAACACATTTAGCTAAATCTTCATATATCCCTTCCGGTAATGTCACATGCTTGATCGTCACTAAAATACACATTACCTTAATTTTTGGAGACATAATTCTCAAACAACTCCCTGTGTGAGGTGGCATGGAATGGCGCCTCTAAGTCCAACACCTAAGATTCTGTCTTACTTTCCAACGAGTAGATGATGCAATCGTCTGACTCCTCTAAAACACAATTCGCACTGCTCTTACCATCATCCTTCTTGCTAGACCTACACTCAATCGAGTAGTGACCCATTTTGCCACAATTCTAGCACTTGATGTCTTTCTTGCTTCATTGCCGATTACCCGAATTGTTGCCCTAATGGCCCCTACACTTGGATTTACCCCTCGACTTTGATCTACCCCGTTGATTCCTGTTTCTATTTCTGCCCATGCATTCTCTACCATCCTTATTTAGTGCAGAAGTAGATGTCCCTGATCCTATTTCACGCTTCATAATTTCTTCGGTCATGATCATGTTCACAACCTATTGGAAGTTGATTTTTTCTTTTTCGAAAGAATTGACGATCGATTGACATGTCATTGACCAACTATCTGAAATCTGGGTAAGTAATATGTTGCCTAAAAACTCCTCGTCAAATACCATGGATACCGAACTTAACCCATCTTTAACTTCATTGAACTTCTTCTAGTGATCCTTGAAACTATGATTTTCTTACATCTTCATATTTACCAGTTTATTGATTAGATGGACCTTCCTCGCTGCATAAGGCTGCTTGCATAGGTTCGATAAGGTCTTCATAAAATCTATTGCCGTCTCCTAATCTTTGACGTTAAAGATAACTAATTTTGTCAAACTAAAATGAATCGCTCCTAGTGCTCTACGGTCTATGAGTAACCATTCATCACCGCTCATCTGATACATTCTTTGACTTGACCATCCAATATGCATTAGATACACTATTCACCTTCTCTACTATCGACCAATGTAGGTCCTTCTGGTATAGATAATCCTTTATTTGTATCCTCTAGAAACTGAAGTTAGCACCATTGAGTTTCTCAATCCTGTAAGAATCTTTCTTTGATCTCATCTTCACTCGATAAGAAAAAAATTATGTATAGCCTCAAGAAACCCTAGATTTACGTAAAACCCTAGATCCTCCTGATCTAGGCTCTGATACCAGTTGTTGTAGAAAATCTGCAAACCATAGTTACGCAAATCATAATCACACACACGGATAATGAAAGCAATAAGAAAAAAAGAAATGACACAAAAGAATTTTGCATGGTTCAACAAAAGCCTACGTCCACGAAGCGCACTTGCACTCAATCCACTATCAGAGTTGATTACAATCTCTCTGTCTCTCTCTTTCAGTCTCTCATACAATTGCTCTCAGCCTCTCTTGATATTTTCTACACCTCTCTAGGCTACGCTAGAGTTCTTCTGGGTGTTACAATAATGTAGAGAAACATTAGTATTTTTATAGCAGCACTAGGGCAGGCCAAAACCTACTAGAAGTCCTTTTCTTCTCACACAAGATTTCCTATTTTGCACAAAATCCATCATTACCGTGATCTGGGCAGTGGTTTGCTGCCCTTGCCCTGGATTGCGGTCTTCCACTATTTTTCACCGCTCAAAAAACCGCGGTGTGTGCGTCGTGCTCTACTCCGTGGTAAAACCTTTGGAATCCATCGCGGTATGTACCACAATATGTGTACCGCGCTCCACGCCGTGGTAACACCTCTGGAATTGACTGTGGTCTACACCGCAGTTGGTGGCCCACAATCTATGTCGCGATATCCTGTGAACTTGCACTTCTTCGATTGTTTCAGGCTTCACATATCCCAACACTTTGTAGTCTTAGGCCTAATTTTTTGATGAAATTTATTTTGTTTTTATTTATTTATTTCAAAACTGTTTGTACACTTCGTATTTCCCTATAAAAGGAGATCATGAGACTCAAATAAATTATATCTTTTGTTTAAGTAATAAATCATCTTTCTTTGTATATCCAGTTGTTAAGATTTAACACCAACACAGGGAAATTGGTATGAAACACGAAAGCAAGAAGTAATTATTGTTATGTGTGTGTACAATTTGTGTTTGCGATACAGAACACAAAATGCAGAAAATGCAGAGTTTGTATATGGTGCAGAGGTTATATTTCTCCTATGATTTATTTATCTTGTGGTAGTAGCACTTCAAAACCATAAGCACACAATGAATTGAATATGCAGACAACTCTCTTACGCTGTGTTTGATAAGAGGGAAAAATGTAGGGAGGGAGAGGGTTGGAGGGAGAACTCCAATCTCTTGTTTGGTTGGAGGGAGAAGAGATGGGAGAGCAAATCCTTCTGGGCCCACCATTTTGGATCCGCCCAATAATGGGCGGATGACAAAGTAGGGAGGGTGATGGGGGGCAAAGACAAATTGCCCTCCAATTTTTCATTGCCCTCCAATTTTTTTAAGGCTAATATAGTAATTTTACAAATTAAATATCAATCCATCCATCTAACCCTCTTTTCAATACCAAACAACACGAAGGATATATGCTATCCTCTCCATCCCTCCTACTCTCTCTCCCTTTTTATTCATCCATCCCTCATACTCTCCCTCTCTCCTACCAAACATAACGTTTATGATAAAAAGACTCGATGCTTTAATGCAGTAATTTATGAATTTTCTGAACGATTATTGAATGATTGACTTCTAATTTTTATAGATGCAAAGTGCTTTTGGAAAAGTTATGATTGAAAATGAAAAGGTTGCATTTCAAAAGACACTTCTCCCTGCAACTGCAATTTGGTGTCTATTCAAATAGAACCATATCTTTTCCTTTCATATTACACCATTCCAATTCATTCCCTTTTCATATGTTTTTAATTACTTAAAACAATTTCTCATTCATATTAAATATGTTTTCTCAATTTAATATTCAGATGAGATATATTAATCCAAGCATTAGGCTATATATTGAACAAAATTGGGCAAATATTGATGCATGTATTGACGAATGCTTGTGTACAAGAAGAATGAGAGAAATACAATTTCTTTTTTATCTGTCTAGAATTATTGACAATTTGTAGAATTTCTGGATCCAAAACCACAATCACAATGAGGGAGAATCTGAATCAACATAGCTAGCACCTCTTTCATGTTTGGTCTAGCCTGTGGTACCTCCACGGTGCACCTTACCCCAATCCGAAGCAACTCACACATCTCCTCTGCCCCATGAACTAGCCCAGACCCCAAAAGCACAACCGGTATGGCACCTCTCCCCAATCCATATCGATCATTTCCCATAACCCGTCTAGCCCATTCCACCAGGCACTCTTCGCCTCCGTCCACTGCCCTCCTACCAGTTGCCAGTTCCATTGCCAATACTCCAAAACTATAAACATCGCCTTTTGTGGTGGCCTGCCAAGTTTGTCCATACTCTGGCGCTACATAACCAACTGTCCCTGCCACCATTGTGCTCACATGACTATCCCCAGCATCAACGACTCTAGCGAGGCCAAAATCTGTCACTCGTGCCTTGCCATCTTTATCTAACAAGACATTGCTAGCCTTGACATCGCGATGTACAATAGCAGGATAACATTCATGGTGAAGGAACAACAATGCTCGTGCCACATCAATTGCTATGTCTAGACGTCTCCGCCATGTTAGTCTCGTTCGATCTAATATAAGATCCTCCAAGCTCCCTCCTTCCATATACTCATAAACCAATATTTTTTGTGATCCATCAAGGCACCAACCATATAGTGTAACAAGATTTGGGTGTGGCCAACCAAAGCCATTTCCACTTAGAACCTCCATTTCAGCCAGGAATTCCTTTTCGCCTTCAATTCCTTCTCTTTGTAGTTTCTTTACTGCCACTTCTCTCCCGTCAGGCAAAATCCCTCGATACACCGTACCAAATCCTCCCTTGCCAATTATTCTATCTTCAGAAAATTTTCGTGTAGCCTTTAAAATGTCAGCATGTGTGAATGCTGTTTTGTCCAAGCGGATTACCTTAACAGTTTCAGATAACCATGGTGATGATCCGCCAGAACTCGATGCAAAATCATGTCGATATTTTATATCCTCTAATAGATATCCTGGTTGCTCTTCTGGACTTTTTACCAATATACAGATAACAAGTGACATAACTCCACATACCAAGAAGGCTAGTAGAAGAGATAGAAATCCCAAAATTACCGCTAAGTGAGTCTTCTTCCTTCCATTAAATTCGTTATCTTTTTTCGGTTGACCAGAGACATTATCAATAAAATCTGGAAGTTTCAAGAGTGGATCTCCAAGGTAAGATGCTTTCTCAAATGTTGCCAACTGCCCAGTTGATGGAATTACGCCGGAAATAAGTGGATTGTATGAGATGTTGAATTTGTTTAGCTCAGTCACGTTGTTCAAGCTAGCAGGAAATGTGCCAGAGAAATTGTTAAAAGACAAATCCAGATTCTGTAAGCATTTAATATTCCCAATTTCTGAGGGAATTTCACCTGAAAACTTGTTTTGAGTGAGATTTAGAACTACAAGTGGCAACTGATCAATTTGTGAAGGCAGCTTCCCATAAAATTGATTAAATCCAAAATGCAACATACTAAAATTCTGCATCCTGCCAATATCGAGAGGGATCTCACCGGAAAACTGATTACCACTAAGTTGAAGATAGCCTGTGATTTGGTATGTACGGAACATTGAACCCGAAGCACAAACTGGGAAAATGCCATTCCCTTTGAGTAATTTATCCCATATGCTTCTACAACTCTTCCTTGTGAGGATCGTATACACGAAACTAAAGGGTGGATAGTCTGCAGGAATCCATCTCTTCATTGTCAAGCACTCACCGGAGCCAGCAATTACACGGTCACTTTGTCGTTGGTTTGATTCAAATGTTGGTGTGACATTCCTCCCAATATATGTCAATTCAGTTGGGATGTTCCCGGAGAAGTTGTTGTTGGCAAGGTTCACCCATAACAAGCTGGAGCAGTTCCCAATTTCACGTGGAATTTCTCCACTAAATGAATTGTTTGCAAGCATCAGCCACAAGAGAGATCTCAAGTTGCCGAGAGAGCTTGGTAGCAATCCACTTAGTTTGTTGAAGGACAGATCAAGAGCTTGTAGGTTATTCAAGTTTCCGAATTCTGCTGGTATAGTACCAGTGAACTGATTGTAAGCTAGGACCAAGAATTTCAAGCTTTGCATTTGAGAGATTTCGACTGGTAATGGACCGGTGAAATTGTTGTAACTCAAGTCTAATCTAGAAATGTTTGGTAACTTGAGAATACCTGAAGAATATATCCCATCAGTGTAAAAATTTCCGTGCAATACAAGAAACTTCACCTTAGTAAATCTCCCAAAAATCTCTTGTATTTGTCCTCCAAAGTTGTTCTTACTCAAATCCAAAAAGTCCAAATTACTCAGGTTCAAAAGAGAATCTGGAATCACTCTATCAAAACTGTTGTTCCCCAAGAACAATCCCTCAAGACTCGAAATCGAGCCTATCTCTGGCGGAATAGGACCTGTAAAAAGGTTTCCCCACAAATTGATGATAGCCAAATTCTTGCAATTGGAAATCTCTCCAGAAACATTACCAGTGAAACCATTTTCTGACAAGTCCAAGATTTCAAGACTGCAATTCTCTGTAAAACTTGAAGGAGAAACAGAGCCGGTAAGTAAATTCTGAGAAACTGAAAACTCTACAAGCCGTGCAAATCCAGGCCATATGTATCCACTAAAGTTGTTAGAACTCAAGTCCAGGTACTGCAAATTCTGACATTCATCGAAGCAGTTATCGATCCTTCCAGTAAAATTATTTGCAGAAAGATTAGCAACCACCAAATTCTGACAAATTGAAGGGAAACTGAACTGATCAATTTCCCCAGCAAGCCTATTTACAGACAAATCGAAAACCTGTAAATTACTCAACCCAATTAATTTGAGCTCCCCACCGATCAAGTTATGCGAAAGATTGAGGTGGGCAAGGTTTTGGCACCGGCTTAAATCATCAGGAATGGATCCCTGAAGAGTGTTTCTGGAGAGATCAAGAAAAGTGAGTTGAGTTAAGGAGGAGAAATTGTCGAAAATTGGACCGGAGATGTCACAGTCAGTGAGATTGAGGCCAGTGACTGTGGTGTTGTCAGTAGAGCATATGACTCCAGACCAATCACAGGGGTTTGAACTACGCTCATTCCACTTGGAGTAATGTCCTTTGTTTACAGGATTGTTCTTCTCCAGGAACGATTTCAGGTTCAACAAAACTTGTCTGTCTGTTTCCAGAGAATCTCCAGAAACAAGTGCAGCTGAAATAATTAATCAATATAGTTGTAAGCATATAGTAAAAATAAATTAATCTTTCATTGAAAAACGTGACAACCAATGAAACTACAAGTTTTAACAGAGAATCTTCCTCGATATGAATCAAAAACTGAAACTGAAAGAATACCCACATAGAAATTGGAAAGCTTTTCAGTATTTATCAATTGATTCAATCTAAATAATTAGATTCTTGAAGCACACAAACAGAATCAAAAGTACCTGTAAAGAGTATCGAGAATATGAAGAAAACGAAGCAGCATGAATGAGTTTCATGGTGTGACATGATCCACTGTTTATGCTCTGTTGTTGATTAGAATTGGATCAACAAAACCATAGTTGAAGATGGTAATTGAAGTAGTCGAATGTCGTTAAAGCACAGCGCCTGCGCAAAGACCAAACCAAACTTTGAACAACAGTTTCTTCTCTAACTTGTATTTTTTAAATACAATTAGTGTTCTTAAATCTTAATAAAGAAATATTAGTAAACAGTAATTAAATTGTTAAATAATAAAAAATTGAAGCCTGAAGCCTGAAGGTGACGCCAAAATCCAAATTGAGTTTTTAGTTTTTGAATGGCATTGGCTTTTGGCTTTGTTGATGGTATGAGACTAGAGTTTGAGGGTGGCCGGTGAGCCGCCCATGTTGACCACCTCACCGCCCATCACTTCACTTTGACTCTTTCCATTTTGTGAAATTCATTACAAACACAAAATTTTAGGATGGATGATACCCAGGGACGGAGCCACACAGTGACGAGGGGGGCCATTGCCTCCCTCGAACGTTTTCAATTTTATAACATTTTCCCCTAAGTTTTAGAATTTTTATGTTTTTACCCTTATTTCTTATTTAAATTTTTTAGTCCTTTTATAAATTAAAATATTAATAATTTTCTCTTAATCATGTAGAGAATATATTTGATCCTAAATGTACTATTAGATTAGTTTTCATATATTAAAAAAATATTAGAGGTACAGTTTAAATTTTAATTTATGTTCTAACTCTTAAATAATATTATTGAATCTTGAATTAATAACTAAATTTTTTAGTCTATATTATTTTTAGAGTAACGCTAGATATCCCCAACTAGTTGTGTGTCGATTGACAAATGAATATGTACATATTAATTATGATTTATTTCACTCGTCATATTTATATGAATTAAATTGTCTAAGTTACAAGTTGAGATATGAGTTGAAATATCAGCATTTTTCTTATTTTTATTATGTTTTTATCATATTCTAGGATCATTTTAAATAGACAAGATGAAGTTGGTTTGATGGTATATCTCTCACACTTACGCTATGAGGTCGTGGGTTCGAGTCCTCAGCCTCTTCCAAAAAAAACACAAATTAAGATAATTTATCTCTATAAAAAATTATTATTCATTTTAAATAATTAATAAAAAATTAATGTTTTAAAATATAAACAACTATATATTTTTTTAATGTTTTGTTTAACACAATTTCTAAGATTTATGTCGATCTAACCCATTATTTCACGGTGCTCCCCCTTGAAACATAATCCTGGCTCCGTCCCTGATGATACCTTAGAAGTAGTTTCAAATGCACCTATGGTTTTGGAATAAAATTATTAATTTTATTTTTGGGATTATTGGAATTATTTGATTTTTAATTAAATTGTCATACTTTTTTGTTGATAGATTTGTGAATTAAATAGAAACATCGGAGTCTTATGACCAAATATTTATGATATTTAGTAAATGGTCAAAGTCGTCCGACAACCCAAAGATTTGTCAAGACGTAATTGAGACGTGAAGCCTCTGATATTCGGTGCAAATGTGCAATACCATTTCGTGATAACAGAGTTCAGATCTTGGCGGACCTCTGGGGTTATTTGGCTCTTGCAAATTTTTTATTTATTTATTTATTTTTTATTTAATAAAAATATAAAAGAGGAATTATAGTTTGGTCCTTTATTGAGATCAATTTTTGGTTAATCTAATCAACAGTGACACGTATGCAGATTGGGGTTCGAAATAACCTATGAGATGTGACTAGGTTGACTCACTGATGAGTGGGTGAATTGATGAATAAGCAATAAATAAAAGATAAATGTAAAAACAATAAGGGATTTTTACGTGAAAAACCATAGTTATCGTGACAATAGAGAAAGAGAAATGCTCACAATGTAAGAATGATTACATTTTACAAGTGATGTATTGCTTGTGGTGCCTCTCTTGTCTTTGCTTGATACATGTGTTTATATAGGGGTTAGGGTGCTGGCCTAGCCCTTGGCGTGCAAGCAAAAATTATAGGCGAAATCCTATGAGGATCGTATCTAGGCAAAATTCTTGGTGAATCGAGTCTTCTTGCATTTATGGTGCAAGGATCTTCATTCCTCGTGGGAGTCGTCTTTTGAATCATCACATTTATTAGTTGATTTGTCAATTGATGGATTGTTGGCAAGGATATTGAGGATATCTTCTCTTTGCTTTGCGGATGGTGAGTTCTTGTTAATTTACCATTCAGGGACGTTTCTGCGAGCAGATTACTTTAATAGGCGACTTGCTTGTTGCTTCCTCGTTCACCGCCGTTGCACGTGGTTCATAAAGCTGACGTGGCTTGATGTCGTGGATACTTGATTCCATAAACTATGGGCTTATGGCTAACGTGTTAAGTCAAATAAAATTACCTCGAACAGTCCTTATATTTTAACAAAACATCACTTTTTTACTAGATTTATGTGTATTAGGGTCTTTGGCCCTCATTTTTTTCGAAAAATACATCAAAAGAGAGAATAGGGATAAATAGCATCAAATCCAACTTGACATTTGAAACTATCACTACATTAATAATTCTTGTGAAAATAGCACCAAAGTATCAAAAAAGTACATTAATAATTCTTGTGAAAATACCACGAGAGGTGGGCATGGGTTGCCCATTGGCTGCCCACAGTGACCACAAACTTAGCATCTGGCAATATCCGTTCCACGCCAACTACGCTGGAGAAATCTTAGAATCAAAAAAGAACCTAGTAATGTACGGCTGAATGGGCAAAGTAACGCCACAAGCCAGCATCAAAAAACCACCACACCATAAAAAAGGTACCAAATGGCACGACCTTCCGATAAGATTAGCTCGATAGTCTCCGAGATTTCTTAGTACATGTGATACTCGTCCAACCCAACCTTATCAACTAGATTAGTTTCACAATCGAAAGCGCAAGGGTCCACCAAGGAAAAATGCATTTGATCCTTCTTATGCTCAGCAACGTTAGAATCTACATTGATCCCCTGGTCGCTCAGTTTAGAAACCTTCTCCGACCTAGTCAAGGTTATAGAGAAAAACAGAAATGGAAAAAGTAGGAGAACATGAAAAGAAGCAGAAATCAGAATTTCAAACTTAGAAGCAAGCAGGAAGAAGCATGAACAATAAGAGACTCGAAAAATGCAAAGGACACTTGAATAAGAATAAGGAAGATCCTTCAATTTATAGGCTTTGAGAAAAAGACAAAAACGACGTAACTCCTGGTCGTTTTGAAACGCAATGTACTATCTTCGTTGGTAAGAGTTCCGCGAAGATCGAAAACGCACGAGTTAACCCATCACATCTCTACGCGTGTCGAAAAAACTTGGTCAAACGAAAAGTCATTACACCGTTCGAATGTTTTATATGGCTAGTAATGAGGCACAATTATCAAAGTCTTTAAAGCCATATGACCCATTAATGCATCACTAAATGAGGAGTCTTATTAAATCCACTTCGGTGAGGTACCAACTCATCAAAGGCAAACAATTCGCTCATGACCCACCTCACAGATTTATGGGGTATAGTTTGGGGGATTTTGATCAGCCTAACACCTTAGCACAAACAAGCTGGAATTGTACATCTACATCATTAGATCATATCATCAACAAGTCAACAAAAGATACATGGTAGCACTGAGTAGAGCAACAATCCCAGGTCGCTAAACTAGTTTGCCACATGAACTAGATTGCCTAAATTCGTAGCAGTTTTAAAGCAACCTTGCGTGGCGAACAGAACCAGCTCGCCACACAAGTAATATTCGCAAAAAAGGAAATCTTTGGCGAATAACTAACAATTTGAAAGTCCACAGAGATCAGCCTAGAATAAAGAAAGGCAATCATTGTCATAATGAACAAATCAGCAAAAAGGAAATGATCCTATGAATCTGGGAGATTGACTTCTACAAGGAAAGATTTCTTCATACATGACCAAAGGATCACCAAGATACAATTCTCCTAGGATCTTGCATCAATGCAGGATCTTGCTTGAATGACAAGAATTAGGGCAACACGCGGATTCTCCCATATCTTAGGCAAAGGAAAAGCAAAGAGTAATACAACACTAGAATGAAGATACGGAGCTTGTAATTGTAATCAATTTTTACATAGTGGAATTATGTTTTCATGTCGTTACGATGACAGTGGTTTTTCCCTAACTTAGGGTTTTCCACGTACAAAAAATCTAGTGTTGTTCATTGCTTTTACTCATATTATTCATTATATATTTCATTCACGTAGCAAGGAGATCGATGTTTCAATTATAAGCTTTTCAGCAAATCTAATTAAGTTTTGAATTGTCTGCGTGTCATTGTTGGCAGTCGGTTCCCCTACGGACCAAAAATCATCTTCTAACAAATTGATTATTAAAGTTTAAACAAATAAAGAAAAAACAAACTCAATTCAAATATACATATTGAATAGTTGATTTAATTTTTTATAGTTTGAATATTTTGTTGGATGATAGGCCCAGACTAATTAATCAATAAACGTGTTTGGTTTCAAGTCCAACTTTAGATTTAATTCATTTACTAGATCTTAATTAAGATTAGATACCAGGTACGACCCTTGATTTGATTACATGGTTAATTAACAACAACAAAATCAAAATTATATGCCGTTTCAATATTGCTTTCAAAGAATTGTTGACATATGAGTCTGACCTCAATCTAAAGTTTTAAAATACATAACCGGTTAGAATACCTGAATTTTAGCTAATAGGAATCTACGGCGGCCGACCTGAAACCGGAATAAAATTAATAGTTTTCCAATTTGGATAACTTTTGTTGAATAAAAAGTTTTGTCAAAAGTTCAAAAATATAAAACCATTATGTACATTTTTATTTAAATGTAAGTATATATGGTTAAAATGAACTTCCTTCAAAACATACAGTTGCTTTGACTTATTTGATCCTATTGTGTCTAGAATAAGGTTTTGAGGACATGCTCATTTTTTTATTATTGTTATTATAAATATATATATATATATATATATTTGTTTATCTTTTTGTATGACTATAAGTCTATAATCATATAAACTTTTCGTACGTACACAACGCATTTACAATGTCATCAGTAAATTTTCAACATGTAAGATTATGCATTAGAATTGAATATCAATTTTTTAGTACATGTGTTAGTGCACATCCCTTTCATATCAGAGGTTTGAGTTTTACTATACGTATTTTACATCCCCTCTTAATTCAAGTTGTATATATAACTTTCATTTCACGTTTATGTTGAGGTTTGAGTGGCACCATGAGCAATATATGGGTAATTTTCTCCATGATATCGGAGGAGTAACATAGAATACTTGATCTTGTCTATTTCCGACAAACTTTTTACTCATTTGATGTCAGATTTAAAAAAATATAAAACTGTGATCGGTCAATCTTAGATAGTAGTTGCATATGATCAGACTATTTGGCCATTAAATATTGGGATCACATATGCGGTGTACATTAAAAGTGGGACCAGTTTGACGACTATGGTGGTGCCATTTGTACACACTCCAAGCTTTTAATTATAAAAATTGTTTTTGCTGAAGAATAAGACACCAAGAAACGCGGTTTTTGACGTTTTAGTTAACGATTTAGGAACAACTGTTTTAACTTTTAACTAATCAAACCAGGTACCAGGATTCCTTTTAGTCAAAAGTTGACGTGGATATTTTTACTTTTAATATTACATATTCCACCTCACTACTATTTCTCATTTTTAAAATACAAAGTAAACTTGTATATATGTGTCGTCCATATAATGTTTATCTAGGTAGATTCCTACAAATTAGCTCATTATTAGGAAAAAATCTTGAATGCATCGGATACATTCTTGAAGGGTGTACTTGATCACTCAAGTTAGGATATATGACTGTCACTCAACAGTGTATCCGGTACATTTCAATTTTTCTCTGTTATTAGTTCATTGTCGAACTTTAATTTTCTATAAAGAAAATATTTTGAATGGAAAGGTACACATAGATTACCACAAGTGGAGTTTTCTTTTCCTTCTTTGAGTAGCAACAATTTCATAACAAATATATTCTTCATTTTTATTAGTTTGAATTAAGGGTTTAAGTTGTATCGATCCATTATTTTACTAATACATTATTCATTTATATATATAATATTAATATACACAAAACAAAATGGCAAAAAAAAAAAAAAATGAATAAGAGAAAATGACATAAAGGATTAAAGGGTTATATTCATTGATGGCATAAATGGGTCAAAAGAAAGCGATGGAAAGGTGGATGAGGCTTCCTTTGTCTATCACTTTGCTTCATGTCGACAATTACATGGAAGAATTGGTTGTGGTTTTTTCTAACCTTCAGACACGTGTCAACATCATGTGCGATGTTGTTGGATTGGGCTTCACGGCAAGGCAACCCGTGCGGGTAATGGACCAGTCAAACTGATTAATCATGTTATTAAATATATCCATATAAATTATAATAAATATAAAAGACAATCAAAGTCAAATTAAGATTTTATTTTGTCAACCTTTGTGTAATCTGGTTCTAGATGGTTGTTGCACAATGACATAATAAATAATCCAAATAATAAACTTTTACTACATAGGTATCTATATTCTTTTGTCTTTCTTTCTATTGAACCTTTTTCAAATTTATGATTAATAAATATATTTAATGTTGTCGATAAATATTAAATTTATTGATATTATTAATAATTATTTAATTTTTTCATATTTTTTGACTTTTCTAATTTTTTTTTCATGTGTAGTAGTAATTATTATTATTTTTTATTTTAAAAAAAAAGAAGCAAGGGTTTGATACGCTAGTAAGTTAATGTAATATAATTTTCTAGGATATCATTGAAATAAGTATTATAGATTACCGATTTTTCACTCTTGAGATACATTAATAATAAGTGGAAATGGTGAGAAATGTCACCTTTTTAAACTGATGTGGTGAGAAAGTCACTTGTTTAATAAGTTAAGTTTAAAAAGCACATATTATTGTGAACTACCAAAATTGCCCCCATGTTAATCATTTATGTTATTCCCTTTGTACTTTCCTCTCTCCACACTTGAAAAAAAAAAAACCGTCAGACAGTAGTGTTAACTCAGTTACTCTCTCTCTCTGGAATTTCTTGTTCAACTTATAAAGAACCCACGTCCTTCAGTCAAATAAGGTAACATATCTTGAACTTTCTTGTTTTAATTTGTTCACATTTTAATTTGTTCCTTTTAATATGGTTTCTGAGTAGTTTGTAGGCTCTGTAAACATGAATTACCCCTGACTTTGTAAGATCTGTAAACATGAATTACCAGTGACTTTTCTTGTCTTACCCATGACTTTTCTTGTCTTCCCTATTCGAGCCTTTTCATGTCTTACCCATGACTTTTTATGTCTTACCTGTGACTTTTCATGTCTTACCCGTGACTTTTATTGTCTTACCCGTGACTTTTCATGTCTTACCCGTGCCTTTTCTTGACTCCCCCAAGCCTCCTCCAAGCCTTCCCCAAGCCTTTTGATGTAATCTGTGAAAATATTTTACAGTCCTGGGTTTTTATTAATGGTTTGTGATGATTAATTTGACAGCATCATGAATCGGGTTAGAATAGTAATATCTTACAACGGTCGATGGGAGCAATTACCCAACGGAAGTCAGAGGTTTATTGGATCCGATAACTAGGGCATTTACGTGTCAAAGAATATGACTTATGAAGAATTGGTGGCGATCGTGCATAACATTATGAAGTATGATGTAAACAAATTCAATGTTGATCTGTCATCAATATCAATTGTTCCTGGCACTACATGTCGCACATTTATAAGAAATGACAATGATGTTTAGTTTATGCTAGGGGAAGATCGAATGATCCCTCAAGTATGTGTCAGTGTAACTGAGAGGACAGTGATAGGGAATGATATTCCTTCTCATGAAAATTGCTAACAATTTGGATCCTTTAGCGGTAGTAATCAAGTGTTCACACAAAAGAGTGGCACCGATGGTGAGGAAAACATGGGTGTTATCCCACCGGTAGTGGTCGACATGCAGTTGTAGTTGAACCTCAACACGATGATGTGTTCGGATGTGGAATTCAGATGAATGATGAGCAGTACAATGAGCATGGTCATGATCTACAAAATGTGGATGAAGAGCCTGTAGAAATTGAAACACGTGGAAGACGTGTACAAGGAGTCAGTACACCTGATATGTCTGGGACTTCCGAGGTCCAGCATAATGTAGCTGCATTCGATTCCGATAATACGACCACGTGGGTTATTCTTGGAGCAGATTCATACTCGTTTGGTGTTGGTGGAAGCAGCATATTGGCAGCGCAAGAACCTAGAACCATGATTTATAAAGGTTAATTTTTTCCAAGTAAAAAGGATTTGAAGAGGCTAGTTGGCAATTTTGCAATGCGGCAGAACTTTGAATGGAAGGTGAAAAGGTCCAATAAGACAACTTTACATCTGGTTTGCATCATTGATGACTGTACGTGGAAATTAAGAGCGGTGAGGAGAGATGAAGGGACTTACTTCCAAGTCAGAAGTTTTGTCAACGAACACAGTTGTCCATTAGAGGATATTCACTATCGCCACCGACAAACTAGTGCAGTCATAATCGGAGAAGTCATTGCACCTAGACTTCAACAACACGATGGTCGTCTCATGCGTCCCAAAGACGTAATCTCCAATATGAAAACAATATATGGCATCCAAATCATGTACGGTAAGACACATGATTCCCTGCAATATGCATTATCATTGACCTATGGAACGCATGAAAAAACTTTCCAACTGCTGCCATCTTTTGCATACGTTCTGGAACAGTAAAATCCTGGCACAATCACTGACTTACAGTGCGCAGACGATGGTAAATTCCTCTACTTTTTCATGTCATTAGGGTCCTTAATTAGAGGTTTTCGGAGATGTATGCATCCAGTGATTGCAGTTGATGGTACCCATTTGAAAGGAAGATTCGGGGGTACAATGTTTGTTGCAACTGCACAATATGGAAACGAACAGGGGTATCCAATTGTTTTTGGGTGTGGTGACTCAGAAAACAACCTTTCATGGGAGTGGTTTTTGGAATGCTTGAGGGGTGCCCTTGGTCACATAGATGATCTGGTTTTCATTTCCGATCGTCATGCAAGCATTGAAGTAGGGATTTCTAAAGTGTTCCCTTATGCAACCCATACCATATGTTGTTGGCATTTTGGTGAAAATATGAAGAAGCGTTTCCACAGAAAGGATGTTGCCAAAATAATGGATAATTCAGCTAGGTCGTACAGTGAAATCAAGTATAATCGCCACATAGAGGAGTTACATAAACTGCATAAGGCTGCATTCGATTATGCCATTGTTGCCGGTCCACACAAGTGGTCCCGCGTACACTGTCCCTAAAGAAGGTACATGATGATGACCACAAATGTTGCAGAGTGCATAAACTCATGCCTAAAATTCACGCGGCAACTGCCACTGATGACATTAGTAGAGTTTATTAGGAATATGGTACAAAAGTGGTTTCATGATCGTCATGCAGCTGCATAGGCCATGCGTCATCGATTGACCGACGCAGCATATCTTGTGATCCTAAAACGTGTCGAGAAGTGCAGTTATATGACTGTAAATCCAGTTGACTGGAACATATTCTCCGTTAAATACAAAGGAACACAGTTTACGGTTAACTTAGCCCGAAAGACTTGCATATGCAACAAATTCCAAATGGACCTTTTACCATGTTCACATGCACTCGCAGCAGTAAGATACTTGACAAGTTACAGTTAACGCTTTATATTACCCAAACGTGAATCTGACTGTTTTTATTGTTGTAGGGATCGGAACTTGGATTTCACATCTCTATGTGCGGACTACTACAAGAGAGAGACACTTATTGATGCATACTCGGTTCCTATTATGCTTGTTGGCCATCCTTCTTCATGGGTAGTGCCATCTGACATCGCAGTGCGGGTGGTTTTAAATCCATAGACGAAGAGACAATCAAGTAGCCCGATGGAGGGTCGACATACCTCGTCTTCGGAGAGGACAACCACACAGTTGTGTAGAAGATGTGGATAACATGGACACAAAAGCAGGAGGTGTTCCAACCCGCCTATGGTTAATGAAGGTCCTAGGAAAATTGTCCCCGAGGAATACCGTCGCAGGTGTAGCATCTGTCATGAAATTGGACACAACAAACAAACATGCCCTGGGAAGGACTCTACCGTGGAATGAGGAAGGCGATCAAACATAACAAGACAGTACAAGAGGAAGACGAATTACCACCATAAAAGCTTGTGATAGCGGAACATGTCTCCAACTTGATGTCTTTCAACATCGTTTAGACTTTGGGAACCATGCTCGATACCCCATTTGCTTTATAATACCCTTGGTTCTTATGTTTTTATGTATTGATTTTATGTTCGAAAATATGTTTGAATTTAGTTATTTGTTTATTGCCATACTGGATCCTTTGTTATAGTATTCATGAATTTCCTGTATTGTTTATGGATTTCAATGTATTAAATGTGTGTTGAACTTTTAACTGCAAACACTTTAAAAATAAAAAGAATTCATTATTTCATTACTGAAATGTTATGTACATCAACTAAATGGGCTTGGAGTTACAAAAAACCTCCACGACCATCTTCTCCCGGATGGTGCCCATATCGTCTTCCGACCAATCGAATGTATCAGTGTTCGCCATCAGGTACTCAATCATTCTCAAAGTATAGGCACCACTGTTTCCCCTGTAATTCAGCACTTGAACAACCATTAGAATGGAATGTTATTAAAGCCAATTAGGATAGAATATAAAACTTGAAACTGTCATACCCCATTTGCTATTGGGGCACACGGTCAGCTGACACGAACAACATTCGAAAGGGCCCATCCCTCTTTGCGTACGTCATATCACCCATGCGTCTGTTCCTGTGAAAGTGCACTGCATACAGCATCGAGGGTAGCAACCACCTTAAGCACGTGACCTGGGCATTCCTATGCCTAAATGGACCTCCTGTCTGAACGGGTCAAACAGAAAAATCTGCCCTTTCGTGAGGTCGACGCTGGCCATGACCCAATACGTACGTCCAAGGTTGCAAGGAATCAGAACCTGTAGGTGTTTCTCCAAAGTGTTATCAGTCCCAAAATTTACTTATTATACATATTGAGGACGCCAAGTAAAATATACACTCACCATATCAACATCATGCCATGGCCGGTTTCCTGCAGGAAGCTCTCCACGTACCACCATAAGGTCATCATGGGCCCACTGGTGCTTCACCACAGACCAACCCTTTGGGGGTTTCTTCTCCTCACCAGTGGAGATTCTGTCCCATGTGTGATATAACAATGACTGTACATAGAAAATTTATCGAATGTTAGGTAAAAGATGCATGAAATTGATCAATGTAGAATCGAAAACCGTACAATATAAACACTTACATAGAATTGTGAATCCAATATGTTGGTCCTCGAACCGTAGACAGTGTTGTATGTTCGTTGACGCTTCCGGAGAATGTTCAAGTATGCGTCAATGTGCTGACAATTTCAAGAATTTGTATTGTTAGGATTCTACCATTTGTGAAACAAACTTATAAAGACAGTTCAAGTAAGGGACATACCGTATTCTCTAACTCCATTATGTTGGTTTAAAGGTGGTGGAACCAAGTGACATCGACACCAACTAGGTCGTGTACATCCACATCTCGTCTGTATAATTGTTCAAAAAGTTAGATAACCAAGTTATTTGACATATGTATTTGAAAAAACTATAAACATATTGTAATTTCTACAACTATACTTACAATTCCCCATCTAGTTCCTCTTGTACGCCTTATACGCCATAAGGTGGTCCGGATCTACCAATCCGTGAGGCATCCATTCATGTGGTGGAGGTAGCCTAATCTTTGCCCTCTTCGGTAGACAAGGGTTTGTGTATGGGGTGCACAACTGCCAACCTCAGTTTCGAATCCGATCTTAACGCATGAGAGGTGGGGGACTCTGATCCAAAGCAGTACGGGGAGGGGTACGCAGTAAGGAGGAACTTTGCCCCCGTGGATCGCTGCCTAGTCGGTCATGCCGCTGGGTCTCGTTGAAATTGATAGGGGAGTTACGTCGTGATCGCTTGAGTGGTCGATCTGTGCTGGCATCGACAGGAGGAAGGGTGTGGTATGAGGAGGAGGACGGACTCTGCCCCCATGATGTCTCTATAGTAGCAGCTCTGTCAGGTAAAATTAGAAGAGGTACCGGCTGCATTGGTGCTATCTCTGTAATAACAGCTCTGTCAGGTAAAACCGGAGGAGATACCAGCTCCAATGCTGCTATCTCTGTAGTAGCAGCTCTGTCAGGTAAAACCGGAGGAGGTACCAGCTCCAATGCTGCTATCTCTGTACTAGCAGCCCTGTCAGGTAAAATCGGAGGAGGTACCAGCTCCAATACTGCTATCTCTGTACTAGCAGCCCTGTCAGGTAAAACCGGAGGAGGTACCAGCTCCAATGCTGCTATCTTTGTACCACCGGGTACCCCTCTCATTCAGTCGCATCATGTACTGTGTCCGTAGTAGGTGGTTGCCCACGTCTGCTCCCTGGGTCTGTGCTATCCGGATCAGTACCTGCCCTATCTGTGGGACTAAAGTCTCCGTGATGGTCATCGAATGGTCGCTCATCAGATGGTGGATCATCCATACGGGAGTGTGACCTCGAATCCTGTAGCCCCCGGATCATATCCACCAACTCCCGATGCCGTGTATCTTGCCTATCATCACTCTTTCGGACAGCATCCATCACATCCTCCCTTAAAGATCGGACTGCATCCATCACTTCAGCGATTTTACGATCCTAGTCCTGAAAGGATTTCGCACACCCTTAGTACTAAAATCATTCGGTCGATTGAAATTAAATAATGCGGTATTAATATTTTTACGCACCTGTACATCACCTCCAGGTCGAGACTGTCCAGGCAAGGTCAATCGTACTGGCCTACGCCTCCGGGGACTCCCACAGCGACCCTTCGGGTCTGAATCACCTCCAGGTCCAGGTTGTCTGGGCAAAGTGAATCGTACCTGCCTACCCCACTGCCACTGTCACTGCCACTGCCACTGCCACCGCCACCGCCACCCTCATGTTCTGAATCCTCCGTATCGGTACGTTCGGAATACGAACCCTCCATATCACTGCGTCCAAAAAATGGACCCTCCGTATCACTGGGTCTAGAAAACAATCCCTCTATATCACTGGGTCGTGCAGTGCTATCTCGTTCAGGATCCGGGAGGTGACCATGTATATCAGTGGCATTGACATTGGTCTGAATCACCTCCAGGTCCAGGTTGTCTAGGCAAAGTGAATCGTACCCGCCTACCCCACTGCCACTGTCACTGCCACTGCCACTGCCACTGCCACCGCCACCGCCACCGCCACTTCCACTGCCACTGCCACTGCCACCGCCACCCCCACCCTCATGTTCTGAATCCTCCGTATCAGTACGTTCGGAATACGAACGCTCCATATCACTGCGTCCAAAAAATGGACCCTCCGTATCACTGGGTCTAGAAAACAATCCCTCCATATCACTGGGTCGTGCAGTGCTATCTCGTTCAGGATCCGGGAGGTGACCATGTATATCAGTGGCATCGACATCGGTATCGGCATCATACAGACTGTCTCCTAGGTCTATGCCTTCGCAGTACCGTTGAGTCCTCTCCTCAGCCGTCGACACCAATTTAGGCCGCGCAAACATCTGAAATCAGAGTTAGATCATTGTCATTGTATACATACTAATAACTATTTTCATTAACAACATCAATACTTACCCTTTTGTAAAAATGCCATCCAGCTTTTTCGCCCAAGGTCACTGACTCAATTCCCATTTCAGAATACGTGGGGGGGTGGGGGGGGGGGGGTAGCTCGATTAGCCAACGAGTCCCACATTGAGTACTGCCAAGCTCTTGGATAACCTCAAAGGCAAATATCAATGTAATAAAAAAGTACGATAAGAAGTAAATACATCAGTCATATAAAATAAACTACAATTATAGTACAGATTCAAATTCAAAATTCTCACCAATAGTGCATGTGATAGACCGTATATGTTGTACGTCAGCTCGGTGTTGCGTACGTCAAGGTCCTCACCCTCTGCTTGCCGTTTTTCTACCAACCGCCGCCATGGACCATCTAACGCTCGCTTGAAACCAAAAATAGACTGCCTATACACGTGTGCGCCCCAGGGGAACGCATCAAAAGCATCCATGTCCTCGACTAGGCGAAACTACCATACCGAAACTTTTTCTCTCTCGTCGAACCCCATCAATATCCATTTCAGAATAAACAGTAAGCAAAACTTCACCGCATCGTACTGCTTTTCAAAAATACCGTTCCGCAGCACCACTCTCAACTCTTCAGTCTCGATCTCTCGACCTTGAAAGTACCGCTAGTGTATGCCATTCTGTACCATATCATACCTCGTTGTGTCAGGAATGACTCCAAACTTCAAACCGGTGATTAGACATAACTCAACCTTCGAGAACTGGACCAAATGCTTACCTAACAAAAATCTCATCTCATCTTCCGGCCCATCGTGATGCAACTCGTGTAAAAGTAGCCGATGGACAATCCCGACCGAAAAATTATTCTCACGATGCATTTGAAGGAAATGACCAAAACACAACTCAGTGTACCGACGCCGGTCTTCAATCTTCAGATGTTCAAGTACACTATTAAGTGCGTTGTCAATATCTTTAAGGTGATCAAAATGGTCATGCCGAGTAATTTTTCCCTTGAACCAATCTGCCTTTGGGGTTTTAAAAAAATCCTCATCATTCCTCATCTGTATATTCATAGAGAAAAAAGCATATAAGTTCATGATAAGGTATGAAAAGTCACGGGAAAGTGTATGAAAAGTCATGGAAACATTATGAAAAGTCACGGAAAAGTGTATGAAAAGTCACGGAAAGAGTATGAAAAGTCACGGGAAAGTGTATGAAAAGTCATGGAAACAGTATGAAAAGTCACGGGAAAGTGTATGAAAACTCACAGAAAGAGAATGAAAACTCACGATGACAATTGTATATTAAAAGTCACGGGAAGTGTATTAAAAGTCATGATGGCAAGTGTATATTAAAAGTCACGGGAAGTGTATTAAAAGTCATGGGATGTGTATTAAAAATCACGGGAGTGTATGAAAAGGCTCGAAAAGGCACAGGTCTAGTAAAAAGGCTCGGAAACAGTACAAAAACTCACGAAAACTATTCAAAAAGTCACGGGTACAGTTCAAAAAGTCACGATAACAATTCAAAAACTCACGATAACCCAGAACTTCATCGTCTTCAAAACAACTCTTTTCAGAAACTAAAACCCTAACCTAAAACCTCATCTCATCATACAAACATAATCAACCAAAAATAAAATCAAACCTAATCTACATGATGAAAATGCCATCCAACATCAAGCACAGATAAACTTTTCAACAACAAAAACACATAAGAATAAGAAACTTACCACTGTCCTTCGAGTTCGACCGTGAGTTCTCTTCGACATCGTTACTGTATCGCCGTCACTGGTGACTTCACCGTCAGAATTTCGGTCGCCTTTGGGACTGTTGTGCCGTCGCCTTTTCTCTCTCTAAGGTTTCTTTTTTCAACGTTTGGAAAGGACACAAACTGACAAATGGGGGTATTTTTGTCTGGTCACCTTAATTGGTGCCTTTTAAACTTAAATTAGTAACTTGGTGACATTCTCCAAAAAACAGGTCCAAATGGTGACATTTAAATTTTGAACCCTTAATAATAATCGGGGACCGACAAACTGGAAAAACAGCTATTGCTATCGATACCGTATTAAACCAAAAGTATTCTGAGGGAATGGCGATTCCTCTAAAAATCATATACATAGTATAATACAATTTATCTTCACAATAGAATTCAATTATAATTTAACATTTCTTTACTTACTACACATATATAACTTTTATTTTTTATTTTTTTGGCATGAAAGTCTACCAATTTAATATAATATAATATTATTTATTTATTTTAACCATTTTTTCATCCTTTAATTATCAACATTTTTTTACTTCTTTGATCTATCTTATTTTAATCTAATAGATATTAATTGACCAATAAATGAATAATCAGTACGATCTATCTTATCTTATTTTATTATTTTAATCATTGGATTTATATAATAGCGGGATGCATTTTCAAATCCATCCAATTGCTAGTTTGAATGATATCCTCGTAAGTCGTAAGTACAAAATCCTACATATGAAAACCCCAATTAACATTAAACACAAATCTAATTTGGTAATAAATACAAGAACTATGTTACTTATGTAGTAATTATGACTACTAAATTATCATCGAAATCTTTGAAAGAAGGTCAATATAATTCAAAACAGGAGAAGAAAAAGTAAGGGAAAGTTACATTAGTTTTTGATCTCAGGATCAGGATTCTCTTCTTACTTATTTTTTTACTATATTTTTCATAATCTAGTGACACTTAAGCATAGTAAAAAATACATAGTTAACATTTGATTGTTTTTTTTCTTCTCTCATGTAAGTTGGTGTTTTAATTAATTTTTTTTTTTTTTTTTTTAAAAAACCTAGAAAAAACAAGGTCAAGGAGAGAGATCTCGCATGCACTCATTCTTCCTGTTCTTTTTGTTCAAAGTAAAACAAAATTAATGCATCATGTATTCATGTGTGTTTCCATAATTGTCAATTATTGTGTACTTAAAGTCTTAAACAATATCTTTTCACTTTTTAGGATTTTAGCTAACATTTTTTTAAGGGTTAAGTTGAATCGGTCAAAGCCAAATTAGAACAGCTAACCAGAAACTAGTCTAATCAAAAACAAATTTCTTTTTCTTTTTCTAGAAATCTAGTCTAATCAAGTTCTTTACCGGTTCTTTACCATACCTCATGCTACGATTAGATAAGAACAGAGATTCTAAGGACTCTGTTAGAGCATTTCCAATACAAGAGAGGTTTATGAAAAAAAAAAAAAGATGTCAGATAGGATAAATAGACCGTCTATTAAAAAAATGTATCTTCAATGAAGTAAAAAAATATTAGACACATTACAAGAAAAATATTAGACACACTACAAGAAAAATGATATATAGTGATAAAAAATATTTGTCACAATAAGTGAAAAATTTGTCATAATATCAATTATGTGACAAAAAAAGTGTCACCAAAAATTCGTCACTTATACCTCTGTCACTAAAAGTATTTGTGACACTTATAGTGTCATTGTCACTATAGTTAGTGACAATTATTTGTAATTATCACAAACCAAGACTTTTAGTGAAAGATTGTTAATTGACCCTAATAAGTTACAAAATAAAAAATAGAGAGAAATTCAAAAGTAGCAATAGGAAACATTAAACTTTTGTTAATAACCACTTCTGAAATTTTAATTGTTAATAACCACTTTTTTAAAAAACTTTCAGTGCATGTCCATAAATTACAAGATTATCCCTGAAATTAGTTTTCTTTTTTTAAAACCTTGAAATTTGAAATCATGAATAAATTGAAAATGACCAAACTTGAAATCATGACTAAATTGAAATATTCAAATTTGAAATCATGCCTAAATTGAAAATGACCAAACTTGAAATCATGACTAAATTGAAATATTCAAACTTGAAATCATGCATAAATTGAAAATATTGAAACTTAAAATATGGACTAAATTGAAATTATGCTTTGGTTTTTTTCCCCTTTTTCTTCTTCCTTTTCTTCTTCCTCAAATTAAATTAGGTTTAGGCTTTGTTGATTTCTCATTTTTGTTGCAGATCATGTTGCCATCGCCGGAGAGCTTCATGGAGTCGCCGGACGTCGCCTGGACTAGCGACGTTAACGACCAGTGGCGCACGAAGGCACCGCTTGGTCGTCGCATGAACCAGCGTGTTTCGGCGACAACTCCGACCTTGGTGACGACTCCGGCGATGGGCTACGGGATGGAGAGGAGAAAAGAGAGAGAGGACCGAGAGAGAGAGAGAGAGAGAGAGAGAGAGAGAGAGAGAGAGAGAGAGAGAGAGAGAGAGAGAGAGAGAGAGAGAGAGAGAGAGAGAGCAGAGGAGAGAGAAAGAAAAGAGAGAAAAGAGAGAGAAAGTGTGTGGGTGATAGCTTTTATATGAGGACTGTCTAGTAATTTCTTTAAAACATGGTTATTAATAAATAAAATTTAGTTTGTGGTTAAAAACGAATTTCTTATAATATATGTGGTCATTTTTTACAATTTCTACTAAAAAATATGTCACTATATACAAGTTAGAGACAATTAACCGTTTGAAGATTTTATCACTATACACATTTTTTATGACAATTTATTGTTTAAAAATTGTGTCACTATTCACAAACTCAGTGACAATTTAGTTATCTGAAAAATGTGTCACTGTACACAAATTTAGTGACAATAATCATTTTAAGATTTTGTCATTATACACATTTTTAGTGATAATTTATTGTTTAAAATTTGTGTCACTATTCACAAACTCAGGGACAATTAACTATCTGAAAATTTTGTTACTATACGCATAGTTAGTGACAATTTAAGGTTACTATTGTTTTAGTATTTAAGTAGTTCTGTCAATAATATTAATATTCCAAACAATTGTCAATAATTTAAACTATTACGATTAAATTAACATATTTATTGAAAACAAATATATAAGAAGACATACCATATCTATATGATATACTTGTATTATGAAATTAAAATAATTATAATATTCATAATTCAATATAATATTAAATTTAATATAAAAAAAAGAATAAAGAACATATTTAATTAAATCCATAATGTTTGAATGTTATGCATTCGAACACTTTTGAATAGCTTTTCACAACACAACTTGCTTCGCATCCTGTAAGAAGTTTTTTTTTTGGCTCATCCAAGCTTTGCATCTCCATGTATACATAGAACCTCAACTGAATCAACAAGCTCTAGCATGGTATTGAGACAATCAAGAAGATAGTAAAGAGAGAATTTTGTATGCGATAAAATCATGTCTCCACGACATGTACTTCCACTTTATAAAAAATAAAATCTTTAGGAACCTAGGGTTACAGATTGCGCAGTGGAAGGGTTTTAAAATTTTTATGCAATCATCAAGTAAACCTAATTATACAGTAATAATCGAAAACAACAAAGAATGTGAAATGATTTCATACCAGCGTTTGTAGGCTCATTCTTCTTTTTTGATCTGCTTCATGATTTGAACCACAAGATCTTCCTCGCTATGACTCGGGATTTGTAACGATGTGTGTGCACGTTATGATACTTAGGAATAAGGAGGATGAAGAAGAACACACAAAAGACAACTCTTGTTCTTTATATTGTTTAGGTTCGGTCACCCAAGAAGAACACTTTTAATTCTTTTTTTTTTTTTGATGGCCGCCCCCTCTATTGCATGAATGTATTGAGTTTAAAATCAAATTGTACTGATCAAATATTAGTATTTTTAAAAGAAACATATATCACACATATATATATATATATATATATTAAAAATAAGCTAATTAATCAAATCTTTTAAGATATCTGATATCTTTAAAGATATTAATTAATATTAATTTGTTTGATTTAATTTAAATTCAAAACACTTTTAAATTCAAATTAAAATTTTTAATTTAATGAAAATAAAATAATCAAATTATCTTTTCTTCATTCAAAATTAAATATCAATAAACACCCTCCATCTAATGATTAATTACACAATTAAATAATCTAATTATTTAATTAACATAATCATTAATATTCATTAATTAAATAATCACATTATTCAATTAATTCCTGAATAGACACGTGTCACTTTCGTAACACAATTAATTGGACAATCCAATTAATTAACCGTGACCCTTATTACCTAAATTGATCGGGCTATCAAGGGAACCTAATGGACCCATAATATTTTGAGCTCCAATAATCCTTAGAAATAATTAATTAAATTCTTTAATTAAATATTTCATGATTATTAACTTCGGTGTTATTCCACTAGGGATGGCACCGGGGCCGGTCGGGGTCGGGGAATGCTTTACCATCCCCATCCCCGCCTCCCAAAACCATCCCCATCCTGATCAAGCCAAAATTGGTATGATTTTGGCCCTCATTTCCGATTCTTTTTGCTTGATTCTCGGGCATTTCCCCGTGTTTAATGTTGTTAAATTGAGTGTTTCAGGTTTTATTAGGTTTCAGAAGCAATTGAGATGAAGGTGGAGGACTTGTGCGAAAATATCTCACAAATAGGAAGGAACAGGGCATTTTCGCCACTTGGACATAAAAGGTCGCTACATGAGCACCATGGCGACAGATGATTCTCCAAAGACATCAGAAGGTCGCCACTTGGGCGCCACTTGAGCGCCATGGCGACAGAAAGTCCACAAATCAACCAGGTGAGGTCGCCATTTGGGGTCGCCATGGCGACCTCCCTTGCAAATGGCGACCTAGTGCACTCAAGGCATGGTCGCCACTTAGGGTCGCCATGGCGACCTTGATGTTGCAAGTGGCGACCTCCTCACTTTTGCAGGGTCGCCACTTATGGTTGCCATGACGACCTAGAGGTGCAAGTGGCGATCTCTACACAAATTGCTCATGGTCGCCACTTGCCAAATAGCGAGAAAGATGGTTTTCATGGCGACCTTCTCTTCTAACCGTTTTATGCACCAGGGTCGCCATAGCGACCAAATAGCGACCAAGACTCCACCTCAGCGAATCAAGCAGTTATCAGTACATGTCAAAGAGTGCATATAAATAGATCGTCTCTCCATTTTCAAGAGGATCGCAAATCAGAGAAGAAAATACAGAGAACAAATCTGAGATCTAGCTCAAGCATCCATGGCACACTATACCTCATCCTCCATTTCTCTCCTCGAACTCATCTAATCCATCCAACCCTCAACACAAAACCTTGATTACTTCACTACATCATTCCTCATCCCACCATTTCTCCACCAAAATCCTTAGTAACTTTCCACCAAAACACCCACATTCCAAGACATTTCCTCAACCTCCATTCCTTACATCTAGGAGCATAGAGGAGAAGAAGGATCAAGCTTAAAGAAGGTGACCCAAGGGTTATTTCCTTATCATTTACTTCTTTTCATTTATTGCAAATATGTGTAACTAAACCCCTAATCTAGGGGATAGATTTGAGGATCAATTGGTTGTGGGTTTAGCTTAGCTTGTAATGAATCTCTTATGTGTTCTATTCATTCAAATTAATTAGATTCCATTCATTATAATTGACTTGTATATCACTTGTTGATTGCTATCTTGAGTGGAGTAATTTGTTATATATTCATATGTGGATTGACAATCCTTGTGTGATTAAGAACCCATTGGATAGGATAGATTAGTGGTGCGTATACCAACCCCACTAATCTAAGCCTCTAAGTGGTTAACATAATGAGATTGGTATATTAATGAAGCTAGTTAGCTTACCCACATTCAATTGTTAATCAAACTATTCCCTAGCTATCTCATTAATTGATTTTATCGCAATTCTTATCAAGGTGTTGAGTATTCTATTTTTCATAACATATTTTGTGTATTTTCATTTGAGTAGTTAGTATTTGTGGTTTTAGAAACCACACATCTATCAACAAATATGATTTACTTTATTGCTCTAAGATTAGTCAATTTATCTAATTAACATTCCATTCCCTGTGGAACGAACTTGCTCACTATTTTGCTATCAAATCACATTTTAAAAAGGATTAAGTGGCTTAAAAGAGTTTTCAAGAATCAACCAAAAATCTACACTAATACTAGTTTTGTTGAGTACACAAACGATCTCATCAAAAAATGGCGCCGCTGCCGTGGAATGGTAGCGTTGATTACATAGATTGACCTTTCTTCACAATTTTATTGGTATTTTGTAGATTGTTAGTTTAGTATTTTGTTTTGTGGTTATTGACTTGTTCATAGTGCTGTTTTTACTTTTTTTCTTTCCTTGTATCTCTTTATTTATTCCTCTTTCAGGTGCTCAGTTTTATGCACGGTAGGAGATCTCTAGGTAGAGGTGTTCATCCCCCATTAGAAGGCACTAGCCGTGTGAGAGAGTTCGAACCAATTCCAAGTCAAGCTATGAGTACCGAAGGACAACAACATGGTAGGGAAGACGAAGCTCCTTTTAGAGAGGAGATGACGGAAGAGACTCAAACCAACCGTGGTCAAAGGATGACCATCGGTGAGTATGCCTTGCCGGATATCGGGAACCAACCATCGCCGATCGTGCTAGACCCGGTTGCTAGGGGTTATGAGTTGAGGACAATGCACGTCAACCTCTTGCCGTCATTTCATGGGAAGTTGAATGAAGACTGCCTCCAGTTCATGAAGGAGTACAGTGCTATTATTGAGACCTTCCCCATCATGCGACTCACGCGCGAACAGTTGCAAATGCATTGCTTCCAGTATTGTATGAAGGATGCGGCTATGACATGGCTCATGGGGCTTAGGCCGGGATCATTGACAAGTTGAGGTCAAATTTGCAAGGTGTTTTTCAACAGATTCTTTCCGGCTAGGAAAGCAAAGGAGTTAAAGGTGAAGATAGCAGATTTTTATGAGAGTGAGGGGGAGCTATTTCATGAGTCATGGGAGAGGTATCAACGCCTTGTGGCCCAATGCTCTCCTCACATGTTCACTGAGGAATACAAGGTGTCTTGTTTCCAAGGAGGCTTAACTCGGTTCTCCCAAGTGTTGGTGGATAACGCTTGTGGAGGTTCATATGACACCAAGACCGCTTCGGAGATATATGATATCTATGAGATGTTGGCACAAAACTCTCAGCAAAGGAATGCCAACAGTATTCGTGGTGGGAAGTTTGATGTGAATGCTAGTACGGAAGCCGCCATCGAAATCTCAAGGATCAACAAGAAGGTGGAGACCTTGACTTCTCATATAGAGAGTATGGGATTTCCGAAAGCGGGAGTGAAGTTGCTAGGAAGGCAAGACTGATGCTCTAGCGGGCAATTCAACGAGAATGAAGGGTTTGAGGACACTTTTCAAGGTCAAGAGCAAGAGGAGGTTCAAGCTATGGGATTCCAAGGACAAGGAAACAACTCCTATTTCAACAACCATGCTCAACTATGGAGGAATCACCCAAACCTCTCTTGGTCAAACAACAACAACATTTTAAACCCACCACCAAGAAATCAACAACAAGGAAGTCAACAACAAGGGGTGTACAACCAAGGAGGAAGCTCACAAGGGGGTTACCGTCAAAATCAACAAGGAGTGTACAACCAAAGAGGTAGCTCACAAGTGGGTTACCGTCAAAATCAATAAGGAGGATTACCACAAGGAGGATTTCCCCAAGGAGGAAACCAATGGGGAGGAAATCAATGGAACAACAACAACAATGCTCAATCTAGCTCATATCAACCTCGCCGAAACATTGATGAAGAGATGAGAGGTATGATGCAAGGTTTCCAAAGAGCCGAGAATACCTTGACAAGTTTCATGCAAGCTAGTGGCCAAAGGTTTGGCAACCTCGAAGCGTCTTTCGGGAAATTGGAGACCCAAATAGGGCTAATAGCTGAAGCCTTACAAAAGCAAGAAAAGGGGAAGTTTCCAAGCCACACCGAGCAAGCTAAGGAGGGAAACTTTGTCAAGAAGGATGGAGCTAGGGATGAAGCTATGTTGTTTGAAGAAACATATGTGCGGAAAGTGGAAGATCCGGGTAGTTTCGTGATTCCTATATCAATAGGAGAGAGTGGAGTGCTTAAAGGAGTACTAGATTTAGGAGCAAGTGTGAGTATGATTCCCCTATCTACTTATGTGAAGTTGGGTTTGGTAGGATTGAAGCCAACCGGGAAGAAGCTTATGCTAGCGGATCAAACCTCACTTTCATCGGGTGGTGAAATAAAGGATGTCCCAATAGTCATTGAAGGAGTAGTGGTGTTAACGGATTTTGTAGTTCTTGACATTGGTGACAAGTCAAAAGATGCTAGGGAATGGCAAGTTCTCCTTGGTAGACCATTCATGGCTACCGCTCAAATGAAGATCGATGTTTGCAAGAGGAAAGTTTGTATGCATGCATTTGAGAAAGAACTTGAGATTGACATAACCATATGCAATGATGACCTAAAAAGCATTGAGAGTTGCTATGTGGTTGAGGTGCAACCACCAAGGTCAACGGGTGGAAAAGTATGTGATTTGGTGCAATTGTTTGAAAAGAATAGCCAAGAGGACGAAGTTGAGAGCATTGGTGACTCTGAGATTGAATGGCTCAAAAATTCTAACCAAGAGCTCATGCTTGAAGTGGAGGTTCTTAAGGCGGAGAAAGATGACTTAGAGAAGAAGCTTGATGATTTAGCAAGACGGAACCATAAACTCAAAAAGATAAATGTGGCTCTCACCATGGAGAATGAGGTGACGGTAAAAGAGCTTGGGGATTTGGCTAAACTCACCGAAGAATTTGAGGAAGAGTCCTCAAGGAAGATGAGAAAGACCCTAATGAGTGTAGATGCCAAGAACAAGGTAATTGAGGAGTTGAAGGAGGAATTGAGCAAGAGGGAGATGTCTTTGAAGGTTGCTAAGGTGAAGGAGTGCGATTATTTGGTGGAGATAGATCGGATGGATCAAGCCATCAAGGAACTCACCAAGAATGGTCCCTCAAGGCCTAAACCTCCTATGCAAAAGGGAAGATTTCATTCATATCCTTTAACTTGTTATTTTTGTCATAAAAGGGGTCATGTAAAGTCTAGGTGCTTTGAATTTTTGAGGCATGTTAACCATGAGAAAAATAGACCTAGTATGAGATCTAACCATGTAAAGAAAATTTGGGTTAGGAAGGATTTGGTAGATCAAAGCCGGGATGAGTCTATGGGTCCAATTTGGGTAGCCAAAAAGAAAATGAGTTATAATGTGGTTGATTTGGGTAGCGAGCATCATGAGTCCATTACGCATGATAGGGAGCGGTAGTTGGAGTTACATTTGGTTTTTACATTTCATGCCAAGAATAAAAATCTTTGTGTTTTGATTTTTGCATTTTGTGTGTATTTCTTTTGGTTTGTTTTGTTTTTCTGAATAAGTGTCCTATTCTTGATAATGGTTTGAAAGATGAGTTTATTTGTGGATTTTGTTTCATTGCAGGTGATGAAAATACATTCAGATGAGGACCTCAAGTAAGGGTCGCCATTTGGTCGCTATTTGCACGCAAGTGGCGACCTCACTTACAAGAAGAATACAGAGGTCGCCACTTACATGGTCGCCATGGCGACCACATGTTGCAAATGGCGACCTTTACATATCAGGTATGGTCACCATTTGGTTGCCATAGCGACCTTACTTGTGCAAATGGCGACCACATGCAAACTTGAAAAATTCCTTCTTGGTTGCCATTTGGTCGCCATGGCGACCGAGAGTCACAAATGGCGACATAGGGCGTTCACTTATAAAGTTGCTGCTCAAAACATAACGCCGCACAAACAAAAGCTCTCTCTTCTCAATTTCTCTCAATTCCAAAGCCGTGGCACGCACGTAATCTCCAAATCCGGTAAGTAATCACTCTAGTTCTTCAATTCTTTTGATCAAATCCTTCCTACATTGCATTTAGAATCACTAAGGGTGGTTTTGAGTTTGATTTGAAGTGATTAGTGCTTAGGATTGGATTTTTGTGTGGTTTGATTCATATAGAAGTGATTGTGATAGTATTGAAGTGGTTTTGGTTGATTGTGGTGCACATTGGTGAGTGCCGGAGTGTTATTGAAGTGCCGTTGTGCTGCCGGATTTCTGTCAGAAAGCTTAGTCCGAATTTAGGTGTGAAAAATGGCTCCGAAGATGAAATTGCCGAACAAGGGGGGCAAGGGTAGCAAGACCCCCACTTCTAAGAGGAGAGTAGTTCCCGAATGCAAACTGAATATGAATTTTGTTGAAAGATTGGAGACATTTGCTGAGAAGAAAATGTGGCCTGAGAGGGGCATTGATTTGGAGAATTTGAGGGATACCCCTGTCCCAACAACAGTGAATGACATGGGATGGGGAGGATTAGCAGCTACTCCGCCACATTACAGTGAGGGTTTGGTGAAAGAATTCTATGCGGGGATGAATCCGGGGGAGTATATGAGGGGTGGTCCCATTCTAGTGAGAGGGGTTCCCGTGTACTTGAACGCACCAGACATTAACATCTATTTTGGGACGACATTGTTGGAAATTGAGGGGTTACGTGAGAGGATGGTGGAAGGAATCACCACAAATCCTTTGTATGTGAAGAATTTGGTGGAATTTGCTAACACTATGACCATCACTCTTATGACCATATGGATGGTGAAGAGGTTCCCTCTCAGGCAGTCAAACTTGAAGATTAAGCACGCCTTTTGGCACATTTTCCTCACCTCTTCCCTTAGATCGGTTTCCCATAGGTCCACTGTTCCATTTGAGGCAGCCAGGATTCTACACAGTATTAGTGAGAGACAGCCTATTGATGTGGGAATTATCGTGAAGATGGAGATTCAACGGATTGGGAGGAATGAATCAGAGACAGATATCCTCCCTTTCCCTTGTTTGATCACAGAGGCCTGCAAGTTGGCGGGTGTAGATATCTCCGGGGACATACTTAAGCCCCCATGTCATATATGGACTTGACCATCTGGAGACGTTTGATGATTAAGCGTGGGGAGATACCTACTGGGGGGAAACGTAGGAGAGTGCGGAGTTCAGAGGCTGGCACTAGTGTTAGGGAAGAATTTGAGAGAGTGGTCCCTGAGGAGGACGATGATGATGAGGAGGAGGAGATTCCTATTTGTGATGATCATGGGCAGCCGTTAGGTCTTCGGATTCTAGATGGTGTACAGCGCATTAGGAAGACTCAGACTGGTGATTTTGATATCCTTCATGCTGATAAACTTGATATTGAAGGAAGGCAGAAGGCCTTGGAGGACAGGCAGCTGAGGTTGGAAAACCTTATTCAGGATTTGAGTGAGACAGTGATCACAGGTTTTACAGACCTCCGCCATGATCTAAAGCTCACCCCTTATGTCAGGAGGCTGAAGAAGCCTGCCACAGTGATTCCACCTACCCCCACTGCACCTTCAGGACATAGCACAGATGAGTCTGACTTCGTATTTCAGACTGCACAGTTTGCTGTTGAGGAGGCAGCACAGTTGGAGAAGGCCATGGCCTGTTCCTTGACTGATCAAGGGCCCTGTTATGTGGGAGGTCCTCCTATTGATGAGGCAGCCGCACAGAGGAAATGGAGAGAGGAGCAGTATAGGAGAGCAGCATTAGCTAGGGAGCAGAGAAGGAAGGACCCGAAAGGGAAGGGTAGAGTAGTGCGGGATGAGGAGGATGATTCAGAGTAGTTGGCCTACTAGCATTCCTAGGATTTGTTTTATCTTTTCATCATTTGCATTTTCTATCACTTTATTGGGACATTGCTAGTTTTATGTTTTTACTTTTGGATTATTTTGTTGGATATTTTTGTTGATTGATGTTTATTCGCATTTCTTTTTCCTTTTAATCATTATTTCTCATTGTTGCCTTTATTTTGTTTCCGCATAGAATAAGGGTGTGAATTGGATTTTGGTAGTGGATTTAGAACATTTGTGCTTTATTGATATATGTGTTGTTTGGATTTTGTATATGGATGATTGAGGTGTGATATGCCGGATTATTGGAATATTTTGTTTTTGCCTTTGCTTGTTGGATTATTGCTTGAAACTTATTTGGTTGCGCTTGTTGTCTTTATTCTTACCACCCTTGAACATTGAGGACAATGTCAAATTTAGGTTTGGGGGTACTTTTGCGCAACGCCATGATGCTTAGTTTTCAAAAGAATTGTGTGCCAAAATTTTCAAAAATTTTTGCGATATTGCCATATTTAAGCATGCTTTGCTTGTGGAGATTGTTCTTTACATGATGTAGTGAGGAATTGTGCATGTTTGAGAGTGTTTGGTTTAGATTAACACCATGCCACTTAGGGTGTCATTGAACAAAATGCGTTAATCTTTTTCTCTTAATGTTGAGTGAATGATCAAATTTGCTTGAAGGCTAAGAATTAATAGTGGAGATTCCCGTGAGGATCACAAACACAGCCTTTAAAAAGCATACGTTGAGTTGTAAACATTCACTCTTTAAACACTCCTTCACAAACACTCATACAAGCATGTTTTGGTCTCATTTGCACTAAATGTTGTTTGCCATAGAATATTATGGTCTGCTTGTGGATGCCTTATTTTGCTTAGTGGACAAATCCTTAGAAATGATTTTAGGCGATGCATGTGAAAACCTCTTTGGCCTAAACACTTCCAACCAATTTGAATATGTGTGCTCCCAAGCCCCTTTGAAGCCAAACACATTTGAAGCTTTTCTTTCATGAACCACATCTACATGAACCTTATAGCCTTATAATAATTGACCTACCTTGACCAAATGATTCACTAAGGCTTAGGAAATCAATGTAAAATTTTGAATTTATAAATATAAGGTGTGTACCTAGGCATGTGAATGTGTGTAAGAGTCTTGCAAAGCAAGAGATGTTTGAAAATGGAAAAGAAAACAAAAGCTTGTAAAGAATGAGAAAAGAAAAGAAAAGAAAAATGATGAAAAGCATGAAAAGAAAAGAATTGGCAAGCAAAGAAAAGCAAAGAAAAAGAGAATCAAGAAATTAGGCACAAAGGGCCTAGAAAAGAAAGAGAAGTAATTGAACTACTCAAGTTAAAAATATGAGTAGCATACACATGTGTAATTGTGAGCCTGGACACCTTGAAGTGTGAACAATATGTGTGAATCTTGTGGAACTTAAAGAATTAGAATGTATGCCTTAATGTAATCATGAGGTTCCTTGATATCCATTTTTTCCATTCTTTGTTTCACCATAACCCTAGGCCCCATTACAACCAAAGAAAAGACCTTCATGATCTTTAGGATTGTCCATTTTGTACAATTTGGTTAATGCATGTTCTTTCTAATTCATGGCTTGCAATTCCATTCATGAGATCACTTTTCAGAAAATTGCGTTTTAATGATTAGCATGTGCAATCAATTTGTTGCCATAACATGAACTCATATTGCACATGTACAAATTTGAGTGAACCTAGGAGTCTTGGAGAAAAGAAGAGAGAATCCGGTGAGGTTTAGTATCAAAGCGAATTACATTCTAAACTAATAGCACCTTTGCTTTGAAGCTTTGGCATTTTGAATGTAAGATCGCATTGCGTACAATTATGTCTAAGGTGGCACGTTTTTAATCCTAACTATACATGCTCTTGCATGTTTAAATTCTCACCATGGCATAACTGTTTTAATCTCTTCATTTTGGCTTCGCACATTGATCATTTGAAGTGATAACCTTTGAAATATCTCTATGCATGTTTTTGGGGGTGTGCTTGTTATTGTTTTTGCTCGAGGACTAGCAAAAGATTGGTTTGGGGGTATTTGATCAAGCCAAAATTGGTATGATTTTGGCCCTCATTTTCGATTCTTTTTGCTTGATTCTCGGGCATTTCCCCGTGTTTAATGTTGTTAAATTGAGTGTTTCAGGTTTTATTAGGTTTCAGAAGCAATTGAGATGAAGGTGGAGGACTTGTGCGAAAATATCTCACAAATGGGAAGGAAAAGGGCATTTTTGCCACTTGGACATAAAAGGTCGCTACATGAGCGCCATGGCGACAAAGGATTCTCCAAAGACATTAGAAGGTCGCCACTTGGGCACCACTTGAGCGCCATGGCGACAGAAAGTCCACAAATCAACCAGGTGAGGTCGCCATTTGGGGTCGCCATGGCGACCTCCCTTGCAAATGGCGACCTAGTGCACTCAAGGCATGGTCGCCACTTAGGGTCGCCATGGCGACCTTGATGTTGCAAGTGGCGACCTCCTCACTTTTGTAGGGTCGCCACTTATGGTCGCCATGGCGACCTAGAGGTGCAAGTGGCGACCTCTACACAAATTGCTCATGGTCGCCACTTGCCAAATAGCGAGAAAGATGGTTTTCATGGCGACCTTCTCTTCTAACCGTTTTACGCACCAGGGTCGCTATAGCGACCAATCAAGCAGTTATCAGTACATGTCAAAGAGTGCATATAAATAGATCGTCTCTCCATTTTCAAGAGGATCGCAAATCAGAGAAGAAAATACAGAGAACAAATCTGAGATCTAGCTCAAGCATCCATGGCACACTATACCTCATCCTCCATTTCTCTCCTCGAACTCATCTAATCCATCCAACCCTCAACACAAAACCTTGATTACTTCACTACATCATTCCTCATCCCACCATTTCTCCACCAAAATCCTTAGTAACTTTCCACCAAAACACCCACATTCCAAGACATTTCCTCAACCTCCATTCCTTGCATCTAGGAGCATAGAGGAGAAGAAGGATCAAGCTTAAAGAAGGTGACCCAAGGGTTATTTCCTTATCATTTACTTCTTTTCATTTATTACAAATATGTGTAACTAAACCCCTAATCTAGGGGATAGATTTGAGGATCAATTGGTTGTGGGTTTAGCTTAGCTTGTAATGAATCTCTTATGTGTTCTATTCATTCAAATTAATTAGATTCCATTCATTATAATTGACTTGTATATCACTTGTTGATTGCTATCTTGAGTGGAGTAATTTGTTATATATTCATATGTGGGTTGACAATCCTTGTGTGATTAAGAACCCATTGGATAGGATAGATTAGTGGTGGGTATACCAACCCCACTAATCTAAGCCTCTAAGTGGTTAACATAATGAGATTGGTACATTAATGAAGCTAGTTAGCTTACCCACATTCAATTGTTAATCAAACTATTCCCTAGCTATCTCATTAATTGATTTTATCGCAATTCTTATCAAGGTGTTGAGTATTCTATTTTTCATAACATATTTTGTGTATTTTCATTTGAGTAGTTAGTATTTGTGGTTTTAGAAACCACACATCTATCAACAAATATGATTTACTTTATTGCTCTAAGATTAGTCAATTTATCTAATTAACATTCCATTCTCTGTGGAACGAACTTGCTCACTATTTTGCTATCAAATCACATTTTAAAAAGGATTAAGTGGCTTAAAAGAGTTTTCAAGAATCAACCAAAAATCTACACTAATACTAGTTTTGTTGAGTACACAAACGACCTCATCACATCCCCATCCATTTCCCCGCATTAAGAGAAGCGGGGCCGGGACCGGGGATTCCCCGTTGGAGGGGCCTTCCCAATACCCGCTCCATTCCCCGTTTAATATAATTATATATTTAAAAATTACAACTAAAAAAAAGAAGTATAAATTCAGTTATATATTATAAATATATATAATATATATATTGACAAACGTGGTGCCAAAATATTCAGTTATATATTAACAAACGTGGTGTCAATATATATCTATATCTATATAATATATATAAATTTTGTTATAAATATAATATATATATTCAGTTATATATTCCAACAAATCACAACTTGGCCAAACGTGGTGTCAATATATAAATGATTAAAAAAATCTGAATATTATATATTATATTATAAATATATATATGTATATATAATATATATCGGGGTGGGGATGGGGCGGGGAGTGCTTCCTCCATCCCCGCCCCGCTTCAACTTCGGGGACAAGACTTTGTCCCTATCCCGGTCCCCATCCTCGAATATTATCCTTCATCCCTGCCCCGTTCGGGGGGGAGCCCCGCGGGGCCCCGGCCCTGCGAAGAATATTGCCATCTCTATATTCCACTAAAAACCCCAAGCTGCACTCTCAACTATAAACGTTTTTACATAAACTAATAACTCTTGGTGTCCATCGATATAGCTATTACATATGGTACGATCCTCCACAAGTAGTTCGTAATTAGAGCTGGGTCATAATGTCCGTTAAACCCCTCTAATTACATCTTTCCATTAAGTACTGTAAGTGCCTCTTTGTTGATTGGCTTATTTCGTTGACAAAACCGCAATGGGGTTCAATCTTGTAAGGGTAGCTTAGGATTGAAGATTTTCTTCTCCAATGCTTAAGGACCTCTTTGTGGTTTACTAGAGCTTCATGAAAGGTAATCACTTGATCTTGACTCTTTATGTGAAGAGATTTAGTTGCACACACACACACATTTCATGATCTTATGTTCTATATTGTTTGTTGTGTGATTTGTGTTGTTGCATATTAGTTTTCATGCATGATCACTCTATCATTGTGTATTAATTCTTTGGCATGTTTATTGGCCTTGGAAATTGCTTGAAGGCTTTTATAGAGGTCAATTTTTACCTCAGACCGCTCCCAGAACCGCTGTGATTTTCTTCGCAGCGCTAGGACAGCGGTTCGCGGACAGTGGAGTCCGCTCCCGGGACCGCTCCCGGACCGCTGCCATTTTATAGGCAGCGGTGGCCTTGGCAGCGAAGACCGCTGCCCAACCGCTGCCGCTTTGGCAGCGGTAAGGCAGCGGTTCTTCTGCGACGTTTCGTTTCTTAATTCAAACGACGCCGTTTTGCTCTGCCTCTTCTATATATATGTCTTGTTTGCCTTGGCTTCGTTTTTTAGAGAGAAAGATTACACTTTTGAGAGCCTTTTGAGTTGCTTCCAAGCTAAGGTATCAAGAACACTTTTTTATCTCTCAAAACATCAAAACCCATCATTCTTACATGATTCATTCATCATCTAGCATGTTCTAGTATGATTCTCTTAGGGTTTTCATCTTTGCTTACATGACTTGTAGTTAGAACATCTTTGCATCACTTCACATGTTCTTTCTCTACAAGATTGCTCTTTTATTACTTGACTAGTTTCAAGATTGCTTCTTTATGACTTGACTTAGTTTCAAGATTGTGTTATTGTGTTTTGTGAGTTGTATTGTGGTAGATATTGCATATAGGACTTTGGTTGTCTATTTTGTTATGTTTTATGCATACCACTTAGTGAGATGATATCTAGGGATGTCTAACATGTTCATCCATGCCTAGATAAGCTAAAATGTCTAATCTTGCATTTTGAGCATCTTGAATATTGCACATATTCACACTAGGTTGTTTTATCTCTTCACTTAGAGTCAAGTCTTGTATTTGCCTTGTTGGTAGTTTGCAAGCATGAACTAGGTTCACTTCTAAAGGCCCGTGGGTAGCAAAGACGGATTAGTAATCTTAGGTGTGATGCGGTCAACCTAGATTGTAATCGTATTTGCAAGTAGTGGATTGAGGTTCTAGTGTGGCGCACTTAATAGCCCGTGGTTTTTCCCCGTGTGGGTTTCCACGTAATTACTTTCCGCATTGTCTTCACATGATTTCATTTGTTAACTAGTTGGGGTATTTTTGTAATCTTGATTAATATCGAAAAATTGGTAAAAGGGATTAAAATCTATTCACCCCCCCCCTCTAGATTATATTAGGACTCGTTTATATTCATTTTCAAGTACCATTGATTCTCTAATGAACAATAAATCCTACATTCCTTACGGAATTAGGAGAGCGCTCATATTGTTCAAGCCCCAAATCAACCCTTAAGGGAATTACTATCCACAAGAAGTAATGGATTCTACTATTGTGTGCAGACCTTCCCAGCCACAAGCCAAACCATGATTCCAACATACAAAGTTATTGATTAGGAATGCAACTCTGATCTCACCCATGGTATATCAAAAACCACGATCTAACCCGAAGGAGTTGATAAGACACTCAAGATTAAGATCACCCATATATAGCCATCAATTGTCGATATATATGAATCTCATCATGTAACGGATCTTGGTGAGAGATTCATATAGATCGTTGCCCAGTCTTATATGATCACTGTTGGGGTTTTTAACCCTAAGGCTTATAATTTGTAAATGTGAATTGAACATAAATAAAAAAAGTAGTTTATTCATTCAAATTGTCTCATATATATATAACATGTGTACTTAACATCCAAAATTGCTGGATGTAATTTCAAACTGAGTGATCAAGCCAAAATTAGTATGATTTTGGCCCTCATTTCCAATTCTTTTTGCTTGATTCTTGGGCATTTCCCCGTGTTTAATGGTGTAAAATCAAGTGTTTCAGGTTTTATTAGGTTTCAAGAGCATGTGGGATGAAGATGAGGACTTGGGGTGCAAAAAGGCTCACAAATGGAGGAAACAGGGCATTCTCGCTACTTATGCAAGAAGAGGTCGCCACATGGTCACCATGGCGACAGAGGAATTATTCAGAGCATCAGAAGGTTGCCACTTGGTCGCCATGGCGACAGAACAGTTGCAAAATCAATCAGGTGGGTCACCATTTGGGGTCGCCATAGCGACCCACTCTTGCAAATGGCGACCTCACATTTTTATTCATGGTCGCCATTTGAGGTTACCATAGCGACCACCTCTTGCAAATGGCGACCACATCAGAATTTGCTCATGGTCACCACTTGTTATATGGCGAAAAATATAATGTTCGTGACAATTTGCATCTAACCGTTTTGCGCACCAAGGTCGCCATAGTGACAAAATGGCGAACTTTGCGCCACATCAGCGAATCAAGCAGTTATAAGTACATGTCCAAGTGACAGTATATATAGAGAGGCTCTTCGTCTTCAGAGACACACACCACCTTAGAGAGCACAAAATTCACTCCATTGAGATCTAGATTTCTCATCCATGGCTCATCTTTCCTCATCCTCCATTTCTATACTTGTACTCATCTAATTCCATCAAAACCTCAACACCAAACCTTGACTACTTCCCTAAATCATTCCTCTCCTACCATTCTCTACACCTAAATTCCTTTGTCACTTTCCACAAAACATCCACACCTCAAGACACATCCTCTACTTCCACTCTTTGCATTAGGAGCATAAAAGGAAATGAAGGATCAAGTATAAAGAAAGAGGCCCAAGGGTGATTTCCTTATTATTTACATGCTTTCCATTTTATTGCTAATATGTGTAACTAAACCCCTAATCTAGGGGATAGATTTGAGGATCATTTGATTGTGGGTATTAACCTTAGCTTTGTAATGAATCTCTTTATGTGTTCTATTCATTCAATCATTAGATTATATTCATTATGTGATTGACTTGTATATACACTTGTTAATTGCAATCTTGTTTAGAGTAAAATGTTATACAATCATATTTGGATTGACACCCTTGTGTGATTAAGAACCCATTGAATAGGATAGATTAGTGGTGGGTATATCAACCCCACTAATCTAAGCCCTAAGTGGTTAACATAGAGAGATTGGTGCATTAAAGTGGCTAAAAAGGCATTACCCACACTCATTTGCTAATCAATCTATTCCCTAGCTATCATATTAATTGTTTACATCATTATTCTTATCAAGGTTGTTGAGTATTCTATTTTTCATATCATTTTCGTAATTTCAATTTAGTAGTCAACATTGTTGGTCTTTGAAACCATATATCTATCAAATATCATGATTTATTTTATATGTGTAAAGATTAGTCAATCTATATAATTAGTACTCTATATCCCTGTGGAACAAACTTGCTTACCATTTGCTATAAAATCGCATTTTAAAGGATTTAAGTGGCTTAAAAGGGTTTTCAAAGATCAAACAAATTACATCATTTTTGTGAGTGCACTACGACTCATCACTGAGTATATGAATGTCATATATAGATGGATTCAGTTTGAAACGAGCAATCTAAAGAGTCCGTAGATAGTAAATAAAGCTGGGTACTTTATTTGTGGTTAATCTACAACTGCGGACCATTCCGTAATGTACGGTGATCTTATCCTAGATCATTCATATGGTGATATGAGAATGGAGACACCATGTATGATGTGATCATATATGACTGGGCCATGATCTATATGAATCTCTCACCAAGATCCGTTACAAGATGAGATTCATATATATCAACAAATGATGGCTATATATGGATGATCTTAATCCTAAGTGTTTTATCGACTCCTTCATTTTAGATCGTGGTTTTTAATATACCATAGGTGAGATCGGAGTTGTATTGTCGGTTAATAATTTTGTATATTGGAATCACAGTTTGGCTTGTGGCTGGGTAGGTCCGCACACAATAGTGGAATCCACTCCTTCTTGTGAGAAGTAGATAGTAGTTCCCTTAAGAGTTGATTTGGGGCTTGAACAATATGAGCGCTCTCCTAATTCCGTAAGGAATGTAGGAATTATTGTTCATTAGAGAATCAATGTTATTTAATGGAAAGATGTAATTAGAGGGGTATAACGGACATTATGACCTAGCTCTAATTATGAACTACTTGTGGAGGATCATACCATATGTAATAGCTATATCGATGGACACAAAGATTTATTGGTTTGTGTATAAACGTCTACAGTTGAGAGAGTCCAGCTTGAGGTTTTTAGTGAAATAACACCGAAGTTAATAATAATAAAATATTGATTAAAGAGTTTAATTAATTATTTCTAAGGATTATTGCAGCTCAAAATACTGTGGATCAATTAGGTCCCCTTGCTAGCCCGATCAATTTAGGTAACAAGGGTCATGGTTAATTAATTGTGTTACGAAAGTGACACGTGTCTATTCGGGAATTAATTAAATAATCACATTATTTAATTAATGAATATTAATGATTATGTTAATTAAATAATCTAATTATTTAATTGTGTAATTAATCATTAGATGGAGGGTGTTGATTGATATTTAATTTTGAATGAAGAAAAGATAATTTGATTATTTTACTTTCATTAAATTAAATATTTAAATTTGAATTTAAAAGAGTTTTGAATTCAAATCAAATCAAATAAATTAATATTAATTAATATCTTTAAAGATATCAGATATCTTAAAAGATTTGATTGATTAGTTTCTTAGAAGGTTAAAGGTCAAGCTAGAGTTCAAGCTCTTAAAGAGCTTAGACAGCTTGTCACTACTGCTCATTCTACTGCGAAAAAGGCGGTTGTAGGTAACAGTGGTATGAGTTTGATTTCTTCTTTGTTGGGTCCTTTCACTAGTCATGCTGTTGGGTCAGAAGCAATTAGGATTTTGCTGAATTTGGATCTTGATTTGGAATCAAAGAGGAATTTGTTGCAACCCTCTAAGATATCATTGATGGTTGATATGATCAATGAGGGAACAATTGAGTCAAAGGTTAACTGTACTAGATTGATCGAAAAGTTAACGAATGCCAACAATTTTGGGTCAGAAAATGTGTCTAGCTTGAGTCTTTTGGTTGGTTTGTTGAGGTTATTGAAGGATAAGAGGCATTAAAACTGTGTATTGGTCGGACTTTGTTTGCTCAAGACAATTTGTTCACACGAATCGGTTAGAAAGTCACTTGTGAGCATCAGGGCAGTTCCTCAATTGGTGGAGCTATTGCCCATTTTGAGTAATGAGTGTTTGGAGTTAGCACTATATGCTCTAGAGGTTTTGTCAGCAGTTCCTGAAGGAAGATTGGCTTTGAAAGATTGTCCTCACACGATACCTAATGTGGTTAAGTTGTTAATGAGAGTCTCAGAAAGTTGCACTCAATTTGCTTTGTCGATATTATGGGCGGTTTGCAAGCTTGCACCTGATGAATGTGCTTCACTTACTGTAGATGCTGGTTTGGTTGCTAAGCTACTTCTAGTGATACAGAGTGGTTGTAGTCCTGTATTGAAGCAACAGTCAGCTGAACTCTTGAAATTGTGTAGTCTAAATTACTCAGTGACAACTTTCATTTCAAAATGTAAGCTGACAAGAACCATTCAGTGAAGGAAATTGGCAAATTGTTGATAAAAAAAAAAAATATGATATATGATATATGTTTCTTTTAAACTATACTGATATAGGATCAGTAGTGCAATTGATTTGAACTCAACAAACACACACAAAAAGAAAAGAGACAAAACAGGGGCGTGGCCAACAAAGAACAATAAGCTTTTTGTTTTAAAAATTAAGGTGGCCGAACTTCACTATAGTAAGGTGTTGCTTTCATGTGTCTTTTCATCCTCCTTGTTCCTGAGTACCATGATGCGCCCACACGCCGTTACCAATCCCGGATGATAGCCAGGAAGATCTCGTACTTGGATGCTAATGTATAAAGATACTTCTTCCTCTTGCAAGGCGTAAGCGCACACACACAATTCATACATGTGTGTCCCTGCATCGTAGTTCAAACATTTGGTATAACACATTCACACTTAGTTAAGTATGCACATGCATTATTCTCATATTGACAAACATTGTAGAATTGCATGTTTTATGACTATCGCTTAGATATGGCATACTTGTGTGAAATTGTGCTTATTTGTTTGTGTTTCCTATATTTTGGACTTGAACATGATCTTATTTGATTCCTTATTGAGTCTCGGTCATTTCGGTTACTCATTCATTAGGTTTCGAGTCCAAACAATATAGCTACGCTGCTTTGCGTTCTCATTCATTGAGTTATCTTCATCGTCATTTTCTGAGATGAATTCTCAACATTTTATCAAAGTTTTATAGTCATCGTTGTGCATGAGGGAGTCATGGTTTGTAATCCTAAAGCGGATTCAAATTCGGAGTTCGGATGCCCGAATATGGCTAAATAACGCGAGAGGAGCGCGAGGGAGCTTGCTCGACCAAAGGCCAACCAATGAGGACCACGTGTGCCACACAGCTAGAGTCCCTCTCTGCCAATGTGTGCCACATGTGGCTGGTGACATGGCTCTTTTTGATTGGCCAACAAATCCCTCCCTTCTCCATCTCTTTTCCCTTTATATATATTCGAAATTTCGAGCAGAATTCTACACAACTTTTGATTTCTTATTTTGATAATATCTCTCTCATTTCAACTCCGAATCAAGAGATTCAAAAGCCAAAAATGTTGGTCTTGAAGACAAAAACAAGTCCCAAGCATTTTTAGAGTAAAAAAATGTACAAGTTTAATGCAGTCATCTGATTTCAGTTCATGGTTCATCTTTGTGTATGGTAATCATATTCTCTACATTTTTCTTATGATCAACTTCATGGATCTACTTTATTGATTGATGAAAAATGTTTAGAATGTCTTTGATTCCATTTTTAGACTTGTTCGATTGATTTTCAAGTTTATCCTTTGTGATTTCATATGAACTTATTTTTGATAAACTTGAAGAACATAAACTTGATTCTAGAAATATTTTTTGTTCTTGAGCTTGATTGTTGATGAAAGTATACAAACAATGTTAAATTGTTTAAAGCGTACCTAAAGTGGGGGGGGGGGGGGGTTCGCCTTTTTTCAATCCCTTCAACAAACTTATGCTTGTCCCTCAAAGTCGCTTTACATACAACACATAAACAAAACATTCATATATAGACAAGATAAGCATTTTATCATTTATGCATTGTCTACATATATCAATTTGTTGCATGAGGTATAATAGCACAAAAACACAATATCAAAGAAAACTTTGTATATCAATATTTTTCAATGTATTACAAGAATGAACAAATATAGCTATACACAAAGATAACTATATAAGAAAGAATTACAATTACAAATATGATTAAAGTGGATTGTTCTACAAATCACACTTTACAAATACTTGTTCAAATATACATCACCAATGAATGATATCCAACAAAATAAAACATACACATATACAAAATCAAAGAGATAGAGAAAGAGACAATGAACACAAAGAATTTTATACGGTAAACCTCCGAAGAGGAAACATTCACGGGTTGAATCCACAACCACCGGCAAAGCAATCCACTATATGAAAAATGACTTACATACTCAAGGCTATCAACACAGTGATATCCACCTCAAGCTATCATCTCCTAATCTACCCTCGGGCTAGTAAACCACTAAGCCTACTCCCTATCAAAGGTGTGTCCTACAACTCTAGGAAGCAACTTCCTATCCAAGGCTCTCAAGCCTCTAGGAAGATTCCTTTGCTTAGCAATCTAGATCACAATGATCCTAGTCAAGCTCCCCTAGCTCAACTATCAGGAGTACCAAACTCCTTGCTAAGACTTTTTCTTGGATATTCGGAACTTATTCCTAGCCAAGTCTTTTTGCTCAAGTTAAAGCTTCACTCTTAAAAAATAGACTTCAACCTTTCCTCAAGGCAATGATCTAGGTGATGCAAATGATGCAAATCACAATCAATACAACATAGAGCATGTGATCAAGATATTCTATGGAATAACTAGACCTAAACATGTGAGAACACAAGTAATACAAGTCTAGATGTAAAAACATGAATTAAACCTAGAGCTTGTGAAAACACCTAACACAAAAGCTTATAGTTTCATTCAAACAAATAACACTTGAATATATCATAATCATGAAACACAAATTCAAGATACTATAAATATGCATATAAATGCTAGAAACATAAAATGTATTCAATAAATATTCTAGCCAAAGATTTAGAGCAAGGATATAATGATAAATTAATTAAATCCTAGATGTCTCTAAAAACACATACAAGAGCATTAATCCTAGATATTATCAATCAAAGTATCAAAGCATATTTTAAGGATTATTAATCATAAAATGATTCAATCAAGTCTCAAATAATCCTAGATATCAATCTAATCACAATACAACTCTCAATCATGTGAAAATCATAGAATCCAAGAAACTAGTTCACATATGTCTCTAATTAGACTTTTGATTAGGATTTATTATGAAGCTATCTTTCTCAATATCATTCACCATACATATAAATACATATAGAAGAAGAAACCCCAAGCAAATTGAAGGTTATAAAAGAAGAAATCACAAAGATATGAACACTACCTTGCAATCACAAGCTGGTTTGGTTTTCTATGCAGAACCACTAGAAAAATCAATCAAACAGCTACAAGATCACTTGGAAAAGGTAGAAAACTTGATTATAAACAATCTCCAACTTGAATTAGCCAAATCTGACTTTGTATGAGAAAGTTATGGTGTTTGGAAGGTGAGAAAAGTTGAGAGAAAAATTCTGGTCAAGTTTTTCTAATTTTCTCTTCTTTGAATGAATGAGAGGGAATGAAGGAAATTTAAAAGGAAGAGAGAGAGGGAAAAGGAGGGCCAACCAGAAGCTGCCATGTCAGCTACACATGTGGACCACATATGGCACATGTGGGTAGAGAGGTGTCCTGGTCGTGTGGCACACGTGGATCCCAACCTTGGCCATTTGGCCACGCTTGCTCCTCTCGCGCTCTGCTCGTGTTCTTTGGCTGTTTCTGGGCATCCGAACTCCAATTTTGAATCCGTCTTTGGATTACAAATTGTGACTCCCTCACGCACAATGATGACTATGAAAATTTGACAAAAGGTTGAGAATTCATCTTAGAAAATGACGACGAACACAACTCAACGAATAAGAACGAAAAGTAGCGTAACTACATCGTTTGGACTCGAAACCAAATGAATGAGTAACCGAAATGACTGAGACTCAATAAGGAATCATAAGATATCATGTTCAAGTCCAAAAACAATAAAACATAAACAAATAAATACAATGTCACACATGTATGCCGTTTCCTAGACATTATCTTAGAACATGCAATTCTACAATGTATGAGAATTTGAGTTCAATGCATGAGCATATAAAAACATGTGAATGTGTTATACAAATGATGCACAATGATATAGGAACACATATGAATGATTTTTGTGTGTGTGCCTATGCCTTGAAGAAGAATGAGGTAAATATTACCTTTGATATGCAATGTAACACATTCCTTTTCGAAGACATCTTCTTGCATGATCTTGTGGTCACGTCTTTCTTTGAAGCTTCAAATCATCAACCTAAGACCACTGATCAAATACAAGAAAAACGTCGTTTTGATATGAAATATATGCCAAGACAAACCAAAAATCTAACAGTTGATTTCTAGGTTTTTGTCACATGTTCATGAACATCTTACAGCAACTTTTTCCCTCTCTTCAAGCACTCCCTCTCCTCCCGCGGCACAATGACCTGACTGTCTCAGTATCCAGACAGTGCTCATAATGCCTAGCTTCCACTAAAGCAGCCTACCTGCCCTCCTCAGACTCCTTAGCAGCCTAAATAAGAGGAGATACACTCTACCGAGCTTGTGATAGCTCCTGCTTCGCATTCTCCAGTTCAGCCTAGAGCCTGATGTAGGCCTCCTTCAAAGTTAGCAGCTGTTTTTCCATGGTTAAGGTGAACTTGAAACCCTGCAGCAGAAAGAAAGGGGAATTAGCATCAACAGAAAACGTACATGGGAAAAACGATCAACAAGAACAAAGGCGGAATGTTACCTTGGCCAAAACGGAAGCACCCTTAGCAGCCAGAATCTCTGAGGGAATCTTTGCCATGCTTGTTAGGCTTCCCCCAGGACAAGAGGCAATGAAACGAGACACTACCTCATCCTAGGAAGTGCCTCCAGACCCCGAAGGAATATCGGCTGCCTGAGAGGGGGTTAGATTAGTGTCTCTCTGCTTTTCCACCACGACGTGGGATGTGGCCGGGATAGATAAGGAAGGAGAAGCAATAGGAGTGGTCATAACAGGTTTTTGAACACCAACATTCTTCTACAACCTTTGGGTTTAGCCAGATGAACCCCGAGCTAGCATTTTACTCAGGGAGGAGCATGCAGTATGAGTAGAAGTTGATGCCTTAGCAGGCAACTTGGTGGATGTAGGAAGAGGAGCAGTAGTCGTAACAGGTTGTGTGGACCCGAATGCGATCTTGGCATCTGAAGAAAGAGAAGGAACAAGAGAGGTAGAAGGGGGCAGGATTATACCTCCCGTCCCAGAGGAGGATGGAGACCTAGTCACCATCGGAGCAGCAGACAGTACCAAAAGGAAAATATATATACAGTGAGAATAAAGAAGGGGAAAGCATGTGTATACATAGACAAGTGGGATAAATAAAATTGCTTACCTGGAAGCGCAAGGGAGATCTTCAGGTACCTCTCTAGCCGGTCTCCTTCGAAGGGGTCCAGAGTGGGGTACTTCATATTCGTTTACCCCCTCTTTATAATCCTCCCAAGAATATCCCGGGATTCTTGTGAGAGCACCCCCTTCGCCCATTTATCCTTCACTATGAACTGGGTTGGGACTAGGTATTCATATCCTCTGATTAAGGCGGTACACCCCTATTCACTCTCGAACACAAGCCACTCCTCCTTCTAGGGTGTAACATACTTCACATTCGCCCCTGGGATGATGAACTTTAGGTCGTTAGATTTCCTCAGGTAGAATTGACCCCAAGGCACCATATTAGCTATATTGAAGAGGAAGCATAGCTCGTCCAATCCCGGCTCCCTGTCTATGTTGTCCCTCTTGCATTGCTCCCGCTAGAGCACCAAAAACCCCGTCAAGTGCTTTCGGAAGCCCAGCAAGATCTGGAGGGGAGCTAGCTCCAACGTGACAAGAGCCCGGCAAAGAGTAGGGTGTAGTGGTAGCCAGACTCCGCATTCAAAAGCGGCTTTATGAATCAGCAGGTGATCCTAGGGCAGGGTGTACACATCGTAACCTTGATGAGGAAGGGATATAGTGAAGTAGTTCGGAATATGGTACTCCTCCCTTAGCTTGGTAAGTGTGTCCAGAGCACACACGAAATCAGGTACTATCCGACCATCGTGGAAGGAAGTGAAAGAGCTAGTCTGGACCTTGACTAAGGTGACGTCTCGTTTACCATCCTCGCCACCTTGGACCTTTACGGGGCCTTCCTCATCGATGATCTGAACTGGGTCCTCAAGTTTGTTGTGGAAACCCGACCCGATTCAGTGGATTTCGAGTAGAACGATGGTGCTAGGTCCACGAGGTGTCAATAGCTACGTCGTCACCATCTCGACCCCCTTTCTTCCTTATCGATATTGGAGAAACCTCCCCCGAATCGGCCTTTTCCATGTGGAACAAGGCATCGATACTGTCGGACAGATTTGGGGAAGCTGGATTGAGGTGTAAGGACGCCGGGTCAGGGAAAGTTTTGTCAGTAGGATTTTCTTATGAAGTGGTAGGAAGTTTGGAGGGGGACTCCATTGAAGAGGAAGAAGAAGAAGAAGGTAGGAGAAGCTTGAGAGATTGTTGGTAAGGGGAGAGAGAGGGCAGGGGAGTAGGGTTTTTTCTTTTGCTTTTGAAAATTTTAAAGTGATAAGGGAAGACCAAGAAAGTCGGTCTATTTATAGAATAAGGAAGGCGGTTACACACAAGGAAACCAAAATTAATGACCAGCAACGTGCTTGAAGAACGTGTTGGAGACGGTTTCGTATTAATCACACCGAAACGACTCTTTTTGGAAACGAACAACCAATTGTCAAATGACTCGCAGATTGTGCAATTAATACCAACGTGTCCAAGAAAGATTTCCTCTTCTACAAAGGAAATTAGTCAGATAGGGTATATGTAGACAGACAAGGCAGAAAATCCTTCAAGTATAATCAAAATCCTGACTCCGATCCTGACAAGGTATCAGTGTCCAAGTCAAGGGGGACTTCTGTTAACCACCAAAATTGGCGGAGGACCAAAGAAGAATTTTCCACCTCGATACAAGGAGGACATGGGAGTACAAACACCCTCCAGAGGGATCCAGCCCAGTAATTCCCTAGCCTCTCATAGACCCCACAGTATCCCAACATGAAATTCCACCCGGAATCTGATGAGGTCGTTTGTGTACTCAACAAAATATTAATAATAGAGATTATGGTTGATTCTTGAAAACTCTTTTAAAACCACTTAATCCTTTTAAAATGTGATTTGATAGCAAAATAGTGAGCAAGTTCGTTCCACAGGGAATGAAGTGTTAATTATATAAATTGACTAATCTTAGAGCAATAAAATAAATCATATTGTTGATAAATGTGTGGTTTCTAAATCCACAAATGCAAACTACTCAAATGAAAATACACAAAATATGTTATGAAAAATAGAATGCTCAACACCTTGATAAGAATTGTGATAGAAATCAATTAATGAGAGAACTAGGGAATAGATCGATTAACACTTGGATGTGGGTAAGCTAACTAGCATCATTAATGTACCAATCTCATTATGTTAACCACTTAGAGGCTTAGATTAGTGGGGTTGGTATACCCACCACTAATCTATCCTATCCAATGGGTTCTTAATCACACAAAGATTGTCAATCCACATGTGAATATATAACAAATTATTCCACTCAAGATAGCAATCAACAAGTGATATACAAGTCAATTATAATGAATGGAATCTAATTAATTTGAATGAATAGAACACATAAGAGATTCATTACAAGCTAAGCTAAACCCACAACCAATTGTTCCTCAAATCTATCCCCTAGATTAGGGGTTTAGTTACACATATTTGCAATGAATGAAAAGAAGTAAATGATAAGGAAATAACCCTTGGGTCACCTTCTTTAAGCTTGATCCTTCTTCTCCTCTATGCTCCTAGATGCAAGGAATGGAGGTTGAGGAAATGTCTTGGAATGTGGGTGTTTTGGTGGAAAGTTACTAAGGATTTTGGTGGAGAAATGGTGGGATGAGGAATGATGTAGTGAAGTAATCAAGGTTTTGTGTTGAGGGTTGGATGGATTAGATGAGTTCAAGGAGAGAAATGGAGGAGGATGAATAATGTTCCATGGATGATGATCTAGATCTGAAATGAGTGTTCTCTGAATTTTTGCTCTGATTTTCGATGCTTGAAGATGGAGAGACGCTTCATATATATACTCACTCATGGACATGTACTGGTAACTGCTTGATTCGCTAATGTGGAGCCTTGGTCGCTATTTGGTCGCTATGGCGACCATGGAGCGTAAAACGGTTAGATGAAAAGGTCGCTTCGAAAACCATATTTCTCGCTATTTGTCAAGTGGCGACCATGACCAAAATGTGTAGAGGTCGCCACTTGTAACCTCTAGGTTGCCATGGCTACCCTGGAAAAGTGAAGAGGTCGCCATTTGTACCATCAAGGTCGCCATGGCGACCCCAAGTGGCGACCTCACCTGATTGTTTTTGTGACTTTCTGTCGCCATGGCGCTCAAGTGGCGCCCAAGTGGCGACCTTCTGATGCCTTTGGAGAATCCTCTGTCGCCATGGCGCTCATGTAGCGACCTCTTATGTTCAAGTGGCGAAAATGCCCTGTTTCTTCCCATTTGTGAGACATTTTTGCACAAGTCCTCCACCTTCATCTCAATTGCTTCTGAAACCTAATAAAACCTGAAACACTCAATTTAACAACATTAAACACGGGGAAATGCACGAGAATCAAGCAAAAAGAAACGGAAATGAGGGCCAAAATCATACCAATTTTGGCCTGATCAAATACCCCCAAACTAATCTTTTGCTAGTCCTCGAGCAAAAACAATAACAAGCACACCCCCAAAAACATGCATAGAGATATTTCAAAGGTTTTCACTTCAAATGATCAATGTGCGAAGCCAAAATGAAGAGATTAAAACAGTTATGCCATGGTGAGGATTTAAACATGCAAGAGTGTGTATAGTTATGATTAAAAACGTGCCACCTTAGACATAATTGTACGCAATGCGATCTTACATTCAAAATGCCAAAGCTTCAAAGCAAAGGTGCTATTAGTTTAGAATGTAATTCGCTTTGATACTAAACCTCACCAGATTCTCTCTTCTTTTCTCCAAGACTCCTAGGTTCACTCATATTTGTACATGTGCAATATGAGTTCATGTTATGGCAACAAATTGATTGCACATGCTAAACATTAAAACGCAATTTCCTGAAAAGTGATCTCATGAATGGAATTGCAAGCCATGAATTAGAAAGAACATGCATCAACCAAATTGTACAAAATGGACAATCCTAAAGATCATGAAGGTCTTTTCTTTGGTTGTAATGGGGCCTAAGGTTAAGGTGAAACAAAGAATGGAAGAAATGGATATCAAGGGACCTAATGATTTCATTAAGGCATACATTCTAATTCTTTAAGTTCCACAAGATTCACACATATTGTTCACACTTCAAGGTGTCCAGGCTCACAATTACACATGTGTATGCTACTCCTATTTTCAACTTGAGTAGTTCAATTACTTCTCTTCCTTTTCTAGGCCCTTTGTGCCTAATTTCTTGATTCCTTTTTCTTTGCTTTTCTTTGCTTGCCAATTCTTTTCTTTTCATGCTTTTCATTTTTTTTTTATATTTTTTTTTTCTTTTCTTTTCTCATCCTTTACAAGCTTTTGTTTTCTTTTCCATTTTCAAACATCTCTTGCTTTGCAAGACTCTTACACACATTCACATGCCTTGGTACACACCTTATATTTATAAATTCAAAATTTTACATTGAGTTCCTAAGCCTTAGCGAATCATTTGGTCAAGGTAGGTCAAGTATTTTAAGGCTATAAGGTTCATGTAGATGTGGTTCAAGAAAGAAATGCTTCAAATGTGTTTGGCTTCAAAGGGGCTTGGGAGCACACATATTCAAATTGGTTGGAAGTGTTTAGGCCAAAGAGGTTTTCACATGCATCGCCTAAAATCATTTCTAAAGATTCGTCCATTAAGCAAAATAAGGCATCCACAAGCAGACCATAATATTCTATGGCAAACAACATTTAGTGCAAATGAGACCAAAACATGCTTGTATGAGTGTTTTAGAGTGAGTGTTTAAAGAGTGAATGTTTACAACTCTACGTATGCTTTTTAAAGGCTGTGTTTGTGATCCTCACGGGAATCTCCACTATTAATTCTTAGCCTTCAAGCAAATTTGATCATTCACTCAACATTAAGAGAAAAAGATTAACGCATTTTGTTCAATGACACCCTAAGTGGCATGGTGTTAATCTAAACCAAACACTCTCAAACATGCACAATTCCTCACTACATCATGTAAAGAACAATCTCCACAAGCAAAGCATGCTCAAATATGGCAATATCGCAAAAATTTTAAAAATTTTGGCACACAATTCTTTTGAAAACCAAGCATCATGGCGTCGCGCAAAAGCACCCCCAAACCTAAATTTGACATTGTCCTCAATGTTCAAAGGTGGAAAAAATAAAGACAACAAGCGCAACCCACTAAGTTTCAAGCAATAACCCAACAAGCAAGAGCAAAAACAAAATATCCCATCATCCAGCATATTGCCCTCCAAATAATCATACACAAAATCCCAACAACACATATAACAATGAAGCACAAATGTCCTAAATCCACTACCAAAATCCAATTCACACCCTTATTCTATGCGGAAACAAAATAAAGGCAACAATGGGAAATAATGATTAAAAGGAAAAAGAAATGCGAATAAACATAAATCAACAAAAATATCCAACAAAATAATCCAAAAGTAAGAACATAAAACTAGCAATGTCCCAATAAAATGATAGAAAATGCAAATGATGAAAAGATAAAACAAATCCTAGGAATGCTAGTAGGCCAACTACTCTGAATCATCCTCCTCATCCTGCTCTACTCTACCCTTCCCTTTCGGGTCCTTCCTTCTTTGCTCCCTAGCTAATGCTGCTCTCCTAGACTGCTCCTCTCTCCATTTCCTCATCAATAGGAGGACCTCCCACATAACGGGGCCCCTGATCAGTCAAGGAACGGGCCATGGCCTCCTCCAACTGTGCTGCCTCCTCAACAGCAGACTGTGCAGTCTGAAATACGAAGTCAGGCTCATCTGTGCTATGTCCTGAAGGTGCAGTGGGGGTAGGTGGAATCACTGTGGCAGGCTTATTCGGTCTCCTGACATAAGGGGTGAGCTTTAGATCATGGCGGAGGTCTGTAAAACCTGTGATCACTGTCTCACTCAAATCCTGAATAAGGCTTTCCAACCTCAGCTGCCTATCCTCCAAGGCCTTCTGCCTTCCTTCAATATCCAGTTTATCAGCATGAAGGATATCAAAATCACCAGTCTGAGTCTTCCTAATGCGCTGTACACCATCTAGAATCCGAAGACCCAACGGCTGCCCATGATCATCACAAATAGGAATCTCCTCCTCCTCATCATCATCGTCCTCCTCAGGGACCACTCTCTCAAATTCATCCCTAACACTAGTGCCAGCCTCTGAACTCCGCACTCTCCTGCGTTTCCCCCCAGTAGGTATCTCCCCACGCTTAATCATCAAACGTCTCCAGGTGGTCAAGTCCATATCTGACATGGGGGGCTTAAGTATGTCCCCGGAGATATCTACACCCGCCAACTTGCAGGCCTCTGTGATCAAACAAGGGAAAGGGAGGATATCTATCTCTGATTCATTCCTCCCAATCCGCTGAATAATAGCACTATACTCCTTCATGAACTGGAGGCAGTCTTCATTCAACTTCCCATGAAATGACGACAAGAGGTTGACGTTCATTGTCCTCAACTCATAACCCCTAGCAACCGGGTCTAGCACGATCGGTGATGGTTGGTTCCCGATATCCGGCAAGGCATACTCACCCATGGTCATCCTTTGACCACGGTTGGTTTGAGTCTCTTCCGTCATCTCCTATCTCAAAGGAGCTTCGTCTTCCCTACCATGTTGTTGTCCTTCGGTACTCATAGCTTGACTTGGAATTGGTTCGAACTCTCTCACACGGCTAGTGCCTTCTAGTGGGGGATGAACACCTCTACCTAGAGATCTCCTACCGTGCATAAAACTGAGCACCTGAAAGAGGAATAAATAAAGAGATACAAGGAAAGAAAAAAAGTAAAAACAACACTATGAACAAGTCAATAATCACAAAACAAAATATTAACTAACAATCTACAAAATACAAATAAAATGTGAAGAAAAGTCAATCTATGTAATCAACGCTACCATTCCCCGGCAGCGGCGCCATTTTTTGATGAGGTCGTTTGTGTACTCAACAAAATATTAATAATAGAGATTATGGTTGATTCTTGAAAACTCTTTTAAAACCACTTAATCCTTTTAAAATGTGATTTGATAGCAAAATAGTGAGCAAGTTCGTTCCACAGGGAATGAAGTGTTAATTATATAAATTGACTAATCTTAGAGCAATAAAATAAATCATATTGTTGATAAATGTGTGGTTTCTAAATCCACAAATGCAAACTACTCAAATGAAAATACACAAAATATGTTATGAAAAATAGAATGCTCAACACCTTGATAAGAATTGTGATAGAAATCAATTAATGAGAGAACTGGGGAATAGATCGATTAACACTTGGATGTGGGTAAGCTAACTAGCATCATTAATGTACCAATCTCATTATGTTAACCACTTAGAGGCTTAGATTAGTGGGGTTGGTATACCCACCACTAATCTATCCTATCCAATGGGTTCTTAATCACACAAAGATTGTCAATCCACATGTGAATATATAACAAATTATTCCACTCAAGATAGCAATCAACAAGTGATATACAAGTCAATTATAATGAATGGAATCTAATTAATTTGAATGAATAGAACACATAAGAGATTCATTACAAGCTAAGCTAAACCCACAACCAATTGTTCCTCAAATCTATCCCCTAGATTAGGGGTTTAGTTACACATATTTGCAATGAATGAAAAGAAGTAAATGATAAGGAAATAACCCTTGGGTCACCTTCTTTAAGCTTGATCCTTCTTCTCCTCTATGCTCCTAGATGCAAGGAATGGAGGTTGAGGAAATGTCTTGGAATGTGGGTGTTTTGGTGGAAAGTTACTAAGGATTTTGGTGGAGAAATGGTGGGATGAGGAATGATGTAGTGAAGTAATCAAGGTTTTGTGTTGAGGGTTGGATGGATTAGATGAGTTCAAGGAGAGAAATGGAGGAGGATGAATAATGTTCCATGGATGATGATCTAGATCTGAAATGAGTGTTCTCTGAATTTTTGCTCTGATTTTCGATGCTTGAAGATGGAGAGATGCTTCATATATATACTCACTCATGGACATGTACTGGTAACTGCTTGATTCGCTGATGTGGAGCCTTGGTCGCTATTTGGTCGCTATGGCGACCATGGAGCGTAAAACGGTTAGATGAAAAGGTCGCTTCGAAAACCATCTTTCTCGCTATTTGTCAAGTGGCGACCATGACCAAAATGTGTAGAGGTCGCCACTTGTAACCTCTAGGTCGCCATGGCGACCATAAGTGGCGACCCTAGAAAAGTGAAGAGGTCGCCATTTGTACCATCAAGGTCGCCATGGCGACCCTAAGTGGCGACCATGCCTTGAGTGCACTAGGTCGCCACTTGCAAGGGAGGTCGCCATGGCGACCCCAAGTGGCGACCCCACCTGATTGTTTTTGTGACTTTCTGTCGCCATGGCGCTCAAGTGGCGCCCAAGTGGCGACCTTCTGATGCCTTTGGAGAATCCTCTGTCGCCATGGCGCTCATGTAGCGACCTCTTATGTTCAAGTGGCGAAAATGCCCTGTTTCTTCCCATTTGTGAGACATTTTCGCACAAGTCCTCCACCTTCATCTCAATTGCTTCTGAAACCTAATAAAACCTGAAACACTCAATTTAACAACATTAAACACGGGGAAATGCCCGAGAATCAACCAAAAAGAAACGGAAATGAGGGCCAAAATCATACCAATTTTGGCCTGATCAGAATCCCGATGCGAAGTTCGACCCAGTACCCTGATTCATAGTTCAGCATGCAGTATCCCGACATGAAGTTCCACTTAGTATCCCGATACAGGGTTCAACCAAGCACCCCACTACCGTATCATCCAGATATCCCGCTATTTCCTCAGCTAGATATCTCGCTATAGCCTCGGTTGGTATCTCAATCCTTAGGTAACAGCGGGATACTCAAGAGTTCATACCATCTTCTAGAATCAGCCCACTGAGCAGGAAGATACCAGATGAAGAAATTTCCAAAGAACAAGACTCTTATACCATGAAGACCAGGAAAAAGCTCCATTGAAACGCCGCTGTATAGTCAGAACAGAAGGAGTAGACTCCTTCCTGCCAACTGAGAGTTCTATTTTAACAAGTCAACTGTGTTAGAATCCTCAGAGGAAGGAAATACTTGATTCTAAAAGCTCATACGAGATTGTCTTCTCCTAGAAAGGAAAGACTTGATTCTGAAGGCTCCTACGAGATTATCTCCTCCTAGGAAGGAAAGACTTGATTCTAATGAAAAAAACTTCGAGATTGTCTCCTAAGAGGAAGGAGGTCCTGCAATCTCCAAACCCTAGACCAAAACTATAGGTGTGCATGTCAAGCAATAGGACCTATAAAAACAACATGATACTCACCAAAAAAAGGAGGAGGATGATCACCAAAAACCTTACGTTCAGTTCTACTTATTAACACGTACGAATTCACCACCACCATCTCCATCGCCTACTGAAACTTCACAATTCACTATTAGCCCAGAAAACAAAGCACCACTCTTGTACTTGTAACACAAAGTGACAATAAATAAAGATTCTATTTTGTTTACCAAATTTTTATTCAAATCACACTTGTATTGTTGAGAACATAGTTGGTATCGAACTACGTGATACCCTGGTCGGAGGGTTAAGGTATGATATCTTTAGTATTATTATATGTTAATTAATTAGAGGGTTAAGGTTCAAATGTGGAAAAATTTTAAACTATACTAAACTATTTTTTCGCTTCCGTTGCGTGTATTTTTCCCTACATATACCTCCGTAACATATACCTCCGTAAGTATTGAAGCTCACTTCCTATTCCAAAATATCTAAAGGCAAGGAGGCCATGTTATTCAAACTTCCACCGGGGTAGGCAGCAACAAACCGGGATACTACTTCATCCTAAAAATCACTCTACAACCCCGACCAAGAAGGAAGATCGGAAAAAGGGGTAGATTTAGGAGCAGTACTTCTCTCCTTCCCCACCTCAACTTGGCATTTGGAAGATACTATTGAAGGAGGGGAAATCAGGGAAACCATCACAGCAGACGAGGCAACAGCAGTAGCACTGGAAGCCTGCTTCCGGATTGAGGCAGATGAACCTCGAGCCTTGGTCGCCCGAGCCATCATTTCACTTATAAGTGGAGTAGCAGACACTGCCATAAGAAGTGTTAGTAAGAATATATAAAAAAAAGGGCAAAAGAGAAAAGGGAATACGAGGAAGATTGAGCTACGTACCCGGATGAGCCATAAAGATGTTGAGATATCGAACCAGCCGAGCTCTCTCATTAGCATCCTAGGTAAGGAACTCCATGTTTGTATAATTTTGCTCCAGGATCCTCATTAGGATCCCCTGGGACTCCACTGAGAGAATCCATTTACCCCATTTGTCCCTCGTGGTGAATTAGGTAGGGATTGGATACTCAGTTCCTTCGATAAAGGCCGATTGGCCCAATCTCCTCCAACTACTATCCACTCCTCCTTCCAAGGAAGAGCATATTAAGTGTTCACTCCAGGAATGATGAACCTCATCTCATTGTAGACCCTCAAGTAAAACTGACATCAGGGTACTAGGTTCGCTATCTGGAAGATATAGTGGAGTTCATCGAAACTCAGTTCCCTATCCACCTTATCTTGCTAACATTGCTCTTTTCAAAGCACTAGGAACCCAGTCAGATGCTTCCAAAAACCCGATAAAATTTGTAATGGGACCAGTTCCAGGACGATAAGCGCCCTGTGAAGAGTAGGATGAATAGGGAGCCTAACCCCACATTCAAAAGTGACTGCATGAATCAAGAGCAAACCAGGAGGTAGGGTGTACACATCGTAACCTCAGTAGGGGAGAGAAAGGGTGTTGGAATCTAGAATTTGATACTCCCATCTCAAGTGAGCTTGGGTACTGAGTGTGCAGATTGAATTCAGGATGATCAAGCAGTCATGAAATGAAGAAAAAGGGCTGAAGAGCACTCATGCCGAAGCTGGGATTTTCCCCATATTATCTCTGGCATCATTATCGTCTTCTCTGTCTACTATTTGAACTAGGTCTTCCTGATCACTGTCGAAACCCAACCCGTTTTCAAAACCTTCATGTTTACGTTGTCATTGAGATAGATGGCCACCTTCAGCGATCTCGCCGTCCTCCCGACCCCTCTTGTTCCCCTTCGACGATTGAGAGGGTTCCCCCGAATCGACCTTCCCCATATCAAGGAGGACATTTGATGAGAATAAGGGAGCTGCACCAAGGGACCCATTGCATGTCCGATTGGGTCAATAACAAGGGCTAGGGCTAAGAGATTCAAAGAGGCACTCAATGGCCTGATTCAAGACACTTGGGCTGATTCTAAATTGTTTAAGTCCAAGATATGCCCACATGAAGACCAAGGCTTAATTAATGTCATCAAGGCAATGGATTGGGCCGAATAAGAGAAGACTTGGGCATGAAACACAAGTTGGGCATGTGGCACAAGTTTGGAGGAGATTCAATTTCAACTGATTTGTTTCCTTTTTATTTAGTTTTCAAAAGAATAATGAGTTGATTTGTTTCCCAAATTAAGGGGCTGATTTACTTCCTAATTTAACCTTCCAAATAGGGAGCAAGTCAATAGTTGCTTGTTTTAGTGTTTATTTTTTTTCCCGTTTGTAAGACAATTATTGCCCTTTTAGTTTTAGTTTTTGTTTTGTAAGGCTTTAATGGCTGAATTTCTGTTTCCTTTTTTTTTTGAAATTGGCGTGTAGCCTTTCTTGTCTTTTAGGGTTTTAGTTTAAAAGGAACCAACTAATGTAATTTTCGGGGGACTTGAATTTTAATGAAAATTGAGAGAATTTTCTCTTTTATTCTTTGAGAACTAATTGGAACTTATCAGATTTTCTCTTTGGCGTTCCTCCTTGACTTATCAATCAAGTATTCCATCCTTGACTGTGGCGTCTTCCTTATACCAAGGTTCACATCTCGATATAGGTGTTGGGTCGCGGTTTCCATTCGAACCAGAGGTTAGAACGATCATAGGCATCAACCTTGTTACAATCGACGAGGTTCGAATCAACATCCAAACTATCAGGAGAGCCGGATGTGGTAGGTTGAGGGTTCGTTGAAGAAGGATGAAGACTTTGGGAAATTGTAGAAAGATCGGTTGGAGTTGCCAGTATGAGAAGAATTAAGAGATTTTGGAGATTTCTGGAAAGAATGGAGGATTCCAGGAAGAGAAAGCTGGGGTTTTTCTTGCTTTTAAAATTTTGAAAGTAGCGTGAAGGGGGCAGGAAGTCCTCGGCGTTATTTGTAGTGGAAGTAGGCGGAAAGGTAATTGGGATTGGTGACCGGAAGCGTGTAGGAGATGGTTTCGAGAAAGCCTGATCGGTCATTTATTGTAGATGTTTTGAATCCCCATTCCTCCAATCAATTGCTTGTTTCTCGAGTCTTTTAGTGTTTTAATTTGTGTGTTTGAGCATTTTCAGGTTGTTGAATCCAAGTGATGTGTTTGAAGTATTTCAGAAAAAAAAAGGGCAATTTGGCCAATTACCGCCGCCCAGGCAAATATACATCAAGCGGAACATGTTGCGTCAAAGTCCAAAGGTGCATCATCCAATTTACCACCCCCTAGGCACCTACCTACCTTGCTGTCCTACCTAGCGGTCAGCTCCAGAGGTGTCTCTTTGTATTTTCCGCGGGGTAGGCAACTTACCTACCCAGCGGTACATCCAGCGGTAGCCCGTCAGTGCAGATGACCCATATTGCGGGCCCCATAACTCTCAGCTCAGATTGAATTGTGTGTCCTACCACCTATGGATGTGAAGCCCCGGAAGTCTAGTTTCCAACTCAATTTACGTCTTGTCAATCTGAATTTTCTAGAAGACGTTATGCTCGTTTTAGTGTCTGAAGGTCAGATCAATCAGTTATTAAATCCGCGAATGCTTTCGGGATTTTTTTCGCAAGTTGTCGGAACGGGAAATATTACCTTCTTGGACATGTGTGGGAGTATTGGAAAGAAATTAGACATCTAATCCTTATCCTCCTTCAATAAGCAATCAATTTGGATGGATTAGGAAAGAATTAGAATCCCAAAAAGGTATAGTTCTAAAGGGGAAGTGATTTCCTTGTTGTTTAAGGGCTTGGCTTAGCATCTACACCTATTTAAGCCCCTTTGAACCCTAATTTCAGGGGAGAAGAGAGAGAGCCATCGAGAGGCAGCCAAGGGAGGTCCCCAGCCACCAAAGGGGCCGTCCCCCTTCACCATCATCCATCATCCATCTTTACACATCGGGGGTTTACAAGACGAAGAAGACGCATCATTGAAGATTTGAAGAATTCATTGAAGGCCTCAATGGGTTTTATCTTTTCTATCTCTTGTCTTTTTATTTCATCTATGTGTAACTAAATCCATACTAGGGATTCAATGTGGACCTCTATGAATACTCTTTGTTAGAATTGACTATGTTTTAGTAATTCAAGTTTCGATTCATTCAATTTGTGATTTCTTCTTGTCTATGCATGGTTAGTGCTAGTCTTGAATTTAGGGTTTTATATGTTAAGGTTGAGATATGTGTGAGGTTCACCATTCTTAGCCAATATTCAATTGAATGAATGAATTTATTGTTACAGGTTGCACATTATCTTTGGTTTCTTGTTCTTGTGCTTAATGGGTTCTCAATCATAGTTTATATGCAAGGTTTGCTATTGACTGTGATTGAGAATACTTGATTGTGTGCTTTGTGGGTTTTAGGTTATAGTTTATATGCAAGGTTTGCTATTGACTTAACTAAGAACGCTTGGTGTATGGTTGATGTATTTTCTGTTATAGTTTGTATGCAAGGTTTGCTATTGATTGTAGTAGAAGTACTTAATTTATCCCAGGACCACATAGCACTAATTATACATAATTTAAGAACGAACCCTTAACTTGATTAACATTCTTTGTGAAAGTCAATTCGAAGCATTGAGTAAACGTAGTTGGGGAGCATTGATGACCTAGTCCTCTCACCTCTTGATCTCATTCACATATTCTTGTTAACTGTTTTCTTAGTTTAATTTAGTTTTAATCTCAAATCAATCAAATCAATCTGAAATCTCTTGGTTACCGTTACTTGCTTAGCTTTAATTAGAATTAGTTTTAGTCGATAAATCACTTTTCCTCGTGGGAACGATCCCTACTTGTCGCTGTACTTATCTCACGATTCGTGCACTTGCGAGTTAGGTTTTTATAACACGATTTTACACATCAAAGCCGCACCAAAAACGGCTCATTCAAATACACGAACCATAGACGTAACTCGTGGGCTGCCCATTTATTACGAGCGTACAGAAGAGGGATTGGTGTATTAAAAGAGGACTCCCCCCAAGACAACAGAAACTAGACAGGAGGAAGAAGGAAAACTCTTCATGTATCCAGATATCCTGACTCCAACCCCAGTAAGGTATCGGTGTTGAAGTCAGGGGGGACTTCTGTTAACCACCAAAAATGGTAGGGGTTCAAAGAAGAATTTTCCATCTGTATTAGGGAAGAATCCGGATAGAATGAAAGACCTCCTGGTACCCCACCACAGGAGTACGCTTTCTATCAATCCTAATCGGGGTCAAAATCTCCTAAATCTCTGGGATATCAAAGAACACATAAACTAAGTTACCAGACCTTGATACCCCGCCGTCACACTAGCATGGTACCCCGGTACCCTTGTATCCTGATACATGTATACAGAGTACAATCAAGTAGGGAGTGAGATGTCCAGGTACCCTGATCCCGTTTGAACCAGTTAAAACCAATAGAAAGTACCAGGACAAGACGACGACACGTAGAAAGACAGTAAGACGCCATTGTTTTGGTAAATAAGGAAAGAGATTCCTTCCCGCACTAGAGACTTGTGTTTAAAATAGGGGTAAACTCTATCAAATTCCGCAAAGTAAGGGGTCACTTGATTCCTAGATGGAAGATAACTACCATTTCACCAATCACCATGGAGATTTCCCAAAAATCTCTAGGTCATTAGACCTAAATTAGAGGAGTGCTCAGCAAGCACAAGGGAATATATAAACAACATGATACTATAGAGTAAGGCACGTTAACTTGTAATATAAAGGAACCCTACAGTATTTTTCTACTTATCGACATGCACGAGAGTTTCACCACCATCTCCATCTAAGACATATTTCTGTCATGATAGCTCAACCATTGTACTTTTCTATTTTTTACAATCAATACAAAAAGCGAAATATGTGAACCTTGTTTATTAGTCATTATCATTCATCATTACCATAATATTTGAGCATTCTTTACTGAGAGCCTAAGGTATCGAACTAACTAATACCTCTCCGACTGAATCTACCCCAATCACAGTCACTTGAATTGTTAATTGGAAGTCCACCCCAATGATACTTTTCGGTTAACAAATACAAAGCAAACTCGGGGTACCTATCAAGAATTATACCAACCGAAACAAATCTTCCTTCAAACCCTACGGATAAAATCTGCTAAGGTGATCAATGTTCCAGGTGTGGTTTACTGGGTAACCATCCATATCTTTTAGCTTGTAGGCCCCAATCCGAACCACAATTTTTATCAAGTAGGGACCTTCCTAGTTGGGAGTGATCAAACCAAAATTGGTATGATTTTGGCCCTCATTTTCGATTCTTTTTGCTTGATTCTCAGGCATTTCCCCGTGTTTAATGGTGTTAAATTTAGTGTTTCAGGTTTTATCAGGTTTCAAGAGCAATTGGAATGAAGTGGAGGACTTGTGTGCAAAAAGGCACACAAATGGGAAGAAACAGGGCATATTTGCCACTTAGGCAAGAGGAGGTCACTACATGGTCGCCATGGCAACAGAGGATTATTCAGAATATCAGAAGGTCGCCATTTGGTTGCCACTTGGTCGCCATGGTGACAGAATGTCTCTAAAAGCATCAGGTGGGTTGCCATGGCGACCCACCCTTGCAAATGGCAACCTCACTCTTCAAAGGCAGGGTTGCCACTTATGGTCGCCATAGCGACCTTGATGTGCAAGTGGCGACCTCTTCACCATTTGCTCATGGTCACCACTTGCTAAATGGCAAAAAAGATGGTTTTCATGGTGACCTTTGCATCTAACCGTTTTGCGCACCAGGGTCGCCATAGCGACCAAATAGCGAACTTGGCGCCACATCAGCGAATCAAGCAGTTATTAATACATGTCCAAGAGTGTGTATAAGTAGAACGGCCATCCATCTTCAAAGGGATCCGAACCTTAGAGAAAGAGCACGAAATTGCTTCCTTTGAGATCTAGCTTTCTCATCCATGGCACACCATTCCTAATCCTCCATTTCTCTACTTGAACTCATCTAATCCCATCCAAACCTCAACACAAAACCTTGATTCCTTAAATCATTCCTATCCCACCATTTCTCCACCCAAATTCCTTTGCCACTTTCCACCAAAACACCCACATTTCAAGACATATCATTTACTTCCATTCCTTACATTTAGGAGCATAGAAAAGAAGAAGGATCAAGCTTAAAGAAGGTGACCCAAGGGTTATTTCCTTACTATTTACTTCTTTTCATTTATTACTAATATGTGTAACTAAACCCCTAATCTAGGGGATAGATTTGAGGATCAATTGGTTGTGGGTATTAGCTTAGCTTGTAATGAATCTCTTATGTGTTCCATTCTTTCAAATTATTAGATTCTATTCATTATGTAATTGACTTGTATATCACTTGTTAATTGCAATCTTGAGTGGAGTAATTTGTTATATATTCATATGTGGATTGACACTCCTTGTGTGATTAAGAACCTATTGAATAGGATAGATTAGTGGTGGGTATATCAACCCCACTAATCTAAGCCTTTAAAGGTTAACATAATGAGATTGGTACATTAAAGTCGCTATATGGTATTACCCACATTCAATTGTTAATCGATCTATTCCCTAGCTATCTTATTAATTGTTTTCATCACTACTCTTATCAAGGTGTTGAGTATTCTATTTTTCATAACATTTGTGTATTTTTATTTTAAGTAGTTAGCATTGGTGGTTTTTGAAACCACACATCTATCAAACACTATGATTTATTTTATTGTTCAAAGATTAGTCAATCTATCTAATTAGCACTCCATATCCCTGTGGAATGAACTTGCTTACCATTTGCTATCAAATCACATTTTAAAAGGATTAAGTGGCTTAAAAGGGTTTTCAAGAATCAAACAAAATTATATCATTTTTGTGAGTGCACGACGGCTCATCAAAAATTGGCGCCGCTGCCGGGGAATGGTAGCGTTGATTACATAGATTGACTTCTCTTTTTAGGTTGCATTTTCTTTAGTTGCTCATATTGACAAGTTGTATTAAACTGTAGGCTTCATTGGAATTCTTTACGTGGTAGTGTTGTGTTGTGCGAATTTTAGGAAATGGATTCTCTTGTGGAACAAATGGAAAATTTCAATAGAGAAATGATGACATTTGCCACAAAGACCTCAAGGGGAGTGGAGAGCCAAGTAAGAGTGCCCGAGGAGGTGGAATTTCATGAAGAAGGTATGGAAGATGAGATGAGACGAAACCTTCACGTAACACAAGCAACCTATGAGAAGCTTTTGAATGGATTTATAGATGCCAGTCAAAGTAGGTTCTTGAAGCTAGAAGAATCAATCGGTAGACTTGAAGGGCATGTAGGAAGGATTGCGGATAAGGTGTTAAGTGGAGAGGTAATAGGCTCAAGTGACTCTCTCAATTTTGGTAGTGCAAGAGCCATTTTGAGAAGCGGGAGAGTAGTGAATAATGGAAGAAACGAGGGGGTTAATGTTGATAACAACAACTCACCTATAGAAGGTAATGATGAAGAAGATGTGGTGCCAGTGAGAGAGAATGTTGGTAGGGAGAAGGCTCTAATTCCGGAAGAAGTAGAACCACCAAAGGAAAATCCTAGTAACAACACACCTCTTAACCCCAGCTTCTCCAGAGTACCATACCCGGGAAGGTTGAAGAAGGATAGGTTGGAACAATCATTCAAGGATATCTATGATGTGTTTTATAAAGTAACAATCAATCTACCTCTTCTAGAGGAAATTCAGAAGTGCCGGCGTATGGGAAGTTTTTCAAAGAGTTGAATAAGGAAAAGTACAGGTTTAGGCCGAAGAATCAAGAGAGACTGGACTAGAATGCAAGTGCGGTCATTCAAAAGAGACTCCCGCCGAAGCTTAAAGATCCAGGAAGTTTCATTATCAACATAACAATTGGTGGAGAAGGACAAGTGAGGGCTATACTTGATCTTGGGGCAAGCATCAACTTGATGCCTTTCTCAATTTACAGAAACTTGGGGTTGAATGAGTTAAGACCAACTAAAATGTCTCTCATTTTGGTGGATCAATCGGCTAGGCAACCTAGAGGGATAGTTGAGGATGTCCTTATCCAAGTTGATAAACTAATCATCCCTGCAGACTTTGTAGTACTAGAAATGGAGACCGATCTAGATGAAAAAGACTCTGTGATTCTTTTGGGATGCCCTTTCATGGCTATAGCAAAGGCAGTAATTAATGTGCATGAGGGGAAGTTGACGTTGAAGGTTCTTGATGAAGTGGTGGAGTATAAGGTATTTGAGTCTTTGGCGTGTACCATTGGGGCGCATGATTACTACAGTGTGGATATCTTGGATGATATTGAGGAAAAAGCTAATATGAGGGCTAAATTAGGAAGTAAACAGCCCCTTAATTTGGGAAACAAATCAACTCATTATTCTTTGAAAACTAATTAAAAAGGAAACAAATCAGCTGAAATTGAATCTCCTCCAAACTTGTGCCACACGCCTAAACTTGTGCCTCATGCCTAAGTCTTCTCTTATTCGGCCCAATCCATTGCCTTGATGACGTTAATTAAGCCTTGGTCTTCATGTGGGCTTATCTTAGACTTCAACAATTTAGAATCAGCCCAAGTGTCTTGAATTAGGCCATTGAGTGCCTCTTTGAATCTTATAGCCCTTGCCCTTGTTATTGGTCCAACCGGAACATGCAATGGGTCTCTTGGTGCAACTCCCTTATTCTCATCATTCCCTCTCTCTTGAAAAGGATTTGTCCTTAAATCATCACCTACATCAAAATGAGAAAAATCAGAAACTTGAAGCTTGCACTAACATTATACTCACTTGGAAGATCTAACTTGTAGGCATTGTCATTGATCCTTTCAAGCACTTGAAATGGGCCATCTCCCCTAGGAAGTAATTTAGAACGCCATAGGATTGGAAACCGTTCCTTCCTCATATGCAACCACACCCAATCACCTGGCTCAAACACAACTTTCTTGCGCCCTTTATTAGCTTGGTTTGCATATTGTTCAGTTCTCCTCTCGATATTTTGCCGAGTCTTTTCAAGGATTTGCTTAACAAAATTTGCCTTTTTTCTTCCCATCCAAGTTAACATGCTCATTCACAGGTAAAGGAATTAAATCCAAAGGAGTTAACGGATTAAAACCATACACAATTTCAAAAGGCGAAAAATGAGTTGCAGAATGCACACTCCTATTATAAGCAAACTCTACATGCGGCAAACAATCCTCCTATGTTTTTAAGTTCTTTTGTATTATAGCACGCAACAAGGCAGATAAAGTCCTATTAACTACTTCAGTTTGACCATCAGTTTGTGGATGACAAGTAGTAGAAAATAAAAGTTTAGTTTCTGACTTGCCCCACAGAGTTTTCCAAAAGTAGCTTAAGAACTTAGCATCTCTATCCGAAATAATGGTTTTAGGCATGCTATGCAATCTAACAATTTCTTTGAAAAACAAATTAGCAATATGTGATGCATCATCAGTTTTATGACAAGGAATGAAATGTGCCATTTTAGAAAACCTATCAATAACCACATATATAGAATCTCTACCCCTCTTTGACCTAGGCAAACCCAGCACAAAATCCATATAAATATCAATCCAAGGTCCACTAGGTATAGGCAAAGGAGTATACAAACCATGAGGCTGAACCCTAGACTTAGCTTGTCAACATGTAATGCATTTCTCACAAATTCTCTCTACATCACGTTTCATATGAGGCCAAAAGAAGTGTTCATGCAAAACATCTAGTGTCTTGGCTATACCAAAGGGCCCCATTAAACCTCCCCCATGAGCTTCTCTAACAAGCAATTCACGCTACGAACTCTTAGGCACACATAATTTAGTTTCACATGCATTGAATACGTTGCCAAAATCAGCATCTTCCACATACAATTCTTTAATGTGGTCAAAACCAAACAATTTAGCATCCAAAGAGGAAAGTAAAATGTACCTTATAGACAAAGAATCAGCGACCATGTTTTCCTTACCTTTTTTGTACTTGATCACATATGGAAATGTTTCTATGAACTCCACCCACTTGGCATGCCGCTTATTTAGCTTGTGCTGCCCTTTTAAATGTTTCAAGGACTCATGATCCATATGAGTCACAAATTCTTTCGGCCAAAGATAGTGTTGCCAAGTTTCCAAAGCCCTAACCAAAGCATACATCTCCTTGTCATAGGTAGGATAATTCAAGGCTGCTCCGCTTATTTTCTCACTTAAAAATGCAATGAGACGTCCTTCTTGCATTAGAACAGCTCTAATACCTATTCCTGAAGCATCACACTCAATCTCAAAATTTTTAGCAAACTCAGGCAAAGCAAGCGAAGGTGCATTAGTTAATTTTTCCTTAATCAAGTTAAATGCCTTTTCTTGTTCATTACCCCACTTAAAACCCACATTCTTTTTGATAACTTAAGTTAAAGGTGCAGCTAGACTACTAAAGTCTTTCACAAACCTCTTATAGAAACTAGCCAAACCATGAAAACTTCTCACTTGTCCCACATTTGTCGGTTTCGGCCATTCCTTAATTGCATTAACCTTTTCCTCATCAACCCCAATTCCCTTAGCACTAACAACAAGACCCAGAAAAAAAAGCTATCTGTGCAAAAGGTCCACTTTTTTAAATTAGCAAACAATTTTTATGTTCTTAAAACACCTAAAACAAGTTTTAAATGTTCAACATGCTCATCCAAATGTTTGCTATAAATCAGAATGTAATCAAAGTAAACAACCACAAATTTTCCAAGAAAAGCACGCAAAATATGGTTCATTAATCTCATGAAAGTACTTGGTTCATTAGTTAACCTAAAAGGCATAACTAACCACTCATCACCTTTTTTCATCCTAATTTGATGATATCCACTTTTAAGATCAATTTTAGTGAAAACAATAGAACCATGCAATTCATCAAGCATATCATCTAATCTAGGATTAGGATGTCGATACTTTACAGTGATATTGTTGATGGCACGACAATCAACACACATCCTCCATGTTCCGTCCTTCTTAGGCACAAGCAATACGGGAACCGCATAAGGACTCATACTCTCACGAACATACCCCTTTTCCATGAGCTCTTCAACCTGCCTTTGAAGTTTCTTTGTCTCCTTGGGATTACTTCTATATGCGGGTCTATTTGGAATTGGTGCTCCGGGTACAAAATCAATTTGATGCTCAATCCCCCTTATTGGTGGTAAACCAATAGGCATCTCCTCGGGAAACACTTCATCAAAGTCCTGCAAAAGTGAAACAACAACACTAGACAAAGAAGAGTCAATTTCGTTAGCACTAAAACATCCTCTTTGTACAAAAGTACAATCATTGGCTGATTTGAAAACAAAGCTCTTTTAATCTCACTCCCTCTTGCATAAAAACTCACTTGTTTTTTCTCTTTTTTTTTCTCATCAGCCTCTTTTTCTTTTTCAATTTTCTTTTCTTTTTTTGCTGTTTCGGACTCCCTCTCTTTTGAACTCTCACTCTCCTTTTTAACATCTCTCTCTTTTCTTTAACCTCACTTGATTTTCATATACTTGGCTTAGGGTTAAAGGTACAAGAGTGATTGGCCTTTTATTGAGTACAAATGAGTATCTATTGGTATATCCATCATGAGTCACATGCCTATCAAACCGCCATGGTCTTCCCAAAAGGATATGACTCACATTCATTGGTACCACGTCACAAATAACTTCATCTTGGTATTTGCCAATTGAAAATGACACCAACACCTGTTTATTCACCCTAACTTCCCCACTATCATTCAACCATTGTAGCTTATAAGGTTTTGGGTGCTTCAAAGTTGTCAAATTCAATTTTTCTACCAAAATAGTGCTAGCCACATTAGTATAACTCCCCCCATCAATAATCATACTACATACCTTATCATTAACATGGCAGCGGGTGTGAAAAATGTTATCACGTTGTACCTCATCATCTTCCTTGGCTTGAGCACTAAGAGCTCTTCTCGCCACCAAAAGCTCTCCTCCAACCGGATATTCAAAGTCACTTGCATCCTCCAATGGTGGCATAGACTCATCATCGGATTTGATATCACCATCATCCCTCAAAACCATTACTCTCTTGTTTGGGCATTGTGAGGCAATATGACTTGCTCGTAAACACTTAAAGCATTTAATGTCATGGTTTCTAGAAGGTTGAGGATCTGATTTACCTTGATTTAATGAGCCTCCAGCCTTATGATCTTTAGGAGGTTCGGCTTTGGCCTTGAAACTAGGCTGGTCCTCCTTCTTGCTCCAATTCGGTTTCCATAATGATGAAGAACCTGAATTTTGCCCAACCCATGTGGAACCCTTCCTCTTCAATTGTTGTTCCAGTTTGATGGCCGTGTGTACCATGTCAGTCAATTCAACATAACGTTGCAACTCCACTACATTTGCAATGTCTCAGTGTAGCCCATTTAGAAACCTAGGCATAGTCGCCTCTCGGTCCTCCTCCACATCAGCTTGAATCATGGCTATCTCTATCTCCTTGTAGTAGTCTTCAACACACTTAGACCCTTGAGTAAGAGTTTGCAATTTTTGAAACAAACCCCTATAATAGTGACTTGGAATGAATCTCCTCCTCATAACAGTTTTCATCTCCTCTCATGTCTCAATAGGTCTTTCTCCATTCTGTCTCCTACTCACAATCAATTGATCCCACCAAACAATAGCATAATTAGTGAATTCTATGGCTGGCAATTTCACTTTCTTCAATTCGGAGTAATCATGGCAATCAAACACCAACTCTATTCTTTTCTCCCACTCCAAATAAGCTTCAGGATCAGTTTTACCTTGGAAGGTTGGAATCTTCACCTTTATACTACCCAAATTATTATCAACCCTCTCTCCATACCTATTTCCTCTATTCCCATACCTATCTTCTCTATTCCTATACCTATCTCCTCTACCTCCCATTCCACGCCTAAATCTTCCCGCACCCACATTGGACATGCGATCATCCCCCTCCATGTCATTTTCATCCCCGTAATAATCATTAACTTCTTCTCTAACTGGAACTCTCTCTCTCCTACGTGCTTGTGGAACGAGTCATGGCTGTTTCGCACATTCGTTTTCCACTTGATCTAAGCGCTCATGTAATTGTTCCAATTCCCCCCTCATCATCCGTCTCATCTCCCCTACTAATGCCTCCTTCCAATTCTTTAGATCCGCCGGGATGGAAGAATCCTCAGTAGTGCCTTTATCTTTGTTATCAGACATGTTTTCCTGCAAGAAAATGATTAGGAAAAAAAAAGGACCTCATGACACTCCCTCACGTGTTTCGCTCAAATAATCAATTCACTCAACACTCGTGTTTTCACACAATATACTTGGCTTTTACCCTCAGTACGTACTCACCACTCTCTTGCCTTTTTCCACTCGTAGTTTCTCAAAAGTTCTTATCGAACTAACCAAACAATAATCAGGATTTCTTAGCCACGTTCCTAAGAAACAAAAATTTTCTAGGTTCAAACGAAACGAATCACAACAAAACTGAAATAACAGGGATGAGTTTCTACTACCAGGAATTTATTTATTTATTTTTTAAATAATACCACTGCACCAAACAAGAAGAGGAATGACAATAGTTGATATATATATTCAACTATACGATCGTTCAGAAACAAATTTTTTTAATAATACCATGTTTTTTTTTTCTTTACCGACCTTGATCAACAAGCAAGATCTTTGGTATTTTTTTTTTTTGGTACTGGACTTGATCAAACGGAATCAAAGAAGAAGAATAATAACAAAGATAGATTAAACCTGATGTTAGAAGCCTAAGCTCTGATACCAACTGATACGAACCTTGTCTATTGTAACAAGGTTGACTCCTAGGATCGTTCTAACCTCTGGTTTGGATGGAAACCGCGACACACCACCTATATTGAGATGCGAACCTTGGTATAAGGAAGATGCCACAATCAAGGATGAAATACTTGATTGATAAGTCAAGGAGGAACGCCACAGAGAAAATCTGATAAGTTCCAACTAGTTCTCGAAGAACAAAAGAGAAAATTCTCTCAATTTTCATTAAAATTCAAGTCTGCCGAAAAGTTACATAAGATGGTTCCTTTTAAACTAAAACCCTAAAAGACAAGAAAGGCTACACGCCAATCTCAAAAAAGGGTAACAAGAAATTCGGCCATTAAGGCCTTACAAAGCGAAAACTAAAAGGACAATAATTGCCTTACAAACGAGAAAGAAAATAAACACTAAAACAAGCAACTATTGACTTGTTCCCTATTTGGAAGGCTAAATTAGGAAGTAAATCAGCCCCTTAATTTGGGAAACAAATCAACTCATTATTCTTTGAAAACTAATTAAAAAGGAAACAAATCAGCTGAAATTGAATCTCCTCCAAACTTGTGCCACACGCCCAAACTTATGCCTCATGCCTAAGTCTTCTCTTATTCTGCCTAATCCATTTGCTTTGATGACGTTAATTAAGCCTTGGTCTTCATGTGGGCTTATCTTGGACTTCAACAATTTAGAATCAGCCCAAGTGTCTTGAATCAGGCCATTGAGTGCCTCTTTGAATCTCTTAGCCCTTGCCCTTGCCCTTGTTATTGGCCCAACCGGAACATGCAATGGTTCCCTTGGTGCAGCTCCCTTATTCTCATCAAGTTGATGTTGAAGGTTCTTGATGAAGTGGTGGAGTATAAGGTATTTGAGTCTTAGGCGTGTCCAATTGGGGTACATGATTGCTACAATATGGATATCTTGGATGATATTGAGGAAGAAGCTAATATGAGGGTATGTTATCAAGAGATGATAGACGAAGTGATTACTGAGGATAGCGAAGGTGAGAATGGGTTGGTTGAACAACGGGGGAGCAAACAGGATGAACCCCCGCCCCAAAGAAACTGGAGTTGAAAGAACTTCCTTCAAACTTGAAGTACGTATTCCTAGATGATAGTCAAGCCTTTCCGGTTATCATTGCGGCTAACCTAGACTCAAGTGAGGAGCAGAGATTGCTTGTGATCTTGAGGAAATACAAAAAAGCTATAGGGTGGACACTAGACGATATCAAATGAATTAGCTTGATGTTATGTATGCATAAGATCCTTTTGGAATAAGACACAAAGCCGACTAGGGAGGCGTAATGTAGGTTGAATCCGGTTATGCAAGAGGTTGTCAAAAAGGAGGTGTTGAAGCTTTTAGATGTCCGGATCATCTACCAGATTTCGGATAGCAAGTGGGTAAGCCATATACATGGGTACCAAAGAAATCCGAAATCAAGGTTGTGAAGAATGAGAAGAATGAGTTGATTCCTCAACGGTTACAGACAGGATGTAGGTTGTGTATTGATTATAGGAAATTGAACACAAGCACTCGAAAAAACCATTTTCCTCTTCCTTTTATTGACCAGATGTTGGAGCGTCTCGCAGGTCATAGCCATTATTGTTTCCTAAATGGCTATTCTGGGTATAACCAAATAATCATTGCTCTTGAAGATCAAGAAAAGACTACATTTACATGTCCATTTGGCACTTATGCTTATAGGAGAATGCCCTTTGGGCTATGCAACGCACCGGCCACCTTCCAAAGGTGCATGACCTCAATTTTCTCAGATATGGTAGAAGACATTATAGAGATTTTCATGGATGACTTTTCAGTATTTGGGGCTTCATTTGATGAATGTTTGGAGAATCTGTCGTTGGTACTCCAGAGATGTGAGGAGACAAGTCTAGTGCTTAATTGGGAAAAATGACACTTTATGGTTAAAAGTGGTATTGTTTTAGGCCATGTGATTTCCGAAAAGGGCATTGAGGTCGATAAGGCGAAGATTGAGGTAATTAAGAGTTTGCCTCCTCCTAGATTGGTCAAGGATATTAGATCATTCCTGGGGCATGCAGGGTTTTATAGGCAATTCATAAAAGACTTCTCGAAAATTGCAAGACCATTGTGCACCTTCCTTCAAAAGGATGTAGAATTCAAGTTCGATGAAGATGTAGCATTGCTTTTAAGATTTTGAAAGAAGCGCTAACCTTGGCTCCCATCATCATGCCACCACAATGGAGTTTCCCCTTTGAACTTATGTGTGATGCCTCCGATTATGCCATAGGGGCAGTTTTGGGACAGCGCATAGAGAAGCTTCCGCATGTCATTTATTATGCATCAAGGACTCTCAATGATGCTCAAATGAACAACTCAACTACAGAAAAGGAGTTATTGGCGATAGTATTTGCCTTGGAAAAGTTTAGGCAATAATTGGTGGGTGTTAAAGTTGTTGTATACACGGATCATGCCGCCATCCGGTATCTATTGCAAAAAAAGGATGCAAAGCCTAGGTTGATTAGGTGGATACTCTTATTGCAGGAATTCGACCTTGAAATTAGGGACAAGAAGGGGTGTGAGAATGTGGTGGCGGATCATTTGAGTAGACTAACTCAAGGAACTCTGATCGAACCAAAATTGGTATGATTTTGGTCCCCATCTCCTTCTCCTTTTGTTCGATTCTTGGGCATTATCCTGTGATTTAATGGTGTAAATTAAGTGTTTTCAGGTTTTATTAGAACTCAAGGGCATTTGCAAAGAAGATGAAGAATTTGGTGCAAAAAGACTCACAAATAGGTGAAACAGGGCATTCTCGCTATTTGAGCAAGAAAAGTCGCCACATGGTCGCCATGGCGATAGAGGAAATTGCAAAGCATCTCATGGTCGCCATTTGAGGTCGCCATGGCGACCTACACTTGCAAATGGCGACCACATAGGAATTCCAACGTAGGAATTCCAAAGTGGGAATGGTCGCCACTTGGTCGCCATTTGTTCGCCATGGCGATAGAAGAACCCATGAGAGGTCGCCATTTGAGGTCGCCTGGCGACCACGTTGGAATTCCAGGAGAGGTCGCCATGAGAGGTCGCCATTTGTGTTGGCATTCAGGAGGGGTATTCTTGTCATTTCATACCCATTTCATACCCTAGCTTTTCACACCTATAAATACATCACTATTTTTCCTCTTGTAGACAACTCTTGACCACCAAGAAACCTCCTTTCTCCACCATTCCTTTTCTCTCCATTTTTTCTCCTACCTAAACTTAACATCTAGATTACTTCCATTAATCATTCCTTTTCTTCCCATCTTCTACACAAATATCCTTAGTCACTTCCCATTTGACTCCACCTATCTAGGCATATCCTCATCATCCACTTTTTACACAAGGAGCATCAAAGGCAAGGAAATGATCAAGCTTACAAAAGGTGGCCCATGGGTGATTTCCTAATCTTTTACTTGCCTTCCCGTTGATTGTAATATGTGTAATTAAATCCCCTTTCTAGGGTTTTGATGTGAGAACATTTGGATTGGGATTTGCTTAAGCTTTAATATATTTTTAATCTCTATTTGTGTTGTATTCATTTTATAATTAGATTCTATGCATTATGTAATTGACATGTATACCCACTAGTTGATTATAATCTAGCTTAGGATAATTTGTTATATAATCTTGATTGGATTAACAACCTTGATGGATTGAGAACATAGTGAGTAGGATAGATTGTCGGAGGGTATATCAACCACGATAATCTAAGCCATTAATTGTAACAAATCGATCCCGCCGTGACCCCCTCTCCTTAATCGGTTAGGCATTGCGGTGGGAAGTTGTTTAAGGTTCATAATAATGGCCTAAACACATTTTAGAAATCAATTGGTTAACATTTATGAGATCCATTCACTAAAGTAGCTTGATAAGCATTTCCCGTAATTCATTTGTGATCCCATTAATTCCCTAGCTATTCTCTTAATTGTTAATTCCATTTATCTTATCTAGATTTGTTAAGTACTCTTTTATTAGTTTATTAGGTTTATTTTTCATGTATGTTTGATGGCTTGACAACCCATTCACTCATCCATATTTTTATGATTTATTTTATTGCATATAGATTAGTTAATTTATTCAACTAATCACTCTAATTCCTTGTGGAACGAATCCCACTTGCCACTTTACTAATTTTCTATCTAAGTGGTGAAAAATCGGTTTTCTAAAAGATCGCATTTAAATATCATTTTGTTGAGTACACAAACGACACTCATCAAAATTGGCGCCGCTGCTGGGGAGTTAAAGCGGTTGTTGAATCAATTGACTTTTCTTGTTTAGTTTTTATTAATTTTTAGTCTTTTAGTTGTTTTTAGTCTTTTAGTTTCTTTTTACTTCTTTGGTAGTTTTTGTTTCTTTTGTTTCAGGATTCTATGGATTTCTTCATGCAAAATCAAGGGCCTAGCTACGAGACTCATGGGAATGGCTTCAATGTGGATTGGTGGATGAACCAAGATTCCTTCTCATCATGCCATTCAAATGCCATAAATGATGAGAGGAAAAATTGCATGGAGGATCACTTTCGGGAGATTGAGAGCATCCATGCTTCTCAACGAAAGACCATGGAGTTATTCCAATCCGCACAACGAGCACATGAGGAGAGGATGTCCAACCATGTGATCCCTAGTTGGCCGGATCAATCAATAGAATCGGTGTATCCCAAGCAAGGGAGGACAAAGAGCCGTGTACACGCTCTTGTACAAGTATATGAGAATGGAGCGGAAGTTGTGGAAGAACCACCAAGGAACCAAGAGCAAGGCACGAAATTGGAAGAACGATTAGCTTTACTTCAAGAGAGATTGGTGAAAACCTCCCAAGGGAAGGAAGAGTTGGAAAGAAAAATACAACTCATGGTAAAGGAGTTGGAAGAAAAGGAGGCCTTGGGGAAGGTGAAGATTGAAGAGCTTGAAGTGAAAAATGAGAAGCTCACTCTTGAAATAAACATGCTCAAAGAAGAAAATGCTACCTTATGGAGGAAGGTAGGAGAAGTCTCCAACAAGAACAAGGAGTTGGAAATACAAGTTGGGAGACTTGAAGTTGAGGGGAATTCCACATTAAAGGAATTAGAAGACCTTGCAAGGCTATTTGAAGAATTCGAAGAAGAGTGTGCAAGGAAGACAAGGAAGTTGCTTATGGAAGTGGAGCGGAAGGCAAAAGCTTTGGAAGAAACGAATGAGGCACTTGGTAGGAAGGATGAAGCCCTCAAAATAGCAAAAGTGAAGGAGTGTGACTACATTGTCTATGTAGACAAGGTGGAAAAAGAGGTCAAGGCGCTACAAATGAAGCAACATCAAAGGCCACATAGTCACCAACCAAGAGGGAGTTTTCTTAACCATCCTCCTACTTGCTATTTTTGTTTTCAAAAAGGGCACTTCAAAGCTCATTGTTTTAAATTCCATAAGCATGAAAAATTGAAAAAGTCTAGGAATAGGAAGAGTCCACCTAGAGTTAAGCAAATTTGGGTAAGAAAAGACTTGGTTGAACAAGTTAGACCCAAAGGAAAAGAAAAAGGGAAATCAACTCAACTTGTTTGGGTTGTGAAAAAGAACATATTTCCAAACTTGATAAAACCTCCTTTAGTTGATGACACCCCTAGCACAAGTACATAATTTTGAAAATCTTTTTTGTGCATTTTATTTTTTATGCTTTATTTGTTTAGTTTATTTCTTTTGAATAAATGGTGTTCCAAACTCTTGTTGGCAATTGCTTATATTGGTTATATTTTGCCGGAACTTTCTAATATGTTTTGTGAGTGTGTAGATTTTCTATTGCTTCTTAAGGAAGCAAATGTGTGTTGCTTGTGCAGCAAGGCAAGGTTCTTTATCGCTTGGAAGGAAACAAAGTCAACTTGCAAGTCTTGGAGGGACAAGCAAGCCAAGAGTGCTCATAAAAAGGGCAAGGACCTTATCCTAAGGAAGCAACATTGTGAGAGTTCAATGTGTGGGAGCACCATGCCACGTCTTGCATAGACGTTAAATCGTGCGCTTGGTGGGAGGCAACCCACTTAGGTACATTTCTATTCTAGTTTAAATTTTGTTTTTGTCTTTATTTTATTTTTGCTTAGAATAAGGTTGTGAATTGTTTGTGATAGTGGATCTAGGCTTTGAATGATCATATATTTTATCCACATGGATTGTGATGATAACTCTTGATGAACTTGCATTGATATATCTCTTGAGTTGATTATGAGCATATAGGATATTCTTGAGACACTTGGTTACAATATTTGGGATAAATTTTAATATGGACATTGATGTGTTTTTAAACTCTTTGATTGAGGATGTGTTGCACCGAATTTACCAGTATATGCCCCAAAGACATTGAGGACAATGTCTAATTTAGGTTTAGGGGTGTGTGCACATCATCATCTCTTGTTTGCAATTATGTGTAAAAACATTTTGAGCCTAAATTTTTCAAAAATTTCAAAAATCTTGTGATAATGCCATGTTTGAGCATATTTTGCTTGTTCAGATTGTGCCTTTGTGTGTGCAAGTAAGGAATTGTGTATCTTTGCCTTGCTTAGTTTAGATTAACTTTATGCCATTTAGGGTTGCATTGCTCAAAGCGCGCTAGTTCTTTTCTCTTGATGTTAGAGTGAATATTCAATTGTGCTTGAAGGTTAGGAATTAATAGTGGAGACTTCCCGTGAGGTTCACAAACACGGCCCTAAAAAGCGTATTTTGAGGGAAAGTTTTTACTCTTTAAAACACTCATTCAAACACATGTCAAGCATATTTTAAAATGTCTCATTCGCACTTAAATGTTGTTTGCCATAGAACATATGGACTGCTTGTGGATGCCTTGATTGACTTTGTGGACAATCTTTTAGAAATGATTTTAGGCAATGCATGTGAAAAACCACCAAATTGTCCTAAATACTTCCTATCCCTCTAATGTGTGTGCTCCATCGCCCATTTGAAGCCAAACACAATTAAGCTTTTCATTCATGAACCACATCAACATAAACCATATAGCCTAAACACTAGACTTACCTTGTACCAAATGGTTTGCTAACGCTTAGGGGTTGAATGTAAGGCGTGTACCTAGGCAAATATGTATGTGCAAACACATGAAAAAGATGAAATGCAATGCTTGAAAAGAAAAAGAAAAGAAAAGCAATGCAAAAGAAAAGAAAAAGAAAAAAAAATGATGAATGAGGCACAAAGTGCCTAGATCAATTTTATGGAATTAAATGAGCTACTCAATGAAAATTAAGAGTAGAAAATGCACAAAGTAAATTGTAAGCCTAGACGTCTAAGTGTGGAATATGCAAGTTGTAATGAGTAAGTTGTGCTTAATTAGAATGTATGCCTTAGTGTGACCTTTGGGTGTTTGAAATCCATTTTTCCTATTTATTGACTCACCATTCACCTTTTGCCCCATTACAACCAAATGAAAAGACCTATTTGATCTTTAGGGATGTCCACTTTGGAAATTTTGGTTGATGCATGTTCTTTCCGTTCATGGTTTTCAATTCCATTCATGAGACAAATTCTTAGAAATTGTGTTTTTAAATGATCATGTGCAATTATATTTGATATTTTGAGCATAAACTCATATTGCATATGGATTGTGAGTGAAGCCTAGGATTCCGTGTGAAAATGAGAGAATCCGGTGAGGATTAGATGTCGAGGTGAATTACATTCTTTTCCTAATGGCACTTTAGTTTTGAAGCTTAAGCATCTTGAATGTGGAATCGCGTTGCGTGCAATGTTTACTTAGAGTGGCATGTCTTTAATCTTTATTTAGCATATCTTACATGCATTATTTCCTAATGAGCACAACGTTGGTTTAATCTCTTCACTTTTGGTTTTACAAGTCGAAATATTGGCTTTTGAGTCTTTTACAAAGAGTTGGTGCTTTAATGTGATTATTTGATTTTTAGATACATGTCCATTGTGTGCTTATGTGTTTTGCTCGAGGACGAGCAAAAGTTAGGTTTGGGGGTATTTGATCGAACCAAAATTGGTATGATTTTGGTCCCCATCTCCTTCTCCTTTTGTTCGATTATTGGGCATTATCCCGTGATTTAATAGTGTAAATTAAGTGTTTTCAGGTTTTATTAGAACTCAAGAGCATTTGCGAAGAAGATAAAGAATTTGGTGCAAAAAGACTCACAAATAGGTGAAACAGGGCATTCTCACTATTTGAGCAAGAAAAGTCGCCACATGGTCGCCATGGCGATAGAGGAAATTGCAAAGCATCTCATGGTCGTCATTTGAGGTCGCCATGGCGACCTACACTTGCAAATGGCGACCACATAGGAATTCCAACGTAGGAATTCCAAAGTGGGAATGGTCGCCACTTGGTCGCCATTTGGTCGCCATGGGGACAGAAGAACCCATGAGAGGTCGCCATGGCGACCTAGAAGGACAAGTGGCGACCACGTTGGAATTCCAGCGTAGGAATTCCAGTGTTGGCATTCAGGAGGGGTATTCTTGTCATTTCATACCCATTTCATACCCTAGCTTTTCACACCTATAAATACATCACTATTTTTCCTCTTTTAGACAACTCTTGACCACCAAGAAACCTCCTTTCTCCACCATTCCTTTTCTCTCCATTTTCTCTCCTACCTAAACTTAACATCTAGATTACTTCCATTAATCATTCCTTTTCTTCCCATCTTCTACACAAATCTCCTTAGTCACTTCCCATTTGACTCCACCTATCTAGACATATCCTCATCATCCACTCTTTACACAAGGAGCATCAAAGGCAAGGAAAGGATCAAGCTTACAAAAGGTGTCCCATGGGTGATTTCCTAATCTTTTACTTACCTTCCCGTTGATTGTAATATGTGTAATTAAATCCCCTTTCTAGGGTTTTGATGTGAGAACATTTGGATTGGGATTTGCTTAAGCTTTAATATATTTTTAATCTCTATTTGTGTTGTATTCATTTTATAATTAGATTCTATGCATTATGTAATTGACATGTATACCCACTAGTTGATTATAATCTTGCTTAGGATAATTTGTTATATAATCTTGATTGGATTGACAACCTTGATGGATTGAGAACATAGTGAGTAGGATAGATTGTCGGAGGGTATATCAACCACGATAATCTAAGCCATTAATTGTAACAAATCGATCCTGCCATGACCCCCTCTCCTTAATCGGTTAGGCATTGCGGTGGGAAGTTGTTTAAGGTTCATAATAATGGCCTAAACACATTTTAGAAATCAATTGGTTAACATTTATGAGATCCGTTCACTAAAGTAGCTTGATAAGCATTTCCCGTAATTCATTTGTGATTCCATTAATTCCCTAGCTATTCTCTTAATTGTTAATTCCATTTATCTTATCTAGATTTGTTAAGTACTCTTTTATTAGTTTATTAGGTTTATTTTTCATGTATGTTTGATGGCTTGACAACCCATTCACTCATCCATATTTTTATGATTTATTTTATTGCATATAGATTAGTTAATTTATTCAACTAATCACTCTAATTCCCTGTGGAACGAATCCCACTTGCCACTTTACTAATTTTCTATCTAAGTGGTGAAAAATCGGTTTTCTAAAAGATCGCATTTAAATATCATTTTGTTGAGTACACAAACGACGCTCATCAAACTCTTATAGAGGAAGATGTGATACCATTAAGAGAAAGTTTCCCCGATGAACAATTGTGGGTAATACAAGATAAAGATCCATGGTATGCGGACATAGTCAACTTTTTAGCATAAAATGTGATCCCTTTGGAATTGAACCCTCATTGCTAGTACTAGATTCTACTTTTGGGATGAGCCATACCTGTTTAAGCGTGGTCCAGATCAAGTTATTAGAAGATATGTTTCGGAAAACGAGCAAGGAGAAATACTAAGATTTTGTCATGAATGCGAATGTGGAGGACATTATAGTGGTAAGTAGACAATGATGAAGATTCTCCAATGCGAGTTCTATTGGACAACCTTGGAAAAGGATGCTTATGAATTTTGCTTGAAGTGTGATAGGTGCCAAAGGTCGGGGAACATTGGAAAAAGAGACGAAATGCCATTGAATAGTGAGCATGTGATTGAGTTGTTTGATGTATGGGGAATTAGATTTTATAGGGCCATTTGTTACATCCCAAGAGGTTATAATTTCATCTTGGTGGCGGTAGATTATGTATCTAAGTGGGTGTAAGCAATCCCTACAAGAACGAGCGATATCCATGTGGTTGTTGGGTTCATCAAGGAAAATATATTCGCAATGTTTGGAATTCCTAGGGCAATAATAAGTGATGGTGGAAGTCACTTTTGTAATAGAGTTTTCAAAACTTTGTTAAAGAAATATGGGGTTAGACATAAGGTGGCAACCCCGTACCATCCTCAAACCTCGCTACAAGTGGAGGTGAGTAACCGACACATCAAGCAAATCTTGAAAAAAACAGTCAACGGGAGTAGAAAAGATTGGGCATCCAAACTGAGTGATGCATTGTGGGCATACAGGACGGCTTACAAATCCCCAATAGGAATGAGTCCCTTCAGGATAGTCTTTGGAAAAACTTGCCATTTACCGGTGGAACTAGAGTACAACGCCTTATGGGCTATCCGAAAGTTAAACCTAGACCTTGACAAAGCCGGAGAGGAGAGGTAGCTACAACTCAGTGAACTTGAGGAGTTCAGTTTAGAGGCATATAAGAGCGTAAGGCTTTACAAGGAGAAGACTAAATTCTACCATGATAAGAAGCTTAGAAGGAAAGATTTCCACCCAGGAATGCTAGTACTCTTATTTGAGTCCCGTTTGAGGTTATTTTCAGGGAAGCTTAAGTCAAGATGGACGGGACCTTACAGAGTTGTGCAAGTGTTTTCGCATGGCGCCATTGAGATTGAAAGCTTGAAAAAAGGTGAAAGGTTTAAGATGAATGGCCATCGGTTGAAGCCATATAGGGGAGGAGACCCAACTTGGGAGCCTATTTCAAACAAGGAATTGACTGATTTGCTCGGGTAACAATTGTTCTTCCTTTTTCTCAGTAGATTTCATTATCATAAATGTTTAGTTTTTGCATTTCTTTTCCTTTTGCTCTATATTTTTCTTTATTGCCCTTATTTTGTTTCTACATAGAATAAGGGTGTGGATTGGATTTTGGTAGTGGATTTAGGACAATTTGTGCCTTATTGATGTATTTTGATTGTTTGGATTTTGTGAATGGATGGATGAGAGGGTAATTTGCCGGATTATTGATATCTTTTGTTATTGCCTTAAAATGTGTAATAAAATGTGTTATACATTGAGGACAATGTCCAATTTAGGTTTGGGGGTACATTTGCGCAACGCCATTGTGCTTGGTTTTTAATTTGTGTGCCAAATTTTTCAAAATTTTTTGCGATATTGCCATATTTGAGCATGCTTTGCTTGTTGAGATTATTCTTTACATGATGTAGTGAGGAATTGTGCATCTTTGCTAGTGTTTGGTTTAGATTAACACCATGCCACTTAGGGTGTCATTGAACAAAGTGCATTAATCTTTTTCTCTTAATGTTGAGTGAATTATCAAATTTGCTTGAAGGCTAAGAATTAATAGTGGAGATTCCCATGAGGATCACAAGCACAGCCTTTAAAAAGCATAAATTGAGTTGTAAAATATTCACTCTTTAAACACTCACTCTCAAACACTCATACAAGCATGTATTGGTCTCATTTGTACTAAATGTTGTTTGCCATAGAATATTATGGACTGCTTGTGGATGCCTTATTTTGCCTAGTGGACAAGGCTTTAGAAATGATTTTAGGCGATGCATGTGAAAAACCACTATTGGCCTAAACACTTCCAACCAATGTGAATATGTGTGCTCCCAAGCCCCTTTAAAGCCAAACACATTTTAAGTTTTTCATTCATGAACCACATCTACATGAACCTTATAGCCTTACGATAATTGACCTACCTTGACCAAATGATTTAATAAGGCTTAGGAAATCAATGTAAAATTTTAACTTTGAAAATGTAAGGTGTGTACCTAGGCATGTAAATGTGTGCAAAGAGTCTTGCAAAGCAAGAGCCGCTGCTGATTCAGCTCTCAGCTTGCTTTTGAAAAAATGGTGAGAGTTAGTGTCTTGAATGATGCTCTTAAGAGCATGAATAATGCGGAGAAGAGAGGGAAACGACAAGTCATGATCAGGCCATCCTCGAAAGTCATCATTAAGTTTCTTTTGGTTATACAGAAGCATGGTTATATTGGTGAATTTGAGTATGTCGATGATCACAGATCTGGCAAAATTGTTGTTGAACTGAATGGAAGGCTCAACAAGTGTGGAGTGATCAGTCCTCGTTTTGATGTCAGCGTGAAAGAAATCGAAGGCTGGACTACCAGGCTCCTTCCCTCAAGACAGTTTGGGTACATCGTGTTGACGACATCTGCTGGCATCATGGATCATGAAGAAGCTAGGAGAAAGAATGTTGGTGGCAAAGTACTTGGTTTCTTCTACTAAAGAAAGAGTTACTAAAAACCTTTTTCTTTCTCTTTTTTTAAATTTTGGAAGTTTACACACTAAAGGTCTCCAGTTCAATCATGGGCAGCAACAAATGTTCATAGATTTTATTTACCCAATTTTTTTTTTTTTTGGAATTTTTGCTTACTACCTAGTAGTTTCCCTCTTCCGAGTGCCCAAGGTTATGCTATTTTGTACTTGTTGGATAATTTTATTGCACCTTTTTTTTATAATTTAATACTATGTTTCCAATGCAAGTTTGGGATTTTGGTTGTCGGCAAAAAAAAAAAAAAAAAAAAAGTCTTGCAAAGCAAGAATGTTTGAAAAGAAAAATTGAAAGAAAACAAAAGCTTGAAAAGAGTATGAAAAGAAAAGAAAATGAAAAGCATGAAAAGAAAAGAAAAGAATTGGCAAGCAAAGAAAAAGAGAACCAAGAAATTAGGCACAATTGGCCTAGAAAAGAAAGAAAAGAAAAATGAACTACTCAATTTGAAAATAAGAGTAGCATGCACATGTAGAATTGTGAGCCTGGACACCTTGAAGTGTGAAAAATATGTGTGAAACTTGTGAAACTCCTAATTAGAATGTATGCCTTAGTGTAATCATTAGGTTCCTTGCTATCCATTTTTCCCATTCTTTGTTTCACCATAACCTTAGGCCCCATTACAACTAAAGAAAAGACCTTCATGATCTTTAGGATTGTCCATTTTGTACAATTTGGTTTATGCATGTTCTTTCTAATTCATGGCTTGCAATTCCATTCATGAGACCACTTTTCAGGAAATTGCGTTTTTAATGCTTATCATGTGCAATCAATTAGATGCCATAACATGAATTCATATTGCACATGTATGATGTTGAGTGAAACCTAGGAGTCTTAGAGAAAAGAAGAGAGAATCTGGTGAGGTTTAGTATCAAAGCGAATTACATTCTAAACTAAATAGCACCTTTGCTTTGAAGTTTTGGCATTTTGAATGTGAGATTGCATTGCGTACAATCATATCTAAGGGTGGCACGTTTTTAATTTTTATTTGACATACTCTTACATGTTGAGGTCCTCACTATGGCATAATTGTTTTAATCTCTTCATTTTGGCTTCGCACATTAACCTTAAGAAAGTAATAACCTTTGAAATATCTCGATGCATGTCTTGGGGGTTTGCTTGTGATTGTTTTGCTTGAGGTTGGTTTGGGGGTATTTGATCAAGCCAAAATTGGTATGATTTTAGCCCTCATTTCCGATTCTTTTTGTTAGATTCTCGGGCATTTCCCTGTGTTTAATGGTGTTAAATTGAGTGTTTCAGGTTTTATCAAGTTTCAAGAGCAATTGGGATGAAGTGGAGGACTTGTGTGCAAAAAGGCTCACAAATGGGAAGAAATAGGGCATTTTCGCCACTTAGGCAAGAGGAGGTCACTACATGGTCACCATGGCGACAGAGGATTATTCAGAACATCAGAATGTCGCCATTTGGTCGCCACTTAGTCGCCATGGCGACAGAAAGTCTCTAAAAGCATCAGGTGGGTCGCCATTTGGGGTCACCATGGAGACCCACCCTTGCAAATGGCGACCTCACTTTTCAAAGGCAGGGTCGCCACTTATGGTCGCCATAGCGACCTTGATGTGCAAGTGGCGACCTCTTCACCATTTGCTCATGGTCCCCACTTACTAAATGGCGAAAAAGATGGTTTTCATGGCGACCTTTGCATCTAACCGTTTTGCGCACCAGGGTCGCCATAGCGACGAAATAGTGAACTTGGCGCCACATCAGCGAATCAAGCAGTTATCAGTACATGTCCAAGAGTGTGTATAAGTAGAACGACCTTCCATCTTCAAAGGGATCCGAACCTTGGAGAAAGAGCACGAAATTGTTTCCTTTGAGATCTAGCTTTCTCATCCATGGCACACCATTCCTCATCCTCCATTTCTCTACTTGAACTTATCTAATCCCATCCAAACCTCAACACAAAACCTTGATTTCTTCCCTAAATCATTCCTATCCCACCATTTCTCCACCCAAATTCCTTTGTCACTTTCCACTAAAACACCCACATTTCAAGACATATTCTCTACTTTCATTCCTTGCATTTAAGAGCATAGAGGAGAAGAAGGATCAAGCTTAAAGAAGGTGACCCAAGGGTTATTTCCTTACTATTTACTTCTTTTCATTTATTGCTAATATGTGTAACTAAACCTGTAATCTAGGGGATAGATTTGAGGATCAATTGGTTGTGGGTATTAGCTTAGCTTGTAATGAATCTCTTATGTGTTCCATTCATTCATATTATTAGATTCTATTCATTATGTAATTGACTTGTATATCACTTGTTAATTGCAATCTTGAGTGGAGTAATTTGTTATATATTCATATGTGGATTGACACTTCTTGTGTGATTAAGAACCCATTGAATAGGATAGATTAGTGGTGGGTATATCAACCCCATAAATCTAAGCCTTTAGAGGTTAACATAATGAGATTGGTACATTAAAGTAGCTATATGGCATTACCCACGTTCAATTGTTAATCTATCTATTCCCTAGCTATCTTATTAATTGTTTTCATCACTACTCTTATCAAGGTGTTGAGTATTCTATTTTTCATAACATTTGTGTATTTTTATTTTAAGTAGTTAGCATTGGTGGTTTTTGAAACCGCATATCTATCAAACACTATGATTTATTTTATTGTTCAAAGATTAGTCAATCTATCTAATTAGCACTCCATATCCCTGTGGAACGAACTTGCTTACCATTTTCTATCAAATCACATTTTAAAAGGATTAAGTGGCTTAAAAGGGTTTTCAAGAATCAATCAAAATTATATCATTTTTGTGAGTGCACGACGGCTCATCAAGGAGCGAGTACCCCGTCAAACCTCTTCCGGATATTCTGGCTTGCCTTCCTAAGGACTAAGTCCCTTTCTTTGAAGCTTCGAGTCTTCACCTGTTAGGATTATGCTCAATAGCAACAGTATAATATTGTATTTGACAATCTAATCATATTAATAAAGTGATTTCTGTTTTAACAAAATCTTATAGCGTTTATAATTATAATTGTCAAAGTAAATAATCATAAAGTCAAAAGACTATGAGAAAAGAAAAATTGTTCATACATCTGAATATGTATGAGGTAGACACAATTCTTTAGTTAGTCTTGAATAACGTTCTTGAAACTAATTACGGTGTGTTCAATATTAATCTAGAGGGTGGGAGGGTGAATAGATTTTATCCGATTTTACCCAATTTTCTTTAATAGGCAAGATTACGAAAATACCCCTAATAGTCAATACAAATATAGCAAGTGTAATATAGTGCGGAAATATTAAATGACACTTGATATTTACGTGGAAACCCTTACGGGAAAAACCACGGGCTATTAAGTGAGCCACACTCGAACCTCGAATCCACTAAATGTGAGAAAGATTACAACCTAATCTCAGAAGTAATTACACACCTAACTAATCCAATTGCTTGTGATTTACGCAACCTAATCTCGGAAGCTACACAAGTCTTACTTCTCAAAGAAGAGATAACAAGCCTATGTGAATATATGAATACTCAAAATGCAATAAGAGCAAGGCAACCCTATATGCTTATCTAGGATGATGATGTATCAATGAAATCAATCCTAGATATCAAAAGCTAAATGACATATCATAAAGCTGAGCTAATCAAGATTAAGCAAAACCTAGATAGCTATCACAATACAACACTCAATCATATTCATCACAAACAATCTCTATCTTGTATCTAGCATGTGAACATAAAGCATACAAGGAAATAAAGAGATGGCTTGACAAGAAAGAAACTAAAATTAGATGAAGTTAGTCAAAATCTTACCAAGCAAGTTGTGATGATGCAAAACTAACTATGGATGATCCTAGATGAACTTGATGAATCAAAATGAATGCTTTGAGTGTTTAAAGGTGAGTTCTTGATGGATTTTCTCTCAAGTGTCTCTCTTTTAAGTTTAGGGTTCTTAAAAGTCAAGGAACTAAGTTTAGAGACAGAGAAGATGTTCTATTTATAGGTATCAAGAACATGGCACATGAAAAGACAAGTTTGCCCCTGAACCGCACGATCGGCGATTTCATTCGGCGGCTAGGCCACTGATTATGACCGCTGAATTTGTCCCGAGAGAAACAGGGGAGAAACGGTGGTTTCATTCGACGGTTTTGAAACCGCCGAATAAACCACAGAACCAAACCCGAGAATAATAAATGCATCAGGTATGATCGACGATTTCAGATCGGCTGTCATGGCCGTTGATCACAACCGTAGAATCAGACCAGAGACCTCTGTTCCAAAACAGCGGTTTCATTCGGCGACCAGGCCGCCGATCTAACCGTCGGTTCACCAAAAGTGGTGAATCCAAGGAGAAAGCCAAGGCAATCGCCGAGAGCGGTCTTCGCGCATAACCAAGCACACTTATGAGCAAGCGCGAACGTTTTCAAACATCAATGGAAAATGAATTACAGGACACAAACACACAACAAGATACAATTCATAAAAGTGCATGTGTGAAAGTGAAATGTGAAGAGAATGCATACAAACAAGAATATGCTAAGTGAGTATGTGCTACTAAATCTCTTCAATGGAAAATAAGCACTAAAAATATACCTTAGGAGTGCTTGTCACCTTGAGGTTTTGAAAAGGGCCATGAGCTTGATCCTTAACCACCTAAGCTACCCTTACAAAACAAACCCCAACATGTGGTTTGTCCACGAAATAAGCCAATCAATATGAGAATCCTTAGAGTTCACAACTTAAGTTAAAGGTTGGGCACCTTTATCATGTTAGAGTTGTAGAATTCTTTTGCTAGCATTTGAGTGTGATCAAATGTGTTATGATGAATCTAAAATCATCGAAAGGTTTTCGTGTAAAAGAATCTAGTGCACTGGGTGCACTGAACTGGATCACAATAAAATATTTTATCTAGAACCGTCAATATATAAAAGTCTTTTCATTATTAGGACAATCAGAGAGTCTATCTTAATCCTAAGATAAATGATGGACTTATTGTTACAAGTGTTATCATTTGAGCTATCAATGAGTAAGATTCTATAGCATAGTCTATCCACGATAGTTTGGTGGTATTTATTTGCTAATCGATAGAGGACTTCATTAATAGATATGGACATCGTGGCTCCATTTATTAAATGTGAGTAAAATATCATCATATAGATGATTTGAGGTTTTGGATATTAAATCTTAACGTTGAGTTTTTAATAGTTACTATTGAAAGATGACTTCTAGACAAGTCATAATATATATCCAAGTTCAAAGTATGGTCATATAAGTAAATATGGTAACTTGGAGAGCTATAGGTGGTCTACGAGCTTTTGGCGATTACTGATATTCTTCACAAGGATTCACTATCTCCTGTAAGATTGTCTAGGGTATGAATGAGAATCATTTACTTATTCCATCTTTATTTAAGAGTGCAATTTTAGTTATTTAGTGGAATAAACTAAAATTAATAGATTGAACCTAAGTAAATCATTTGTTTATTGTGATTGGGTTATGTCAATTGGAGCTTAAATTTAGATAGGCTCGCCAAGATCCCCAATCCACACTGACTTGCATGAATCACTTGATATATTCTACCGAACTAATTATGAGTCCATCTAGAATTGTATTAAGGCATGTGGACTTGTTTCTTTTAGTAAGAATGTGTCTAGTTCACATGTGGGCCTTTTAATTAAAGGTCCAATGGATTTAATAAAATGGGAAAATAATATCTGGGCCTATCTTAGTGTATGGCGGCAAGGCTTATACAATAGTCTAAATATATTATTTTATTTTGTTATTTGATTAAATGGAAATTAATTAATTGATTGATTAATTATTTAATTAAGAATCAAAATCTTTTTCTGACTAGGAAATATGTTTCTTAGTGTTATACTATTAGTAGTAGTATATTAAATATAAAAGACTTTATTTGGTAAGTAGATAAATAAGGGATTTATTTATCTAGTCAAATTAGGAAATCTTTTATATAGTCACAAATACACTAAAGAGTTAGATTAGGATTTGTATGTAATATATATGCATGAGGAATATATAGATTAAATATACATATATGCATGCAGAAAAAATATATATATATCAAATGTACATATATCCATGAAGAATATATATATATATCATATATGCATGAATGCATGTGGAAATATATATCATATATGCATGAAGCCATGCAGCAATATATACTTGATATGGGACTAAGCCGGATATAAATATATATTTTTTATGTGGCAAGAAGTCAACCAAGATATATATATATATTCTTTGTTTATTTTTGGGAACCCTAAGGTCAAAGACTTGAGACTTATTTCTTTTGCTGGAGAAAATAAAATCCATCTCTTAGACTAGTGTGATTATTTTCGACTAAGAGTATTAGAGAGAAAATTTGTTCTTATTTCGATAGTGCACTAGTTACTTTTACACCAAAAGGTTTTGTTCACAATTTCAAATAAGGTTCACGTGAGTTTTGATCTAACGATTGTGAATTCAAAAGTGACCAGAACATTCTTTTGTTGTCTCTTGGAATTTTTGTGACTGACGAAAAAGAAAAAGTTTTGTTAATCCATCCTTAGGTACACAATTCAACAAGAAGGGAGACCATGCTCCTAGGTGATTCACGTTCGTGATTGGATTGGAAGGTCTTACGGATTACCATCGATGCAACGTCAATCGGATCACGCAACAAAGTTATGATATCTTTAGTATTATATGTTAATTAATTAGAGAGTTAAGGTTAAAATATGGAAAAAATTTAAACTATACTAGACTATTTTTTTCGCTTCCGCTGTGTGTATTTTTTCCCTACAATTCTATTGAAACATCGGGCTATCTTACTCTGGTAGGCCGCTACCCATTCTGCAGCCCTATATTGCTTCTCCTCAAGGAGGTTTATACTAGCTCTCAATTTCATCTCATTGTCCTCTGGCTCGAAGTGTTAAACCCAGAAGGATGTTAGTCTATGCTAAATAGGTGAAACTGCTTCTGTCCCAAAAGCTAGTGAGTAGGGTGTTTCCTCGGTTACAGTCCTCCTGATAGTCCGATAAGCCCATAGTACATTTGGGAGTTTATCTACCCACTTCCCTTTCTTCTGCTAAAGCTTCTTCTTCATGAGCTTCTTAATGGTCTTATTGGTGGCTTCTACTAACCCATTAGTTTGAGGGTGAGCTCTGATGCAAAACGAAGATCAATATTCTGTTCTTCATAAAAATTCCTGAAGTTGGCATTGTCAAATTGTTTTCCCTAGTCTGTTATTATGGCCATCGGGGTACCGAATTGATAAACAATGTTTTTCTTGACAAAACTAGTGGTGTTTGCCTCAGTTATCTGGGTAAGGGATTCTGCTTCCACCCACAAGGTAAAGTAGTCTATGGCTATTACGGCGTGCTTGGCTTGACCATGAGCAGTGGGAAGTGGCCCAATCAGGTCTAGCCCCCAGATAGCAAATGGATAGGGCGTGCTGATTGAAGCGAGTCTTTCTGGAGGCAGGTGATGAAGTTTTGCTGTTTTCTAACAAGGCTCACAAGATTGTGCAAATTGCTTGGCATCTTGATGTAGAGTAGGCCAGAAGTAACCTATCCTAAGAACTCGGTAAGCCAAGGTTTCATTGGATACATGGTTACCACAGTCCCCTGCGTGTACCTCGTTCAGCTCCCAATGAGCGTCATCTCGATGAAAACATCTTAGTAGTGGAACAGATCTCCCTTTGCAATAGAGGTATCCTTCTACCATGCAGTATAGTGTAGAGGTCCTTTTAAGCTTTCGTGCTTGATCAGAATCTTTGGCAAGAATGTCACTTTGGAGGTAATCAGCTATAAGATCCATCCATCAAGGAAGTCACTTTACCGGGTTCACCTCCATCCCTTTGGTAATGCTGGGTCAGGGTATCAATTGGAGGGGCACCCCTTTAGGTAGCATTTGACCCCCGACTGCAGCAATCTTGACCAAAACATCTGCTCTGTGATTCTTTTCTCGAGGAACCTATTCCATCTTCATACCCTCGAATCTTGATGTTGCCTTTTAGACTTTCTCGAGGTATGCTACCATGTTGTCACCCTTCGCCTAGTACACACCGGATACTTGGTTGACTATATGCTGGGAATCGCTTCTAATCGGGAGGAAGTCTACCCCTAATTCTTCAGCAACTTTCATTCCTGCTAACAAAGCTTCATACTCCGCCTCATTATTGGTAGCTTTGAACTCAAACCTGAAACAGTGGCTACATCCAATCCCTTCAAGATCGGTAAGTATGATTCCAACTCCACCGCTTGCTTGATTTAACGCTTCATCCGTATACAGTACCCAGACCTTACAGTTAATGGGCCATTCCGATGATTCTGGTTTCAAACTCGGGATTACAGTGGCACCCCGATGGAAGGTCATGCTGAATTCTGCTACAAAATTTGCCAAGGTCTGAGCCTTGATTGTTGTTTTGCCTTATACTTTATGTCATATTGGGTGAGCTCCAGTGCCCATAAAACCAATCTGCTTGATTCATTCGGCCGCTGGAGGAACTGCCTCAGTGGTTGATCAGTTACTACTGCAATGGTGTGAGCTTGGAAATATGGCTGGAGTTTCCTAACTATAGTCACAAGTGCGTAGGCAAGTTTCTCTAGGAGGGTATAGTTCTTCTCAGATTTTGTTAAGGCATGACTCACATAATAGATTGGTCTCTAAACCCTGTCGCTGCATTCTTTTACCAAGGCTCCGCTGGTCGCGGTTTCTGATACTACCAAGTACAGCTGCAACTCTTCTCTTGAAAAGGGTTTCACTAGCAATGGTGGGCTAGCAAGATATTTCTTTAGTAACTTAAAAACCTTCTTACCCTGCTTAATGATTTTGCAGAAAGGTAGACACTTATCTATAGATTGGGCATATGAAGTGGTTGAGTGATGCTACCCTGCCGGTCAATCCTTGCACCTGCTGGAGGGTAATAAGGGATTCAATATCCATGATTGCCTTGATTTTCTCTAGGTTGGCCTTGATACCTCTCTCGTGTACCATGAATCCAAGGAACTTTCCCGCTGCTACCTAGAAAGCACACTTAGCTGGATTCAATCTCATCTGGTTTTCTCTTATAACCTGGAATGTCTGGCGTAAATCTTCGGGGTGTTGGTTGGTCAATTCGAACTTGGTGATCATGTCGTCTATGTAAACCGCCATGGATCTCCCTATCAACTGCTTTAATATCTTGTTCATCAAAATGCTGGTAAGTAGCTCCAACATTCTTGAGGCCAAACGGAATCACCTTGTAGCAGTAGAGACCTTGCCTAGTGATGAAGCTAGTCTTATCTTGATCGGCGGGTTGCATCATGATCTGGTTATATCCTAAAAATGTATCCTTGAAACTTAAAAGCTTGTTACCTGCCGTAGAATCATTCAGTTGATCGATTTTAGGTAGAGGGAAGCTGTCTTTCCGACAAGCCCGGTTAAGGTCGGTGTAGTCCAAGCACATACGCCATTTACCATTTGCCTTAGTCACCATAACCATATTGGCGATCCAATCGGGATAGCAAGATTCTCAGATGAATCTGACTTTTAGGAGTTTGTCTACCTCCTCTTGGACCGCAGCATTTCAATCGGAGTTGAAGTGCCTTCGTGTTAGGATTATGCTCAATAGCAAGAGTGTAATATTGTACTTGACAATCTTTTCATATTAATAAAGTGATTTCTGTTAGTTAACAAAATCTTATATAGCATTTATTATTATAATTGTCAAAGTAAATAATCATAAGGTCAAAAGACTATGAGAAAAGAAGAATTGTTCGTACATCTGGATATGTATGAGGTAGACACAATTCTTTAGTTAGTCTTGAATAACGTTCACAACTTAAGTTAAAGGTTGGGCACCTTTATCTTGTTAAAGTTGTAGAATTCTTTTACTAGCATTTGAGTAGGATCAAATGTGTTATGATGACTCTAAAATCATCGAAGGGTCTTCGAGTAAAAGAATCTAGTGCAATGGGTGCATTGAACTGGATCACAAGGAAATACTTTTTCTAGAACTGTCAATAGATAAAAGTCTTTTCTTTATCAGGACAATCGGAGAGTCTATCTTAATCCTGAGATAAATGATGGAATTATGGTTGCAAGTGTTATCATTTGAGCTATCAATGAGTACGATTATATAGCATAGTCTATCCTCGATAGTTTGGTGGTATTCATTTGTTAATCGATAGAGGACTTCATTTATAGATATGGACATCGTGGCTCCATTTATTAAATGTAAGTAGAATATCATCATATGGATGCTTTGTGGTTTTGGATATGAAATCTTAACGTTGAGTTTTTAATAGTGTCTATTGAAAAATGACTTCTGGACAAGTCATAATATATATTCAAGTTCAAAGTGTGGTCATATGAGTAAATATGGTAACTTGGAGAGCTATAGACGGTCTATGAGCTCTTGGCGATTACTGATATTCTTCACGAGGATTCACTATCTCCCATATGATTGTCTAGGGTATGAATGAGTATCGTTAACTTATTCCATCTTTATTTAAGAGTGCAATTTTAGTTCTTTAGTGGAATGAACTAAAATTAATAGATTGAACCTAAGTGAATCATTTGTTGATTGTGATTGGGTTATATCTATTGGAGCTTAAATTTAGATAGGCCCGCCAAGATCCCCAATCCGCACGGACTTGCATGAATCACTTGATATATTCTACCGGACTATTTGTGGGTCCATTTAGAATTGTATTTAATATATTAAGAATATAATTTGCACATTATTTATTTAATGGGCTGTCTAATTATATTAATATATTAATGAAAGCCATGTGGGCTTGTTTCTTTTAGTAAGAATGGGTCTAGTTCACATGTGGGCTTTTTATTAAAGTCCAAATGGATTAAATAAAATAAGAAAACAATATGTAGGCCCAAGTTCTAGTCATGGGCGGCAATGTCTAATTTTTAGCCCATTATATTGTTTTATTTTATTATTTAATTAAATGGAAATTAATTAATATGTTAATTAATTTTTTAATTAAAAATCAAATCTTTTTCTGATTAGGAAATATGTTTCCTAGTAGTATACTACTATTAGTATTATACCGAATATAAAAGACTTTATTTGTTTAGTCAAATAAGGAAGTCTTTTATATAGTCACAAATACACTAAAGAGTTATATTAGGGTTTGAATATTATATACACTCCTAGTTGCATTCGGATTGCTATAAATATATATAATATATTTGGTCATAGACACATTATATATTTCATAGACACATATTATATATTTGGCCGACATATATATTATTATTTTGATATGATATTGGCCATAGATATATATTATATATTTGACTTAGATATATATTATTATTTTGATATGGCATTTGACCGAGATATATGTAGATATATATATGTTTTTTGGTAAAAAGGATAGATGGCCGCAGTATATATAATATAGAATGCATGCAGTAAAAAAAAAATATATATAACAATATATATATATATATATTTAAATGGTGTGCAGGATGATAGATATACATTTTAGACGTGCGGCAATATATATATATAAATATTCTTTGTGCAGTATTAGACGAACCTAGTTTTTGCAATTTAGAGCTTTTTCTTTTGCTAGAGAAAAATAAGATCTAACTCTAAGACTAGTGAGTGATTCGGCCTAGAGGTTTGTGAGAGAAGAATTGTTCTTTTTTCGATAGTGCACTAGTGATCTTAACATCAAGAGATTTTGTACACACTTTTGAATTAGGTTCACGCGAATTTCAATCTTACGATTGTGAATTCAAAAGTGACCGCAACGTTCTTAGCAACCTATTGGAATTTTTGTGACTAACAGAAACCAGAAAAGTTTTGTTGTCCATTCTCAGGTATACAATTCAAAGAGAAGGGAGACCACGCTCCTAGGTGATTCACGTTTGTGATCGGATTGGAAGATCTTGCGGATTACCATTGACGCATAGTCAATCGGATCACGCGACAAAGGTATGATATCTTTTGGTATATATTGCTTAATTAATTAAAGGGTTAAGGTTGGGAAAATTTTTAAAATATACTAAACTCTTTTTAGTCTCGCTTTCGCTGCGTGCACGTATTTTTTCCCTACACTTTGCTCCTACTTGATTGGCTTAAAAGTTGCATCCACTGCCAATCTATCTGTAGCTAAGGTGAGTGGGATATTTGGCATTTCATCCCGACTCTAGGTGAAGATGTCATTGTATTCCTCCTAGAATTTTACCAGGTTCTTTCTGACTTAAGGATCCAGCGAACCCCTTATCTTTACTACTTTGATTGGATCATCCTTCTAATAGGTATTTCTTTTAACTGCTCCACGGGGTATCCATTGGTCCATCCCTGCTCTTCCTCTTCTTCTTCTTCAATGATCATGTCAGGTACCTCTCCTTTTTCTAGGATGTAGTGATCCCACACTGGTACCTATTGGCTTGGTTCGAAAGTCACTTATGCACATTGTCTTACTAGAGCAGCAAAATTACCTGATATTGCATAACAACTGCAAGCTGTTTGTTGATCCACTCTTGCTTGTCCTACTTGGGTTCCAACCGAGAATTTTAAGACTTATGGTAGATTGACAGTACTACTCTGATTTCCGCCAGGAAAGGTCTCCTTAGGATCGCGTTGTAAGCTGATAGGGTATCAACTATGACAAACTCTGTCATTAGGTTCAGTTGGAGGGGCATTTCTCTGATTATCACTAGTAACCTGTGGGATCCAATAGGCATCAAGGAGTCCCCAATGAATCCATATAGAGGTGTGGTACAACTAATGCAACATGGGGTCTTCAGGTTTAGCTTATTATGAGGCCCTTTGAACAGGATGTCCACACTGCTCCCGATATCAATCAGGATGCGGTGTACCGGACAGTTAGCTATATGTATCATGATAACCATCGGATTATCATGGGGCTGGACTGTATTGTAGACATCTTCCTCTACGAAAATAATTCGGATGGCACAAGTTAGATCTTAGTGTTAGGATTATGGTCAATAGCAGGAGTGTAATGTTGTACTTGACAATCTTATCATATTATAAAGTGATTTCTATTTTAACAAAATCTTATAGCATTTATAATTATAATTGTCAAAGTAAATAATCATAAGGTCAAAAGATTATGAGAAAAGAAGAATTATTCGTACATCTAGATATGTATGAGGTAGACACAATTCTTTAGTTAGTCTTGAATAACGTTCACAACTTAAGTTAAAGGCTGAGCATCTTTATCTTGTTAAAGTGGTAGAATTCTTTTGCTAGAATTTGAGTGGGATCAAATGTGTTATGATGAGTCTAAAATCATCGAAGGGTCTTTGAGTAAAAGAATCTACGGATCACAATGAAATACTATTTTTCTAGAACCGTCAATAGATAAAAGTCTTTCATTATCAAGACAATCGGAGAGTCTATCTTAATCCTGAGATAAATGATGGACTTATGCTTACAAGTGTTATCATTTGAGCTATCAATGAGTATGATTATATAGCATAGTCTAACCTCGATAGTTTGGTGGTATTCATTTGCTAATTGATAGAGGACTTCATTTATAGATATGGACATCGTGGCTCCATTTATTAAATGTGAGTAGAATATCATCATATGGATGCTTTTTGGTTTTGGATATTAAATCTTAACGTTGAGTTTTCAATAGTGATTATTGAAAGATGACTTCTGGACAAGTCATAATATATATCCAAGTTCAAAGTGTGGTCATATGAGTAAATATGTTAACTTGGAGATCTATAGGCGGTCTATGAGCTCTTGGCAATTACCGATATTCTTCACGAGAATTCACTATCTCCCATAAAATTGTCTAGGGTATGAATGAGAATCATTTACTTATTCCATTTTTATTTAAGAGTGCAATTTTAGTTCTTTAGTGGAATGAGCTAAAATTAATAGATTGAACCTAAGTGAATCATTTGTTGATTGTGACTGGGTTATGTCTATTGGAGCTTAAATTTAGATATGCCCGTCAAGATCCCCAATCCACACGGACTTGCATGAATCACTTGATATATTCTACCGGACTATTTATGAGTCCATCTAGAATTGTATTTAATATATTAAGAATATAATTTGCACATTGTTTATTTAATAGGCTGCTTAATTATATTAATATATTAATGATATGCATGTGGGCTTGTTTCTTTTAGTAAGAATGATACGAACCTCGTCGATTGTAACAAGGTTGATGCCTAGGATCATTCTAACTTCTGGTTCGGATAGAAACCGTGACCCAACACCTATATCGGGATGTGAACCTTGGTATAAGGAAGACGCCACAATCAAGGATGAAATACTTGATTGATAAGTCAAGGAGGAACACCACAGAGAAAATCTGATAAGTTCCAATTAGTTCTCAAAGAAGAAAAAAAGAGAAAATTCTCTCAATTTTTCATTAAAATTCAAGTCTGCCGAAAATTACATAAGTTGGTTCCTTTTAAACTAAAACCCTAGAAGACAAGAAAGGCTACAGGCCAAACTCAAAAAGGAAATAAAATATTTCGGCCATTAAGGCCTTACAAAATGAAAACTAAAATGGGCAATAATTGCCTTACAAACGGAAAAGAAAATAAACTCTAAAATAAGCAACTATTGACTTGCTCCCTATTTGGAAGGCTAAATTAGGAAGTAAATCAGCCCCTTAATTTGGGAAACAAATCAACTCATTATTCTTTTGAAAACTAAAAAAAAAAGGAAACAAATCACGCCCAACTTGTGCTTCACGCCCAAGTCTTCTCTTATTCGGCCCAATCCATTGCCTTGATGACATTAATTAAGCCTTGGTCTTCATATGGGCTTATCTTGGACTTCATCAATTTAGAATCAGCCCAAGTGTCTTGAATCAGGCCATTGAGTGCCTCTTTGAATCTCTTAGCCCTAGCCCTTGTTCTTGGCCCAACCGGAACATGCAATGGGTCGCTTGGTGCAGCTCCCTTATTCTCATCATTCCCTCCCTCTTGAAAAGGAATTGTCCTCAAATCGTCACCTACATCAAAAGGAGACAAATCAGAAACATTGAAGCTTGCACTAACATTATACTCACCTGGAAGATCTAACTTGTAGGCATTGTTATTGATCCTTTCAAGCACTTCAAATGGGCCATCTCCCCTTGGAAGTAATTTAGAACGCCGCTGGACCGGAAACTGTTCTTTCCTCATAAGCAACCACACCCCAATCACCTGGCTCAAACACAACTTTCTTGCGCCCTTTATTAGCTTGGTTGGCATATTGTTCAGTTCTCCTCTCGATGTTTTGCCGAGTCTTTTCGTGGATTTGCTTAGCAAAATCTGCCTTTTTCTTCCCATCCAAGTTAACATGCTCATTCACAGGTAAAGGAATTAAATCCAAAGGAGTTAACGGATTTATACACAATTTCAAAAGGTGAAAAATGAGTTGCAGAATGCACACTCCTATTATAAGCAGACTCTACATGCGGCAAACAATCCTCCTATGTTTTCAAATTCTTTTGTATTATAGCACGCAACAAGGCAGATAAAGTCCTATTAACTACTTCAGTTTGACCATCAGTTCGTGGATGACAATTAGTAGAAAATAAAAGTTTAATTCCTAACTTGCCCCACAAAGTTTTTCAAAAGTAGCTTAAGAACTTAGCCTCTCTATCCGAAACAATGGTTTTAGGCATGCCATGCAATCTAATAATTTCTTTGAAAAACAAATCAGCAATATGTGATGCATCATCAGTTTTATGACAAGGAATGAAATGTGCCATTTTAGAAAACCTATCAACAACCACATATATAGAATCTCTAACCCTCTTTGACCAAGGCAAACCGAGCACAAAATCCAAAGAAATATCAATCCAAGGTCCACTAGATATAGGCAAAGGAGTATACAAACCATGAGGCTGAACCCTAGACTTAGCTTGTTTACATGTAATGCATTTCCCACAAATTCTCTCTACATCATGTTTTATATGAGGCCAAAAGAAGTGTTCATGCAAAACATCTAGTGTCTTGGCTATACCAAAGTGCCCCATCAAACCTCCCCCATGAGCTTCTCTAACAAGCAATTCACGCAAAGAACTTTTAGGCACGCATAATTTAGTTTCTCTAAACAAAAATCCATCATGCCTATAAAACTTGCCAAATGCAACCTTTTCACATGCATTGAATACATTACCAAAATCAGCATCTTCCACATACAATTCTTTAATGTAGTCAAAACCAAACAATCTAGCATCCAAAGTGGTAAGTAAAACGTACCTTCTAGACAAAGCATCAGCAACGACGTTTTCCTTACCTTTCTTGTACTTGATCACATACGGAAATGTTTCTATGAACTCCACCCACTTGGCTTGGCGCTTATTTAGCTTGTGTTGCCCCTTTAAATGCTTTAAGGACTCATGATCCGTGTGAATCACAAATTCCTTTGGCCAAAGGTAGTGTTGCCAAGTCTCTAATGCCCTGACCAATGCATACATCTCCTTGTCATAGGTAGGATAATTCAAGGCTGCTCCATTTATCTTCTCACTAAAAAATGCAATGGGACGTCCTTCTTGCATTAGAATAGCTCCAATACCTCTCCCTAAAGCATCACACTCAATCTCAAAAGTTTTAGCAAAGTCAGGCAAAGCAAGCATAGGTGCATTAGTTAATTTTTCCTTAATCAAGTTAATGTCTTTTCTTGTTCATTACCCCACTTAAAACCCACATTCTTTTTGATAACTTCAATTAAATGTGCAGCTAGACTACTAAAGTCTTTCACAAACCTCCTATAGAAACTAGCCAACCCATGAAAACTTCTCACTTGTCCCACATTCGTCGGTCTCGGCCACTCCTTAATTGCCTTAACCTTTCCCTCATCAACCCTAATTCCCTTAGCACTAACAACAAAACTCAGAAATACAAGCTTATCTGTGCAAAAGGTACACTTTTTTAAATTAGCAAACAATTTTTCTCTTCTTAAAACACCTAAAACAAGTTTTAAATGTTCAACATGCTTATCCAAATTTTTGCTATAAATCATAATGTCATCAAAGTAAACAACCACAAATTTTCCAATAAAAGCATGCAAAACATGGTTCATTAATCTCATGAAAGTACTTGTTGCATTAGTTAACCCAAAAGGCATAACTAACCACTCATATAAACCATATTTAGTTTTGAAAGCAGTTTTCCACTCATCACCTTCTTTCATCCTAATTTGATGATATCCACTTTTAAGATCAATTTTAGTGAAAACAATAGAACCAAGCAATTCATCAAGCATATCATCTAATCTAGGAATAGGATGTCGATACTTTACAGTGATATTGTTGATGGCATGACAATCAACACACATCCTCCATGTTCCGTCCTTCTTAGGCACAAGCAATACGGGAACCGCACAAGGACTCATACTCTCACGAACATACCCCTTTTCCATGAGCTCTTCAACCTGCCTTTGAAGTTCCTTTGTCTCCTTGGGATTACTTCTATATGCGAGTCTATTTGGAATTGGTGCTCCGGGTATAAAATCAATTTGGTGATCAATCCCCCTTATTGGTGGTAAACAAATAGGCATATCCTCGGGAAATACTTCATCAAAGTCTTGCAAAAGTGAAACAACAACACTAGGCAAAGAAGAGTCAATTTCGTTAGCACTAAAACAAGCCTCTTTGTACAAAAGTACAATCATTGACTGATTTGATAACAAAGCTCTTTTGATCTCACTCCCTCTTGCATAAAAGCTCCGTTATTATTTTTTTTTTTTCATCAGCCTCTTTTTCTTTTTCAGTTTTCTTTTCTTTTTTTGTTGTTTCGGACTCCCTCTCTTTTGTCTCTCTTTCTTTTGACTCTCACTCTCCTTTTTAACATCTCTCTCTTTTTTTAACCTCACTTGATCTTCATATACTTGGCTTATGGTTAAATGTACAAGAGTGATTGGCCTTTTATTGAGTACAAATGAGTATCTATTGGTATATCCATCATGAGTCACATGCCTATCAAACTGCCATGGTCTTCCTAAAAGGATATGACTCGGATTCATGGATACCACGTCACAAATAACTTCATCTTGGTATTTTCCAATTGAAAATGTCACCAACACCTGTTTATTCACCCTAACTTCCCCACTATCATTCAACCATTGTAGCTTATAAGGTTTTGGGTGCTTCAAAGTTGTCAAATTCAATTTTTCTACCAAAATAGTGCTAGCCACATTAGTACAACTCCCCCCATCAATAATCATACTACATACCTTATCATTAACATGGCAGCGGGTGTGAAAAATGTTATCACGTTGTACCTCATCATCTTCCTTGGCTTAAGCACTAAGAGCTCTTCTTGCCACCAAAAGCTCTCCACCCACCGGATATTCAAAGTCACTTGCATCCTCCAAAGGTGGCATAGACTTATCATCGGATTCATCCTCGAATTCGATATCACCATCATCCCTCAAAACCATTACTCTCTTGTTTAGGCATTGTGATGCAATATGACCTGTTCCTAAACACTTAAAGCATTTAATGTCACGGTTTCTAGAAGGTTGAGGGTCTGTTTTACCTTGATTTAATGAGCCTCTGGCCTTATGATCTTTAGGAGGTTCAGCTTTGGCCTTGAAACTAGGCTGGTCCTCCTTCTTGCACTAATTCGGTTTCTATGATGATGAAGAACCCGAATTTTGCCCAACCCGTGTGGAACCCTTTCTCTTCAATTATTGTCTCACTTTGATGGCCATGTGTACCATGTCAGTCAATTCAACATAATGTTGTAACTCCACTACATTTGCAATGTCTCGATGTAGCCCATTTAGAAACCTAGCCACAGTCGCCTCTCGATCCTCCTCCACATCAGCTCGAATCATGGCTATCTCCATCTCCTTGTAGAAGTCTTCTACACACTTAGACCCCTGAGTAAGAGTTTGCAATTTTTGAAACAAACCCCTATAATAGTGACTTGGAATGAATCTCCTCCTCATAACAGTTTTCATCTCCTCCCATGTCTGAATAGGTCTTTCTCCATTCTGTCTCCTACTCACAATCAATTGATCCCACCAAACAATAGCATAATCAGTGAAATTCTATGGCTGCTAATTTCACTTTCTTCAATTTGGAGTAATCATGGCAATCAAACACCAGCTCTATTCTTTTCTCCCACTCCAAATAAACTTCAGGATCAATTTTACCTTGGAAGGTTGGAATCTTCACCTTTATACTACCCAAATTATTATCAACCCTCTCTCCATACCTATCTCCTCTATTCCCACACCTACCTTCCCGCACCCACATTGGACATGCGATCATCCCCCTCCATGTCATTGATTATTTGAGTGAAACACGTGAGGGAGTGCCATGAGGTCCTTTTTTATTTTCTAAACTTTTTCTTGCAAAAAAACATGTCCGGCAACAAAGATAAAGGCACTACTGAGGATTCTTCCATCCCGGCGGATCTAAAGAATTAGAAGGAGGCATTAGTAGGGGAGATGAGACGGATGATGAGGGGAGAATTGGAATAATTACATGAGCAATTAGATCAAGTGGAAAATGCACATGCGGAACAGTCACGACCCGTTCCACAAGCACGTAGGAGAGGACTAACAATAGTTGATATATATTCAACTATACAATCGTTCAAAATAAAATTTTTGTACTAACAAATTTTTTTTTTATCGACCTTGATCAATAAGCAAGATCTTTGGTATTTTTTATTTATTTTTTATTTTGGGTACTGGACTTGATCAAACATAATCAAAGAAGAAGAATAACAAAGATATGTTAAACCTGATGTTAGAGGCCTAAGCTCTGATACCAACTGATACAAACCTCGTCGATTGTAACAAGGTTGATGCCTAGGATCGTTCTAACTTCAGGTTCGGATGGAAACTGCGACCCAACACCTATATCGAGATATGAACCTTGGTATAAGGAAGACGCCACAATCAAGGATGGAATACTTGATTGATAAGTCAAGGAGGAACGCCACAGAGAAAATTTGATAAGTTCCAATTAGTTTTCAAAGAACAAAAGAGAAAATTCTCTCAATTTTTCATTAAAATTCATGTCTGCAGAAAATTACATAAGTTGGTTCCTTTTAAACTAAAACCCTGGAAGACAAGAAAGGCTACACGCCAAACTCAAAAAGGAAACAAAATATTTCGGCCATTAAGGCCTTACAAAACGAAAACTAAAAAGGGCAATAATTGCCTTACAAACGGAAAGAAAATAAACACTAAAATAAGCAATTATTGACTTGCTCCCTATTTGGAAGGCTAAATTAGGAAGTAAATCAGCCCCTTAATTTGGGAAACAAATCAACTCATTATTCTTTTGAAAACTAAATAAAAAGGAAACAAATCACGCCCAACTTGTGCTTCACGCCCAAGTCTTCTCTTATTCGGCCCAATCCATTGCCTTGATGACATTAATTAAGCATTGGTCTTCATGTGAGCTTATCTTGGACTTCAACAATTTAGAATCAGCCCAAGTGTCTTGAATCAGGCCATTGAGTGCCTCTTTGAATCTCTTAGCCCTAGCCCTTGTTATTAGCCCAACCGGAACATGCAATGGGTCCCTTGGTATAGCTCCCTTATTCTCATCAAAGAATATGTCTAGTTCACATGTGGGCCTTTTATTAAAGTCCAAATGGATTTAATAAGATAAGAAAAACAATATATGACCCATGTTTCGGTCATAGGCGGCAAAGTTAATTTAATTAGCCCATTATAATGTTTATTTTATTATTTAATTAAATGGAAATTAATTAATATGTTAATTAATTATTTAATTAAGAATCAAAATCTTTTTCTGATTAGGAAATATGTTTCCTAGTATTATACTATTAGTAGTAGTATATTAAATATGAAAGACTATATTTGATAAGTAGACAAATAAAGGATTTATTTATCTAGTCAAATTAGGAAGTCTTTTATATAGTCACAAATACACTAAAGAGTTGGATTAGGGTTTAAACATATATATATATATATATGGCAATATTTGTTGCGGCATATATGAGTTATTATAGGCAAGTAGAATTCGTGCATATATTTGATTTATATGGCAAGTAAAACACATATACAGATATATATTATATTGATATCACATCTAGATATATAATATATTTATATGGCAAAAGTTGAACACATATACAAGAGATTATATATATGGCAGCATGAATTTTGCCTAATTGAATATACATATTTTGAGCAAGTTTTGCGGGAATACAAATATATATATTCTTTGATATATTTTAACAAACCCTAGTTTTTGCAATGGAGAGATTTTTCTTTTGCTAGAGAAAAATAAAATCCAACTTTTAGACAAGTGTGAAATTCGGCCAAGAGAGATTGTGAGAAGAGATTGTTCTTATTTCGATAGTGCACTACTAACTTTTACATCAAAAGATTTTGTACACAATTTCAAATAAGGTTCACACAAGTTTCAGTCTAACGATTGTGAATTCAAAAGTGACCGGGACATTCTTTGCAATCTTTTGTAGTTTATTGTGACTAACAAATATCAGAAAAGTTTTTGTTAGCCATTCTCAGGTACACAATTCAAAGAGAAGGGAGACCATGCTCCTAGGTGATTCACGTTCGTGATTGGATTGGAAGATCTTGCGGATTACCATCGACGCATAGTCAATCGGATCATGTGACAAAGGTATGATATGTTTTGGTATATATGTTTAATTAATTAAAGGGTTAAGGTTCAAATATGGATATTTTTTAAAATATACTAAACTTCTTTAAAGTCTCGCTTCTGCCGCGTGCAAACTTTTTTCCCTACAATTGGTATCAGAACCTTGGTTGTACCCTTTAATTAATTAACATATATATACGTAAATCTATTTCTTTTTATTGTGATTATGCATGTTTAGAAAGAGATGGCACTCTAGGTATTCTCATATATAATTACATTGGAATGTATGGATTTATATATGTTATATGTTGATATAAAGTGAATTGTTATTGCTCGATTTTAATACTAGAATTTCAATGTATTTTTTTATTCGGAATTGTAACAAGAAGGGTGGCCTATTATCGTCACAATTCCCTCTTTGATAGTTGCTAAGTTTTTTTTTTTATTGTATTAAAATTAAGTGCAGTTTTTTTATTGTATTAAAAATACTGCAGTATTTTTTTTTTGTATTAAATACTGCAATGTTTTATTGTTTTACAACTTTATTTAAACAATAAAACACTGCAGTTTTTTTTTTGTATTAAATACTGCAGTTATTAAAATAAAAACAAACTGTAGTGTTTTATTGTTTAAATAAAGTTGTAATATGTTCAAGCATCGAAGATTCGAAAACTTGGAGAATTGAAAGCAACTGGAACAAGTTTGGGACTGTGCGCACCATAGCAACATGCACGCGTGCAAGATTGCACGCAGCTGTGCATGTTGGACTGTGGGCTGCGTACGGCAGCCCCATGGAGTCCATGGGCTGCGCATGGCAGCCCTTGTTGGGGTTGTGGAGTGCGCACGCCCATTGGAGCAGGCGTGGGATGCTCAAGTTATCAATGGCCGCTTGAAGACTTGTTCGCCAAGAAAGAAGTTTTTTGTATTCCAAACAAATGTAATTTACTTGCTTTTCTAGGATGGATCAAAATCGTGGCTATTTACTTTGTGTAAATATTACAATATTTATTATTGTTTGATAACATGTCATATAGAATAGAAGCGCCACTCATATATCTCTTTTGGTATGAACATGCATTGAATGATTTTGATATCTAATTGGAATCTAGATAACTCGGAAAATCATTCTATGGGATTTAATCACACGCCCTAAATAACTGAGTGGGAGAAGGTGTATTGCAAACACCTATGGCCTCCAAGGTTAGTTGAGTTTTATTATTTAATGGTAATCCCCCCTAGGGGCGTCCATGAATGGAATTTAGCAAGATACTTCCATACAAGGATAGACTAGACAATTGACTCAAATGAGATCTACTCCCCAAGTTGGGATTTTCGTGAGGGAATATATTGAGGGTCGAAATCTTGGTAGTACACTCAATGTGGTTTTATTAATATCCTCCCAAGAGTTCTTGTTAATAAAATCACAAGGCTAAAATTGAAAACGTTGGTTGTTGTGTTAACAATTAGGTGGGACCTAGTCCAACTAGTAAGTTGTGTGAACTCCCAAATGAGGTGTAACATTTATGGGTGTTGGATCAAACGTTGAATTTTATGATTGAATTATATGTATTTAATTCAAGATAAATATTCGAAAAATGCTAAACAATGATTATTTACTCATATAAATTTTTTGTTAAGAAATCATGATCCCATCCCTAATGATCATCCTAAAAGGTAAAACTTTAACTGGTAATAATTGTCACATGGATAAGGAAAATTAGGTTGTTGCAGCAAGCTGAAAAACATAAATTTGTTCTATCTACTCCTAAACCACCTGCTCCTACTAATGAATCTAATTGTGATGCAAAGAGATGAGTATGAGAAGTGGAAGACCTCTGATGAGATGGCCAAATGCTACATTATGGCTACCATCTCTCACGTGTTGCAACAACAACATGAAAGAGTGGGGTCCACTGCTGATATGATGATATCTCTAAAGGAGATTCATATGGTTGATAAAGTTGCTACTATTAAGACCCGTCAGAAGGTCAAGGAATAACAGAACAAAAAGCAACTTGGGCCTAACAAGAAAGTAACCAAGATCAAAAGGAAGTGCTTCTTTTGTGGTTATAAGAGACATTGGAAAAGTAATTGCCCAAAGTCTCAGAATAAGAAGGAACAAGGTAATGTGAATTATCTTGAAACATGTTTTTCTAGCAAATTCTATAGATTCTTGGATTGTAGACTCTAGAGCCACTAATCATGTTTGTTATTCCTTATGGGGGTTTCAAGAAAGGAGAAGGCTGAATAAGAATAAAATCAACTTGCGTTTAGGTAACGAAGCATTGGTGTCTGCTAGTGCAGTGGGAGATATTAGAGTTAATCTAGATTCTAGTAGGCATTTAGATTTGATAGACATTTATTATGTACCTCAATTCAAGAGAAATTTAATTTCAGTTTCTTGTTTAAATAAATTTGAATATTCAGTTACTTTTAATAAAAAAATTTATTATTAGTAAGGATGACAAATTTGTTTGCAAAGGTACATTGGAAAATGGTTTATTCTATTTACATAGAAATATCTCTCACTTGTTAGACACAGAATTAACGCAACCTAATCATAGAAGAGTAAAATTATCATAAAATGAAACCTACTTATGCCATTTGCGCCTATGTCATATTAACCTTAATAGGATTAAAAAATTGGTTAGTGATGGATCTTTAAGTGAATTAAAGGTTGATGATCTACCAACTTGTGAATCTTGGTTGGAAGGTAAAATGACCAAAAGGTCGTTCAGGACCAAAGGCACAAGAGCCGCTGAATGTTTAGGATTAATGCATAATAATGCATATGATCCTATGAGCATTCAAGCTAGAGGTGGATATGAGTACTTCATCACTTTCACAGATGATTACTCGAGATTTGTCTATGTGTATATCATGAGACATAAGTCGGATGCTTTTGACACGTTCAAAGCATTTAAAGCTAAAGTGGAAAAACAGCTTAAGAAACACATAAAAATCTTGAGATCTGATCGTGGTGGAGAATATCTATCTGGTGAGTTTCAGCAATATCTTATTGATAATGGGATCATTTCTCAGTTTTCTGCACCAAATACACCGCAACAGAATGGGGTGGCAGAAAGAAGAAATAGAACTCTTTTGAACATGGTTAGGTCGATGTTAAGTTATTTAATGCTCCCTGTTTCTTTTTAGGGATATTCTCTACAAACTACAATATACATTCTAAACGATGTACCATCGAAGTCGGTTCCTCAAACATAGCATGAGTTGTGGACTGGGCGAAAGCCTAGTTTACAACACTTAAGGATATTTGGTTGTCCTGCGCATGTGTTAAAAGGAAAGACAAAAGAGATGGAGTCCCATACGGAAACATGCATATTTGTGGGGTATCCAAAAGGAACTAAGGGTATTATTTCTATAGTCCTTCAAATCTTAAAGTATTTGTTTCAACAAATGCTAAATTTCTGGAAAAGGACTATATGAATGAGTTTATACCTAAAAGTAGAATTGTCCTGAGTGAGATGTCAGGAGATACAATTCCACAAGAGGTTGCACAACCTAGCCCAATTGTAAGTTCCGTACCATCACAAGGTCAACAACCTACCCTTCCTCGTCGTAGTGGGAGGGTTATGAGACAACCCCAGAGATACATTGGTCTGGGAGAATCAGTGGAGAATCTCTCAGACGACGATGATCCCTTCACATATAAGGAAGCAGCGGAGGATGTTGATAGTTGCCATTGGCAAAAGGCAATGCAATCTGAGATTGAGTCCATGTTCAATAACTAAGTTTGGTCCCTTGTAGACTTGCCTAAAGGGATAAAACCCATTGGGTGCAAGTGGGTATACAAGAGGAAAAGAGGTATGGATGGAAAGGTGGAAACTTTTAAAGCTAGATTAGTAGCTAAAGGTTATACATAGAAAGAAGGTATTGATTACAAGGAAACCTTCTCTCCTGTGGCCATGATTAAATCCATTAGGATACTCTTATCCATTACAGCATCTTTAGATTTAGAGATTTGGCAAATGGACATCAAGACAGCTTTGCTTAACGGAAGTCTTGACGAAAGTATCTATACGATGCAACCAAAAGGATTCATTGAAAAAGGCCAAGTGAAAAAGGTATGCAAGTTGTAAAAATCCATATATAGATTAAAGCAAGAATCCAGATCCTAGAACATTAGGTTCAATCAAGCTGTGAAAGGTTTTGGATTTGTTCAGAACCTTGACGAACTTTGTGTATACAAAAGAATCAAAGGCGACAAGTTGGTTTTCCTAAATTCTTTATGTTGATGATATACTACTCATCGGAAATGATGTAGGTGTATTGACATCAGTAAAAGAATGGTTAGCAAAACAATTTGATATGAAGGATTTAAGAGAAGCAAGTTATATTCTTAGTATCCAAGTAATAAGAGATAGAAAGAATAGAACGATTGCACTATCCCAAGCTTCATACATAGATAAAATCCTGTCTAGGTTTTCCATGCAAGATTCCAAGAAAGGTATGTTACTTTTCAGGCATGGAATCAAACTTTCTAAGGAACAAGTTCCTAAGAATGAGCCTGAAGAGCAATTCATGAGTAGGTTTCCATATGTCTCGGCAGTTGGAAGTCTCATGTATGCAATGCTCGGCACTAAACTAGATATTTGTTTTGCTGTTGGCATATTTAGCAGGTTTCAGTCGAAACCTTGACCTAATCATTGGACGGTAATCAAGCATATTTTCAAGTATCTCAAGAGAACGAGAGACAATATGTTTGTATACTCTGGAGGGGATTTGATTCCCGTAGGGTATATAGATTCTGATTTCCAATCAGATTCTGACTCCAGAAAATCCACAACAAGATCTTTGTTTACTCTGGAGGAGGAGCAGTCATATGGAGGAGTATCAAGCAATCATGCATTGCTGACTCCACCAAGGAAGCTGAGTATGTTGCTGCATGTGCAGCTGCCAAAGAGGCTGTTTGGCTTCGCTAATTCTTGATTGATTTAGAAGTGGTTCCTAGTGCGAATAAGCAGATCATTATCTACTGTGAAAACAGTGGAGCAGTGGATAATTCGAGAGAACATAGAAGTCATAAGAGAGGAAAACACATTGAAATTAAGTATCATCTTCTTAGGGAGATTGTGCATAGGGGTGACGTGACGATTACCAAAATCGCTTCAGCAGAAAATCTAGCGAATCCCTTCAGAAAAGCTCTACCACAGAAGAGTTTCGATAGGCACCTCTAGAACATGGGAATGAGAGATATGATACATTTGTTATAGCGCAAGTGGGAGATTGTTAGGATTATGCTCAATAGCAAGGTATAATGTTGTACTTGACAATCTTATCATATTATAAAGTGATTTTTGTTTTAACAAAATCTTACAGCATTTATAATTATAATTGTCAAAGTAAATAATCATAAGGTCAAAAGACTATAAGAAACGAAGAATTGTTCGTAAATCTGTATATGTATGAGGTAGTCACAGTTCTTTAGTTAGTCTTGAATAACGTTCACAACATAAGTTAAAGGCTAGGCACCTTTATCTTGTTAAAGTTGTAGAATTCTTTTGCTAGCATTTAAGGGGGATTAAATGTGTTATGATGAGTCTAAAATCATTGAAGGGTCTTCGAGTAAAAGAATCTAGTGCACTAGGTGCATTGAATTGGATCACAATGAAATATATTTTTTCTAGAACCGTCAATAGATAAAAATATTTTCATTATCAAGATAATCGGAGAGTCTATCTTAATCCTGAGATAAATGATGGACTTATGGTTACAAGTATTATCATTTGAACTATCAATGAGTACGATTATATAGCATAGTCTAACCTCGATAGTTTGGTGGTATTCATTTGCTAATTGATAGAGGAATTCATTTATAGATATGGACATCGTGGCTCCATTTATTAAATGTGAGTAGAATATCATCATATGGATGCTTTGTGGTTTTGGATATTAAATCTTAACGTTGAGTTTTCAATAGTGACTATTGAAAGATGACTTCTGGACAAGTCATAATATATATCCAAGTTCAAAGTGTGGTCATATGAGTAAATATGGTAACTTGGAGAGCTATAGACGGTCTATGAGCTATTGGCGATTACTAATATTCTTCACGAGGATTTACTATCTCCTATAAGATTGTCTAGGGTATGAATGAGAATCATTTACTTATTCTATCTTTATTTAAGAGTGCAATTTTAGTTCTTTAGTGGAATGAGCTAAAATTAATAGACTGAACCTAAGTGAATCATTTGTTGATTATGACTGGGTTATGTCTATTAGAGCTTAAATTAAGATAGGCCCGCCAAGATCCCTAATCCACACGGACTTGCATGAATCACTTAATATATTATACCAGACTATTTATGGGTCCATCTAGAATTGTATTTAATATATTAAAAATATAATTTGCACATTATCTATTTAATGGGTTGTTTAATTATATTAATATATTTTTAGGGAGGGGAATCAAGTTGCAGATACGCTTTCTAAGCATGCTTTGGAGCTTCAGACAGATTCTTGGTGGTTCTCTGCCACGCCGTTCTGTTCTTCTTTAGTTGGCAATGACTGCATGGGCTGCGAGTCTTTTCGTTTTTCTTGATGTTTTCTTTTTCTTTTTGGTGTGGCCTGCGTGCTTCTTTTTGCTTAGGGTTGTTTTCCCTGGCTCTTTGTGCTTTGTTGCTTTTTGTCACTTTTTACTTTCTTTTATCTCTTTTATATATGGATACTGTCTAGGGGTTTTTCAGCATATGATCACTTGTGATGCTTTTTCCCCTTAGATAAGTTCAATTTTATTAAAATGTGGGCTTGTTTTTTTTAGTAAGAATATTTCTAGTTCACATGTGGGCTTTTTATTAAAGTCCAAATGGATTTAATAAAATAAGAAAAACAATATATGACCCATGTTTTGGTCATGGGCGGCAAGGTTAATTTTATTAGCCCATTATATTGTTTATTTTATTATTTAATTAAACGGAAATTAATTAATATGTTAATTAATTATTTAATTAAGAATCAAAATATTTTTTTTATTAGGAAATATGTTTCCTAGTATTATACTATTAGTAGTAGTATATTAAAAAATATATATATTAAATATGAAAGACTATATTTGATAAGTAGATAAATAATAGATTTATTTATCTAGTCAAATTAGGAAGTCTTTTATATAATCATAAATACACTAAAGAGTTGGATTAAGGTTTAAACATATATATATGGCAATATTTGTTGCGGCATTTATGAGTTATTATAGGCAAGTAGAATTCATGCATATATTTGATTTATATGGCGTGTAAAACTCATATACAGATATATATTATATTGATATATATATATATATATATTTTAATAAAATTGGACTGATCTAAGGGGAAAAAGCATCACGAACGATCATATGCTGAAAAACCCCTAGACAGTATCCATTTATATAAAAGAAAAAAGAAAGTAAAAAGTGACAAAAAGCAACAAAGCACAAAGTGCCAGGGGAAAACAACCCCAAACAAAAAGAGGCACGTAGGCCATACCAAAAAGAAAAAGAAAACATCAAGAAAAACGAAAAGACTCTCGGCCCATGCAGTCATTGCCAACTAAAGAAGAACCAGAACGGCGGGGCAGAGAACCACCAAGAATCAGCCTGAGGCTCCAAAGCATGCTTAGAAAGCGTATCTGCAACCTGATTCCCCTCTCTAAAAATATGTGAAACCTGAAAATCCATATGCGAGATTTAAAAGATGCAGCGCTGCCATGCCTAACGAACCCTCTAAGGAACCATCTCAGAACGAGAAGAAAGAAGCTGAACTACATAAGAAGAATCGCACTCAAGTCAGATGTGATGCCAACCATACTAGTCATAGGCCGTTTCGGTTTCTTAGCATGTGGTTAGATCATCATGATTTTATAGCTATTGTTCATAGGCTTTAAAGCTCTCCTGTTGTGGGTAGGCCTCCTCAAGTTGTTATCTATAAGCTGAGAAGCTTAAAGAAGGCTCTCAAGTCTTGGAATTGGGAGGTTTTTGGGTATCTTAACTCTGCCATTGCTGGGAAGTGTGCGGAGCTTCATTCTATTCAGCTAGATTTGTCTAACCGAGGTTTTTCAGATGATCTTTTTATGGCCGAGGCGAGTGTTCAGTCTGAGCTAGATGTTTTGTTACGCAGACATGAGTGGTTTTTTCGGGATCGGTCTAGAGTTAGGTGGCTTCGTGATGGGGATTGGAACACTTCTTTCTTTCATGCCTCTATCAAACGTAGGCAGTATCGTAATGCTATATCAGCCCTTTTGATTAATGGGGTTCTCTCGGAGGATCGGCCTACCATCAGGGATCATATCATTAGTTATTATTCTGACCACTTCTCCTCAGATGTTTCTCAAGTTGGAAGAGATTTGTCTATTGTAGATGATGTGATTCCTTCCTTAGTAACTGCCATAGAGAATGTTTTCTTGACTAGCGTTCCATCTGCAGATGAAATTCAAGATGTGGTATTTGCTATGGATGCTGCTTCTGCCCCTGGGCCAGATGGGTTTTCTGGTAGATTTTATCGGATGTTGTAGGTAGCGACGTGGTCCTCGCTGTTTAGGATTTTTTCATCACTGGAGTTATTTTCCCGGGTCTCAATTCCAGCTTCATTGTTCTTCTTCCTAAGCTGAGGGAATCGATTTCGGTTGATCAGTTTTTACCAATTGTTCTTAGTAACTTTTTGTTTAAAATTTCTTCAAAGATTTTAGCTGATCGTTTAGCTCGAGTTGCCTCCAGGATTATTTCTCCTCAACAGTTCGGATTCATTCGAGACCGGCATATCGAGGATTGTATTGCTTTGGCTTCTGACTATGTGAATGTGTTGCAGAAGAAGTGCTATGGGGGTAATTTGGCCATGAAGATTGATATCCGTAAAGCTTTTGACACCCTGGATTGGTCTTTCCTTTACAGAGTGCTTCAGGCTTTTAGGTTTTCTTCTGTTTCGTCGTTCATCTAGGCTTTCTATTCTTTTGAATGGGGTCCCAGAGGGATATTTCGGTTGCTCTAGAGGGGTTCGTCTAGGAGATCTGCTTTCTCCGCTTTTGTTTGGTATTGCAGAGGACTTCCTTAGTAGATTATTGACGAGGTTGGTGGGTTCTTCTCATATTCTGTTGATTTCTTCCCCAAGGGGTTTTTTGGCTCCTACTCATTTGCTCTATGCAGATGATGTTTTGATATTTTGCAGAGGCACTCAAAAGAATCTAAGGCATATAATGGGTGCTTTTAGAGATTATGGTGATATTTCAGGCCAATTGGTTAACTGGGGTAAATCTTTGATTTATTTCGGTTCTTCTATCTCCCCCTTTCGGATTGGTAGTTTGCAGTCTCTGGTTGGTATGCAGATTGGGCATCTGCCGTTTTCTTATTTGGGAGTCCCTTTGTTTTGGGGTAAGCCTCGAAAAGCAATGCTACGACCTATTGCTGATAAGATTTTTTCTAAATTCGCTAAATGGAAGGGCAAGTCCCTCTCTCTGGCCGATCGTGCTACTTTGATCTGGTCGGTCATCACTGGTTCGTTTGTGCACTCTTTCATGATTTACAAGTGGCCTTCTTCTTTACTGTCTTTGATTAATCGCAAGTTGAGAAACTTTTTATGGACTGGTTCCTGTGAGGAGACTAAGATGGTTCGGGTTTCTTGGGATTGTTGTTGTAGGCCTTACTCTTAGGGTGGTCTTGGTCTGAAAGATATTGGGTTGCTGAATGACTCTCTGTTGCGGAAATTCACTTGGAAGTTTATGACCATTGATGGTTTTGCTTTTTCTTTTCTTCGGGAGAGGTATCTCAGGCATTTGCAGAAGCCTCATGAATGGTATGTCACCTCCTCGATTTGGTCTTCTCTTCGGTCTAATTATAGTTCCCTTCTTAAGGAAGGTATCTGGCTGATTGGCGAGAACTCTCAGAGGGACTTTTGGCGGGATAATTGGTTGGGGGTTCCCATTTTGGACCTTTTAGGGATTCCTGATTATTTAGCTAATCCGCTCTGGGCGAGGGTCTCAGATTTTATTCATTAGGGTAGATGGGTGCTGGACGATTGTTTCTGAGTGCGCTTCCCGGATCTGTGTTTTCCGATTGATCGTATTGCACTTTCTCTTGTTGTGGATTCTCTTGTTTGGGCTAATTCTCTGGATGGTCGTGTTTCTTGCAAGGCTGTTTATTCCCAGTTTCTTCGTGATTTTCCTCAAGTTGTTTGGTGGAAAGATGTTTGGTCCCGTTTTATTCCCACTTCTCGCTCAGCTTTGACCAGGCGTTTGATGTTGAACAGGCTTCCTACTGAGGATCGCCTTAGTAGGTCTGGGTTCCAGTTGGCTTCTCGTTGCAGTATTTGTGAGGTTAGTAGTGAATCTGCAGATCATCTTTTTCTTCATTGTCCCCTGGCAGTTGCTCTTTGGGAGGCGGTTTTCTCGACTTTCCAGCGCCGTGTCTCTACCGAAACTTAGAAATCTTTCTTCTTGCAGGCCATGTTGATTTCCTTTAGTGAGCAGGTCAGGATTTTATGGAAAGCGGCTGTCCATGTAGTGATATGGGGGGTGTGGACTGCTCGTAATCAGTGGATCTTTGAAAGGAAGTCGGTGGATTTTAGATCTATCCTTTCTTTGGTTTGGTGTGCGGTTTCAGAGGGTAATCGCCTGGAGATTGGTTGCATGCGTAATTGTATGGACAACCTTTTGATTCTTCGACGATTTGGTCTTCGGGGTCGCCCTTTTAAAGCCCTGGTTATCAAGAGTGTGATTTGGTCGCCTCCGGCCCCTGATTGGATCAAAGTGAATACAGATGGTGCTGCTATGGGCTATCCGGGAGTTGGTGGTTATGGTGGTATCTTTCGGAATTGTAGAGCTTTTGTAAAAGGTTGCTTTGCTATTCCTCTTGGTCAGGTTTTCGCTTTTGAGGGCGAGCTTCTGGCAGCCCCATTGGCCATTAATTTTGCTTGGAAGTATAGGTGGCATCAAATCTGGCTTGAGAGTGATTCTTTTTATGTAGTTCAGCTTCTTTCTTCTCGTTCTGAGATGGTTCCTTGGAGGGTTTGTTAGGAGTGGCAACGCTGCATTTTCCAAATCTCGCATATGGATTTTCTTGTTTCACATATTTTTAGAGAGAGGAATCAGGTTGCAGATACGCTTTCTAAGCATGCTTTGGAGCTTCAGGCTGATTCTTTATGGTTCTTTGCCCCGCCGTTCTGTTATTCTTTAGTTGGTAATGACTGCATGGGCCGAGAGTCTTTTCATTTTTCTTGATGTTTTCTTTTTCTTTTTGGTGTGGCATGCGTGCCTCTTTTTGTTTGGGGTTGTTTTCCCTTGGCTCTTTGTGCTTTGTTGCTTTTTGTCACTTTTTACTTTCTTTTTTCTTTTATATATATGGATACTGTCTAGGGGTTTTTCAGCATATGATCGCTTGTGATGCTTTTCCCCCTTAGATCAGTCCAATTTTATTAAAATATATATATATATTTTTTGAGCAAGTTTTACGGCAATATAGATATATATATTCTTTGATATATTTTAACAAACCCTAGTTTTTGCAATGGAGAGATTTTTCTTTTGCTAGAGAAAAATAAAATCCAGCTCTTAGACAAGTGTGAAATTCGGCCAAGAGAGATTGTTCTTATTTCGATAGTGCACTACTAACTTTTACATCAAAAGGTTTTGTACACAATTTCGAATAAGGTTCACGCGAGTTTCAATCTAACGATTGTGAATTCAAAAGTGACCAGGACATTCTTTGCAATATTTCGGAGTTTATTGTGACTAACAAATATCAGAAAAGTTTTTGTTATCCATTCTCAGGTACACAATTCAAAGAGAAGGGAGACCACGCTCTTAGGTGATTCAAGTTCGTGATTAGGTTGGAAGATCTTGCGGATTACCATCGATGCATAGTCAATCGGATCATGTGACAAAGGTATGATATCTTTTTGTTTATATGTTTAATTAATTAAAGGGTTAAGGTTCAAATATGGAAAAATTTTAAAATATACTAAACTTCTTTTTTGTCTCGCTTCCGCAGCGTGAAAACATTTTTCCCTACACTTAGGGGTCCTTACTGACACGGAGTATATCATGACCAATAGCGAGCCGAGGGATTTTTCTAGCATGGTTCTTTCTCACATTGTTGGATATTCTGACCAAAGTAGGTGGTGAGTGTAGGGAAAAATACACACAGCGGAAGCGTAAAAAGGAGTTTAGTATAGTTTAAAATTTTTCTATAATTGAACCTTAACCCTCTAATTAATTAACATATAATACTAAAGATATCATACCTTTGTCGCGTGATCCGATTGACGTTGCGTCGATGGTAATCCGCAAGATCTTCCAATCCAATCACGAACGTGAATCACCTAGGAGCGTGGTCTCCCTTATCTTTGAATTGTGCACTTGAGGATGGATTAACAAAACTTTTTCTTTTTCGTTAGTCACAACAAGGTCCAAGAGACAACAAAGAATGTTCCGGTCACTTTTGAATTAACAATCGTTAGATCGAAACTCGCGTGAACCTTATTCAAAATTGTGCACAAAACCTTTTGATGTAAAAGTAACTAGTGCACTATCGAAATAAGAACAAACTTTTCTCTCTATTCCTCTTGGCCGAAAATCACACTAGTCTAGGAGTTGGATTTTATTTTTCTCTAGCAAAAGAAACAACTCTCAAGTCCAAGACCTTAGGGTGGCCAAATCCAAAGTTACAAAAACTATGGTGGCCGAATCCATAGTTACAAAAACTATGGTACCGAATTCTTTCCAAAGAAACTATGGTGCCGAATTCTTTCCAAAACTATGGTTCCAAATTCTTTTATGTGTTAACAAGGTGGTGACTGAAATCCTCTATAAAAAGGATTTGTGTTTCCACAAAAGACTTCAATCAATCTTTTAGAATTCAAACCCTAATCTATCTCTTTAGTGTATTTGTGACTAAATAAAACACTTCTTAAATTGACTAGATAAATAAATCCCTTATTTATCTACTTACCAAATAAAGTTTTTTATATTTAATATACTACTACCAATAGTATAACACTAAGAAACATATTTCCTAGTCAGAAAAAGATTTTGATTCTTAATTAAATAATCAATCAATCAATCAATTAATTTCCCTTTAAACAAATAATAAAATAAAATAATATATTTAGACTATTATATAAGCCTTGCTGCCCATACACTAAGATAGGCCCATATATTATTTTTCCATTTTATTAAATCCATTGGACCTTTAATTAAAAGGCCCACATGTGAACTAGACTCATTCTTACTAAAAGAAACAAGTCCACATGCCTTAATATAATCTAGATGGACCCATAATTAGTCCGGTAGAATATATCAAGTGATTCATGCAAGTCCATGTGGATTGGGGATCTTGGCGAGCCTATCTAAATTTAAACTCCAATAGATATAACCCAATCACATTCAACAAATGATTCACTTCGGTTCAATCTATTAATTTTAGTTCATTCCACTAAACAACTAAGATTGCACTCTTAAATAAAGATGGAATAAGTAAATGATTCTCATTCATACCCTAGACAATCTAATAGGAGATAGTGAATCCTCGTGAAGAATATCAGTAATCCCCAAGAGCTTATAGACTGCCTATAGCTTTTTAAGTTACCATATGTACTCATATGACCACACTTTGAACTTGGATATATATTATGACTTGTCCAGAAGTCATCTTTCAATAGTCACTATTGAAAACTCAATGTTAAGATTTAATATCCAAAACCTCAAAATATCCATATGATGATATTCTACTCAAATTTAAAAAATGGAGCCACGATGTCCATATCTATAAATGAAGTCCTCTATCGATTAGCAAATGAATACCACCAAACTATCAAAGATAGACTATGCTATATAATCGTACTCATTGATAGTTCAAATGATAACACTTGTAACCATAAGTCCATCATTTATCTCAAGATTAAGAGAGAGTAAATGATGGACTCTCTGATTGTCCTGATAATGAAAAGACTTTTATCAATTGACGGTTCTAGATAAAGTATTTCATTGTGATCCAGTTCAATGCACCCAGTGCACTAGATTCTTTTACTCAAAGACCCTTCGATGATTTTAGACTCATCATAACACATTTGATCCCACTCAAATGCTAGCAAAAGAATTCTACAACTTTAACAAGATAAAGGTGCCCAACCTTTAACTTAAGTTGTGAACATTATTCAAGACTAACTAAAAAATTGTGTTTACCTCATACATATCCTGATGTACAAACAGTTCTTTTTTTCTCATGGTCTTTTGACCTTATGATTATTTACTTAGACAATTATAATTATAAATGCTATAAGATTTTCTTATAATAGAAATCACTTTATTAATAAGATAAGATTGTCAAATACAATATTATATCCTAACAATAAGCCGTCGTTGTGGAACTCAAAAAAATGATATTTAAATGTGTTCGTTTAGAAAACTGATTTTTCACCACTTAGATATTAAATTAGTAAAGTGGTAAGTAGGATTCGTTCCATAGGGAATTAGAGTGATTAGTTGAATAAATTAACTAATCTATATGTGATAAAATAAATCATAAAAATATGGATGAGTGAATGAGTTGTCAAGCCATCAAACATACATGAAAAATAAACCTAATAAACTAATAAACGAATGCTTAACAAATCTAGATAAGATAAATGGAATTAACAATTAAGAGAATAGCTAGGGAATTAATGGGATCACAAGTGGATTACAGGAAATGCTTCTCAAGCTACCTTAGTGAATGAACCTCACAAATGTTAACCAATTGATTTCTACAATGTGTTTAGACCATTACTATGAACCCTAAACAACTTCCTACCGCAATGCCTAACCGATTTAAGAGAGGGGGTCACGGCAGGATCGGTTTGTTACAATTAACGGTTTAGATTATCGTGGTTGATATACCCTCCGACAATCTATCCTAGTCACTATGTTTTTAATCCATCAAGGTTGTCCATCCAATCAGGATTATATAACAAATTATCCTAAACAAGAGTATAATCAACTAGTGGGTATACATGTCAATTATATAATGCATAGAATCTAATTATAAAATGAATAGAACACAAATAGAGATTAAAATATATAAAAGCTTAAGCAAAACCCAATCCAAATGTCTCACATCAAAACCCTAGAAAAGGGGATTTAATTGCACATATTACAATCAAAGGGAAGGCAAGTATAAGATTAGGAAATCACACATGGGCCTCCTTTTGTAAGCTTGATCCCTTCCTTGCCTTTGATGCTCCTTGTGCAAAAAGTGGATGATAAGGATGTGTCTAGATAGGTGGAGTCAAATGGGAAGTGACTAAGGAGATTTGTGGAGAAGATGGGAAGAAAGGAATGATTGAGGGAAAGAAATCTAGATGTTAAGTTTATGTAGAAGAGAAAATGGTGGGATTAGGAATGGTGGAGAAAGGAGGTTTCTTGGTGGTCAAGAGTTGTTCAAAAGAGGAAAAATGTGATGAATTTATAGGAATTTCAAATTAGGTATCGGGTGGTAAATTACCAAAACATCCCCTGACCATGGCAAATTACCATTTAGTCTAATAGAGGGGGCATTTTGTAATTTTCCCCACCAATCAGATTTGAGTAGAGTTGAGGTCACTACTTTGGTAAATGGCGAAGCAATCAGGTGCTAAAACAACTCCCTGTCACCATGGTGACCTCAGAATGTAAACCGCGACATCGATTTAAGCGGTTTGGTCACAATTTGGTATTGGGGGTGACTAAAGGGATTTTAGGTGTGAAGAGGGTGGCCGAATTCTGGCCAATTGGAGGCCCGAAAGTGGACCGATTGGGGAGCCGTTCTATTGGCCATGATTTTAGGCTGATTTTCGATTGACGGTAGGTCACCGGAAGTGTGGTCGGCCAAGCTAGGGTTTGGAGGGAAGGGAGGCATAGCTGATCGTGTGAAAGGAAGAAGAAGGTGAATAGTGTTTTGGCGGTGCACTTAGCAAAGAAAAGGGGTGCAATAGGCTGTTGTTAATTTGTCTAAAAAAGGGTTTAGTTAGACGGCTGTTGGGGTACACAAAGCATGGCAAGCTTCAGCTGAATGCAGTGTTTTGGGCTGCACGCTTAGGCCACCTATTTTTGCACCCCACCATGAAATGCACTGTTTCATTAAAATGTTTGTTGGGATGCATTTAGTCTCCAACTTGGGCATGCTCAGCCTTCTTTTTGCATCAGACTGGGCTGGCTGCTTGGCCTTTGCATTTAGGCCAAGTGTTGGGTGTATATAGTAGTAGGCCTGGTTTCCTTTAGGAGTCCACACCAATGACCAAAACACAGCGTTTAGGATATGGGCTACTTGACTTGGGCTTTGCAATTTGGGCGCCAAGGAATTAGGCGTGGGTGCGCTTAGAAGCCCACGATCCCTTAACACACCAAAACGCACCGTTTAACTTTTACAGGTGGCGTGGCTGTCTGCTTTGCTTGGTCTTTTACGGAATGTACCCCTGACCTCTTACAAAATCACACTAACTTCAATCTTCCTTCAATAATTACACTTGTTAACCGCTAAAATTGGCGAGGGACCAAGGAAGAATTTTCCACCTTAACACAAGAAGCAGGTGCGAACGCAATCCATATACCTCGACAGAGTAGAGCCCGATTGGCCCAGGTATGAACCTCTTTCAGCGGGATCCACCCCGCCAGCGTATTAAAGGACCAAGCCTGGTTATGATCGGGCACCCTAGGGACCCCGCATCGTCCCATCAACACTACACCCTAGGGACCCCGCAGCACCCCGACACGGAGTTCTATTGACCATCTCATTACAAGTCAACTACATATCCCCCTACTACCGCCAGTAGGATGCATATTAAATATAGGTAGCCCGTTAAAGCAGAAGGGTACCAGGAAGCCGGACTCTAACACCAAGAACTAAATGCTCCATAAAAGACTCATTAAAACGCTGTCGTACAGAGGAGAAGTACTTCTTCCCGCCAGAGAGTCCTAATTTGAGTAAAACAGTACAGTAAGAATCCTACTAGGAAGGTAAGTGATTGACTCCTCCTAGGAAGGAAAGATTGGATTCAGCGCATTAAAGCTCCGAGATTACCTCCTAGAAAAAGGACGATTCTGCGTTGGCCAAACCCTAAACCGAGATTTTAGGAGTGCATGGCAAGCAAAACACCTATATATACGAAACAGTTTCTTCAGAAAAAGGGAGACCACTTATCGACAGGCACACTTCTTCCACCATTACCATCTCCATCGCCGGAACTATAATTCGTACTCCATTGTAACCCCAAATCAGAGATTAGTTCATGTATTGTAAAGAAAAGAGACTATCCAATAGAGCTTATTGATTGATCAGTTTGATATACATCGTTGTGTAACTCCGGCTTTGATAGGGATATAATCGGTATCGAACTACTTGATACCCCTCCGACCAGGGTCAATCTTGATCTTGGTCCCTTTAAAGTTGTTATTTGAAATCCCATCTCAATAACGATTTTCAGGTAACAACACTTTTGCCCTAATTTCACCAAAATTACTCCAATGCCCACGGACTCCATAAATACCTAAAAACACTTAATTTAGATAATTAAATCACATGATATTTCCCAAGAATAAAGCAAAAGGAGAAGGAAATGAGGGTTAAAATCATACCAATTTTGGTTAGATCAGTAGGGCCTCCACTGATGGTATAAATCACCTGGATCTGTTGCATCAGATCTTTCCCCTTATCTTTCCATCTCTCCTCTGCTTCCCGCATCTCTCCTTGTACCTCCTTTCCTACCTTGATGCTATCTCTCACTTGTTGCAAAAATTCAATTAAAAGTCTGCCCCTTACCAATCCATCAATCTGGTTTCGGAGGTAATCAAGCCAAAATTGGTATGATTTTGGCCCTCATTCCCGTCTCTTTATGATTGATTCTCGGGTGTATCCCAAAATTTAATGTCGACAAATTGAGTGTTTCAGGTTTTATTAGGCCTCAAGGGAATTTGGGAAGAAGAGGAGGACTTTGGTGCAAAAAGACGCATAAAGAGGTGAAACAAGGCATTCTCGCCATTTGAGCAAAATGAGGTCGCTATTTGGTCACCATAGCGACAGAGGAATTATTCAAGCATTAGGTGTGTCACCCCCATGTCGCCCTATGGTCGCCATGGGGACAGAGGAAATTTTCAAAGCATTAGGTGTGTCGCCATTTGTGTGTTGCCATGGCGACATGCACTTGCAAATGGCGACATGCACTTGCAAATGGCGACACCACTTGTTTGGTTTTTAGTTTGTGTTGGCATAAATTCCATATCAAAATGATATTTTTCTTGTATGTGATTAATGGTCATAGGTTGATGATTTGAAGCTTCAAAGAAAGATGTGGACAAAAGATCAAGCAAGAAGATGCCTTTGAAGGGGAATGGACTACTTTGCACAATTAAGGTAATATATACCTCATTCTTCTTCAAGGCAATAGGAACACACACAAAAATCATTTATATGTGTCCCTACATCATTGTGCAACATTTATATAGCACATTCACATGTTTTACATTCTCATGCATTGAACTCAAATTCTCATATATTGTAGAATTGCATGTTCTAAGACTATGTCTAGGAAACGACATACATGTGTGACATTGTGCTTACATGCTTACATTTTATTGTTTTTGGACTTGACCATGATCTCTTATGATTCCTTATTGAGTCCCGATCATTTTGGTTACTCATTCATTTGATTTTGAGTCCAAACGATGTAGCTACGCTACTTTTCATTCTCATTCGTTGAGTTGTGTTCGTCTTCGTTTTCTGAGATGAATTCTCAACCTTTTGTCAAAGTTTCATAGTCATCATTGTGCATGAGGGAGTCACGATTCGTAATCCAAAAACAGATTCAAAATCGGAGTTCGGAGGCCCGGATACGGTCGAAGAACGCTATCGGAGTGCGAGAGGAACAAGCAAGGCCAAAAGGCCAAGCTTGTTGTCCACGTGTGAGCCACATGTGACACACGGGCTGGACAGCCCTCTGTCCACGTGTGTCACATGTGGTCCACACGTGGATGACATGTGGCTGCTCTTGATTGGGTGGCTTCTCTCTCTCTCTCTCTCTCTCTCTCTCTCTCTTGCTTCCTTTTAAATATTTCCATTCCCTCCCATTTTCAAGTTAGAAGAAAGAAAGAAGAAAAAGATAGAAACTGTCCATAATTTTTCTCCAAACTTTTCTCAACTTCCAAACACCATAACTTCCTCATATGAAGTCGGATTTGAGTGATTCAAATTGGAGATTGTTTGCAATTGAGTCCTCTACCTTTTCCAAGTGATCTTGTAGTCATTTAATTGAGTTTTCAAGGTGTTCTACCTAGAAAAACATGATAGCTCGTGTTTTGGAGGTATTGACTTTATCTTTGTGATTTCTTCTTTTATAACCTTCAATTTACTTGGGGCTTCTTCTTCTATATGTATGTATATGTTTAGTGAATGCTAGTGAGAAATATTGCTTCATAATCAATCTTAATCAAAAGTCTAATTTATAACCTTCAATTTACTTGGGGCTTCTTCTTCTATATGTATGTATATGTTTAGTGAATGCTAGTGAGAAATATTGCTTCATAATCAATCTTAATCAAAAGTCTAATTAGAGACAATTGTTAATTAAAATTTTTGATTCTATGATTTCACATGTTTGAGATTTGTATTGTGATTAGATTGATATCTAGGATTATTTGAGACTTGATTGAATGATTTCATGATTGATAATCCTTGAAATGTGTTTTTATCCTTTGATTGATGAAATCTAGGATTAAGGCTCTTGTTTATGTTCTTAGAGATATCTAGGATTTAATTGATTTATCAATATATCATTTATCTAAATCTTTGGCTAGATTACTCATTGAATACATTCTATGTTTCTAGCATTTATTTGTATGTTTATAACATCTTGAATTTGTGCTTCATGATTATGATATATTCAAGTGTTATATGTGTAAATGGAACTATGAGCTTTTGTGTTTAGATGTTTTCACATGCTCTAGGTTTAATTCATGTTTTTGCATCTAGACTTTTATTCTTGTGTTTTCACATGTTTAGGTCTTTTTGTTCTATAGAATATATTGATCACATGTTCTATGTTGTGTTGATTGTGATTTGTATCATTTGCATCACTTATATCATTTGCCTTGAGGAAAGGTTGAAGTCTCTTTCAAAGTGAGTGAAGCTTTGTAATGAGCAAGAAGTCTTGGCTAGGAATGAGTTTCGGATAGCCAAGCGAAAGTCTTAACAAGGAGTTGCATACTCTGGATGGTTGAGCTAGGGGAGCTTAACTAGGATCCTAGTGATCTAGATTGCTAAGCAAGAGAATCTTCCTAGAGGCTTGAGAGCCTTGGAGTGGAAGTTGCTTCCTAGAGGTGTAGGACACACCTTGGATAGGGAGTAGGCTTAGTGATTCACTAGCCCGAGGGTAGATTAGGATTTGATAGCTTGAGACGGATATCATAGAGTTGATAGTCTTGAGTGTGTATATCCTTTTCATATAGTGGATTTGCTTTGCCAGTGGTTGTGGATTTAACCCATGGATGTTTCCCTTCTGAGGTTTACCACGTAAAAATCTTGTGTTCATTGTCTCTTTCTCTATCTCTTTTATATTGTGTATGTGTATGTGTATGTGTTAACTTGTTGATTATCATTTACTTGTGATGTATATTTGACAAGTACTTGTAAAGAGTGATTTGTAGAACAATCCTCTTTAAATCAATTTGTATTTGTAATCTTTCATATTTGGTTATTCTTGTATATAGATATATTTGATCACTCTTGTAATAACTTTGAACAATATTGATATACAAGATATTCTTTGATTTTGTATTTTAGTGATATTATACCTCATACAACAACTTGTTATATGTAGAAATTGCTTAAATGATGATATGCATATCTCTTGTCTATATAGAAATGTTCCATTTATATGTTGTATGTAAAGCTACCTTGAGAGACAAACATAAGTTTGTTCAAGGGATTGAAATTAGGAGAAAAACCTATTCACCCCCCCCCCCCCCCCCCCCCCTCGTTAGGTATGCTTTAAGCAATTTATCCTTGTTTGTATACTTTCACCACTAAATCAGTTCAGTGTCGCCATTTGCTCTAGGGGCGACCTTGAAGTGATAAATGGCGACATCATTGAAAAATAGTCAGTGTCGCCATTTGCTCTAGGGCGAAAAAGATAAGTTTGGTGGCGACATCTGACTCTCAGAATGCGTAACCGTTTTGCACAACAAGGTCACCATGGCGACAAAATGGCAACATTCGTGCCACATCATCATTTCAAGCAGTTATCAGTACATGTCTGAAACAAATTACGGTGTGTTCAATATTAATCTAGAGGGGGGGGGGGGAATAGATTTTATCCAATTTTACCCAATTTTCCTTAATAGACAAGATTACGAAAATACCCTTTACTAGTCAATATAAAATAGCAAGTGTAATATGGTGCGGAATATTAAAAGACACTTGATATTAACGTGGAAACCCTCACGGGAAAAACCACGGGCTATTAAGTGAGCCACACTAGAACCTCGAATCCACTAAATATGAGAAAGATTACAACCTAATCCCAGAAGTAATCACACACCTACCTAATCTCGGTATGAGTGAACCTAGTCCTAATGCTTGTGATTTATGCAACCTAATCCCGGAAGCAACACAAGACTTAGTTCGCAATGAAGAGAAAGCAACCTAAGTGAATATATGGAATACTCAAAATGCAACAAGAGCTAGGCAACCCTATATGCTTATCTAGGATGAAGATATATCAATGAAATCAATCCTAGATATCAAAAGCTAAATGACATATTATGAAGCTTAGCTAATCAAGATTTAGCAAAACCTAGACAGCTATCACAATACAACACTCAATCATATTCATCACAAACAATCTCTATATTATATCAAGCATGTGAACATAAAGCATACAAGGAAGTAAAGAGATGGCTTGACAAGAAAGAAACTAAAATTAGATGAAGTTAGTCAGAATCTTACCAAGCAAGTTGTGATGATGCAAAACCAAGCATGAATGATGAAAGATGAAAGATGATATTTGATGCATAAAGGAATGTATTTGAGTGTTTAAAGGAGAGTTCTTGAGAATTTTTCACTTGAAAAATGTTCTAAGTAAAAGATATGAATTTTTGAACTCTTAAGGCTGACCTAAGACAAAGAAGCATATATATAGGGTGCCAAGATGAAGTGACATCGTTTTAAAAAGTGACACAAATTTTTGCCTTGGGCGCTCTACAAGTAGCTCTACGTAGGGCGCCTTGTAGAGCGCTTATCTGGGAAAAACATAGTGTTCTTCATTTGGGCACTTTTCGTAAGGTGCTTCTGAAGAGCGACCTAACAGCGCTCAATCTCTGTCCTCTCAGGAATCAGATGGGCGCTTTACGAGGCGCTCTACGTAGAGCGCTTTATACAGCGCCTGTGTACAGCGACCAAATAAATGTATCAGGTCTGTACAACGCCTTTCCCTAGCCTCATCAGGCCTTAGATTGGCGCTCTTCATACAGCGCTTTGTACAGCACCTTACACTAAAAAGATACAACTTTGGTCAAAAAGAGATATGGCAATAATCAAACAAGATGCAATCATATGGGCAAGAATGAAGAGAGATTAAAGAACATAAGAGCACCTAAATAACATACACAAACAAACAAGATAGACATATATGCATGGGTTGTGTGTGTGTGCAACTATTTCTCTTCATTTGCAAGAAACACTAAGAAATATACCTTTGGAGTGCTTCTTCTCTTGAGGTCTTGAGGTCTTGAGGGCCTAATCTACCCTTACAACAAAACCCCCAAATGTGGTTTGTCAACGAAATAAGCCAATCAATAATCAGAGACCTTACAATCTCCCCCTTTGGCTATTTCGTGACAAAACCACCACTCACAAAAACCTCACAACAAAATTGAAGCAACGGGATAACAATTATAATCTACATTACAAAGAGATATTAAAAAAGTAAAATCTTCAATTCTTCGATCTCTTGTAGAACCGTCAATGCTTCAAAACAAAGAAAATTACACTTTCCAAGACAAGTGCATGTGAGCGGATCAAGTGACAAATAAACCGAGCATTTGCATTTAAGAGTTTAAGAACAACATCATGCAATGAATGTTAAGGCAATGCTCCCCCTCAAAGGGTTACTCCCCCTCAAACCATAAATTCGCCATATGCACATTTGCTACTACAATTAGCAACTCCCCTTACCACATCCTACTCCCCCTTTTTGTCATGATATAGGCAAAGGAGTAGTCCCCAGCCGGGTCACTCATAGCAAAGAGAGATAGTAGCATACAAGATAATGCATAGTCAAATAAGCCACTTTATGCACTCAATTAATTGGAGAGAATCAAGGAGATTTATTTTATTGAAAATGTGTGAAATAAAAATGCTTTGCAAACAAGACATGTTGCATTCAAGTCCAAAAAACAATGGTATTTGATAAAGCAAATGACAAAGGTTTCCAATAGAATTCAAACCAATTTTACCATTTGTCATGAGAGAAGCAAGGATATAGAGATTTCATTGATTTCAATTTAATAAACACTATATCCAACTTTATAAGCAAAACATGGCATGAGCGACTTTGCACCCTATTTGATTTTTCCGGATATGAAACCCATATGATAGTAGCCATGTTCAACAAATAAAGAAAGAGAGACATTTGGATTGAAACATCCTTTGAATGGATACATGATCCTTTATCTTTTTTAGTCTCACTAGCTTTTTCACACATTGTTTTGCATTTAAGAACATGCAATCATCAATTCATGCTTTTTCAATTTAGCATGTCATTTGAATTTCATGCTTTTCATATGTCATTAGCATGTCAATTAAGAATCATCATGTCATGGAAATAACTATAGGTCATTCAAATCATATTTCCTATGTAAATTTCCTAGTCCAAAAATGCATGTTTGAACATAAATATGACATGGATTGAAAACAAAGCAAGGTTCACACTTATTGAGATAAAAGCATAAATACATATGTCCAACCAAGCTTACTTCAAGCAATTAAAAGAGAAGCACAAGATCTTTCAAATATTTTGCATGCATCAAGTATACAAAAAGCTCTCTTTGCTTGAGTTCCTCTTATGGGTTCAATCACAAAAACTCATCACTCCACAAGACATATCTCAATAGATCTAATAAGAGTTTTAAATCGAGTAACATCTAAAGGTTTTGTAAACAAGTCCGCTAGTTGATCATTTGTACCTACATGCTCAAGTACAATGCATTTATTTTCAACTAGTTCTCTAATGAAATGATGACGGATGTCAATATGCTTAGTTCTAGAGTGTTGAACTAGATTCTTGGAAATATTAATAGCACTCATGTTATCACAAAAGAGAGTGAGCGTACCTTGGTTGAATCCGTAGTCTACTAGCATTTGCTTCATCCATAGGAGTTGTGTGCATCCACTCCCCGCGGTTATGTATTCGGCCTCCGCCGTGGACAAGGAAATCGAGTTTTGCTTTTTGCAAAACCAAGAAACAAGATTGTTTCCAAGGAAAAAGCAACCGCCTGATGTGCTTTTCCTATCATCACAATTTCCCGCCCAATCCGCATCACTAAAGCCTACAAGACTAGCGTTAGTGTCAAACGAGTACCAAATCCCATAGTTAGAAGTCCCATTCACATATCGAATGATTCTCTTGACGGAAGAAAGATGGGACTCCTTGGGATCGGATTGGTACCTAGCACACACACCCACACTAAAGGATATATCGGGCCTACTTGCGGTCAAAGCATAGTTTTTAGAATGAAATTGCAACGTATTTGATCTAGTTTTTTCTCCTCCATTTTCTCATCTTGAACTACCTTTTCCATCACAAATCTCAACACAATATCTTGATTACTTCACCAAATCACTCCTCTCTTTCCATTCTCTCCATTTCAATCCCTTTGTCACTCACCATTAGACACTATCTACCAAGACATATCCCTTTTCCTCCATTCTTTACACAAGGAGCAATCTAAGGAGAAGAATGAGCAATCACTAATGACGGAGACCTAAGGGTGATTTCCTTACCTATCACTTTTTTTATTAGATTGTAATCATGTGTAACTAAACCCCTAATCTAGGGAATAGATTTGAGGAACTTGTGATTGTGGGTATTTTGCTAAGCTTTTCGTAATTGAATCTTGATATGATTTCTATTCACTTTATATTTAGATTCTACAAATTATACGATTTGCATTGTATATCATGTTAGGATTATGCTCAATAGCAAGAGTGTAATAGTGTAATTAACAATCTTATTCATATTAATAAAGTGATTTCTGGTTTAAACAAATCTTATAGCATTTATAGTTTAATAATTGTTAAAGTAAATAATCATAAGGTCTAAAGACTATGAGAAAAGAAGAATTGTTCATACATCTGGATATGTATGTGGTAGACACAATTCTTTAGTTAGTCTTGAATATCGTTCACAACTTAAGTTAAAGGTTGGGCACCTTTATCTTGTTAAAGTTGTAGAATTCTTTTGCTAGCATTTGAGTGGGATCAAATGAGATATGACGAGTCTAAAATCATCGGAGTGTCTTCGAGCAAAAGGATCTAGTGCACTGGGTGCATTGAACAGGATCACAATGAAATACTTTATCTATAACCGTCAGTAGATAAAAGTAATTTCATTAACAGGACAATCGGAGAGTCTATCTTAATCCTGAGATAAATGATGGACTTATGGTTGCAGGTGATATCATTTGAGCTATCAATGAGTACGATTATATCGCATAGTCTATCCTCGATAGTTTGGTGATATTCATTTGTTAATCGATAGAGGACTTCATTTATAGATATGGACATCGTTGCTCCATTTATTAAATGAGAGTATAATATCATCATATGGATGTTTTGAGGTAATTGGATATTAAATCTCAACGTTGAGTTTTCAATAGTGTCTATTGAAAACATGGCTTCTGGACAAGTCAAAATATCCAAGTTCAAAATGTGGTCATATGAGTAAATATGGTAACTTGGAGAGTTATAGGCGGTCTATGAACTCTTGGCGATTACTGATATTAATCACGAGGATACACTATCTCCAATATGATTGTCTAGGGTATGAATGAGGAAGCATCTTCCTTTTCTGTCTTTATTTAAGAGTTCAATTTTAGCTCTTTAGTGGAATGAGCTAAAATTAATGGATCGGACCTAAGTGAATCATTTGTTGATTGTGATTAGGTTATGTCTATTGGAGCTTAAATTTAGATAGCCCGCCAAGATCCCCAATCCACACGGACTTGCATGGATCACTTGAAATATTCTACCGGACCAATTTAGGGTCCATCTAGAATTGCAATTTAATATATTAAGAATATAATTTGCACATTATTTATGTAATGGGCTGCACAATTATATTTATATATTAATGGATAACATGTGGGTTTGTTTCTTTTAGTAAGAATGGGTCTAGTTCACATGTGGGCTTTTTATTTAAAGTCCTATGGATTTAATGAAATAAGAAAAATAATATTTGGCCCAATACACATATGGGGCGGCAACATGCTATAATGGCATTTAATATTATTTTGTTTCATTATTTAATTAAATAAGAATTAATTAATTTATTAATTAATTGTTTAATTAAAGTAACAAATCTTTTCTAAATAGGAAATATGATTCCTATTTGTATACTATTGGTAGTAGTATAATTAAATAGAAAGACTTGTTTGACAAGGAAAATAAATAATTAATTTTATTTATTTAATCAAATAGGAAGTCTTTTTATTTTAGTCCAATAAGGAATAAAAGATTATTGAGTTGGATTAGGGTTTGGAAATCTTAAACAAAATAGGAATTAGGGTGCAACTAAATCTCCAATATTTTAGGAGTGAAATTGCGGCAACCCTAATTTGATTTAGTAGAGATTTCGGCCACCCTAGGGCAAAAAGGAAGAGAAAAATTCGGCCACCTATATAAGACCACATATAGATTTCGGCCACCCCCTAGTGCTAGTGTGCAGAATTTTTCTTCTTCTTCTTCTTCTAAACTCATAGCTAGAAATCTATTATTCTACTAAGAACAAAAAGAACATAGATTATTCTTTGATTGTATTCTAGTTGCTTATTCATCTATGAGCTTGTGAATACTATATCGATTAAGGTTCACGCGAGTTTCGATCATTAGATTGAGAACTCAAAAGTGACCGGAATAATCTTAGGTTCTTTTAGATTGTTTTTGGGACTAACGGATCAAGAAAAGTTTGTTGAATCCAATCACAGGTTTGCAATTCAAAGAAAGGGAGACCACGCTCCTAGGTGATCCACGTTCGTGCTAGGATTGAAGATCTTGCGGATTACCATCGACGCAAGTCAATCGGATCACGCTACAAGAGGTATTAATATATTTTATTACTTTCTTATATATATATATGTTTGATTAATCAAAAGGGTTTAAGGTTCATAATTGGAAAAATTTTAAAAGCTACCCAAACACTATTTTTTTTTTGTCTCGCTTCCGCTGCGGGTACGTTATTTTTCCCTACAATTGGAATCAGAGCCTAGGTTGAACCCTTTTAATTAATTAATGTATATATATGTGGATCGATTTCTTTTTATTGTGATTATGCATGTTTTAGAAAGAGATGGCACTCTAGGTATTCGCATATATTATTACATGTGATGTATGGATTAATATATGTTTTTTATGTGGATTGTTATTGCTCGATTTTGGCTCTAGATTTTCAATGTATTTTTGGTTTCGGAATTGTAACAAGAAGGGTGGTCTATCATCGCCATAATTCCTTCTTGGTAGTTGCTAGGATTTTTTTTTATGTATTAAAAAATTGCTGCAGTTTTTAATGTATTATTTATTATAATGTGCAGTATTTTTTTTTTACTGTCATGAATAAAAAAAAAAAAAAATTCTGCAGTAATTTTATTTGATTAAATTAAATTGTAACACGTTCTACACCGAAGTATCGAAGAAACGAAGCAACCGGAACCGAGAACGAGCACCGTGCGCACCCTAGGAGTGGATTGGGCTGCGCATGGCAGGCCCGAAATACAGTGAGCTGCACACGGCAGCCTTGCCACCAAGAGAGCTGCACACGGCAGCCATGCAAGGCCCATGGGCTGCGCATGGCAGCCCCTTACGTGGGGTTGTGGGCCGTGCAATCCCGTGGAGGGAGGCTGGAGGATGGGCTTATGGTGATGGGCCACTTGAAGATCTTGTAATCCAAATTCATTGTAATTTACTTGTTTTTCTAGGATGGGCCAAAATTGTTGCTATTTATTTTATGCTTAAATATTACAATATTTGTTATTGTATGATAACATGTCATATAGAATAGGAGTGCCACTCATATATCTCTTTTGGTATGAACATGCATTGAATGATTTAGGTATCTAAATTGGCATCTAGATAACTTGGTAAATCATTCTATGGGATTTAATCACATGCCTTAAATAATTGAGTGGGAGAAGGTGTTTTTGTAACACCTATGGCTTCCAAGATTAGTTGAGCTTAATTATTTTATGGTAATTCCCCAAAGGGACATCCATGAATGGAATTAAGCAATATACTTCCTTACAAGGATAGACTAGACAATGGACTCAACGAGATCTACTCCCAAAGGAGGGATTTTCGTGAGAGAAAATTGAGGGTCGATATCTTGGTAACACACTCAATGTAATTTTATTGATATCCTCCAAAGAGTTCTTGTCAGTAAAATTGCAAGGCTAAAATTGAAAACGCTGGTTGTTATGTTAACAATTAGGTGGGACCTAGTCTAACTAGTAAATGGTGCGAACTCCCAAAGGAGGCGTAACATTTATGGGTGTTAGGTCACCGTTGAATTTTTATGATTGAGTTATTCATTTAATTCAAGATAAATATTTAAAAGTGCTTTATAATGATTATTTACTTATATTAATTTTTGTTTAATTAAGAAATCATGACCCCATTACTTATGAACATCCTGAAAGATAAAACTTTAACCGGTAATAATTATGTCACATGGAAAAGGAAAATTGGGTTGTTGCTGCAAGCTGAAAAAAATATATAAATTTTATTCTAACTACTCCTAAACCACCTGCTCCTACTAATGAATCTAATGTGATGCAATAAGACGAGTATGAGCAGTGGAAGACCTCTAATGAGATGGCCAAATGGCTACCATCTCCGACGTGTTGCAACAGCAGCATGAAGGAATGGGGTCTGCTGCTGATATGATGATGTCTCTAGAAGAGATTCATATGGTTGGTAAAGTTGCTACTATTAAGACCCGTCAGAAGGTCAAGGAATAATAGAAGAAAAAGCAACTTGGGCCTACCAAGATGGAGACTAAGAAAGTAACCAAGATCAAAATGAAGTGCTTCTTTTGTGGTGAAAAGAGACATTGGAAAAGTAATTGCCCAAAGTCTCAAAATAAAAAGGAACAAGGTAATATGAATTATCTTGAAACATATTTTTCTGGTAGATTCTACAGATTCTTGGATCGTAGACTCTGGAGTCATTAATCATGTTTGTTATTCCTTACGGGGGTTTCAAGAAAGGAGAAGGCTAAATAAGAATGAAATCAATTTGCGCTTGGGCAACGAAACGTTAGTGTCTGCAAGTGCAGTTGGAGATATTAGAGTTTATTTGGATTCTAGAAGGCATTTAGATTTGATAGACGTTTATTATGTACCACAATTCAAGAGGAATTTAATTTCAGTTTCATGTTTGAATAAATTTGGATATTCGGTTACTTTTAATAAAGTTTTTATTATTAGTAAGAATGACAAAGTTATTTGCAAAGGTACATTGGAAAACGGTCTATACTTCTTGCATAGAAATATCTCTCACTCGTTAGACACAGAAATAACGGAACCTGATCATAAAAGAGTTAAATTATCAAAAGATGAAACCTACCTTTGGCATTTACGCTTAGGTCATATTAACCTTAATAGGATTAAAAGATTGGTAAGTGACGGACCTTTGAGTGACTTAAAGGTTGATGATCTACCAACTTGTGAATCTTGTTTGGAAGGTAAAATGACCAAAAGGACGTTCTCTGCCAAAGGTGCCAGAGCCACTGAATGTTTAGGATTGATACACACTGATGTATGTGGACCTATGAGCATTCAAGCTAGAGGTGGATATGAGTACTTCATCACTTTCACAGATGATCACTCAAGATTTGGATATGTGTATCTCATGCGACATAAGTCGGATGCTTTTGACATGTTCAAAGCATTTAAAGCTGAAGTGGAAAATCAGCTTGAGAAACACATAAAAATCTTGAGATCTGATCGTGGTGGAGAATATCTATCTGGTGAGTTTCAGTAATATCTTATTGATAATGGGATAGTTTCTCAGTTTTCTGCACCTGGTACACCTCAACAAAATGGGGTAGCAGAAAGGAGAAATAGAACTCATTTGGATATGGTTAGGTCTATGTTGAGTTATTCAACACTTCCTATTTCTTTCTGGGGATATGCTTTACAAACTGCAATATACATTCTAAACCGTGTACCATCTAAGTCTGTTTCTAAAACACCGCATGAGTTGTGGACTGGGCGCAAGCCTAGTTTACAACACTTAAGGATATTTGGATGTCCCGCGCACGTGTTAAAAGGAAAGACAGAAAAGATGGAGTCCCGTTCAGAAACATGTATATTTGTAGGGTATCCGAAAGAAACTAAAGGATATTATTTTTATAGTCCTTCAGATCTTAAAGTATTTGTTTCGACAAATGCTAAATTTCTGGATAAGGACTATATGAATGATTTTGTGCCTAAAAGTAGAATTGTCCTGAATGAGATGTCAGGAGATACAATTCCACGAGAGGTTACACAACCTAACCCAATTGTAAGTTCCGATCCAACACAAGGTCAACAACCTACCATTCCTCGTCGTAGTGGGAGGGTTAGAACACAACCCGAAAGATACATCGGTCTGGGAGAATCTGTAGAGAATCTCCCGGACGACGATGATCCCTATACGTACAAGGAAGCTATGGAGGATGTTGATAGTCGCCATTGGCAAAAGGCAATGCAATCTGAGATTGAATCCATGTTCAATAACAAAGTCTGGTCCCTTGTAGACTTGCCTAAAGGGATAAAACCCATTGGGTGCAAGTGGGTATACAAGAGGAAAAGAGGTATGGATGGAAAGGTGGAAACCTTTAAAGCTAGATTGGTAGCTAAAGGGTATACACAGAAAGAAGGTATCGATTACGAGGAAACCTTCTCTCCTGTGGCCATGCTTAAATCCATTAGGATACTCTTATCCATTGCAGCATCTTTAGATCTAGAGATTTGGCAAATGGATGTCAAGACAGCTTTCCTTAATGGAAGTCTTGACGAAAGCATCTACATGATGCAACCAGAGGGATTCATTGAAAAGGGCCAAATGGAAAAGGTATGCAAGTTGCAGAAATCCATATATGGATTAAAGCAAGCATCCAGATCCTGGAACATAAGGTTCGATCAAGCTGTCAAAGGTTTTGGATTTATTCAGAATCTTGACGAACCTTGTGTATACAAGAGGATTAAGGGCGACAAGTTGGTTTTCCTGATTCTTTATGTTGATGATATACTACTCATCGGAAACGATGTAGGTGTATTGACATCAGTAAAAGAATGGTTAGCAAAACAATTTGATATGAAGGACTTAGGAGAAGCAAGTTTTATTCTAGGTATCCAAGTTATAAGGGATAGAAAGAATAGAACGATTGCATTATCCCAAGCTTCATACATAGACAAAATCTTGTCTAGGTTTTCCATGCAGGATTCCAAGAAAGGTATGTTACCTTTCAGACATGGAATCAAGCTTTCTAAGGAACAAGTTCCTAAGAATGAGCATGAAGAGCAGTTCATGAGTAGAGTTCCATATGCCTCGGCAGTTGGAAGTCTCATGTATGCAATGCTCTGCACTAGACCAGATATTTGTTTTGCTGTTGGCATAGTTAGCAGGTTTCAATCGAAGCCTGGTCCTGATCACTGGACGACAGTCAAGCATATTTTCAAGTATCTCAAGAGAACGAGAGATAATATGCTTGTATACTCTGGAGGGGATTTGATTCCCGTTGGGTATACAGATTCTGACTCCAGAAAATCCACATCAGGGGCTGTGTTTACTATTGGAGGAGGAGCAGTTATATGGAGGAGTATCAAGCAATCTTGTATTGATGATTCCACCATGGAAGCTGAGTATGTTGCTGCATGCGAGGCTGCCAAAGAGGCTGTTTGGCTCCGTCAATTCTTGATTGACTTGGAAGTGGTTCCTAGTGCGAATAAGCAGATCACTATCTACTGTGACAACAGTGGAGCAGTGGCTAATTCGAAAGAACCAAGAAGTCACAAGAGAGGTAAACACATTGAAAGGAAATATCATCTTTTAAGGGAGATTGTTCAAAGAGGTGACGTGACGATTACCAAAATCGCGTCAGCGGAAAATCTAGCAGATCCCTTCACAAAGGCTCTACCTCAGAAGTGTTTCGATGGGCACCTAGAGAATATGGGCTTGAGAGATATGACACATTTGCTATAGCGCAAGTGGGAGATTGTTAGGATTATGCTCAATAGCAAGAGTGTAATAGTGTAATTAACAATCTTATTCATATTAATAAAGTGATTTCTGGTTTAAACAAATCTTATAGCATTTATAGTTTAATAATTGTTAAAGTAAATAATCATAAGGTCTAAAGACTATGAGAAAAGAAGAATTGTTCATACATCTGGATATGTATGTGGTAGACACAATTCTTTAGTTAGTCTTGAATATCGTTCACAACTTAAGTTAAAGGTTGGGCACCTTTATCTTGTTAAAGTTGTAGAATTCTTTTGCTAGCATTTGAGTGGGATCAAATGAGATATGACGAGTCTAAAATCATCGGAGTGTCTTCGAGCAAAAGGATCTAGTGCACTGGGTGCATTGAACAGGATCACAATGAAATACTTTATCTATAACCGTCAGTAGATAAAAGTAATTTCATTAACAGGACAATCGGAGAGTCTATCTTAATCCTGAGATAAATGATGGACTTATGGTTGCAGGTGATATCATTTGAGCTATCAATGAGTACGATTATATCGCATAGTCTATCCTCGATAGTTTGGTGATATTCATTTGTTAATCGATAGAGGACTTCATTTATAGATATGGACATCGTTGCTCCATTTATTAAATGAGAGTATAATATCATCATATGGATGTTTTGAGGTAATTGGATATTAAATCTCAACGTTGAGTTTTCAATAGTGTCTATTGAAAACATGGCTTCTGGACAAGTCAAAATATCCAAGTTCAAAATGTGGTCATATGAGTAAATATGGTAACTTGGAGAGTTATAGGCGGTCTATGAACTCTTGGCGATTACTGATATTAATCACGAGGATACACTATCTCCAATATGATTGTCTAGGGTATGAATGAGGAAGCATCTTCCTTTTCTGTCTTTATTTAAGAGTTCAATTTTAGCTCTTTAGTGGAATGAGCTAAAATTAATGGATCGGACCTAAGTGAATCATTTGTTGATTGTGATTAGGTTATGTCTATTGGAGCTTAAATTTAGATAGCCCGCCAAGATCCCCAATCCACACGGACTTGCATGGATCACTTGAAATATTCTACCGGACCAATTTAGGGTCCATCTAGAATTGCAATTTAATATATTAAGAATATAATTTGCACATTATTTATGTAATGGGCTGCACAATTATATTTATATATTAATGGATAACATGTGGGTTTGTTTCTTTTAGTAAGAATGGGTCTAGTTCACATGTGGGCTTTTTATTTAAAGTCCTATGGATTTAATGAAATAAGAAAAATAATATTTGGCCCAATACACATATGGGGCGGCAACATGCTATAATGGCATTTAATATTATTTTGTTTCATTATTTAATTAAATAAGAATTAATTAATTTATTAATTAATTGTTTAATTAAAGTAACAAATCTTTTCTAAATAGGAAATATGATTCCTATTTGTATACTATTGGTAGTAGTATAATTAAATAGAAAGACTTGTTTGACAAGGAAAATAAATAATTAATTTTATTTATTTAATCAAATAGGAAGTCTTTTTATTTTAGTCCAATAAGGAATAAAAGATTATTGAGTTGGATTAGGGTTTGGAAATCTTAAACAAAATAGGAATTAGGGTGCAACTAAATCTCCAATATTTTAGGAGTGAAATTGCGGCAACCCTAATTTGATTTAGTAGAGATTTCGGCCACCCTAGGGCAAAAAGGAAGAGAAAAATTCGGCCACCTATATAAGACCACATATAGATTTCGGCCACCCCCTAGTGCTAGTGTGCAGAATTTTTCTTCTTCTTCTTCTTCTAAACTCATAGCTAGAAATCTATTATTCTACTAAGAACAAAAAGAACATAGATTATTCTTTGATTGTATTCTAGTTGCTTATTCATCTATGAGCTTGTGAATACTATATCGATTAAGGTTCACGCGAGTTTCGATCATTAGATTGAGAACTCAAAAGTGACCGGAATAATCTTAGGTTCTTTTAGATTGTTTTTGGGACTAACGGATCAAGAAAAGTTTGTTGAATCCAATCACAGGTTTGCAATTCAAAGAAAGGGAGACCACGCTCCTAGGTGATCCACGTTCGTGCTAGGATTGAAGATCTTGCGGATTACCATCGACGCAAGTCAATCGGATCACGCTACAAGAGGTATTAATATATTTTATTACTTTCTTATATATATATATATATATATGTTTGATTAATCAAAAGGGTTTAAGGTTCATAATTGGAAAATTTTTAAAAGCTACCCAAACACTATTTTTTTTTTGTCTCGCTTCCGCTGCGGGTACGTTATTTTTCCCTACAATTGGAATCAGAGCCTAGGTTGAACCCTTTTAATTAATTAATGTATATATATGTGGATCGATTTCTTTTTATTGTGATTATGCATGTTTTAGAAAGAGATGGCACTCTAGGTATTCGCATATATTATTACATGTGATGTATGGATTAATATATGTTTTTTATGTGGATTGTTATTGCTCGATTTTGGCTCTAGATTTTCAATGTATTTTTGGTTTCGGAATTGTAACAAGAAGGGTGGTCTATCATCGCCATAATTCCTTCTTGGTAGTTGCTAGGATTTTTTTTTATGTATTAAAAAATTGCTGCAGTTTTTAATGTATTATTTATTATAATGTGCAGTATTTTTTTTTTACTGTCATGAATAAAAAAAAAAAAAAATTTGAACCAATAACAAGGAGTGAACAATCAAAGTGGTAACCAATACCGTCAAAGAGAACAACAAGGTGGATATCAACAAGGTGGATACTGATTTGAACCTCGTCGATTGTAACAAGGTTGATGCCTAGGATCGTTCTAACCTCTGGTTCAGATGGAAACCGCGACCCAACACCTATATCGAGATGTGAACCTTGGTATAAGGAAGACGCCACAATCAATGATGGAATACTTGATTGATAAGTAAAGGAGTAATGCCACAGAGAAAATCTGATAAGTTCCAATTAGTTCTCAAAGAACAAAAGAGAAAATTCTCTAAATTTTTATTAAAATTCAAGTCTGCCCAAAAGCTACATAAGATGGTTCATTTTAAATTAAAACCCTAAAAGACAAGAAAGGCTACACGCCAATCTCAAAAAAGGAAATAGAAATTCGGCCATTAAGGCCTTACAAAACGAAAACTAAAAGGGCAATAATTGCCTTACAAACGGGAAAGAAAATAAACACTAAAACAAGCAACTATTGACTTGCTCCCTATTTGGAAGGCTAAATTAGGCAGCAAATCAGCCCCTTAATTTGGGAAACAAATCAACTCATTATTCTTTGTAAACTAAATAAAAAGGAAACAAATCAGCTGAAATTGAATCTCCTCCAAACTTGTGCCACACACCCAAACTTGTGCCTCACGCCCAAGTCTTCTCTTATTTGGCCTAATCCATTGCCTTGATGATGTTAATTAAGCCTCGGTCTTCATGTGGGCTTATCTTGGACTTTAACAATTTAGAATTAGTCCAAGTGTCTTGAATCAGGCCATTGAGTGCCTATTTGAATCTCTTAGCCCTTGCCCTTGTTATTGGCCCAACCAGAACATGCAATGGGTCCCTTGGTGCAGCTCCCTTATTCTCATCATTCCCTTCTTCTTGAAAAGGATTTGTCCTCAAATCGTTACCTACATCAAAAGGAGACAAATTAGAAACATTGAAGCTTGCACTAACATTATACTCACATGGAAGATCTAACTTGTAGGCATTGTCATTGATCCTTTCAAGCACTTGAAATGGGCCATCTCCATTAGGAAGTAATTTAGAACGCCGCTGGACTAGAAACCGTTCCTTCCTCATATGCAACCACACCCAATCACCTGGCTCAAACACAACTTTCTTGCGCCCTTTATTAGCTTGGTTGGCATATTGTTCAGTTCTCCTCTCGATGTTTTGCCGAGTCTTTTCGTGGATTTGCTTAACAAAATCTGCCTTTTTCTTCCCATCCAAGTTAACATGCTCATTCACAGGTAAAGGAATTAAATCCAAAGGAGTTAATGGATTAAAACCATACACAATTTCAAAAGGCGAAAAATGAGTTGCAGAATGCACACTCCTATTATAAGCAAACTCTACATGAGGCAAACAATCCTCCCATGTTTTCAAGTTATTTTGTATTATAGCACGCAACAAGGAAGATAAAGTCCTGTTAACTACTTCAGTTTGACCATCAGTTGTGGATGATAAGTAGTAGAAAATAAAAGTTTAGTTCCTAACTTGCCTCACAGAGTTTTCCAAAAGTAGCTTAAGAACATAGCATCTCTATTCGAAACAATGGTTTTAGGCATGCCATGTAATCTAACAATTTCTTTGAAAAACAAATCAGCAATATGTGATGCATCATCAGTTTTATGACATGGAATGAAATGTGTAATTTTAGAAAACCTATCAACAACCACATATATAGAATCTCTACCCCTCTTTGACCTAGGCAAACTCAGCACAAAATCCATAGAAATATCAATCCAAGGTCCACTAGGTATAGGCAAAGGAGTATACAAACTATGAGGCTGAACCCTAGACTTAGCTTGTCTACATGTAATGCATTTCTCACAAATTCTCTCTACATCACGTTTCATATGAGGCCAAAAGAAGTGTTGATGCAAAACATCTAGTGTCTTGGCTATACCAAAGTGCCCCATCAAACCTCCCCCATGAGCTTCTCTAACAAGTAATTCACGTAAAGAACTCTTAGGCACGCATAATTTAGTTTCTCTAAACAAAAATCCATCATGCCTATAAAACTTGCCAAATGCAACCTTTTCACATGCATTGAATACATTGTCAAAATCAGCATCTTCCACATACAATTCTTTAATGTAGTCAAAACCAAGCAATCTAGCATCCAAAGTGGAAAGTAAAATGTACCTTCTAGACAAAGCATCAGCGACCACGTTTTCCTTACCTTTTTTGTACTTGATCACATATGAAAATGTTTCTATGAAATCCACCCACTTGGCATGCCGCTTATTTAGCTTGTGCTGCCCTTTTAAATGCTTCAAGGACTCATGATCCGTGTGAATCACAAATTCTTTCAGCCAAAGGTAGTGTTACCAAGTTTCTAAAGCCCTAACCAAAGCATACATCTCCTTGTCTTAGGTAGGATAATTCAAGGCTGCTCCACTTATTTTCTCACTAAAACAAATGCAATTGGACATCCTTCTTGCATTAGAACAGCTCCAATACCTATTCCTGAAGCATTTGGTATCAGAGCTTAGACTTCTAAATCAGGTTTGATCTATCCTTATTTTTTTTCTATTTCTTTTTATTTCGTTAGATCAAAAAAAAAAAAGTTGATCAGATCCGTTACCACAAAAAAAAAAAAAAAAAGTTTGATCAGATCCGTTACAAAAAAAAAAAGTGAACGAAGAGTGGAAAAAGGCAAGAGAGTGCGAGCTCACCAGAGGGTAACAGCTGAAATTGAGTGAAACACGAGTGTGAGTGCCTTCATTATTGAGAGTAAAAACGTGAGGGAGTGTTTGTGAGGCTTACCAATTTGTTTTTGTAGGTTAAAAAAAAATGTCTTGCGATGCACCAGAAAAGAATGATTTCAAACTTTTTTTTTAGGTTCTTGGATCAAAAGTTTGATCAGTTGGAGAAGAGGTTGGATCAACGACCGAAGAGGAAGGGTACCACACGAGTTGGGCAACATTCAGGTTCTTCTTCATTATGGGAACCGAATTGGAACGAGAGGGATGACCAGCCTAGTTTCAATGCCAAGGCCGAACCTTCCAAAGATCGCAAAGATGAAGAGCTTTCGGTCGCAAGAAGAGCTCTTAGTGCTCAAGCAAAGGAAGATGATGAGGTACAACATGACAATGTCTTTCATACCCGATGCCATGTTAATGATAAAGTATGTAGCATGATAATTGATGGGGGAAGTTGTACTAATTTGGCTAGCACTAGTTTGGTGGAAAAACTAAATTTGGCCACTTTAAAGCACCCAAAACCTTATAAGCTACAATGGTTGAATGATAGTGAAGAAATCAAGGTGACTAAACAGGTGTTGGTGTCTTTTTCCATTGGAAAGTACAAACATGAAGTCTTGTGTGATGTGGTACCAACGCATGCAAGCCATATCCTTTTGGGGCGACCATGGCAGTTTGATAGGCGTGTAACTCATGATGGTTACACAAATAGATACTCATTTGTACTCAATAAAAAGCGAATCACTCTTGCACCCTTAACCCCAATACAATTTTATGAAGATCAAGTGAGGTTAAAAGAAAAAAAAGATGAAAAAAAGATGAAAAAAAGGAGAGTGAGAGTTCAAAAGAAAGAGAGATTGAAACAGCAAAAAAAGAAATCTCGGCTGATGAGAAACAAAAAAGAATAAGACAACAAAGTGAACTTCTATGCAAAAAAAAGTGAGATAAAAAAGGCCTTGTTTTCAAATCAGCCAACTTCTTGGCCTAGTGTTCTTGTTTCTCTTTTGCAGGACTTTGATGAAGTGTCGCAGGCTATCAACAACATTACAGTGAAGATTCGAGGACGAATCCTTTTGAAGAGAGGGGGAATGATGAGAATCAAGAAGCATCACTAAAGGATCTGTTGTATGTTCCAGTTGGGCCAATTACAATGGCCAAGAGGATCAAAGAAGCATTTAATGATAATTGATTCTGAGTTGCTGAAGTACAAGTTCGGCCGACATGAAGACCAAATCTGGGCTGAACTTTGTAGACCTCTGCAGAGGGCATATGGGGTCAGATCGCCAATTATAATATGTTTCTGGAAAGCCCAAGACAAGCCCTACATATATTATGAAGACTCTGTCATCCGTAACAGATCGCAACAGGCACAAAATTGGCCATTTATCTTATTACGCGAAGTCTTGATCTGGACAAGAGCTAAACGCCAGGCAGAACTTCGTGGGCCTCTACAGAGGGCATATGGAGTCAGATCTTCTATTATAATATATTTTCGGAAAGCCCAAGACGAACCCTACAGATGTTATGAGGACTCTGTCCTCCGTAACAGATCACAACAAGTCCAAATTTGGACATCTGGCTTGTTGCACGAAGACTTGAGCTGAGGAGTCCGAATTTCAGCTAAATTCTGTGTGGTTGGAGGAGTCCTAATTTCAGCATACTTGTTTGTGGTACAAGTTAGGGTTAGAGAAGATTCAATTTCAGTTTTTCCTTTTTAGTTTGCAGAGAGTAATGGTTGATTTGTTTCCCAAATTATGGGGCTGATTTACTTCCAAATGTTAGCCTTCCAAATAGGGAGCAAGTCAATTAGTTGCTTGTTTTAGTTTTATTTTCTTTCTGTTTGTAAGAAAAATATTGCCCAATTTAGTTTTCTGATTGTAAGGCATTTAATTGCCGAATATTTGTTCCCTTTTAGGTCTTAGATATCTTAGTATTTAAGGGACTCATTGATGTATTATTCAACAGACTTAGAATGAAATAATATCATTTGAGAGAACGTTTTCTCTTGGTTCTTCATTGAACTATGAAATTATCAATGGTTATATCTTGTGGCGTTCAAACTTGACTTATCACTCACCTTCTTTCTTGTTCTTGAGTGTGGCGTCTACAACCTTCTTGTTACTGTTGGTTCTTATCTCCATATAGATAATGGGTCACGGTCCTTTTTATTTTCTTTATTTGTAAACTTGAATTAGAAAATGATCCTTCTGTTAGGGTTATGCTCAATAGCAAGAGTGTAACGTTGTACTTGACAATCTTTTCATATTAATAAAGTGATTTCTATTTGTTAATAAAATATTATATAGCATTTATTATTATAATTGTCAAAGTAAATAATCATAAGGTCAAAGGACTATGAGAAAAGAAGAATTGTTCGTACATCTGGATATGTATGAGGTAGACACAATTCTTTAGTTAGTCTTGAATAACGTTCACAACTTAAGTTAAAGGTTGGGCACCTTTATCTTGTTAAAGTTGTAGAATTCTTTTACTAGCATTTGAGTGGGATCAAATGTGTTGTGATGAGTCTAAAATCATCGAAGGGTCTTCGAGTAAAAGAATTTAGTGCACTGGGTGCATTGAACTGGATCAAAATGAAATACTTTTTCTAGAACCGTCAATAGATAAAAGTCTTTTCATTATCAGGACAATCGGAGAGTTTATCTTAATCATGAGATAAATGATGGACTTATGGTTGCAAGTGTTATCATTTGAGTTATCAATGAGTACGATTATATAGTATAGTCTATCCTCGATAGTTTGGTGGTATTCATTTGTTAATCGATAGAGGACTTCATTTATAGATATGGACATTGTGGCTCCATTTATTAAATGTGAGTAGAATATCATCATATGGATGCTTTGTGGTTTTGGATATGAAATCTTAACGTTGAGTTTTCAATAGTGTCTATTGAAAGATGACTTCTGGACAAGTCATAATATATATCCAAGTTCAAAGTGTGGTCATATGAGTAAATATGGTAACTTGGAGAGCTATAGGCGGTCTATGAGCTCTTGGCAATTACTGATATTCTTCACGAGGATTCACTATCTCCCATATGATTGTCTAGGGTATGAATGAGTATTGTTAACTTATTCCATCTTTATTTAAGAGTACAATTTTAGTTCTTTAGTGGAATGAACTAAAATTAATAGATTGAACCTAAGTGAATCATTTGTTGATTGTGATTGGGTTATGTCTATTGGAGCTTAAATTTAGATAGGCCCGCCAAGATCCCCAATCCACACGGATTTGCATGAATCACTTGATATATTCTACCGGACTATTTGTGGGTCCATTTAGAATTGTATTTAATATATTAAGAATATAATTTGCACATTATTTATTTAATGGGCTGTTTAATTATATTAATATATTAATGAAAGGCATGTGAGCTTGTTTCTTTTAGTAAGAATGGGTCTAGTTCACATGTGGGCTTTTTATTAAAGTCCAAATGGATTAAATAAAATAAGAAAACAATATGTAGGCCCAAGTTCTAGTCATGGGCGGCAATGGCTAATTTTTAGCCCATTATATTGTTATATTTTATTATTTAATTAAATGGAAATTAATTAATATGTTAATTAATTATTTAATTAAAAATCAAATCTTTTTTCTGATTAGGAAATATGTTTCCTAGTAGTATACTACTATTAGTATTATACTGAATATAAAAGACTTTATTTGTTTAGTCAAATAAGGAAGTTTTTTGTATAGTCACAAATACATGAAAGAGTTGGATTAGGGTTTGAATATAATATACATAGAAAATTGAATTCAAGTGGAATACAAATATATAATATATGGCAAGTTAAATTGCGGCATATATGATATATATTGTAAGCAGAATTCACGTGTATAAAAGATATAGATATATATTGATATAGGTGATTTTAGTCACATGGATTTGCATTAAAATTCGTTATATATATATATAAATATATATGGCAGCTAGGATTTCGCAAAAATATAATATTTATATATGTTGAGTAATTATGCGGCAATAGATATATATATTCTTCATATATTTTCAAGAACCCTAGTTTTTGCAATTGAGAGTTTTTTCTTTTGCTAGAGAAAAAAAAAAATCCAACTCTTAGACTAGTGTGAAATTCGGCCAAAAGAGATTGTGAGAAGAATTGTTCGAAATTAATCTTTACATCAAAAGGTTTTTTTGCACAATTTCGAATAAGGTTCACGCGAGTTTCAATCTAATGATTGTGAATTCAAAAGTGACCGGGACATTCTTAACAATCTATTTTGGAATTTTTGTGACTAACAGAAATCAGAAAAGTTTTGTTTGTCCATTCTCAGGTTCACAATTCAAAGAAGGGAGACCACGCTCCTAGGTGATTCACGTTCGTGATTGGATTGGAAGATCTTGTGGATTACCATCGACGCATAGTCAATCGGATCACGCGACAAAGATATGATATCTTTTGGTATATATTGTTTAATTAATTAAAGGGTTAAGGTTCAATATGGGAAAATTTTTAAAATATACTAAACTCTCTTTTTAGTCTCGCTTCCGCTGCGTGCACGTATTTTTTCTCTACACCTTCATTACCATATATTGGTTCCGGGTCTCACTACTCTTGGTGAGGTTCATATCAGATACCCCCAAGGAGGAAATCAATGGGGAGGAAATCAATGGAACAACAACAACACTCAGTCTAGCTTATACCAACCTCACCGTAACATGGATGAAGAAATGAGGCTAAAGGTTTGGCAAAGGTTTGGCAAACTAGTGCCAAAGGTTTGGCAACTTAGAGGCATAGTTTGGGAAGCTGGAAACTCAAATGGGGCAAATTGCCGAAGCCCTCCAAAAACAAGAGAAAGGAAAGTTTCCAAGCCACACCGAACAAGCAAAGGAATGTAATTTTGTCAATAGGGATGGAGCTAGAGATGAAGTAATGATGCTTGATGAAGCATTTATACAAAAGGTTGATGATCCCGAAAGTTTTGTGATCCCTATATCCGTTGGTGATAGTGGGTTGCTAAAATGAGTGCTTGACTTGGGTGCAAGTATTAGTATGATGCCCCTATCGGTTTATGAGAAGTTGGGTTTGATAGGTTGGAAGCCAACAAGGAAGAAGCTCATGTTAACTGACCAAACTTCATGAGAATCACATGGTGAGATAAAAGATGTGCCTATTCTAATATATGGAATAGTGGTCCTAATCGACTTCTTGGTTTTAAACATCGGAAACAAATTCAATGACAATAGAGAGTGGCAAGTTCTACTTGGTAGACCCTTCATGGCTACCACTTAAATGAAGATTGATGTGTGCAAAAGGAGAGTTGTTATGCACACATTTGGGAAAGAGCTTGAGATTGATACCATCATGTGCAACGATGATCTAAAAAGCATTGGGAGTTGCTATGTGGTGGATGTGCAACCACTAAAGAATAAGGGTGGAAAAGTATGCAACTTGGTTCAATTGTATGAGAAGATGAAGAAGATGAAGAAGATGAAGAAGATGAAGAAGAGAGTATAGGTGATTCTAAGATTAAAGGGCTCAAAAATACCAATCAAGAGCTCATGCTTGAAATGGAGGTACTCAAGGCGAATAAATATGCTCTTGAGATGAAGCTTGAAGACCTAGCTAAGAGGAATCATAAGCTTAAAAAGATCAATGTGGCTCTTACCAAAGAGAATGAATCAATGGTGCAAGAGCTTGAGGACTTAGCCAAGCTCACCGAAGAATTTGAGGAGGAATCCTCAAGAAAGATGAGAAAGACCCTTATGAGCGTAAAAGCCAAGAACAAGGCACTTGAGGAAGTAAAAGAGGAATCAAGCAAGAAAGAGGTGTATTTGGAGATTGCAAAAGTAAAGGAGTTTGATTATTTGGAGGAGATAGATCAGATGGAACATGATATGAACCTCACCAAGAGTAGTGAGACCTGGAACCAATAAATGGTAATGAAGGATCATTTTCTAATTCAAGTTTATAAACAAAGAAAATAATAGGACCGCGACCCGTTATCTATATTGAGATAATAACCAACAGTATCAAGTAGGTTGTAGATGCCACACTCAAGAACAAGAAAGAAGGTGAGTGATAAGTCAAGTTTGAACGCCACAAGGTATAACCTTTGATAAGTTCATAGTTCGATGAAGAACCAAGAGAAAAAGTTCTCTCAAATGATATTATTTCATTCTAAAAGTCCCCTGAATAATACATCATTGAGTCCCTTAAATACTAAAATATCTAAGACCTAAAAGGTAACAAATATTCGGCAATTAATGCCTTACAATCAGGAAAGAAATTAAAGATTAAAACATACAATTAGTTGACTTGCTCCTTATTTGGAAGGCTAAATTTTGGAAACAAATCAGCCCCTTACTTTAGGAAACAAATCAGCTCATTTTTCTTTTGAAATTAAAAAGGAAAAAGCTAAAAATTGAAACTTCTCTAAACCTAACTTGTACCACACGCCCGAGCCCTAGCTTGGTCTTCATGTGGGCCGAACTTGGACTTCAACAAATCAGATCAGCCCATTAAATGCTTCATTGATCCTCTTAGCCCCTTGTAATTGGCCCAGCTACAACATGGAATGGATCCTTAGGTGATGCTTCTTGATTCTCATCAGAACAAGCCATCAAGAAACTCACTAAGGATGGTCATTCAAAGCCTCAAACTCCAATGCAAAAAGGGAGAATTCCTTCTTGTCCTCTATCTTGATATTTTTGTCATATGAAGGGTCACATTAAATGTAGGTGTTTTGAATTTTTGAAGCATGCTAATCATGAAAGAGCTAGACCTAGGATGAGACCTAACCATGTTAAAAAATTTTGGGTTAGGAAGGATTTGGTGAACCAAGTCCAGGTTGAATCTAGGGGACCAATTTGGGTAGTCAAGAGAAAGATGAATGAATGCTTGGTTAACCCTTGTGATGACCATCATGGTCCTAATTTGCATGTTAGGATGCGATAGTGCGGACTTTCACTTTTACATTCCATGCTTTGAATAAAATTTGTGTGTTTTATTTTAGCTTTTGTTGTGTTTCTTTTTGCTTGTTTTGCTTTTTGAATAAGTGTTCAAATATCCTTGTTTATGTGTTGTGTATTGTGAACTTATGTTGTATTTGGTGATGCATTGCAGGATCCAATCCAAAATGCAATCAGTATGGCCATTTAGTGATTGTCGTTGATTTGTCGCCATGAACAAATAGCGACAATGTATATGGCGACATTCACTTAAAGAAAAATTCATTATAGCCATTTACGTTGTCGCCATAGCTACAGAGAGGCATAAATGGCGATAGAAGCAGACCTGATCATGTCGCCATGAGGTCGCCATGGCAACAGAGAGCATCAAATGGCGACAACATGCAAACACAAGAATTCTTCTTTGTCACCATGGCGACTGAGAGGGGTAAATGGCGATATAGGGATAAGTGGTCACCACAAATTAGAACACCACACAACAACGAAAACAAATTCTCTCAAATTCTCTCAACTTCTTAAGCAGTGGCATGCACTAAATCGCCGAAATTGATAAGCAATCACTCTAGTTCTTCAATTTTTTCATTCAAAATCATCCTACATTGTATCTAGATACACTAAGGGTGGTTTTGAGTTTGATTTGAAGTGAACAGTGCATTGGATTGGAATTGCGTGGTGGTATTATGCATATTGGAGTGTTGGAACATTGGTGGAGTGATTGTGATTGTGATTGTGATTGATTGTGGAGCACTCGGAGAGTGTAGGATTGTTGTTGAAGCGTCGTTGTGCTACCGTATTTTTGTTTGACTTTGTGTATCCGAATTTGTGACGAAATAGCACCAAAGATGAAATTGACAAGCAAGGGAGGAAAGGGTAGTATGGCCACCACACCTAAGAAGAAGATGGTTCTAGAGTGTACTTTGAAAAGGAATTTTTAGGACCAAATAGAAACATTCAGTGAAAAGAAGATTTGGCCTGAGAAGGGAATCAATTTTGAAGGTTTGGTAAATAGCCCCATCCTAGTGACAGTGAATGATATAGGATGGGGAGGATTAGCAGCTACTCCTCCGGATTATAGTGAGAGACTCAGGAGGAAGTTTTATGCGAGGATGAATCTTGGTGAGTACATGAGGGGTGGTCCTATTTTGGTTAGAGGGTTTCCCGTTTATTTGAACGCAACAGATATTAACATATATTTTGGGACCACATTGTTGGATTTTGAGGAGTTGCGAGAACGTATGGTAAGGGGGATTACCACAAACCCTTTATATGTGAAGAATTCAATAGATTTCGCAAACACTTTGACTATCAGTCCTATGACTATCTGGATGGCTAAGAGATACCCTCTCAAGCAGTCCAACTTAAGGATTGAGCCCACCTTTTGGCACATTTTTCTCAATTCCTCACTCAGGTCGGTTTCCCACAAGTCTATAGTTCCATTTGAGGTAGCCCGGATTTTGCATTGTATCATGGAAAGGCAGCCCATTGATGTGGAAATTATAGTGAAGATGGAGATTTAGAGGATAGGAAAAAATGATTCTGAGTCAGATATTCTTCCTTTTCCATGCCTGATTACAGAGGCGTGCAGATTGGCAGGTGTGGATTTATTTGGGATGTACTTAAACCCCCTATTTCTGATATGGATTTAACTACATGGCATCGCTTGATGAGCAAGCATGGGGAGTTACCAACCGCCAGGAAACGAAAGAGAGTGCGTAGATCAGAGACTAGCACAAGTGCCAAGGCAGAGTTTGATAGAGTTGTTCCGAATGAGGAGCACTTTGATGATGATGATGAGGATGATGAGACTCCTGCTATTGTTGATCATCCTAGGCAGCCTTTAGGTCTTCGTGTAAGTGCCTCATTTTTTATTGGCTTATTTCATGACAAACCACATTGGGATTAGTGTGTAACGGGTAGCTTAGGTTATTGTGATTGGCAAGCTTTCGGACTTCCCAACGTGACTTCAAGAGCAAGAGCAAAAGGTAATCACTTGACTTGCCTCTTGAAGAGATCTAGTTGCACACACTCACAACTCATGCATATTTCTAATACTTGTATGTTATGTGTTTTTATATGTGTGCATTCATGTTCTTGAATATCTCTTCATGCATGTTTTATTGATTGTATCTTGTTCATTGAAATGCCATGACATGTTAGGCATTAGGATGCATTCAATTGTTTCACTTGCATTGTACACAAAGTGTATAACATGGCATTGTCGCCATTTGTGTGGGTCGCCATTTGATGGTGTCGCCATGGCGATAGAATGATTTCTTCTTGAAAAATCAATCAGGTGTGAGGTCGCCATGAGACAAATGGCGTCAAAGAAGATTTTTTGTGTGTTGCGTCAGAGGTCGCCATTTGGCAAGTGGCGACCGCAAGTGGCGACCTAGAAGAAAAGCTGGGGTCACCACTTGGTCGCCATTTGACAAATGGTGACCGTAAATGGCGACCTCTGATGTTTGTCCATAAAATGACATCATTTTGATTGCATCTCTATATATATGTTGCCTTGTCTTCTTAGACATGGTGTGAGCTCAAAATCAGATCTTAGAAAGAGAAACTCAAACCCTAGATAGAGAAGCTCCCAAGAACTCACCTTTACTTAACCAAACCGCTTCCCATGTGCATCTAACTTCTTCCTAACATCATCCAAGCATGGGTTGTCTTGAATTCTTTGACTAGGTAATCTCTACATGTTCTACATCTCTTTGTTACATATTTATGACATGTTTGCCTAGGATTAGCATTTAGTTGTTAATTAAATGCATGACTTTTTACTTAATGTTGTTTATAACATGTTTAAGTCTTTGATTTTGGTTGAGATGAGTTGTTTGTGATAGCTAGCATTTAGGACCATTTTGCCATCTAGCTAAGTCTATGTGATTTGCATTTAGACATTGTTGATTAGGACTCTATTGATTGCATTTATTAATTGCATTTAGTGTCCTTGCCATGTTATTTGACAACTTGTGTTGATTGGCCTTTTTGATCGACAATTTCTTGATTGCATTAGTTAATTGCATGTTTTTAAGTCTTGCCATGATTATTGACAACATGTGTTGAATTGGCTTTGTTTGTTGACAATTAGGTTGTTAGAAATCTCTACAACTAATTGAGACCTCATGTATGAGCATGTAGGCATTGTTGATAACTAGAGTGTTGATTTGCATTATAACATCTAGTTAAGCATTTAGTGTAGCCTAGCATTATTTGCATTTTAGATATCTTTTCATATTCACAAGGGTTGTATGATTTCTTCATTGAGAAGTAAGTCTTGTTGCTTTGTGCACAAGCAATAGATCTAGGGTTGCTATTACTGGCCTGCGGGTAGTAATGGTGGGTTACAGATTGAAATTAGGCTGTAAACATCATTACAAGTAGTTACTTCGAGGATCGCCAATTGGACTAGGTTCACTTTTACAGGCCTACGGGTAGTGGTAGCGGGTTATAGTCTGAGCATAGTTGAGGTCAACCTAGGATGTAAATGTTATCACAATTAGTGGATTTGAGGTTCGAGTGTGGCGCACTTACTAGCCCGTGGTTTTTCGCTGTTGAGGGTTTCCACGTAAAAATCAAGTATCGTTTATATTTCTGCACCATAGTACACTTGATTATTGTTTTGTGAATTGGGTTTATTTTTGAATATTGACTACTTCGAAAATTTGGTAATAACGGATTAACAACCTATTCACCCCACCCCCCCCCCTCTAGGTTGTTTAGACACACGTGGGCAATATATTTATATTTTCACTTAAGATTTTAGATGGTGTAGAGTGCATCATGGGCACTCAAACCGTTGATTTTGATATTCTACATGCTGATGAACTGGTTTTGGAAGCAAGGTAGAAGGACCTAGAGAAGAGGCAGATGACTTTGGAGAGTCTGATTCAGAATTTGAGCGAGACCGTGATCACGGGATTTATAGACCTCCATCATGATTTGAGACTTACTCCATATGTCAAGAGACCTAAGAAGAACACCATAGAGACTCCATCTGTTCTAGCCACTACAACAGGACCTAGTGTAAATGCACTAGATTCTATCCTACAGACTGCACAGTCTGCCACTGAGGAGGCAGCCCAATCAGAGGAAGTTATGTCCCATTCCATTACCGATCAGGGAGTTCATAGGAGATGAGGCAGCTACACATAGGAGATGGAGAGATGAGCAAGCCAGGAGAGCGGTTGGTTCTAGAGAGTAGAGGCGGAAGGACCCGAAAGGGAAGGGTAGAGTGGAGTATGAGAAGACTGAGGAGGATTTTAAGTAGTTGCCATCCTGTTATTTTTAGACTTTATTTTGGACCGTCATCATGTGCATCATTTTGTTTACTTGGATATTATTAGCACTTTGGTTTATTTTTTAGTTTATTTTGTTGAACATTTTATTGCTTTATGTTTATTACCATTTCCTTATCTTTCATTTTTATTTCATTATTGCTCTTGTTTTGTTTTTGCATAAAATAAGTGTGTGGTTTGGATTTTGGTAGAGGATTTAGGACATATGTGCTTTATTGCTAAATTTTGATTGATTGGATATTGTCCATATTAGGATGAGAGGGCAATATGCCGAATTATTGATATCTATTGTATATTGCCTTTGCTTTATGAATTCTTGCTTGGGACTTGTTGGGTTGCGCTTTTCACAATTTTTACCTCCCATGAACATTTAGGACAATATCCAATTTAGGTTTGGGGGTACATTTGCGCAACACCATTTTGCTTGGTTTTAAAATTTTGCACCGAATTTTTCAAATTCTTACGATAATGCCATATTTGAGCATGCTTTGCCTGTTGAGATTGTTCTTTACATGAAGTAGTGAGAAATTGTGCATCTTTACCATTGTTTGGTTTAGATTAATGTCATGCCACTTAAGGTGTCATTGAACAAAGTGCGTTAATCTTTTTCTCTTAATGTTGAGTGAATTATCAAATTTGCTTAAAGGCTAAGAATTAATAGTGGAAATTCCCATGAAGATCACAAACAGGGCCTTAAAAAGCATATTTCAAGTTGTCAAAAAAAATTTCATTCTTGAAACACTCACTCTCAAACACTCATTCAAGCATGTATTGGTCTCATTTGCACTAAAATGTTGTTTGCCATAGAATATTATAGAATGCTTGTGAATGCTTTATTTTGCTTAGTGGACAAGCCTTTAGAAATGATTTTAGGTGATGCATGTGAAAAATAACTAATTGGCCTAAAATACTTCCAACCCATCTAAATATGTGTGCTCCCAAGCCCCTTTGAAGGCAAACACGTTTTAAGCTTTTCATTCATAAACCACACCTACATGAACCTTATAAGCCATAAAATATTGACTTACCTTGACCTTAGGAAATCAATGTAAGATCTTGTACTTGAAAATGTAAAGGTGTGTACCTAAGCATGTAAATATGTGCAAAGAGTTTTGCAAAGCAAGAAAGCTTGAAAAGAAATTGAAAAGCTTGAAAAGAAAATGAAAAGAAAAGAAAATGAAAAATATGCAAAGAAAAGAATTGGCAAAGCAAAGAAAAGAAAAAAGAGAAAAATAGAACCAAGAGTTATGCACAATTGGCCTAGAAGGAAAAGAAAAGTAAAAGGAACTACTAAAAAAAAATAGAGTAGAATGCACATGTAAAATTGAAAGTCGAATAATATGTGTGAAGCATGTGGAACTCATAATTAGAATGTATGTCGTAGTGTAATCATTGGGTTCCTTGTTATCCATTGTCCCATTATGTAAGATCCTTTATTTGTATTGGCTTGATTCCATTGCAAAACTCTATTTATTTGTATCAGTTGTTGCTTAGGTGATTTTTGGATGAAAGGAGCCTCAAAGGTGAAGAAGCAACATCTTGTGCAAATTTCGTCTTCAAGGGGAACATCGCATACTTGGATGCTAAGGTATCAAGATTCTTCTTCCTCTTGCAAGGCGTTAGCGCGCACACACACAATTCATATGTGTGTGTCCCTGCATCATTGTTCAAACATTTGGTATAACACTTTCACACACATTTAGTATGCACATGCATTTTTCTCATTGTTGATAATCTTGTAGAATTGCATGTTTTCTCACTATCGCTTAGATATGGCATGCTTGTGTTGCTTAGTGTTTATTTGTTTGTGTTTCTTGTATTTTAGACTTGAACATAATCTTATTTGATTCCTTATTGAGTCCTGGTCATTTTGGTTACTCATTCATTAAGTTTCGAGTTCATACGACGTAGTTATGCTACTTTGCATTCTCATTCATTGAGTTGTCTTCATTGTCGTTTTCCTAGATGAATTCTCAATCTTTTATCAAAGTTTCATAGTCTTCATTGTGCATGAGGGAGTCATGGTTCATAATCTGAAAATAGATTCAAATTCGGAGTTCGGAGGCCTGAATACGGTCGAAGAATGTGGGAGGTGCACGAGAGGGATGTGCATGGCCACCCCATGGGGAGGCCGTGTGATCCACGGCCAGAGCAGCCCTTTGGTCCCGTGGGCCACACATGCCCCACATGGGGATTGTGACGTGGTCACTTCTGATTGGCTACTTCTTCCCTCTCTTGAAATCTTTTAAAACTCCTTCATTCCATCGCATTCATTCTAAGGAGAAAAACTTGAAAAAGAATAACACCAGAAATTTTCTCTCAATTTTTGTTTTCTTTTTTCAATCATAACTTTTTCATATGAACTCGAAATCGAGTGATCCAAAAGCCAAAAATGTTGGTCTCAACAAGAGCTACAAACTCCAAGCATTTTCAGACTTAGTTGACTTCGTAATTATTCCCAGTAGTCTGATTTCAGTCCGAGATTCATTTGTTGTATGTGAAACTTCTTCTCTTTCAATTTCTCTTGATCATCTTTTTGATTCTTTCTAATTGATTGTTGAAATATGTTGAGAAGTATGTTAGAACATATGCTAGGGTTATATGATTGATTGATTGATTGATTGAGTTTTAGCTTTGTGATTTCATTTGAACATATTTAGCTAAACTTGATTGAAATTGAAATTGATTGTAGATATGACATATATGATGTGCCTCATGATATTGTCTAGGTTTACTTCCACGATATAAGAACTAAGATTCTTGTGTGATATATTTAATATTCATATCTTGTTCTTATTGTTTCACGTGCTTTGATTTCTAGGTACATTTGTGATTGTTTGTTGATAGAATATCCTAGAATGTCTCTAAGCCTGTTCATATAGCTTGATTGATCATCTAGCTTCATTTGATTGTGATTTGCATCAATTGCATCACCTAGATCATTGCCTTGTAATAGGTTAAAGTCTCTTGCAAAATGAGTGAAGCTTTGTATTGAGCAAGAAGTCTCTCTAAGCCTGTTCATATAGCTTGATTGATCATCTAGCTTCATTTGATTGTGATTTGCATCAATTGCATCACCTAGATCATTGCCTTGTAATAGGTTAAAGTCTCTTGCAAAATGAGTGAAGCTTTGTATTGAGCAAGAAGTCTTGGCTAGGAATGAGTTCCAGATAGCCAAGCAAAAGTCTTAGCAAGGAGTTGTGTACTTCAGATAGTTGAGCTTGGGTAGGTTGACTAAGATCCTAGTGATCTAGATTGCTAAGCGAGGAAATCTTCCTAGAGGCTTGAGAGCCTTAGATAGGGAGTTGCTCTCTAGAGGTGTAGGACATATCTTGGATAGAGAGTAGGCTTTGTGCACTAGCCCAAGGGTTGATTAGGATTTGATAGCTTGAAGTGAATATCATATTGTTGATAGCTTTGAGCATGTAAGTCCTTTTCGTATAGTGGATTTACTTTGCCGGTGGTTGTGGATTCAACCCATGGATGTTTCCTCTTTGAGGTTTTACTACATTAAAATATCTTGTGTCACTTTTTCGCTTTATATTTCTTTATCTTCCATATGTTCACTTGTATTGATTCTTTTGTATATTGATGCTTACATGTATTGATTCATATTATACATTTGCTATATCATATCAAGTGTTCATTTCATTATTGTATTCCGTAATTTTTGAATATTGAAAGAATTTGGAACTATACCTATTCACCCCCCCCCCCCCCCCCCCCTCCTAGGTATAAAACACTATTGCTTTAAAGGGAATTTCACATTCTTTATTTCACCATCACCTATGGCCCCATTACAACCAAAAGAAAGACCTTCATGATCTTTAGGATTGTCCATTTTATGAAATTTGGTTGATACATGTTCTTTCTAATTCATGGCTTGCAATTCCATTCATGAGACCTACTTTTCAAAAATTGCGCTTTTAAAGATCATCATGTGCAATCAATTAGATATCAATGACATGAATTCATATTGCACATGTGTTTTTGAGTGAAACCTAGGAGTTTTAGAGAAAAGAAGAGAGAATCCGGTGAGGATTAGTATCAAGGCGAATTACATTCTAAACCGAATAGCACCTTTGCTTTGAAGCATTAGCATTTCGAATGTAAAATCACATTATGTACAATCATATCTAGAGTGGCATGCTCTTAATCTTTACTCACTATTGCATAATTGTTTTAATCTCTTCATTTTGGTTTCGCATATTGACCATGATAAAGTAAAAACCTTTGAAATGTCTTGGTGCATGTTTTTGGGGGTTTGATTTGTGATTGTTTTGCTCGAGGACTAGCAAAAGATAGGTTTGGGGATATTTGATCAAGCCAAAATTGGTATGATTTTCGCCCTCATTCCCGTCTCTTTATGCTTGATTCTCAGGAGTTTTCCGGAATTTAATGTCGTCAAATCGAGTGTTTAAGGTTTCATTAGGCCTCAAGGGCATTTGGGAAGAAGATGAGGATTTTGGTGCAAAAACACGCATAAAGAGGTGAAACAGGGCATTCTCGCCATTTAAGCAAAAGGAGGTCATTATTTGGTCGCCATGGCAACAGAGGAATTATTCAAGCATCAGGTGTGTCGCCCCCATGTCGCCCTATGGTCGCCATGGTGACAGAGGAAATGTTTAAAGCATCAGGTGTGTCGCCATGGCGACATGCACTGGCAAATGGCGACACCACTAAATCACATAAGTGTCACCATTTGCTCTAAGGGCAACCCTGAAGTGATAAATGGCGACATCATTGAAAAATACTTAGTGTCGCCATTTGCTCTACGGTGAAAAAGATGAGTTTGGTGGCGACATCTAAATCTCAGAATGCGTAACCGTTTTATGCCACAAGGTCGCCATGGCGACAAAATGGCAACATTCGCACCACATTATCGTTTCAAGCAGTTATCAGTACATGTCCAAGTGCCAATATTGTTACTCTGACTCTTCATCTTCAAAAGAGATCCAAGCATAGTTTTTAGCACGAAATTGCAGAGTATTAGATCAAGTTTTTTCTCCTCCACAGTCCATCTTTCAACCTCCTCCATTTTCTCATCTTGAACTACCTTTTCCATCCCAAACCTCAACACGATATCTTGATTACTTCACCAAATCACTCCTCCCTTTACATTCTCTCCATTTCAATCCCTTTGTCACTCACCATTAGACACCATCTACCAAGACACATCCCTCTTCCACCATTCTTTGCACAATGAGCAATTTAAGGAGAAGAAGGAGCAATAACTAAAGAAAGAGACCTAAAGGTGATTTGCTTACCTGTCACTTCCTTTTATTAGATTGTAATCATGTGTAACTAAACCCCTAACCAGGGGATAGATTTGAGGAACTTGTGATTGTGGGTATTTTGCTAAGCTTTTTGTAATTGAATCTTTATATGATTTCTATTCACTTTATATTTAGATTTTACATATTATATGATTTGCATTGTATATCACTAGTAGATCATACTCTTATGTGGGATAATTAGTTGTGAAACTAATCTTGGATTGACACCCTTGATTGGTTAAAAAACTTAGTGATTAAGATAGACTAGTGGAGGGTATATAAACCACACTAGTCTAAACCTCTATTTTGAATCCAACCAATCCCACCTTGACCCTCTCTCCTTAATCGGTTAGGCATCTTGGTGGGAAGTTGCTTAGTGTTCATAGTTATGACCTAAGCAATATTTAGAAATCAAATGTTTATCATATATGAGATTTGTCCATTAATGAGGCTTTGAAAGCATTACCCACATTCACTAGTAAATCAATCTATCACCTAGCTTCTTTATTTATTGTTTTCACCATTTCACTTATCAAGATTGTTGAGTCTTCTCTTTTTCCTTTCATTTTTGTATGTTTATTTTTGTAGTAAATTTGGTGGTTTGTGAAACCACACAACTATCACATTCAACAATCATCCATGACCATATATGATGCATCTATGCATGGTTTTGCATCATCACATTATTTTTGGTATGTTCTTCACTAATCTCATCTAATTTTAGTGTTCTTCATATTAAGACATTTTTTTAAAAAATAAAATTGAACTAATCTAAGGGGAAAATGTAGGGAAAAATTGTACCCGCAGCGGAAGCGAGACTAAAAAAATAGTTTGAGTAGCTTTTAAAATTTTTCCAATTTTATGAACCTTAAACCCTTTTGATTAATTAAAGATATATAAAAATAAACAAAAGATTAATACCTCTTGTCGCGTGATCCGATTGACTTGCGTCGATGGTAATCCGCAAGATCTTCAATCCTAGCACGAACGTGGATCACCTAGGAGCGTGGTCTCCCTTTCTTTGAATTGCAAACCTGTGATTGGATTAAACAAACTTTTCTTGATTCGTTAGTCCCAAAAACAATCTAAAGAAACCTAAGATTATTCCGGTCACTTTTGAGTTCTCAATCTTATGATCCAAACTCGCGTGAACCTAGATCGATATAGTGTTCACAAGCTTATTGATGAATAATCAACTAGAATACAATCAAAGAATAATCTATGTTCCTTTTGTTTTTAGTAGAATAATAGATCTCTAACTATGAGTTGAGAAGAAGAAGAAGAAGAAAATTCTGCACACAAGCCTTAGGGGGGTGGCCGAATTCTATAAGTGGCCTTATATAGGTGGCCGAATTTCTTCTCCTTTTTACCCTAGGGTGACCGAAATCTTTCCCCAAAATTCACTAGGGTTGCCGCAAATCCTCCTACAAAAAAGGAGTATGTTTTGCACCCTAATTCCTATTTTGTTTAAGATTTCCAAACCCTAATCCAACTCAATAATCTTTTATTCCTTATTTGACTAAAATAAAAAAAACTTCCTATTTGATTAAATAAATAAAATTAATTATTTATTTCCTTGTCAAACAAGTCTTTCTATTTAATTATACTACTACCAATAGTATACAAATAGGAATCATATTTCCTATTTAGAAAAGATTTGTTACTTAATTAAACAATTAATTTATAAATTAATTAATTCTTATTTAATTAAATAATGAAAACAAAATAATATTAAATGCTATTTTAGCACCTTGCCGCCCCACATGTATATATTGGGCCAAATATTATTTTTCTTATTTCATTAAATCCATATGACTTTAAATAAAAAGCCCACATGTGAACTAGACTCATTATTACTAAAAGAAACAAGCCCACATGTCATCTATTAATATATAAATATAATTGTGCAGCCCATTACATAAATAATGTGCAAATTATATTCTTAATATATTAAATTGCAATTCTAGATGGACCTTAAATTGGTCCTGTAGAATATATCAAGTGATCCATGCAAGTCCGTGTGGATTGGGGATCTTGGCGAGCTATCTAAATTTAAGCTCCAATAAACATAACCTAATCACAATCAACAAATGATTCACTTAGGTCCGATCCATTAATTTTAGCTCATTCCACTAAAGAGCTAAAATTGAACTCTTAAATAAAGACAGAAAAGGAAGATGCTTCCTCATTCATACCCTAGACAATCATATTGGAGATAGTGTATCCTCGTGATTAATATCAGTAATCGCCAAGAGTTCATAGACCGCCTATAACTCTCCAAGTTACCATATTTACTCATATGACCACGTTTTGAACTTGGATATTTTGACTTGTCCAGAAGCCATGTTTTCAATAGACACTATTGAAAACTCAACGTTGAGATTTAATATCCAATTACCTCAAAACATCCATATGATGATATTATACTCTCATTTAATAAATGGAGCCACGATGTCCATATCTACAAATGAAGTCCTCTATCGATTAACAAATGAATATCACCAAACTATTGAGGATAGACTATGCGATATAATCGTACTCATTGATAGCTCAAATGATATCACCTGCAACCATAAGTCCATCATTTATCTCAGGATTAAGATAGACTCTCCGATTGTCCTGATAATGAAATTACTTTTATCTACTGACGGTTATAGATAAAGTATTTCATTGTGATCCTGTTCAATGCACCCAGTGTACTAGATTCTTTTGCTCGAAGACACTTCGATGATTTTAGACTCATCATATCTCATTTGATCCCACTCAAATGCTAGCAAAAGAATTCTACAACTTTAACAAGATAAAGGTGCCCAACCTTTAACTTAAGTTGTGAACGATATTCAAGACTAACTAAAGAATTGTGTCTACCACATACATATCCAGATGTATGAACAATTCTTCTTTTCTCATAGTCTTTAGACCTTATGATTATTTACTTTAACAATTATTAAACTATAAATGCTATAAGATTTGTTTAAAACAGAAATCACTTTATTAATATGAAAAAGATTGTTAATTACACTATTACACTCTTGCTATTGAGCATAATCCTAACAGAAAAAGCATCACAAGCGATCATATGCTAAAAAACCCATAGACAGTATCCATATATATAAAAGAAAAAAGAAAGTAAAAAGTGACAAAAAGCAACAAAGCACAAAGAGCCAGGGGAAAACAACCCCAAACAAAAAGAGGCACGCAGGCCACACCAAAAAGAAAAAGAAAACATCAAGAAAAACGAAAAGACTCTCGGCCCATGCAGTCATTGCCAACTAAAGAAGAACAGAACGGCGGAGCAGAGAACCACCAAGAATCAACCTGAAGCTCCAAAGCATGCTTAGAAAGCTTATCTGCAACCTGATTCCCCTCTCTAAAAATATGTGAAACTCGAAAATCCATATGCGAGATTTGGAAGATGCAGCGCTGCCACGCCTGATGAACCCTCTAAGGAACCATCTCAGAATGAGAAGAAAGAAGTTGAACTACATAAGAAGAATCGCTCTCAAGCCATATTCGATGCCACCCATATTTCCAAGCAAAATTAATGGCCAATGAGGCCGCCAGAAGCTCGGCCTTAAAAGCGAAAACCTGACTAAGAGGAATAGCAAAGCAACCTTTCACAAATGCTCTATAGTTTTGAAAGATACCACCATAACCACCAACCCCCAGAGAGCCCATAGTAGCGCCATCTATATTCACTTTGATCCAACCGGGGGCCGGAGGCAACCAAATCACACTCTTGATAACCGGGGCTTTAGAAGGGCAACTACGAAGACCAAATTGATGAAGAATCAAAAGGTCGTCCATACAATTACGCATACAACCAATCTATAGGCGATTAGCCTCTGAAACCGCACACCAAACAAAAGAAAGGATAGATCTAAATTCCACCGACTTCCCTTCAAAGATCCACTGACTACGAGCAGTCCACACCCCCCATATCACTACATGGATAGCTGCTTTCCATAAAATCCTGACCTGCTCACTAAAGGAAACCGAAATGGCCTGCAAGAAGAAAGATTGCCAAGTTTCGGTAGAGACACGTCGCTGGAAAGTAAAGAAAACCGCCTCTCAAAGAGCAACCGCCAAGGGACAATTAAGAAAAAAATGATATGCAGATTCACTACTAACCTCACAAATACTGCAACGAGAAGCCAACTGGAACCCAAACCTACTAAGGCAATCCTTAGTAGGAAGCCTGTTCCACATCAAACGCCAGGTCAAAGCTGAGCGAGAGGGGGGAATAAAATGGGACCAAACATCTCTCTACCAAACAACCTGAGGAATATCACGAAGAAACTGGGAATAAGCAGCTTTGCAAGAAACACGACCATCCCGATAATTAGCCCAAACCAGAGAATCCACAACAGGAGAAATTGCAATACGATCAATCTGAAAACACAGATCTGGGAAGCGCACTCGGAAACAATCGTCCAGCACCCATCTACCCTGATGAATAAAATCTGAGACCCTCGCCCGGAGCAAATTAGCTAAACAATCAGGAATACCTAAAAGGTCCAAAATGGGAACCCCCAACCAATTATCCCGCCAAAAGTCCCTCTGAGAGTTCTCCCCAATCAGCCAGATACCTTCCTTAAGAAGGGAACTATAATTAGACCGAAAAGAAGACCAAATCGAGGAGGTGACATACCCTCCATGAGGCTTCTGCAAATGCCTGAGATACCTCTCCAGAAGAAAAGAGAAAGAAAAACCATCAATGGTCATAAACTTCCAAGTGAATTTCCACAACAGTGAGTCATTCAGCAACCCAATATCTTTCAGACCAGGACCACCCTGAGAGTAAGGCCTACAACAACGATCCCAAGAAACCTGAACCATCTTAGTCTCCTCATAGGAACCAGTCCACAAAAAGTTTCTCAACTTGCAGTTAATCAGAGACAGTAAAGAAGAAGGCCACTTGTAAATCATGAAAGAGTGCACAAATGAACCAGTGATGACTGACCTGATCAGAGTAGCACAACCGGCCAGAGAGAGGGACTTGCCCTTCCATTTAGCGAATTTAGACAAAATCTTATTTGCAATAGGTCGTAGCACTGCTTTTCGAGGCTTACCCCGAAACAAAGGAACTCCCAAATAAGAAAACAGCAGATGCCTAATCTGCATACCAACCAGAGACTACAAACTACCAAACTGAGATGGGAAGATAGAAGAACCGAAATAAATCGAAGACTTACCCCAGTTAACCAACTGGTCTGAAATATCACCATAATCTCTAAAAGCACCCATGATATGCCTTAGATTCTTTTGAGTGCATCTGCAAAAGATCAAAACATCATCTGCATAGAGCAAATAAGTAGGAGCCAAAAAACCCCTTGGGGAAGAAATCGGCAGAATATGAGAAGAACCCACCAACCTCGTCAATAGTCTACTAAGGAAGTCCTCTACAATACCAAACAAAAGCGGAGAAAGCGGATCTCCTTGACGAACCCCTCTAGAGCAACCGAAAATCCCTCTAGGACCCCACTTAATAGAATAGAAAGCCTAGACGAACGAAAAATGTTGTCCATCCAATCCACAAAAACAGAAGAAAACCCAAAAGCCTGAAGCACTCTCTAAAGGAAAGACCAATCCAGGGTATCAAAAGCCTTACGGATATCAATCTTCATGGAAAATTAGCCTCATAGCACTTCTTCTGCTACACATTCACACAGTCAGAAACCAAAGCAATACAATCCTCGATATGCCGGTCTCGAATGAATCCGAACTGTTGAGGAGAAATAATCCTGGAGGCAACTCGACCTAAATGATCAGCCAAAATCTTCAAAGAAATTTTAAACAGAAAGTTACTAAGAACAATTGGTAGAAAATAATCAACCAAAATCGATTCCCTCAGCTTTGGAAGAAGAACAATGAAGCTGGAATTGAGACCCGGGAAAATAACTCCAATGATGAAAAAATCTTGAACAGCGAGAACCACGTCGCTACCTACAACATCCCAACATCTTTGATAAAATCTACCAGAAAACTCATCCGGCCCAGGGGCAGAAGCAGCGTCCATAGCAAATACCATATCTTGAATTTCATCTACAGATGGAACACTAGTCAAGATAACATTCTCTACGGCATTTACCAAGGAAGGAATCACATCATCTACAGTAGATAAATCTCTTCCAACTCGAGAAACATCCAAGGAGAAGAGGTCAGAATGATAACTAATGATATGATCCTTGATGTTAGGTCGATCCTCCGAGAGAACCCCATTAATCAAAAGGGCTGATATAGCATTACGATACTACCTACGTTTGATAGAGGCATGAAAGAAAGATATGTTCCGATCCCTATCACGAAGTCACCTAACTCTAAACCGATCCCAAAAAGAGCACTCCTGTCTGTGTAACAACACATATAGCTCAGACTGAACACTCACCTCGGAGATAAAAAGATCATCTGAAAAACCTTGGTTAGACAAATCTAGCTGAATAGAATGAAGCTCCTCACACTTTCCAGCAATGGCAGAGATAAGATCCCTAAAAACCTCCCAATTCCAAGACTTGAGAGCTTTCTTTAAGCTTCTCAGCTTTTAGATAACAACTTGAGGAGGCCTACCCATAACAGGCGAGCTTCAAATCCTATGAACAATAGCCGTAAAATCAGGATGCTCTAACCACATGCTCTGAAACCGAAATGGCCTATGACTAGAAACCTCAAAATCTGACAACCGAACCAACAACGGGCAGTGATCTGAACAAATAGGGGAAGAGCCACACACGAATTTCCTGCCAACAGGAAATGCAGCCATCTGAAACCAAAACTCTATCTAATCGTCTCTCAACTCTAGTGCGGTTACTGCAACCTCTAACCCAGGTGAATTGGGCGCCCTGAGAACCCAAAGCCTCATGAGCACCCAGAACCGCATTAAAATCCCCAACAACCAACCTAGAAGAAGAAACCCAACTAACCATATCTCGAAGAGACTGCCAAAGAGACCTACGAACCACTGCAGAATGGTCTTTGAGTAAAAGAATCAAGTGCACTGGGTGCATTGAATAGGATCACAATGAAATACTTTATCTAGAACCTTCAGTAGATAAAAGTTTTTTCATTAATAGGACAATCGGAGAGTCTATCCTAATCCTGAGATAAATGATGGACTTATGATTACAAGTGTTATCATTTGAGCTATCAATGAGTACGATTATATAGCATAGTCTATCCTCGATAGTTTGGTGGTATTCATTTGCTAATCAATAGAGGACTTCATTTATAGATATGAGCATTGTGGCTCCATTTATTATATACTAAATGTGAGTAGAATAACATCATATGGATATTTTGAGGTATTGGATATTAAATCTTAACGTTAAGCTATCGATACTGTCTATTGAAACTGTTAGGATTATGCTTGTTAACCGTCGAAATTGGCAGAGGACCAAAAAAGAATTTTCCACCTGGAAAGAAGGAGGATAGGGGAATCCAGATACCATCTAATTACCTCAAAGAGGGAGGGATCCTGATTGATCCGAATGCATACCCCCTTCAGAGGGATCTAGCCTGGCAATTCCCTAGCTTCTCATGAACCCTGCAATACCCCGACACAGAGCTCCACCAAGCACCTCAACTCACAGTTCAGCATGCAGTATACCGACATGAAGTTCCACTTAGTATCCCGACATAAAGTCCCACTCAGTACCCCGATACGGAGCTCCACCACGCACCCCGATCCACAGTTCCAATCAGTATCCCTATACGGCACCAAGCATCCCGCTATTGTATCATCTAGATATCTCGCTACTTCATCGGCTAGATACCCCGCTACAATCTCGGTTGGTGTCTTAATTCTCAGGTAGCAGTGGGATATTCAAGAGCTCATAACACCTTCTAGAATCAGCTCGCCAAACAATAAGGTACTGTATGAAGAAAATGCTAAAAACCAAAGACGACCAAGATAAAGCTCCACAGAGAAATACTAAAACGCCGCCGTTCAACCAAAACAAGAAGAGTAGATTTCTTCCCTCCAACTGAGAGTTCTATTTGAACAAGTCAACTCTATTAGAATCCTCCTAGGAAGGAAGTCTCCTCCTATGAAGGAAAGACTTGATTCTGACGATAAAAACTCAGAGATTGTCTCCTAAAAAAAAAAAGGAAGTCCTACAATGGCTAAATAGTAGACCGAAATTATAGGAGTGCATGGCAAGCAACTGGACCTATATAAACAACGTGATACACGTCAGAAGGGAGGATCCAAAAACAACAACCTAAAACCCTACGTTCAGTTCTACTTAACAACATGTATGAGTTCACCACCACCATCTCTATCTCCTACTGATACTCCATACTCCACCATTAGCCCAGAAAAACACAACTCATGTACTTGTAATATAAAAGTGACAATCAATAAAGATTCTATTTTGTTTACCATATTTTTATTCAAATCGCACTTGTATTGCTGAGAACATAGTTGGTATCAAACTATGTGATACCCCTTCGACTGGGATCGATCTTGATCTTGGTCCCTTAAAGTTGTTATTTGGAGATTTCACCCCAGTGATGATTTTTCGATAACACTTTTGGCGCCGTCTATGGGAAAAAACTTTCCCAACCAATCTTAAAATAGCCTAGTTCTATTCGGAGACCTACAGAATGAGACTTCGATCTTCCTAGATCCATCCCGATCCATCCCGATCCATCAGGACCCCAGTCCATCGCTTCCACCGAGAGAGCTCAGAGGTGGGGTAAGGGGTTCAGGAATTAGAATCCTACGCATTAGGTCTAGAGCTCTTAAAAATACCACAATTACGCTCTCTCCAAATAAAATAGACAGCCACCGTAAGACAGAGCTTTTTAGTCACAGTGGAAGGAGAGTTCCCTTTCCAATGAATGGAAATCCAATCAATTAAATCATTCTAGCAGAGACCAATCCAATTACAACCACACTTGTTCAAGAGTTCAGTCCAAATGGCTTTGCTATACAAACACTCAAAGAAAAGGTGGGCATGAGTTTCGTTCTGAGAATTTCAAAGGACACATGTAGCAATAACTTGAGGATTGTATCGCTGAACACGGTCCAAGGTAGAAAGCCTCCCTTTAATAGCTAACCAAAGGATGAAACCCATCCTCGGAATATTTTGAGGGAACCACACAATATTAAACCAGGGAACAAGAGAGTGATGGTTTCGTAGAGATTCCATAGCTGAAGCAGCAGAATAAATGCCATTTGGAGAGGGGAGCCACCGAATAATATCATCCATAATGGAGTTTGGATTGTAAGAAGGCATTCGACTCTTTATTTCAGCAAGATGAATTAACATAGCAATGGCCATCTCCAAATATCACCAAGGACAATGGTATTAACCTTAGCATTGATAGGGAGACCAGAATCATAGATAACATGGGAACTCTATTTCGTACAAATAGGGCCATCAGGGTGCCAATTATCAAACCATAAGGAAGTGTTCATGCCACTACCAATAATGTGCTGAAATAAAGGACGGACTAAAGGCCTAAGATGAAGAAGCTTTCTCCAATTCCAAGAACAGGTATTATGAGCTTTCACCTCCCACAAACTTGAACCTTTGAGGTGGTAGGCATTGATCCAAGAAGTCCAAAGATTATTAGTGCAATAAACCAGATTCCAAATGTGCCTAATCATTAGCGCCTTATTCCACAAAGAGAGGTCCTTGATTCCAAGACCACCCTCTTTCTTAGGAATACAAATATCGGACTAAACAATTTTAGAACCTTTGCTGCTACCCTCAACCCCATTCCATAAAAAAACTAGGAAATTTCTGCTCAAGGTATTCGTAGCAGTAAGCAGTTCAATTAGTTTGTTGATGCTTAGCAATGTGATCTGGTGTGATTAAGCTGTTGGCAAGTTGAATGCTTTCAAATTCTTATGAATGTATCATTTTAATATTGATTGGTATAATAAATTATTGATCAATTTTTCAGAGTGGGTTCCATGCAAATGGATAAAGATTGGCTAAAATTTTCAAGGTTGATACACCAAACTCAATAAATCTTATTTGATGAATACACATATAAGATTTCAAGTAATGATAATGTAATGTTTTTTTTTTTTTTTTCCTTTTTCATCTGTAGAGTAAGGAAAGAATATAGAGATGGTGCCAAAAATTTTGTTGAGGCCGCTAAAAGAAATGCTAGAAATCGTGATTTGATAGTTTGTCCTTGAAAACAATGTATAAATCAAAATTTCCATCCTACTAAGATAGTGTACGAACACCTAGTCATTAATGGGATGGATCTTACATACATTAATTGGGTTTTCCATGGGGAAAACCCAACAAGTTCCGGACAAAATGAGAACAATTCAAATACATTTAGAATGTATAGGGATGCTTTGTTTGAAGATGTTTGTAATATTGAACCGGAGGTCGAAATACGAGATGAAGAACTTACTCAGAATGTGGAAGAGGCATAAACACCTTTGTATCATGGTAGTATGAAATACACCAAATTGACTGCCATTGTAGTTTTATACAAACATAAAGCTATACATGGTCTATTTGATAAGGGTTTCGATGAACTTCTTGGCATTCTTCGAGACATGTTGCCACAAGATAATGTACTCCTTGATTCATTGTACTTAACAAAAAAGTTGCTTAAAGTATTTGATTTAGGATATGAGAAAATACATGCATGCATCAATGATTGTTGTCTGTTAGAAAAGAATTAGAGCAACTTGAGGAATGTCCACAATGTGGTGAATCTAGGTGGAAAGTAAACGAACATACTAATCATATACATACGGGGGTGCCTGCCGAAGTACTTAGATACTTTCCAATAATACCTAGGTCTAGAAGAATGTTTAGAACAATTGAGTTGGCCAATGAGTTGACATGGCATTCTACCCATACAAGTCAAGATGGAAAGATGTGCCACCCTGTCGATTCACCTGAATGGGAGACAGTAGATGATACGTGGCCATGTTTTGCATCAGATCCACACAATTTAAGACTTGGTTTGGTTGCAGATGGATTCAATCCTTTTAGAAACCTAAGCTCTACACATAGTACTTGGCTGGTGGTTCTAGTTACATACAATCTTCCCCCATGGAAATGTATGTCTAAAGAAAATTTTATGTCGACACTACTAATTCCAGGGCCAAATCAACCGGGGAACGATATTGATGTGTACTTGTAGCCACTAGTAGATGATTTGAATGAGCTATGGCATACAGGAGTTGAAGTATATGATGCATCTTCTAATTCCACCTTCAACTTAAAGGCCATTTTAATGTGGACCATAAAAAATTTTCCCGCCTATGGAAGCTTGGCAGGGAGTTGTGTGAAAGGTAGATATGATTGTCCTGCATGCGGGTTAAAAACATGTTCTGAGAGATTGAAATTTAGTAAAAAGAATGTTTATTTGGGTCATTAACGATTTCTTCTAGTGACTCATACATTACAGAAAATGAATTCATGGTTTAATGGGGCAGAAGAAACGGGTGATAAGCCTCGGATAATTTTTGGTAAAGAAGTTCGACTTGCATGTGCAGAAGTTGAAAATGATTTAGGAAAGAAGAGAAAAAATGTGAAAAGAAAGAAAAATCTGAATCCTATATGGAAAAAAAAAAGTCAATATTCTTTGATCTTCCATATTGGCAAGTAATTCCTTCATTCCCAAAAGAAAGTCTTATTCTAAATCTGTTATGTTATTTTTTTTCCAAAACAAATTTAATTTTTACTTGTTAATATGCAGGAATTATGTTTGCGTCATAATTTAGATGTGATGCACATTGAAAAAAAACATATGTGAGAGTCTTGTCGGCACAATATTGAACATAAATGGGAAAACAAAAGATGGTGTGAATTCTCGTAGAGATTTACAAGCTTTAGGCATTAGGCATGAGCTTTATGTGAAAGAGTGTGGCAATAGACTTTATCTACCTACAGCACCACACACTCTATCAAAGGAAGAGAAACAACTATTTTGTAAATGATTGTTTAGTTTAAAAATGCTTGATGGTTATTGCTCAAACATTAGCAATTGTGTATCATTGAGTGAGTGCAAGATAGTTGGGCTCAAATCTCTTGATTGCCATGTATTAATGCAACAATTTCTATCAGTAGCAATACGAAGTCTATTGCCTAAAGGGCCGAGAATAGCTATGTTTCATTTATGCTCTTTTTTTAATGACATTTGCCAAAGAGTGACTGATAGAAGTAAGTTAGAATTATTGGAGGATGAAGTTGCAGTGACCATGTGCATGCTTGAAAGATATTTCCCTCCATCTTTCTTTGACATTATGATTCATCTCACAATTCATTTAACTAGAGAAGCTCGATAATGTGGACCGGTTCAATATCGTTGGATGTATCCTTTCGAAAGATAATCCCCTAGCATTTATGGTATAATATTTTTTGATTCATTAATGATAGACAACAAATATAGATGGTGAATTTATGTTGTTTTTTATAGGTTTATGAAGGTACTAAAAGGATATGTAAGAAATCGTGCAAGACCGGAAGGGTGCATAGCAGAATGTTATTTAGCCGATGAATGTATGCAATTTTGTAGCAAGTATATACCACAAGTAGCAAGTGTTTGTAATAAGGATGATAGAAATCAGGATGTGATTTATGATAATGTAGTAGAAGGACATCCTATTTCTACAGGGATATCAATGACCATGTCTTCTGACATGCTAAGCATTGCATATCGCTATATACTATTTAATAGCGCAGAAGTGGAGCCATACATAAAGTAAGTACAACAAAATTAATTTTTTGAGTTGATTAAATACAAATTAATTTTTAGTGATGTCTTATTGTTCACATCCTATTAGTATGCACATTGAAGAACTTCAACATTTAGATTCAAGTCTTACAAGTAGACCCTCTTTACTATAAAAGGAGTATACATCAACTTTCTCAACATGGTTCAAAGCTAAGGTTGATAAACTTACCACAAATGATAGTTAACTTTTTACATAGTGTTTTTTTTTAAGATAAAATTACTCCTTAGTATATTTAAACAGGTCATTGATGAAGCAAGTAGCTTGAATATATCAAACACCTTAAAATGGCTTGCATTTGGACCAACCATGTAAGTAACATCATATACAAGCTATGTTGTCAATGGGAAACGATACCGCACAATAGATAGTGAGAAATCTACTCAAGATAGTGGCATTTCCCTTGAAGAGGAAACTGTTTGCACAATCAATGCAAGAGATGACACTCAAGTTATCAAAAAGATTGTTTACTATGGGGTTCTCAGAGAAATTCTTCTTTTAGACTTTTATGCATTCCGTGTCCCATTATTTAAATGTGATTAGGTGGGCAGTGGGAGTGATGTTAAAATTGAAGATGGGTTCACACTGGTTAATCTTCACCCACGTGTAAATAAATTTGATAGAGATCCTTTTATTTTAGCTTCACAAGCAACACAAGTGTTTTACTCTAGGGAAAATGATACATCTAATTGGTATGTTGTCTTAAAAGCACCTCCAAGAGGATTTCATGATCTAGAAAAGTTTGACGAGCATGCTTATATGACCTCTACACCATTAGATGTATCTCAACTTGACTCTAGTATGGATGATGATGAGGAATATGCCCGAAATGACTGTGAGGACATTGTTGTAAAAATCTAGTGATATTGTTTGTAATCTTGTTTTGATATGTTTAGTATATAAAATTGAAAGTATTACTGATATAAATATGGTTAGTATGTTATGTTTTGATCTTAATAATATAAATATCTTTTATTTGGCTCCTTTGGACTTTTCTCTTGTGTCTTTTCATTTGAAGCTGTGTTGTTTTGATTTTTGCTTTGCTTTGTTGTCATTCTGGTGTGTTATGTTTCTGGGTGGTTGTTTTTGGCCTTCGTTGTGGTTGATTTTTTGGGTGTTGCTGTTCCGGCTGTCCTTCCCATGAATTTTCGGCCCTTAGGACTCCTCAACAAAATAGTGTTGTTAAGAGGAAGAATAGAGTCCTCCAAGAGATGACCTGTGTCATGTTGCTTAGCAACAAAGACCCTAGGAATCTTTGGGTCGAAGCAATCAATACAGATTGTTATATAGGGAATAGAGTATTCCTTAGGCCCACACTACAAGAAAAACCGCTATTTGCTACGAGCGATGCCCGTTATAGACTAGTAACGACTACGGGCAACGCCTGTTACAACACCCGTCATAAGCGAGCCTATGATGGATAATGGCACACTTCTACTACTGAGCATGTCCATGATAAATAGGATCAACTACAACGGGTATCGCCCATAGTGAATCGCGTTTCGACTACTGAGTCTGTCCGTGATAAATATGCTCAACTACAACGTGCATCTACCGTAGTTAATTTCGTTTCGACTACGGAGTCTGTACGTGATAAATATACTCATCTACAGTAGTTAAGTTCGTTTCGACTATGGATTATGTTCGTGATAAATAGACTCAACTACAACGTGCGTCATCCGTAGTGAATTTCATTTCAACTACAGATTATGCTCGTGATTAATAGGATATACTACAACATGCGTTGCCCGTAGTTAATTAGCTACTTACTACGGGTTGTACATGTGATAATTGTTTTATTTATAACATTCCATGTCCGTAGTAGATGGTTTTTTTAAAGAAAAAAAAAATGTTTGAACGCCTACTGATCTGGTATATATAATTGTAATTTGAATTTTTCATAATCTATTATCTCATTAAAATTGTTATCATTGTAGACATGGATATATCCATAAAAGTATGTATATATATATAATAATAATAAAAGTAATGTCACGAAAACATTCAACATATTACATCATAGTTAAAAGTTCGACGTCCTAAAATGTTTACTTAGAAACATTCACTGAAATCCTAATATGTAATGTATTTTGATGGCCAAGCTATAAATGTGCATCTAGCATCTTCAAGTGTTTGTAATTTACTAGTATCACGAATCAATGGAACATCATTCACCATTATCTTCTTGACACAAACTCTCCAATAATCCGGACCAAGAAGCTTGTGATGAACTGATGCTTGAGGATTGGTGCAATCAATTTCAGCTTCTGCCACTATTTGTCCATTACCAATCCAATGCGATAACTTGCATTTTGTACCCTTTTTAGGTGGAGCGTCCTTTTCACTTGTAGAAACCCCAAGTGGTGACTAACATAAAAAAAATAATAATAATGTTAAAAGAAAAATTAGAAAATAAAAAAACAGAATCATTAAAACAAAAAATGTGTTAATTTCGTAACAATTTTTAAAAATAACTTCTTATAATTTTTACCTTTGAAGATCTAACGAATTTCACACCTTTATCACTTCCTTGTAGATTTGAATTACTTGAATATTGTGGCTAAAAAAAAAAAGGTATTAGAACTAAAAAAAATCAAAAAGAAGAAAAATAATAATATTATAGCTATGTTTATTTACTTGTTGTACTCTTTCTTCAGCTACAACTTTATCATTGGTCTGAAATGAATCAAACTTTTCTTTTTAGATTCATTGTATATATTCATCGTATATACCGGTCAAACAATGATTCATTCTACCCAAATTATTTTATCTCACATTACCTGATTATTGAAAGCATTTTGCAATTCTTTGACCAGTTGCCTAAGATCTTTCATTTCTGCTTGAAGTTGCATTGTAGTTGTTTTGCCTATCACAGCTGCATGTACTTTTGTTGGCATAACACCCAAACCAAGTCCTCGAACTCGACCTCGATGCTCCTTTCCTAAAACTTGAGCTACATCATCATTTGTAATTGATTTTGTCTTATCCAAGGGAATAGCCTCCATTTCTGCCTATTTATGCAAAATAATCATAACAATAAATAATCAAATATAATTTATTTTTTTTGAAAAATTCAATCTTTATTAAAGACTACTACTAAGAGCAGCACACACAACCAAATACAACCAACTGAAACACACCACCCAACAACACATACACACCCATTACATGCACAAGGCACACCCAAACACCACAACAGAAAAGCAAAACCAACCCCAAAAAACAGCAGCATAGCAGAAAATATAAAACAACACCCTATACTGACAACAAGCATATGACATGATTTATTTGAGTTTTCTTGTGTAATAATCATGCCAAACTATAATATCCTATACCAACAAGGCAACAATTATGAAAAATTATGCATCCACTGTGTCATGAAGAGAAAACATGGGCATTTTCCATAGTCAAACCAAGTCTAACAGTTTGACAATTAAGTGGGAGACAACTTAAAATCTGTTGAAACTCTTAAGTAAAATAATTCTTAGCCCCAATATCCCATGTGTCACTAAAAAATCTAGGTAATCAAGCATTTGATTTATAACCCTCTTAAGGAAACAGAAAGACTTAAAATCAACAAAAAAACTGATTCTTGTTAAGACTCTTAACAATAAATAATACTGTATTTTCTTAAAAGTTATAGACAGCTATGCATACTTCTTGATAGGCAACATAATTAGTTTTTGCTCCTGCTGTTTTTGGGTTTCTTTTGGTTTCCTATGTCTTGCTTTTGCTATTGTAGTTAACTGTTGTAGTTGTGTATTATGTTTTGGTTTTTTTATGCCTCTCATTGGTTTTGGTTATCAGTAAAATGCTGTTATAAAAACAAATATAAAAATAAAAAATAAAAAATAAAAAAACTTATATAAAATTACAAAACATATAAGTAAAAAGTTAGCATATCTTACTATTTTGTTTGCAACATTTTCATTCATTAGTGTCCCATCTTTGTGCTTATGCCTAGCTATCCAAGTTTCCACTCTATCTACTTCGTCGGGATCTTCATTTTTGGCTATTTTTGCAGCTGTCTAATAGTAAATGACACAAACAAAGAAAATCATAACTTAACTTCATAATAATAACAACAGATTTAGTTGATATTACACTACTTCATAATTTAATATACCAATTCTTCCCGTAATCGTGCAAATCCCTTATGACTAGTTGTATGTGGGGTTTCATTCTTCTTGGCCAGCTCAGTACAACGTTTACTTATTTACTACAATAATAATAAATAAAAAATCATATGCTTGTATAACACTTTTCTTGCTTTAATGAAGTTAAATTCGAAAGACTTACATCGAATTCTTGAGACTGTCGAAATTTGACAAATTTGTTCCATTCCGCTATATCTGAAATGTTATCCAGCTTCAGTAGTTGGAGCTTTCTAGATGCTTCAGTACCGGGTGGAACATTTCTAATGTGTTTTGTTATCCTACTCTTATATTGTCGCCAAATAGTAGACATTGAAGCAAGTACATGATCCTTAGCAATGCCATCAAACCGAACCTATTCTACTTTCAATAGGCAATTTTTTTTTAAACAACCATTTTATTAGTAAAAGACCCCAATGGGCAGGATACAACAAAGGTCAAATCTCAATAAGCATACCTTTGTAGTCTCCCACACGCTTTCTTTCATAATCTCTGGGACTTGTAACCAATTTTTGTATGTTATTGGTATCAACTGAGAAGCCATAGCGCCATAAGATGTACTTAAATGTATAGAAGATTCTCCATGTGGTTGGCCCAAATCATTAATAGGAACCCCAATCTCCTTAGCTTTTGCAATTTTATTAAAGTCATACCGGTTTGAGCTCCTTCCCTTTCTTTTTTTTGATCCATTGTCATTAAGACTTGAAGATGGAGTACCAGTATTTTCTTTAATCGACATCTCCAAATATCTAAAACCACAATTTTCATTTATTTTATTTTTTTAAGAGCAGTAGAAATTTATTCATCGCCTAAGTTATTGCAAAAGTTTTCAAAGCTAGCATTTTCAAATTCTTTCCCATGATCACTTCTAATTTTCTTAATGCTTTTAATGTGAGAAGTTTTCTCATTTTGAATTTGACACAAACCATTTTAAATTTCTCAAAGGCTTCAACAACATCAAAAATGTACCTTCTACCACCTAAGCTTTTAGTTTGAATGGGACCCATAAGGTCAATATGGAGAAGCTCCAATGACTCTTTGGTGGAAAGGTATTTGCCTTTCTTGTGGATACTCTTGGTTTGCTTGCCTTGTTGGCAAGGTCCACAAACACCCTCAACCTTTATCCAAAGCTTGGGAAGGCCTTTAACGACATTCAATCTATCAAGGACTTTCAAGTCCCTATAGTTCATATGGCCAAATCTTTGGTGCCACACTTCAACTTGCTCACTAGTGGATAAGTTACAAGAGATGAGATTCAACTCAAGACAATAGCAATTGTTACTTGATCTCTTGCTTTTCAACAAAACTTGCCTATTTCCCTTAAGAATAAAGCAATCAACTTTGCCAAACATAAACGAAAGCCCTTCATAACTCAAGTGTGATATGCTAATAAGATTAGCTTGCAAGCCATCTACATAAAGTGTTACGATTATGCTCAATAGCAAGAGTGTAATATTGTACTTAACAAACTTTTCATATTAATAAAGTAATTTCTGTTTTAACAAAATCTTATAGCATTTATTAATATAATTGTCAAAGTAAATAATCATAAGGTCAAAAGACTATGAGAAAAGAAGAATTGTTCGTACATCTGAATATGTATGAGGTAGACACAATTCTTTAGTTAGTCTTAAATAACGTTCACAACTTAAGTTAAAGGTTGGGCACCGTTATCTTGTTAAATTCTTTTGCTAGCATTTGAGTGGGATCAAATGTGTTATGATGAGTCTAAAATCATCGAAGGGTCTTCGAGTAAAAGAATCTAGTGCACTGAGTGCATTGAACTGGATCACAATGAAATACTTTTTCTAGAACCGTCAATAGATAAAAGTCTTTTCATTATCAGGACAATCAGAGAGTCTATCTTAATCCTGAGATAAATAATGGACTTATAGTTACAAGTGTTATCACTTGAGTTATCAATGAGTACAATTATATAGCATAGTCTATCCTCGATAGTTTGGCGGTATTCATTTGCTAATCGATAGAGGACATCATTCATAGATATGGACATCGTGGCTCCATTTATTAAATGTTAGTAGAATATCATCATATGAATGCTTTGTGGTTTTGGATATTAAATCTTAACGTTGAGTTTTCAATAGTGACTATTGAAAGATGACTTCTGGACAAGTCATAATATATATCCAAGTTCAAAGTGTGGTCATATGAGTAAATATGGTAACTTGGAGAGCTATAGGCGGTCTATGAGCTCTTGACGATTACTGATATTCTTCACGAGGATTCACTATCTCCTATAAGATTGTCTAGGGTATGAATGAGAATCATTTACTTATTCCATCCTTATTTAAGAGTGCAATTTTAGCTCTTTAGTGGAATGAACTAAAATTAATAGATTGAACTTAAGTGAATCATTTGTTGATTGTGATTGGGTTATGTCTATTGGAGCTTAAATTTAGATAGGCCCACCAAGATCCCCAATCCATACGGACTTGCATGAATCACTTGACATATTCTACTAGACTATTTATGGGTCCATCTAGGATTGTATTTAATATATTAAGAATATAATTTGGACATTATTTATTTAATGGGCTGTTTAATTATATTAATATATTAATGATAGGCATGTGGGCTTATTTCTTTTAGTAAGAATAGGTCTAGTTCACATGTGGGCTTTTTATTGAAGTCCAAATATATTTAATAAAATAAGAAAAATAATATATGGCCCATGTTTTGGTCATGGACGGCAAGGTTAATTTTATTAGCCCATTATATTGTTTATTTTATTATTTAATTAAATGGAAATTAATTAATATGTTAATTAATTATTTAATTAATTATTTAATTAAGTTTCAAATCTTTTTCTAATTAGGAAATATGTTTCTTAGTATTATACTATATTAATGCAGTGCTGCTAATAATGTCAAAACTAAAAGAAAGATTTTCAAGTTTAAAAAAATAAGAATAAAAATATTGTTCCTAGTATTATACTATTAGTAGTTTTATATTAAATATAAAAGACTATATTTGACAAGTAGATAAATAAGGTATTTTATTTGTCTAGTCAAATTAGAAAGTCTTTTATATAGTTACAAATACACTAAAGAGTTGGATTATGGTAAAATATATATAATATATAGGCATGCGGTAGATATAATATATATGACAAGAATTCAGGCGGCATATATTTTTAATATATAGGCAAGAATTTAGGCAGCATATATGTTGGATACAAGAAGAATTCAAGTGATATAAAATATATATAATATATAGGCATGCGGTAGATATAATATATATGCATATATGCATGCAGAAGATATATAGAATATATATACATGAATACATGCGGAATATATAGAATATATATGCATGAATACATGCGGAATATATAGATTATATATGCCTGAACGCATGCAGTACTATATACTTTGTATGGGCAGAGAATTCACCTATTAATATTATTTTTTTAATAAAATTGGACTGATCTAAGGGGAAAAAGCATCACAAGCGATCATATGCTGAAAAACCCCTAGACAGTATCCATATAAATAAAAGAAAAAAGAAAGTAAAAAGTTACAAAAATCAACAAAGCGCAAAGAGCCAGGGGAAAACAACCCCAAACAAAAGAAGCACGCAAGCCACACCAAAAAGAAAAAGAAAACACCACAACCACCAACCTCCGAAGAGCCCATAGCAAAGCCATCTGTATTCACTTTGACCCAACCGAGGGCCGGAGGCGACCAAGTCACACTCTTGATAACCGGGGCTTTAGAAAGACGACCTCGAAGACCAAATCGATGAAAAATCAAAAGGTCATCCATACAATTACGAATGCAACCAATCTCCAGGCGATTAGCCTCTGAAACCGCACACCAAACCAAAGAAAGGATAGATCTAAAATCCACCAACTTCCCTTCAAAGATCCACTAATTACGAGCAGTCCACACCCCCCATATCATTGCATGGATAGCCGCTTTCCATAAAATCCTGACCTGCTCACTAAAGGAAATCGACATGGCCTGCAAGAAGAAAGATTGCCAAGTTTCGGTAGAGACACATCGCTAGAAAGTCGAGAAAACCGCCTCCCAAAGAGAAATCGCTAGGGGAAAATGAAGAAAAAGATGATCTGCAGATTCACTACTAACCTCACAAATACTGCAACAAGAAGCCATCTGGAACCTAGACCTACTAAGGAGATCCTCAGTAGGAAGCCTATTCAACATCAAACACCAGGTCAAAGCTGAGCGAGAAGGGGGAATAAAACGGGACCAAACATCTCTCCACCAAACAACCTGAGGAATATCATGAAGAAACTGGGAATCAGCAGCCTTGCAAGAAACATGACCATCCCGAGAATTAGCCCAAACTAGAGAATCCACAACAGGTGAAATTGCAATACGATCAATCCGAAAACATAGATCCGGGAAGCGCGCTTGAAAACAATCGTCCAGCACCCATCTACCCTGATGAATAAAATCCAATACCCTCACCCGGAGCGGATTAGCTAAATAATCAGGAATCCCTAAAAGGTCCAAAATGGGAACCCCTAACTAATTATCCCGCCAAAAGTCCCTCTGAGAGTTCTCGCCAATCAGCCAGATACCTTCCTTAAGAAGGGAACTATAATTAGACCGAAAAGAAGACCAAATCGAGGAGGTGACATACCCTCCATGAGGCTTCTGCAAATGCTTGAGATACCTCTCCCGAAGAAAAGAGAAAGCAAAACCATCAGTGGTCATAAACTTCCAAGTGAATTTCCACAACAGTGAGTCATTCAGCAACCCAATATCTTTCAAACCAAGACCACCCTAAGAGTAAGACCTACAACAACGATCCCAATAAACCCAAACCATCTTAGTCTCCTCAGAGGAACCAGTCCATAAAAAGTTTCTCAACTTGCGGTTAATCAAAGGCAGTAAAGAAGAAGGCCACTTGTAAATCATGAAAGAGTGCACAAATGAACCAGTGATGACTGACCTGATTAGAGTAGCATGACCGGCCAAAGAGAGGGACTTGCTCTTCCATTTAGCAAATTTAGACAAAATCTTATCTGCAATAGGTCGTAGCACTGCTTTTCGAGGCTTACCCCGAAACAAAGGGACTCCCAAATAAGAAAACGGCAGATGCCTAATCTGCATACCAACAAGAGATTGCAAACTACCAATCCGAGAGGGGGAGATAGAAGAACCGAAATAAATCAAAGACTTACCCCAGTTAACCAACTATCCTGAAATATCACCATAATCTCTAAAAGCACCCATGATATGCCTTAGATTCTTTTGAGTGCCTCTACAAAAGATCAAAACATCATTTGCATAGAGCAAATGAGTATGAGCCAAAAAACCCCTTGGGGAAGAAATCGGCGGAATATGAGAAGAACCCACCAATCGTCAATAATCTACTAAGGAAGTCCTCTGCAATACCAAACAAAAGCGGAGAAAGCAGATCTCCTTGACGAACCCCTCTAGAGCAACCGAAATATCCCTCTGGGACCCCATTCAAAAGAATAGAAAGCCTAGACGAATGAAGAATATTGTCCATCCAATCCACAAAACAGAAGAAAACCTAAAAGCCTGAAGCACTCTGTAAAGGAAAGACCAATCCAGGGTGTCAAAAGCCTTACGGATATCAATCTTCATGGCCAAATTACACCCATAGCACTTCTTCTGCAACACATTCACACAGTCAGAAGCCAAAGCAATACAATCCTCAATATGCCGATCTTGAATGAATCCGAACTGCTAAGGATAAATAATCCTAGAGGCAACTCGAGCTAAACGATCAGCCAAAATCTTTGAAGAAATTTTAAACAGAATGTTACTAAGAACAATTGGTCGAAACTGATCAACCGAAATTGATTCCCTCAGCTTTGGAAGAAGAACAATGAAGCTGGAATTGAGACTCGGGAAAATAACTCCAGTGATGAAAAAATCCTCAATTCGCCTATAAATATATATATATATATATATTATTTTGGGCAGAAGAATTCAGCTAACATATATACCCATATATATATTCTTTATATCTTGGCCAAACCCTAAGGTCTGTGACTTGAGAGATTTTTCTTTTGCTAGAGAAAAATAAAATCCATATCTTAGATTAGTGTGAAATTCGGCCAAGAGAGGTTGTAAGAGGTGATTGTCCTTATTTCGATAGTGCACTAGTAATCTTTACATCAAAAGGTTTTGTGAACAATTTCGAATAAGATTCACACGAGTTTCAATCTAACAATTGTGAACTCAAAAGTGACCTGGACATTCTTAGCAATCTTTTGGAGTTTATTGTGACTAACAAAGATCAGAAAAAGTTTTGTTCTTCATTCTCAAGTACACAATTCAGAGAGAAGGGAGACCACGCTCCTAGGTGATTCACGTTCATGATTGGATTGGAAGATCTTGTGGATTACCATCGACGCATAGTCAATCGGATCACGCGACAAAGGTATGATATCTTTTGGTGTATATGTTTAATGAATTAAAGGATTAAGGTTCAAACTTGGAAAAATTTTAAAATATAATAAACTTCCTTTAGTCTCGCTTCCGCCGTGTGCAAACGTTTTTCCCTACAATTGGTATCAAAGCCTGGATGTACCCATTAATTAATTAACATATATATATATATATGTGAATCTTTTTCTTTTTATTGTGATTATGCATGTTTAGAAAGAGATGACACTCTAGGTATTCTCATATATAATTACATTGGAATGTATGGATTTATATATGTTATATGTTGATATAAAGTGAATTGTTATTGCTCGATTTTGATCCTAGAATTTCAATGTATTTTTTTTTTCGGTGTTGTAACAAGAAGGGTGGCCTATTATCATCACAATTTCCTTCTTGGTAGTTGCTAAGTTTTTTTTTTAGTGGTAATGACAGAAAATGTCCCCTTTCAAGTTTGAAATAGGAAAAAAGTCTCCCTATTGTTTTTTCTTGCATTTTGTCCCCTTGGGAACATGAAATTCCAGAAATACCCTTAAGTGGGATTTTAAAGAGTTAAAACTTTTAAAGACGAAATTTCAAAATTGCCCTAAAACGCCAACCGCATTAAGCGTGATTACCCATTTGCCCTAACATATTTAAATTGAAAACCAGAGGATCGGGGGGTCATGCGAAACTGAAATCCATCCCCCAAATCAAGAACTCCAAAAGAGAACGAGAGAGAAGAAGAACTGAAGAAGGCATCGAATAGAAGAAGAAGGGAACAAGAGAGGAGAAGAAGAATAAATCAGGTTTGAGAAGAAAATTTCTTGAAGAAGAAGAACAGTCAGTCGAATACCGAGACCCAGCCCCGAAGAAGACGCCTTTGTCGCAACTCGTAAGTAAAGGTATTCATTCATATTCTCATTGTCTTCTGGCATTTTAACCTCTGATATGTTTGTTTGCATCTGTGTTTGACTGTGCATGGATAATGTGTTATTAAGTTATAAGTATTTGTTTGAGAAATGAGTAGTTATCTTGCCAGGGGTTCATGTAATGGCGGGGAACAGGTGCTTTTGTTTAATTTTTTGTTAAGGGAAATTCAACTTTTGAAATATGGGCCCCATTTGTCTGAATATGAAGCCCTGACAAAGGGATTTCAATCCCTGTAAACGATTGTGAAGCATAGTATTTTAGTTGTTAATGGTTTTTGTGATGTTATGTTATGAAGTGTTGGATTTTGTTAATTCAAGTGTTGAAATGTGGCCCCATTTGTCTGAATATGAAGCCCTGACAAAGGGATTTCAAGCCCTGTAAACGATTATGAAGCGTAGTATTGTAGTTGTTAATGGTTTTTGGGATGTTATGTTATGAAGTGTTGTATTTTGTTAATTCAAGTTTTGAAATGTGGCCCCATTTGTCTGTATATGAAGCCCTGACAAAGGGATTTCAAGCCCTGTAAACGATTGTGAAGCATAATATTGTAGTTTTTAATGGTTTTTGGGATGTTATGTTATGAAGTGTTGTATTTTGTTAATTCAAGTTTTGAAATGTCGCCCCATTTGTCTGAATATGAAGCCCTGACAAAGGGATTTCAAGCCCTGTAAACGATTGTGAAGCGTAGTATTGTAGTTGTTAATGGTTTTTGGGATGTTATGTTATGAAGTGTTGTATTTTGTTAATTCAAGTTTTGAATTGTGGCCCCATTTGTCTGAATATTAAGCCCTGACAAAAGGATTTGAAGCCCTGTAAACGATTGTGAAGTGTAGTATTGTAGTTGTTAATGGTTTTTGTGATGTTATGTTATGAAGTGTTGGATTTTGTTAATTCAAGTTTTGAAATGTGGCCCCATTTGTCTGAATATGAAGCCCTGACAAAGGGATTTCAAGCCCTGTAAACGATTGTGGTAGTATTTTAGTTGTTAATGGTTTTTGTGATGATTTTGGAATTGGTGGATTTGTTGGTGCCTTGTTATGTGTTTTTTTGTGTTCACATGATGAGTATATCGTATCTATCATGTATAGTGGTGGGGATGTCCATTTCATTTCATTGTTTATCAAATCACGTTGTGGGGCTTGAAATCCCATTTTGTTTTTTAATTAATTTTTTTTTTTGACCAGATGCCGGCTGATCGTTTCAAAAACAAATGGAGGTATCCAGACCACAGAAGCTGGGTACATGCGAGAATAAACTCGCACAACAAAAAAAAATTACTTCAAGAGCTAGAGCTAGAGTTAGTGTTGACATGTTGCGGCGTGGTGGATAGATTTAAGGAAGGCCCTTTTGGGCAGTATTTGGAAATGGTACAGCCGATTAAAGTGCACGGGATGCTCATCTACAATATATTGAAAAGACAGCTCATTCGTCCGAATTCAAAGGAGGATGAGATTTGGTTCGGTTGGGGCAAAAGGAGGTTAGGTTTGGGAGAGAAGAATTTTGCTTGTGTAGTGGCCTCAACATGGGCACACTCCCCGAAGGCTTCAAAGAAAAGAAAGAAGTCGGTGAGCAATCTATCTTGAGACGATATTTCAATGATGAAATGCCATCTATGGAATTGTTGGAGGCAACCTTTAACCGGCTGATAGAGCCTGCAGCTGGTGATGATGCATTGAAGATAGGATACCTATTAATGGTGTCCCAATTCTTCGGGATTGATGAAGCATGGACAGCCATACCTTGTTGGTTGTTTTCTTTAGTAGAGGACATCGATGGTTTTGAGACTTTTTGTTGGGGATCATACCTTTTTGATGAGACATTGTGGTGGCTGAAGAATGCAGCCGATAAACATCTCAATAGATTGAGAGGAGGTGATGGCCAGAAGAATAGAGAGATTGACGAAAAGGGCCAGAAGAAGGAAGAGAATAAGAAAAAAAAAAAAAGGAAGAGGAGAAGAAAAAAAGAAGAAGGAAGAGGAGAAGAATAAGTCGAAGAAGAGGAAGAGGCAAACTAAAGTAGAAGATGGAGAAGAAGAAACAGACAATGACAGTGAGCAGGTGGAGTTGGACAATGCACAGAACAATGATGAGGCGAAGTATTTCACATTCCACTGTTATGGATTTCCACTAGCATTTCAGGTATTGTTAACAAATGAATGTGTAAATCAACCTTATGCTAGGATTTCTGTTATGGATTTATTTTTATAAGATTTTTTTCTTAATTGTTTAGGTTTGAGCTGTTGAACGAATTACCCGTTTAGAAGGTAAAATTGGGATACGGAAAGGAACAGGGTTCCCAAGATTTAAGAATTGGAATTTCAATACAAGGTTTCTAAAAGTTGAATCCTATTTCAGTACAACGGTATGTATTTTACCATTTGATTGAAAGTGTACACAAATACTATGTACGAGCTCGGGTGTCTTTTAAAAACGACATAGAGGGTGTGTGAAAGGGTTGTTAATCCGTTATTACCAAATTTTCGGATTAGTCAATATTACAAATATAACCCAATTCACAAAACAATAATCAAGTGTAATAAGGTGCGGAAATATAAACGTTGATTTTTACGTGGAAACCCTCAACAGGGAAAAACTACGGGCTATTATAGTGCGCCACACTCGAACCTCGAATCCACTAAATGTGAAATGATTACAACCTAATCCCGGTTGACTGATCTAATCCCGATCAATAATCACACACACCTACCTAATCCCGGTATAAGTGAACCTAGTCCAATTTGCTTGTGTGACCACCTAATCCCGGTGTATGACCTAATCCCGGTCTATCACACAAGACTTCAATTGCTTGCGATCTAAGCAACCTAATCCCGGAAGCTACACGCAAGACTTACTTCTCAATGAAGAGATTAACACCCTATGTGAATATGCAATGATATCCAAAGATGCAATAAGAGCTAGGGTACTCTGGATGCTTACCTAGGATTATATGATGACAATAAAATCAATCCTAGATATGAAAATAGCTATATGACATGGCATACAACTTTAGCTAAGTAAAGGATAACCAATCCTAGATACAAAGCTATCAAAAACAATCTCAATCATACAAAGAGATCAATTAGCTAGATGTTAGATAAACATGTAAAATCCTAGCTATCAAAAATAACCCACAAACATTCAAAGGATTAACTAGTTGATTAAACAACAATCTATCAACCTAGTTATCAATAAATCACACAAGAATGTTTATGGCATAGCTTTTAGGCAATAATGACCTAATCAAATAAGCTATGTAAAAATAAACCCAATCAACACATAATCTCAATCATGTATGTAGAAATTACTCAAGAACATACAAGTAATAAAAGAGATAAAATTGATAAGTAAAAACACTAAAATTAGATGAGATTAGTGTTCAACAAATCATACCATGTGTGTTGAAGAAGACCCATGCTCAAATGATGTTGAATGATGCAAGATGGAGATGGGTTTTGGGTTTAGAGAGTTAAAGAAGCAATCTTGGTGCTTTCTCTCTCAAGAATATGGAGCCTCTCTCTCTAGGGTTTCATTTTGTGGCTCTACCCTCAAAATGATGAGAAAGATATGTATTTATAGTGCCCAAGTGAAACTATGTCGTTTTGGAAGAAATAGAAAACCTATGGGCATTTTCGCGGTACTCGCGACAATTCAGTATCTCTAGATTCGAGCGCTCCGAAACATGACCAAATGACATCAAAACCTTTCGTATAATATATCGTTGGAAAGGTATGGATGTCTACTTTCTACTCGTTTTTATAGAAGGACATTTTGATGTCTGTAGAAAAAGTTATGGTCATTTGAGTGACCAAAGGTCAGATACGGATAACAGCTGTGATGCCCTGTTTTAGTGGTTACTTTGGAGATTTCAAAAGCAATCCAAACGGTCATAAAATATTACGAATAATATACCGTTGGAAAGGTATGAGTGTCTAGTTTGTCCAGAATTTTACAAAACTCAATTTAAAACTTTATGTAAAAAGTTATGGTCACAAGACCATACAAATGTCAGTTTTGAAAAACATTTAAATCATTGAAATCCAATATTTTGAACCTAGACACTTCACTCCAAATAACCAAACCGAATCTACCACTTATCCAAGAGAAGAATGAGACCTTCTCAAGTGGTCAACCATCGTGCTAAGATATGCACACCATCGTGCAAGCACGGACGTTTCCGATCACTCAAACGGAATCGAATTACACCACACTTAAAGCTAATCAAACATGAAGTGCAAGTGTGGGAATTGAATGCATCCTAATGCCTATCATGTCATGGCATTATTATAAAACAAGATGCAATCAATTCAAACAAGCATGAATACAATTCATGACTTTGCATCCTAATGCCTAAACATGTTATGGCATTTTAATGACCTAGATGCAATCAAATAAAACATGCTAGAAGAGATGTTCAAGAACATGCAAGCACTCATATAAAACACACAACATACAAGAATAAGATTTATGCATGAGTTGTGTGTGTGTGCAACTATGATCTCTTCAAAGCATGTAAGCACTAGAATTTACCTTTGGTGCTTCTTCTCTTGAGGTCTTGAAAGGGTCAAGGATGATCACCAATACCTAAGCTACCCTTACATCAACCCCAACATGTGGTTTGTCCACGAAACAAGCCAATCAACAAATGGGAATCTTTACAGGTGTCTAGTTGTATTTTGATGTGTTGCCTATTTTGCTTGATTTTTGTGATACATTGGATTTTGGGGTTATGTGTTATATTACTTATTACTCTATGAATTGTCTATGAATTGTCTATGAAGGTCATTTTGAAATCTGTATTATAGTGGGTTGTAGGGTACACTTTCTTATTATGAATGGTTGCTTGAATATTATAGTGGGTTGTACGGGGGGCTTGAAAGATCTTAGTCAGAGCTTGAAATTCGTGACTAGGGCTTGAAATTCGTTACTAGGGCTTCAATTTCGTTATTAGGGCTTGAAATTCCTTTCTAGGGCTTGAAAAGCCTTTGCCTGCTATTGGGTTTTTGTTTGAAAATATTCATTAACCTCAATGTTTTGTGCACTATACATGCAGATGAAATTGTTCCCATGGAAGGTTTATGATCATGAAAAGTCAAGTGCTTACTACAAATCTTTGATGTTGGATGATGTGGCAAGGGAGGACCATGATCATGATGATGTGGAGGACCGTGCAGATGCAATGGAAAAGGGTGCTGCTTCCATTCAGCACACCAAGACTCTCCGATCTAAAAACTCAAATCAACCGGCGTCTAAGAAGCGATTCTTCCATGGAGATGTAGAAACTCCGAAGGTAAAAATTCATAATATAAATAAGTTTTATTATCCTAAGTTATTTTACTAAGTTCTTTTGCATGATGTAATCATTAATTTTGGATTTTGAATTGGATTTGCAGTCAAAATTGAAGACATCGGTTCCGTATACAATTCCTGAATTGTATACGTGTATGGAAAATATGATTACACAGCAAATAAAAGAAAGTGAGGGGAGGATGAAGCGTTGGATAGCAGAAGAAATTGCAAAGATTGCAACACAAAACAAGGTTGGAGATACATCTTCATCGAAAAAATCAAGAGAAATGAAGGACAAAGGTTTTGATAGGGTAAGCTTCAATTATTTGTTAGTTTACTCTAACATTTATTACATAATAAGAGTCCTTCGCCAGGGCAGTCCTTAAAATATATTGTTCTCATTATAGGATGATAGCAATAGGTTGGATGAGAAGGTACATTTTGTGTGACATTCATGATGATGAAGTTGATCAGGAGGGTGACAGACTGCCAGGTGTTGAGAATGATCTGAAGGATCTTAAGGTTGACAGAGAGGCAAGTGTTGAGACTGATGTTGAGAAGGTCGAAGATAAGAGTGTTGTTGAGAAGGCCGAGGGTGATAGTGGCGTTCAGAAGGCCGAGGATAAGAGCAGAAATGAGAAGGTAGAGGTTGAAAGTGTTGTTGAGAAGGACGACATTGAAAGTGTTGTTGAGAAGGATGAGGTTGATACAGAAATTGAGAAGGTCGAGGATGAGAGTAATGTTGAAGTTGAGGTAGTTGGTAAGAAGTCTGAAGGAGACAATGCGGATGTTGCTAAAAAGCCAATTTGTGTGGATGATTTCCCATCCCCGGATTGCTGGCTTGTTAGTGTGCTTCCAACCAGTATGCCTAGTGTTATATAGGATGAATCTACTCACCCCTCAGTGGTTTACAAGAATAAAGACAAGAAAATGGGCCGAAGGTGGTCAAGGTTCCTCCTGACCCCGTATGTTGACCCCACGCCGGGAACAAAGAAGAAAGGAGAAGAAAATCAGCATTCCAAAGACTTCACGGCATTTTTGAAGGGCAAAAATGAAGTCAGGTAATGCTCTTTTCCTATCCTCCATTAACCTAAGCTAGTTCAATTTATGGTGTTGTGATTTGTTATGCCATAATATAAAAATCTCGTTGACAATGAACAGAATATATACCGGGCACCCCGTAAAAGACATGACGCGTTCTGAATTGAAGGACTTCATTAACATGAACAAATGGATTTCAAACTCGGTAACTTCTTTTATAGTGTTCAATTTTGTTATTATATTGTTAACATGCACACTTCTTTTCTAATTCTCCGTCGATACATGTAATTATAGCATATAGACAGCTACTTCGACGTGCTTTGGAAGAAGCGTTTGGGATTACAGTTTAATTACCGGCAGGATATAGGATTGGCCTCTCCCGCGTTTTTCGTAAGTTCACTTTTATTTAAGGATTATGGAATATGTATTTGCTTAAGATGGTTGGTTTTTTGTATAACAAGGTTGGTTTTTTTTTTTTACACAGCTCAATTTGAACATTCAGTGGGAGAAAATAGTGCTGGAGATACGAACCCAAAGGCAACTAAAAGAGTTTGAAGAGGAAGATAGGATAAGACAAGAGGAGGCCGGAAAGGCTGGGGAAGATGGATCAGACAAAGAAGTTATACAGCAATGTGTGAAAAAGAAGAAGAAAGGTCCTTCTCCACCAGTAGTGTGCGAAACGAAAGAAGTTTGGGAAGATTACCCCGAGTTCAATCCATTGGATTTCCACCCTGACAATGATTTTTTACATTACGTCTGGGGTAATGATCTGCTTTACAATGAACCGTGGTGGAAGATGAATTCGGTAAGTTTGTATGTTTTGCATGAATATGGATTCAGTGGATTTGGTTTGTTATGTTTCACTCCCTCTGCCAAGGCTTGAATTTCCATTGGCAGGGCTTGTATTCCCATTTCTAGGGCTTGAAATTACTTTACAGGGCTTGAAATTCCTGAACATTCCTTGCAGGTTTTGATTCCTTGCAACGTCGGTGACCACTAGGTTATTTCAGAAGTGTTTTTAAAAGAAGGAAAAGTGAGGATGTTTGATTCCTGGTGGGGAAGACAACGAAGGAACAATCGAATAGGGGAAATCTGACCATTACTATATTTGTTACCCTCCATCTTGAAGGCATCAAATTATTACGAATAATTGAACTTACCTGTGCCCACAACTCCATTCATTGCCGAAAATGTGGATCCACTCTTAATTCCTCAACAGGGCGATGGGTAGTTAATTTACATTGCTATATAACTTGGTGTTTTTTACATGTAATCGTCATTATCTTACCGTTATTTTCATATGGTGCAGTAGCAGCTGCGGTGTTTTCATGTTAAAGTTCACCGAATTAGTACTATCCGGAGTTGATTTACCGTGGATTCATGAATTTGGACAAAAGAATATACCAAGCATTAGGAAGGCAATGGCACTTGACATTTTCGTTAATGGCGAGATTGTAAACCCCATTCAGCCGTAGGTGAAATTGGTAGATGTGCACTTTCGATTTTTGAAATTGGTAAATTGGTGAAATTCATGTTCATTCATCTCAGGATACTATATTGTAGAGAAAAAGAAGAAGAATGTAAGAATGTATATGTTGCAATTGTGGATTGGCAGCACAGCTTTAGTACAGTTCTTCATTATCATACCTAGTGTGAAGCTGCCATCCTATGATGTTGGTTATGATACACTTAATTAATTAATTATTTAAGGTACATTGATATTTATAAAATATTGACGAATCAATTAATTTAAGTGTAATTAATTAATTAATTAATTTAAGTTTAATTAATTAAGTTATCAGACATTATCACAAAAATAGGAAATCACATGAACCGTTTTATTATTGGGCTGGGCCCTTTACATTACAAACCCGATAAACAATAAGAAAATAACACATGACATTTGAGATGATGAACCCCAACCCAACTAAGTAAAGAAAAGGGGCCCCGCCTTTGGTTCCCATTCTTGGGTTCCTCCTCAGTTCCTCCCTCTTTCGTTTTTCTCTGTTTATCAAATTTACTGTTATAGCGAACCCTAGAGTGTTCTTTGACCTAAGCATTGATGGCCACCCTGCGGGTAGAATTGTGATGGAACTCTTCGCAGACAGCACCCCGATAACAGCGGAGAACTTTCGGGCTCTTTGTACCGGAGAGAAGGGTATCGGCACGTTTGGGAAAGCACTCCACTACAAGGGTTCAACCTTTCACTGCGTGATACCCGGGTACATGGTCCATGGTCCATGGTCCATGGAGGAGACATCATTCACGGAAATGGAACCGGTGGTGAATCGATAAACGGCCCTAGTTTTGCCGAAGAGAACTTCGTGAAGAAGCACATCGGTCCCAGTATCCTGTCAATGGCCAAAACTGGCAAAACAGGCAACAGGTCCCAGTTCTTCATCTGTACTGCTAAGACCGAGTGGCTCGATCGCAAGCAAGTCGTCTTCGGTGAGGTGGTCCAAGGATATGACGTCTTGAAGGCCGTTGACAATATCGGTTCCATCACCGGCTTGACATCCAAGCCTGTAATGGTCATTGACTGCGGTCAATTGTGCTGAAATTGGGACATTTTTAAAGTTGTTATATTAGTGTTTTGCTTTGGTTTTGTTGGTTTGTTGTTGTTGTTTTGTAAGCATTTATTTCCTTCCGGTTGGCTGTCTTTTATTTTCTGTGTTCTTGTTGACTCGATTTGTTTGAAGAATCCTTCTAATGGCGAGTTTAATGAAATTAAATGAAATTGATTAATACCATAACCGATGACAAAATTGAAATTAATGTGGGCTTCAATTTCATTTCCAGGGCTTCACCTATATTCAATCTTGGAATCATATACAATGCCTTTATATGAAGGGAATCCATGGTGGACCACAGCTGTATGCCTGTATGCCAGTAGTCCATTATTTAATATCTGGGCTTCACAAATTACGGCAGGGCTTGAATGTATTTTGTTTCTGCATCCGATGATGTGGGTCCAGTCGTTTTCTTCGCGATCGAGACGGTCCGAATTTGATGGAACGTAGGTGGTTTTTTTGTGGTCTCGAAGTTCTAAGGGGTTGCCACATGTTGTGTAAACCCAAATTCCATATAGAAGGAAAAAATAAAACAGTATAACATCTAAACCCTGTACAATCGTTCTGGGCTTCAGTTCCGATTACAGGGCCTTAAATGTATTGTTTCTGGGATTCAAATGTATTGCATTGAAAAGAAGTTAGTGGACCACAGCTGGATCCCACTAACTGAAAGTGGACCACAGCTGGATCCCACAACTCCTATTATTTATGGTTCCGGGATGATAATTATGGATACCATTCCCACATCATCATCATCTTCTTACCTTAAGATTTCCATCGTCTATCCATCTTTTACCCATCTTCATCCTTCACCTTCTACACGACCTCTGTCAACCAGCGCACACGGGCACAGGTCCTATTATTGCACGATATCCTTCATATGGTTAATAAGGCATGGAGGTTTTCGAAAGAAATCGAAGTTACAAGCAAGTATAGCTTCTGCCTCTGGTTTCTTTTGAAATACTTCTATGCCGAATTAACCATAATTTGTTGGTGTTATTTCCGGGCTTCATTTTGTTTAGAAGTGAAGTAAGAAAAATCGAATTATGTTCTGTCCGGTTATCAGGGAAATAGGAAAGTTTAATATTTGTGTTTTGGAATGTTTTCTCTGTTCTTTTCGATTTACTATGTTGTTTTGCCATTATTTAAAATCTGATATTTGGTTTGTTGATTACTTGTTTATTGAAATGTTATACAGTGTGTTGTTTGAAATGGAGAAGAAATCGGTGTATGTCGTTTTCAAAGGAAGGAGAACCGGTGTCTTCAACTCATGGCCTGAATGTCATGATCAAATTGATGGCCTGATTGCCGATATTGTTTTCAGCCATTGTATGAATGAAAAAAAGAAAGATGAATAAATAATAATGAACTGTGAAAAAAAAAAAGGATTTTGGACAAGTTATTTACAAGTTAATTGTAAAGCATGCAAACGTTCACCATGAATTGAAACCAATCATTGTAAATTGGTAATTTCATCTGGATGCCTGTTCACTACCTAATGTATACATTATCCTGTTTTTGAAGAATCCTTGCAATGGCTTTGCTTTCATTGTTTGTGTTTTGCAATGGCGAATTTAATGAAGATGAAATGCTACATTCTAATTTGATAGCAAACAAAGGATAAAATTGTAAAAAATGAAAAAGTTTAGACTTTCAGAAGCATTTGTGTAACCTCGGGTGGGGAATAAGGAAACGTATAGGGTGTTGCCACATGTTCAATTAAATGCAAAAGTTTACCTTATAAGACCTGTACAGTGATTGTGGGCTTCAATTCCAGTTCCAGAGCTTCATCTCCATTCAGTCTGGGAATCAATGATGTGGGTACCGTTGTTTTTTTCTCGATCGAGACGGTCCGAAACGGATTGAACATAGGTGGACAACTTTATAAAATTCTAGGGGGTTGCCACATGTTGTGTAAACCCAAATTCCATATGGAAGGAAAAAATTTTGAAATTTTAAAATCAAACAGTATAACATCTAAGCCCTGTACAATCATTCTGGCATTCAGTTCCTGCTACAGGGCTTCAAATGTATTGTTTCTGGGCTTCAAATGCAGTGCATTGAAAGGAAGCAAGTGGACCACAGCTGGATCCCACTAAATCTGATATTTTACCACAGCTATTGACCTATTGAACTCCATTACAATTACTTAGTAACACTTCTTCCCCTAGTAAAACAATGTGTGACATTTGCACTATTATACCACTACATAGTGTACCACTAAGGCCTCACTTACTAGATTTCGTTTTTCAGTATTGTGGAACATCTAGGGTGTTGCCACATGTTGTGTAACTAATTCCTTATGGAAGGACAAAATTTTAAAAATTTCCAAAAATTAATATTAAATAAAAAAGTATACCATCTAAGCCCTGTACAATGATTCTGGGCTTCAGTTCCGATTACAGGGCTTCAAATGTATTGTTTCTGGGCTTCAAATGTATTGCATTGAAAAGAAGCAAGTGGACCACAGCTGTATCCCACCAAAACGGTTTTGGGGTAATTCAACGGGTGGGCTTTTATCCTACCAGTTATTGTTAGGATTATGCTCAATAGCAAGAGTGTAATATTGTAATTAACAATCTTTTTCATATTAATAAAGTGATTTCTGGTTTAAACAAATCTTATAACATTTATAGTTTAATATTATAATTGTCAAAGTAAATAATCATAAGGTCTAAAGACTATGAGAAAAGAAGAATTTTTCGTACATCTAGATATGTATGTGGTAGACACAATTCTTTAGTTAGTCTTGAATATTGTTCACAACTTAAGTTAAAGGTTGGGCACCTTTATCTTGTTAAAGTTGTAGAATTCTTTTGCTAGCATTTGAGTGGGATCAAATGAGATATGATGAGTCTAAAATCATCGGAGTGTCTTCGAGTAAAAGAATCTAGTGCACTGGGTGCATTGAACTGGATCACAATGAAATACTTTATCTATAACCATCAATAGATAAAAGTCTTTTCATTATCAGGACAATCGGAGAGTCTATCTTAATCCTGAGATAAATGATGAACTTATGGTTGCAAGTGATATCATTTGAGTTATCAATGAGTACAATTATATCGCATAGTCTATCCTCGATAGTTTGGTGATATTTATTTGTTAATCGATAGAGGACTTCATTTATAGATATGGACATCGTGGCTCCATTTATTAAATGAGAGTATAATATCATCATATGGATGTTTTGAGGTAATTGGATATTAAATCTCAACGTTGAGTTTTCGATAGTGTCTATTGAAAACATGGCTTCTGGACAAGTCAAAATATCCAAGTTCAAAACGTGGTCATATGAGTAAATATGGTAACTTGGAGAGTTATAGGCGGTCAATGAACTCTTGGCGATTACTGATATTAATCACAAGGATACACTATCTCCAACATGATTGTCTAGGGTATGAATGAGGAACATCTTCCTTTTCTGTCTTTATTTAAGAGTTCAATTTTAGCTCTTTAGTGGAATGAGTTAAAATTAATGGATCGGACCTAAGTGAATCATTTGTTGATTGTGATTAGGTTATGTCTATTGAAGCTTAAATTTAGATAGCCCGCCAAAATCCCCAATCCACACGGACTTGTATGGATCACTTGATATATTCTACTGGACCAATTTATGGGTCCATTTAGAATTGCATTTAATATATTAAGAATATAATTTGCACATTATTTATTTAATGGGCTGCTCAATTATATTAATATATTAATAAAAGGCATGTGGGCTTGTTTCTTTTAGTAAGAATGAGTCTGGTTCACATGTGGGCTTTTTATTTAAAGTCCAATAGATCAAATGAAATAAGAAAATAATATATGGCCCATTTGTATAAGTGGGGCGGCTGTAAGCGCCTCTTTGTTGATTGGCTTATTTCTTTGACAAAACCGCAATGGGGTACAATCTTGTAAGGGTAGCTTAGGATTGAAGATTTTCTTCACTAATGCTTAAAGTCCTCATTGTGGATTACTAGAGCTTCATGGAAGGTAACCACTTGATCTTGACTCTTTATGTGAAGAGATTTAGTTGCACACACACACACATTTTTATGATCTTATGTTCTATATTGTTTGTTTTGTGATTTGTGTTGTTGCATATTAGTTTTCATGCATGATCACTCTATCATTGTGTATTAACTCTTTAGCATGTTTATTGACCTTGGAAATTGCTTGAAGGCTTTTATAGAGGTCAATTTTTACCTCAAACCGCTCCCAGGACCGCTGTGTTTTTCTTCACAGCGGTAGGACAGCGGTTCGCGGACAGTGGAGACCGCTCCCGGTACCGCTCCCGAACCGCTGCCATATTATAGGCAGCGGTGGCCTTGGCAGTGAAGACTGCTGCTCGACCGCTGCCACTTTGGCAGCGGTAAGGCAGCGGTCCTCTACGTCGTTTCATGTCCTGATTCAAACGACGCCGTTTTGACTCTGCCTCTTCTATATATATGTCTTGTTTAGCCTTGGCTCGTTTTTCTGAGCAAAAATTACATTTTTATGAGAGCTTCTAAGTTGCTTCTAATCTAAGGTATCAAGAACACTTTTTTATCTCTCAAAACATCAAAACCCATCATTCTTACATGATTCATTCATCATCTAGCATGTTCTAGTATGATTCTCTTAGGGTTTTCATCTTTGCTTACATGACTTGTAGTTAGAACATCTCTTGCATCATGTCACATGTTCTCTCTCTACAAGATTGCTCATTTATTACTTGAATAGGTTCAAGATTGCTCCTTTATGACTTGACTTAGGTTCAAGATTGTGTTATTGTGTTTTGTGAGTTGTATTGTGATAGATATTGCATATAGGACTTTGTTTGTCTATTTTGTTATGTTTTATGCATGCCACTTAGTGAGATGATATCTAGGAATGTCTAACATGTTCATCCATGCCTAGATAAGCTAAAATGTCTAACCTTGCATTTTGAGCATCTTGGATATTACACATATTCACACTAGGTTGTTTTATCTCTTCATTTAGAGTCAAGTCTTGTATTTGCCTTGTTGGTAGTTTGCAAGCATGAACTAGATTCACTTCTAAAGGCCCGTGGGTAGCAAAGACGGATTAGTAATCTTAGGTGTGATGCGGTCAACCTAGATTGTAATCGTATTTGCAAGTAGTGGATTGAGGTTCTAGTGTGGCGCACTAAACAGCCCGTGGTTTTTCCCCGTGTGGGTTTCCACGTAAAAATCATGTGTTATTTACTTTCCGCATTCTCTATACATGATTTCATTTATTGACTAGTTGGGGTTATTTTGTAATCTTGATTAATCTCGAAAAATTGGTAACAAGGGATTAAAATCTATTCACCCCCCCCCCCCTCTAGATTATATTAGTACTCGTTTATATTTATTTTCAATTGGTATCAGAGCGGGTTCCTTAATATAATTAGGAGATCCCTTGCTCTTGTTAGAGTCCTTTGCATTTGTTTGCATTTCTTTGTGTGTTTTGCTTGTTTGTGTGCATTCATATCATTCTCACCCAGTCACTATGAGTGGAAATGGAATTGGAGGCGAGGGTGCCTCTAGCACAAGACCCCCTTTGCTTACCGGGTCAACTACGCATCATGGAAGGGCAAAATGGAAGCTTATGTGTGTCAAATTCATGATCGGGCTTGGATGGCGATTGAAGATGGATATACGCCACCTATGATGACTCCTACGGGAGGTGGAGAGGAAGTTCCCAAGCCAAAGGCACAATGGACCCCTCAAGAGTTTGAAGCCTCAAAATGGAACAACAAGGCCATGCATGCCATTCTATGTGCCATGGATGACAACCAATACAAACTCATCCAAACCACTAGGATAGCAAAGGAAGCTTGGGATATATTGGAGACGGCTCATGAAGGAACCGAGGTGGTAAAGGACTCCAAGCTTCAAGTTCTCCAAACACAATTTGAGACCATAAGGATGGAGGAGGATGAGTGCTTCAATGACTTCCAAGTGAAGCTTATGGATATAGTGAACCAAAGTCACCAACTTGGTGATCCCTACTCGGATAGAAGAATCAAGCAAAAGATCATGAGGTCGCTTCCCGAGAGGTTTGAATCTAAGGTGATGGCGTTGGAAGAGAATAGTGATTACTCAAAGATGAAGCCAAGTGAAGTTATTGGAAGGCTTTTGGCCTATGAATCTAGGAAGGGTCCTACATCTACACCTCTAAAGAAGCAAAAGAGTCTTGCCTTGAAAAGCATCAAGGTAGAAAAAGATAAAGAAGACTCGGATGAAGAAATTGCTTTAATGGCAAAGAAGTTCAAGCAATTTATGAGGTTTGAAAAGAAAGGGTTTGGCTCCAAGGGAAAGTTTGTGAAGAAGAAGGCTCCCTTCAAGAAAATGGAGCAAACTCAAGAGAAGGACCACAAGAAGGGTGTCCAATGCTATGAGTGTAGTGGCTTTGGACACATTGCTCCCGAATGTGCTAACTTGAAGAAGAAGAGAGGAAAAGCCATGGCGGTGACATGGAGTGATAGTGATGACCTAGAAGAGGAAGATAAGTCTTCGGATGATGATAAAGACCAAGTTGCCAACTTCATTGCTTTCTCATCTTCTCACAATAGCAATGAAGTTGTGAGCGACAAAGAAGAAGAAGAGGACAAGCAAGAAGAAAGTGACTCAAATGGTGAAAGCAACTCTTCTAGCTCAAATTTTGAGTTTGATGAAGAAATGGATTATGATGACTTCATGAGATTCTTTCATAACTCAAGATCAAAGAAGAAGAAGGAAATTCAAAAGTTGAAAGAGGAGAAGCTTGAATTGACTTCCAAGGTAACTCATTTGAGCAAGGAAATGAGTAAAGCTAAAGAGATAGAAGAAGGTTTAAAGATGGAGCTAGTCTTGGCTAAGAAGAATGAAGAAAGCTTGAGGAAAGAGCTCATGGAAGCAAGAGGTTTGATGGCTAAGATGACTTCCGGAACCGAGAAGCTTAACAAAATGCTTTCTTGTGGGAAGAGTCCTTGTGACAAAAAGGGGTTAGGATATGTGGAAGAAATGGAAGCCACACCTTTGAAGAAGATAACTTTTGTTAAGAGCAAAGAAGTTGAAAGTGCTCAAACCCCACAACATTCAACTAAGTGGGTTGAAGTTGGTGAATCCTCCAAGCAAGCACAAGCAAGGATTCCAACAAGAGCTCCACCACAAGCTAGAGCTCCTCAAGCTAGACCTCCTCAACCAAGACCTCCATAACAAAGGATCCCACAAGCTCAATATGGGGTCTTTCATGCTCAACCGAGGAGACATGTCAGTCTTGCTCAACAACAAAGGAGAGAGTTGCCTCAACACCCAAGAGCAACTCAAAATAGAAGGAGGCCACAAATGCTTGCACAAGGCTATGGTATGAATCCTTATTTCTCTCCTACTTGCCATTTTTGTGGTATTGAAGGCCACATTAGGCCTAATTGTTTCAAGTATATTAAATTGTGTAGAAGAGAAAGCATGATTGAGAAAAATATGCTTAGAAGAGCCACAATGCATGCTCCTAGGAAATTTAGAGACAATGGACCAATGGCTCCTAGGAATGACTTTGTTTCACCTAGATTGAATAGGAATTATGATTATTATTGCTTTGTGGCCCAAGTTGCCTTGAAAGCAAATGCCTCCAACACTTGGTACCTTGATAGTGGGTGTTCTAGGCACATGACCGGAAACAAGAGTTTCTTTAAAACTCTTGTAATGGAGGATGGTGGATTCGTCACCTTTGGTGATGGGTCTAAGAAAAAAGTTATAGGGAAAGGTAACATATCTATTCCCAGGTTGCCCTCCTTGCCCAATGCTCTTTATGTAGATGGCTTGCAAGCCAATCTTATTAGCATATCACACTTAAGTGATGAAGGGCTTTCAGTTATGTTTGGCAAAATTGATTGCTCTATTCTTAAAGAAAATGGGCAAGTTTTGTTGAAAGGCAAGAGATCAAGTGACAATTGTTATTGTCTTGAGTCAAATCTCATCTCTTGTAACTTGTCCATTAGTGAGCAAGTTGAAGTGTGGCACCAAAGACTTGGCCATATGAACTATAGGGACTTGAAAGTCCTTGATAGATTGAATGTTGTTAGAGGCCTTCCCAAGCTTGGGAAAAAGGTTGAGGGTGTTTGTGGACCATGCCAACAAGGCAAGCAAACCAAGAGTGTCCACAAGAAAGGCAAATACCTTTCCACCAAAGAACCATTGGAGCTTCTCCATATGGACCTTATGGGTCCCATTCAAACCGAAAGCTTAGGTGGTAGAAGGTACATCTTTGTGGTTGTTGATGACTTCTCTAGGTTTACATGGACTTACTTCCTAAGGGAAAAGTCCGAAGCCTTTGAGAAATTTAAAATGCTTTGTGTCAAAATTCAAAATGAGAAAACTTCTCACATTAAAAGCATTAAGAAAATTAGAAGTGATCATGGGAAATAGTTTGAAAATGCTAGCTTTGAGAATTTTTGCAATAGCTTAGGCATTTCCCATGAATTTTCGGCCCCTAGGACTCCTCAACAAAATGGAGTTGTTGAGAGGAAGAATAGAGTCCTTCAAGAGATGGCCCGTGTGATGTTGCTTAGCAACAAAGTCCCTAGAAATCTTTGGGCCGAAGCCATTAATACGGCTTGCTACATAGGGAATAGAGTATTCCTTAGGCCCGGGACTAAACAAACATCCTATGAGTTATGGAAGGGTAGAAAACCCAATGTGAGCTATTTCCATATCTTTGGAAGTAAGTGCTATATACTTAATGATCGTGATCAACTTGGCAAGTTTGATGCTAAGAGTGATGAGGGTATTTTTATTGGATATGCACTTGATAGCAAGGCCTATAGAGTTTTTGATCTTAAGACTCAAAGTGTGATGGAATCATCAAATGTGGTCTTTGATGATTGTAGGCCAAAACATGATGACCATGAAGAGGATGTTTGTGAGTTAGATGACCTTCCTTTGAAGGAAAGTGGTGAGACTTCAAGTGGTGTGAAGTCAAACCAAGATGAAGAGGATGATTTACCTCTAAATAGAGTTCCTCCATTGGACTCTAATGAACCCGCTCCTTGGGTTAGAAAACTCCATGATAAGGATGATATCATTGGAGAGGTTAGAGAGGGTGTTAGGACTAGATGTCAAATAGCTAATCAAATTAGCTACACTTGTTACACCTCTCAAATAGAACCCAAAAAGGTTGATGAGGCCTTAAATGATGAATATTGGGTTCTTGCCATGCAAGAAGAGCTAAACCAATTTGAGAGAAATGAGGTTTGGACTCTTGTTCCTAGACCTAAAAAAACCAATGTCATAGGCACTAAATGGGTGTTTAGGAACAAATCCGATGAGGATGGCAACATTGTACGAAACAAGGCAAGACTTGTTGCACAAGGGTACTCTCAAATTGAGGGTATTGACTTTGAGGAGACTTTTGCTCCCGTTGCCCTCTTAGAGTCCATTAGGCTTCTCTTGTCCATTTCTTGTGTGTACAAGTTCAAATTACACCAAATGGATGTTAAGAGTGCCTTCCTCAATGGCTTCTTGCATGAGGAAGTGTTTGTTGAGCAACCCAAGGGGTTTGTGGATCCACACCACCCCTCTCATGTCTATCGCCTCAAAAAGGCTTTATATGGGTTGAAACAAGCACCGAAGGCTTGGTATGAGCGCCTCACTCTCTATCTTGTTGACAATGGCTACAGTAGAGGTAGTGTTGACAAGACTTTGTTCATCAAGCGCACTAAAGATGAGCTATTCATAGCTCAAATTTATGTTGATGACATTGTTTTTGGTTCCACCAACAACTTGAAAGTTCAACAACTTGAAAGTTCAACAATTTGTTGATGTCATGTCTCATGAGTTTGAGATGAGCATGGTTGGTGAACTAAATTACTTCCTAGGCTTGCAAATTAAGCAAATGCATGATGGGATCTTCATATCCCAAGCTAAATATGCCAAGAGCCTAGTGAAGAAGTTTGGCCTTGAGAATGCCAAACATTGTGACACACCCATGAGCACCACCTTGAAACTAAGCAAAGATGCTAGTGGAAAGGATGTGGAGCAAAGTCTATATCGTGGCATGATAGGGAGCTTGCTTTACTTGACCGCAAGTAGGCCCGATATAGCATTTAGTGTGGGTGTTTGTGCTAGGTACCAAGCTAATCCCAAGGAATCTCACCTTGTTGCGGTAAAGAGGATCATTCGGTTTGTGAATGGTACCTCAAACCATGGGATTTGGTACTCGTTTGACACTAATCCAAGTCTTGTTGGATATAGTGATGCCGATTGGGCGGGAAATTGTGATGATAGGAAAAATACATCGGGCGGTTGCTTTTTCCTTGGAAACAACTTGGTTTCTTGGTTTTGTAAGAAACAAAACTCAATTTCCCTATCCACGGCCGAGGCGGAATACATTGCCGCCGGTAGTGCTTGTACTCAATTGATGTGGATGAAACAAATACTAGCCGACTATGGCTTGGAGCAAGGTACTCTTGCTTTATTTTGTGATAACATGAGTGCCATAAACATTTCTAAGAATCCCATCCAACACTCTAGGACCAAGCACATTGACATTAGACACCACTTCATAAGAGAGCTAGTTGAGAGTAAAACCATTGCATTGGAACATGTGGGAACAAATGACCAACTAGCGGATTTGTTTACAAAACCCTTAGACACTCTTAGATTTGGGAACCTTAGCAAGTATATTGGGATTTGTCACTTGGGTTGAAGTGTTTTGTCTTGACCCCATATGGGGAGCTCAAGCAAAGAGAGCAAAGTTGCATGAACATGCATTGTGCCACATTGAAATATTTTATGCCTCTTCTTTAATTGCTTGAGATGATTGGTTGTTCATGCTTATATGTATTTTTCTTAATAAGTGTGACTTTTTGACTTGCTTGCAAACCATGTTATAATTATGCTTAAACATGCATTTTTGGAATAGGAAATGTACTTTGGAAGTACTTGATGAATGACCTTTAATTGATTCCTATGTCATGATGATTCTTTTTGTTGACATGCTTAAGTGAAAAGTATGATATGCCTAAGTGCTTTATCTTGAATGGAAAATTTGTGTGCTAAAGCTAACTTTGAGACGTCAATCAATAAGGATCTTTATATCCATAGTCTCTCCCTCTTTATTTGTAGAACAAGGCTACTATCATACGGGAATCTCACCTGGAAAAATCTAATAAGGTGCAAAGTCGCCCATGTCTTGTTTTGCTTATAAAGTTGGATTTAGTTGCTCGTTAAAATTTGAAATGTTTAAACTCTATATTCTCATGTTTTTCCATGCAATGGGTGAAATTGGTTTGAATTCCTTAAGGAAACCTTTGTTGTTTGCTTTGCCAAATACCATTGTTTTTGAGTTTGATTGCAACATGTCTTGCTTTCAAAGCATGCTTGTCACACATGTTTTCTTTAAATAAAACTCCTTGAATCTCTCTTACTTAATTGAGTTGCATAAAATTGCTCATATGATTGTGCATATGTTTTTGTGCTACAAGCTCTCATTGCTAAATGCTTACCTATTAGGGGAGACTCCCTTTGCCTATCTCATGACAAAAAGGGGGAGTAAGGTTAGGGGAGATTTGTTTTAATTTGGCATTGCATTTAGGGGGAGTTAAGAGAGAGAGTAACCCTTATTGGGAGTTGATGCATTTAGGGGGAGTTGCATTGCATTGCATGATTACATTATTTGATTGTAATTCCTTTTTGATCAAGCACCTCTCACACACTTGTTCTTGTAAGGTATATTTCTTGTTGTTTGTGTGTAGGTTGGATTTTTCTACAAGCTTGGAAATGACTTGAAGTTGTTCAAGACTTAGACTAGGACTTATCTTGTAAAGTAGAAAAATTTTGTTGACCAACCATTTTTTGCTTTTGTGAGGTTGCTTGTGAGTGGTGATTTTGTCACGAAATAGCCAAAGGGGGAGATTGTAAGCGCCTCTTTGTTGATTGGCTTATTTCGTTGACAAAACCGCAATGGGGTTCAATCTTGTAAGGGTAGCTTAGGATTGAAGATTTTCTTCTCTAATGCTTAAGGACCTCATTGTGGATTACTAGAGCTTCATGGAAGGTAACCACTTGATCTTGACTCTTTATGTGAAGAGATTTAGTTGCACACACACACACACATTTTTATGATCTTATGTTCTATATTGTTTGTTGTGTGATTTGTGTTGTTGCATATTAGTTTTCATGCATGATCACTCTATCATTGTGTATTAACTCTTTGGCATGTTTATTGACCTTGGAAATTGCTTGAAGGCTTTTATAGAGGTCAATTTTTACCTCAAACTGCTCCCAGGACCGCTGTGTTTTTCTTCACAGCGGTAGGACAGCGGTTCGCGGACAATGGAGACCGCTCCCGGTACCGCTCCAGAACCGCTGCCATTTTATAGGCAGCGGTGGCCTTGGCAATGAAGACCGCTACCCGACCGCTGCCACTTTGGCAGCGGTAAGGCAGCGGTCCTCTACGTCGTTTCATGTCCTGATTCAAATGACGCGATTTTGACTCTGCCTCTTCTATATATATGTCTTGTTTGGCCTTGGCTCGTTTTTCAGAGCAAAAATTACATTTTTATGAGAGCTTCTAAGTTGCTTCTAAGCTAAGGTATCAAGAACACTTTTTTATCTCTCAAAACATCAAAACCCATCATTCTTACGTGATTCATTCATCATCTAGCATGTTCTAGTATGATTCTCTTAGGGTTTTCACCTTTGCTTACATGACTTGTAGTTAGAACATCTCTTGCATCATGTCACATGTTCTCTCTCTACAAGATTGCTCATTTATTACTTGAATAGGTTCAAGATTGCTCCTTTATGACTTGACTTAGGTTCAAGATTGTGTTATTGTGTTTTGTGAGTTGTATTGTGGTAGATATTGCATATAGGACTTTGTTTGTCTATTTTGTTATGTTTTATGCATGCCACTTAGTGAGATGATATCTAGGAATGTCTAACATGTTCATCCATGCCTAGATAAGCTAAAATGTCTAACCTTGCATTTTGAGCATCTTGGATATTACACATATTCACACTAGGTTGTTTTATCTCTTCATTTAGAGTCAAGTCTTGTATTTGCCTTGTTGGTAGTTTGCAAGCATGAACTAGATTCACTTCTAAAGGCCCGTGGGTAGCAAAGACGGATTAGTAATCTTAGGTGTGATGCGGTCAACCTAGATTGTAATCGTATTTGCAAGTAGTGGATTGAGGTTCTAGTGTGGCGCACTAAACAGCCCGTGGTTTTTCCCCGTGTGGGTTTCCACGTAAAAATCATGTGTTATTTACTTTCCGCATTCTCTATACATGATTTCATTTATTGACTAGTTGGGGTTATTTTGTAATCTTGATTAATCTCGAAAAATTGGTAACAAGGGATTAAAAAGTAAATGATTTCCTTTTGTTAGGGTTTGAAGTCTTAAAACTATAAGTGAATTAGGGTGCAACAAAAACTCCTATTTTGTAGTGTGATTTGCGGCAACCCTAGTCCTTTTAGGAAGAGGATTTTCGGCCACCCTAAAAGGAAAAGAGGAAGAGAATTCGGCCAATGAGTGTGTGGTGCTTGATTCCTTCTTCTTCTTCTTCTCAATTCATAGAAAGGATTATTTTATTCTACTAAAAACATAAAAGAGTGAATAGATTATTCTTTGATGGTACACTAATTGCTTGTTCATCAATAAGCTTGTGTGTACAACATCGATTTAGGTTCACGCGATTTTCGATCATTAGATTGAGAACTCAAAAGTGACCGGAATAATCTTAGTCTTCTTTTGATTGTTTTGTGACTAACAAAAGGAAAGAAAAGTTTGTTTGTCCATTCTCAGGTTTGCATTTCAAAGAAAAAGGGAGACCACGATCCTAGGTGATTAACGTTCGTGCTAGGATTGAAGATCTTGCGGATTACCATCGACGTAAGTCAATTGGATCACGCGACAAAAGGTATTCTTCTTTTGTTGATTATATATATGTTTAATTAATTAAAGGGTTAAGGTTCATAAAAAGGAAAATTTTTTAAAGTTACTAAATCTATTTTTAGTCTCGCTTCCGCTGCGTGTACTACGGTATTTTTCCCTACAGTTATTCGGGATTCATCTGGGCTTGAGCCCACCTATTCAACATTCAGCTCAGCTATTGATATGCCTCTATGCCAGAAGTCCATTATTTAATATCTGGGCTTCACAAATTACGGCAGGGCTTGAATGTATTTTGTTTATGCATCCGATGATGTGGGTCCAGTCGTTTTCTTCCCGATCGAGACGGTCCGAATTTGATGAAACGTAGGTGGACAACTTTATAGAGTTTTTTTGGGAGAATCGGACGGTCACAAAAATATCCCGTTACCAACTCCATTACAATTACTTAGTAACACTTCTTCCCCTAGTAAAACAATGTGTGACATTTGCACTATTATACCACTACATAGTGTACCACTAAGGTCTCACTTACTAGATTTCGTTTTTCAGTACTGTGGAACATCTAGGGTGTTGCCACATGTTGTGTAACTAATTCCTTATGGAAGGACAAAATATAAAAAATTTCCAAAAATTAATATTAAATAAAAAAGTATACCATCTAAGCCCTGTACAATGATTCTGGGCTTCAGTTCCGATTACAGGGCTTCAAATGTATTGTTTCTGGGCTTCAAATGTATTGCATTGAAAAGAAGCAAGTGGACCACAGCTGTATCTCACTAACTGAAAGTGGACCACAGCTGTATCTCACTAACTGAAAGTGGACCACAGCTGGATCCCACATACACAGGGTTATTTATGGTTCCGGGGCGATATTTATTGATCCCATTCCCACATCATAATCATCTTATTTATTTCAGATCTTCATCGTCATTAGATTTTCATCTTCTCCCCAACTTCTACCCATCTCCATCCTTCATCTTCTACACTACAACTGTTCCCAACTTCTACCCATCTCCATCATTCATCTTCTACACCATAACTGTCGACCACCGCACACGGGCACAGGTTAATTTTGCAGGCTATGTGAATTTTGTCGATGGGCATGGAGGTTTTCGGAAGAAATCGAAGTTACAAGCAAGTATAGCTTCTACCTCCGATTTCTTCTGAAAGACTTCTATGCCTTATTAATAGTGCATTGAAGTGTTTGTGTTTTGGATTGGTCCCTCCGATGAACCATAACCGGTTTTCTTTCTACCTTCGATTTCGTTTAATGTTTGTGTTGTCGAATGTTTTCTGTTATCGAAAGATTTACTTTGTTGTTTTGCCATTATTAAATATGTATTTAAATCTGATATTTTCGTTTGTTGGTTGTTTGTTTATTGAAGTGTCATACAGTGTGTTGTTTGAAATGGCGAAGAAATCGGTGTATGTCGTTTTCAAAGGGAGGAAAATCGGTGTCTTCAACTCATGGCCGGAATGTCATGATCAAATTGATGGATTCAAGGGTGCTTCTTACCAAAAATTTAGTACGGTTGATGAAGCATATCAAGCTCTCCGAAGCCGTGACGTTCAGCGTGAACTTTGTATTCATACTCCTGCTACAACTGAAGACAACGAACCCGTACAAACCCAAAGAAATTTCCTTCTATTTCCACTATACCTAATTGTTGTGTTTGTTATTGGAATAACAGTGGGTAAATTTATGTGAAATGGTATGTGAAATGGTGTTTCTGGTTGATGGTTATGTTATTGCCTTCTGTGCCTTTTTTTAATATGAATAAAAGATAAATTTCAGGGTATTTCTGGTTCATTGTTATGTATATTGCCTTTTGTGTAGATGTTAGAGATATATTGTCTAACGGAAATGCATGGGCAGTAAACTATAGGGCATAAATAATTAACACAAACTTAAAATGCAAAAAAAAAGATGAAATTAACATTAACAAGGGCATTACAAGGGCATAACAAGGGCATAGCATAACAAGGGCAGGAAACACAAACTGTAGTGCAGAAAATTGTAACACAAACATAAAACGCATAACAAGGGAAGTAAACTGTAGGGTCTGTGAACGGCATGGTAAGAGGCTTTTCTCTAGGGAGATGGTGGAATATTGAAGTTCAACATCTTCTTCTATAGTTTTTCAACAAGAGTGTAAAGACCGTTAAGTTCATTGTCTCTTGCCTACATCTGAACATGTAAATTGATTATTTCTGCTTCCAGGTTTTCGACTTTTCCCATCAAAACTGCATTGTCAATAGTCAGGCGTCCAGCATTTGCTCGTTCATCACGGATGGTGTTCTTTGCATTTGCAATTCGTTGCCTCAGACATTCAAAGATTGATTCCAGCCTGTCTGTCTCACGAACTTGCCTGCCAACATGATTACCGATATTGTTTGCTGCCATTGTATGAAAAAAAAAGAAAAAAAGATGAACAAATATAAATGAACAGTGAAACGAATATGTTACAGGGACAAGGTATTTATAATGGGATGCAAACGTTCACCATGAATGAAAAGTCACAATGGTAACCAGTCATGACCGTTTTAGTAACTGTAAAAGTCTTCTGCATAATTGCATCTGGATGCCTGTTCACTACCCAATGCACCAATTATCCTGTTTCTCAAATGGAAAAGACACCATTAATATCTCTTAAATTTAATTCCATTTAATTTCCTTTTATTCCATTTAATTTAATTTCAGAAATCAATTCTTTTGGATTTAAAATAGTTAATTACATTCAATTTGAGTTTATTTATCATGGGCTTAGGCCTTAACGTTAACGACCAAACAAAAACCTCGGCCCGTAAGCCTTAACAAATCAATGTTCTTCATACTAATCTGGGTAATTAATGTTCTTCCAGGGCTTGCAATTCATAGGTCAGGGCTTATGGAAATATAAATAAAGAATTTGAAGCCCTGTCATGCCTGAAACAGACATCAATATTATGTAACGGGCTTCACATTTGTTAGTTCAGGGCTTATGAAAATAATAATGATATATAAATTGAAGCCCTGTCTTGTACGAAACAGACAATGAATTGCCTGGGATCAATAATGACAAGGCTAGTATGTATATACTACAATGAACAGTATACCACAATATATACTAGAAATTACAAGATTGTATTATTCCATCACAAGGCAAGGCCACAACAAATATTTCTGAATACACAATTATTCAATTATCATACATCAACACAACAAGTGAAAAACAATTGTAAACACATGCTGGGCTGGGGGCTCCTATTTTTCAACTTAAAAATAGTTGTAACAACATAAACAGCATCACCTAAAATGTTGTAAAATGTTGTACATATTGTACGACTACACCATCAGCACAGCAACAACTTCCTTGCAGTCCTGAATTTCAACTTACAATGAAGGTGTATGTGTATGCAACAACAAAAGTGTAAGCAACTGCTATCTCTCAAATATTTTATTTTTTAAACAACTATTACAAGGAAAGGATGAGTCTCACCCATACCTAATAATCAACATTTTTTTCGTCTGTGTTAGTGTCATCCGAGCTGAGGTGGGGTGCCAAACTGGGGTCGAGTAGGTTATCCCTATCTGTGCACGTAAGTTTGTTATGTCCTTCTTTCTTGCACACGCTACAAGCACGTGGTTTTTTTCTGGTTTCCCTGTGCTACATGATGGGTTCGAGCAACTTTTTTTATTGTGTTCCTTATGGCCACAATTCCCACACGTTTGTTGCTTTCGTTTCTCCCCAACAGAAGGCATTCGATTTTTCTTTGGTCTTCCTGTCAATCGTTTTTTTATTCCATGGCAAGACAACGCGATTACGAACATCATCACCAATGTCCCACGTTTCAGGTTCTGGAACAGGGTTCAAAAACATGTCATATGCCTGTTTCAGCCATCCGGTTGTGAAAAAGTCGGAACATAATGAGTTGATGGGCATACCTTTAAACCTGATACAAAACACACAAATAATAAAAAAAATGAATAACAAATAGAAATTCTTGGATTATGATTGTTATTAAAAATGTAAATAAACATTATGTAAACATACGTTGCAACAACCATGGCATGTGTACACGGTAGCTCATCTAGGTCCCATTCACGGTATGAGCATGAACGTTGTTCCAAGTCCACAATGGCTCCCTTCCATTGGTCTTGTACCTTGAACCTATTGAAGTCAATGGGGTGAACCACACACCGTTGCGATGCTAACACCCTGTCTTTGATGTGTTGGTCCGCATCAGTAGTCAAGAATGTGGGTGTTTCTCTTGCATTAATTCGACGATCGTGGAACCAACGTTGCAACAAATCTCTGACAAATTCGGTAATAGATGTGATAGGCAACTTCTGGATTGCAAGTAGAGCTGAATTCATTGACTCTGCAATGTTGGTGGTCATCATATGATACCTCTTCCTGGGGCTATGGACACGTGAAAACTTCTGTATCCCAACCTCAATGAGCTCATCATAAACCTTAGGATGAATGAATTTCAACGAAGCCATTGAACGGTCAAAATCATCAACAAGGTAGGAATATGTAGCACGATAGTAAAGACTAATCACGTCACCTTGCTTCTGATCAGGCCAAAATTGGTATGATTTTGGCCCTCATTTCCGTTTCTTTTTGCTTGATTCTCGGGCATTTCCCCGTGTTTAATGTTGTTTAATTGAGTGTTTCAGGTTTTATTAGGTTTCAGAAGCAATTGAGATGAAGGTGGAGGACTTGTGCGAAAATGTCTCACAAATGAGAAGAAACAGGGCATTTTCGCCACTTGGACATAAAAGGGCGCCACTTGAGCGCCATGGCGACAGAAGAGTTCCCAAAGGCATCAGAAGGTCGCCACTTGGGCGCCACTTGAGCGCCATGGCGACAGAAGGTCACAAAAACAATCAGGTGAGGTCGCCACTTGGGGTCGCTCTGGCGACCTCCCTTGCAAGTGGCGACCTAGTGCACTCAAGGCATGGTCGCCACTTAGGGTCGCCATGGCGACCTTGATGGTACAAATGGCGACCTCTTCACATTTCCAAGGTCGCCACTTATGGTCGCCATGGCGACCTAGAGGATACAAGTGGCGACCTCTACACATTTTGGTCATGGTCGCCACTTGACAAATAGCGAGAAAGATGGTTTTCGGAGCGACCTTTTCATCTAACCGTTTTACGCTCCATGGTCGCCATAGCGACCAAATAGCGACCAAGGCTCCACATCAGCGAATCAAGTCGTTACCAGTACATGTCCATGAGTGAGTATATATATGGAGCGTCTCTCCATCTTCAAGGATCGAAAATCAGAGCAAAAATTCAGAGAATCTTCATTTCAGATCTAGATCATCATCCATGGAACATTATTCATCATCCTCCATTTCTCTCCTTGAACTCATCTAATCCATCCAACCCTCAACACAAAACCTTGATTACTTCACTACATCATTCCTCATCCCACCATTTCTCCACCAAAATCCTTAGTAACTTTCCACCAAAACACCCACATTCCAAGACATTTCCTCAACCTCCATTCCTTGCATCTAGGAGCATAGAGGAGAAGAAGGATTAAGCTTAAAGAAGGTGACCCAAGGGTTATTTCCTTATCATTTACTTCTTTTCATTTATTGCAATTATGTGTAACTAAACCCCTAATCTAGGGGATAGATTTGAGGAACAATTGGTTGTGGGTTTAGTCTAGCTTGTAATGAATCTCTTATGTGTTCTATTCATTCAATTTAATTAGATTCCATTCATTATAATTGACTTGTATATCACTTGTTGATTGCTATCTTGAGTGGAATAATTTGTTATATATTCACATGTGGATTGACAATCTTTGTGTGATTAAGAACCCATTGGATAGGATAGATTAGTGGCGGGTATATCAACCCCACTAATCTAAGCCTCTAAGTGGTTAACATAATGAGATTGGTACATTAATGATGCTAGTAGCTTACCCACATCCAAGTGTTAATCGATCTATTCCCTAGTTCTCTCATTAATTGATTTTATCACTATTCTTATCAAGGTGTTGAGTATTCTATTTTTCATAACATTTTTGTGTATTTTCATTTGAGTAGTTTAGCATTGGTGGCTTTAGAAACCACACATTTATCAAACACTATGATTTGTTTTATTGTTCTAAGATTAGTCAATTTATCTAATTAACACTTCATTCCCTGTGGAACGAACTTGCTCACTATTTTGCTATCAAATCACATTTTAAAAGGATTAAGTGGCTTTAAAAGAGTTTTCAAGAATCAACCAAAAACCATTATTATTACTATTTTGTTGAGTACATAAACGACCTCATCAGCTTCCTACAATGTTGTTTTAGATTTTTGGCCAAATGGTATGCACAAACCCCATGTGCTGCATTGGGGAATATTGATCTCATGCCATTAGAGATACCCGTGTGCCGATCCGAAACTATCATCACAAGTTCAGGATGCAAGATCACGTCATGGATTTACTTCAAGAACCATGTCCACGACTTTGAGCACTCGGAATTGGCAAACCCAAATGCCAACGGGTATATCATCTCATTACCATCCTTGCATACTGCAACTAACAAAACACCCCTGGTCTTGGACTTCAAGTGGGTAGCATCGACGGCAATAACAGGCCTAATAACTGTATTGAATCCCTCTATACAAGCCCCAAGTGCTATGAATCCATATTTGAACCGGTTTTTCCTATCGGTTACAATCTTGGTTTTCGTCCCCGGATTATATTTTTCCAACATCTGAAAGTATGCGGGCAACATCTTAAATGACTCCCACGGATCACTGAAAACACTTTCTAAAGCGCGGTCCTTAGACCTGTATGCTTTGTTGTATGTCAGGTTTATGCCGTGCTTATCCTTCATGTCAGTCATTATATCTTTAGGACGAAGGTTGCATCCTGGATTAGCAAGCTGTTTTGCAAACAATTGCCCTATTACATAGGAACTTACATGGTGAAAATCTACGTTGTAGTTTCCATTATCACCACATGTGTGCTCAGAACCAACGGACTTCACATTCCAATACGTCCCATTTCTTGACTTCCCTGCCCTAAAAACCCATTTACAATCTCTCTTTTTACATATTGCAACGAATCGTGTATGATTCGATCGTCGAACCCTGTAATCAAACCTCTTTTGCATTGAATTGAACCCTAGAACCCCTTTCAAGGTTTTCTTGTCCTTGAACATCTGTCCTTTGTATATTTCACTAAATTCTCCTTTGTCTTCAAACAATTCTTTTGATCTAATAGGCTGAATTGAGTACAGTTCTGACCCCGGTATTGTCCAACGTGTCGTCATAGAGGGAGTAGAACTGTTAGCTGCTCCATTTGTTTTAGCTTCTCTACAGTCCGATGACGATTCCGCGTCACTGCCACACTCATGATCATCTCTGTATCAGAGGTTTCAGAACTATCAAAATCATCCACCTCAGCTTTTGGATGCTTGGTAGTCGAACCTGGAGTCCCCTCGTCTTTCTCGGCAGATGTAAATCCGGGGGTTGGTTGGTTGTCAACTGGCCCAAACGGCTGATTGCTACCACTTATTGACGGGAATTGTGGAGTACTAATTGGGGATTCTGAAATACCGAAGGGTTTAGGCATACTGGACTTCATCGGAGTTTGAAATACTCTTTCAGTTGCCTTCGGCGGTACAGGTCTTTCTACGACTTCGACTTGTATTTCAATCCACGAGGATCGATTATGAGAAAGCAAACAAGACACATCACTGTCGCTCAAAATGGATAATGTACAACTCCCTTTCGCCGTTAAAAGCTCTGAACTTAAGTTTATCCGGAATCTATCGTTACTAACACAAATCCGGTGACAAACTGTTTCCAACAATTTACTATACTTGTTGTCATGACATGCAAAGGAAATTGGACCTAGCACTTCGTCATCAATCCAATGTCTATCGCAGTGCACTATGAAGCCATCCAGCGTATCCATAGACCCTGTAAATGTTGTTAAAGTAATCAAGATATGCAAATGAAGAAATATAACAAAATGGCATTACGAAAATCTATAACAAATTTCATAACCTATACTGAACAAATCTAGAACAAATTTCAGAACCTATATGAAGACATCTAGAACATATAATGAAGACATTGACCTCTAATTATACAAACAACAATTGCCTTTCTAACCATGGACAATTATTTTTAAAGCCTTGTAAAAGGACTTGAAGCCCTGTAAAACTATTTCAAGCCCTGTTAAAGTATTTTCAAGCCCTGCACAAGGGTTTCAAGCCCCAGACTCGAACTTCAAGCCCTAGAAAGAGTTATCAATCCCAACAAAACTACGCCACACAGCAGCAGCACTTGACCAAATGACATAGAAAACAAAACAACAAAAAAGGCCACACAACTACCAGAACTTCAACAAATGCCACACACCAGCAGCACTTCCCCAATTTGGCATTCTGAATCTCTAGAACAAATTTCAGACCATATGATGAAGACATTTCAAGAAATCAAGAAATGGACAGACTTATCAACCCCAAAATACATGCACCCATTCATTAAACACTCCACACATCCCACACACCCATTTATCACAACTAAATACTCATCACAATCAAGCAATTTCTCTATCCAACAAAAGACAACACCAACAACAATTAGGGAGCATAATAAACAAAGAATCGTCTTTCATAGGTTCCAATGCACAGATTAAAAGAAATACTAACCTGTAGCAGATGGGTTCATTTGACGATTCGAACCTTGAGAAGAAGCCAATCGTTCATTTCTCAACCGGTTTCCTTGCCTTCGATTTATAACCCACAACTTGGGTACCCTTGCCTTCGATCTATCTCTGCCATGACTCTAACTCGGGAGAAACCCAAACACAATTGTAAACTTTTGAAGACTGGAGAGACAAACACATTATCCCTCATCGTCCTCATCGCCTTTGTCTCTCTCTATCTCTCTGTTTTTAGGGTTTCTAAACGGTTTTCACCATCGCCTGTTCAGTTGAAAACAGTTCAGAACAAATTTCAGAATAGGAGGAATATTGAAGCCCCAAAGATTGGGAGGACTGAAGATGAGGAGAACTGAAGATGGGGAAGGAAGAAGGAAAAGAAGAAAACAGAGATGGAGGACTGTGGTCAGGTTAGGATATGTTCGAAAATGGGGGAGAGAATTCAATAGGGGTCGTTGAAAGAAAGTGAGGGAAGGGAAGAGAAGGGTAATTGTGGGAAAGTGAAATGCTTAAGGGTAGTTATGACATTACACCCCCTTGAAGAGGGAAGGGTAGTTTAGTCCAACAGGGGACATTTTATGTAAAGTAAACTTCAGTAACAGACAGTTTTGCAAGGAATACAATAGGGAGACTTTTTTGCTCTTTCAAACTTAGAAGTGGACACTTTTGCAAAGCCCTCTTTTTTTTTTTTAAAAAAAAAAAAGTGGCTATTAACAATTAAATTTCAAAAGTGGTTACTAACGAAAGTTTAATATTTCTAATGGTTATTTTTGGTTTTCTCTAGAAAAAAAAAAAACTTAAAATTTTGTTTGTGGATAAAAACAAAATTCTAGTGCTTTATGAGGTTAATTTTTAGGCTAATTGGCACGGATACCCCCTGACCTATACCCGAATTTACACCTTACCCCCTGAACTTTTTTTTTCCCCATTAAACCCCCTGAACTCTTGTAAATTGGCAATCGCTGAAGGAATTTACCCCCTCACCAGGGGGTAGATTCCTTCAGCGATTGCAAATTTATGAGAGTTCAGGAGGTTTAGTGCTGAAAAAAAAAGTTTAGGGGGCACAGTGCAACTTTTTGAAGAGTTCATGGGGCATCTGTGCCAATTAGCCTAATTTTTATTTTCTTCCCTTAACTTTTAAGAGGGATCTCAGCGAATGACGTGGCCGACCTTTTTTATTGCACTTTTCTCCTTCTCCATCCACGTCACTCTATTTTGCTAAAGTACGCTGAGCGAACCCTGCGCACCCCTCTTGAAAAGCCAATCACCACCATCCATTTCTCCATTTTCACAAACCAGACCAAATGTTAGCCACCACAACGACTGTCCAATCCTTCTAATTTTCTTCTTCTTTTTTCTTTTTCTTTTTTCTTTTTAAACAGAATTCTCTCTCTCTCTCTCTCTCTCTCTCTCTCTCTCTCTCCGGCAGTTACCGTCCTTGTTTCCGGTGATGCGAATCTGACCATTGATCAACTATCCCGGTCCCACTCTGTCCTTGATCATAGCCGTTGGTTGAGCTAACAGTTGGATTGCCGTTTATGGCAAGGATAGGACATGAGCTTTGTGAAATATTAGAAACTGTTAACATGAAAATAGCAGCTCTTAGTTTTTTATTTTTTATTTTTATTTTTTTGTGCTTTTTAAGGAAAGAGAGACTAGGATGATCTAATTTTCAGTGCACTCCTTGATCCAAACCCTAGCTCTCTACTTTTCGTCTCCTTTGGGGTTACGAAGATGAGATTTTCCGTTGAAGTTTTCTTGTAGCGTCCGTTTATTAGAATCTGAGCACATTTTATCATTTAATTTTCTGGGTATGATAATTTTTTTATTTTTTTGGAAGGTCAAAGAAGATTATTCTTTTGGTGTGTTTATTTATTGTTTTCGTTTTTGTATTGTTGTGTTGAAGATATGGAGATGAAGGAGCTGAATTTGAACAAAGAGTGTGGTGGTGGTGGCGGCAATAGTAAGAGTGGTGGAGATGGGTTTATTGATAGAAGCAAAGTGAGGATTTTGCTATGCGATAACGATGGCAGTAGCTCGGAGGAAGTTTTTTCACTCCTCTCCAAGTGTTCTTATCAGGGTATATTTTATTGTTGTAGAATTGCATCTTGTTTATTTTCAGTCAAATCTTTAATTTTGTGGAGTTATATGTAGATGATTTTTGTTTGTTGCAGTGTGAGTTATGGGTTCTGATATGATTGGCTTTGTACATTGTCAATTGTTAAACAATGTGATTATTTAGCCATTAGATATTGTAATTTCTATTTAGAAGTCAGAATTCTTTTTAAAACATGCAGAGGAGAGCATCAGATGTAACTTTGAACTGCATGGTTTTACATTTACTTGAAAGATATATCACATATGACCAAGTTGAACTGCATTTACTTGAAAGATATATCACTTTGGACTGCATTTACATGTTGACCAAGTTACTTAGCAATTAGCATGCAGTTACTCCTTTCAGAAATACCTTTGTCATGTTCTTGGGCATTTCAATGGGTTTGGCCATTACATAAAAATGTTAATTTCCATTTTAATACTTATGTTACCGGTTACTGTTATGTCTTTCTTTCTAAGATGGTTTTGACCAACACCATCTTCTAGTTTTCGTTCTTTTTTCTTTTGATTAAAACCTCAGTTACAACGTTTACCTAAGGTAATTATGGAATTAAGAAGAACAAAAGAATACATAGTAAAATATGTCTATGTAAAATCCCCAGCTATAATTTGTTATATGATATCTATCTGCAGACTTGGTTTATTATTCTGTATCCATCTTGAGAGTGCTCCATGTTCTGATACTTGTTGAAGTATATGTCTTCTAAGCTTATTTGCACGGTCCATGTTAACCTGGTATCATATTTGCTTTGCAGTGACTTCAGTGAGGTCAGCTAGACAGGTGATTGATGCATTGAATGCTGAGGGACCTGAAATTGATATAATACTTGCCGAAGTTGACCTTCCAATGACTAAAGGCATGAAGATGTTGAAGTACATCACGCGGGATAAAGAACTCCGTCGCATACCTGTTATCAGTAAGCTTGTCTTATACCTTTTCAATCTTGAATTTTAGTTTGATCATTAATATATATTTTTTCCTCTTTTTTGTTCTTTGATCAGTGATGTCGGCACAGGATGAGGTCTCTATTGTTGTCAAGTGCTTGAGGTTAGGTGCAGCAGACTATCTTGTAAAGCCTCTACGAACTAATGAACTTTTGAACTTGTGGACACATATGTGGAGAAGAAGGCGGATGGTATGTTTTGAATGAAATTTACTTTTCTGTTACTTTTCTTCGTTTCTTCTTTCTATTTCCCCATTTTCATTTTGATTGGTGCTCACTAGTAGGCACTAAGGATAGGTGCAAGGATTATATAATCATTAAATTTGTATTTTCTCACAGAAACTGAAATTTTTGGCTTAAATATTGTTTATTTTACTCCATATTCACTGATTGGTCAAAGGTGTACTACTTTATTTTTTCTAGTTCAGCAGTATTTGGTACCTACTGATTCTAAGTGGCCCAACCTCCTATAATTGTGTTTTATGTTCACTTGTACACGAGCACTGTTCAAAGTTTAGTTGATAGCATTTGTATTTTAACCAAAGCATTATTATAAAGATTCATGTAAATTTTTTATGCTTTGCAGCTCGGGCTGGCAGAAAAGAACATCTTGAGCTATGACTTTGATCTGGTTGCATCAGACCCTAGCGATGCTAATACAAACAGTACGACTATCTTCTCAGATGACACAGATGACAAGTCTCGAAAGAGTACCAATCCAGAATTGGGAATGGCAACTCATCAGGAGAATGAAGTGAGTACTGAAGTTGGTAACTAAAAATTGCAAAATCATGAGCTTGTGCACCATGTGAACCTTGACCCATAAACTGGCAAATTTACAAAAATCACGGTTGCAGCATCACTTCCATCTCTTGTAATGCATTTTCTATGGAAGTTAATTCCTTTTAAAATTTTGAAAATTGAAATATGACTTTAATATATGGTCTTATGTTTTATCTTAGCACTGGGTATAGTTTTGCAGGTTTGTAGTATACTACTGTAAAACAAAAGATAATTAGAAGAAATCTATAGGTATATTCAGCCTTGGCATATAAGAATGGATTTAATTTTTTTGATTCCACTGTCACTACATAGATGAAACAAACATGTTATGGAGGATCCCTATTATTTCTATACAAAGGATTTAATTATATGTATGTTACATATTTTAAAAATCAATATGAATTAGTAAATTGCACATGATGAACAGAACAATCTTACTTTCTAGTTTTCTACACATGAATTTCTTTGTCTAAGTCTCAGAGCTTTGAAAGTTTGTATTCATGTGCTGCCCTATTTCAGTCTGCAGTTGCTGCTGCTGTAGAGCCTCCTCAAACTCATGTCTCTGAATATCGGCCTCATGTGCCAGTTATAAGTGACCGCCGAACAGGTGAGCAAAACTCCTCACCTTTTAACAGCTGCTTTACAAGTATTGTGGTTGGAAATCCCATTGACATGAAATTCGTATAGTGTATACTTAACAGTGATATTTTCCAGGTCAATTTTCATTTGGTCCAAAGAAGAGTGAACTAAAGATTGGTGAGTCATCTGCCTTCTTCACTTACGTCAAGTCAAGCATGCCCAAAAACATTTCCCAAGGAATTATTAATGTTGATGAAAATGCTGCCCAAAATGTGAGGATGGAAGAGAAATGTCAACCATGTATCCAACAAATAGTCAGTGATACCCAAGTTCATGAAAATGGAGAGGCGTGGGAAAACTATTCTCAAGGAGATGACTTTCCAAGCAGTAGTAGTGTTCCAGATTCTCTTTCCATGGAGAAGTCCTCCACTCCACCCGTGTCTGTGGAGTTTCCACAACAAAGCAATTTAAAGGATGAAAAGTTCTCTCAGGCTCATGTACCTGCTAGAAATGAAACTCAAAATGATCTATCAGCTTTACCTGCTCAAACCACTTATCCGTATTATATGTCGGGAGGTGTGAATCAAGTAATGGTGCCATCATCCGCACAACTGTACCAAAATAACCTGCATGAGCTTCAGAATCATGCTACTTCAGCTATGCTATCTCAGTACAATCACCTTCCTCATGTTTCATTCCCCTATTACCCAGTTAGTATGTGCTTACAACATAGTCAGATGCCTACTAATTCATGGCCATCATTTGGGAATTCATCTTCCGCTGAAGTGAAGTTGAATAAAGTTGATAGAAGGGAGGCTGCATTGATCAAGTTTAGACAGAAAAGGAAGGAGCGTTGTTTTGACAAGAAGATCAGGTATGTTAATCGCAAAAGGCTTGCTGAAAGAAGACCGCGTGTACGGGGGCAGTTTGTGAGGAAGGTAAATGGTGTAAAAGTGGATCTTAATGGGAAACCTGCTTCTGTTGATTATGATGAGGATGAAGATGAGGAGGAAGAGCAGGCATCTAGAGACTCTTCTCCTGAAGATGATACCTCAGGATATTAATCCCTGTGAAGGATTTTGTTGATTTTGTTGATCTCAGCAACTTGCCGTAACAAGCTCCCTGCATCGTTAGCTGTTTACTGTCTGGATGATCAAGAAATAGTGCTCCATTGTAGAAGTACACTTGATCGATCGATCAGGCCATGTGTGAAGTAAATCTAATTCTCTAAACAGGATTAAAGTATCTAATTTCTCATCACTCAAGTATTCCACCTGTATGAATTTTGCAGTCCCCATTTTGTATTATCTCCATGAGGAAGACATTTAGTCTTCTGGAAATTTGAATGTAATATTGCAATGAAATGATTAGTATTGAAGCCATTTTCATATCCTGTGTTGTTTATGTAGAATTTTTTAAGACTCTGCTGCTGGGTAGAAATAAACAGCAATACTTTTTTTTTCTTATTATCTCACTGAAATAGCCAAGGTAGGCAGCAGGTTAATGAATCAGCTTTAAAAAGAGGATTAATAAAAGGGGGCTTTGTCTATATGGCAACTTAGAGCATCCCCAAAAGACTTTCAAATAATATATATCAAAAAATTAAACGAGTCACATCAGCATATATGTCTCCAACAGACTCTTCAAATGAGATTCTTTAAATAAGATTTTGCTTCTCACTCTTCAATATTGAAGAGCAACTTTTTTCTCTTTAATTATTATTATATTATTTTTTATATCACATCATCATTAATATTTAACATCTATATCTTTTATTTTTTTTTAATTAAATTCAATTAATATATAATAAGTTTTAATTTATAAATTATATCATCATAAAAATTATACCACTAGAAAGGTCTCATGTAGATTTTTAAAACGAGACTAATATTGAATATTTAATAATAACATATAAATAACATGAAAAGTTATTATTTCTAACTTGAAAAAAATAGAGGGCAATTAGATTTTTTGGTGGTGAGGGGGGAATTTGAGCACTTTCATTAAAATAATATAAACTTATTTCTAATTGAAGAGTCTTTTGGAAGAGTTTTTCTTTTCTCACTCCTCAAATTGCCACATAGGTAAGCAAATAGACATTTGAAGAGTATAAATAGAAGAGTCTTTTAGGGATGCTCTTACAAGTTGCAAAGATCAAAACTGTCCAGTTCTAAAAAAATACCATTTATGTCCTTTTTTGAGTTGCTTTTACCAAATTACCCTTGATTTGATTCATATCAAAATGACCTAATTACCCTTCATTAATCCCCTAACTTACAAACATTACCAAAGTGCCCTTACCATTTTCCCTCTAATACCTACAGCACCACCATTTTCCCTCTCATACCTACAGCACCAACAAATCGGGTTGAAAATTTGAAACATCAATCAAAGGGAGTGACATCGTTATCGGCGAAACAACACTACCGTTCCATCTCCATCACCGAACCCGACCAAAGCCCCGATTCATTAAACCCTATTCACCATTTTCGTTGTAACACACTACCCCAATAATCCCGATTCAAACCCCAACATCGACCAAACATCCATCAGAATCAGAACCCGAAGAAGAAGAAGAGAAGCGACTTGGCGACAGGAAACCTACATCAGAACAGAGGTATTGTGTTGCGTTTGTAATTTCCTGCCATGTTTTGAACTATTAATTGTGAATTCTACCCCGTGTGTTTTGTTTGTGATTTTTAGGCAATTTTGAACTGTTAATTTTGAATTTTGGGGCCCTGTTACTCCCCCTTGTGCTTTTCTGTAGCATTTGATGATAATGCTTCTAAAGGGCTCCTCCCTCCCCCCTGGTTCGTTTCTGTTTTAGCTTTTGTGGAAATATAAGGAAATTGCAGTCAACTCTCTTACTATATTTTTTGAAGCAGTTTTCTACTTCACTCTTCCTCTATTTTGATTTCATGATTTTACAACTTCAGTCTTCAATGGTCGTAGTGTGTTGGGTTGATTGGTTCTCTTTTAAGGTTTGATTGGTGGTGTGATATGTACTAATTTGAGACAAATAGAATTGGTAGAATTAAGAAAGAATAATAATAGAGAAAATATTAAGAGAAGAACAGAGTTTGGAAATAACAATATTCATTCATGATTTTATTTAATTGAAATCATACCATATATATAGGTCTTATACTGCAGTTGAAACATAAATCCTAGTATGATAATCGTTGGTGGTTTTTGTTATAAGGGTTGGGAATGATAGATGTGACCTAGGAATTAGATGTGTGGCCCTAGAATCTGTTGAATGTTAATATGAAGCTTCATATCTCAATTTCACACTTAATTTCTGGGCTTCATACAAGATTAATAGGCCTGACATGAATTTCTCTGGCTTCAGTTTCACACTTGAGATTCTCGTGCCTTACATCCATTTCCATGTCTTTTTCCTTTTTACAATGCATTTTGTTCAATTTTGCTATGTTTAATCTCTGTTTAACTTTCTTTGTTTATCCTGGTTTGAAATGCCCGACCCTAAGTATGTGTTATTTTTGTTTTGTGGTAAAGCAGATGTCTCTCTTTCTTTACTTGTGAAACATGACTACTATCATACGGGGTACCTTACCCGGAAAAATCAAATAGGGTGCAAAATGTCACTCATGCCATGTTTTGCTTGTAAAGTTGGATATAGTGCTCTAAAATGAATTTATTGAATTTTCTGTAGGGAAAAATTGTACCCGCAGCGGAAGCGAGACTAAAAATAGTTTGAGTAGCTTTTAAAATTTTTCCAATTTTATGAACCTTAAACCCTTTTGATTAATTAAAGATATATAAAAATAAACAAAAGATTAATACCTCTTGTCGCGTGATCCGATTGACTTGCGTCGATGGTAATCCGCAAGATCTTCAATCGTAGCACGAACGTGGATCACCTAGGAGCGTGGTCTCCCTTTCTTTGAATTGCAAACCTGTGATTGGATTAAACAAACTTTTCTTGATTCGTTAGTCCCAAAAACAATCTAAAGAAACCTAAGATTATTCCGGTCACTTTTGAGTTCTCAATCTTATGATCGAAACTCGCGTGAACCTAGATCGATATAGTATTCACAAGCTTATTGATGAATAAGCAACTAGAATACAATCAAAGAATAATCTATGTTCCTTTTGTTTTTTGTAGAATAATAGATCTCTAACTATGAGTTGAGAAGAAGAAGAAGAAGAAAATTCTGCACCCAAGCCTTATGGTGGTCGAAAATATAAGTTGCCTTATATAGGTGGCCAAATATTTCTCTTCCTTTTTGCCCTAGGGTGGCCGAAATCTCTACCAAAAATAATTAGGGTTGCCGCAATTTTTACTCCTAAAATATTGGAGATTTAGTTGCACCATAATTCCTATTTAGTTTAAGATTTCCAAACCCTAATCAAACTCATAAATCTTTTATTCCTTATTTGACTAAAATAAAAGACTTCTTATTTGATTAAATAAATAAAATTAATTATTTATTTCCTTGTCAAACAAGTCTTTCTATTTAATTATACTACTACCAATAGTATACAAATAGGAATCATATTTCCTATTTAGAAAAGATTTGTTACTTAATTAAACAATTAATTAATAAATTAATTAATTCTTATTTAATTAAATAATGAAAACAAAATAATATTAAATGCTATTTTAGCACCTTGCCGCCCCACATGTATATATTGGGCCAAATATTATTTTTCTTATTTCATTAAATCCATAGGACTTTAAATAAAAAGCCCACATGTGAACTAGACCCATTCTTACTAAAAGAAACAAGCCCACATGTCATCCATTAATATATAAATATAATTGTGCAGCCCATTACATAAATAATGTGCAAATTATATTCTTAATATATTAAATTGCAATTCTAGATGGACCTTAAATTGGTCCGGTAGAATATATCAAATGATCCATGCAAGTCCGTGTGGATTGGGGATCTTGGCGGGCTATCTAAATTTAAGCTCCAATAGACATAACCTAATCACAATCAACAAATGATTCACTTAGGTCCGATCCATTAATTTTAGCTCATTCCACTAAAGAGCTAAAATTGAACTCTTAAATAAAGACAGAAAAGGAAGATGCTTCCTCATTCATACCCTAGACAATCATATTGGAGATAGTGTATCCTCGTGATTAATATCAGTAATCGCTAAGAGTTCATAGACCGCCTATAACTCTCCAAGTTACCATATTTACTCATATGACCACGTTTTGAACTTGGATATTTTGACTTGTCCAGAAGCCATGTTTTCAATAGACACTATTGAAAACTCAACGTTGAGATTTAATATCCAATTACCTCGAAACATCCATATGATGATATTATACTCTCATTTAATAAATGGAGCCACGATGTCCATATCTATAAATGAAGTCCTCTATCGATTAACAAATGAATATCACCAAACTATCGAGGATAGACTATGCGATATAATCGTACTCATTGATAGCTCAAATGATATCACCTGCAACCATAAGTCCATCATTTATCTCATGATTAAGATAGACTCTCCGATTGTCCTGATAATGAAATTACTTTTATCTACTGACGGTTATAGATAAAGTATTTCATTGTGATCCTGTTCAATGCACCCAGTGCACTAGATTCTTTTGCTCGAAGACACTCCGATGATTTTAGACTCATCATATCTCATTTGATCCCACTCAAATGCTAGCAAAAGAATTCTACAACTTTAACAAGATAAAGGTGCCCAACCTTTAACTTAAGTTGTGAACGATATTCAAGACTAACTAAAGAATTGTGTCTACCACATACATATCCAGATGTATGAACAATTCTTCTTTTCTCATAGTCTTTAGACCTTATGATTATTTACTTTAACAATTATTAAACTATAAATTCTATAAGATTTGTTTAAAACAGAAATCACTTTATTAATATGAAAAAGATTGTTAATTACACTATTACACTCTTGCTATTGAGCATAATCCTAACAATCTCCCACTTGCGTTATAGCAAATGTGTCATATCTCTCAAGCCCATGTTCTCTAGGTGCCCATCGAAACTCTTCTGAGGTAGAGCCTTTGTGAAGGGATCTGCTAGATTTTCTGCTGACGCGATTTTGGTAATCGTCATGTCACCTCTTTGAACAATCTCCCTTAAAAGATGATATTTCCTTTCAATGTGTTTACCTCTCTTGTGACTTCTTGGTTCTTTCGAATTAGCCACTGCTCCACTGTTGTCACAGTAGATAGTGATCTCCTTATTCGTACTAGGAACCACTTCCAAGTCAATCAAGAATTGATGGAGCCAAACAGCCTCTTTGGCAGCCTCGCATGCAGCAACATACTCAGCTTCCATGGTGGAATCAACAATACAAGATTGCTTGATACTCCTCCATATAACTGCTCCTCCTCCAATAGTAAACACAGCCCTTGATGTGGATTTTCTGGAGTCAGAATCTGATTGAAAATCAGAATCTGTATACCCAACGGGAATCAAATCCCCTCCAGAGTATACAAGCATATTATCTCTTGTTCTCTTGAGATACTTGAAAATATGCTTGACTGCCATCCAGTGATCAGGACCAGGCTTCGAGTGAAACTTGCTAACTATGCCAACAGCAAAACAAATATCTGGTCTAGTGCAGAGCATTGCATACATGAGACTTCCAACTGCCGAGGCATATGGAACTCTACTCATGAACTGCTTTTCATGCTCATTCTTAGGAACTTGTTCCTTAGAAAGCTTGATTCCATGTCTGAAAGGTAACATACCTTTCTTGGAATCCTGCATGGAAAACCTAGACAAGATTTTGTCTATGTATGAAGCTTGGGATAATGCAATCGTTCTATTCTTTCTATCCCTTATAACTTGGATACCTAGAATAAAACTTGCTTCTCCTAAGTCCTTCATATCAAATTGTTTTGCTAACCATTCTTTTACTGATGTCAATACACCTACATCGTTTCCGATGAGTAGTATATCATCAACATAAAGAATCAGGAAAACCAACTTGTCGCCCTTAATCCTTTTGTATACATAAGGTTCGTCAAGATTCTGAATAAATCCAAAACCTTTGACAGCTTGATCGAACCTTATGTTCCAGGATCTGGATGCTTGCTTTAATCCATATATGGATTTCTGCAACTTGCATACCCTTTCCATTTGGCCCTTTTCAATGAATCCCTCTGGTTGCATCATGTAGATGCTTTCGTCAAGACTTCCATTAAGGAAAGCTGTCTTGACGTCCATTTGCCAAATCTCTAGATCTAAAGATGCTGCAATGGATAAGAGTATCCTAATGGATTTAAGCATGGCCACATGAGAGAAGGTTTCCTCGTAATCGATACCTTCTTCAGTGTATACCCTTTAGCTACCAATCTAGCTTTAAAGGTTTCCACCTTTCCATCCATACCTCTTTTCCTCTTGTATACCCACTTGCACCCAATGGGTTTTATCCCTTTAGGCAAGTCTACAAGAGACCATACTTTGTTATTGAACATAGATTCAATCTCGGATTGCATTGCCTTTTGCCAATGGCAACTATCAACATCCTCCATAGCTTCCTTGTACTTATAGGGATCATCATCGTCCAGGAGATTCTCTACAGATTCTCCCAGACCGATGTATCTTTCGGGTTGTGTTCTAGCCCTCCCACTACGACGAGGAATGGTAGGTTGTTGACCTAGTGTTGGATCGGAAATTACAATTGGGTTAGGTTGTGTAACCTCTCGTGGAATTGTATCTCCTAACATCTCATTCAGGACAATTCTACTTTTAGGCACAAAATCATTCATATAGTCCTTTTCCAGAAATTTAGCATTTGTCGAAACAAATACTTTAAGATCTGAAGGACTATAAAAATAATATCCTTTAGTTTCTTTCGGATACCCTATAAATATACATGTTTCTGAACGTGACTTCATCTTTTCTGTCTTTCCTTTTAACACGTGCGCAGGACATCCAAATATCCTTAAGTGTCGTAAACTAGGCTTGCACCCAGTCCACAACTCATGCGGTGTTTTAGGAACAGACTTAGATGGTACATGGTTTAGAATGTATATTGCAGTTTGTAAAGCATATCCCCAGAAAGAAATAGGAAGTGTTGAATAACTCAACATAGACCTAACCATATCCAAAAGAGTTCTATTTCTCCTTTCTGCTACCCCATTTTGTTGAGGTGTACCAGGTGCAGAAAACTGAGAAACTATCCCATTATTAATAAGATATTGCTGAAATTCACCAGATAGATATTCTCCACCACGATCAGATCTCAAGATTTTTATGTGTTTCTCAAGCTGATTTTCCACTTCAGCTTTAAATGCTTTGAACATGTCAAAAGCATCCGACTTATGTCGCATGAGATACACATAGCCAAATCTTGAGTAATCATCTGTGAAAGTGATGAAGTACTTATATCCACCTCTAGCTTGAATGCTCATAGGTCCACATACATCAGTGTGTATCAATCCTAAACATTCAGTGGCTCTTGCACCTTTGGCAGAGAACGTCCTTTTGGTCATTTTACCTTCCAAACAAGATTCACAAGTTGGTAGATCATCAACCTTTAAGTCACTCAAAGGTCCGTCACTTACCAATCTTTTAATCCTATTAAGGTTAATATGACCTAAGCATAAATGCCATAGGTAGGTTTCATCTATTGATAATTTTACTCTTTTATGATTAGGTTCCGTTATTTCTGTGTCTAACGAGTGAGAGATATTTCTATGCAAAAAGTATAGACCGTTTTCCAATGTACCTTTGCAAATAACTTTGTTATTCTTACTAATAATAAAAGCTTTATTAAAAGTAACCGAATATCCAAATTTATTCAAACAAGAAACTGAAATTAAATTCCTCTTGAATTGAGGTACATAATAAACGTCTATCAAATCTAAATGCTTTCTAGAATCCAAACAAAACTCTAATATCTCCCACTGCACTTGCAGACACTAACGTTCCGTTGCCCAATCGCAAATTGATCTTATTCTTATTTAGCCTTCTCCTTTCTTGACACCCCCATAAGGAATAACAAACATGATTAGTGGCTCCAGAGTCTACGATCCAAGAATCTGTAGAATCTACCAGAAAAACATGTTTCAAGATAATTCATATTACCTTGTTCCTTTTTATTCTGAGACTTTGGGCAATTACTTTTCCAATGTCTCTTTTCACCACAAAAGAAGCACTTCCTTTTGATCTTGGTTACTTTCTTAGTCTCTTTCTTGGTAGGCCCAAGTTGTTTTTTCTTCTATTATTCCTTGACCTTCTGACGGGTCTTAATAGTAGCAACTTTACCAACCATATGAATCTCTTCTAGAGACATCATCATATTAGCAGCAGACCATATTCCTTCATGCTGTTGTTGCAACACGTCGGAGATGGTAGCCATTTGGCCATCTCATTAGAGGTCTTCCACTGCTCATACTCGTCTTATTAGATTCATTAGTAAGAGTAGGTGGTTTAGGAGTAGTTAGAACAAAATTTATATTTTTTTTTCAGCTTGCAGCAACAACCCAATTTTCCTTTTCCATGTGACATAATTATTACCAGTTAAACTTTTATCTTTCAGGATGTTCATAAGTGATGGGGTCATGATTTCTTAATTAAACAAAAATTAATATAAGTAAATAATCATTATAAAGCACTTTTAAATATTTATCTTGAATTAAATGAATAACTCAATCATAAAAATTCAACGGTGATCTAACACTCATAAATGTTACGCCTCCTTTGGGAGTTCGCACCATTTACTAGTTAGACTAGGTCCCACCTAATTGTTAACATAACAACCAGCGTTCAATTTTAGCCTTGCAATTTTACTGACAAGAACTCTTTGGAGGATATCAATAAAATTACATTGAGTGTGTTACCAAGATATCGACCCTCAATTTTCTCTCACGAAAATCCCTCCTTTGGGAGTAGATCTCGTTTGAGTCCATTGTCTAGTCTATCCTTGTAAGGAAGTATATTGCTAAATTCCATTCATGGACGCCCCTTTGGGGGATTACCAAAAATAATTAAGCTCAACTAATCTTGGAAGCCATAGGTGTTACAAAAACACCTTCTCCCACTCAATTATTTAAGGCGTGTGATTAAATCCCATAGAATGATTTACCAAGTTATCTAGATGCCAATTTAGATACCTAAATCATTCAATGCATGTTCATACCAAAAGAGATATATAAGTGGCACTCCTATTCTATATGACATGTTATCATACAATAACAAATATTGTAATATTTAAGCATAAAATAAATAGCAACAATTTTGGCCCATCCTAGAAAAACAAGTAAATTACATTGAAATAGAAATACAGGATCTTCGAGTGGCCCATCAACCATAAGCTCATCCTGCGGCCTCCTCCCTTAGGCTTGCACAGCCCACAACCCCACATAAGGGGCTGCCTTGCGCAGCCAATGAGACCACACAAGGCTGCCATGCGCAGCCCACCAAGGTTTGGGCTTGCCATGCGCAGCCCAATCCACTCCTAGGGTGTGCACGGTGCTCGTTCTCGGTTCCGGTTGCTTCGTTTTTCTTCGTGTCTTCAAATCTTCAACACCCAAATATATTACAGCGATATAAAATAATAAATACTGCAGTATTCCTTTTTTTTTTTTTTTTTTAATCACTGCAGTATTTTTACATAAAAAAAAAACTACACTTAAAAATAAAATAAAAAAAACTGAAGTAGTATTAAAAAAAATACTGCACATATATAAAAAAAATAAAACCTAGCAACTACCAAGAAGGAATTATGGCGATGATAGACCACCCTTCTTGTTACAATTCCATAACAAAAATACATTGAAAATCTAGGACCAAAATCGAGCAATAACAATCCACATAAAAACATATATAAATCCATACATCACATGTAATTATATATGCGAATACCTAGAGTGCCATCTCTTTCTAAAACATGCATAATCACAATAAAAAGAAATCGATCCACGTATATATACGTTAATTAATTAAAAGGGTTCAACCTAGGCTCTGATACCAATTGTAGGGAAAAATTGTACCCGCAGCGGAAGCGAGACTAAAAATAGTTTGAGTAGCTTTTAAAAATTTTCCAATTTTATGAACCTTAAACCCTTTTGATTAATTAAAGATATATAAAAATAAACAAAAGATTAATACCTCTTGTCGCGTGATCCGATTGACTTGCGTCGATGGTAATCCGCAAGATCTTCAATCCTAGCACGAACGTGGATCACCTAGGAGCGTGGTCTCCCTTTCTTTGAATTGCAAACCTGTGATTGGATTAAACAAACTTTTCTTGATTCGTTAGTCCCAAAAACAATCTAAAGAAACCTAAGATTATTCCGGTCACTTTTGAGTTCTCAATCTTATGATCGAAACTCGCGTGAACCTAGATCGATATAGTATTCACAAGCTTATTGATGAATAAGCAACTAGAATACAATCAAAGAATAATCTATGTTCCTTTTGTTTTTAGTAGAATAATAGATCTCTAACTATGAGTTGAGAAGAAGAAGAAGAAGAAAATTCTGCACCCAAGCCTTATGGTGGTCGAAAATATAAGTTGCCTTATATAGGTGGCCAAATTTTTCTCTTCCTTTTTGCCCTAGGGTGGCCGAAATCTCTACCAAAAATAATTAGGATTGCCGCAATTTTTACGCCTAAAATATTGGAGATTTAGTTGCACCCTAATTCCTATTTAGTTTAAGATTTCCAAACCCTAATCAAACTCATAAATCTTTTATTCCTTATTTGACTAAAATAAAAGACTTCTTATTTGATTAAATAAATAAAATTAATTATTTATTTCCTTGTCAAACAAGTCTTTCTATTTAATTATACTGCTACCAATAGTATACAAATAGGAATCATATTTCCTATTTAGAAAAGATTTGTTACTTAATTAAACAATTAATTAATAAATTAATTAATTCTTATTTAATTAAATAATGAAAACAAAATAATATTAAATGCTATTTTAGCACCTTGCCGCCCCACATGTATATATTGGGCCAAATATTATTTTTCTTATTTCATTAAATCCATAGGACTTTAAATAAAAAGCCCACATGTGAACTAGACCCATTCTTACTAAAAGAAACAAGCACACATGTCATCCATTAATATATAAATATAATTGTGCAGCCCATTACATAAATAATGTGCAAATTATATTCTTAATATATTAAATTGCAATTCTAGATGGACCTTAAATTGGTCCGGTAGAATATATCAAGTGATCCATGCAAGTCCGTGCGGATTGGGGATCTTGGCGGGCTATCTAAATTTAAGCTCCAATAGACATAACCTAATAACAATCAACAAATGATTCACTTAGGTCCGATCCATTAATTTTAGCTCATTCCACTAAAGAGCTAAAATTGAACTCTTAAATAAAGACAGAAAAGGAAGATGCTTCCTCATTCATACCCTAGACAATCATATTAGAGATAGTGTATCCTCGTGATTAATATCAGTAATCGCCAAGAGTTCATAGATCGCCTATAACTCTCCAAGTTACCATATTTACTCATATGACCACGTTTTGAACTTGGATATTTTGACTTGTCCAGAAGCCATATTTTCAATAGACACTATTGAAAACTCAACGTTGAGATTTAATATCCAATTACCTCGAAACATCCATATGATGATATTATACTCTCATTTAATAAATGGAGCCACGATGTCCATATCTATAAATGAAGTTCTCTATCGATTAACAAATGAATATCACCAAACTATCGAGGATAGACTATGCGATATAATCGTACTCATTGATAGCTCAAATGATATCACCTGCAACCATAAGTCCATCATTTATCTCAGGATTAAGATAGACTCTCCGATTGTCCTGATAATGAAATTACTTTTATCTACTGACAGTTATAGATAAAGTATTTCATTGTGATCCTGTTCAATGCACCCAGTGCACCAGATTCTTTTGCTCGAAGACACTCCGATGATTTTAGACTCATCATATCTCATTTGATCCCACTCAAATGCTAGCAAAAGAATTCTACAACTTTAACAAGATAAAGGTGCCTAACCTTTAACTTAAGTTGTGAACGATATTCAAGACTAACTAAAGAATTGTGTCTACCACATACATATCCAGATGTATGAACAATTTTTCTTTTCTCATAGTCTTTAGACCTTATGATTATTTACTTTAACAATTATTAAACTATAAATGCTATAAGATTTGTTTAAAACAGAAATCACTTTATTAATATGAAAAAGATTGTTAATTACACTATTACACTCTTGCTATTGAGCATAATCCTAACATTTTCTATATCCTTGCTTTTATTCATGACAAATGGTGAAAATTGGTTTGAATTCTTTAAGGAAACCTTTGTCATTTGCTTTGTCAAATACCATTGATTTTGGATTTGAATGCAACATGTCTTGCATGCAAAGCATATTAATCACACATTTTTATGAAAATAAATCTCCTTGTTATCTCCAATTAATTGAGTTGCATAAAGTGCATTATATGATTATGCAAATGACATGTATGCTACTATCTCTCTTTGCTACAAGTGACCCGGTTGGGGGACTACTCCTTTGCCCATCTCATGACAAAAAGGGGGAGTAGTATGTAGTTAGGGGGAGAATGCTTATTGCTAAATCTTTGTAGCATTCTTGCATGATTGGGGAGTTTACTTTGATAGGAGAGTAACCCTTTGAGGGGGAGCATTTGCAATACACATACATTGCATGATGTTGTGCTTAAATTCTTAATTGCAAATGCTTGTTTTATCTCACATGATTAATCTCACACTTACTTGTATTGAAAGTATAGAAACTTTGCTGGTGAAGGATTGATTGTTCTACAAGAGATTGAAAACTTGAAGATATAGCTTTTAATCATCTCTTTGTAATGTAGAAAATCCTCTTAGTTTCTATTTTTATTGTGAGGATTAATGTGAGTGGTGGTTTTGTCACGAAATAGCCAAATGGGGAGATTGTAAGGATTCCCATTTGTTGATTGGCTTGTTTCGTGAACAAACCACATGTTGGGGTTGATGTAAGGGTAGCTTAGGAATTGGTGATCATCCCATGGCCCTCTCAAGACCTCAAGAGAAGAAGCACCAAAGGTAAATTCTAGTGCTTACATGCTTTGAAGAGATCATAGTTGCACAAACTGACAACTCATGCATATTTCTATATTTGTATGTTGTGTGTTTTCATATGTGTGCATTCATAATTGTTGAATATCTCTTCATGCATGTTTATTTGATTGCATCTTGTTTATTGATATGCCATAACATGATTAGGCATTAGGATGCAAAGTCATGAATTTTATTCATGCTTGTTTGAATTGATTGCATCTTGTTCTATGATAATGCCAAGACATGATAAGCATTAGGATGCATTCAATTCCCACACTTGCACTTCATGTTTGATTAGCTTTAAGTGTGGTGTAATTCGTTTCTGTAAGATCCGTTATTTGTATTGGCTTGATTCCATTGCAAAACGCTCTATATTTGTATTAGTAGTTGCTTAAGTATTTCTTGGAAGAAAAGATCCTCAAAGGTGAAGAAGCAACGTCTTGTGCAAATATCGTCTTCAAGGGGAACATCGCTTACTTGGATGCTAAGGTATCAAGATTCTTCTTCCTCTTGCAAGGCGTTAGTGCACACACACACAATTCATACATGTGTGTCCCTGTATCATTGTGCACCATTTATATAACACATTCACATGATTTTGTATGCTCATGCATTGAACTCAAATGCTCATACATTTTAGAGTTGCATGTTCTAGAACTATGTCTAGGAAATGGCATTCATATGTGAACTTGTGTTTGTATGTTTGTGTTTCTTATATTTTGGACTTGTAATAGTGCTTAATTGATTCCTTATTGAGTCCCGGTCATTTCGGTTACTCATACGTTAAGTTTCGAGTCCAAACGATGTAGCTACGCTACTTTTCATTCTCATTCGTTGAGTTGTGTTCGTCGTTGTTTTCCGAGATGAATTCTTAACCATTTTTCAAAGTTTCATAGTCTTCGTCGTGCGTAAGGGAGTCACAGTTTGTAATCCGAAAACGGATTCAAATTCGGAGTTCGGATGCCCGAATACGGTTGAAGAACGTGAGAGGTGCGCGAGGAGGTCGCTTGGCCAAAAGCCAAGCAAGGGGTGGCCATGTGTGGACCACGTGTGCCACACGGCCAGAGCTCCTCTCTGGCCACGTGTGGCACACGCTGGCCACACGTGGACTGGCCAAAGTCCCCCCAAAATTTGGACAAGTTTGCCCCTCATCTTCCCTCCTCAAATGATCTCTCTTCCCTCCATTTTTTCATAACTTGAACATTCACCAAATCTAAATTTCTGCAGAAATGTTCATGATTTTGATTTACTTACTTTGATCATAACTTCTTCATACGAACTCGAAATTGAGTGATTCAAAAGCCAAAATTGTTGGTCTCAACAAGAGCTACAAACCCCAAGCATTTTCAGAGGCAATTGATTTCGTCATTTTTCGCAGCACTCTGATTTTCAGTACGAGGTCATTAGTTGTATGTGATACTTCTTCTCTTGCAATTTCATTTGATCATCTCTATGATTCTTTCTATTTGATTGTTGAAATATGTTGAGAAGTATGTTAGATCATATGCTAGGGTTGTATGATTGATTAGTTAATTGAGTTTAGCTTTGTGATTTCTCTTAAATACATTTTTGCTAAACTTGAGATTGATTGAAATTGATTCTAGAAATTGTTTCTATAATGTGCTTCATGTTATCTTCTAGGTTCAATTTCTTGATATAAGAACTAAGATGTTTGTGACATATATTGAATATCTTAATCTTGTTCTTATTGTTTTGACATGCTTTGATTTCTAGATAGATTTGTGATTGTGTGTTGATAGTATATTCTAGATTATCATTAAGCATGTTCATAGAGTGTGTTTGATATACTTACTCTATTTGTGTGTGCTTGCATCATTTGCATCACCTAGATCATTGCCTTGTAATAGGTTGAAGTCTCTTGTCAAGGTGAGTGAAGCCTATTTGACTTGAGCAAGAAGACAGCAAGAAGCCTTAGTTAGAATCAAGGTGATTCGGATAACTAAGCAAGAAGTCTTAGCAAGGAGTTTGAATACTCCGGATGGTTGAGCTAGGATAGCTTAACTAGGATCTCTTGATCTAGATTGCTAAGCAAAGAAATCTTCCTAGAGGCTTTTTAGTCTTGGATAGGAAGTTGCTCTCTAGAGGTGTGGGATACATCTTAGATAGAGAGTAGGCTAGGTAATTCACTAGGCCTTTGAGAGGTGATTAGGATTTGATAGCTTGAAGTGGATATCATAGTGTTGATAGCTTTGAGTGTGTAAGTTCTTTTCATATAGTGGATTTGCTTTGCCGGTGGTTGTGGATTCAACCCGTGGATGTTTCCTCTTTGAGGTTTTACCACGTAAAAACATTGTGTCTCATTTTGCTTTATATTTCCTTATCTTCAATATGTTCTCTTGTATTGATTCTTTTGTATATTGATGCTTACATGAATTGATTCATGATATACAAGTGCTATATCATTACAAGTATTCATTTTCATTTTTATATTCCGCATCTTTTTGAATATTGGAATAATTTGGGACTATACCTATTCACCCCCCCTCTAGGTATAAAACACTAAACTTTAAAGGGAATTTCAATTGGTATCAGAGCGGGTGTCTAGACGCACTTTGATAGATCCTTTATTTGTAGTGTTTGTTTTTTATTTGTGATAATCATGATTAAGGAAGTGTGTTCCTATGTAGCTTCTTTTGTTGAACATATTGACTTGGATGAGAAAAAGATTAATGATCTTACTCTTGAAAATGAATGTTTATCCAAAGTCAATATGTCTCTCAACAAGAAGTTAGAGAATCATGAAAAATGCTCAAAAGATTTTAATGATCTTAAAGACAAGATTCTAAGTCTTGAAATGAACTTGAAAGATAGTAATGATAGACTTGGTATTTTGAAGCAAGAAATTGAGCAAAGGGATAACTCTCTTGTTAGTGCTAAAAGGCTAGAAAACATTCTTAGAGTCAAACTTAGTGAGCACTTAACTCAAGAGAAAAAATATGAACAATGGCTTAATAAATCACGTGAAGATGTTAGTTTTAGTGATGACATCGCGAAAAAATATGCCATTAAAATTACGATGCTTAATGAGAAACTTAATGAGGCTAATAGGATGATTAACAAGATGTCATCTAGTTCTAATCAAGTTGATTCCCTCATTAAAAGTGGTAAGCATCCTAGTGACAAAAGAGGTTTGGGTTATGTCAATGAGAAGGAGACTCCTTCATCTAACAAATCTATTTTTGTCAAAGCAAGTATTGAACCAAATGTAGGTACTCTCACTCAAGGTAAAGAAATGAAAGCTACCGGAGGTGCCTTAACATCAACAAGGAAGTTCAATGGAAGAACTCAACAAGATCAAATTCAAGAAGCATCATCCTCAAAAGGAAAAGGTGAAGCATCAAGGATTGCTCTTCAAAGAGGTAAAATTGTGAGAAGACCAAATGCTTTGGAAGCAAATGCAAATGGTAAATTTTCTAAATTCATACCTATTTGTCATCATTGTAACATGATAGGACATATTCGACCTAGGTGTTTTCAATATATTCAGAAATGCAAATTGGATAATGCTTTTCATGATATGTCTTTGAATGGTCTTAGGCAATCATCCATGTATGGATTTAGAACTAGACCTAGGAAGACTTTGGAAAAGCATGTTGAGAAGAATTGTGTTGATAACTTGCTTGCTAAATCTTGTGTTGTGCCTCACTCTACTATGCATAAGAAAGTTGATAATGCTTTGTTTGATATCTTTGAGAATGTGACCAATGAGGTCAAGGTGCATGTTAAAAAGTCTAACATTGAATCAAAGCATGAAAAAGCTAAGAGTGAGAAGCATGTTGTGAAAAGTGTATGGGTTAGAAAAGACACATCTAAATGTCTAGTTACACAATATGCTTTACATGTCAACTCCTCCTACTCTTGGTACCTAGATAGTGGTTGTTCTAGGAACATGACCGGAAACAAAGATTTCTTCAAAAATCTTGTGTTAAAGGATGGAGGGTGGGTCACCTTTGGTGATGGCACCAAGAAGCAAGTTCTTGGCAAGGGAACTATATGTATCCCCGGATTGCCTAAACTTCGCAATACCTTGTTTGTTGATGGATTACAAGCTAATCTTATAAGCATTACTCACTTGTGTGAAATCTTTAAAGAAATTAGCTTTAATAAAGATGTGTGTACTATTATTGATAAAGAGGACAATGTTGTCCTAAAAGTCAAGAGGTCTATAGACAATTGCTATTGTCTTAATGTAGATCCTCTAACTTGCAATATGGCACATGAGTGCAACAAGCTTGAGTTGTGGCATCAACGGTTGGGTCACATGAATTTTAAAGACTTGAAAAAGCTTGAAAAACATAGCATTGTTAGGGGTCTTCCTAGTCTTGGTAAAAAGCTAGAGATTGTTTGTGAACCTTGTCAATTGGGTAAACAAACCAAAATATCTCACAAAAAGAATTCTTATATAGCTACCAAAAGACCATTAGAGCTTGTACACATGGACCTAATGGGACCAATTCCAACCGAGAGCATCAATGGCAAAAAGTATATTTTTGTATGTGTTGATGATTTCTCTAGGTTCACTTGGGTGTATTTTCTTAGGAGCAAGACCGAGGCTTTCAATTATTTTAGAAAATTTTGTAATCAAGTGCAAAATGAAAAAGGTCTTGATATTAAGAAAATATGTCGCATTAGAAGTGATCATGGGACGGAATTTGAAAATGCTAATTTTAGTGAATTTTGTGATGGTTTGGGAATATCTCATGAGTTCTCCACACCTAGAACTCCTCAACAAAATGGAGTTGTTGAGAGAAAAAATCGTGTCTTGCAAGAGATGGCTAGAGTCACGCTCAATAGCAAGAAAGTACCTAGAAACCTTTGGGCCGAAGCGGTCAATACCGCTTGCTATGTGTCGAATAGAGTTTTTAGAAGGCCCGGCACAAAACACACGTCCTATGAGCTTTGGAAAGGCAAGAAGCCTAATGTGAGTTACTTCCACACTTTTGGGAGTAAATGTTATATTTTAAATGATAGAGATCACTTGGGAAAGTTTGATGCTAAAAGTGATGTTGGTCTCTTTCTTGGGTATGCTTTGAATAGTCGTGCTTATAGAGTGTTCAACTTGAATACTAAGACTATTATGGAGTCTATGAATGTTAAAATTGATGATCTTAGCATGCTTAACTTGTGTGATGATAATGATGTCAATGAACCTAATGAAAATCATGTTAATGACATTATTTCACCTATTGATGTGACTAGTAGTGAAACTAGTCAAGATGATGACAAAGATAGTTGTATTGATGTTCAAAGTCAAGGATTGGAAAATGTGTTAAATGATAATCAACAAAATATTCAAGTTGTTGAAAATTCTCCTCATCCTAGACTTCGAAATCTACAGTTCTACACTATCAAGATGACATCATAGGTGACTTAAATGAAGGGGTTAGAACTAGAAATCAAATTGCTAACCAAATATCTTATGCTTGCTATACTTCTCAAATTGAACCCAAAAACATTAATGAAGCTATTGTTGATGAATATTGGGTTGGGGCCATGCAAGATGAACTTAATCAATTTGAGAGGAATGAAGTGTGGTCATTGGTTCCTAGACCTAAAGATATAAATGTAATTGGCACTAAGTGGGTTTTTAGGAACAAGACCGATGAAAGTGGCAAGATAGTGAGAAATAAAGCTAGACTAGTGGCTCAAGGTTACACTCAAGTTGAGGGTGTTGACTTTGATGAGACTTTTGCACCGGTTGCTCGTCTTGAGTCCATTAGACTTTTGTTGTCCATTGCATGTGTTAAAAAATTCAAATTATTTCAAATGGATGTCAAAAGTGCTTTTTTGAATGGATACCTTCAAGAAGAAGTGTATGTTGAACAACCTAAGGGTTTTGTAGACCCACACTCTCCTAACCATGTGTTTAAATTGAAAAAGGCTCTTTATGGCCTTAAACAAGCTCCTAGAGCTTGGTATGATAGGTTGACTCAATATCTCATTGACAACCATTATAGGAGAGGTGGCATTGATAGAACTTTGTTCATTAAACATCATGATCATGACATTTTTGTTGCACAAATATATGTTGATGATATTGTTTTTGGTTTTACTAATAAAACCAAGGTTGATGAGTTTGTTAGTGTGATATCAAGTGAATTTGAAATGAGTATGGTGGGTGAGTTAAACTATTTTCTAGGGATGCAAGTTAAGCAAACTAGCATGGGCATAATGTTGAGTCAATCTAAATATGCTAACAATCTTGTTAAGAGATTTGGTCTAGAAAATGGAAAAGATTTTGAAACTCCCATGAGCACCACTTTAAAACTTGACAAAGATGAAAAAGGTAAAAGTGTTGATCAAAGTCTTTATAGAAGCATGATTGGTAGTCTACTTTACCTAACGGCTAGTAGACCGGATATTTGTTTTAGTGTTGGCTTGTGTGCTAGGTTCCAAGCTAATCCAAAGGAATCTCACTTAAAAGCCGTCAAGAGAATCATTAGGTACATCAAAGGTACTTATAATCTTGGTTTATTTTATTCATTTGATACCAATGATATTCTTGTTGGCTATTGTGATGCCGATTGGGCGGGTAACATAGATGATCGTAAAAGCACATCGAGCGGTTGCTTTTATGTTGGTAATAATTTGGTTTCTTGGTCTAGTAAGAAACAAAACTCAGTTTCCCTCTCTTCTTCCGAAGCCGAATACATTGCGGCCGGAAGTGCATGCACACAATTTCTTTGGATGAAACAAATCCTTAAGGATTATGAGATAGAACAAGGAAAAATGACACTTTATTGTGATAACTTAAGTGCCATTAACATCTCTAAAAATCCGGTTCAACACTCACGCACAAAGCACATTGATATTAGGCATCATTTCATTAGAGATCTTGTTGAACATTCAATTGTAACTCTAGAGCATATGCCTACTAAAAATCAACTTGCGGACTTGTTCACCAAGCCCTTGGACAAAGAGAGGTTTAAAACTCTTAGAATGTCCATTGGCATGATTTGTGTTGATTGATGTGCTTGTGTGAATGTGGGTGGCTTGATAAGCAAAACTTTATTTGTATATCAATATCTTTGAGAGCTACTCACTTGAGAAGTAATGATCTTAAGCTAATAACTCATATTGTTCCTAGATCATGCACTTGAGCTTGAAAAATCATATTTTTGAAAAGTGCACAAATGCTTCTCTTATATGTTTTAGTTTTGAGTATATGTGTTTGAATATTTGTAGATAGTGGATGCATTTAGAAGCCTATTGCTTAGTACATGATAAATGACCTATGATATGTATCCATTTTGCTTCGGCACTACATAGTAATCAACGAGCACCCTCTTGGAAAGGGCTACACGTATTGGTTGTGAAGCCGCCCAATGTTGGAAAGGGCTACGCCTTTGTGTTGAGTGAAAGCCGCCAAGAGGTGTATATGTTTTTGTTAGAAAAATCAAAGAAGAGTTGAAAAGAATCATTTAAAAAAAAAAAAAAAAATCTTTGATTCTAAGCCTAAAAGAAATGAAAAATCAAAAGGCTTAATGGTGTATAGTTGAGAATTGTGAAAAGCTCAGGTTGACAAATAGAAACGGGAAAACGAGCCACATGCACACACACGCTCAGATGTTGATAACTATTCTTTTAAAGCAAAAACCCGGATGAATATCAGTTTGACTTATTTTTGGAAAAGCTTTAGTTGGATAGGTGTGGAAATTGTTTACATGTTGATATCACAATTACTCCTTCTATATATGTGAGAAGCATTCACACACACACATATTTTGCTTATGTGCTTGATTCATTGACAATGTGAGAATATTTTTGAGAGATTAATGAAAATCTATGATTCTCTCTTGGCCTTTGAAAAGTGATGAAATATTTTCTCTTATTGCTTGAATGTGTGAATGTATGAGTCCATTGTGAACAAATCTACTTGGTGATAATATGTGGAGCATATGTTAAGGGGGAGCTTTAGTTTATTCAACTACGCTTTCTATACGATTTGTTTGCTTAATATCTCATTAACTATCTCTTGTGCACTTTGACTATTCCTTGACAAAAAGGGGGAGAAATTGTATACCTCACCTTTGTGCTTTTTGGAGACTTTGTCTTAAGGGGGAGAAAAGAATTCTTGTCTTATTTGTGTTAAGGTGTTTAAGGGAGAGTTTTTAATGTGTTAACATTTATTTACTTGAGATAAGGGAAGTTTTATTTTGCTTATGTGATAGTTTCTCACCATTCTTCTTTGGAAGAAGTTTTCTTGTTGGTTGTTTTCTTTTCTCATAGGTACTTTGAAGTTCAAAGAAGGGATTCTTGAAGACTCAAGAAGACTTGAAGACCTTTTAGTCTAGGGATCTCTTTGTAATGTGAGGATGAGAGAATGCTATCAACATTGAGTCTATTGGAGTGATCAATGTATGGTGAGGATGAGGTTTTGCCATGGAATAGCCAAAGGGGGATATTGTAAGATCCGTTATTTGTATTGGCTTGATTCCATTGCAAAATGCTCTATATTTGTATTAGTAGTTGCTTAAGTATTTCTTGGAAGAAAAGAGCCTCAAAGGTGAAGAAGCAACGTCTTGTGCAAATATCGTCTTCAAGGGGAACATCGCTTACTTGGATGCTAAGGTATCAAGATTCTTCTTCCTCTTGCAAGGCGTTAGTGCACACACACACAATTCATACATGTGTGTCCTTGCATCGTTGTGCACCATTTATATAACACATTCACATGATTTTGTATGCTCATGCATTGAACTCAAATGCTCATACATTTTAGAGTTGCATGTTCTAGAACTATGTCTAGGAAATGGCATTCATATGTGAACTTGTGTTTGTATGTTTGTGTTTCTTGTATTTTGGACTTGTAATAGTGCTTAATTGATTCCTTATTGAGTCCCGGTCATTTCAGTTACTCATACGTTAAGTTTCGAGTCCAAACGATGTAGCTACGCTACTTTTCGTTCTCATTCGTTGAGTTGTGTTCGTCGTTGTTTTCCGAGATGAATTCTCAACCATTTTTCAAAGTTTCATAGTCTTCGTTGTGCATGAGGGAGTCACGGTTCGTAATCCGAAAACGGATTCGAATTCGGAGTTCGGATGCCCGAATACGGCTGAAGAACGTGAGAGGTGCGCGAGGAGGTCGCTTGGCCAAAAGCCAATCAAGGGGTGGCCACGTGTGGACCACGTGTGCCACACGGCCAGAGCTCCTCTCTGGCCACGTGTGGCACACGCTGGCCACACGTGGACTGGCCAAAGTCCCCCCAAAATTTGGACAAGTTTGCCCCTCATCTTCCCTCCTCAAATGATCTCTCTTCCCTCCATTTTTTCATAACTTGAACATTCACCAAATCTAAATTTCTGCAGAAATGTTCATGATTTTGATTTACTTACTTTGATCATAACTTCTTCATACGAACTCGAAATTAAGTGATTCAAAATCCAAAATTGTTGGTCTCAACAAGAGCTACAAACTCCAAGCATTTTCAGAGGCAATTGATTTCGTCAGTTTTCGCAGCACTCTGATTTTCAGTACGAGGTCATTAGTTGTATGTGATACTTCTTCTCTTGCAATTTCATTTGATCATCTCTATGATTCTTTCTATTTGAATGTTGAAATATGTTGAGAAGTATGTTAGATCATATGCTAGGGTTGTATGATTGATTAGTTAATTGAGTTTAGCTTTGTGATTTCTCTTAAATACATTTTTGCTAAACTTGAGATTGATTGAAATTGATTCTAGAAATTGTTTCTATAATGTGCTTCATGTTATCTTCTAGGTTCAATTTCTTGATATAAGAACTAAGATGTTTGTGACATATATTGAATATCTTAATCTTGTTCTTATTGTTTTGACATGCTTTGATTTCTAGATAGATTTGTGATTGTGTGTTGATAGTATATTCTAGATTATCATTAAGCATGTTCATAGAGTGTGTTTGATCTACTTACTCTATTTGTGTGTGCTTGTATCATTTGCATCACCTAGATCATTGCCTTGTAATAGGTTGAAGTCTCTTGTCAAGGTGAGTGAAGCCTATTTGACTTGAGCAAGAAGACTTGGCTAGGAATGGTTTCCGGATAGCCAAGCAAGAAGCCTTAGTTAGAATCAAGGTGATTCGGATAACTAAGCAAGAAGTCTTAGCAAGGAGTTTGAATACTCCGGATGGTTGAGCTAGGATAGCTTAACTAGGATCTCTTGATCTAGATTGCTAAGCAAAGAAATCTTCCTAGAGGCTTTTTAGTCTTGGATAGGAAGTTGCTCTCTAGAGGTGTGGGATACATCTTAGATAGAGAGTAGGCTAGGTAATTCACTAGGCCTTTGAGAGGTGATTAGGATTTGATAGCTTGAAGTGGATATCATAGTGTTGATAGCTTTGAGTGTGTAAGTTCTTTTCATATAGTGGATTTGCTTTGCCGGTGGTTGTGGATTCAACCCGTGGATGTTTCCTCTTTGAGGTTTTACCACGTAAAAACATTGTGTCTCATTTTGCTTTATATTTCCTTATCTTCAATATGTTCTCTTGTATTGATTCTTTTGTATATTGATACTTACATGAATTGATTCATAATATACAAGTGCTATATCATTACAAGTATTCATTTTCATTTTTATATTCCGCATCTTTTTGAATATTGGAAGAATTTGGGACTATACCTATTCACCCCCCCCCCCCCCCCCTCTAGGTATAAAACACTAAACTTTAAAGGGAATTTCAGTTTCCCGAAGGATGTTCGGAAACGTCTGCGCATGCACGTTGGTGTGCATGGTTTAGCGCGATGATCGCTGGTGGAGTTGCCCTTGGCTTCTCCTTTGGATTCACCATATTTGGTGAACGACGGTTGAGATCGGTGGCCTGGCCGCCGAATCGAAACCGCCGATCAAGACCTGATTGTAATAAATGTCTCGGGTCCAAAACAGCAGTTATGATCGGCGATTATGTACCCGCCGAATGAAAGCACCAAATGAAATCCAGGTTCTCAGGTTTCAATTCGGCGGTTTAGTTCTGCGACCCCGACCGCAGAATGAAACCGCCGATCGTACGTTTTCAGGGGCAAAATTGTATTTTCACATGCCCTGTTTTTAGTCTCTATAAATACATCCTTATCTCTGGTTCCCAAACAAAGTTTCTGATCCCAAGAACCTTAGAGAGATATTTAGAGAGACTTGAGAGGAAAACCTTAAAGATCTCATCTTTATTCCTCTCAACCCATTTCCACATGCATAAATCATCATCTAAGCATCATCTAGGATCATCTAGTGCTTGCTAATGCATGGGTCTTCTTCAACACACATGGTATGATTTGTTGAACACTAATCTCATCTAATTTTAGTGTTTTTACTTATCAATTTTATCTTTTTTATTACTTGTATGTTCTTGAGTAATTTCTACATACATGATTGAGATTATGTGTTGATTGGGTTTATTTTAACATAGCTTAATTGATTAGGTCATTATTGCCTAAAAGCTATGCCATAAACATTCTTGTGTGCTTTATTGATAACTAGGTTGATAGATTGTGTTTTAATCAACTAGTTAATCCTTTGGATGTTTGTGGGTTATTTTTGATAGCTTTGTATCTAGGATTGGTTATCCTTTACTTAGCTAAAGTTGTATGCCATGTCATACAGCTATTTTCATATCTATGATTGATTTTATTGTCATCATAAAATCCTAGGTAAGCATCTAGAGTACCCTAGCTCTTATTGCATATTTGGATATCATTGCATATTCACATAGGGTGTTGATCTCTTCGGAGAAGTAAGTCTTGTGTGATAGACCGGGATTAGGTCGTACACCGGGATTAGGTGGTCACATGAGCAAATTGGACTAGGTCCACTTTTACAGGCCTGCGGGTAGTGGTAGCGGGATATAGGCTGGGATTAGGCCGTCAAACCGGGATTAGGTTGTATATGCTATCACAATTAGTGGATTCGAGGTTTGAGTGTGGCGCACTATAATAGCCCGTGGTTTTTCCCTGTTGAGGGTTTCCACGTAAAAATCAAGTGTCGTTTATATTTCCGCACCTTATTACACTTGATTATTATTTTGTGAATTGGGTTATATTTGTAATATTGACTAATCCGAAAATTTGGTAATAACGGATTAACAACCCTTTCACAAACCCTCTATGTCACGTTTTTAAAAGACACGCACGCGCATTTATTTATTTGTGAACTTTCACCATGTTTTCAATAGACACTATCAAAAACTCAACGTTGAGATTTAATATCCAATTACCTCAAAACATCCATATGATGATATTATACTCTCATTTAATAAATGGAGCCACGATGTCCATATCTATAAATGAAGTCCTCTATCGATTAACAAATGAATATCACCAAACTATCGAGGATAGACTATGCGATATAATCGTACTCATTGATAGCTCAAATGATATCACTTGCAACCATAAGTCCATCAGTTATCTCAGGATTAAGATAGACTCTCCGATTGTCCTGATAATGAAAAGACTTTTATCTACTGACTGTTATAGATAAAGTATTTCATTGTGATCCAGTTCAATGCACCCAGTGCACTAGATTCTTTTGCTGGAAGACACTCCGATGATTTTAGACTCATCATATCTCATTTGATCCCACTCAAATGCTAGCAAAAGAATTCTACAACTTTAACAAGATAAAGGTGCCCAACCTTTAACTTAAGTTGTGAACAATATTCAAGACTAACTAAAGAATTGTGTCTACCACATACATATCCAGATGTACGAACAATTCTTCTTTTCTCATAGTCTTTAGACCTTATGATTATTTACTTTGACAATTATAATATTAAACTATAAATGCTATAAGATTTGTTTAAACCAGAAATCACTTTATTAATTTGAAAAAGATTGTTAATTACAATATTACACTCTTGCTATTGAGCATAATCCTAACAATCTCCCACTCGCGTTATAGCAAATGTGTCATATCTTTCAAGCCCATATTCTCTAGATGCCCATCGAAACTCTTCTGAGGTAGAGCCTTTGTGAAGGGATCTGCTAGATTTTCTACTGACGCGATTTTGGTAATCGTCACGTCACCTCTTTGAACAATCTCCCTTAAAAGATGATACTTTCTTTCAATGTGTTTACCTCTCTTGTGACTTCTTGGTTCTTTCGAATTAGCTACTGCTCCACTGTTGTCACAGTAGATAGTGATCTGCTTATTCGCACTAGGAACCACTTCCAAGTCAATCAAGAATTGGCGGAGCCAAACAGCCTCTTTGGCAGCCTCGCATGCAGCAACATACTCAGCTTCCATGGTGGAATCAGCAATACAAGATTGCTTGATACTCCTCCATATAACTGCTCCTTCTCCAATAGTAAACACAGCCCCTGATGTGGATTTTCTGGAGTCAAAATCTGATTGGAAATCAGAATCTGTATATCCAACGGGAATTAAATCCCCTCTAAAGTATACAAGCATATTATCTCTCGTTCTCTGAAGATACTTGAAAATATGCTTGACTGTCGTCCAGTGATCAGGACCAGGTTTCGATTGAAACCTGCTAACTATGCCAACAGCAAAACAAATATCTGGTCTAGTACAGAGCATTGCATACATGAGACTTCCAACTGCCGAGGCATATGGAACTCTACTCATGAATTGCTCTTCATGCTCATTCTTAGGAACTTGTTCCTTAGAAAGCTTGATTCCATGTCTGAAAGGTAACATACCTTTCTTTGAATCCTGCATGGAAAACCTAGACAAGATCTTGTCTATGTATGAAGCTTGGGATAATGCAATCATTCTATTCTTTCTATCCCTTATTACTTGGATACCTAGAATAAAACTTGCTTCTCCTAAGTCTTTCATATCAAATTGTTTTGCTAACCATTCTTTTACTGATGTCAATACACCTACATCGTTTTCGATGAGTAGTATATTATCAACATAAAGAATCAGGAAAACCAACTTGTCGCCCTTAATCCTTTTGTATACACAAGGTTCATCAAGATTCTGAATAAATCCAAAACCTTTGATAGCTTGATCGAACCTTATGTTCCAGGATATGGATGCTTGCTTTAATCCATATATGGATTTCTGCAACTTGCATACCTTTTCCATTTGGCCCTTTTCAATGAATCCCTCTGGTTGCATCATGTAGATGCTTTCGTCAAGACTTCCATTAAGGAAAGCTGTCTTGACGTCCATTTGCCAAATCTCTAGATCTAAAGATGCTGCAATGGACAAGAGTATCCTAATGGATTTAAGCATGGCCACAGGAGAGAAGGTTTCCTCGTAATCGATACCTTCTTTCTGTGTATACCCTTTAGCTACCAATCTAGCTTTAAAGGTTTCCACCTTTCCATCCATACCTCTTTTCCTCTTGTATACCCACTTGCACCCAATGGGTTTTATCCCTTTAGGCAAGTCTATAAGGCACCAGACTTTGTTATCGAACATAGATTCAATCTCAGATTGCATTGCCTTTTGCCATTGGCGACTATCAACATCCTCCATAGCTTCCATGTACGTGTAGGGATCATCATCGTCCAGGAGATTCTCCACTGATTCTCCCAGACCAATGTATCTTTCGGGTTGTGTTCTAACCCTCCCACTACGACGAGGAATGGTAGGTTGTTGATCTTGTGTTGGATCGGAACTTACAATTGGGTTTGGTTGTGTTACCTTTCGTGGAATTGTATCTCCTGACATCTCATTCAGGACAATTCTACTTCTAGGCACAAAATCATTCATATAGTCCTTTTCCAGAAATTTAGCATTTGTCGAAACAAATACTTTAAGATCTGAAGGACTATAAAAATAATATCATTTAGTTTCTTTTGGATACCCTACAAATATACATGTTTCCGAACGGGACTCCATCTTTTCTGTCTTTCCTTTTAACACATGCGCAGGACAACCAAATATCCTTAAGTGTTGTAAACTAGGCTTGCGCCCAGTCCACAACTCATGCGGTGTTTTAGGAACAGACTTAGATGGTACATCATTTAGAATGTATATAGCAGTTTGTAAAGCATATCCCCAAAAAGAAATAGGAAGTGTTGAATAACTCAACATAGACCTAACCATATCCGAAAGAGTTCTATTTCTCCTTTCGGCTACCCCATTTTGTTGAGGTGTACCTGGTGCAGAAAACTGAGAAACTATCCCATTATCAATAAGATATTGCTGAAACTCACCAGATAGATATTCTCCACCACGATCAGATCTCAAGATTTTTATGTGTTTCTCAAGCTGATTTTCCACTTCAGCTTTGAATGCTTTGAACATGTCAAAAGCATCCGACTTATGTCGTATGAGATACACATAGCCAAATCTCGAGTAATCATCTGTGAAAGTGATGAAGTACTCACATCCACCTCTAGCTTGAATGATCATAGGTCCACATACATCAGTGTGTATCAATCCTAAACATTCAGTGGCTCTGGCACCTTGGGCAGAGAACGTCCTTTTGGTCATTTTACCTTCCAAACAAGATTCACAAGTTGGTAGATCATCAACCTTTAAGTCACTCAAAGGTCCATCACATACCAATCTTTTAATCCTATTAAGGTTAATATGACCTAGGCGTAAATGCAATAGGTAGGTTCATCTTTTGATAATTTAACTCTTTTATGATTAGGTTCCGTTATTTCTGTGTCTAACGAGTGAGAGATATTTCTATGCAAAAAGTATAGACCGTTTTCCAATGTACCTTGGCAAATAATTTTGTCATTCTTTCTAATAATAAAAACTTTATTAAAAGAAACCGAATATCCAAATTTATTCAAACAAGAAACTGAAATTAAATTCCTCTTGAATTGAGGTACATAATAAACGTCTATCAAATCTAAATGCCGTCTAGAATCCAAATAAACTCTAATATCTCCCACTACACTTGCAGACACTAACGTTCCGTTGCCCAAGCGCAAATTGATTTCATTCTTACTCAGCCTTCTCCTTTCTTGGAACCCCTGCAAGGAATAACAAACATGATTAGTGGCTCCAGAGTCTATGATCCAAGAATCTGTAGAATCTGCCAAAAAACATGTTTCCAGATAATTCACATTACCTTCTTCCTTCTTGTTCTGGGACTTTGGGCAATTTCTTTTCCAATGTCCCTTTTCACCACAAAGGAAGCATTTCCCTTTGATCTTGGTTACTTTCTTGGTCTCCTTCTTGGTAGGCCCAAGTTGCTTTTTCTTCTTGTTTTTCTTGACCTTCTGACGGGTCTTAACAGTAGCAACTTTACCAACCATATGAATCTCTTGACCTTTGCTTTTCACAAGGATCTTTTCAGCACTTTGAACATCTTGCATCAGGCCTTGTAAGGTGTATTCCTTTTTGTTCAAAGTGTAGTCCAATTTGAACTGATCAAAGGAATCTGGCAATGAATTGACAACCATATCAATTTTTGTCTCACCATCTATCTCAGCGCCATGCAGTTCAGCAATGTTGAGATGTGCTATGACTTTCATCATGTGATCCTTCACAGCTTGTCCAGGTTTCATCCTAAGATTTATAAAAGCAGTCACTGCCTCTCTCTTAGTCGTCTTAGACTTCATAGCAAACATCTCCTCTAGAGACATCATTATATCAGCAGCGGACTCCATTCCTTCATGCTGCTGTTGCAACACGTCGGAGATAGTGGCCATAATATAACATTTGGCCATATCATCTGAAGTCTTCCATTGCTCATACTCATCTCTTTGCATTATGCTAGATTCATTATTAGGAGCAGGTGGTTTAGGAGTAGTTAGAACAAACTTATGTTTTTCACTTTGCAGCAACAACCCAATTTTCCTTTTCCATGTGACATAATTATCTCCAGTTAAAGTGTTATCTTTCAGGATGTTCATAAGTGATGGGGTCATGATTTCTGAATAAAAACAAAACATATATAAGTAAATAATCATTATAAAGCACTTTAAATATTTATCTTGAATTAAATAAATAACTCAATCATAAAAATTCAACGGTGATCCAACACCCATAAATGTTACGCCTCCTTTGGGAGTTCGCACCATTTACTAGTTAGACTAGGTCTCACCTAATTGTTAACATAACAACCAGCGTTTTCAATTTTAGCCTTGCAATTTGACTGACAAGAACTCTTGGGAGGATATCAATAAAATTACATTGAGTGTGTTACCAAGATATCGACCCTCAATTTTCTCTCACGAAAATCCCTCCTTGGGGAGTAGATCTCGTTTGAGTCCATTGTCTAGTCTATCCTTGTAAGGAAGTATGTTGCTAAATTCCATTCATGGACGCCCCTTGGGGGGATTACCAATAAATAATTAAGCTCAACTAACCTTGGAGGCCATAGGTGTTACAAAAACACCTTCTCCCACTCAATTATTTAAGGCGTGTGTTTAAATCTCATAGAATGATTTACCAAGTTATCTAGATGCCAATTTAGATACCTAAATCATTCAATGCATGTTCATACCAAAAGAGATATATGAGTGGCACTCCTATTCTATATGTCATGTTATCATACAATAACAAATATTGTAATATTAAAGCAAAAATTAAATAGCAACAATTTTGGCCCATCCTAGAAAAACAAGTAAATTACAATTGTTTAGGAATACAAGATCTTCAAGCGGCCCATCAACCATACGCTCATCCTTCGGCCTCCTCCCATGGGTGTGCACAGCCCACAACCCCACAAAGGGGCTGCCATGCGCAGCCCATAAGGCCACACAAGGCTGCCGTGCGCAGCCCACCATGTAATGGGCTTGCCATGCGCAGCCCAATCCACTCCTAGGGTGCGCACGGTGCTCGTTCTTGGTTCCTGTTGCTTCCTTTTTCTTCACGTCTTCGATTCTTCGATGTAGAACGTATTACAATTTTATTTAAATAATAAAATACTGGTAATTTTTTTTTTATTCACTGCAGTACTTTTTACAAACAAAAAAACTGCACAAAAAAATAAAAAAAACTGCACTAAAAAACTGCACTAAAAAAATAAAAATAAATAAAACCTAGCAACTACCAAGAAGGAATTATGGCGATGATAGACCACCCTTCTTGTTACAATTCTGAAACAAAAATTACATTGAAAATCTAGGACCAAAATCGAGCAATAACAATCCACATAAACATATATAAATCCTTACATCCACATGTAATTATATATGCGAATACCTAGAGTGCCATCTCTTTCTAAACATGCATAATCACAATAAAAAGAAATAGATTCACGTATATATACGTTAATTAATTAAAAGGGTTCAACCAGGCTCTGATACCAATTGTAGGGAAAAAAATACCGTAGTACACGCAGCGGACGCAAGACTAAAAAGAGTTTAGTATATTTTAAAAAATTTTCCTTTTTATGAACCTTAACCCTTTAATTAATTAAACATATATATAATCAACAAAAGAAGAATACATTTTGTCGCGTGATCCGATTGACTTACGTCGATGGTAATCCGCAAGATCTTCAATCCTAGCACGAACGTGAATCACCTAGGAGCGTGGTCTCCCTTTTTCTTTGAATTGCAAACCTGAGAATGGACAAACAAACTTTTCTTTTCTTTTTGTTAGTCACAAAACAATCAAAAAGAAGACTAAGATTATTCCGGTCACTTTTGAGTTCTTAATCTAATGATCGAAACTCGTGTGAACCTAAATCGATGTTGTACACACAAGCTTATTGATGAACAAGCAATTAGTGTACCATCAAAGAATAATCTATTCACTCTTTTTTGTTTTAGTAGAATAAAAAAAACGTTTCTATGAATTGAGAAGAAGAAGAAGATTGAATCAAGCACCACACACTCTCTTTTTCACCTAGGTGGCCGAATTCTATAAGTCCACATATATATGCAGCCAAATTTTCTTCCTCTTTTCCTTTTAGGGTGGCCGAAAATCTTCCTACCAAATGGACTAGGGTTGCCGCAAATCACAAGCCAAAAGAGGAGTTTGTGTTGCACCCTAATTCACATCTAGTTTAAGACTTCAAACCCTAATCCAACTCATAGATGTTTTATTCTTTTATTTGACTAAATAAAAAAAAAAAAGACTTCTTATTTGATTAAATAAATAAAATTATTTATTTATTTTCTTATCAAACAAGTCTTTTAATTTTAGTATACTACTACCAATAGTATAACTCTAGGAATCATATTTCCTAATCAGAAAAGATTTGTTTCTTAATTAAACAATTAATTAATAAATCAATTAATTCCTATTTAATTAAACAATGAAACAAAATAATATATTAGGTTAAATAAACACCTTGCCGCCCCATTCATACAAATTGGGCCATATATTATTTTCTTATTTCATTTAATCCATTGGACTTTAAATAAAAAGCCCACATGTGAACCCGACCCATTTTTACTAAAAGAAACACGCCCACATGCCTTTCATTAATATATTAATATAATTGAGCAGCCCATTAAATAAATAATGTGCAAATTATATTCTGAATATATTAAATGCAATTCTAAATGGACCTATAAATTGGTCCGGTAGAATATATCAAGTGATCCATACAAGTCCGTGTGGATTGGGGATCTTGGCGGGCTATCTAAATTTAAGCTTCAATCGACATAACCTAATCACAATCAACAAATGATTCACTTAGGTCCGATCCATTAATTTTAACTCATTCCACTAAAGAGCTAAAATTGAACTCTTAAATAAAGACAAAAAAAGAAGATGTTCCTCATTCATACCCTAGACAATCATGTTGGAGATAGTGTATCCTCGTGATTAATATCAGTAATCGCCAAGAGTTCATAGACCGCCTATAACTCTCCAAGTTACCATATTTACTCATATGACCACGTTTTGAACTTGGATATTTTGACTTGTCCAGAAGCCATGTTTTCAATAGACACTATCGAAAACTCAACGTTGAGATTTTGTATCCAATTACCTCAAAACATCCATATGATGATATTATACTCTCATTTACTAAATGGAGCCACGATGTCCATATCTATAAATGAAGTCCTCTATCGATTAACAAATGAATATCACCAAACTATCGAGGATAGACTATGCGATATAATCGTACTCATTGATAGCTCAAATGATATCACTTGCAACCATAAGTCCATCATTTATCTCAGGATTATAATAGACTCTCCGATTGTCCTGATAATGAAAAGACTTTTATCTACTGACGGTTATAGATAAAGTATTTCATTGTGATCCAGTTCAATGCACCCAGTGCACTAGATTCTTTTGCTCGAAGACACTCTGATGATTTTAGACTCATCATATCTCATTTGATCCCACTCAAATGCTAGCAAAAGAATTCTACAACTTTAACAAGATAAAGGTGTCCAACCTTTAACTTAAGTTGTGAACAATATTCAAGACTAACTAAAGAATTGTGTCTACCACATACATATCCAGATGTACGAACAATTCTTCTTTTCTCATAGTCTTTAGACCTTATGATTATTTACTTTGACAATTATAATATTAAACTATAAATGCTATAAGATTTGTTTAAACCAGAAATCACTTTATTAATATGAAAAAGATTGTTAATTACAATATTACACTCTTGCTATTGAGAATAATCCTAACAAGCAATTCAAAAACTGCGAAATTAATTGAGGAAAGCGAGGAACGACAGAAATCTTATTTTACAGCAGAACTTACAAAGATAAGAGAAGAAATCAAGGCAGGAGAGAAAAGAGAAGAAATCAAGGTAGGAGATACACTGGCCAAGAAATCAACAGAGGAAAATTTAGCAAGAAGCAAACAAAAGAATGACAAGGTTTCTAAAGAGGTAATATATTGCCAACCCCTAAACTTGGTACTAATCTAATCAATCTTTTTCTGTTTATGATACTTTAGTCATTAATGGATTACGTATACTTGTCAATATAGGATCTCGATGGTGAGATTTTGTGCAAAGTAGTGGAAAAAAGTGATGCTCTAGCCGATTCAAAAATGGTTGAGGTACATATTGTCATCAAGTTTTTGTATATTTATCAATTGCATTGCAGTGATTTAATATCTTTGTACATTTTAGGATGTGGACAGCCAAAGTATCCTTGATGAAAATGAGATGAAGGAGATGAATGAATGTGTTAACAATTGCATTAAAGAAATGGTTCAGAAGACAAAACCGTTGACAAAGAATTCTGTCCAACGGTCCATAGATTTGGATGATGTCGCTTCCCCGAGTCTTGTAGCTTATGAAGTGGCAGACCCAACTGTGACATACAAGGATCAGGACAAGGCTAGGAGCAGAAAGCGAACAAGGTTTATGTGCAAAGAATGGGTTAATCCCTTGGCGAGGAAAAGATTGAAATCAAGGGCTTTGGACAAACCTTCCACAGAAGGCGAAGTAACTGATGTTGAGTTCACGGCCTTTTTGAAGACCAAACAACCCACTTGGTAAGGGTACATTCATATTCTCTAATATATTCCTAGTATAATGTATTAATTTGTGAATTTGTTTTCCCAATATCAATTAAGTAATGTTGACAATTAACAGTCTATATACCGGGCAAATCCAATTAATGGAGCATCATCATTTGAAAGAGCTGGTGGACCCAAGAAAATTGATATCGGATATGGTAATTTGTTTTCATATTTCCCTCGTCTTGTATATGATTTGCAAATCAACTGTTTGTTGGGCATTTTTCTGAGTGGATTTGTTTCAATGGTATATATCACAAAATATATACTAATATTAGGTCAAATGGTTAACGTTTATCGTTTTTTATCCATAGCACATACACAGCTACTTTGACGTTCTGTGGAGGAGGCGTTCAACTCCAAATGTGAACTACTTGCAGAATATCGCATTGGTCAACGTCACATTTTTCGTAAGTAACATCCATACATTTAGAATGGCAGATAACTTAGCCCAGGGAATTAATTTACATATTCCATAGAAGCTTTAAACTTTAATGGTGAACCTGTAATTATTTGCTTGTCTTTCTAGCTTTCTAATTCAAATCATTACACAGGCGAACCTAAAAAGGAGAAGGGATTTTCTAATGGAGAATATGGATACTGAAAGGGCGATACAAGAAGTTGAGATGAGTGAACAGGAAAAAGCTAATGATGGAAAAGTTAAAGAAATACGGAAAAAAGGAGACAGTAAAACAACAAGGGGCAACAAAAAGAAGGATCCACCGCCTCCAGTGGTCCAGGTTTGGGAAGAGTATCCAGAATTCAATCCGTTAGAATTCGAACCAGACACGGATTGGTTACAAGTTGTTTCAGGTCATGAGCTTCTTTACGCTGACCCCTGGTGGAAAATGGATTCTATAAGTATGGTTTCACGTTCAACTTTCATTCATAATGTGGTCAACAATTATTATATACATGGGCATAACATTTGTATTGTATAAACAGGTGTTTATACCATGCAACACTGGAAATCACTGGGTCCTTTGTCAAGTAATGCTAAAGAATGGAGAAGTACATCTTTATGATTCACTGTGGCCCCGCAACGGTAAAAATGACTTGCGGTTGAAAGACATCAGATGCCTACTTTACTTGTTGCCGTCCATTTTGAAGCACTCGGGTTACTATGCAGAAACAAAATTCAATCCTCACACTAGTGCATTCACTGCTACAAACATCAAACCCACCTTGATTCCCCAACAAAATGATGGGGCTTGTTCTTTCCTTCATTTTCATTTGCACAAATTCTTCATTCCCCTTAACAATCTTATATGTTTGTTTAATCTTAACATGTTGCAGTTATAGTTATGGTGTCTTCATGTTGAAGTATGCTGAATTAATACTCTCCGGATGTAGATTACCATGGACGAATGAATTTTCCCAAAAAGATATACCTGCAATTCGTAGGGCAATGGCACTTGATATTTTCACAAATGGGCAAATTGTAAATTCCCCTTAAATTTCTGGCTGTAAAGACTGATTGTGTATGTCATAGATAGTGGGTAGTTCATTGTATGTAGGGGCACTTGTATATATATGCTAATGTTTTTGAGCGGGAGACCTAATAGATGGGCATTTTTGTTTGGGACATGAAACAACTTTATTCCCTGGCTGAAACACAAAGTGTAATTCCCGGGCATTACAATGTCATTGTTTAAGCTTTACATGTTTTCTTGTTCTTTACCACAAATATCTAGGGCTCTACATATGTACTCACGAGATCATATGAAACATCTCACACAAGACTAAATGGTAAATGCTAATTCCGAGCCGATCCATATGCGACTTCATATGTGACTTCAAATGAAGTCACATCTAAAGTCACATGCTTCTCAGTTTCTGTGGTTCCAAATTTATATTTCACGGGCTTCAGATAATAAATTCCCTGGCCCAATGAAATTATTCCCTGGCCTTACTATAATATTCCCTAGCTCTACATATGTATACTTGTCTCCTTTCAGATATCAATTTCCCAGGCGCAAACAACGTTTTCTCAGGCTTTACGGTAACATTCTAGGGCTCTCCAAATTTATTGACGTGGTAAAAATATATGAAACTACTACCACACCACAGCTGGACCCGACGCATATAAGTGACTTTATTAAAGTCGCTTCTAAAGTCGCTTGCTTCTCGGTTTCTGTGGTTTCCAAATTTATATTTCACGTGCTTCAGATAATAAATTCCCAGGCCCAATGAAATTATTCCCAGGCTGTACGATAATATTCCCTGGCTCTACATATGTATTCCAACTTGTCGTCTTTCAGATATCAATTTCCCAGGCGCAAATAAAGTTTTCTCAGTCTTTACGGTAACATTCTAGGGCTCTCCAAATTTATTGATGTGGTAAAAATATATGAAACTACTACCACACCACAACTGGACCCGATGCATATGCGACTACATAAGTGACTTCATTAAAGTCGGTTCTAAAGTCGCTTGCTTCTCGGTTTCTGTGGTTTCCAAATTTATATTTCACGGGCTTCAGATAATAAATTCCTAGACCCAATGAAATTATTCCCTGGCTGTACGATAATATTCCCTGGCTCTACATATGTATTCCAACATTCCTTGGCTCCACATATATATTCCCATCTTAGGCTTGGCTTTGTGATAACATTGTTGGCACGTGTTTTTACATAATAAGTGTTAGTGGATTACAGCCTGATCCCACAAAATCTGGGGTTCTTCTTTTAAGGCTGGATCCCACAAAATCTGTACTTCTTTGTTCACGTGGGATCAAACCACCTAAATACAAACTTCCTTCCTCTTGTTCTGTCAAACCAGCTTCTCCTTCTTTGCAAAGTATACCAGTTGAAAGCAAAACTCCACCCACATACTCATCCTCACGTCCGCATCTGCAGGTAAAAAACTTCATCAGTTAAACATCTTTATCATTTAGTCTATATTATTCTTGTTTTTCACTTCTTGATTCAGGAGAAAATGGCGAACCCTAGAGTATTCTTAGACCTCACCATCGGGGCCGAACCAGCGGGCAGACTTGTGATCAAGCTGTTTTCCGACAGTACCCCTAAAACTGCAGAGAACTTTAGGGCTCTCTGCACCGGGGAGAAGGGAATCGGTAAAAATGGAAAGCCACTCCACTACAAGGGCACGACCTTCCACCGCGTGATACCCAGGAGCATGTTCATTGGAGGAGACCTCACTGAAGGTAACGGACTTGGAGGCGAGTCCATCTACGGTGATAGTTTTGCCGACGAAAATTTCGTAAACATGCACATCGGTCCTGGGATCCTCTCCATGGCGAATACTGGTCCAGGAACCAACAACTCTCAATTTTTCATCTTAACCACGAAGACCGAGTAGATCGATGGCACTAATGTCGTATTCGGCATTGTCGTTAAGGGATTTGACATCATGAAGGCCGTCCAGAAAGTTGGTTCCAATTCCGGCTTCACCTCCAGGCCTGTAATGATCGCTGATTGCGGTCAATTGTCTTGAATTATTGTAACTTTTTAAATTCGACTCTTTTGGAAGATTCTGGATGTGTTGACTGTCTTTTTAAGTTTTGTGTGGTTTACTTTTTTTTTTAAATAATCCTAGTATTAAAATGCAAAGCCTAGGAATATGTATATTTTCCAGGCATAACAATTATTATCTCCTAAGCCCGAGAATATTTATTTTGCACCTGGGAATATCTTTTCTCAGCAGGGAAACTTGTTCTGATAAGGGGGGTATGGGGGGTTTATACCTGCATTGATGTCACTAACACACTATAACGCTATAACACTATAGAGTGGAAAGTGGAAAGTGGAAATGGCATAACACAGCCCCTAAAACTGCACGTCCGAAAACAACCCCCCTTGTCCCCTTGTCTGTCGAACCCAATCTACAAAATTGGGATTGTTATGAAAATTAAAATATAATTAAAAACACAAACACCATGGTCATTGTCAAAAGTTTGCCACGTTTTGTCACATGATAGGCTGTAGTGGACCAAAAGCTGAAGAACTTTTCAAAGTGTTGCACCAGAGAATTTCTCTTACGGCCTGGGAAACTGAAATAAAAAAGTGTGGGAAAATCTAAAATTTAATTTTGGGCGTACAGATGGGAAATTCAAAGTCAAACCACACAATCTTGAGGCCTCAACCAATCATATCTCGCCACTTGTCTAGAAAGCCAAAGCACTCATTTGGCTCCATGCTACGGGCTTTAAAATGACTTTATCCCGGGCTTTATTGTTTTATCACGGGCCTAACAGTAAACCAACCGTGCATCCGATCGTGTGGGTCCCATACCGTTATCGCCGATCAGGACGGTCAATAGGGATAGGGCTTCAAGGGGTAAGTTTACCTTGTTTTTCGAGAACATTGAACGGTCGGATACATCTCCCCCAACCAACTCCATTGAAATTGGTCCATGTACACTATCGTTATAGAAGTAAAGTATTCAAGGGTTTTTTACTTTCCCTCAGGAACTAAGCGTTTCTATCATGAACACACTCTATATCGTGTAAGACTTACCCAATGATTGGCCACCGCTCGTGGAAAACAAATTTTTACGTTGGAAGAATTTTTAAATTTGTCATAAAATTTTTATTTAATAAAAACAATAGACATTGTGGACCGGGATGTCATTCCTGACTTTCCGATGTATTCCGGGCCTCACAACTTTATCTCGGGCATTATAAACAACTTGCCACGTGTTGTCACGTGATACGCATATAGTGGACCAAAAGCTGAAGAACTTTTCAAAGTGTTGCGCCAGGGAATTTCTCTTACGGCCTGGGAAATTGAAGTAAAAAAGTGTAGAAAAATCTAAAATTTGATTTTAGGCGTACAAATGGGAAATTCAAAGTCAAACAACACAATCTTGAGGCCTCAACCAATCATATCTCGCCACTTGTCTAGAAAGCCAAAGCACTTATTTGGCTCCATGCTGCGGGCTTCAAAATGACTTTATCTCGGGCTTTATTGTTTTATCACGGGCCTAACAGTAAACCAACCGTGCATCCGATCGTGTGGGTCCCATACCGTTTTCGCCGATCAGGACGGTCAATAGGGATAGGGCTTCAAGGGGTAAGTTTACCTTGTTTTTCGAGAACATTGAACGGTCGGATACATCTCCCCCAACCAACTCCATTGAAATTGGTCCATGTACACTATCGTTATAGACGTAAAGTATTCATGGGTTTTTTTTTCTTTCCCTCAGGAACTAAGCATTTCTGTCACGAACACACTCTATATCGTGTAAGACTTACCCAATGATTGGCCACCACTTGTGGAAAACAAATTTTTACGTTGGAAAAAATTTTAAATTTGTCATAAAAAATTTATTTAATAAAAACAATAAACATTGTGGACCGGGATGTCATTCCCTGGCTTTTCGATGTATTCCGGGCCTCACGACTTTATCCCGGGCATTATAAACAACTTGCCACATGTTGTGAAATGATAAGCCTGTAGTGGATCAAAAGTTGGATCCCATTAAATGTCTTATTCCTATTTATTCTTAATTAATTGATTGATCCGATCCAAGTAAATCTTCTTCTTCAGGGGAGTCTTCCAACATTGAACAACCTAAAAAGGAAAAAAACGAAAACTTCTTCTTCTTCTTCGCGTGGTCTGAAATCGAAAACCTAAACCTGAAAAGTGCCTCTTCTTCACGGGTGAACAGACGACTAAATCATCTTCTTCTTTCTTTGCTTTGTATCCAGTTGAAAGCAAACTTAGTTGCTTCTCATTTTTGGGTCCTCCCATAGACCCTTCCTCACGAAGAAGAAGATTCGCAGGTAAACAATCTTCATAAGTTATACATATCCTTGCCACACAAATTCATTCTTCATTCTAGGGTCTGAAACACGATTTTGCTTTGTATACAAGTTCTCAGATCTAATATAATCAGCCTACATTATGCGTGTTTTGGTCTTCCTCCTTTTTTTTTTTTTTTTAATCAATGTGAAGGGGTTTTGTTTGCGAAATATGTCCCTGGTTTACTAAAAATTAAACTTTAGAAGTGTACATTTCTTAAAAATAACTGATTTTGTGAAACCAAATTCATTGGTATACCAGTTTTGTGTTGTTGTTGTCAATATAAGCTTGGCATACAAAGTCAAACATTCATTGTCTAATTATAATTTGTGGAAATATAATCAATTTACAGATATAAAGTGTGTTGTTTGCAATGGGGAAAAATTGTGTTTATGTTGTTTTCAAAGGAAGGAAAACCGGTATATTTAATTCTTGGCCTGAATGTCATGAACAAGTGGATGGTTTTCCAGGAGCTTCTTACAAGAAGTTTAACTCAATTGATGAAGCATATAAAGCTAAAAGCAAACTTTTCAAACATTCAAGCCATTACTCTTCTGAATATTCTCTGAATGTTGAAGAGAAGGTATCGAAGAAGAGTCAAAGCACTGGAGTGATGTTGTTTTTATTTGTATTTGTTTTTGTTTTTGGAGTGATAGTCGGCAAGATTGTTTAAAGTGTGAAAGATGTTTGGCTGCCACTATGTTTAAGTTATGGTGTTTTAATATTATTATTAAACCTGTTATGTTCTTATGTTTAACATGTGTATGCCCCCCCCCCCCCCCCCCCCCCCCCCCCTATTGTAGAGTTCCAGTCTTATGTATTTTAGTAATTATCTACAAACAAGCAAAGAAAACATAAAAGTTTTTTAATTGTTAGATTCATTATTTTAATAACGGTAGGGGGTACAACATATGAAATAAAAAAAGGAAAAACATGTAAATATAGAAATGTGCACTTCAATGGCAGGAAGATGTCTTCATGTAGATGATGGAATATTGAAATCCATCAACTGTTGCTGCAATTTCTCAACAAGTTGATACAGTCCATTGAGCTCGTTGTCCCTTGCTTCGATTTGAACATTTAAATTGATAATTTCTGCTTCCAGATTCTGATACTTCCCCATCAAAACACTGTAATCAACACTTAGGCGTTCAACATTTGCACGCTCTTGAAGGAGAGTGTCCTCAGCAATTGCAATCCGATCTTGCAGACATTTGAAAATGGAATTTACCCTGTGGGTGTTGTCAATACCTCTACCGTTTCCTGCCATTTGAACTTGTTAAACTGGAAGAAAAAAAATATATTGAAGATTGAAGTGAGTAAGGACCCCCTAGATGGGATATTTATAGTGGAACTAGATTAACTACCCTCGATTACCCAACCCACAGCATTGCAAAGTCACCTTTTCAAATTAACAATTCATTGAAAATTGCAAAAGTCACAATTTTACCCTATGTAAATCAATAAATTTTAATTTTAATTTCCATAGAAAACTGAAAAGTCACTGTAACTTCCAATAAGGAAATTGTTCATTCATTTTAATTGAGAACTGAAAAGTCACTAATGACAACTGTTCCAATATATCAAACCCTGGGAATTATGTACACGATGCCCGAGAATTTCCCTTTATGACTGTATTGTCAATTGTGTGAAATTTGTAATTTTTATTAAGCCCGGAAATTATTTAATTGGGCCTGAGAATGGTTTCCTAACGCCCAGGAATTACTCTTTATGTTTTTCTTGTGTGATAGTTGTTTCATATCCTTAAGCCCGTGAATTTATATGTTAGGCCCACAGAATTTTTGTATTGGGCCTGACACTATTTTATAATGCCCGGGAATAATATTTTAGGCCTGAGAATTATAGGTATTTGCATCCACGCCGTTTAGGATGTTATGTATATGTGAAATGTAACGACGCCGTTTTGGATGTTATAAGTTGGGGTTACTGTCAAAAGTCATTTGCTGGGTTTTAGAGTCCAATTTCTCCATATTTGGCTTTTTCCGGTCGAGGACAGCCCCGACGAACCAGCCTTTTCTCACTTCCTTCACCATGTTTAGTTTACCAACATTTTCACATCAAATCACTCCCAACAATATGCGACAACAGTGGGTCTTCAACATAAGGTATTTCGAAGTCTTAATCCTCTCTTGAAGTGGTAGATTAAAGCATAAAGATTCTAGATATCCTAATATACATATATACATATGTATTTGAATAGATTTCTTGAAGGGTCAATATGTTTGTTTGGTGTGTGAATTTGTGAAGATCTGAAGTTGTTGTTGTGGTGTTGGCCAAGATTATTCTTCTGGGTTTTGTTATGTGGTGGTATTTTTTTGTGTTCAATTGGAGATGGGAAATAGTAGAAGACGGGGTAGAAAGGGGAAGCAAGTTGCTATGAATGGTGGTAAGCCTTCGAAAAAGAGAAAACAACTTCCCGTTATGAGTTCACCTAAAGGGAAGGGCAAGGGAAGCACATCTACGGAGCCCCCAACCCCGTATTTTCTAGAAAGATGGGCTAATTTTGGTAATAGAAAAATTTGGCCGGAAAGGGGTATAAACTTGGACATTTTTGGTACAAATTGGATATCAGAGACAGTAAATACTATGGGATGGAGGGGTTTTGTGAGGACCCCAAACAAGGCGGCACTAGAATTGGTTCGTGAGTTTTATTTTGCAATGACGTCTCAGTTTAACCAAGGGATGCCAGTGATTGTCCAAAGGAAGGAAGTCCTGATTATAGCCACTAAAATTAACCAGTGGTTTGACACGGTAGATGACCTCGATCAATTGGTTGAAGGCCTTCCAATGCATGAGTTATTTCAGCCCTTTAATGGGCAATTAACTGCTGATTTGAGGATAAATGGTTGTCGTGTGTGAAATGACTATCGGTTCCCCTTTTGTACAATGAACTAAAGATAGAGGCTGCCTTTTGGTACTTGTTCTTTAGTTTCTCCTTGGTGCTCACCACACACCGCACCCAGGTGAGTTGTGAGGATGCCCATTATCTTTTCTGTGAAAAGAATCTCATCCTCATGGATGTAGGGCAGATTATCATGAAACGAATGATCGAAGCTGGAAAATCTACTATTGGCCCACTACCTTTCCCTTGTTTAATTACCCATTTTTGTAAGGAGGCCGACATTGATGTGCATCGGGGAGGATGGACCATGATTTCTCTAACAGGAAACCTAGGCAAGAGAGGTTACAATGAAATTGCTAGGCGTAGAGGACTACCTCCACTTGTAATTCCAAGGGGTGTGAATAAGGATGACATGGATGACTTATCCGAGGAGGACGACTCAGAGGACGTGGACTATAATGAGCAGAAACTTGGAGATGATCCATATGCAAAGGGACGTGATCACGGGCCAGCGTTGAATCAGATTCTACAGACTGTTCAAGGTCTGCATGTACAAATGGATGCCAACCAGGTGGCCAACATGACAGAGTTTGCTAATCTTAATCATAGGATGGATGCTTTTCAGAAGGCTTTAGTTGATTCGGGCCTCCACATTCGTTATGGGCGTCGTAAGACCAAGGGCTTAGAGAACACCCCGTAGAAGGCAGATCCTCATACCACCTTGCCACTCTCGGATCCATAGATTTTGGGCACCTAGGGGTGTTCTTTTTTTGGTTAAGTTGCTTTTTTTGAACCTTTTTGGTTAGTTACATGATTAATTTCATGTTTTTGTTTGTTTATCTTATCTTAATAGGGCTGTATGTTTTTGTCTGTTTGTACAGTTGTTTCATAACATAAGGCTAGTTAATAGATATGGTAACCCCAGCCCAGGGAATTATATCCTAATGGCAAGGAAAGGGATGACTCTGTGTTTTACTGTTTTTGTCACAGTTGTTTGTTTCAAGCGGGAAACATTATGTATGGGCCTGGCTATAAAAATTGTTTTGTATTTGTTTAGGAATTGTCATGTGCCATGTTTAAAGACCGGGAATACGTAAATACCGCCTACGAATATTAACTTTGAGCCTAGGAATATAAGTGTTGAGACTGGGAAATTAAAATATGAAGCCTGTGAGCATTTGTCTCTGGTGGGAATTGGACCCTTTCTGTTAGTCAAGTGCATGCTTAAAGCCCGGGAATACGTTAATATGGAATGGGAATATTATCGTTCAGCCTGGGAAATTAAAATATGAAGCCCGTGAGATTACGAAGTAGACAAAACGAAAACCGAGAGGAATGCTACTTTAGAAGCGACTTGAACAAATTCACAAATGAAGTCGCATTTGTCTCTACTAGGAAATGGACCCTTTCTGTCTGTCTTGTGTATGCTTAAAGCCCGGGAATACGTCAATATGGCATGGGAATATTATCGTTTAGCCTGGGAAATTAAAATATGAAGCCCGTGAGATTACGAAGTAGACAAAACGAAAACCGAGAGGAATGCTACTTCAGATGCGACTTCAACAAACTCACAAATTAAGTCGCATTTGTCTCTGGTGGGAATTGGACCCTTTCTGTTAGTCTTGTGTATGCTTAAAGCCTGAGAATACGTCAATATGGCATGGGAATATTATCTTTCAGCCTGGGAAATTAAAATATGAAGCCCGTGAGATTACGAAGTAGACAAAACGAAAACCGAGAGGAATGCTACTTCAGAAGCGACTTCAACAAACTCACAAATGAAGTCGCATTTGTGTCTAGTGGGAATTGGACCCTTTCTGTTAGTCTTGTGTATGCTTAAAGCCTGAGAATATGTCAATATGGAATGGGAATATTATCGTTTATCCTGGGAAATTAAAATATGAAGCCCTTGAGATTACGAAGATGACAAAATGAAAACCAAGAGGAATGCTACTTTAGAAGCGACTTCATCAAGGTCACAAATTAAGTTGCATTTGTCTCTGGTGGGAATTGGACCCTTTCTGTTAGTCTTGTGTTTGCTTAAAACCCGGGAATACGTTAATATGTGATGGGAATATTATCGTTCAGCCTGAGAAATTAAAATATGAAGCCCGTGAAATTACGATGTAGAAAAAATTAAAACCGAGAGGAATGCTACTTTAGAAGCGACTTCATAAAGGTCACAAATGAAGTCGCATTTTCCTCCGTTGGTTAATGGACTTTTTCTGTTAGTCAAGTGCATGCTTAAAACCCGGGAATACGTTAATATGGCATGGGAATATTATCGTTCAGCCTGGAAAATTAAAATATGAAGCCCGTGAGATTACTAAGTAGACAAAACGAAAACAGAGAGGAATGCTACTTTAGAAGCGACTTCAACAAAGTCACAAATGAAGTCACATTTGTCTCTGCTGGGAAATGGACCCTTTCTGATAGTCTTGTGTATGTTTAAAGCCCGATAATACATATGTACGGCCTAGGAATATAACAATTGAGCCTGGGAATACGTATAAAGGCCTGAGATTATTAACATTCAACTTCGGAAATGAATGACTTCAAAGAAATAGTATGGTATCATACACCACCATGGGGTCAGCACAAACAACATTACATATATCAAGTTTTGACCTTCCGAGATAGGGTAAGGGGCTCACAAATAAAAAATTAAACTTACATACATCAATCGAGTTACAAATTTCTTTCCATTTCCACCACCTAAAAAGAGATACATATCAAGTTTCTAACCCTCCAAAATTGGGGGCTCCTCAAAAGCATGAATGACTGCTTCTTCATTTGTGTAAAAAAAAAAAAAAAAATCAGATATTTCCTAAGAAAAAAAAAATAGATTCAGCCTCAGAACAACATGCAGACCTCAAAAGAAAGAGCATGACACACATACAGGCAACACCTACTCATACATGTGATACATATCAAGTTTTTAAAAGTTTACCACAAATAAAAGTTAACTACATAAATTTACAACTGAAAGAACCTTGTATATATATGTGAAGTTTCTAACCTTCCAAAATTGGTTCCTGCAATGCATGAAGGACTGCCTCTTTGTCCGTGTCTTCCAAAATGGGCTCTGATGGCTTATCTGGGCACTTGAGTCTATTATGTCCTTCTTTCTTGCAAATGCTACAAGTACGTGGTTTTTTTGCTGGTCTGCTTGTGTTGGACATATTTGAGGGTTTCGGGCAATTTTTTTTATTGTGTCCATTTGCACCACAATTCAAACATGTTTGTTTCTTTCGTTTCTCCCCAGCAGAAGGTGTTCTTGATTTCTTTGGTCTTCCTGACTGCTTCCTTTTTACCCATGGCAATACAATGCGATCACGAACTACATCAGGAAGATCCCATGTTTCAGGATTTGGAACAGGATTCACAGCCATGGCGTAAGCATGTTGCAGCCATCCCGTTGTGAAAAAGTCATTACATAATCCGTTGATAGGCATACGTTTAATCCTGGTACAAACCACACGAAGAAGAAAAGATTTTATTATTATAATTACATAGTGACAGGTCGAACAATCGTTAAAAGTAACTTAAATTTTGTAAGCATACCTAGCAACCGCCATGGCATGAATACACGGTAACTCATCTAGATCCCATTCACGGCATGAGCATGAACGTTTTTCCAAGTCGACAATCGCTCCTTCCCATTTGTCTTCTACCTTGAATCTGTGGAAGTCAATGGGGTGAACCTCACATCGTTCTAATGGTAATACCCTCTGTTTGATGTGTACGTCTGCATAATGAGTCAAGAATGTAGGCATTTCACGTGCATTGCTCCGACGGTCGTGGAACCACCTTTGCAACAAATCTCTGATAAATTCTGCAATAGATGTGATAGGTAACTTCCGAATTGCAAGTAGACAAGAATTAATTGACTCGGCAATGTTGGTGGTCATCATATGGTACCTCTTTCTAGGACTATGTACACGTGAAAACTTCTCTACCCCAACCTCTAGAAGCTCATCATAAACCTTACAGTGGGTATCTTTCAACTCTGCCATTTCATGGTCGAATTCCTCGACACAGTACATGTACGTTGCACGGAAGTAAAGCTTGATCACATCATCCCGTTGCTTGCAAAATCTTTTAAGATTTTGTGACAAGTGGTATGCATATACCCCATGTGCTGCATCGGGGAAAATAGCTTCCATGCCTGCAAAGATACCCGCGTGCCGGTCCGAAACTAACATCACACGTTCAGGATACTGGATCACATTCCGAAGTTGCTTCAAAAACCATGTCCATGACTCTGTGCACTCAGAATGAGCAAACCCAAATGCCAAAGGGTATATCATCTCGTTACCGTCCTTGCACACCGCAACTAACAAGAAACCTCTAGTCTTGGCCTTCAAGTGGGTCGCATCGATGGCGATAACTTGCCTAATAACCGAATTGAATCCCTCTATACAAGCCCCAAGTGCCATGAATGCAAAGGCGAACCGATTTTCGGAGTCGGTTTCAATCTTAGTTACAGTCCCAGGGTTGGATTGTTCCAACATGTAAAAGAATGCAGGTAACATCTTAAATGACTCCCACGGATCGCCGAATGCCTTATGCAAAACGCATGTCTTGGATCTATAAGCTTTGTTGTATGAGAGGTTTATGTCGTGTTCATCCCTAAAATCAGATATTATATCTTTAGGACGAATTGTGCGTCCAGGATCGGCATATTTTCTAGCATACATTTCACCAATTACACGGGCACTTACTCGCGTAAAATCGATATTGTAGTTGCCATAATCACCACATGTGTGGTCCTTAACAAAGGACTTGACATGCCAATAGGTCCCATTTTTCAACTTCGCTGCTCTAATAACCCATTCACAGTCTCCTTTTCTACATGTTGCATGAACTCGTGTATGGTTCGATCGTGACACCTTATAACCAAACCTCTCTTCAAATACATAATTCCCTAAAGTATCTTGCAAGGTTTGCTTGTCTTTGAAGATCTGTCCTTTGTATATTGGACCTTGGTGATCTTGGTCTTCAAAAAAGTCCTTCGGCCGAATGGGTTGAATTAAGTACAGTTCTGACCCTGATATTGTCCACCGTGATGTAATTGAAGGTGCAGAACTGTTGGGTGCTCCCTTATCCCTTCCTTGTTCTTCTTCAACATCAGTTGGGGTTTCTCTAGCACCAGTTACCGCTTGCCCACCACATTGGGGAACTTTCGAAACACGATTTGGGTCATTACTAGTATCATTGTCAGTATGACTGTCATCCTCCGTATTAGATGTTTCAAAACCATCTGTGTCATCCATATCTGCATGCTTATTTGTTGATGCTGGAGTCCCCTCATTAACCCATGGTGATGTACTGTTAGGTGAAGGAACAGACGCATGCGGATGGTTACTACCACTCACTGATTTGTATTGTGAAGTACCAACTGGAGAGTTTAGATTACTGGTGGGTGTAAAAGGCAACACAGTACATTATAAGTTTATTGTTGTATTTCTTGCCATTCTCGGAGTTTCATGTACGCCTATAGATTTCTCGACCACTTCAACAGCAATTTCGGGCCAATCGGATTTGCTGTGCATAAGGATAAAATTTACCTCGTCGTCAGCATTAATAAGTAAGGAAATTCCTGTTAGCTGTGACGAAATCTTCAGCTCAAATCTGTCCCTACATACCCCAATTCGACCATACAACTTTTCCACCATTTCATTATATATTCCCTTTACACTCTTGAAAACACAACATGCAAAAGTTGTCGGACCAAATAACTGGTTACCCTTCCAATAACCACCGCAACGGACTAAGAATGCAATCATCGAATCCGTATGACCTGACAACAATATTACATTCATTCAAATAATGAACCAATACAAAAATTATTACCATACACATTAGTTGAAATAGAATGCAGCAGAGTGAATTCGTGTGGTACTACTACTACTACTACTCTCTCTCTCTCTCTCTTTCACTAAAACTCTGGTTTCAACTAAATTTTTATATTTTCGGGAATGTCTCACCCATACAAGTCACAGAAGGGACAGAACTTAAAAAGTAGCATTGCCTAGGAAATTGTCCTAATTTGCTAACCCAAACTTGCACACTGAAGAATCGTGTATTTGGTTGTGTACATTCACTACCCCACCAAATTCAAAATTTGCCCCATTGCTCTCACATTTTAAGACTTCCTAACACTGGAATTCCTAAAACAATGGTATAAGCCCCCACATGGAATTCAATATATTATTACATTTTCTCACAAAATAACAACAAAGGGTCCTCTTGAAGGATGGGGCTCAATGGGCACAAGTGGGTTAGGATCAAAATATTTAACAACAAAATAATGAATGATCAATTAATGACATTGTCAAAATTAATAGTTGACTGAATACCTACTCACCTTTGCCTTCCATTTCTCGCTGGAAATCACAATGTCGAATGCCCAAGCTTGAAAGAGGAATCGGGATTGGGTGTGTTCGAACAAAGGAGTCCAAGACCCACAAGACGAGCACAATGTCGATTTCCAAAGCTTCAAAGAGGAATTGGGATTGTGTTGGGTGTATGTGAAAATCGGGAATAGGTGTTTGTGTTTGTATTGATGTTGTCACTTCTGGAAGGTGGGGAAGAAGAAGCAGAGCACAATGTCGATTTCCCAAGCTTCAAAGAGGAATTGGGATTGGGTTGGGTGTGTGTGGAAATCGGGATTGAGAAGAGTGTTTGTGTTGATGTTGTCCAGTTGTGGAAGGCGGGGAAGAAGAAGCAGAAGAGGCGATGATGGTAGGCGGGGAAGACGAAGAAGAAGGGGCAATGATGGTAGGCGAGGAAGAAGAAGAAGAAGAAGAAGGGGCGATGAGGGCCAAGATAGGGGTACCAGGATGGATGATGGATGATGGATGAAGGGGGAATGGGCCACGTTTAAACGGAAATTATATTTTCGATTGGCGCCCATAACGTTAGAGGGGGTAGTTTCGTCATTCAATACCTGTAAGGGGCTTTTGGGTCATTTTGCCCTATTTTAGTGAAAAGGGTATTATGGACCTCAAGTGGACATTTTAGGGAAAGGAAACATTGACAATGGACATTGTTGCAAGTATTTTCAAAAGTGGACATTTTTGCTCTTTGCAACTTAGGAAGTGTCATTTCCTTATATTTCCACTTAATAAAATGGCAAGGATAAGGACTGATTACAAAGCTGATGATCCATTTGTTCCTGCTCATCCTTCTAGACATAGCTGTCAGAATTTTCTTGCTTCTGCTGATGTTGTCATCTACCCCGTGGAGCTACCAATGTGAGACTATATGATTAGACCATAAATGAATGAGCAAATTGACTATATATTGAAAATTGGCAGTAGCATACTGTGCCATGAGCATGCAGAAGAGACTGGCGTTGTTGATGCAAATCTTGCAAGATTGATACACCGAGCTCTTCCGTTTCCCAACATTGTCCTTCTACTCTCCTTAATTCTGTCAGTGGACTGGTTTACTCTCTCTGTTGTCATCAACAATCTTCCTCTTTGATCTGCAATGAAGTTGTATCATTAAATAATCAGCAAAACCAAATGAACATGATAAGATAGGAAACACACACCATCATAGCATCAGCCATTCCCGATTCCAACAACCCATCTAGAGCAGCCTGGTTCCTATTACCTGATGTTACTCTTTTCACTTCATTTTTCAAATTGTTCAAATAAGTTTTATATTCTCTTATCTTGGCAAGAAGCATTGCCTTCACTCTTGGCTGCAAACTCCTGGCCTCAAGGTCCATTTTTCGAATCTGGGGAATTTCACATCAAAGTTTAAAGACTTTAGGAAGAAACAGATGTTTTATCCATACAAAAGAGCTTCTAAAATACCAAAGCATCTGCATCATCCAATCCAGCTTTTTTTTTCAGACAGTTTCTGCTTCTTCTGCTCTGTTAATCAATAGAACAGGTACAACTAAACATTAGAAAATGAATCATTTCTTATAAGACTAGGGGGTGTTTGTTTTTTTGTCTTAAGTGTTAAAAGACCTTATTTTAAGTAAGTAAACTAATATCACTTAATATTTAAGATATTTGTTTATTTTTTATTTGAGAGTATTCTACTTAAATATTAATTGGTTTTGGTTTTACTATTCTACCCCTATTTTAACAAACCATTTAACTTTGAAGATATTTATTTTTATTTTTTAATGTATTTTCATTTTTTAACAAATATTTATTTTTATATAAAAAAAGTATTTGTTTTCATTTACAATTTATTTATTTATTAATTTAAATATTTTATTTAAAATATAATATAATATATTTTAATTTATTGAAAATAAAATAAAATAAAATAAAAATTTTATATCATTGAAAAAAAAAAGCCAAATAGCAATATCAGACCATCACGAGATTCACGACCAAACATCTGCCGTGTACCAACCGCCGCCGCCGCCGCCGCTGCGAGTCACCCATCACGGCCAGTCTAGAAAGATTCATCGGTCACCAATCACCAAACCCCCGCAATCGAAGTCGCCGATTTGTTCTCTTAATCATGAACGAAACCATCGATTTTGCAGCCCCAATCACCAAAGATTCGATGTGTCGTCGCCGCCACTGCGTTCGTCGGAGACAACCTTACCTTATCGACTGCTCCTTGTTGTCAATCTACTCTTGCCGGAGACTCACGCGATGAACAGATGAAGCGCCGCCATCAAGTATTGAAGTTTTTGACAGATAAAAGCACCACTCCCCATCTCTAGATATGAAACTACGGCGCTCCATCTCACTGCCAGAAGCAAGAAGGAGGCCGGGTGGCCTCCTCCGGTCAAATCCCAGGGAGGTGTCACCGGCGCCACCGCCTCCTCCTAGGTCAATTTAGGGTTAGGCTAGTGTTAGGGTTAAGGTTAGGGTTATTTAGGAAATTGGGGATTTTTTTTTTTTGTATTGAAGGTTATGTTTGGTAATAGATTAATGGGGCCCTTGCAAAACTGTCCACTTTCAAGTTTGAAAGAGCAAAAATGTCTCTTCATTGTTTTTCTTACAAAAATGTCAAAAAAAGAGATGAAGTTACTAAAGTGCCCTTTAAATTGATTTTTTCAAAAATTAAATTATAAAGGGCAAGATTACAAGTTTGCCCTGATTATATATATTCCCTGTTGTCTGTTGTCTGTTGTCTCATTGTCAATAATAGACAAAAAAAAAAAAAAAAAATACAGAGAGAGGCGAGACCTAGCAACGACAAGCGACAGTGGTTCTTGTTCGACGATGGTGGTTTGCGAGCCGGAGAAGAGACGACACTGACATGTGAGAAAACTGTTCTGACTATCTACTAATGACTAGCTCGCCGCCTTCTCCGCTCCTCAAATCAAATGTATCCTCAAGTATGCATACACACTCCTGAAGATATGTTTTTAATTACCAAAATTAATTTTGTATCTTTGCAAATGATGAAACTAATTTGTTAGTTTCTTGTATATTGTATCACATTTTTCGTTTTTTTTTTTTTTTCATTGCAGAGTGACTTCGCTTGAAGATGATGTGTTGGAATCTTTGATGCTAGTTAAGGTGCTTTGGTAGAAAATTCTTTAGTGGGAAAAAAATTCATGATAACGAATTTGTGTAATGAATGTTTGTCTTTTAATGAATTTGTATTCGTAACAATACAAATTCGCAGTTTACAATCCAATGGTTATCTAGTTTGTTATCTTCAATTTTTGCAATGCTTTGGTGCCTGTGAAGATAAGATGTTTGTTTTTTGGTCGTAGAGACTTGGGCCCGATGTTAAAGAAGGAAAGCGGAGGTAGTTTAATTACATAGATCAGTTATTCAATCAGATAAGCAAATATGCACTTTAAATGTGTGTGCGTAATGCTTCCATTTAAGGCATGAATTGATTCCATCTAAGAGCTGTTGTTTTGCATAGTCCTATCTTATCAGGGTTGAGAGTCGTGTATCCTGTGAAGCGCACATACTAGTTTGATAATTTTAAGACTTCACCTGATGTTGAACTTTTTGTAATTTTTTTTTTCTTTATTGAAGCTATATATATATAGTCATGCTTTATGGAGAATTTTATGTTGGGGTGTATATATATATAGTTGGTTCAAGTCCGCTATGTGTCATCAAGGGAGCGGAAGAAGAAGAGGAAGCCATTGACTCCGGTTACATCCAAAGTCAAGAAAATTAAAGTGAAGTCATATTAGTAGGTTTTGTTGTTGTAGTCATGAAATATTTTTAATTTTTGTGATGCTAATTTTTGATTTGATGGGATCTAATGACCTAATTTTAATTGATCAGGTCCTTCAAGTCCAGCTTTAGGACAATGAATGATGGAAAATACATAGCTGGCATGAAGGGAAACTCCACAATGCACACTTGAAGGTTTGATTTGTTTATTGCAGCAATTTTTTTAAAAAAATTTTAAAAATTTCCTAAAATGGATGTTAGTTGCTTGGCCTTCACAGATTCATCACGTTTTATGCTTCATAAAGAAAACCATGCTTGGTGTAATCAGAGATATTGAGATTTATTGGGAAGAAAGCTAGCAGTGTCATGCCCATGTATGTCTCAAAATGGTCCACTTTTTCAAATTGAAACACTAATACTTTCAAAGTCACTTGAAATCAATTATGCTAATCCTCTTATTAAAGATTCACAGAGTATATAGCACACAAATTTGACAATGACTTGAAATTTTGGTGTTCAATGTAGTCAAAAAAGGCTAAAAGTAGACTCAAACAACCAACATTGGTCCCTGCAGCTTATGCCAAAATGATGAAGAAGCTAAACTTTTGTGGTTAAGTATCTTGAATTATTTTAACAGTTGTTGAAATGGTTGCACTGTTGCTTTGATTTGGCTGTGTTTATTTTGTCTTGTAAGGCAATCGGGATTTTTGTTTTGGATTGTTTGTTTTGTTGTTAGTAGGATAATCTTCTAGTTGAATAAATTTTGTTATGAAGCCCAGGATATTTTGTTTCAATAACCCTCATTTAACATATGTAATGACATGCGATTGTAAACATAGATATGTAATGTATAACATATGAAATCATTTGGAGCCCAGAAATTAATCTTTTGGAGCCCAGGATATTTTGTTTAATTTGGAAACAAAATTAAACTTTATTAAAATAAATAAATAAACTCTTGCAAAATTCAACCATTGAATTCATGCCAGTTGGCTAAAAAGTCAAAGAGAAAATACAGTGACACAGAAAATACAGTGACACGTCAACTTTGCACAAAAATTGCATTTTAAATGGTGTTGGTGGAACATTGCTGGATCTCATAAGGGAAATGCAACCACTATTTTCTTGCCACTTTGCCAAATAGTCATGCAAATAACTTTGAGTCACATTTAAGGGCTTCTTAGCTTAATGTGGGCTTAATAAAAAAATCACAGCCAACCCCATTATATTTCTGGTCCTTAGCCCAGTTATTGAACCCAGCTGTATCCAACTCATTATTTTTATTTCCGATATTCACAAATTTTTCCTGGGCTTGAATGAATTCTTTTTGTGCATCCGATGATGTGGGCCCCTTAGCTTTCTTCTCGATCGAGACGGTCCAAAGTGGAAGGGACATCGGTGGGCACCTTTACGTTGTTTTTCGGGAGCACCTACCGGTCCGAAATATATACCCGTACTAAATCCATTAAAATTGGTTAGTAACACTTATAATTTGGCATAGTGGGTGTGACAGTTGCACTATTACTAAAGGTTACCGCCACTAATGTATGCCTAAGGCTTCCCAAGATGCATTTTTTCCATAGTATTTGAACTCCAATGAATAGCCACGTGCAGTGGAACAAATTCCCCACAGTCGGAAAAAATCTTAAAATTGTCGAAATAATTAAATTAAATTGAAAAATATGTCATCTCAGCCCAGTATTATTATTTTGGGCTTCAAATGCGTTCCAGGGCCTCAATGTATTTCTTCTAGGGCTTCAAAAAATGTGTTTTCAAATGTGTTAGTGGAACACAGCTGGATCCCATAAGGGAACGTTATTGTGTGGACGTTTAGTTGATACTGTAAAATGCAACCACTAGTTTCTTGCCACTTGGCCAAATAGTCATTCAAACAACTTTGACTCACATTTATAGGCTTCTCAGCTTAATCTGGGTTTAATAAAAAAATCACAACAAGCCTTATTATATTTATGGGCCTTAGCCCAGTTCTTGAACCCAGTTGTATCCCACACATTAATTTTATTTCCGGGCTTCACAAATTTTTCCTGGGCTTGAATGAATTCTTTTTGTGCATCCGATGATGTGGGCCCCTTAACATTCTTCTCGATCGAGACGGTTCAAAGTGGAAGGGACATCGGTGGGCAACTTTACGTTGTTTTTCGGGAGCATCGACGGTCCGAAATATATCCCCGTACCAAATCCATTAAAATTGGTTAGTAACACTTATAATTTGGCATAGTGGGTGTGACATTTGCACTATTACTAAAGGTTACCGCCAGTAATGTATGCCTAAGGCTTCCCATAATGCATTTTTTTCATGATATTTGAACTCCAATGCGTGGCCACATGCAGTGGAACAAATTTCCCACTATCGGAAAAAATCTTAAAATTGTCGAAATAATTAAATTAAATCAAAAAATCTACCATCCAAGCCCAGTATTATTATTACGAGCTTCAAATGTGTTTCCAGGGCCTTAATCTATTTCTTCCAGGGCTTCAAAAAATGCGTTTTCAAATGTGTTAGTGGAACAAGCTGGATCCCATAAAGGAACGTTATTATGTGGACGTCCAGTTGACACTGCAAAATGCAACCACTGTTTTCTTGCCACTTGACCAAATAGTCATGCAAACAACTTTGACTTACATTTATGGGCTTCTTAGTTTAATCTGGGCTTAAAAAAAAAAAATCACAGCAAGTCCTATTATATTTTTGACCCTTAGCCCAGTTATTGAACCCAACTGTGTCCCACTCATTATTTTTATTTCCGGGCTTCACAAATTTTTCCTGGGCTTGAATGAATTCTTTTTGTGCATCCGATGATGTAGGCTCCTTAACTTTCTTCTCGATCGAGACGGTCCAAAGTGGAAGGGACATCGGTGGGCAACTTTACGTTGTTTTTCGGGAGCATCGCACGGTCCAAAATATATCCCCGTACCAAATCCATTAAAAATTGGTTAGTAACACTTATAATTTGGAATAGTGGGTGTGACATTTGCACTATTATTAAAGGTTACCGCCACTAATGTATGCCTAAGGCTTCCCAAGATGCATTTCTTTTTCGTGGTATTTGAACTCCAATGTGTAGCCACGTGCAGTGGAACAAATTCTCCACTGTTAGAAAAAATCTTAAAATTGTCAAAATAATTAAATTAAATCAAAAAATATACCATCTCAGCCCAGTATTATTATTCCAGACTTTAAATGCGTTTCCAGGGACTCAATGTATTTCTTCCAAAGCTTCAAAAAATGCGTTTTCAAATGTGTTAGTGGAACGCAGCTGGATCCCATAAGGGAACGTTATTGTGTGGATGTTCAATTGACATTGTAAAATGCAACCACTATTTTCTTGCCACTTGGGCAAATAGTCATGCAAACAACTTTGACTCACATTTATGGGCTTCTCAACTTAATCTGGGCTTAATAATAAAATCACAGCAAGCCTTATTATATTTATAGGCCTTAGCCCAGTTCTTGAACCTAGTTGTATCCCACTCATTATTTTTATTTCCGGGCTTCACAAATTTTTCCTAGGCTTGAATGAATTCTTTTTGTGCATCCGATGATGTGGGCCCCTTAACTTTCTTCTCGATCGAGACGGTCCAAAGTGGAAGGGACATCGGTGGGCAACTTTACATTGATTTTTGAGAGCATCGAACAGTCCGAAATATATCCCCGTACCAAATCCATTAAAATTGGTTAGTAACACTTATAATTTGGTATCGTGGGTGCGACATTTGCAACATTACTAAAGGTTACCGCCAGTAATGTATGCTTAAGGCTTACCATAATGCATTTTTTTCATGGTATTTGAACTCTAATGCATGACCACATGCAGTTGAACAAATTTCCCACTATCGGAAAAAATCTTAAAATTGTCGAAATAATTAAATTAAATCGAAAAATCTACCATCCAAACCCAGTATTATTATTACGAGCTTCAAATGCGTTTCCAGGGCCTCAATCTATTTCTTCCAGGGCTTCAAAAAATGCGTTTTCAAATGTGTTAGTGGAACAAGCTGGATCCCATTAAGGAATGTTATTATGTGGACGTCCAGTTGACACTGCAAAATGCAACCACTGTTTTCTTACCACTTGACCAAATAGTCATGCAAACAACTTTGACTCACATTTATGGGCTTCTTAGTTTAATCTGGGCTTAATAAAAAAATCACAGCAAGCCCTATTATATTTTTGACCCTTAGCCCAGTTATTGAACCCAGCTGTATCCCACTCATTATTTTTATTTCCAGGCTTCACAAATTTTTTCTGGGCTTGAATGAATTCTTTTTGTGCATCCGATGATGTGGGCTCCTTAACTTTCTTCTCGATCGAGACGGTCCAAAGTGGAAGGGACATCGGTGGGCAACTTTACGTTGTTTTTCGGGAGCATCGAACGGTCCAAAATATATCCCCGTACATAATCCATTAAAATTGGTTAGTAACACTTATAATTTGGCATAGTGGGTGTGACATTTGCACTATTATTAAAGGTTACCACCACTAATGTATGCCTAAGGCTTCCCAAGATGCATTTTTTTTCATGGTATTTGAACTCCAACGTGTAGCCACGTGCAGTGGAACAAATTCTCCACTGTCGGAAAAAATCTTAAAATTTTTGAAATAATTAAATTAAATCAAAAAATATACCATCTCAGCCTAGTATTATTATTCCGGGCTTTAAATGCGTTTCCAGGGACTCAATGTATTTCTTCCAAGGCTTCAAAAAATGCGTATTCAAATGTGTTAGTGGAACACAGCTAGATCCCATAAGGGAACGTTATTGTGTGGATGTTCAATTGACATTGTAAAATGCAACCACTATTTTCTTGCCACTTGGGCAAATAGTCATGCAAACAACTTTGATTCACATTTATGGGCTTCTCAACTTAATCTGGGCTTAATAATAAAATCATAGCAAGCCTTATTATATTTATAGGCCTTAGCCCAGTTCTTGAACCTAGTTGTATCCCACTCATTATTTTTATTTCCGGGCTTCACAAATTTTTCCTAGGCTTGAATGAATTCTTTTTGTGCATCCGATGATGTGGGCCCCTTAAATTTCTTCTCAATCGAGACGGTCCAAAGTGGAAGTGACATCGGTGGGCAACTTTACAATGTTTTTCAAGAGCATCGAACAGTCCGAAATATATCCCCGTACCAAATCCATTAAAATTGGTTAGTAACACTTATAATTTGGTATCGTGGGTGCGACATTTGCACTATTACTAAAGGTTACCGCCAGTAATGTATGCTTAAGGCTTACCATAATGCATTTTTTTCATGGTATTTGAACTCTAATGCATGACCACATGCAGTTGAACAAATTTCCCACTATCGGAATAAATCTTAAAATTGTCAAAATAATTAAATTAAATCAAAAAATCTACCATCCAAACCCAGTATTATTATTACGAGCTTCAAATACGTTTCCAGGGCCTCAATCTATTTCTTCCAGGGCTTCAAAAAATGCATTTTCAAATGTGTTAGTGGAACAAGCTGGATCCCATAAAGGAACGTTATTATGTGGACGTCCAGTTGACACTGCAAAATGCAACCACCGTTTTCTTGCCACTTGGCCAAATAGTCATGCAAACAACTTTGACTCACATTTATGGGCTTCTTAGTTTAATCTGGGCTTAATAAAAAAATCACAGCAAGCCCTATTATATTTTTGACCCTTAGCCCAGTTATTGAACCCAGCTGTATCCCACTCATTATTTTTATTTCCGGGCTTCACAAATTTTTCCTGGGCTTGAATGAATTCTTTTTGTACCTCCGATGATGTAGGCTCCTTAACTTTCTTCTCGATCGAGAAGGTCCAAAGTGGAAGGGACATCGGTGGGCAACTTTACGTTGTTTTTCGGGAGCATCGAACTGTCCAAAATATATCCCCGTACCAAATCCATTAAAATTGGTTAGTAACACTTATAATTTGGCATAGTGGGTGTGACATTTGCACTATTATTAAAGGTTACCGCCACTAATGTATGCCTAAGGCTTCCCAAGATGCATTTTTTTTTTCACGGTATTTGAACTCCAACTTGTAGCCACGTGCAGTGGAACAAATTCTCCACTGTCGGAAAAAATCTTAAAATTGTTGAAATAATTAAATTAAATCAAAAAATATACCATCTCAGCCCATTATTATTATTCCGGGCTTTAAATGCGTTTCCAGGGACTCAATGTATTTCTTCCAAGGCTTCAAAAAATGCGTATTCAAATGTGTTAGTGGAACGCAGATAGATCCCATAAGGGAACGTTATTGTGTGGATGTTCAATTGACATTGTAAAATGCAACCACTATTTTCTTGCCACTTGGGCAAATAGTCATGCAAACAACTTTGACTCACATTTATGGGCTTCTTAACTTAATCTGGGCTTAATAATAAAATCACAGCAAGCCTTATTATATTTATGGGCCTTAGCCCAGTTCTTGAACCCAGTTGTATCCCACTCATTATTTTTATTTCCGGGCTTCACAAATTTTTCCTAGGCTTGAATGAATTATTTTTGTGCATATGATGATGTGGGCCCCTTAACTTTCTTCTCGATCGAGACGGTCCAAAGGGGAAGGGACATCAGTGGGCAACTTTACATTGTTTTTCGAGAGCATCAAACAGTCTGAAATATATCCCCGTACCAAATCCATTAAAATTGGTTAGCAACACTTGTAATTTGGTATCGTGGGTGTGACATTTGCACTATTACTAAAGGTTACCGCCAGTAATGTATGCTTAAGGCTTACCATAATGCATTTTTTTCATGGTATTTGAACTCTAATGCATGACCACATGCAGTTGAACAAATTCCCCACTATCGGAAAAAATCTTAAAATTGTCGAAATAATTAAATTAAATTGAAAAATATACATATATAAAATACTTTAGTCTCTTTAATTTATTTGTATTTGGATCACGAAGATATATATGACCTCACTCTGTGGTTTTGTGGATTGATTGATTGATAAATTAGCACAATTTTATTGATGAAAGGCCACTGCATGTAGTTGCATCCCATGATGTTCGAAAAATATTTAAAATTTTTGAAAAATTATAATTAAATGAAAAATAGATTTACTGAAGCCCGGTTTGCTATAAACTCAACTTAACCGTAAAGGTATTATTTTCACAACAGATAGAAGATACAAATTTATACACAACCATCACCACAACAACTAAAATATAGTTATACAATATAATGGTCTGTTATTTATTGAACTCGTGTTAATAATCACCTGCAAATTTTCTATAGAAAACATTAGCAAGATAACATAGATTAAAACTTTATTTTGAAGCACTTGACATTGATTTTGAAGCCTTGGACAAGGGATTTCAAGCCCTCAACAGGGGTTTCAAGCCCTGGACATTGATTTTGAAGCTCTGAATTCAACTCAAATTATACAATTTTACAAATATACTATCTAAACGAATTTCCATTCTTCACCCTAACATTCAAGGTTTCTACACATTCTAATTAGAACATCCATCACCAGTTATCCTTCCAATGTCTATCGCAGTGCACTAACAAGCCAGTCATCGTATTCGTAGACACTGAAAAAATTATTAAAGTCATTCAAATATGAACATGAGGCAATTTATGAACCCATAATGAAGAAATTTAGATATGGATCTCAAATTAAAAATAAAAATAATATCTCGTAAACTTGATATTTTATGTGAAGCCTTGGACATGGATTTGAAACCCTAGGCTTGGATTTTGAAGCCCTAAAAATTGATTTTGAAACCCTGGACAGGGGTTTCAAGCCCTGAACATTGATTTTGAAGCCTTTGACAAGGATTTCAAATATTGAAAAGGGATTTCAAGCCCTCAATAGGGGTTTCAAGCCCTGAACATTGATTTTGAAGCCCTGGATTTTGAGTTTGAGGCCCTAAGCATTGATTTTGAAGCTTTTGACAAGGATTTCAAGCGCAGAAAAGGGATTTCAAGCCCATAAAAGAGATTTCAATCTCTGGACATTGATTTTGAGGCCCTGAACAAGGATTTCAAGTCCTTTAAAAAAATCAAATTCATATTCAATTTAAACTCAAATAATTCAAAATAATAATAATAAACAGAAAAAATTCTCACTAATTCAGAAAATCAATCAAACTGCGTTTGGCTACATGAAATTCAACTACAAAATCACAAAACAAAATAAAATAAAATAATAATAATAATAATAATAATAATAAAATCATGTGTATCTTCATTACTCAGTTTGAAATTACCACTTGCAAAGAGAAATGAAGCAAGAGTAGAGCAACCGGGGCATCCAGCAATCCAAAGCGAAAGAGGGTCTTTCAAAGGGTCTTTTTGAGACTCAACAAAGTAGTAAAATAGCTGCACATCCTTATTTGACCTACTCCCACATACCTGCATTTATCAACAAAATCATGCAAGAAAGACTTACTCAATACTCATTAATTGAAAAACTAATTAACTACAGGTAAGATGGAACCTAATTAACTGCAGCCTTTTAAAGAATTTTTGTAATCCAACATGCATGTTAAAGTCATACTTATTAACAACAAAACTATAGGTGAATATACAAATTGAAGAAAAGTAGGATCCGATGACCTTAGTTTGAGAGCAGGTTTTATGGCAAGTAACCAAGCTGGAAAACCCACCTAGTCCCACTCTTCAATGAATTATATTCTCAAATCATCAATCAATGGCAATAACAAGAACAAAAGACAAATTATCAAGAGAACAAAGGGACATCAAAAACCATTTATTGCACACACTTCTACAAATGAGAAAAAACTTCTAACAATGGCAGAAATTCCTTTTGTATAGCAAGGAAGCAATGACTTTAATACAATGAGAATCCACATAATAAGACGATCAAGATTGATGGACAAAATTGCAAACCTCTATAGAGAAACAGTTTATTTACATCATACTTATGGATCAAGAGAGTGGAAAGCATTATGCTAACATAATTACGATGGGGTGGCCAGAGTAGAGAAATGATTTAAACTCAACATATGCAAGCTAAGTGCCTATTTGTAGCAAAACTGTGGAATTTGTAACAAAATATATCTTTACAAATTACAAGGATCATTGATAAGAGGAAATACTGCATACTATTGCATCATAAGTAATAAAAACTAAATGCACAATAATAATAATAATTTGCAACAGTACAAATGGATATCCATATCCATATAGAAAGTAGTAGGTTTTTGTGTAATGTTTTCACACACTTTTTCATTGAATAATGAATCAATATATACAACAAGACTTAGAGTCCTACCAGATAAGCAACCTAAGATATAGGATATTTCCTAAACCGATATGTACAAGGAAAGTAAATAACCTAAACTGATGTGAACAGGGGATTTATTCTAACAATCCATTGTTGGTGTTCAGAAGTAAAGTCCAATAGAAACACTACTTTCTTACTTGGAATAAACAATGAAACGGAGATGTAAATCTAACAAGCCAGTGGTGCAAGAAGAATCTAAGCTGCTAAGACCAACCTGCACATATATACAGCTCGGCTCGAAGCATAAGAAGCAAGTCCAGCTTCTGACAGAGTTTGAGAAATGATACTAAATCTGCAATACCCTTGAAAACCAGCTTGCCAGGATTCAGTTCATACAGATTCCAAGGAACATAAGTTTGGATGGTGTTCAAGTATATAGCCTTTGCTCTCAAAAGCACAAAAAGAAACAAAATTGACACAAAATTAGAAGCTCAAGATTTCCATCAAACAAAATCTTTCAATAGATTCATACATATTCCATAAAAATTCAAACTTATTTTCTCCTCCTCAGCCCTTTCTCACCAATTCCACAGACAAACATCAAAAAATCATTATCAACTCATACAGACACACATGATACATACATACACATACATACAATCATATCAACATTCCAACATTTCAACACAATTGAACTAAATTCTATAGAGAAATTCACAAAACCTTTCAGTAAGTCTTTCAATTAACATGCATGGTGTCCAATAGAATTACTCAATACTCATTATCTATACACATAATCAATAAATTGGAAAAGAAAGACTTACCCAGTTTCAAGAGTGAAGGGTAGATCACCATTATAACTTGGAAGTGTTTTCACAAGGTTTCCACCATAGACAGCTATCACTAATAATACCAGTTCTAGTAGAACAAAACCCAGAAATTTCATGGCTGGATTGAAATCCCAAAAACGGATACAAGGGTTTTGTTCCCCATCTATCTATAAAGAGAGTTTCAATTATGTCTTGTAGTTTTGCTGGCATCATTGATGATGGGAGCTTGGACAAAGACACTCAACGTATAAAGCTCGGACAAAGACACTCTATTCCTATTCCATTCTAAATATAAAAAGCAATTAAAAACAAGCGTCTTCATTTCCGATTCCAAGCTGCAAAAACGCAACGAAATTGAACAAAATTTCAAAATCCAAAAAGAGAATGACTCAATGTTGAACTAAAAACGCAAAGAGAAGACAAACTGTAAACTCTGTCATAGAAGTCAAGCAGTCCATCCGGCGGCTTCCTATAAAAGAACTTTCGAAACAACGCCATTTCAACAAACTTGAAACTCACTCCTTCAAATTATTATTGATATGCCTTTGTTTCCAGGAACAAAAACAGGAATGTCGAAGAAGGTCATTTAAGGGGAAAAAAAGTGAAAATGGAAGGAAATGTACATTTTCCAGATCTGTAACATCGAAACAGCAGTAAAAATCACCAAAAACTCACAAAAACACACAACTACTGGAACGATCAAACCCTAACATTCATTATTACAATCATTTCATGACATAAATGCAAGAATTAAAATTACAAGTACATACCTGAATCAATATGTATCGCAAATTGGTGATTAATCGAGCGAATTGTGGAGATCACGAACATGCAACAAGTTTTAGCGTTCGAATCCGACGTTTTTGATTTGAAACCCTAATAGATTTCTTTTAAGTGGGAAGGGAAAATAAAAAAATTGGGTGTAAGGGAAAATCCCAAATTAATCTAGGGTTTCTTTTGGTTTTACGAGAGTAAGGGAAAGTCCCCAATTGTAGAAATGAATTGGATTGTAAGGGTGCAAGGGTTGTTTCGTCAAAGAGAAAATTTGGGTGGGTAATTTCGTCATTACAGTTCTTTTAAGTGGGAATTTTTTGCTTTACTGTAAAAAAAAAATAAAACAAATTAGGAAGGGTAATTTAGTCCAACATGGGACATTTCTTGTAAAGTTAAATTGAAAGTGGACATTTATTGTAAGAAAAACAAAGTGGGGACATTTTTGCTCTTTCAAACTTGAAAGTGGACATTTCCTTCCATTTCCACTAGATTAATTATACAAAGTTAATTGTGGAAATATGTGAAGGTGTTAATTATGACTTATTTCATAAGTGAAAAGTCAAATTTTTTTACTTTTTCAATAAGACATATATATATCTTAAAATAAGATATAAATTGAAAAAAACAAACAAACCTATTCATCTTAATTTAAGTTATAAGAGGCAATAAGACTTATATCGGAAAAAACAAACAGCCCCTAGGTTTTGGAGCACATGCCTTAATCAGCATTTGAGTTTTATATTTGCAAATATACATATTCTTGAAAAATAAGAAATGTTAATATAACACATACAGTTTAGTTCACATAAATGTTATTATATTGATATAACACCTTGAGGAAATCTTAAACTCATGGGTTTCGCAAGAATCTCTTTTATACTTGCCTCAAAAGAGATCCTTCTCTCAATGATTTAAAAATTGTGTGCAACTTTTATTGAACATCTCAACAATTCAAATTCAACAACTAAATTACATAAATTGTGATGAAATGATCACTCAAACATTCAATAACAGATATCCATATCTTTAAAACTTCATAATATTCATTAATTTGTAGTTATTCAATCAACCACTCATAGCAATTAGCATCCGAATTGAAAATCCCTATCATATACATTACCACATTATTTCATTGGCGATGCTAATTGTTTCAGTGAAGTTCACGTCTCTACAAACTCCATTAATGGTTTCCGTTGCATGATAGGTCACCAACAACAATACTATCAATCTAACAATGCCTATGATATTAGTATGTATTACTTGTTTAAGTTGTGTTGTGTGTGAAAATCAGATTATGGTTTATAAACAGATTGTACATTACCTTGGATGTAGGTTTAAGTATGCAAACGAAGAACAAATCTGACTTTTAAAAAACCACTTCATGGGCATGCCTGAAATTTAATTCAAGTAGCACAGAAATATATATCACATGAACGGGCAATATAAATAGAAATTATATATGGCTATAGTGGCATGATTCGTAGCACATGATAACTCAATCTGCAAGTAGAAACTATGTAGAGATACTCAATGATCATTACCTGAATGCTACAACTTCAATGAACTCAGAATCGATCTGCAATGTAAAGCAAGACAATTTGAGATATTTTATAGTAGATTATATTTAGCTATGACATAACAAAAACAAGTCTTTTAGTAGTTCTTACACCAGTTTTTAACAGCAACTAAATAACGCTTTATGATAAAAATAAAAATAAATTCTTTAACAAGCATTTTCACAAACATGTGGGTAGCAAAGTTCACATACCTTACTTTTAAGTGTTTGGGAAAATATAGTGGACAAAGCTAATTTAGCTTTTAATTCCTGAAACTTTCTCGAATATCCCTTCCCCTTTTTGTTTTTTCTTATGTATCCAAACACCGAAATCAATCTCCCGCTCAAAGAAATCGAAACATTAAAATTTCAAGGATTCATAGGACAGCAAAATAAAAAATAAAAAAATAAAAAATTGCAACAAATGCACTCTCTTTTTGCTCTTACTGTAGAGAGCATATAGGCTGCACACAAAATTAGCACAGTTGACAAGTTTAATTAGTTGATGTAATCACATGAAATTGATTGAGAATCGATGAAATGTTGTTAAATAATTACTTGAATATGTGGTGCCACTTCATGTTTTCCCTGTCTTCCTCATTCATTTGGTGTGTGTATGCTTCCTCTTTATGTAGAGCTGAAAACGAAAAAAATTTCGAATTCAGTTACACAGAACCTAAAAACAATTATATTGCAAAATCGAATAAAAATGGAGCAATTATATATGCTTACGATAAAAGGAGTGATATCAGATGATGAACAATCAACTGAGGGCAAGATCGATCCATTTTCCTTGGCCTCCTGCAGATTAACTCAAATTAACCACCGTTTATGTAATTAATTAAAATGTAGATTATTAGTTCAAAGTTTTGAATATTAATTACCAAATACATATAGTCGTCATGGCCTCATGATATCATGACATAACCAAAAAAATGCAAGAAATGCAGTCACTTTCTCAATGAGTGAAATAAAGTACGGCTTGACTTTTTCAACATCAACAAGAACTTGACTCTTACTGTAGAGATCATATTTATTGCACATAAAATTAGCACAGTCCCAACTCTTAATAGCTATTCGCTATAAGTTTTGAATAAACTATTATCAAATCCAATACTCAAAAAGCAAAGCAAATAATATTATGCAAGAAGCAAAACATAAAAACATACGTACAAAGGCAATCCATACCCATTCTACTAGCATTCATGAAAACATAGTACACTAATTACGAAGAATGATTGTGTATCATTCATACCAAACCCATATTACTCAGCTTTCTCACACAAATAGAGCTCCATTTCACTAATTACAAAAACTTGATATAACATCTTTAATTGAAATCACAACTTTTTATAACAATCACGATCCTTAAAAGAGAAAGATTAAGATCTTGTATTCAATAACACTAATGATCGGACTATTTTATACCTACTTGAGGTCCCCCATTTCCGATCGTTTGTCTCATTTTCAAGTGTATTTTTATATATAATGTTTTGTTTGAGCCTTGTGTAGGTATTTATTCCCTACAATTAGGTTTTGAGCTTAAAGATTAGTTTGGGAGGCAAAATGAGCCAAAAATGGAAGAAATTGTATATGCTCGTGCAGAACGTACAACTTGTGAGGGTCATATCTTCCTGCTCAGATCCAACCATGTTGATATCTTTACATATTCAGAAATCCTCGGAAGTCTAGTTTGTAGGGAAAAAATACCGTAGTACACGCAGCGGAAGCAAGACTAAAAAGAGTTTAGTATATTTTAAAAAATTTTCCTTTTTATGAACCTTAACCCTTTAATTAATTAAACATATATATAATCAACAAAAGAAGAATACATTTTGTCGCGTGATCCGATTGACTTACGTCGATGGTAATCCGCAAGATCTTCAATCCTAGCACGAACGTAAATCACCTAGGAGCGTGGTCTCCCTTTTTCTTTGAATTGCAAACCTGAGAATGGACAAACAAACTTTTCTTTTCTTTTTGTTAGTCACAAAACAATCAAAAAGAAGACTAAGATTATTCTGGTCACTTTTGAGTTCTCAATCTAATGATCGAAACTCGTGTGAACCTAAATCGATGTTGTACACACAAGCTTATTGATGAACAAGCAATTAGTGTACCATCAAAGAATAATCTATTCACTCTTTTTTGTTTTAGTAGAATAAAAAAAACTTTTCTATGAAGTGAGAAGAAGAAGAAGATTGAATCAAGCACCACACACTCTCTTTTTCACCTAGGTGGCCGAATTCTATAAGTCCACATATATATGTGGCCAAATTTTCTTCCTCTTTTCCTTTTAGGGTGGCCGAAAATCTTCCTACCAAATGGACTAGGGTTGCCGCAAATCACAAGCCAAAAGAGGAGTTTGTGTTGCACCCTAATTCACATCTAGTTTAAGACTTCAAACCCTAATCCAACTCATAGATGTTTTATTCTTTTATTTGACTAAATAAAAAAAAAAAGACTTCTTATTTGATTAAATAAATAAAATTAATTATTAATTTTCTTATCAAACAAGTCTTTTAATTTTAGTATACTACTACCAATAGTATAACTCTAGGAATCATATTTCCTAATCAGAAAAGATTTGTTTCTTAATTAAACAATTAATTAACAAATCAATTAATTCCTATTTAATTAAAACAATGAAACAAAATAATATATTAGGTTAAATAAACACCTTGCCACCCCATTCATACAAATTGGGCCATATATTATTTTCTTATTTCATTTAATCCATTGGACTTTAAATAAAAAACCCACATGTGAACCAAACCCATTCTTACAAAAAGAAACAAGCCCACATGCCTTTCATTAATATATTAATATAATTGAGCAGCCCATTAAATAAATAATGTGCAAATTATATTCTGAATATATTAAATGCAATTCTAAATGGACCCATAAATTGGTCCGGTAGAATATATCAAGTGATCCATACAAGTCCGTGTGGATTGGGGATCTTAGCGGGCTATCTAAATTTAAGCTTCAATAGACATAACCTAATCACAATCAACAAATGATTCACTTAGGTCCGATCCATTAATTTTAACTCATTCCACTAAAAAGCTAAAATTGGACTCTTAAATAAAGACAGAAAAAGAAGATGTTCCTCATTCATACCCTAGACAATCATGTTGGAGATAGTGTATCCTCGTGATTAATATCAGTAATCGCCAAGAGTTCATAGACCGCCTATAACTCTCCAAGTTACCATATTTACTCATATGACCACGTTTTGAACTTGGATATTTTGACTTGTCCAGAAGCCATGTTTTCAATAGACACTATCGAAAACTCAATGTTGAGATTTAATATCCAATTACCTCAAAACATCTATATGATGATATTATACTCTCATTTAATAAATGGAGCCACGATGTCCATATCTATAAATGAAGTCCTCTATCGATTAACAAATGAATATCACCAAACTATCGAGGATAGACTATGCGATATAATCGTACTCATTGATAACTCAAATGATATCACTTGCAACCATAAGTCCATTATTTATCTCAGGATTAAGATAGACTCTCCGATTGTCCTGATAATGAAAAGACTTTTATCTACTGACGGTTATAGATAAAGTATTTCATTGTGATCCAGTTCAATGCACTCAGTGCACTAGATTCTTTTGCTCGAAGACACTCCAATGATTTTAGACTCATCATATCTCATTTGATCCCACTCAAATGCTAGCAAAAGAATTCTACAACTTTAACAAGATAAATGTGCCCAACCTTTAACTTAAGTTGTGAACAATATTCAAGACTAACTAAAGAATTGTGTCTACCACATACATATCCAGATGTACGAACAATTCTTCTTTTCTCATAGTATTTAGACCTTATGATTATTTACTTTGACAATTATAATATTAAACTATAAATGCTATAAGATTTGTTTAAACCAGAAATCACTTTATTAATATGAAAAAGATTGTTAATTACAATATTACACTCTTGCTATTGAGCATAATCCTAACAATCTCCCACTTGCGCTATAGCAAATATGTCATATCTCTCAAGCCCATGTTCTCTAGATGCCCATCGAAACTCTTCTGAGGTAGAGCCTTTGTGAAGGGATCTGCTAGATTTTCTGCTGTCGCGATTTTGGTAATCGTCACATCACCTCTTTAAACAATCTCCCTTAAAAGATGATACTTTCTTTCAATGTGTTTACCTCTCTTGTGACTTCTTGGTTCTTTCGAATTAGCGACTGCTCCACTGTTGTCACAGTAGATAGTGATCTGCTTATTCGCACTAGGAACCACTTCCAAGTCAATCAAAAATTGGCGGAGCCAAACAGCCTCTTTGGCAGCCTCGCATGCAGCAACATACTCAGCTTCCATGGTGGAATCAGCAATACAAGATTGCTTGATACTCCTCCATATAACTGCTCCTCCTCCAATAGTAAACACAGCCCTTGATATGGATTTTCTGGAGTCAGAATCTGATTGGAAATCAGAATCTGTATACCCAACAGGAATTAAATCCCCTCCAAAGTATACAAGCATATTATCTCTCGTTCTCTTAAGATACTTGAAAATATGCTTGACTGTCGTCCAGTGATCAGGACCAGGTTTCGATTGAAACCTGCTAACTATGCCAACAGCAAAACAAATATCTGGTCTAGTACAGAGCATTGCATACATGAGACTTCCAACTGCCGAGGCATATGGAACTCTACTCATGAATTGCTCTTCATGCTCATTCTTAGGAACTTGTTCCTTAGAAAGCTTGATTCCTTAGAAAGCTTGATTCCATGTCTGAAAGATAACATACCTTTCTTGGAATCCTGCATGGAAAACTTAGACAAGATCTTGTCTATGTATGAAGCTTGGGATAATGCAATCGTTCTATTCTTTCTATCCCTTATTACTTGGATACCTAGAATAAAACTTGCTTCTCCTAAGTCCTTCATATCAAATTGTTTTGCTAACCATTCTTTTACTGATGTCAATACACCTACATCGTTTCCAATGAGTAGTATATCATCAACATAAAGAATCAGGAAAACCAACTTGTCACCCTTAATCCTTTTGTATACACAAAGTTCGTCAAGATTCTGAATAAATCCAAAACCTTTGACAGCTTGATCGAACCTTATGTTCCAGGATCTGGATGCTTGCTTTAATCCATATATGGATTTCTGCAACTTGCATACCTTTTCCATTTGGCCCTTTTCAATGAATCCCTCTGGTTGCATCATGTGGATGCTTTCGCTAAGACTTCCATTAAGGAAAGCTGTCTTGACGTCCATTTGTCAAATCTCTAGATATAAAGATGCTGCAATGGACAAGAGTATCCTAATGGATTTAAGCATGGCCATAGGTGAGAAGGTATCCTCGTAATCGATACCTTCTTTCTGTGTATACCCTTTAGCTACCAATCTAGCTTTAAAGGTTTCCACCTTTCCATCCATACCTCTTTTCCTCTTGTATACCCACTTGCACCCAATGGGTTTTATCCCTTTAGGCAAGTCTACAAGGGACCAGAATTTGTTATCGAACATAGATTCAATCTCAGATTGCATTGCCTTTTGCCAATGGCGACTATCAACATCCTCCATAGCTTCCTTGTACGTGTAGGGATCATCGACGTCCGGGAGATTCTTCACTGATTCTCCCAGACCGATGTATCTTTTGGGTTGTGTTCTAACCCTCCCACTACGACGAGGAATGGTAGGTTGTTGATCTTGTGTTGGATCGAAACTTACAATTGGGTTTGGTTGTGTAACCTTTTGTGGAATTGTATCTCCTGACATCTCATTCAGGACAATTCTACTTCTAGGCACAAAATCATTCATATAGTCCTTTTCCAGAAATTTAGCATTTGTCGAAACAAATACTTTAAGATCTGAAGGACTATAAAAATAATATCATTTAGTTTCTTTTGGATACCCTACAAATATACATGTTTCCGAACGGGACTCCATCTTTTCTGTCTTTCCTTTTAACACATGCGCAGGACAACCAAATATCTTTAAGTGTTGTAAACTAGGCTTGCGCCCAGTCCACAACTCATGAGGTGTTTTAGGAACAGACTTAGATGGTACATCGTTTAGAATGTATATAGCAGTTTGTAAAGCATATCCCCAAAAAGAAATAGGAAGTGTTGAATAACTCAACATAGACCTAACCATATCCAAAAGAGTTCTATTTCTCCTTTCTGCTACCCCATTTTGTTGAGGTGTACCTGGTGCAGAAAACTGAGAAACTATCTCATTATCAATAAGATATTGCTGAAACTCACCAGATAGATATTCTCCACCACGATCAGATCTCAAGATTTTTATGTGTTTCTCAAGCTGATTTTCCACTTCAGCTTTGAATGCTTTGAACATGTCAAAAGCATCCGACTTATGTCGTATGAGATACACATAGCCAAATCTTGAGTAATCATCTGTGAAAGTGATGAAGTACTCACATCCACCTCTAGCTTGAATGCTCATAGGTCCACATACATCAGTGTGTATCAATCCTAAACATTCAGTGGCTCTGGCACCTTTGGCAGAGAACGTCCTTTTCATTTTACCTTCCAAACAAGATTCACAGGTTGGTAGATCATCAACCTTTAAGTCACTCAAAGGTCCGTCACATACCAATATTTTAATCCTATTAAGGTTAATATGACCTAGGCGTAAATGCCATAGGTAGGTTTCATCTTTTGATAATTTAACTCTTTTATGATTAGGTTCCGTTATTTCTGTGTCTAACGAGTGAGAGATATTTCTATGCAAAAAGTATAGACCGTTTTCCAATGTACCTTGGCAAATAATTTTGTCATTCTTACTAATAATAAAAACTTTATTAAAAGTAACCGAATATCCAAATTTATTCAAACAAGAAACTGAAATTAAATTCCTCTTGAATTGAAGTACATAATAAACGTCTATCAAATCTAAATGCCTTCTAGAATCCAAATAAACTCTAATATCTCCCACTGCACTTGCAGACACTAACGTTCCGTTGCCCAAGCGCAAATTGATTTCATTCTTACTCAACCTTCTCCTTTCTTGGAACCCCTACAAGGAATAACAAACATGATTAGTGGCTCCAGAGTCTATGATCCAAGAATCTGTAGAATCTGCCAAAAAACATGTTTCCAGATAATTCACATTACCTTCTTCCTTCTTGTTCTGGGACTTTGGGCAATTTCTTTTCCAATGTCCCTTTTCACCACAAAGGAAGCATTTCCCTTTGATCTTGGTTACTTTCTTGGTCTCCTTCTTGGTAGGCCCAAGTTGCTTTTTCTTTTATTGTTTCTTGACCTTCTGACGGGTCTTAACAGTAGCAACTTTACCAACCATATGAATCTCTTGACCTTTGCTTTTCACAAGGATCTTTTCAGCACTTTGAACATCTTGCATCAGGCCATGTAAGGTGTATTCCTTTTTGTTCAAAGTGTAGTCCAATTTGAACTGATCAAAGGAATCTGGCAATGAATTGACAACCATATCAATTTTTGTCTCACCATCTATCTCAGCGCCATGCAGTTCAGCAATGTTGAGATGTGCTATGACTTTCATCATGTGATCCTTCACAACCTGTCCAAGTTTCATCCTAAGATTCATAAAAGCAGTCACTGCCTCTCTCTTAGTCGTCCTGGACTTCATAGCAAACATCTCCTCTAGAGACGTCATTATATCAGCAGCGGACTCCATTCCTTCATGCTGCTGTTGCAACACGTCGGAGATAGTGGCCATAATATAACATTTGGCCATATCATCTGAAGTCTTCCACTGCTCATACTCATCTCTTTGCATTATGCTAGATTCATTATTAGGAGCAGGTGGTTTAGGAGTAGTTAGAACAAACTTATGTTTTTCACTTTGCAGCAACAACCCAATTTTCCTTTTCCATGTGACATAATTATCTCCAGTTAAAGTGTTATCTTTCAGGATGTTCATAAGTGATGGGGTCATGATTTCTGAATAAAAACAAAACATATATAAGTAAATAATCATTATAAAGCACTTTAAATATTTATCTTGAATTAAATAAATAACTCAATCATAAAAATTCAACGGTGATCCAACACCCATAAATGTTACTCCTTCTTTGGGAGTTCGCACCATTTACTAGTTAGACTAGGTCCCACCTAATTGTTAACATAACAACCAGCGTTTTCAATTTTAGCCTTGCAATTTGACTGACAATAACTCTTGGGAGGATATCAATAAAATTACATTGAGTGTGTTACCAAGATATCGACCCTCAATTTTCTCTCACGAAAATCCCTCCTTGGGGAGTAGATCTCGTTTGAGTCCATTGTCTAGTCTATCCTTGTAAGGAAGTATGTTGCTAAATTCCATTCATGGACGCCCCTTGGGGGGATTACCAATAAATAATTAAGCTCAACTAACCTTGGAGGCCATAGGTGTTACAAAAACACCTTCTCCGACTCAATTATTTAAGGCGTGTGTTTAAATCTCATAGAATGATTTACCAAGTTATCTAGATGCCAATTTAGATACCTAAATCATTCAATGCATGTTCATACCAAAAGAGATATATGAGTGGCACTCCTATTCTATATGTCATGTTATCATACAATAACAAATATTGTAATATTAAAGCAAAAATTAAATAGCAACAATTTTGGCCCATCCTAGAAAAACAAGTAAATTACAATTGTTTAGGAATACAAGATCTTCAAGCGGCCCATCAACCATACGCTCATCCTTCGGCCTCCTCCCATGGGCGTGCACAGCCCACAACCCCACAAAGGGGCTGCCATGCGCAGCCCATAAGGCCACACAAGGCTGCCGTGCGCAACCCACCATGTAATGGGCTTGCCATGCGCAGCCCAATCCACTCCTAGGGTGCGCACGGTGCTCGTTCTTGGTTCCTGTTGCTTCCTTTTTCTTCACGTCTTCGATTCTTCGATGTAGAACGTATTACAATTTTATTTAAACAATAAAATACTGGTAATTTTTTTTTTTTATTCACTGTAGTACTTTTTACAAACAAAAAAACTGCACAAAAAAATAAAAAATAAAAACTGCAGTAAAAAACTGCACTAAAAATAAAATAAAAAATAAAACCTAGCAACTACCAAGAAGGAATTATGGCGATGATAGACCACCCTTCTTGTTACAATTCCGAAACAAAAATTACATTGAAAATCTAGGACCAAAATCGAGCAATAACAATCCACATAAACATATATAAATTCATACATCCACATGTAATTATATATGCGAATACCTAGAGTGCCATCTCTTTCTAAACATGCATAATCACAATAAAAAGAAATAGATTCACGTATATATACGTTAATTAATTAAAAGGGTTCAACCAGGCTCTGATACCAATTGTAGGGGAAAAAATACCGTAGTACACGCAGTGGACGCAAGACTAAAAAGAGTTTAGTATATTTTAAATTTTTTTCCTTTTTATGAACCTTAACCCTTTAATCAACAAAAGAAGAATACCTTTTGTCGTGTGATCCGATTGACTTACGTCGATGGTAATCCGCAAGATCTTCAATCCTAGCATGAACGTGAATCACCTAGGAGCGTGATCTCCCTTTTTCTTTGAATTGCAAACCTGAGAATGGACAAACAAACTTTTCTTTTCTTTTTGTTAGTCACAAAACAATCAAAAAGAAGACTAAGATTATTCCGGTCACTTTTGAGTTCTCAATCTAATGATCGAAACACGTGTGAACCTAAATCGATGTTGTACACACAAGCTTATTGATGAACAAGCAATTAGTGTACCATCAAAGAATAATCTATTCACTCTTTTTTGTTTTAGTAGAATAAAAAAAACTTTTCTACGAACTGAGAAGAAGAAGAAGATTGAATCAAGCACCACACACTCTCTTTTTCACCTAGGTGGCCGAATTCTATAAGTCCACATATATATGCAGCCAAATTTTCTTCCTCTTTTCCTTTTAGGGTGGCCGAAAATCTTCCTACCAAATGGACTAGGGTTGCCGCAAATCACAAGCCAAAAGAGGAGTTTGTGTTGCACCCTAATTCACATCTAGTTTAAGACTTCAAACCCTAATCCAACTCATAGATGTTTTAATCTTTTATTTGACTAAAAAAAAAAAAAAAAAAAAAAGACTTCTTATTTGATTAAATAAATAAAATTATTTATTTATTTTCTTATCAAACAAGTCTTTTAATTTTAGTGTACTACTACCAATAGTATAACTCTAGGAATCGTATTTCCTAATCAGAAAAGATTTGTTTCTTAATTAAACAATTAATTAATAAATCAATTAATTCCTATTTAATTAAAACAATGAAACAAAATAATATATTAGGTTAAATAAACACCTTGCCGCCCCATTCATACAAATTGGGCCATATATTATTTTCTTATTTCATTTAATCCATTAGACTTTAAATAAAAAGCCCACATGTGAACCAGACCCATTCTTACTAAAAGAAACAAGCCCACATGCCTTTCATTAATATATTAATATAATTGAGCAGCCCATTAAATAAATAATGTGCAAATTATATTCTAAATATATTAAATGCAATTCTAAATGGACCCATAAATTGGTCCGGTAGAATATATCAAGTGATCCATACAAGTCCGTGTGGATTTGGGATCTTGGCGAGCTATCTAAATTTAAGCTTCAATAGTCATAACCTAATCACAATCAACAAATGATTCACTTAGGTCCGATCCATTAATTTTAACTCATTCCACTAAAGAGCTAAAATTGAACTCTTAAATAAAGATAGAAAAGGAAGATGTTTCCTCATTCATACCCTAGACAATCATATTGGAGATAGTGTATCCTCGTGATTAATATCAGTAATCGCCAAGAGTTCATAGACTGCCTATAACTCTCCACGTTACCATATTTACTCATATGACCACGTTTTGAACTTGAATATTTTGACTTGTCCAGAAGCCATGTTTTCAATAGACACTATCGAAAACTCAACGTTGAGATTTAATATCCAATTACCTCAAAACATCCATATGATGATATTATACTCTCATTCGATAAATGGAGCCACGATGTCCATATCTATAAATGAAGTCCTCTATTGATTAACAAATGAATATCACCAAACTATCAAGAATAGACTATGCGATATAATCGTACTCATTGATAGCTCAAATGATATCACTTGCAACCATAAGCCCATCATTTATCTCAGGATTAAGATAGACTCTCCGATTGTCCTGATAATGAAATTACTTTTATCTACTGACGGTTATAGATAAAGTATTTCATTGTGATCCAGTTCAATGCACCCAGTGCACTAGATTCTTTTGCTCGAAGACACTCCGATGATTTTAGACTCATCATATCTCATTTGATCCCACTCAAATGCTAGCAAAAGAATTCTACAACTTTAACAAGATAAAGGTGCCCAACCTTTAACTTAAGTTGTGAACAATATTCAAGACTAACTAAAGAATTGTGTCTACCACATACATATCCAGATGTACGAACAATTCTTCTTTTCTCATAGTCTTTAGACCTTATGATTATTTACTTTGACAATTATAATATTAAACTATAAATGCTATAAGATTTGTTTAAACCAGAAATCACTTTATTAATATGAAAAAGATTGTTAATTACAATATTACACTCTTGCTATTGAGCATAATCCTAACATAATTTCCAAAACATTTTACAAATTACGATTCCGAGTTTTCTACAAGAGGTGATGCCTATTTCCGTAAAGGTGCACGATGCAGAAATGTTGAAACACTGTCAGGTCTAAAGTGCTACTTCAAACGGCGGCCTGGCCGCCGAACCAAACCGCCGATTCACTCCAGAAAGTCATTTTTTGGGCGAATTTCAGGGACTGTTTCGTCCTTTCACCCCAACCTTCAGCCCTAACCTCCCAACACTATATATACACCTTATTCTCTTCTCTCCCAAGAGAATCCACTCCTCACACAATTCCTCTTCTTCTTCTTCTTTATTTTCTTCCATCCAAAAGAGAGAGAGAAGCTTACAAGGGCATCCATGGAGGGTTTTCCTCCATGGATGCCTTCCATTTCATCTTTTACCCATCATCCACCCATTTAGAAGTAGATTGCAAGGAGAAAGGAGGGTCTTTGGACTAATTTTGAGCTAGGGTTTCATGGAGGACTTGGAGGAGGTTTTCTTCAAGGGTTGTCTCCTTTAACTCATCTCTTTGTATTTCTTGTTTTCTTAAATGTGTAATCCCCACTTGGGAATATTTGTAAACCTAATTTGTGCTCAATATATATATGTAGTTGTTTTATTATCCAATTTGTGTTTTGATTCATTCTTGATTGTTATAGACTATATCTCTTATCTTGAAATGCATGTTTATGGATGATTGAAAATTAATATGTATTCATGGATGGGATTAGGAGTAGATTAATGTAAATTAGGAGTAGTTGTAATCAAATATCCCATTTTGTGTTTGTATGTTGATGGAAGGTCGAAATTACATGTCATGAATGGGTTTGAGTGACTTAAGAGTTAGGATTGTGCCTTTGGAGGGGCTCTCCAGGGATAGTCTTGGCTAATTAGCTAGGAAGAGTGGGTGAACCTATAAATTGCCATATTAGAAGGGTTTGGTTCATTGTTCTTGTTAACAATTGGACTTTAACTATTTCTCACTCTAGGGGCTCTAGGTGAGTCATGGTTAGAGTTACAATTATTGGTCTTTGGCTATCTCTCATGCTAGGGGCTCTAGGTGAGTTATGGTTGGAGATACAATCACTCTTTCCACATTCATTGTATCTAACGTTGCCATTTTACATTACCGTGTTAATATTGGGACTCAATTTAGCATCGATTTGTAGAATGTGTTCACATATGTTGGTTGAGTTTTAATGTTTGAGAGGTTCTCGGCACACTCTTCAACCGTTAGCTCTATGAATGGGTATAAATTGGATTAAGGCAAGAACGAACCCTTAACTAAAATTGGATGTCCTTAATGTCTAACAACCAACTATTTATGCACTTATGTATGGTGAATTTATTGAACCTTGTGTGACCATTTTCATGCATCTCTCCAATCCACCCTTTTATTTATCACTTTAAACACCATTCTCACTCTTCCATGTTCTCTTTGTTTTTATTTATTTTCATTTTCATTCTATACACACACACACGCACACCACATTGTACATACATTTCACACACACCATTCTCACCTTTTCACATTCTATTTACATGTTTACAATAAACTCTAGAACTTGATACGGTTGACGAATCACACCTCCCTGCGGATTGATACCCTCGCTTGCCGCTTTACTAGTCTTTTGCTAGTTTAGAGCACATTGCAGAGGAAACCCCTTTTACATAGAAAAAATCTTTTGATCCTCACGATTCTTTCAACGACGGAAAAAGTGAGTATCAACTAATAATAGCCTCACCAAGTGGAAATCTAATATCATTAATGTCATCTTGAATTCTAAAATTCTATATATTTTGTAAGGTCCTCATTTATTAATTGGCTTATTTCGTGAACAAACCACATTTTAGGGTTTAAATTGTAAGGGTGATGTGTAAAATCGTGTTATAAAAACCTAACTCGTAAGTGCACGAATCGTGAGATAAGTACAGCGACAAGTAGGGATTGTTCCCATGAGGAAAAGTGATTTATCAACTAAAACTAATTCTAATTAAAGCTAAGCAATTAACAGTAACCAAGAGATTTGAGATTGATTTGATTGATTTGAGATTAAAACTATATTAAACTAAGAAAGCAGTTAACAAGAATATGTGAATGTGATCAAGAGGTGAGAGAACTAGGTCATCAATGCTCCCCAACTATGTTTACTCAATGCTTCGAATTGACTTTTATAAAAGAATGTTAATCAAGTTTAGGGTTCGTTCTTAAATTATGTATAATTAGTGCTATGTGGTCCTGGAATAAATTAAGTATTCTCTATTGCAATCTACCTCAAAACCTGCGTATAAACTATAGCAAAAAACACATCAACCATATACCAAGCATTCTCAATTAAGTCTACCCCAAAACCTGTGTATAAACTGTAACCTAAAACCCACAAAGCACACAATCAAGTATTCTCAATCACAGTCTACCTCAAAACCTATGTATAAACTATGATTGAGAATCCATTAAGCATAAGAACAAGAGAACTGAAAATAACGTGCGATATCCTGCTACAATAAATTCCATTCATTCAATTGCATATCGGCTGAGAATAGTGAAACCCACGCGCATCTCAACCTTTAACATATCAAACCCTAATTTCAAGTTGAGCACTAACCATGCATCAACAAGAGGAAATCACAAATTGAATGAATCAAAACTTGAATTAAGAAAATATAATCAATTCTAACAAAGAGTATTCATAGAGGTTCACATTAAATCCCTAGTATAGATTTAGTTATACATCAATGGAGAAAACAAAAACATAGAAGATGAGAAGAAAGAACCCATTATGGTCATATAATCTTGTATCGAATTCCTCGTCGTCTTCTTGCTTTCTAGTATCCTCCAAGGATGGAAGAAAGAATAGCTCCCAAGTTCGTGGTCTCCAACCTCCCTTTTGACAGCCCTCTGATATCTATTTATAATAGCTCAAAACCTAAGTCTCTCGCTGACCTAGACGAACCAGGTTTTTAAAAAGACCGCTGCACATACCGCTAGGTAGGCAAGTTGCCTATCCCGCGGTAATTGTTTTACAACACCACTGGACTTGACCGCTAGGTAGGACAGCAAGGTAGGTATTGCCTAGGGAGCGGTCCGTTGAATGATGCATCACTGGAGATGGGCGCAAGGTGGGACCGCAAGGTGGGTACCTGCCTAGGCTGTGCTAATTTGGAATCAACACCTCTTGAGCTTGACGCAAGATAGGACTGCACGGTAGGCATGTGCCTAGGCCGTGCAAATTCATAAACTTTCTTTTGTAGATTGAGACTTTGATTTACCGCAAGATGGGCATTGCCTTCCCCACGGTAATTGGCAGATTTTCACTTTTTATCATCCTTCGACACCATCTCTTCCACAATCGGATATTCACGCCACTTCTATTAAAGAGATTTGCACAGCTCAACAAGCACATCAAACCACCCAAAAGGGCCTTAAGAACAAGCAAAACTAATAGGGAAAAAGGGCCAAAATATAAGTAGAATCTAGACCGATCAAAGGGTAGTTTAGGTAATTGAGGATCAAGCTCAAAGACCCTTTCAAGACCTCAAGGTGACAAGCACTCTAAAGGTATATCTCTACTACTTAGTTTTCTTTGAAGAGATTTAGTTGCACACACACACTTAGCATAATTGTATATGTGTGCATTCTCTTCGCATGTCACATTTCACACTTGCAATTTGTTGTTGTATATTATTGTGTGTTTATGTGTCTTGTTATTAGTTTCTCAATATTGTTCAAAAACGTCCGCGCAAGCACGATTGTGTGCTTGGCTTCTCTTTTGGTTTCACCACATTTGGTGAATCGGCGGTTTGATTGAATGAAACCGTTGTTTTAGTCCAGAAGCTTCTGATGCTTTTTTGTGGTTATGATCGGCGGCCACAACTGCCATTCGAAACCGCCATTTAGACTTAATCATTTTTCATCTCTCGGGTCTATTTATGCAGTTGTGATCGGCGATTATGAAACCGCCAACTGAAACCACCGATGATCCCCTGTTCTCTCGAGATTCAATTCAGCGGTTGAATTGGCGGTTTTAAAATCGCCGATCGTGCAAACTTGTCTTTTCACATGCCATGTTCTTGATGTCTATAAATATACCACTTTCTCATTCTCTGAACTGAGTTCTTTGACTCTTAGAACCCTAAAGATCAAAAGAGAGACACTTGAGAGAAAATCAATCAAGAACTCATTTTTAAACACTCAAAACCATTCTCATATGCATCAAAATATCATCTAGCATCTTCTAGCATATCTAGGATGCTTGCTTGCATGGGTCTTGCTCAACACACATCCCTTGGTATGTTCTTCACTAATTTCATCTAATTTTAGTATTTTATTAATCAAGGCATCTCTTTATTTACTTGCATGTTCTTAGATTATATTCTATTATACATGATAGAGATTGTTGTGTTGATTTCATTGAGTGTTATATTGTGATAGCTTCATAGGATTGCTTAATCTATGTTTAGCTAAGGTTCATGACATGCCATTTAGCTTTTGATATCTATGATTGAATTAATTGTTGTATTATCATCCTAGATAAGCATATAAGGTTCCCTAGCTCTATTTGCACTTTGGATATCATTATATATTCACATAGACAGTATTATCTTTTCATTGAGAATTAAGTCTTGATGACTAAGATTTCTTAGGACACAAGCAATTGGACTAGGTTCACTTATACCGAGATTAGATAGTGGTTGTGAGTTATATACCGAGATTAGGTTGTAATCACCTTTGCCATTAGTGGATTCGAGGTTCGAGTGTGGCTCACTTAACAGCCCGTGGTTTTTCCCGGGATTAGGGTTTCCACGTAAATATCTAGTGTCTTTTATATTTCCGCACTTATTACACATGATATATTAAATTGACTAGATAGTGGTATTTTCGAAAAATTAACTAATAACGAAAATTGGATAAAATCTGATAAAATATATTCACCCCTCTCTAGATTAATATTGAAGACACCTAAATTTGTTTCAATTGGTATCAGAACGGGTTCCTAGATATACTTAGGTGATCCTAGCTCATTTTGGTGTGTTTTGCATTTCGTGTGATCGTTTGATTTCTTCATACATTTTGCATTCATCCAAACACTATGAGTGATTTTGGGATGAGCAAAGAGAGAGAGAGTCAAGTGTAAGGCCACCGTTGCTCACCGGCGATAATTACTCCTCATGGAAGGTGAAGATGGAAGTGTACTTATGCCAAATTCATGATAAGGCATGGATGGTGGTTGAAGATGGATACGCGCCACCTATGATGACTCCTACGGGAGGAGGAGAGGAGATGCTCAAGCCTAAGGCTCAGTGGAATGCTCAAGAATTTGAGGCTTCTAACCATAAAGCGATGCATGCCTTTCTATGTGCCGTTGACGAGAATCAACACAAATTGATTCAAATTACTAGGATCGCCAAAGAGGCGTGGGACATCCTAGATACTACACATGAAGGAACCGAGGTGGTCAAGGACTCTAAGCTCCAAATCCTCCAAACTTGGTTTGAGACCATTAGGATGGAAGAGCACGAGCACTTCAATGACTTCTAAGTGAGGCTAATGGACATTATGAACCAAAGTCACCAACTTAGTGATCCTTACTCAGATAGAAGAATAAAGCAAAAGATCATGCAATCACAACCCGAAAGGTTCGAACCCAAAGTGACTGCTTTAGAAGAAAATTACACCTACAAGGAAATGAAGTCGAATGCAGTCATTGGAAGACTTCTAGCCTATGAGTTAAGAAAAGCTACCACCTTACCTCCTAAGAAGAAAAAGAATCTAGCCTTGAAAAACTCCAAGGTGGAGAAGGAGGAGGATGACTCGTATGAAGACATGGGACTCATTTCCAAGGGATTCAAGAAGTTCTTGAATGTACAAAAGAGTGGTTATAGCTCAAAGGGGGATGACTTCAAGAAGAAGAAGACCACAACCAAGAATGTCAAGCAAAACAATGAGATATCTTTAAGAGAGAAGATTCAATGATACGAATATGGAGGATTAGGGCATATCTCTCTTGAGTGTGCTAACTTGAAGGATGAAAGAGAAGGAAAGGAAATGGCTGCCACTTCAAATGACTCTTCAAGTGATGAAGAGGATGTGGCCAAATTTATGGCGCTTGCTAGCTCTCACAAGCGGGACAACAAAGTGAAAGTAGTTGAAGAAAGTCCCTCAAGCTTGAATGATTGTGAGAATAACTACTTTGCCTTTCCAATCTCCTACAATAAAGAAGAGGAAGAGAGTCATGAGGAAAATGACTCAAGTGAAGATGACTCCTCATCTAACTCCACAAATGGATATGTGGAGAAAAAGGTTCTTGTAATAGCTCGCTGAGTTCAAAAGCTTAGAGATGAAGACCAAGAGAAAGATTCAAAGATTGAGAGAAGAGAATCTAAACCTTTCAACTCATGTTGACCACTTAAGTGAACAAGTGGAAAAATCCAAGAAGATTGAAAATAACCTAAGAGAAAAATTAGACTTATCTATGAGGAATGAAGAAGAGTTGAGAGTAGAAGTAGTCAAAGCTAGAAGTCTACTCATCAACATGACCATGAGCAAAGAAAAGCTTGATTGGATGATTAATGACTTGAAGGTTCCTTGTGACAAGAAAGGTTTTAGCTTTAAAGATGACAAGGAGATTCTCACCCTAACAAGACCATGTTTGTCAAGAGCTTAGACAACAAAGAAACTTCACCAGTGCAAACTCCTAAGAAGAAGATTGATCTAGGACAATGCGTTCATAGTGAACAAGTAAAGGTAGCTCTAAGAAGACAACCTTAAGCTCAACCTACAGGAGTTCATCATGCTAACTTCCCTAAACCTCAAATCCATCAAGGGAAATGACCGATCATGCAAGCTCAACTAAGGAAGCAACCAAGTCTTGGTCAACAACAAAGAAGGAGAGATCCTATCGAACAACCAAGACAACCACAAAGACATAGAAAGGCTCCTACGCATGCAGAAGGACATGGTATGATTCATAACTTTATCCCTACATGTCAATTTTGTGGTATTGATGGTCTTATTAGACCAAATTGCTTTCATCACATTAAAATGTGTAGAGTTAAAAGCATGATTGAAAAGAAGAAGGCTAGAGCCAGAATACATGTTCATAGGAAAGATAAAATCCAGTTACATGATCCTATGACATCTAGAACTCTTAAACCTTTAACCACTAGGAAGAAAAGTGTTTCACCTAAGTGGATTAGAAAAGATGAACCCTCCTGCTATTGTGCTATATTTTCTCTCATAGGTTCAACTAAGTCCAATGGACATGGTAGGTCTATAGGACCTCATACCCTTAATTGTTGCAGGGTGGTGATTGACCCCATATGGGGAACTCAAGTAAAGAGGGCTATTACATACTTGTTGCTTGCAAAAAATTAAATTTTTTTATGCTTCTTTGTTGATTGCTTGAGTAGCTTGGTTGCACATATATTATATGTTATTTTCTTCAATAAGTGTGAACCATGCTTTAATTACAATCCATGTCATATTTATGTTCAAACATGCATTTTGGACTAGAAGATCTACATAGGAAGTACGATTTGAATGACTTATAGTTATCTCCATGACATGATGATTCATTTATAACATGCTAATGACCTATGAAAAGCATGAAATTCAAATGACATGCTACAAATGAAAAAGTATGAATTGATGATTGCAATTTCTTAAATGCAAAACAATGTGTGAAAAGGCTAATGAGACTCAAATGAATAAAGGATCTTGTATCTACTCAAAAGATTTTACAATCCAAATGTCTCTCTTTCTTTATTGGTTGAATATGGTTACTAACATACTGGTATCATTTCCGGAAAAATCGAATAGGGTGCAAAGTCACTCACACCATGTTTCACTTATAAAGTTGGATATAGTTGCTATTAAATTGAAATCAATGAAATCTCTATATCCTTGCTTCTCTCATGACAAATGGTGAAATTGGTTTGAATTCTATTGGAAACCTTTGTCATTTGTTTTGCCAAATACTATTGTATTTTGGACTTGCCCGAAAAAATCGAATAGGGTGTAAAGTCACTCATGCCATGTTTCGCTTATAAAGTTGGATATAGCTCCTCTTAAATTGAAATCAATGAAATCTCTATATCCTTGATTCTCTCATGACAAATGGTGAAATTGGTTTGAATTTTATTGGAAACCTTTGTCATTTGCTTTGCCAAATACCATTGTATTTTGGACTTGAATGCAACATGTCTTGTATGCAAAACATTTTTATTTGCACATTTTCATAAAATAAATCTTCGTGTTTCTCTCCAATTATTTGAGTTGCATAAAGTGGCTTATATGATTATACAAATATCTTGTATGTTACTATCTCTCTTTGCTACAAGTGACCCGATTGGGGAATACTCCTTTGCCTATATCATGACAAAAAGGGAGAGTAGAATGTGGTGGTAAGGGGAGTTAAATGCATATGTTGGGGAGATTACAAATTGATTGGGAGTAACCTATTGAGGGGGAGCATTGCTTTCACATACATTGCAGAATATTGTGCTTAAATTGTTAAATGCAAATGCCTGTTTTATTTTCACTTGATTATCTCACATACACTTACTTGGAAAGTGTAATTTTTTGTTCTGAAGGGTTGATAGTTCTACAAGAGATTGGAGACTTGAAGTTTTTTTTTTCATTTTAATATCTCTTTATAATGTAGAATATCATTGTTATCTCACAGCTTCAATTATGTTGTGAGGATCAATGTGAGTGGTGGTTTTGTCACGAAATAGCCAAAGGGAGAGATCGTAAGGTCCTCATTTATTAATTGGCTTATTTCGTGAACAAACCACATTTTGGGGTTTAAATTGTAAAGGTAGTTTATGTGATTGAGGATCAAGCTCAAAGACCTTTTTCAGACCTCAAGGTGACAAGCACTCCAAAAGTATATCTCTAGTGCTTAGTTTTCTTTGAAGAGATTTAGTTGCACACACACACTTGGCATATTTGCATATGTGTTAATTCTCTTCACATGTCACATTTCACGATTGCACTTTGTTGTTGAATATTATTGTGTGTTTATGTGTCTTGTAATTCGTTTCCCGATATTGTTCGGAAATATCCGCACATGCACAAATGTGTGCTTGGTTTAACGCGAAGATCGTCTTCGGAGAATGCCCTTGGCTTCTCCTTTGGTTTCACCACAATTGGTGAATCGGCAGTTTGATCAGCGGCCATGACCGCTGAATGAAACCGTAGAAGCTTCTGGAGCTTTTTTGCGGTTATGATCAGTGGCCACGACCGCCGTTCAAAACTACCGTTTAGACCTGATCGTTTTTCATCTCTTGGTTTTATTCTGCAGTTGTGATCGGCGGTTATGAAACCACCAATGATCCCCTGTTCTCTCGGGATTCAATTCAGCGGTTGAATCGACGGTTTCGAAACCACCGATCATGCAAACTTGTCTTTTCACATGCCCTATTCCTGATGTCTATAAATATACCACTTTCTCATTCTCTGAACTGAGTTCTTTGACTCTTATAACCCTAAATATCAAAAGAGAGACACTTGAGAGAAAATCAATCAATAAATCATTTTTAAACACTCAAAACCATTCTCATATGCATCAAAATATCATCTAGTATCTTCTAGCATATCTAGGATGCTTGCTTGCATGGGTCTTGCTAAACACACATCCCTTGGTATGTTCTTCACTAATTTCATCTAATTTTAGTGTTTTATTATTCAAGGCATCTCTTTAATTACTTGTATGTTCTTAGATTATATTCTATTATCCAAGATAGAGATTGTTGTGTTGAATTGATTGAGTATTGTATTGTGATAACTTCATAGGATTGCTTAATCTATGTTTAGCTAAGCTTCATGACATGTCATATAGCTTTTGATATCTATGATTGAATTAATTGTCATATTATCACCCTAGATAAGCATATAGGGTTCCCTAGCTCTATTTGCACTTCTGATATCATTATATATTCACATAGGCAATATTATCTTTTCATTGAGAATTGAGTCTAGATGGCTAAGGTTTCTTAGGCCACAAGCAATTGGACTAGGTTCACTTATATCGGGATTAGGTTTTAATCACCTTTGCCATTAGTGGATTCGAGGTTCGAGTGTGGATCACTTAACATCTTGTGGTTTTTCCTGGGATTAGGGTTTCCACGTAAATAGTTAGTGTTTTTTATATTTTCGCACTTATTACATTTGATATATTAAATTGACTAGATATGGGTATTTTCGAAAAATTGACTAATAACGAAAATTGGGTAAAATCTAATCTAATAAAATCTATTCCCCGCCCTCCCCCCCAAGATTAATATTGAACACACCTAAATTTTTTTCATATTTCACTTTTTTTTTTTTAAATAAATAAATAAAACCCTAAACCTCTATACATTTCGGTGATATAAAAATGAAAATTGAACAATTTGCATATAAATTACAAATTGAAATCTGAAGATTGAAAATGAAGAGCTGAAAATGAAAGGAATTAATGAATCAAAGATCAGAGAAAACGTACTTGTCCCAATTAATCTCGGTTTGCAAGAACCCTAATTCATAAACTGAAATTTTATCATAATTGACCAACAAAAATAAAGAACTAACATTTTCATGGATGAATCATACAGTAGAAATCAGAAGATGAGGAGAGAAAAATCAGAAGATGGCACAATGAACACGCTTTTTGTGTCGTTATCAAATTGCGAATTCAAAAGATATTTATAATGATGTTCCTACGCAAAGTGCTCTAAAGTTTTGAAAACTAGTAAAGCGTTAAGTGAGGGTATCGTCCATAGGGAGATGTCATCCATCGATCATTCCATGTTTTAGTGGTTATTAAAAGCAGTGTAAATGGGAACATGGCAATGGTGAGAGTGGTGTGTGTGAAGGGTAAGCATGTTCGTGTGTGTGTGAGGTGATGAGATAGGAAAACAAAAAGATAACTAAGGATAGAAATGTAACCGGGTGCTTGCCTTTCTAAGTTACGAAAATAAAGATGGCTTAGAGAGAGAAATAGATGGACACACAAGGTACTCATGGCCACCATGACATTCGTGCCACTCATAAAAGCTAACCACATAAAACACTACAAGCCTTTGATACGACCTCTAAATATGGAAATGGGGAGAGTCGCCTAGTCATCGGTTGCTACTCACCGATGGTGTATCGCGTGAGCAACGACGATAAAAGGTTAAACATAAAAGCTAACCCTCGATCACTACTCATTAAGGGTGTATCACACAAGCAACGACCAAGGGGTAGCCTAAGGGAATATTAAAGGATCGACCATCGGTCGCTATTCACCTATCACGTGTAAGCAACAACCATATAATGGAAGCATTAAGTGTAAATTCGGACCCTTGATCAATACTCACCGAAGGTGTATCGCACGAGCAATGACCAATGGTCGTATAAAGCATGAAGGTCTAAAGAACCGAAATCCACAATGGCATGGTATGTACTCATCATGAATTTCACCAAAACAATTAAGGGCATAATGAAGGCCAAGAGTTGATGTACCTACTTAACCCTAATTCTCAAACACTCAAATCAATCCAAAACATGCATTTCGAAATATCCATTAACATACACACAATCAAGGGTTGTTTGATTAATCTACTCCAAAATTACATTAATTTACTTCTAATCCCAATCATGAACACATATCAATTTCTACCCTACATGCCATGAATGTAAAAACAAAAGATATCCCTAAATATGCATCTAGGAGGGTTGTCAAGCCTATTCAACACAAGTCAAGAATCAATACCAAGCAATTGAATGAGACAATACTTGAAAATATTAAATACAAGTTAATCACATAAATAGAACTAGTGTTAGGTTTACATATTTCCCTAATGGGGATACACATCAAATAAAGAAAATGCAAGAGATTAGTAAAAGAGAAAACCCAAGGTGTCAATCTCGGATCTTCAAGCTCGAATAGGAACCCAATTATCATCTTGGATCTCCAAGCTCCATTGACTCTCCTCCTCCTCATAGACAAGGTTGAGTGGCTCTTTCTTATAAATCTCCTCTAAATATGGGTGGTTGCAAGTGGAAGGTGGTGATGGTGAGGCAATCCATGGAGGAAAACCTCCATGGATGCCTTTGAAGGTCTCTCTCTCTTTTGTTGTGTGAAGAAGATGAAGTGTAGAAGAGAGGGTTTCTAGGTTATTTTGGGTTAAGAGTTGATGGGTATTGTGAAGAAAGTGGTGTATTTATAGGCTTGGGAGGTTAAGACACGGTTTAGGCATGAAAGGACAACATTGCCCTTCTAAAATGGCCCAAAAACCCGTCATTCGGTGTTGGAGAGTGTAGTGTGCGGGTCAAGTGCAGGTAAAGGACCCGCACTGTACCCGCACTTTATCGATTCTTCAATATTTCAACTCCCAGGTTTCCCATATAATGCAAGTCCAACGTGGGAATTCCCACTCTAGAAAGTGTAGAGTCCGGGTCTGCGGGTAAGGGACTTGCAATGTATCCGCACTTTATGGCATTCTGTGATCTTCTTCAATCCTTCAGTGTGTGGGAATTCCTATGCTGGAAGTGTGCAGGTTGAGTGCGGTTTGATGACCTACACTGTACCCACACTCTTGGAGCTTCTAATGGTTTTTGTTCTTCTTTTTGCACAATTTGATCCCCTTTTCGCACAAAAGTCTTGAATTCCGCTTCCAACAACAGAAATGCACAAATACTTGAAATTACAATCAAAGAGCCTGTTAACTAAAAATTGTCACTGGGGTGGATTTACAATTAATAATTCACGTGACTGTGATCGAGATAGATCTCAGTCGGCGAGGTATCAAGTAGTTCGATACCTTAGATTCTCAGTAAAGGAGGTTCAAATATCAAGGCTATATTGAATGGAAATAACTAGTAGAAAGGTTTATATATTACTCATCGGGTATGTAGGTGTCGAGGTATCGGGATACCAGGCTAGTGCGGTCGTGGGGTACCAGGATCTGGTAATTTGGCTTCTGCGTTCTCTGGTGTCTCGGGGTATTTTGGAGGTTTCGACCCTGACCAGGATTAATGGAGGGTGCATTCTAATGGGAGGGTACAGGATCCCCCACCTTGTATCCGAATACTTCTCTTAGGTAGATGGAAAATTCTTCTTTGAACCCTCGCCATTTTTAGTGGTTAACAGAGCTCATAAGAGACGCAAAAACACACAAAAACGAGACAAAGGATAAGGAAATGAGGGCCAAAATATATAACATATTTGGCATGATCACACAATAAGGTGTTTATCTTTTATCTTTTCTTTCGTCAGGAGGTGGGAATGATCCAGAAGCTTTCATATCATTATTTGAAAATGAATGGATAAAGCTTTATTTGATATATATACCTCTTTGGCTGTTGATGAAGATATCATATAGACCGATATAGTTGTACTTCTCAACACCATTGAAAAAAGCCTAGATCATCATCTAGAAGGTTTTTTTTGTTTGTATCTATCTATTCCACTAAGTGAACTTTGTCACTTTACAAATGTCTCTCTCTATTTTAAGCCAGCAAAAAATTTCATGGCAGGTTATATTTTCACCCCTAGACTATTACCTATTCCTTTTGAACTCATCGGGTTATAGTAATTTTCCTTTCAAAGAAACTAATTTTTTTTAAAAGGATGCTATAATTCAAGCCCAACTTCACACTTTTATATATAGTATTTCGTGGCAAGCAAATTACTATACAATCCCTGTTGTGTTACTATTACTAAGATATGTTTATTAAGTAATTCTGACTTTCAAAGAAAATCTAAGGGATGCTATAATTAAAATATTACTAAAACATATCTATTAAGTAATTATATAAACTTTAAGGGTTGTAGTTGTAATTATATTTTTGAAGAAATTATATTAATAAAAATCAAATAAAAATAAAAATAAAATAAAAAAATACTCAAAGAAATTAAAACAAAAACAAATGGGGGGCTATAATTCCAGCCGACAACTCCCCCATTTTATATAGTTAATAGATATTAGAGTTCTTGTGTAGCTAATACATTATGGGCGTGTTTGATGCCTAAGATTGGACTGGGATTGGACTAAAATAGTCCAAAGCCCATGTTTGGAGGCCACTCTAGACTGGACAATAAAATCCAGCGTGCCCCATTTTTTGTCAAATAGTCTTGCGTTTTGTGGGACAACTAAACCCAACAAATTGCTGGGTTTATTTAGTCTTGCACTGTTCAGACTATTTTTTTTATAAAATTTTTAATTTTTAATTTTTTTTTCTTTAACCTTTACTCTCTCTCTCTCTCTCTCTCTCTCTCTCTCTCTCTCTCTCTTCAAGCTTTCCTCTTTCTTCAACCTTTCTTCTCTTTCGTCAGACTTTCTTTTTCATAAAAATTTCCATCTCAATTGTTCCACCACCACTCAAGCTGCAACCACCAACACTCCATTGTTCCACCGCCAACACCAAAGCTGCAGCCACCACCACTCCATCTCTACCACTTGGTGATGATTTTTTTTTTTTTTTTAATTTTATCTTCTTTAATTGTTTATGATGTTGATTGAGAAAATAAAAATGAATGAGGATGATGATTGAAGAAGAAGATGAAAATCGAACCCAAACCTTCCAAAAAAGAATTTTTTTTTTTAATTCTTTAATTGATGATGTTGATTGAGAAAAAAAAATATATAATGGTGATGATGATTGAAGATTGAAAAAGAAGATGGAAATCAAACCCAAATCTTCCAAAGTAAATTTTGTATTATTTTTCTTTAACTAATGATGTTGATAAAGAAAAAAATGTAGATAATTGAAAAAGAAAAAGTCTAGATCTACCAAGAAAAACAATATGTACTTGATGTTGTTAATGATGATTACAAAAGAAAAGTTTATGATTTCATTTTTTTTCCCTCTAATTTTATCTCTTGCAAAAGATGGAGATGGAGATCTGGTCCCTTCAAAAAAGAGATGGAGATATGAAATTTTTTTTAATTTTGTCTCTTGCCAAAGAGGGAGATGTCGGATCTTCCAATAAAAAATGTTCTTTAATTTTTTTAATTTTCTTTTTATTTAATAACAAGATTTGCATTGCAATTTTCCCAAAAAAATTATTATATTTAATCCAATCTCATGTTTCATCATGGTATTAATTCAGTCCAGTCTCATATTCCTCCAAACACAGTATATTATTAATTTAGTCCAATCCAATCACATCTAATCTCAGTCTTATCTTAATCCAATCCAATCTCATCTCATCTAATAGTCCAATCCAATCCTGTGCACCAAACAGTGCCTATAAACACAATTGGCTTTGTTATTATCTAAACCGGAATTTGAATTATGTCCATCAGAATCACATGTAAACCAAATCTTCAACTATCAAATAAAGATAAAAAGGCAATTTATTAAATTATGAACAAGTGCTATATTATTATTATTCAGTAATGCTACACATCCCACCTAAAATCCCACATTTTTCATCCCAACACATGTGGCGTGTGAGGTGTCAAATGCAACATGTGTTAGGATGAAAAAGATGAGATTTTAAGTGGGATGTTTAGCATTATTGATGTTCAATATTCATCCACCAGAAAACCATTTGTTTTTTACTTTGTGTACAATGATAAACAAAGTACACAAACGATGCTCCATGGTAACGATCAGAGACAGCAACTGCTCCTCCATTTTTCCCTCCAATCAACCATGAAAATCTCCACATTCAAGAAGAAGAATACAAACACCAAAACCCATCATCGACTTCTAAGGAGCTTATTATTAGTAGCTGGTTGGCCAAGATTTGTAATCTGTTGGGTAATAATGGGGCCATTAGAGGGCTATTTGGGTCTACCGCTAGTGTGGCCATGTTCATCATCTGGTGGTGGTTAAGGCACCGACGGACTTGGAGAGAAAGTGTAGATTATTTGAAGCTCACTATCAAACAAAAAGATGAGGTATGATTTTATTTGTTTTAGCTTAAGGTGTTTGTGAAAATGCCAACAAGAGAATGCACAGAAACTAGTGCTGCTTGATATATGGTTAACAAATGCACTTACTTGACTCCTTTTTTGTACCTCATAACTCAATATTTGCTATGTTTTTTTCATGGAAAATCACCCAACTCTTGCATCAAATTGCTCAAATGAATCAAGTGCTAGTGGCCCGTCATAAGGTTCTGACTTCAAAACTACCTAATTGATTATTACATTAGAGGATTATATTAGAGGATTACATAGCAATTCTTCCTCTCAGTTGCCTAATTAGGTTGTACTACTTTTATGTTTATAATAAATAGAGTGAAATTCATTTTCATCCCTTTAGTTTGACCTAATAACCAAACTGGTCCCCCGGTTTTCAGAATTATGGTGACATGTCTCTCTAGTTACCAAATATCTGTATTTTGGCCCATGCCATTCAAAGATTCTGTCAAGAATTGCTATGTCAAAAATCCTTATATTCATGGATGTTGGAAGTAGAAAATGGACTATGTTTTTTTTTTTTTTTGGTAGATACTAGATAGATTATAATTTACATCGAATCTTATGTTTAGTTTTCAAGACTTTTTTTAAGCTTTCAAGACTTGTATCAGGCATGGAGTGCAGCCTCAACTCATCTATTCATGTTCATTTACTCTACTGTATGATTGATTATATATCCAGTTGCATCTATTATTCACGTTCATTTACTCTCTCTATTGTATAATTGATTACACATCCAGTTGATGCAAAATGAACTAAGCCTGGATTTTGCTCGCATTGTTAACTCAAGTTTTTGTCATTTTCAAAGAGGACAAACTTAACAAGAAGATCACTCATCACATTAAATCAAGCACAATATCGTGCATGCACGGATGTTTCCAATAAAGCATCGGGAAACACATTACAATAAACAATACCACACTTAGATCTAACAATAAGGTGCATGTGTGGAAAATGAAGAACACACACACATGAGATTTGAACTACACATGCAAGATGAGTAAAACATGCATGATAAGTGTGTGTGTGTGTGTGTGTGTGTGTGTGTGTGTAACTAATCTTTTCAATTAAGAGTCAAGACAAGTTAGCTACCTTCCTTGAAGTACTTAAAGTCCACAATGAGGTCCAGTAGCATTTGAAGAGAATTCTTCGAGCCTAAGCCACCCTTACAATTTTAAACCTCATTGAGATTTTGACAATGAAATAAGTCAATCAAAAAGTGAGGCATTTACAGTTAGACTTAGACGGAAGTTCCATTATGCATTGGGAGTGGCTCTTTTCCCATAGCTTGATAATAGGCTTGTAATTGTCTCATTTGGCTTTTCACTACCCAAGCGCATCATCCTTATGCCTCTCAATGGACGCATCCCACTTGCGCACCGACTTAAGGGTAGCTCGGCCCTTATCTCTAAAGAAATAGTGGGTAGTGATAAAACCTCGTTGCAGCTCCCGTAGCATCACAGCGTCATAGGCCGGGGATCTTTGGTAGCAGTCAATGGCTTACAGCTTCAGCTCAGCTTTGGCTTCCCTGGACAGAACTTTCGTCGAGACCTTTTGCTAACTTAGTCCTCAACCATCCGGACAAAATTGGCTTTGGCATCTTTAGCTTTCCTCTCAACTTCCAGCATCGCATCATGAGTAGAAGCCATTGTCTCCTTCAAAGACTTGGACTCCCCCTTAACCGATGTTAGTGCACAAGTGATTGGTCTATAATCACTATATAAGGCTTGTGAGTAGTAGTGGTGGGTTACGTTCCGAGAATGGTGTGACTATAGGTCAACCTAGACTGTAAACATCATTACATATAGCGGATTTGAGGATGGAGTGGCTAGGTGGCTAGCCCGTGAGTTTTGCCCAGTTGGAGGATTTCTCACGTAAACCAATTCAATGTGTTTTTATTGTTTTCCGCAATTTAATTACATTGATCGTGTTTGATTATAATTGGGTTATTTTTGTAATCTTGACTAATCTGAAAAAATTTGTAATAATTGGTTAACAAACCATTCATTCCCCAACCACCCCCCCCAGGTTGTATTAGACACACCCCGTTTATTTTCAAGTTAGATGGATAGCCCATGAGTTTTGCCCAGTTGAAGGGTTTCTCACATAAATCAATCAACGTGTTTTTATTGTTTTCCGCACTTATATATTGTTGATTGCTTGCTTGTTGCTATTGGGTGATTTGATAATATTGATTAATCGAAAGTTGGTAATTATATTTTAGTAAAACCTATTCACCCCAAGTTGTATTAGACACACTTTGTTGACTTTCATATATCGATGGCTTTGAAGGGTCGATAAATAGGGGGTTCCTTGACTCGATATGGATTGATTATGGATTAGGTCGATGACTTTTGAGAATGACTAGATCAATCTCTATTAGATTGTGGAGCAGAAATTAATGCTAGAAGAGAATTGCAGTAGATCTATGCTTTGAGAGCTTTCATGTATATGAAATGAGAAAATCAGGACCCATTTCTCTAAGAAAGGGTCTGTTTTTTTTTTAGTGAAGCCTTTGAGTTTTCACCACTCTTGCCCTTTATGAGAGCATGGATCTCGGGCCCTTAATTGCCTATTTTGATTTATTCAAATCTGGCAATAAGGGCCTTGTTAGACGTTGGGATTTGTCCAGTTGGAGGGTTTCTCACACAAATTAATCAACGTGTTTTTATTGCTTTCCGCACTTATATATTGTTGATTGCTTACTTGTTATTGTGTGATTTGATAATATTGATTAATCCAAAGTTGGTAATTATTTTTGAGTAAAACCTATTCCCCCCAAGTTGTATTAGACACACTTTGTTTATTTTCATGTATCGATGACTTTGAAGGGTTGATACCTAGGGGGTTCCTTGACTCGATATGGATTGATTACGGAATAGGTCGATCGACTTTTGAGAATGACTAGATCAATCTCTATTAGATCATTGAGTAGCAATAAATGCTGGAAGAGAATTGCAATAAAGCTATGCTTTAAGAGCTTTCGTGTATATGAGATGAGAAAATCAGGACCCGTTTCTCTGAGAAAGGGTCTGGTTTTTATAATGAACCCTTTGAGTTTTCACCACTTATGCCCTTTATGAGAATATGGATCTCGAGCCCTTAATTGCCCGTTTCGATTTATTCAAATATGGCAGTAAGGGCCTTGTTAGATGTTGGGATTTACCTAACATCTGTTATGATTGTGATTATTTAAGGTGCTTTTGACCACATGTCTAGTTTGACCAGATGCCTTGACGGATTAGGCTAAGTTCTGGGCCTTTTGATGTGTCCCGAAAGGGCTTGAGACGTTTCTATGTTTTTATCCTTTGTTTAATTGAGGGCTTGACTATTAGGCTAAAAGTCTATATTTTGATCACTACATATAGTAAAATCTGCAATGGGTATAGGGCGGGGATAGGTTTTATAATCTCCACTCCACCTTATTCCGCTTAAAATATAATCTTTGTTTATTTAGTTTTTTAGTTCAATGTTTATGTTTTAAAATGAATGATTTTATTTGTTTAGTTTTTAGATTTATGTTAATGATATGATTTTCAATAAATTTTTTTAGAATAACTTTATCTATTATATCATATTCATTGGGTTATATATTTATTATTTTAATAAATAATTTATTTATTTATTACAAGATTTTAATAAATAACGTTGACAAATAGGTTAAATAGGGTAAATGAGGTGGGGATGAGGAAAGCATACCCTGCCCCGCTCCATCTATTGTAGAGTTTTATAAGGGGATGGGTCCAAAAAATAAATGGGGTTGCAAGGTCAGGTTCCAACTTCCAACATACTATATTATGGTCGTTATGGTGCCTATAAGATTTTTCTATATCTTTCACCACAAATGTTATATGGAATTTTTATGCACAAGATTAACAATATCCACTAAATTTGGTAAATCCAAACCACTCAATTTATGGATTAGTTGGAAGAGATGAAGCTACAAACATATAGCTTGTTAATAACTAACTTCAAAATTATGCAAGCAATTTTCTTAGGAAATTATTAGGGTTAATTGCACTAACTTACCCTTAGCTTAGTAAATCTAGCAAAATTTTAAAAAGATACCTAAAATTAACACAAACTCCCATTTCCATCAAGTCAATCCGTTATCTTTAATGATTGACTAATCTTGACCCTTGGAAAGCCAAATATACTCTTGCCACATCATCACAAACATAAAATATTTTTTAATTAAAAATTAAAAAATCAAAATTAAAAAAACAAATCAAGACAATCTACCGATGGTAGAGCTCCACCGTCGAAGAAAACAAGAGATCTTTGATGATCTCCTCTTACCGGAAGAGATCAACTTCTTGCAGTTCGTAAAGAAAGCTCATCTGCGAACTGAGGATGTTTCCATCGACGGTTGATAGATTATCTTTTTATTATATATTTTTTTTCAATTTTAATTAAAAAATATTTTATGTTTTGGATGATGTAGTAGGGCTATATTTAGCTTGCCACAAGTCAAGGTTAGTCAACTGTTAAAGTTAACGGTTTGACTTAATAGAAAGGGGTGTTTGTGTTAATTTAGGACATCATTTTGAAATATTGCTAGATTCAATAAAGGGTATGTTAATGCTATTAACCCAAATTATTATTCTAATCAAAATGGAAACGTACCTTATATCTTTGAACCATCAAGAAATTCATTTAGATATTATATTCCAATACATGTACAAATGTATGATTGTGTTATTCATTGAATATATAGTTTTAGTATAACATGTAAAAAAAAAAAAAAAAAAATTATTCCGTATAATATATTTTTTTAAAAATTATAAATTATATTTGCAATCATGGTATTTACCCAATATCAATATTATATTGTATCATATTTATGTTAATTTATTGTCAAAAATGTAATTTATTTGATGCATTATTAGTTGTTTTATCTTATACTAGAGTTTCAAGAAAAAAAATCTATACATCCCACTGCTATTGAAATGAGTAATATAAGACTTCCAAAATTGATATCCTAGCTTCTGAAGTGTTAATTTAATTAATATGGTATGTGTAAAATGAAATAAATCATCATTAAGAGAAAATGTTCTTTAAATTTATAGCACTCTTTTCTCTCCTACTTTTGTGATTATCACTATGTTAATAATTTAAGTTTAAATGGCAGTAAAGTATAGCGATAGACAAAAATACTCCCATTTTACTTTATTCTTTTATTCTATCATTTTTTCTTTGATTTTTTTTTTAAAAAAAAAATCCTCCATTGATTGAGGTGAGGTCACTACTATCAATGGAAATTTAACAACCTCCAATGGAGGTCAATCGAAGCACCAATTAAAATAAAAATAAAAACTGGGGCAATAAATCTCGAATGCCCGGCAATAAGTCTCGGTTATGGCACCTAAGACTTGTTGCCCCAATTTTAACCTCCATTGGCGGTCATTTAGAGGTCAAACAGACCTCCAATGGAGGTCGTTATCTTTTTCTTCAACGACATCCATAGGAGATCTGTTCGACCTCTATTGATGGATCTCCTCCATTCCATCAATGGAGGTTTTTAAAAAATAAAAATAATAAATAAATTGGAGCGTTTTTGTCTCACCACAAATAAGAATTATTAATGTAGTTATAGTTTCAAAAGTCAAGTTGGATTTGGTGCTACTTATCCTTTTTCTATCTTAAGGGAAATGCTTTGATACTACTAAGCATATACACCCAACTAACGTGTATTGCACCATATGACGAATGGTGAATGCAAGCAACTTAGTTTCCAGGGCCTTGGCATTCTTAGTTTTAATAAGTAACTTTTCCAATTACACTAGCTAGAAAAGGTTTTACGCAAGCACTTAACAATATAAATGCAAATGTAAACACCATGCTTCAAGTCTCAAGAAACAAAACCATCTTTGGGATCTTAAAGCACTGGACAATTACTACACCAAAACAAAACACGAAAGCAGATCCAATCCAAATTGCACATCAAAGCATATGCAAGTGGATTGCTACACTGCATTTATATCTAGTGGTGAACTTAAAACTAAGAACACATTCATCAACGACAAAGAAGGAAATTGAACCGTAAAGCCCCATACAACCATGCTGCAAAAGGCTGATGTAAATTTCTTTCAAAAAAAAAACATCAAGAAGACAAATTGAGTTTATAAAGAATTGTACTCGTTTGCAAGCAAAACTTACTTAAACATAAAACCTGTTAACAAATTTAAATCTGATTTGTAACCGAGGAATTACATTACCTAGACATTATGACACATTTTTCTGTTTCAGTCCCCTAGCTCTTGTTAGGCATTGGACGCCGGATATCAAACTGATCCACAAACTCCAAAGGAGTGGCTGTTTCGTTCCTGATCCTCTTAATCTTGGGGCTCAGCAAGCCCCTATGATCGAATCCATATAACTTAAGGACTTGATTATCGGCAAAATTGAAAGCCCTCTCCATGCTCTTTAAGCACCTCTCAACTGGGTAATCCCCATAACTCCCACAAGGCTTGCAACCAACGAAATGCGTGACAAACGGCCACCTTTCATCACCTAAACCCGGATGGTATTTCTCCATCATCTCCTCATACCTATCAACCAATCCAGCCCAGTACCCGTGCAAATAATACTGGTTCTCAAGAAAAACCTTATCCATCCACTGATCCTTGCGTGACAACAACAAATAAATCAAAGCAGACTGATCATCAGCCTCAAAAGCCGGCCTCCCTTTCAAGTTTGCAGTCAAAATCTTGCCCGCCTCCTCTCTTACATGGCCTTTTGGCCCCATTGGCGCCCAAGCATCAAGCAAATCCAACGACCACTGACAATTCCTAAACAAAAAGCTCCCAGTATTCAAAGCAATCCATGACTTCTGATTAAACATTAAATCAGGATAGCCATGTACTACCAAGTTAAAGTTGTCATACTTGCTAACCGGAATCTCAAACACCATATCAGTGAACATAGCATCACTATCCATCCACCAAATCCATTCGACTTCCGGATGAGACAACATTAATCTCCTAAGCAATGGCAGTTTCGCCCAGTATCCAGCCAACTCCTTATCCAAATGAGCCATGTTATAAACAATCTCAATCCCATGAATTCTACAATAATCTATTTTGTTCTTTATAGATTTCAACAAATAATGGTCTCCAATTGCATTGTCACAGGGCTTCGGTGGCGATCCAGTCACCAGTAGAATCCTGGGTTTGCCTTTGACATGACTTGGAAATTCACTGTTTTGAACAAGCCAAGCTTTGCGATCCTGGTCCCAATTGGAGATTTTGGGACCAAGACTGTAGGTCACATTGGGATTCATCTCGGATGACTCACCAGGATCCTCCGGATCGTCGGATCGGATCTCCGCCAGGATGCGGTTCGTCTCTTCGATCAGGTTCTGGTTGACGGCATCGCCATCGGACCTACCTAGATTTCCAACGCCGATAGTGCCACGTAGTACCAGAATGGTCACGAAGCCACAGAGAATGGTGATCTTGATGTTGTTGAACGTTTTCTGGATCTGCCTGCCGCGTGACAATGTCTGACGACCCCCCGCCCTGCCGTTGATGGTGGTTGTAGGAAGTCCAGCGGCGCCACCTCCGCCTCCGGAGGACCTTTTCTGGGCAGTGAAATGGTCTTGGCCCATGATTGTGTGTGAGAGATCTAGATTTTTTGATTCTTTTTTCGGTGGTTGGATTCAGACAAAAGGAACTGAGATAGCTGTCCTAAAATTCTACTCTCTCTTACAATGAAAACGTAAAAACCCTAGAATATACATAATTCAAAGGAATTGGGTTTGATTGGGAGTGGAGACAAAACATGTGTCTAAACTTAAAGTCTAAACCTCACCGACTATTGGGGAGCCCTTTTTCTTATATTTGTTTGGGAGAATCGCAAATACCCCCCCGACTTTTAAGCTAATGGCAAATCAAACCCTCTAGTTTGAACAATCAGCAAACAACCCCCTACAAATTTGAACAATCAGCAAATAACCCCCTACAAATCAGCAAATAACCCCCTACATGCAGCAAAAAATGCAAGGGTTCTTAACGGTAGGGGGTTGTTTGCTGATTGTTCAAACCAGAGGGTTTGATTTGCCATTAGCTTAAAAGTCGGGGGGGTATTTGCGATTCTCCCTATTTGTTTCGCCAATCATATAATTATAAATAATTAGAAAATTGTGAAGAATATTCCAAGTAAAATACAACAAATTAATTAATTATAAATAATATTGAATTACCACCGTCCCATGGGCAAAAGCGAACCAGGAATTTTTACTAAACAGGTTTAATTTGTGCACATATATATATATATATATATATAATTTATTATAAATAAAGTTAATTATTATCCAATTTACAACTATACAATTCAATATAATTATTCAGTAAATTTTTGCTATTTTGTGTTACAAATTTTTTAAACATTCCAATCCGACTTTCGTATCTTCTAGCAAAATTTTACAATAAAAATAAGTTGCTACACTTAAACAAGTATTAATCAATAATTAGAGGGATATAATCATTTCCTCCACCCCCCAGTTTGCTATATTAGATGCTTTACCCCCTTTAGTTTCAGTAATGGCCGTTCTCCCCCCTGAAAACCAAAATATTAGATGTTTTCACCCCGCCGTCAAGATTTCCTTTAAAAAAGTAACTCTAACAGAAAATTTAAATTGAATGACCTTATTACCCTTCAACACATGATGGTAATGGTGGATGTACGCTTTTACCCCTTAATCAAACTGCTGGGACTCAACGGTGATTAAATATCAATGGTAAAAGATATTATTAAATATCAAATATTATTTGACTGATAAAAATAAAAAATGTACCATATATGTTTAAAAAAAAAAAAAAAAAATCCAGATCCAACACACAGCATATGTCTTCAATCAAAACAATATCTCACCTTCACAATATCAGATTCATAATAATATGTCCCAAACACAGAATCAGATCCAAAATAATTTTTTTTTTTAAAAAAAAAGTTAGTCTATCTATTCAAAAAAGAAAAGAAAAAGAAATAAAAGGAAAAAAAAAAAAAAACAAAAACAAAAACAAAAAAAAACAAAGAGCAGATTGAAGATCCATGGCTGCCCAGGACTTGTAGCTCCAGCTCCATGGCTACCCACGACTTGTAGGCATATGAAAGGAAGGTGAATTGAGAGATGAGAGCATCCATGTTTTTGATTTGGAGTTACATATGAAATATATCAAAAAGTTATTGTGAGAGTGGAATCATGTAAAACAGTGCTTAATTATATAGGGAATATACTTTTTATTTTATTTAGGGAGAATCGCAAATACCCCCCCCCCCCGACTTTTAACCAAATGGCAAATCAAACCCTCTGGTTTGAACAATCAGCAAACAACCCCCTACCGTTAAGAACCCTTGCATTTTTTGCTGCATGTAGGGGGTTATTTGCTGATTTGTAGGGGGTTATTTGCTGATTGTTCAAATTTGTAGGGGGTTGTTTGCTGATTGTTCAAACCAGAGGGTTTGATTTGCCATTAGCTTAAAAGTCAGGGGGGTATTTGCAATTCTCCCTTTTATTTATAGAGAGATAGGGAATCGAATTTATTAAAGACTTTATTTTAATAAATATTATAATAATTAAGAGATACAGCTGAAATCCACGTACCAATAGCGTATGAGTGAGAGAATCAATAATCCAGATTTTTCCCAGATCTTTTTTCCAGATTTTCCAAGTTTTTTTTTTTTTGGAAGATGATGTGAGATTGATGGAAGTTTTGGTTGAAGGAATCTAATTTTTCCAGAATCTAATTTTATTTTTTTCGGAATTGATTTGGCTTTTTGTTTATGAAACTTGGTTGAAGGAAAAAATAAATAAATATTATTTGGTTTCCATTTTTATTTTTAAAATTTTTTATTTATGATAATTCTGGTGAGGAGTATTAATCTCATCAACTCATTTATTTTGTAATTATTAAATTATAATTCTTTTTTTTCCTTTTTTACCCTTTCAAACTGAATATTAGAATAATAATACACAAAATATTTAAAAATTAAATGATAATTTGGAGAAATATTTATTTATTTTAAAATTTTAATATGAAATGAGATGGCTGCCAAATGTTTTTATAATATTATAAACTGAAAATTTTTAAATATAATTTTTAATGATATTTTTAACTATAATAATTTTTTTTTTTTCGGTGGGCTATACTAGGTTGGAGCCCGGCTCACACAATGACTCACCCTTGGGCCAACATGCCTTAGTGATAAAGAGCATTCATTCAGCATTGGAATGTCTCAGGTTCAAGTCATTATACTTGCAAGTGGTGTAAAAAAATTAAATAATATAGCTTGACATACAATGATTTTTATTGATCACCAAATAAATCAAGGTACCGTTTGATTTTTTAAAAAAAAAAAGAAGTTAAAATTAAATTATTTAATAATTTTGATATTAAAAAATGTTTAGTAAATTTTACAAAAGTGATTATTTGATAATCGGTTGAGTTGTCAACAATTTTAAGAAGTATGTGAAAGTTAATTTTGTAAAGTGATTATGAAATAATCCATGGTAAGAGTGAAGCGGATGACAATCAATTCACACTCCATTTATAATAATTTTTATTAATGATTATTTTATCCTTAATTAAATTATTAAACAAAATAAAAAAATTTATAAAGACGCTTAAACACAAATCTTACATCATCTCCCTCTTTTTAACATTGCATAAACCTTAAATAATACATTTTTTTTTCCTTTGTATTTTTAAAGATTTATTTGATTTTTAAGTGACCATAAATGTTATTATGCATTTAGAAACAAATGTTAACTGGGAAGTGAGTTATTAAATAAAATTAAATTTGTAATTTTTTTTTTTATCAGAATGAAAAAAAAAAAAAAAAAAAAAAAAACTTACCAAGTAATAAGGGTCAGTTTGGTATTGCTTTTGAGAAGTTAAAATCAACTTATTTTATAATTATGACATAAAATAATGTTTGGTAAAACTTCAAAAAGTGATTAATTGATAAGAGTAATGCTACATTGCCCAAATGATGTGGCAACACTTTAGACCATTCATTTAAATAATGCAAATCTTATACAATTTAAATGAATGGTCTAAAGTGTTGCCACATCATTTGAGCAACAAATTTGGGCAATATAACATTACTCTAATTGATAATCTATTAAGTTTTGACAGTGATTTTGAGAAGTAAGTGAGGGGTTACATTTTAAAAGTGATTATAGAATAATCTATTTTCAGCATTTAATGAATCTTTCAAAATATTATCATTATCCTTATGAAATCAAATTAAAATCATTTATATACCTTATTTCATCTTAAAATTAAATATTCTGATTAAATATTGATTTGATTTATAAAATCTTTTATAAATATATATTTTTTGTTCTTATGGAATTTTTTTTTTCTAATTTAAATATTCTACATATATATTGATTTAATATATATAATTAATGAAAAAAAAAATGAAATGATGTTCTAAAATCATGCATTGTTTAGTCATTGTAACAAATTTCAATACTTTTGAAATAAAATTACCAACATATGTATACTGCTTTTGAGCTATACAATAGTTTTAAAAGTACAATTAACCAAACAAATGCTGATTAACTTTATAGCTGATTATTCCTCCAGCAAAGCCAACAGTAATTATTATAAAAGTTATAGCAATACCAAACTAACCCTAAGTCTTGGGTAGGGTACCCAAGACTTATTTCCAAATTTCTTTTATTTTTTATTTTTTGTATCTTCTTCTTCATCGACCTCCAATGGAGATCGAGTTTCTTTTGACATCTAATGGAGGTCTTTTCGATCTCCATTGATGGAGGTTCTTCAAAAAATACACAAAGGAGAGAGGAAGAAAGAGAGAAAAAAAAAGTAAGAAATTAAAGTAAAAGAATAAGTTGGGGCATTTTGGTCTCACCACATACTTTGGTGTTATTTTTCTAAGAATTATTAACTAGGTGTTATCCCACAAAGTCAGCCACATTTAGTGCTATTTCCCCCTATTCTCTTTATATAAAAATAGTAAAAAATAAGTATTTCAAGAACTATTAAATTATTTTCATTTTTAATAACTAACAATAAAAATGAAGATAAATTAAAATTTTAAAAATAGTTTTTAATTTTCCATTTTAAAATTATTATTTTTAATTATATTCCAGTGAAATGATTATCTTTAATTAATTTAAATTAATTTTTTTATAAAATGATTATCTTTTTTTTTAAAAAAAAATATTATTAACCAAGGGCAATTGGTCTTTTTATTATTTCACTTTTAAGAGCAGGAGATGTATGAGTAGATAAATGCATACTTGCTCTTTAACTGTATTTAAGTCAAACTTCAGGGGTGGTGAGTGTATTTACCTCAAAAAATATTTTCTTGTATCTAATATAATTTTAGAGACTTTAATTTTATTTTACTTTGACGAGATGAGATTGGTCCAGTGGTAAACCCCCCACATCTACGCCACGAGGCCGTGGGTTGAGTCCTCCCCCTTCCCAAAAAAAACCTTGAATTGATGTAAAATTTCAAAAAAAAAAAAAAAAAACATTACTCAATCTATCATGTTTGAATTGCTCGCTCTTTACTTTAAATATCTGAATTAAAATGGTTTGGTTTGAATACCAAGTAAAAGATAAAGAATCATTTTAATGTCTTATATTATATATATATATATATATAATGTCTATTTTAGTCAAATATAAAATCACAACAATTAACAATTAACAATAAAATTTATCAAACGTAGTGGTGGCAAAACGGGTCGGCCCCGGGCTCGTTAGGCCCGTTTCGCTTAACAGGTCGGGCCAGGCCGGCCCGCCCTAGGCTTACCAACACGTAAAATAAGCAAATAAGATAGTATAGACAAGATAATATACAGCAAAAGTAGAAATATAAGTTGGATGTGATAATACGAAATTAATTAATCTTAAAATTAATAATACTTACAATGAACAGTATAAGTCTGATAGCAGTGGTAAACAATAGATATATAGAGCAAATAAGTCGCAAACTTTATTCAAGATTTCAAAATTTTTACAAAAGAGAGAAAGTTTTAGAGAGGAAATGTTACAATAGGAGAGGGGAATTACAAAGAGGGGATCAGAATTGTGAAAACTGAACCTGCCTCTAGTTTATCTAGAGTAATCCTTATATAGGAAGAATTTACTCTAGTTACACAATCAACTAACCATAGTTAAAACCTAATGATTACAAAATAGAAATTGCAATAGATTCTGTCTTGAGAATGATGGATTGACCAGCACTGTTTTCGGGTTATTCTTATCTGTCGGCAATTTCTTAGAACTGTTTGGGTTTTCCACCGACGCTTTTTTTTTTTTATGTTGTCTTTTTCTGCCAACACTCTAATGAGTCATGATACTTAATGATGAATCCCGTGCTCTTGTAGGATAAGTCTGGTAAATCTGACAAGGCTAAAGTCTCTATTATGGTGATAATTGTTGTGGTGATGAGTCATGTCCGAAATAGCTGTGGGCATCAGTAGGTTCTTCATCATCTTCAAGAAGATCATCATCATCGTCTTGGTAATCCGATTCTGAGTCTTTTTGGGACATATTGGTCATTGTCTTTTCCATCTTTTGTGCTATTTTCCTTAGCTCTTCCGGGGTGCTTGCAGCGGCAATTCTAGCTTGATTCTGTGACTTTGTCATTAAAAATTGGGACTGGTCTGTTGATTTGCAAAGAGTAGGGTTTTCTGAGAACCATCTATTGACCCTATTTTTGCCATGATCTATGATATTCATGCTGCTCTATCATTTAACTTTTGTCTGTCGTCGAAAATAAGGAACATTGACATTTCCTACCATTTTGTCTCTGATCGCATAATCAAGCATTAGAATCCAGGTTAGATTGAAATGCTTGAAAAAGAGCAATAAGTCAGGGATGAAATCCCAATCATTTAGTTTGTCAAGATAAGTCATCCATTGAGCATATCCTTTCTTTACAGGATGAGTTTCTTTACAGGATGAGGAAGAAGGTTAATAGTCGGACTATATTTATCCCACCATTCAAGAAACCAAAAAGGAATTTGAAGTGGAAAATCTTTGTTAAAAAAAACAAACCAGGATAAGGAATTTCCCGGGTTTTGACCATATAAAACATTTGTCTATGCATCTATATAATCCCAGTAGGAATATTCAGAAACATGGAATGGTCTGGAAAACTTGTTTTTCTTGTTTGGGTCAGCCCCCCATTGGTCTAGGGTGATAATTTTGCAAAGTTTAATTTTTCTGAAAATCAATTTTTCCTTGTCTATTTTGTCAAAAACATCAGATACATAGATGGAATCAGTGTCTACTAAGATGAATTCATAAAATATATGTCTTTTTGTTATGTCTTCAGGAATCTTGCAAAACATGGGATCAATAATTGCATCTGCTAGTTTTTTAGGTTCCTTAAAATAATGGTCAAGTAATAGTGGTGCCTCTATTGCAAAGTATTTGTCAAAGAAGGGTTTAATCTGGTATTGGTAAGTGGGAGAATTGACTGTTGGGAAAGAGGATGAAGTAATATGGGATTGATTTACTTGGGCTAATTTATTCTGTTTGGAAGAATGGGGACTAATATGGGAAGAAGTAATAGTTTTAAAAGATGGAGATTTTGATCTTAGGTGGGGAAAAACTATTTGAAATCTGAATTGGTCCTGCAATAGTAGGCCTGGGAGAAGAAGTTCCAGGTTGGGATAATAAAGTTAGTGCATATTTGTCTTTGTGACTGGGTTTTGGGCTTTGGTTGTTTGGAGATAAGTCGGTAGATAAGTCTGGCCTGATAGTGGGCATGGGGCCTCGGGGCCTGCCTTTGCTGCTACTCACGGGTTCCTGCAAAAATTCTCTGGTCAAGAAATCTGGTAGACTATTTTCTGATCCTTTGATATGTTCAATAGTGAAATTAAAAACTGATAATAATGCATGCCATCTAGCAAATATTTGTTTTGAAGCAAGATTTTTGACATCTTTTTTCAAAATGAATTTCGCAGATTGGCAATCTACTTTTAGAACAAATTTTTGATTGATCAAATCATCTTGTAATTTTTGTATAGTTTAAACAATTGCTAAAATTTCCATTTTAATAGTGGAATATTTTTGCTAAGTATCATTCCAAGATCCGAAAACATATTTAACAAGATATTCTTTTCCATCAATAGTTTGTTTGAGAATCCCTCCAAACCCTAATTCAGAAGCATCTGTTTCAACTATTTTTGGGGCATTAGGGTGGCAGATAGATAAACAAGGAAGTTTTTGGACTTGTTTTTTGATTGTTTTAACAGCTTGTGTATGCTAGTCTGTCCATGGTAAGGGATTTTTTCTAAGTCTTTAGAATAAGGGCTTGCAAATGATTCTTAATTGTTTATAGAAATTGGCTACATAATTTAAACTGTAAGGATTCTCGGTTTTTTATTGGCTTATTTCGTGGGCAACCCACATATTGGGGTTGTTTGTAAAGGGTAGCTTAAGTGATAGGTGATCATGCTCAATGGCCCTACTCAAGACCTCAAGGATGACAAGTACTTCAAAGGTATATCTCTAGTGCTTATTTTCTTATTGAAGAAATTTAGTTGCACACACACACTAGTAATGTTTGCATATGTATGCTTCACTTTTGTGTGTATTCTCTTCAAATGTCACATTTACACACTTGCACTTTGTGATGTATCTTGTTGTGTGTTTTTTTGTGTCTTGTAATTTGTTTCCAGACATTGTTCGGAAACGTCCACGCATGCACAAAAGTGTGCTTGGTTTAGCGCGAAGATCGCCTTCGGAGAATGCCCTTGGCTTCTCCTTTGGTTTCACCATCATTGGTGAAACAGCAGTTTGATCGGCGGCTATGACCGTCGAATGGAAACTGCCGTTTGATTCCAGAGAGCTTTGGATTGGATCTGCGGTTATTATCGGTGGCCAGGCCGCCGAATCGAAACCGTCGAATAGACATGATGCATTTATTATCTCGGTCTCTGTTCGGCGGTTTAATCGGCAGTTTCAAAACCATCGTTCTAGATATTTTAAGTCGGTTTCTTTTTTGGGTTCTGATCATCGGTTTCCCAAACCACCGAATCTGGTCACCGTTTGATCCCCTGCTTCTCGGGTTCAAATCGGCGGTTCAATTCTGCGGCCACGACCGCAGAATGAAACCGCCGAACAGTGATTTCAAGGGCAGTTTCGTCTTTTCTCATGCCCTGTTCTCTTTGTCTATAAATATCACACTTTCTCTTTTCTCTGACCAACTTCTTGACTCCTAAGAACCCTAAACTCATTTGAGAGATTTTGGAGAGATATTTCATAGAGAACTCATTTCCTAAACACTCAAAACCATATACATGTGCATCAAAGATCATCTAAGCATTTTCTAGCATAGTTAGTTTGCTTATTTGAATGGGTCTTGGTCATCACACTTCCCTTGGTATGTTCTTCACTTTTATCCATTGATATTTAGTGTTTTATTTATCAAGGCATCTCTTTTATTATTTGAATGTTCTTAGATTAATATCTTATATTCAAAATAGAGATTGTTTGTGATGACATGATTGAGTGTTGTATTGTGATAGCTGTTTAGGTTTTTATAATCTATTTTTAGCTAAGCTATTTGACATATCATTTAGCTATTGATATCTAGGAGTGTTTTTATTGACATATTATCATCCTAAATAAGCATATAGGGTTGCCTAGCTCTTATTGCATGTATTGAGTATTTTTATATATTCACACATAGGTTGTATTATCTCTTCATTGAAAATTTAAGTCTTGTTGGCTAAGGTTGCTTAGGCCACAAGCAAAATAGACTAGAGCCACTTTTAAAGGCCCACGTGGTAGAAGTGGGGGGTTATAGACCGGAGTGTTAGACGAGGTTTACATAGGTTGTAAACTCCATTTCAATTAGTGGATTTCGAGGTTCTAGTGTGGCGCACTATACAGCCCGTGGTTTTTTCCCATTGGTTGGGTTTTCCATGTATACATCAAGTGTTATTTAATTTCGCACCATATTACACTTGTTGTATTTATATTGACTATTAGGGGTATTTTCGTAATATTGACCTTAAACGAAAATTGGGTAAAAATTAGTTAAAATCTATTCACCCCCCCCTCTAGATTAATATATTTAAACACACCCGAGTTGTATTTGCACTTTCATAAACATCCTAAAAACCTTTGGAGTTGTGTCTTATCTTTGATCTCATCTGGGAATTTATTAGCAAATTCTAGACTTCTTTGGATGGGTATAATGGTTTCTCTTTTGATATTGTGACCTAAGAATATGATCTCTGTTTGAAATAAAACAACTTTAGGAGTTGAGACTACTAAACCTTGAGTTTTAACAGTTCTTAAGAATATCTCTAAATGTTTCCAATGTTGATTAACATTATCAGAATATATTAAAACATCATCAATGTAAAAAATAGAAAATTCAATATAAGGATTAAAAATTTCATTCATAATGCATTGGAATTCACTAGGAGCATTTTTTAATCCAAATGGCATAACATTCCATTCATATTGTCCAAAAGGAACAGTGAAAACAGTTTTATATCTATCTTTTTCAGCAATTTGGATTTGCCAAAATCATGATTTCATGTCAAATTTTGAAAATATATTGGGCCTATAAAGTCTTTTTAATAAGTCTGCTTTATTAGGTATGGGATATCCGATCCATTGCAGGGCTTCATTAAGAGACTTATAATTGATAACAAGTCTAGGAACTCCTCTTTCTATTTCTGCATTCTTATTAACATAGAAAGCAGGACAACTCCAAGGTGATTTGGAGGGCCTAATGAGTCCTTTTTGTAATAAGTCTTGGATTTCTTTTTTGCAATATTCAAGGAGTTCTAAGGTCATCTGGATTGGTCTAGCCTTCGTTGGTATTCCTTTTTCTGAGAAATCTTTATTATAGGGAAGGCTGACTATGTGTTTTTTCCTATCCCAAAAAGCATTGGGAAAGGAAGAACAAACTTCTTTCTCTAGTTTAGACTTGAAGTCCTTGATTTTTTGTTGCGTTCTAGGTTCTTCTATATATTTCCTTTGTCTTTCAAATCTAAGGTCATCCTTCAGGAAGGATAACTGATTCTCTTTCATGTTAAGATCATTAACTTCTTGTTCTAGGAAGATAGAATCATCTTTTTCTATGTTGGTATTTTTTAAAGAAATTAATTCTCTTTCAAGGACAGGAAATGTAAAAGGAAATAAAATTTCCTTGCCTAAATACTCAATTACTAATCCTTCGTCGGTGGTGGTAAAAGGAGTGATGAGGTATAAGAAAGGCAAACCAAGGATGACATTTTGTGATAAAGTTTTAACTATAAGAAAATTTGAATTGTAACACACTCCAGAGTTGCAAACTCTGGCATTGGTTAATTTATAACTGATATCTAACTTTTTTTTATTAGCACCATATAAGGATTCTGTGATCCTTTCTAAATACTTCGTAGGAACTAGCCCTTCTTTAATGCAGTTTTGGTCAGCTCCTGAATCAATAAGAGCATTTACCCTAAGATTATAGTCATAGGAGATTCTAATATCTATATCACAATACCATTTTTGAATTTTAAAAGTTTTGGTGATATTGATTATATTAGCAGTATGTTCATTTCGTTTTTGCAAATAATATTGGCTAAGGTCTGTTCAGGTTCAGATTTGCTAATACTAACTAAATCTGAGTCACAAGAACTCTTAAAGTTTGGTTGTTTAGATTTTGGTTTGCTTCTAGCTCTTGTGGAATCTTCTAGACTTTGTAGTTTTTGTGTGAAGATTTTTAAGTCTTTTATTTATTTTTTAATGATTTGGATCTCTATTTGGAGGTCTGGGATGGTGATTTTCTTTTGGTTATCGTGGAATTTTCGTAAAATATTTTGGTCCAAATATGGAACAATGGAAGAAGTAACTGGCTTATTTTCTTCTATTGGTTTAGTGGGTTGGGTAGATGTTTTAGTAATTTTTTGTTGTACTTGTCTAATAAAGTTGGCTTTAAGAATAGGATCTTCAATGTTGTCAATCATTCCAATTATTAGGGAATAATCAGATTGATCTAGAACATTGATTTCCTTACAAGTACAAGTTTGTTTTCCACAAATTTGTGATTCACTATCGCTGTCTGTCAAAGATTCTGAATCTAAATCTTCTTGAACTAAGACTTTATTGTCAGATTTAGACTCTATTTCTTTACTACTAGTCTCTGTATCTGTTTAATATAAGGTCTGAATAAGTCTTTCTTTGGTTTCTTCACTAATGTCTAGGGTTCGTATTTTGTTTCTAAGTTTTCTCAGCTTAGGGCAGTTTTTGGCAAAATGTCCTTCTTTTCCACACTTATAGCAAGCTTTACTATTTTTGCTAGGTTTTCTAAAATGTCTAAACTGTTTAGATCATTTGTGAGTTCTAACTTGGGTTTTTTGTTTCTTATAAGGTTTTATTTTCTTGTCATGGTGTCTTTTCCTACTATGGTTAGGAAGTTTTTCAAAACCAAATTCCTCACACCAAGAACCAAGTTCTTTTCTAGTAGTAAGCTTTTGTTTCTTAAGCTAACTTTTTAATCTAATGTCTGTACATAATTGCATAGCAACAATATTGATTGTTGTTATGATTTCCCCATAAGTCCAAGTATTGAGATCTATTTGGGACCAGTCTAGGCTAGCCATTTGCTCTCTCATTTTATCTCTAACTTTATCAGCAAATAAATAAGGTAGTCCAGATATGAACTTCTTCTTCCAATAGGAATTAGCATTATCAGCCCTTTGAAGAACTCTTGTTAGGAAAATATCTTTGTACCACTTAAAATCGCTAAGTTTTTTACATTTACGATTCTGTAGTTTTGAATATTCTTTGTCTTGGAACCCGTTAGGGTTTCCAATGAAATGTAGAATAATAGTATGACATAAAACATCTATACCATCTGATTGGGAGGTTCTAGTGGTATAAGATCTGGCGGGTGGCGTAGTTGAGGTTTCAGGAGCATCAGTTGTTGCTCTGAACAATGGGGTAGAGGTGGCTACCTCTTTTGTGTGGGTAATAATATCTGCTCTGGCAGTAGGTGACAAAGTATAAGTCCACCAACCCAAGAGTTGTCATTCAAAGCCAGATGCAAGTGAATTTACTGCATCACTATAGGTCATATTCTGTTTTTTTAATATAAATATATCCTATAGTAAACATTTGCCTAATAATAGTCATAATCTGATATTCAGACAAGCCATCAATATTAAATTGATAACAAGCGTTACCAGTATAAGCTCTATATGGCATAGATTCTTCATATTGGAGATCTGGAAGTGTAGGTCTGGGATAGTAGGGTTTTGTGTCATTGTTGCATTTATTAAAAACATGACTATCTATCCTAGAGGTTGTCAATTTTTGAATCATATTGTCTAAGTCTGAAATATCAATGTCAGAATCTGGGGTTGAGGAGATATGACCATCTAGAGTTCGAATTTCTGGTTTGGGAATCTTGTCTAATCTTTCTTGTAACATTTTGACAAGTTCTAAATTAGTAGTAAGACTATCAAAATATTTTTCTATCCCGGTAGTATCTGGGAATAGAATTGTTCTTGGTTCATATTAAGCAATTTTGGATTTCATTTTATAATCTCTTGAGGAAATATTAGAGGTTGATGGTATAGTCTGGATATAGGTGTTTGAGATTGGCTGTTTTCTATTCTGTCTAGTTGTTCATGTAGGGAAAAACGTTTGCATGCGGCGGAAGCGAGACTAAAAAGAAGTTTAATATATTTTAAAAATTTTCCCATATTGAACCTTAACCCTTTAATTAATTAAACATATATACGAAAAGATAAAATACCTTTGTCGCGTGATCCGATTGACTAGCGTTGATGGTAATCCGCAAGATCTTCCAAACCCGATCACGAACGTGAATCACCTAGGAGCGTGGTCTCCCTTCTTTTGAATTATGAACCTAAGAATGGACAACAAAAACTTTTCTGATTCTGTTAGTCACAACAAACTCCAAAAGGTTGCTAAGAATGTTCCGGTCACTTTTGAATTCACAATCGCTAGATTGAAATTCGCGTGAACCTTATTCGAAATTGTGCACAAGATCTCTCGATGTTAAGATCACTAGTGCACTATCGAAATAAGAACAATTCTTTTCCCACAACCCCTCTTAGCCGAAATCTCTCACTAGTCTTAGAGTAAGATTTTATTTTTTCACTTTAGCAAAAGAAAATTAATTCTTCAAAGGCAAAAAAAAAAAAAAAAAAAAAAAAAAAAAAAAAAAAAAAAAAAAAACTAGGGTTGGCCGAAATTCATTCCTTGTGTTATATAGGGACCGAATTTTTTGCCATAATATATTTAGGGTTGCTGAATTCTAGCCTTGTCCAACAAGGTGATCACCAAAGTCCTTTTCCAAATAGGATTTGTGTTTCACAAAAGACTTCTTAGAATTTAAACCCTAATCCAACTCTATAGTGAATTTGTGACTATATAAAAGACTTCCTAATTTGACTAAACAAATAAAGTCTTTTATATTTAATAAACTACTAATAGTAGTATACTACTAGGAAACATATTTCCTACTCAGAAAAAGATTTGATTCTTAATTAAATAATTAATTAACATATTAATTAATTTTCATTTAATTAAATAATAAAATAAAATAATATAATGGGCTTAAAAAATAGCCTTGCCGCCCATGACTATAACATGGACCATATATTGTTTTTCTTATTTTATTAAATCCATTTGGACTTTAATAAAAAGCCCACATGTAAATTAGACATATTCTTACTAAAAGAAACAAGCCCACATGTCTTTCATTAATATATTAATATAATTAAACAGCCCATTAAATAAATAATGTGCAAATTATATTCTTAATATATTAAATACAATTCTAGATGGACCCATAAATAGTCCGGTAGAATATATCAAGTGATTCATGTAAGTCCGTGCGGATTGGGGATCTTGACGGGCATATCTAAATTTAAGCTCCAGTAGACATACCTAATCACAATCAACAAATGATTCATTTAGGTTCAATCTATTAATTTTAGTTCATTCCACTAAAGAACTAAAATAAAGAACTAAAATTGCACTCTTAAATAAAGATGGAATAAGTTAATGATTCTCATTCATACCTTAGACAATTATATAGGAGATAGTGAATCCTCGTGAAGAATATTAATAATCGCTAAGAGCTCATAGACCGCCTATAGCTCTCCAAGATACCATATTTACTCATATGACCACACTTTGAACTTGGATATATATTATGACTTCTCTAGAAGTCATCTTTCAATAGACACTATTGAAAACTCAATGTTAAGATTTAATATCCAAAACCATAAAGCATCCATATGATGATATTCTAGTCACATTTAATAAATGGAGCCACGATGTCCATATCTATAAATGAAGTTCCCTATCGATTAACAAATGACCACCAAACTATCGAGGATAGAGTATGCTATATAATTGTACTCTTTGATAGCTCAAATGATAACACTTGCAACCATAAGTCCATCATTTATCTCAGGATTAAGATACTCTCCGATTGTCCTGATAATGAAAAGACTTTTATCTATTGACGGTTCTAGAACAAAGTATTTCATTGTGATCCAGTTCAATGCACCCAGTGCACTAGATTCTTTTACTCGAAGACCCTTTGATGATTTTAGACTCATCACAACACATTTGATCCCACTCAAATGCTAGTAAAAGAATTCTCCAACTTTAACAAGATAAAGGTGTCCAACCTTTAACTTAAGTTGTGAACGTTATTCAAGACTAACTAAAGAATTGTGTCTACCTCATACATATCCAGATGTACGAACAATTCTTCTTTTCTCATAGTCTTTTGACCTTATGATTATTTACTTTGACAATTATAATAATAAATGCTATAAGATTTTGTTAACAAACAGAAATCACTTTATTAATATGAAAAGATTGTCAAGTACAATATTACACTCTTTCTATTGAGCATAATTCTAACAGTTCCCCTATGGTTGTAAGGTATTCATTGGAAAAATTGTTTTGTTTTATGACAACACCAATCTGGTGGGAGGAAGCAGCAACTCCATGAGGTAATTCTTCGTCAAACATGATAAAAGGGACACATTGTAGGGTTTTACTAATGTTACCCGGTGTTTCATTGTCCATTTCAATAGTGCTTTTCATGGGAGGAGAATGCATTCTTGTCTCATCTCCTCTACTGGATTTATAAGTCTTGAAATTTTGTTGGTCTAAGACAAGGCATTGTTCTTCTAAGTTGTGTCTATTAGTATACCATTGGAAAAATGGTATCTCTGTTTCTAATGTATCAACGCATTTCATCCATCTAGAATGGAATTGTTTTCTTTTGTGGTTTGAGTAATGTTTCTCATATTTTTCTCTCATAGTAATGTTTTCTAGGTAGTAATATTCTTGGGATAAATAGGTTTTGTCGATTTCTTTGAGATTATTGAGAACATCTATTGATCTTATTTTGGGTTCGTGGTCAAGGATTTTTGTGAGAACTTGAGAAGGAGTTGGAGATGATGGTCCTTTATTATCATAAACATGAATTGGTTGAGCCACTTTTTTGGGTGTTTTATAGACACCAGTAATATGAGGGGGTGGTTCTGTTGTTGGTATAACTGGTGGTGAATTTCTAGTTTCTATAATAGGTGGAATGATAAGTCTCCTTCTTCTATGAATAAGGCCTGATTGTAAAGAAGCTTCACTATGGCTTGGTCTATAATCAAGTATTTGTTCGGCTATTCTAAGTCTGGATCTACTGGATAAAGAACGTTTGGCTGTTTGCATATTACTACTAGTATTTGCTGGTTCTCTGCTGGATAGACTTCTTTCTAATGGTCTGAAAGATATTCTTAAGTTTCCATCATGGTCAGTTATACAATCATCTATATTTCTCATAGGTGGTCTAAATATGGGTCGGTCAACTTTTTCTTTTGTCCAGGTATCAGGAAATTTAATCCTATCCCATGGGATAGGAATTGGGACCATCATATTAACAGTTTCTGAAGCATTATAACAAATGGTTTGGTCTGCTAGGATTTTAGGAGGTATTTAACTAGGAATAAGTCCAGATTATAAGACACAATAGTGGACTCTATAAACAAGTTTATAAGGACTGGATCCTTTTATAAATTTATAGTTGTGGATTTGGATATTTACAACTAGGCATTTCTCTTTATGGTCATCAGATTTAAGGCTTATTTGAAAGTTCGGATAACATTGAAAATAAATAGGTCCATAAGTAAGACTTGACTCTGCTATACCAATTATGGATTCTTTATAATCAGTAATACGTCCGTCACAGAGACATACAAGCATAGAATTGTTCAAACCAACTTTTGATAAAGGTTTGATACCAATTTGGACACTCCTTATATGCATATTATTATAACCTATCTTGTAATAATGTTTCATACTACTTTTGTTAAAAAGGTTGGTTGAAAAAATATTATCCTCCTGGAATTTGACATCTATTTCTTGTTAGGATTATGTCAATAGCAAGAGTGTAATAGTGTAATTAACAATCTTTTTCATATTAATAAAGTGATTTCTGTTTTAAACAAATCTTATAGCATTTATAGTTTAATAATTGTTAAAGTAAATAATCATAAGGTCTAAAGACTATGAGAAAAGAAGAATTGTTCATACATCTGGATATGTATGTGGTAGACACAATTCTTTAGTTAGTCTTGAATATCGTTCACAACTTAAGTTAAAGGTTGGGCACCTTTATCTTGTTAAAGTTGTAGAATTCTTTTGCTAGCATTTGAGTGGGATCAAATGAGATATGATGAGTCTAAAATTATCGGAGTGTCTTTGAGCAAAAGAATCTAGTGCACTGGGTGCATTGAACAGGATCACAATGAAATACTTTATCTATAACCGTCAGTAGATAAAAGTAATTTCATTATCAGGACAATCGGAGAGTCTATCTTAATCCTGAGATAAATGATGGACTTATGGTTGTAGGTGATATCATTTGAGCTATCAATGAGTACGATTATATCGCATAGTCTATCCTCGATAGTTTGGTGATATTCATTTGTTAATCGATAGAGGACTTCATTTATAGATATGGACATCGTGGCTCCATTTATTAAATGAGAGTATAATATCATCATATGGATGTTTCGAGGTAATTGGATATTAAATCTCAAAGTTGAGTTTTCAATAGTGTCTATTGAAAACATGGCTTCTGGACAAGTCAAAATATCCAAGTTCAAAACGTGGTCATATGAGTAAATATGGTAACTTGGAGAGTTATAGGCGGTCTATGAACTCTTGGCGATTACTGATATTAATCACGATGATACACTATCTCCAATATGATTGTCTAGAGTATGAATGAGGAAGCATCTTCCTTTTCTGTCTTTATTTAAGAGTTCAATTTTAGCTATTTAGTGGAATGAGCTAAAATTAATGGATCGGACCTAAGTGAATCATTTGTTGATTGTGATTAGGTTATGTCTATTGGAGCTTAAATTTAGATAGCCCGCCAAGATCCCCAATCCACACGGACTTGCATGGATCACTTGATATATTCTACCGGACCAATTTAAGGTCCATCTAGAATTGCAATTTAATATATTAAGAATATAATTTGCACATTATTTATGTAATGGGCTGCACAATTATATTTATATATTAATGGATGACATGTGGGCTTGTTTCTTTTAGTAAGAATGAGTCTAGTTCACATGTGGCCTTTTTATTTAAAGTCCTATGGATTTAATGAAATAAGAAAAATAATATTTGGCCCAATATATACATGTGGGGCGGCAAGGTGCTAAAATAGCATTTAATATTATTTTGTTTTCATTATTTAATTAAATAAGAATTAATTAATTTATTAATTAATTGTTTAATTAAGTAACAAATCTTTTCTAAATAGGAAATATGATTCCTATTTGTATACTATTGGTAGTAGTATAATTAAATAGAAAGACTTGTTTGACAAGGAAATAAATAATTAATTTTATTTATTTAATCAAATAGGAAGTTTTTTTTATTTTAGTCAAATAAGGAATAAAAGATTATTGAGTTGGATTAGGGTTTGGAAATCTTAAACAAAATAGGAATTATGGTGCAAAACATACTCCTTTTTTGTAGGAGGATTTGCGGCAACCCTAGTGAATTTTGGGGAAAGATTTCGGTCACCCTAGGGTAAAAAAGGAGAAGAAATTCAGCCACCTATATAAGGCCACTTATAGAATTCGGCCACCCCCTAAGGCTTGGGTGCAGAATCTTCTTCTTCTTCTTCTTCTCAACTCATAGTTAGAGATCTATTATTCTACTAAAAACAAAAAGGAACATAGATTATTCTTTGATTGTATTCTAGTTGCTTATTCATCAATAAGCTTGTGAATACTATATCGATCTAGGTTCACGCGAGTTTCGATCATAAGATTGAGAACTCAAAAGTGACCGGAATAATCTTAGGTTTCTTTAGATTGTTTTTGGGACTAACGAATCAAGAAAAGTTTGTTTAATCCAATCACAGGTTTGCAATTCAAAGAAAGGGAGACCACGCTCCTAGGTGATCCACGTTCGTGCTAGGATTGAAGATCTTGCGGATTACCATCGACGCAAGTCAATCGGATCACGCGACAAGAGGTATTAATCTTTTGTTTATTTTTATATATCTTTAATTAATCAAAAGGGTTTAAGGTTCATAAAATTGGAAAAATTTTAAAAGCTACTCAAACTATTTTTTTAGTCTCGCTTCCGCTGCGGGTACAATTTTTCCCTACATTTCTTTGGTGACTTGTCCTAATAAAGTTTTGAAATTTAAAACACCATTCTTCTTATAGATACTATGTTTTGCTACATTGGGAAGTTGCCAAGCACTTAAGTCTTTGTCACTCCAATTAGTCTCATAATTTGCAATAGACTGTCCTGTTATACAATCTTCTTTATCTAGTTCTACATCGGATCTATAACTACTTGTAGACATGTTAAAGAACAAAATTAAAAAGAGTTAAAACCTAGGTTTTTACTCATAGCGTGTCAGTAGGTCAGCCTAATGCCCTCTTGGCTGGTGGCTATTTTGTTGACTGCTGACTTTTGCACCTAGAATTAAAACCTAAATTAAACATTCTTCTTCAACAAGTCTTAAGGCTCTAATACCAATACCATGATGATAGACAGGCCGAGCCCAGGGCGGGCCGGCCTGGCCTATCATGGGCTGGGCCCAAACGGGCTGAGCCCAACGGGCTTCGAATTTTTTTTATTTTTATACATTGTAATAATTTTGTGTAATTATTAATGTAATAATTTTAATATGAAATATAACATTTTTCATTTCATACAACACTTAATTAATTTTCGATGAATAATATTTTTGTAATTTTATATTAAACTTGTGGTGAAAAGTATAAATTACAAATCATGATTGCCTCGTTAAAAACCATACCAAGAAAAACCCAATGAGATAAAAACTTGGTAATGGAAAAAGAGTGCAATCGGAAAAAAAAAAAAAAAAATTAAGTGTTTACAATTACATCAGCTCGTCGGCTGGTTGCTACCAGAACTCTCTTCAATGGTCATGGTGAGAAGTCATCCATGAGTTCTTCATTTTCAAATTGATATTGTCATCTGAATCTTGCATTTTGCCAATTCTTAAGGTATGTTAATGCTTCGACGGCATCAGGTGCCAATGAACATCTTCTGTCTTCTAGAATTCGTTCGGCTGTGCTGAACACCTGCTCAGATGAAACTGTTGAAATCGGGATAGCAAGGATGTCACATGCTAATCTCGATAGAATAGGGAAGCTGTTTCTCTTGCCATTCCACCATTTCAAAAGATCATTGGTTGTGAAGTCATCGTTATCCGTGATGGAGTACTCTATTCTCATATATCGGTTCAGCTCCACGTGTTTTCGTTGAGCTTGACTTTGACTTGGACTTGAACTTCCTGAAGCGCAAGAAGTTGTGGGCCTTATGGCCTTGTTGAAATTTTTTTCATGAGCTTCGATTATTGTTGGGATTGTTGATGACTCGCTTTTTGTGTCATTACCAAATTGCGAATTACCAAAAGTGAGTTTATAAAATGAATCTTTACGCAATATATTTTAAGATTTGAAAACGAGTATTGTGGTAAGCTTAGAGTTCGTTCCACAGGGAATTAGAGAAATATGTTGATTTAATTAGCTAATCTATAAACAATAAAATAAATCATAAATGATGAATGAGTGTATGGTTTGTCAAACCATCAAACATACATACAAAATTAACCTAACTAAAAATATGGTGATAGGAAAAATAGAAGACTCACAATCTTGATAAGAAAAATGGATATAAACAATTAATGTTGATGCTAGGGAATTGATTGATTAGCAAGTAGGTATGGGTATTGCTTTTTAAGCCACTTTAAGGACCAATCTTTACATGTTAACCAATTTAGGTTTAGATTAATGTGGTTGATATACCCTCCACTAATCTATCCTATTTATTGGGTTCTTAATCACTCAAGTGTGTCAATCCAAGAGTGATTATATAACATGTTATTCTAAACAAGATTGTAATTAACAAGTGGGTATACAAGTCAATCACATAATGAATAGAATCTAATGAATTAATAAATAGAAAACATATAGAGATTCATTACAAAGCTTAAGCAAAAACCCACAACCAAATGTTTATCAAATCAATCCCCTAGATTAGGGGTTTAATTACACATAGTAGCAATCAAATAGAAACAAGTAAATGGTAAGGAAATCACCCTTGGGCCACCTTCTTTAGTGCTTGATCCTTGTTCTCCTTTGATGCTCCTAGATGCAAAGAATGGAAGAGGAGGATGTGTCTAGATAGGTGGATGGCTTATGGTGAGTGACAAAGGATTTTTGGTGGAGAAAATGGTAGGGAAGGAATGGTCTAGGGAAGTAATCAAGATTTGGTGTGAGGTTTTGGATGGAAAAGATAAGTCCAAGTATAGAAATGGAAGAGTTTGGGAGATGATTAATGGAGAAAAGGGAGATTGGTAGGAGAGAAATAGACTTGAATAGGCTTGGTAAGACTTGATATTCAAATTGAAAAGAGGGATGAATTTATAGTATTTTTGAATTAGGTCACGGATGGCTAATTACCAAAACACCCCCTGTACTTGTCAAATTGCCATTTTGGCCCCTCTAGGGGACCTTTCTGTAATTTTCCCTCAAAAATCCACCAATAATAGAAGAGACAGAGGATGGTCGCGGTTTACACAAATGGCGACAAAGTGGCGAAGCAATCAGGTGTGGGAAATCATCTCCCTGTCGCCATGGCGACCTCAAATGACAAATGGCGACCAAATGGATGATGTGGATGTGGACGTGGACGTGACGTGGGCGAGAATTGCGTGAGAAGAGGTTGGCCGGATTCTGACCATTTGGGATGTCGGGAAGATTGCGACCGGGCAACCGGTCACTTGGCCGTCCGATTGGGACCGGAACTGGCCGCCGGTAGGTCCGGGAAGGGCCTCTTCTGGCCGGCGGCGCATGCGAGGGTTTTGGGGCCATGGCTGGTCTGCGCGTGACACAAGGAAGAAGAGAGTGAATAGTAAATGGGTGTCTTTAGCAAGGGAGTGGGGTGCAAATGGCCTGCTGCTCACTTGTCCTAAATGGGGTGCAATTAGAAGTGAAGTGGGGTGTAATTGGCAGCTCTCAAAACGCACCGCATCACTAAAGACACTGACGTGGGCTGTTGCTTGGACTTGTGTGTTGGGCCTGGTCACTTGGGCTTGATTGGGTTTGTGCAATTGGGTGTGCATAGAGTGGACCGTGGGTGTGTGCAGCAGCCCACAATCACACACACGCCCAAAACGCACCGCATCAGCTGATGACGTGGCGTAAGGCTGGCTGCTCTTCTTGGCGAATTACACAATGCTCCCCTGATTTCTTCTTTATTCGCGATAACTCCAAACATTCCTCCAATAATTACTCTTTTGCCCCCAAATGACCAAAATTACTCCAATGCCCCTGAACTTTATAAATACCTGAAATTACTTAATAAACACCATTAAATCACATAATAATGCCCAAGAACCAAGCAAAAGGAGAAGGAAATGAGGGCCAAAATCATACCAATTTTGGTTCGATCAATTGTCGTTGAGGAGGCGCCAGTTCCGTTGTTCCATCGATGTACCTGTTCTCATAAATAGAAAAAACCTCGAACATTTAGGATTTCAGTGTACTAGGATGTTCAGCAACATCCGTTTCACTTAATCCCAGAGCCTCACCCAAAGTAGTAGAAAAAAAATTCTAAACCATTAAATTTGAACCTAGGATCTACAACAATACCAAAGGCATACAAAAGAGGAATTTTCTCCTAATAGTTTACATTTTTTTTTTTTTTTTTTTTTTTTTTTTTTTTTTTTTTTTTTTTTTTTTTTTTTGCATAGCAGCAATAGCAGAAGCTACCATCACATTGTCACTATATTGTCTAAGTAAATTAGACATGTCATAAAGTTTATGAAGTGCAAGAGGAGATGTGGGGTAATAAACCTCGAAAAATTCTACAGTAGCATCATAAAAAACTTTTAAAAATTCAAAAAAAACATTGGCCATATACCAATTACCATCTGTGAGTTTTTCACGTCTGATGTCGTTGGCGATGTTCAGGTTATAAAAACTAGTAATTTCCGAAGAATATGATAAAGCAGATTTCAACATTAAATATGTTGAGTTCCACATTATCGGTATATCTATTTGGAACTTATGAGGTATTAGGTCCTTTGATCTACAAAATCTGGCAAACTCAACAATTCTTTGGTTAGATGCCAAAATCCAACCCAAAGCCCCCCTAATATTGTCGATTTGACTTTCCAACTGCTTTAAATCTGATTTTACAATCAAGTTTATAATGTGACATGCACAACGGGCGTGGAAAGATTTTCCCGCGATATTAGGGATGTTAGAATTAATGAAAAATTCTATAGCTTTGGAATTAGCAGATGCATTATCCAAAGTAATTGACATGATGCGGTTATGAATGCCATAATCTTGTATAACGAACATAATAACCCGAAAAATATTTTGTGCAGTGTGTGAATAATTCATGACACGAAAACCAAGGAGATTTTTTTGTAAAATCCATTGGGTGTCTACATAGTGTCCAGTGACACATAAATAATTTTGTTTTGAACGTCCGCTCTAGATGTCGGACATTAATGCAATTAAAAAAGAAATATTTTGTAATTCATAAATCAATTCAGTCCTATGTTTTTGAAAAGTACGAATCAAATCGCTCATAGTTATGTTTATAGATACAGTGACATATTGGGGGTTAAAAGCATTATTAATAAAATATTAAAAATGGGGGTTATCTTGAAAACCTATGGGTTGGTCAATTGCAGCGTAGTACAACACCGCCTGCTCTCTGACCCGGTTAAGGTCATATAGTCATGTACTCACAAAACCATCTGGGTTTCGCTGTAGTTGGGTTTGTCGAGTTGTATCGACTTGCCCATGGGAAGCCATGCATTTGTCTCTATGTCTCTTGAGATAACTAGTTCCCTTACCTGAACTAGTGAGTACAGATTGACAATACTTACATTGGGCACGCTCAACTTCACAACCATCTGTATTCTTTACCATTACAGGGTCAAAGCAATCCCACACCTCCGATTTCTTCTTCCTCTTCTTACTCGAATTCAGTGTCGAGGAAGAAGGTCCCGCACCTGTAGTACTAGGGGGATCGAGATTGGGATGGAACTCATTGAATAATCGGTTAATCTCCTCATCTGGCAAATAGTCACCGGGGTTCAGGTTCAAGTCTCCAGGATTCATTTTCCTAAGATTATAATTAAATAAATGATTAAATGTCACAGATACAATTATACATTAATACAAATAACAAATTAAACATACAAATATACAATTATACATTTACACAATTAAACATAGTAATTTTTTTTAATTATTGTTTTGTTGTTAAACTCTAAAAAAAAAAAAAAAAAAAAAAAAAACATAATCATTCTAATATATTATTAATTTCAACAATTAAAAAAAATTGGAATTAATTTTTCTAAAAAAAAAAATATTCATCAAAATTTGCATTGATAAATACTGAGTACTTTGTCCATCAAATTAATAAATTCTCAAAGTGACTCGTCGGTACCAAATTTATAATCATAATCAATTAATCATCGAAATTAAGATTATAAATGAATGTTAAGAGATTTATTCTATCTCAATGACAAAACATAGGTTTTAACAGAATCTCTGAGATGCTGTTAAAATCTGTATTTTGTCATCTAGATGAAAGAATCTCTGGACGTTCGTTACTTGGTAGAACTCGTAACTTTGAGAATTTTGTAGACAGGGTACTCAGTATGCAACTATATGTGCGCAAACTTAATATTTGATATTATAATGCCAACTTTGAAAATTTTATTGATTTTCAAAGTTGGCATCATAATATCAAATATTATGCGCATATTTGGTTTCGAGACATGATTATGATACCCAAAAAAAAATAACATAATCATTCTAATATATTATTAATTTCAAAAAATGTTAAAAAAATTCGGAATTAATTTTTCTAAATTATTATTTTCTTCTTAAACTCTACAAAAAAAAAAAAAAAAAAAACATTAACATAAATACATAATCATTCTAATATATTATTAATTTCAAAAAATTTAAAAAAAAATTTGAATTGATTTTTCTAAATTATTATTTTCTTCTTATTTCTTCAACTCTACAAAAAAAACATAAACATAAATGCATAATCATTATAATATATTATTAATTTAAAAAAATTTTAAAAATTCAGAATTAATTTTTTAAAATTATTATTTTCATCTTAAACTCTACAAAAAAATATTAACATAATCATTCTAATATATTATTAATTTCAAAAAAATTTAAAAATATTCGGAATTAATTTTTTTAATTATTATTTTCTTCTTAAACTCTACAAAAAAACATTAACATAATCATTCTAATATATTATTAATTTCAAAAAAAAAATTAAAAAAATTCAGAATTAATTTGTCTAAATTATTATTTTCTTCTTAAACTTTTAAAAATTTTAAGAATTAATTTGTCTAAATTATTATTTTCTTCTTAAACTCTACAAAAAAAAAAAAAAAAAAAATTAACACAATCATTCTAGTATATTATTAATTTCAAAAAAATTTAAAAAAAAAATCGTAATTAATTTTTTAAATTATTATTTTCTTCTTAAACTCTACAAAAAAAAAAAAAAAAAAAAACATTAACATAATCATTCTAATATATTATTAATTTCAAAAAATTTAAAAATTTTGGAATTAATTTTTTTAAATTATTATTTCTTCTTAAACTCTACAAAAAAAAAAAAAAAAAAAAAAAAAAAAACATTAACATAATCATTCTAATATATTATTAATTTCAAAAACAATTTAAAAAATTCGGAATTAATTTTTATAAATTATTATTTTCTTCTTAAACTCCACAAAAAAAAAAAAAAACATTAACATAATCATTCTAATATATTATTAATTTCAAAAATATTTTAAAAAATTCGGAATTAATTTGTCTAAATTATTATTTTCTTCTTAAACTCTACCAAAAAAAAAAAAACATAATCATTGTAATATAATAATAATTTCGAAAATTATGAAAAAAAATTAGGAATTAATTTTTTTAATTATTATTTTGTTGTTAAACTCACAATAAAAAAACATAAAATTAACATATTACTAACAACAATATTAACTAATAACTACACACATACTAATCACTAAATGCTAAATAATAATAATTACTATATAAAAAGTTATTAATAACAAAAGTAGATAAGTAGACATACTAACCTTAAATTGGAGGCTTTAGAGTTGAGACTTGAGACTTGAGAGTGTGGAATTAATTAATCAATTGAACTATTGAATACCTAACAACATAATAGATAATAACATAATTTATAAACATATTAATAATAGTTAATAATTAAATAACAACTGAAAGTTAATTAAAAAAAGAAGAAGACAGTACCTTAGAGTAAGAGCCTTAGAATATGTAGAGACTAGAGAGTGGGAGGTATGTAAATATATAATATATAATGTATAGTGTATAGTATATTAGTATAATAGTATATAGTATATAAATAATATATTAACTAAATAAAATAAATTACAAAATAGTTGAAAGAGTGAGTGAGAGATGTTGGAGATTGTAGAGAATAGAGAGAATAATAGAGTAGGGAAGTAGAGAAAATGTAGAGAATGAGGTGAGAGTGATGGGGGTATTTATAGGAAAATGTTAGGTTAGGGTATAATTGGAAAAAATTGTAAAAGATTTTAAAAAGTGTAATTTTAAAAAGTTTTGGATATTCCTTCGCCCCCGCCCCAACAGTCACCAACGGCCACTTGGCTAATTACAAAAGCCACCCCTTAATTCAAATTTTGAAAAAAATAAAATAAAATTGAATTTGAATTCTGACAGGCCTAACAGGCCGCCCGTGGGCTGGCTCGTTGGCAGCCTGTTAGGGCCCGCCAGAATTCAATTTTGCAAATTTTTTTAGAGCCCGCGAACTCTATACATGGGCCCAGCTTGGGCCACCAGCTTAACGAGCTTGGCCATGGCCCGTTTTGCCAGTACTAATCAAACGCATATATATAATGCTTTTTAGTCTCACAACGATTTTAATAGTTGCATTGACCAAATGGTTGTCTAATTAACTTCACCAAAGATTATTCTTTCATCACAATTAATGGTGATTATTTCGAAAGTTGTAGCAATAACAAATTGGTTTTAACTTAGATGGCTGTTGTTGTTTATAAAATGTTAAAATCAATTTAATTAATAATTTTGATGTTTAGTAAAACTTTCAAAATTGATTATTTGAATTGATTTGACAACAATTTTAATAAAATAATAATGTACAACCCATGAAAAATAATCCAAATGATGTGGTAAGTGAATTGTTAATATTTTTTATTTTTTCTATTTTTAAACCCTAACTTACTATATATATATATACAGTTTTTATGTTGTTAGTTCGAACTAATATAATATATCAGTTCCTTGCATATGGGTCATCGGATTTAAATGTTTTGACTTGGCTATTTTTTAAATCCAATGGTCCACATGTAAGGAACTAATATATTTTATAATAGTATAAACTAACAACATAAAAACTATATATATCTTAATATTTTTGTATTTGTATTTGAATTTGTAATGGATTTTTTTTTTCTTATCTTAATATGTAATTTTTAGTAAAACAGGGGAAATAGGGAAAACGAAGAAACACGGAAAAATAAGAAAAACATGAAAATAGGGATGGAAATGGGGATACCTCCCACCCCTAAAACTCTCCCCCATCCCCATTCTCATTTTTCTCAAATAGTTAAATGTAGGGGATGGAGAAGAGTTTGGGAAATGTGGGGAATGCCTATCCCCAGGTGAATGACATGATAAAGATAAATCACTTACAACATGATTTTGGTTGTCTAACATTAGTGATTTTAATAAGCATGAGGGTTTACTTTTGTGAAGTGATTCTAAAATAATCTATTATAGGATTTAATAAATCTTTTTTTTTTTTTTAAGTGATCAACCATAAAGAGCACGCTTGTTAATGTCTCAGGTTCCAATAATCATACCATAGGTGATATATAAAAAATAAAATAAAAATTATCCTCATTATTTTTTAACATAAAAAGCACTTACATCTCAACTTTAATTACATAGAAATCTATTTTATTACAACTTTCCAAGGTTGATATTTAAAAGGGTACGGATATTGATACCCATAAAACTTATTAGCATACCCATTTTTATAAGTACACCCATGTCTAAAATTTAAAAATTAAATATTACTATAAACACCCATCTTAATGCCAACAGTACCCTCATTGAAATAAATTTATTCATTTTAATACATATTATTTATAAACACTCTTAAATTATTACCAGACCCAATTTATAAAAAAAATCATATTATTTTTGGAATCAAATCATTTTTTAATGATGGTCCAATTTACTTTTGGAAATATCTCGAATGTAGGAGCTTTATAAAAGGGAATATATATATATATATATATGGGGTCAAAAGATTTTTAATTTGTAATTATCTTATTTAGACAGCTATCTTAAAAAAAATTAAAAAAAAATTCTTATTGGCATCTATGGCTATCTTAAAAATAAATAAATAAACTTGTTGATATTTACGGCTATAGTTAAAATATATATATATATATATATTGTTTTTTTATAGAGTTTATAACTATATATAAATGAAAGACCAAAAAAAAATGATAATCATGTAATGACGAGAAATTTCGATACTTGAAATAAAATTAGAGTTTAATTAGGGTTTATCATAAGTTGTTTTTTTTTTTTTTTTTTTTTTTTTCGAAAGGTAAGTTTTTTTTAATAAAGAAATATAGTTGAAGATATTGGTGTAATTAATGAGTGTATATAGTATTTGGTTCATTTTTAATTAAAGTAACTTGTCCTTATTGGTAAATTTCTATTAAGATATTTTTGTAATTAAAATTTTTAATAAAATATGGGTGTACTAATAAGTTTTATGGGTGTCAATATCGGCCCCCTATTTAAAAAAATCAAATCTTTATATTATAAGATAATATGTAATTATAAGAATACTTTGCTTTGTTTACTTCAAATATTTGTATTAACTATTAGTTTGGTTTGAATATCAAATAGATGTTATTTAAAATTACATTATATAAATTCATAATAATTAATAATGAACTTTACTAAACACTTGTATATTGTTTTTAGTCTTATAAAATTTTATATATATATATATATAGTATTATAACAATTTTAACAGCAAAATTAAACAAATAGTCACTTGATTAACTTTACAACAGCTTATTCCTAGAGTACAACCGAGACTAAATTTAAGTTTGCTATCAAATATATGGATGAATTTTCGAATTATTTAAATTAATGAAACTAAATTTTGTATGAAAAATAATCTTTCAAGCAATAACTTACTCGTCCCATGACATATGATATTAGGATAATTTTAGTTTATTTTATCTGAAATTTGAAGAGATAGCGAAGTTAAATTAAAAAAATGAAAATAAGAAGTCGACTAAAAAGTTTTTGAGAGAAAACTAGAAATAGCCACTCAAAACAATAAACTTTTGTTAATAACCAACTTTGAAATTATAATTGTTAATAACCACCTTTTTGAGAAATTACCTCAATACCCACACATATATATACCCTAAAAGCCAAAAGTGAAAGCAACAGCAAGAATTATTTGATCGTGAGAGGAGAGGAGAAACCCCACCAGACAGTCGTTTTCAGCGACGAGAAGAGTGAACCCCAACAAAAAACCCCACCGGTTGTTTTCAGCGAGAGAGAAGAGAAAACCCACCAGAAAAGAGAGTGGTTTTCAGCGAGTGAGAAGAGAGACCCCACCAGAATACCCCACCAGTTGTTTTCAGCGAGAGAGAAGAGTCGTTTTCAGCGACAGAGAAGAGAGGCCCCACCAGTCGCAGAAGAAGATTGTTTTGTCGGTTTGAAGGTATGATTTTCTCTTTGTTTGCTGTAATTGGCTGATAAGAGTTTGGATTTCAACTTTTAGAATAGTATCAACAGTTAGGGCTAGTTAGGGCTTGTATTTTGTACACATTGAGACCAATATATTGAATGATTTAACCCTAAACCTGAAATGCTTGCTTAATATTCGAAATTTGGCTGTTAATAAATTGCTTTTGATGACTCGTTTCTTTCTTTTATTTGGATACTGGCAAGTTTTTATGTTAGCGTTGTTTAGTGATATGAAATTCTCTTGATTGCAAGTAAGAATTTGCATGTTGATTTGTAGTGCTGATATAATCTCTTGAAATAGAATTGAGATATACCCAATAGGCCAATAGTAACATATGTTTTTGAAATTGATTTATATGAAATCAATTACTAATCGCATTTATGCCCAATTTGGATTTCGCAATTTTGTAACTGTGCACATGTTTATATATTCGGGCCTTAAGGGATTTAACTGAACGATAGTTCTCTAGTCAATCAGGACGTCCTGAAATTATAATTTCAGGAGATGTCCCGACTCCTGAGTAGTGAACTATTCACAAACTGAATCAACAAATATTTATTGCTTTTCAAAGCTGCATTGTTGTAAGCATTGTTTTTATCTCTCTTCTTGAGCCTTAATTTGCCAAACCAACCCATTACTAAGGAGGTCTTGTTTTGTATAAACATAATTCTGTCCAAGTTCATAATGTTCATATATAGAGCTCAGGTAATTGCTTTTGTATGAATATAAAAACAATGTCGGTCCAAATGGGAAATTAATTTTAAACTCCATAACAATATCTTAGTAGGTTCTTATACAATACCCACTTTGAAAATTTCAATATGACAATTTCAGTGAAAGTTTATATATTGGAATTTTTTAAGTTGCTTGGGATCATTCCCTGACAATTAAGGAATATGATTAAGTGAGTCTATCACTCTCTTGGAATATTTGAACCATTATTAAATTTAATCTTTGAAGTTTGAATCATGAATGACACTAATTAAATTAATTGAATAACATCTTACTGATTTTTCAAATACGTACACAGGACCTTTGTTATCACTGTTTTTATAACAAAGTATCTTCAAATAAAATAATACAAGTAATTTTGCATGTTTTTGTGTGGGTTCTATTCTATTCTATGTATATAGCTAAAATGATATACAAATTCTAGAATATATAAGATACAGATACTCGTTATGGTTGCATTGAAATTAAATTTTCACATAACATTCCATTGTCATTGTAAAACGAAAGGTGAAAATATTAATATTGTTGAAACAATTGATTTAATATTGTATATTCTCTATAATTATATAATTTATATATTGATTTAATATTGATTTAATATATTGTATATTCTCTTAAAAACATGCAAAATTACTTGTATTGCTTTTTTGTTTGTTTTTTCTGTGTTTTTCTGGTTCGGTTTGGGTGCCTGGGGTGGCTGTCTTGCTTTTTCTTTGGTTTTTGTGGTCTATTGCTGTTTTCTTTTTTGTTGTGGTTGTTCTTTGTGTTGTGGTCTGATGCTGTTTTGTGCTGTGCTGTGGCTGTGTTGGCCTGGTGCTTTGTTTTTGTTGTTGTTGTTTGGCCATTGCTGGGGTGTGCTGCTGCGGCGGACAGCAGGCTCTGTTTTTGGTCTGGTGTTTTGTTGCTTGTTTGGTTGGCTTTGGAATAAAATTGTAGTTTTTCAAAAAAAAATAAAAAATAGTACCACAATACTTTCTCATGACACCCATTGAGATGCATAAACATGTACAGAGTCTTCTTCAATTTACATATTGCCCATGTAATTAACTAGTATTATGTATAACACATTTCAGTCCTGAATCAGTGCTACTGTGTTTTGTAATTTGTGAAATGTGTTGCTAAAACTGAAATGTGTTGTTAAACTGAAATGTGTTGCTAAAACTTGATATGATACTTTAAGTCTCTACCATAAAACTTGAAATCTTGTTTGAAATCTGTAGCATAAACTTGAAATCTTGCTTTTAAATCTTGCTTTTTGAAATATATTGCAGATGGCCAACAACGGAGAGAATTTGGTTTACAAGCATCCAGAGGCTAATTAGTTTGATGCTCGAGTGAACATTTACTGTAAATTGTCTAATTTGACAATTATTAAAGATGCTATGGATAGGGTTGACATGTTACGACGGTGGGAGCAGGGTGTTTTCAGACAGTTTTTGACAATGGGCAAGGAGTTTTTTAGTGGTAAGCTTTGCCACCTATTGCTATGTAGAGAGTTAAATTATCCTGGTGCACGCCCTGATGAGATGTGGTTTCGAGTCGGTCAACGTGCAGTTAGGTTTGGGAAGGAGGAGTTTCTTATTGTCATAGGATTAAGGTTTGGACCGATGCCAGAGAGTGTTAACTCCGTACGTAAAGTTGCAGAAGGCAGCGTACATCACCGATACTTTGGAGGATCCCCCACTCCCCTAAAAGATGTTTTAGGTAGATTAAGCAGAGATGGGTTTGACGAGACTGAGGACGTTATTAAGTTGGGATATGTGTATTTTCTGTCCCACATTATGCTTGGTCGGGAGTACCGGTGGAAGGTGCCTGATTGGATCTTGGGATTGGTTGAGAATATCACAGCGTTTGAGGCGTTCCCTTGGGGAACTTACATTTACAGTGTTACCATATATTGGCTTGATAAAGCCCTCAACGATAGGACAAACGGGAGGAAACAAAATAGAAATTACAGTACAAAGCAGGATTTGGGTTACAATGTGTATAGATTTCCGTGGGCATTGATGGTTAGCTATCTTGTACATTGATTTGTTTATTTTATTTTCTGAGTTTTACATGTGTAACAATCCTAATTTGTTTCATTTGCTATTGTTTCAGTATTGGGCGATGGAGGCCATCCCGGGTTTGACTGGTTTGGTTGGAAAGTGGAGAAGGAGGAGAAAGGGGCATGGATTTCCGCGATTGACGAGATGGTACTGCCGGAAGAAACCACCATGTTTGGGACAAAAATTCACTGACGAGGTAAGCACACACACAAATATATATATTAGAGTTGCATATAGTCGTACTACTTAATTAGAGTATAATTAAGCAATATTTGAAGTTAGTTTTTAGTTGGCGTATGAGTGACCAAAAACGTATGCAAGCCAGTGCATATACATTTCCATGATTTTGAGTTTGTGATCACGACTTAAAGCCTTTAATATGAGTTGCTTTTAACTAAATATTTAAGAAAATAACCTTGTTTAATTGGCAGCAGCATGTCAATTGATTAACATTTATATTTATTCATAAATTTCATTCTCGCTGTTCTAACATTTATATTTATTCAAAAAGTTGGAGGCTTATACAACTTTGACTCATAAGCCTCCAACGGCTGAGGAGAAGCTTGAAGAGTACTATAGGCTATTCGATCCACTTGCGGTTGTCGGACCCGAGTTGCACAAGCATGGGGGGTATGACCCAGAGAATGAGGCAAGTCACCATGAGACTCGTTCGAAGGGGGGCCATGATAATGATTTGAGGTCTTATATCAAGTCTCGCTTTCAACAGATTGACTTGAAGATTGACAAACTTCTTGCTGATCGAGTACATGTACCAGTCCCACCTGTACCAGTTGCACCAATCCCGCATGTACCAGTTGCACCTCAACCCACATGGTCCCCCAGGTATACACCCACAGCATCCGCCGGATATACACGTAGTTATGCGGTAAAAACCTTTCAAACATATTTTATTCTTCATGGATTTTGATAATGTTTGTTGTAATATAGATTTCAAAATTATATTTTGTCTAGGAATCTTCAATGCATAGATATGACATGGAAGAGAGAGGTGAGCAGCAGGTTGATGGTAAGCAACATGTTGATGATGAGCAGCAGGTTGAGGATGAGCAGCATGTTGACGATGAGTAGCAGGTTGAGGTCGAGCAGCAGGTTGATGATGAGTAGCGGGTTAATGTACATGAGGGCGAGGTTGAGGTTGAGGATGACTAGATTGATGTGCAGCAAGGCGCTGAAAACCAGAATGATGAGGAGCAGCAGATCATAATAAGACGTAGTCAGAGAATTAAGAAGTAAGCATCAGTGGTTCAACAAGAGCAAGAGGTTGAGGACAAGCAGGTTGATGCGCAGCAAGGCACTGACAACCAAAATGATGAGGAGAAGGACGTGGTAAGGCGTAGTAAGAGAATTAAGAAGCTAACAGCAGTGGTTCAAACCCCTTACACTATCCCTACGGTGGTGAAGAACATGGTTTATGTGAGAAAGAATTCCCGCAAAAGTTAAACTTATTTGACTACTTTTGGATGTTGTTATATATTATTTATTGTGGATGTAAAACTTTATTCCCGGAGAATTCCCTATGTTGTTGCAAATTACCTATTTTGGATGTTAAACGTTATTCCCGGAGAATTCCCTATGTTTGTGAATGGTAAACGTTATTCTAGATATATATGATATATAATATTTTGGGCAGGTTTTGTTTATGTCTAAATGGCTCTAGTTTGTGAATTGGTAAATTTCCTGGTTTGTTTGTTACGTAGGCAGGTTTTGTTGATTTCAGTTGTCTAGCATAAAACTTGAAATCACGCTTTAAATATCTACCACAAACTTGAAATCACGCTTTAAATCTCCAGATAGATACTCCAGAGTGCCTCCAACTCCCAATTTTGTTTTGTTTTGTTTTGTTTTGATTTCTTTATTTATTTATTTATTATTTATTTTATGATTTCAAAATACTATAGCTTGACCTAAAACAAAACTTGTTATTTGAAGACTTGACCTGCAAGTGCTTAATTGATTTTTGTTTGGCAACTTGTTATAGATTATTTTGTTTAATTGTTTTTAGTTTGAAATGTTTTCCTAAATGAGTTTAAAAAACAAATCAGACATCACATTTGATTAGTTTGATTAATAGGTGGCAAGAATCAGTAGGTGGAAATAGGAAGAGGAGCCTGGTGAGATGGTTGGTCAATTGCCAGTATAAAACTTGAAATCATGCTTTAATTATATGGCACAAACTTGAAATGATGCTTTAAATCTCCAGTATAAAACTTGAAATCATGTTTTATATATGTGGCACAAACTTGAAATCATGCTTTCAATCTCTGGCATAACTAGAAATCTTCTCAAAAAACCAACAATTCAAATGTCAAAAAGTTTAACAACTTTAAATCTTCCCGTAAAACCACAGTAATCAATACTAAAACATAAACTTACAATAATGAGTTCATACACGATAAGTTCATACATGATAAGTTCATAATAAAACAAAAAAGGTCATGGTCAACAATCACAAATTGACTAATGAGTAGTATCTCCATTAGCGGGATTACCCGCCGTAGGTTGGGAGTGGTCAACTAACGGCCATGTCTTGCGATTATGGCTAAGTACGTGACATACACTACAAGCATGTTGTCTACGTGTCGGTTGTATCGGCTCTGTCGGCAACTCTTGACTTACGGATGTGTTTAACTGTCCATTGTTTGATCTTCGCCTTGGGTTGGAGCATCTGACCCTATTGTGACCTTCTTCACCGCAATTAGCACATTTATTTTGTCGACGAAACTCTCCCGCGGAAGGTGTTCTTATTTCTTTTGGTCTACCGGCTTGCCTCTTACTATCTGGTGGAAGGACAATCATAGATGCCACCTCATCGGGTACTTCCCAAAAAGCTGGATGGGGTACTGGATTTATTGCTGGGGCATAAGCTGTTTGCATCCATGAAGTGCTGTAGTACTCGTGACAGAGGGAGTTGAAATTGGTCTTTGTATACCTATAAATCAACAAAATGAAGAATGTCAATAAAAAAACCAATGACAAACTGATAACAATTAGATAATTAAACAATGTACCTGGCAACTGCTATAGCGTGGTCACATGGCAGCTGATCTAAGTCCCAGTTACGACATGTGCATGTACGCTGTTCGATATCGACCAACCCATCATATTTACCATCCTTAACTAAATATCTGGTCAACTCAATAGGATATACATGATACGTCAATGACCATTTGTTCCTCTCCTTGCAATGACCGACTGCTGCCTTGCCCAAGTAAGTAGGGTTCTTCCTCGCTTTCTCACGTCTGTCATTAAACCATCTCTGCAACATATCTCTCAAGAACTCCATCGCTGCAGTAATAGGCAACCTCCGAGCCTTTTGAATACAATTATTCAACACCTCTGCAATATTCGTGGTCATCATCTGATACCTTCTTCTAGGACAATAGGAACGTTACCATCGCTCGGGGCCAATGGACATCAAATAGTCATATGTTCCCAGGTGAAATTTTTTGATTTCATCCATTTCTAAGTCGAACTGTCTAGAGGTGGAACAGTATGCTGCCCTATAGTAAATATCAAGCACTTCTTTTCGTCCCTTTAATCTAGTCTTCAAGTTCTGTTTAAGATGGAAGAAACAAATACAGTAAGGAACATTGGGATATACAATACTCACTGCTTTAGCAATGCTGGCATGATGATCGAAAACCATTAACATCCCCTCAACTTCCCCAATCGCCTCTCTTAGTCGTTCTAAGAACCATATCCAAGAATTTTCTGCCTCACCGTCGCCTACACCAAAAGCTATAGGGTATGCATGCTCATCTCCATCTTTGCACGATACTATATATATAACCCCCTCAAATGCACCTTTCAAATAAGTGGCATCAATGGCAATGACCGAACGTATAACTGTTTGAAACCCCTTAATGCACTGACTAAGTGAAAAGAAAGCATACAAGAAATTATTGTTCTCATCTGTGTGAATTGCCGTCAAGGTGCCGGGATTTGTTACTTTTAACAAATGAAAGTAAGCAGGCAACAACTGGTAAGAATCCTTAGGTTTCCCATACAAAATATTCTTAGCATGCTCCTTTGCCCGTCATGCTGTGGTGTACAAAAATTGCACACCGTGCTGCTCGCGCATTTCTGCAATTATATCAATTGGTCTAATGGTGCAGCCATTGGTGTTCAATTTTGGGGCATACATCTCTCTAATGACAATGACACTCACTTTACGGAAGTGTGACTCATAGGTGTCCAAATTGCATGCCTGGCCATGTGCGAATTTCCTGACAACCCAATATGTGCAACCATCCCTACATGTGGCTTTAAGTGCGAAATCACATTTGATGTCATTACAACCAGCCTCAAATCGGGACTTTGTCGACCGTCTAATTCTTGGATTAAACTTCTCATTTAAAGCATATTTACTAAACTCATTCTTCAACTTCTGCTTAGTATCGAAAATCTGTCCTTTGAAAAAAGGGCCCACCCTTGAGGTAGAACATGCGGTACTGTTCGAGCTAATGGAATATTGGTCTGCAAATGGAACAATCCAACGAGATGGTATAGAATTACATGTCTGTCTGTATGCACCACATTGCCACTGATTTTGCTCCTGATTCTGCCCCTGAGTCTGCCCCTGAGTGTTTATGTCTACATCATCTTGCCTGTCTAGATCACTGTCATCTTCATGGCGGGTGAAAACTTCTCACGATTCATGAATCTCATCACCATCTGACGAATATGAATCATTGGCATCTACTCTCTCTTGTTCATTGGCAATAAATGTATCTTGAATGTCATTCTCACCATCCCATATGCCATTGTCACCATTCCATAATTGTTGGGTAGTAGGAACCAACTAGGTTGCAAATGGAGGAGGAAAAGGTGCAACAGGGACTCCAATGGGAATCGATGATCTCTGTGGAGGTACTGCCGGCTGATCCCTAACATCTCTTGCAACTTTCTCCACCAAATCAACATATACCTCTGGAACAACCGTTTGACCAAGTAAAAGGAATCTCACATCAGTGTCACATTGTAATCGGTACTTTCGTTGACCACTCTCTGTCTTAACCAAACTGGTTATGATTACATCATACAAAGTTCTATCAAAATTGGTGAATTGGTATACCAAGTTCTCTAACTCTAAATATTTTAAATTAATCGGCACAACCTTAACAAATGTATCACCACCAACATATCGTAAATCATCCCACTGCCCATCATAGTTGATTACCAGTCTGTAATCCATTTACCTGGAGAAAAAAAAATGATTTCCAAAAGAAATTGTAAGTTCCAGTTTTTCTAAACATTTCATGTTTTCTGTGGTATAAAACTTGAAATCATGCTTTAAAACAGATCTCAAGTTTTGTCAACATTCCAAGTTTTTATACTAGATTTCAAGTTTTCGAACCCGTGAAACTTGAAATCTTCTAGGAAAATTTAAAGTTTTATTGAAATCGATTCTTCACCATAACAAACATAAACTCATGCATTAAGGCTGAACCCATGTTAAATTAACTATTTTCAACTTAGTTAATGAACAAATGAATGATACTTACCGATTTAGAGCAAACTAGATTATGAGATGAATGATATTTTCTTCAGGACACTTTGTGAAATCTTCAGACATCAAACCTTTGTGAAATCTTCGTGAAATTTTCTTCAGGCCAACAATGGTGCAGCCATTGCTCATCGATTTACAGGACTCTGATGAAGAACGAACACAAGGGAGAAGAAGGATGAACAGATAACAGTGAAGAAGACAATGAATAAAACAAAATTGAAATATTAGTTTAAGGGCATCTTGGTAATTTATGGACACCCAATGAATTTTTTTTCAAAACATGGTTATTAACAATTAAAGTTAGGTATGTGGTCAAAAAGAAATTTCCTATAATTATAGTGGTTATATTTGGCAATTTTTTCAAAGTTTTAAAGACAAATCTAGCGCTAAAATTTCTCACAGTGTCCTAACGCGGATTGGTAGAAAGTGAAAAACACGCACCGAACTAATCTACAAGAGGGAAGACATGATTCATGAATCATGCCCATGTGAGATTTGCCAAATCACCATGGCCCTTTCTCATTAATTTTTCATATTTTTAATCTCATTTCAATTTCAATTTTCATTTATTTTGAAAATGCAGGAGATAAAACAATGTTATGTCAATCGAACAGATCATAATTTAGAAAAGCTAGTGAAATCTATTCCTATTGTAATTAAATGCAATTCTCGTCACTCTTGGTTGAAAGAAAGAAGTCAAATGGGGTATGGTAGGGTAGAAACCAACCAACATGGAAGATGGATGGCTGTCTCAATTTCTTATCCTACATAATGCAGATATTTTAGTGATCTACACAAACCTGAAAGCCTCTTGTCACCTGCAACCCTACCCTACATGTTGACCACTCTTCTGTTTGTCTTAAAATTGTGGAAACCATGTTCACCAAATTCTATCTGTATATTTAGGTTAGTCTTTCTGCATAATTTGGTCAAGTGTTGTATTAGTAACCGAAGAAATTTGAAAGAGAGAATTTTTTCTCACTCCAATATTAATATATTATGAACAAATGACTAGCATATATACAACCTATATTGGCACTCAATCTGCCCAGAATCAAGGACCTATAATTGTCAACAATTAGTCCCATAAAACTAGGAAACATAAAGAGAGAGTTGACCAAATCTCTTTATTAGGAAAACTAATCTCAAATCTTAGGACAAAATATTGCTAGGATCTCCTCCATTATTCCATGAAATCCGACACCCCCCTCAAGCTGGGTTGTAGATATTGCACATATCTAGCTTGGAACATAGATCTTTGAAGCTGGTTCTAGGCATTGGTTTAGTGAGGATGTCAGCAGTTCGTAGAGCCGTAAGAGTATAGACCAATTTGACAACTTCTTCCTCCACCTTTTCTTTTATGAAATGCCTATCTATTTCCACATGTTTTGTCCTGTCATGATGGACAAGATTTTTACAATGCTAATAGCGTCTAGTTATCACAATATAGCTTCATAGGTTTCTTCATAGGGATGCTTAATTCTGATAGTACTCTCTTCAACCAGATTCCTTTACATACCCCATGTGCCATAGCTTTGAACTCGACTTTAGCACTACTCCTATTTCTTACTCCTCCATGTGACCATATTCCCCTATACATAAGTACAATACCTTGAAGTTGACCTTTTATCAGTAACAGAACCTGCCCAATCTGCATCTGAATACATTTCCACTTATCTGTTTGAGTTCTTTTTAAAGAACAAACCTTACCCAGAGTCATTTTTAGGTAGCGCAAAATTATGAAAACAGCCTCCATATGGTCCTCTGTAGAGTTGTTCATAAACTGGCTCATTGAGCTCACAGGGAACCCTATGTCCGATTGAGTGTGGAAGAGATAGATTAACTTACCAACGAGCCTTTGATATCTTCCCTTGTGAACCAGAGCACTACCTTCAAGCATTCCCAACTTAATGTAATGCTCGATAAGGGTTTCGGCTGGCTTACACTCCAACATACCAGTCTCTCTTAGCAAGTCCGAAATATACATGCGTTGGGATACCATGATTCTCTTCCTAGACCGGGCCACCTCCAATCCTAGGAAATACCTTAGGTGCCCTAAGTCTTTTATTTCGAATTCCTTGGAAATAAACCCTTTTAATTTCTGCATCTTTTCCACATGATTATCGGTTAGTATAATGTCATCAACATATACTATTAAGACTGAAATTTTACCTCTAGAGGACTGTTTTACAAAGAGTGTATGATCAGACTAACTTTGGGAGAATCCGAAAGCTTTCACGGCCTTAGAGAACCTCTCGAACCAGGCCCTTGGGGGTTATTTCAGTCCATAGGGACTTTTTAAGCCTGCATACTTTGCTAGATGATGAGATATTACCTAAACCCGATGGAATTTCCATGTATACCTCTTCCTCAAGATCTTTATTGAGAAAGGCATTCTTGATGTCTAGTTGGTGGAGATGCCAATCTAGATTTGCTGCCAATGAGAGGAGAACTCGGATGGTATTCAACTTAGCTACCGAAGCAAACGTTTCTTCGTAGTTTACACCATATGTTTGAGTGTAGCCTTTGGCTACAAGTTTGACCTTGTATCTTTCCACCGTCCTATCAGCCTTGTATTTCACTGTGAATATCCACTTGTAGCCTATTAAACATTTCCCTTTTGGTAACTCGGACAAAGCCTAGGTTCCATTTTTCTCTAGAGCATCAACCTCTTCTTGAATGGCTTTTTTCCACTTAGGTTCTTTAAGTGCTTCTTCAATAGTAGTAGGTACCTAGATTTCTGATATATTTGTTGTGAATGTCTGGAAACTTGGGGAGAGTTTTTCATTGGAAACATATTTGCTTATGGGATACAATGGGTTGTCTCTACATTGTCTATATGTAAGTCGCGCAACAGAAAAATATTTGATAAGAACGATAGGTTTTAAAAAATTTATCGTCTTTAGATCTTTTTGTATACACGAACATGAGGAAGGGATTTTTTTCATTCCTTTGAAAAACACTCATTCGTTTTCTTTTTGATTCTTCACCATTAAGTCTTCTGAGCTATGTCTCGCGATCCAGCAACTGTGTGTATGAGCACGTCACAGATTCCGGAAGCAGTTGAATGGAGACTTGAGAGATCTGGAAGACAACCATTTGTCCTCTCTTGTGAATTCAGCCAAGGTAGGGTGGAAGAGAAAATTATTTTTCTTTCCTCTCTTATGTTGCCGTACCACTCTTGTCTCTCTGGGGTTTCAATTAGTTTCTTTTCTTGATAAATATATTTTATATACTAGGATCCTAGGGTTTAGTAAACCAAGTCAAAATAGGATTCTAAATCCTTTTTAGTTCGGTCACCACTAGGGTTTGAACCTTTGACCTCTTTAAAGCAAATAAAAATAATATCTTATTATTTTATTCTTTTGTTTTTGTCAGGGTTCGAAACTTAAACTTCCAAATAACAATTAATAATTCTTAATTATTAATATGTCAAATAAATAATCATATTATTTAATAATATTTAATTAATCAATTAAATAATATATTAATTAAATAATCACATCATTTAATTAATTTCTAAAATATATTTAAGTTACTTTTGTAACATAATTAATTGGACCATCTAATTCTCTGTGAACCTTGTTACTATCAATCGTAAAGGGCTAGTAAGGGGACCTAATTGACCCATAGTTTTGACCTCCAATAATACTTAGAAAAAAAAAATTAATTAATATTTCACAATTATTAACCTCAGAGTTATTCCACTAAAAACTTAAGGTTGTACTCTCGTAACTGTAGATGTTTTACATAACCAAATTATCAGTGTTCATCGATATAGCTATTACATATGGTATGATCATCCACAAGTAGTTCATAATTAGAGCTAAGTCATAAAGTATGTTATACTTCTCTAATTATATCTTTTCCTTTAAGTACTATCGATTCTTTAACGAATGATTATATCCATTCATTCCTTTACGGAAGAAAAAGAGAGCTCTTAATCGTTTAAGTCCCCGAATCAACCCTTAAGGGAACTACTCATCTACTTCTCGCAAGAAGGAGTAGATTCCACTATTGTGTGCATACCTTCCCAGCCACAACCCAAACTGTGATTCCAAGATACGGAGTTATTGACCGAGAATGCTACTCCGATCTCACCCATGGTATTTCAAGAAACACGATCTAACTCAAAGGAGTCAATAAGACACTCAGAATTTAGATCACCCATATACAACCATCATTTGTCGATATATATGAATCTTTTCAACTAACGGGTCTTGGTGATAAATTCATATAGATCGTGGCCTAGTCCTATATGATCATATCACATAAGGTACCTCCATTCTTATATCACCATATGAGTAGTCTAGAATAAGACCACTATACATTATGGAATGAACCATAGCTATATATTAACCACAAATAAAGTACCTAGCTTTATTTGCTTTCTTCGGACTCTTTAGATTGCATGTCTTAAAATGAATTCCTCTGTATATGACATTCATATACTCAGTTTAAGATTACATCTAGCTATCTTAGATGTTTAGCACATATAATATAAACGTATGAGTCATGTTAATTGAATGAAATAACTACTTCTTTTATTAATGCATTTATATCATTTACAAATTACAAGCTTTAGAGTATAAATCCCAACGCTATAACCTTTCCTTACTACAATAGGTTCAGATGATTCAAAAGTGGGATTTGAATTACCTGACATAGTTGGAAGAATTAGTTCTGGATTTTGTTCAATTTCTTAGTCATTTGAATTCGGTTCAGGCTTCTGACTTTACTGTGTTTGCGTTCGGAAATCCATCTTTTTCTGGCCTTACGATTTCTAGAGTAAACAATGAACTCATTATCACCTATCGATTGTTTTGATGTAGGTTTATGCGACTTTGGTGGTTGACTTGGCAGATTTATTGACTTGAAGGAATTGGCTGACTAGGACTAGGAAGTTGTGTTGACTAGGATTCATAAACTCAACTTGATCAGACTCATGACTTGGAAGAGTCCTATTGGAAATGGGAAATGAGTGACTTGGAGGTAGACTTTCATTAAGACTAGGTGACATAAAGGGATCGACTAATGTTTCCTAACTTAGAAGAACCAGACTAGGACTAGTGTTTAAATGGGTTTATGATTCCCAAAAAACAGATTCTATCTTATTCCCCCCTGAATATTGATTTTTGGGTAGTAAGGCTGTGTCTCCATAAATGTAGTGTCCTTAGACATAAAATTTCTTTGTGATAGGAGAGTAGCATTTATACCCCTTCTGATAAGGAGAGTATCCTACAAAAATGCATTTTATCGACCTAGGATCAAGTTTATTGCGTGTTTGCTGAGTATTGTCGACGTACAACAACCAAAAATCATAATTGGTAAATCTAGTATTAAACGTGTGTTAGGGTAGGATTTTAGTAGGACAATACAAGGAGTTTGAAAATTAAGGACTCTTAAGGGTAATATGCTTATCAAATATGTTACTGTCAGAACTACTTCCCCCTAATATTGTTTAGGAACGTTAATTGAAAATAACAGTGATCTAGCTACTTCAAGTAAGTGCCTATTTTTCCTCTATGAGACCCCATTTTGTTGGGGAGCCTCCACACAGGAACTTTGGTGTATTATCCCCTCACTAGATAAGAAGTTTTCCAAAACAACATTATAGTATTCTCTCCCATTGTTAGTTCTTAGGATTTGGATTTTGGTTTTGAACTAATTTTGATCATCTTATAAATTTTTTGGAAGATATGACTAACTTTTGAATTTTCTTTCATTAAAAACAGCCATGTTAATCTGGTATGGTCTTCAATGAATGACACGAACCATCTAGTTACAGTGATGTTAGGAATCCTAGATGGTCTCCAAACATCATTGTGAATCATTAAGAATGGGCTAGATAGTTTATAGGAGGTGCTACGATAAATTTGACGAGTATGCTTAGAGAATTGACAAAATTTACATCTAAAAAATTGAGACTTTTTTGTTTGAATATTCTATATAAATGTAATTGATTTGTATAATTGACAATTGTATGATTGACTGATTAATTATCCTAATTATAGGGGATTTAGATTGATTGTATGGGATTGTTTTCTTGATGCTTACTCTTGTATTTTTCCTATAAATTTCCTACATATAGAGATGAATAAACCAACAAACACTCAATTTGTTCATGGTATCAGAGCCTAAACAAATTGTTTAGGGTTCTTGATCTGCCATTTTCTTGCTTTTCTATTTATTTTCTCTTTCTTTTTTCCTTTACTGACACTGTTTGACAAAAAAAGCAAAAGGATTATTACCTGTGCTTCTCTTTCCGGTGAACCTTACCACTAGAACCTACCACTGATGTCTCTCCGAAAGCCGCCTACCCTACCGGTATCTAACATCATCGGCCATCCTCTATTCGATCAGATTCAGTGACCCGCGCCGCTCCTGCCCAACGACTCGACCCGATTAGGGTTGCACATTTTTCCCCGGATCCCCATCCCCATTTGGGGGGAAATTTTTAGGGGAAAATGGGGAAATGGGGAGGGATGGGGATGAAAATCATCCCCAAATTGAAATGGGGATGGGGATGGGGAGACCTCCCCCCATCCCCATTTCCCCATTTTCCCCATTAATATAGTGAAATAGGGATGGGGATGGGGATGGGGGGACCTCCCCCCATCCCCATTTCCCCATTCCCCCCACAATATTATAAAAATAATTATATATATTTTGTAATGTATTTTCTTTGACATTATTTTGTAATATATATAATATAATTTTGTAATGTATTTTCTTTTGCATTTGTAATGGAATGTTTTTTTTTTTTTTTTTTAGTTTAATTTGTAATTTTCAATCAAATGGGGAAATGGGTAAACGGGGTAAACGGGGAAAATGGGGAAATGGGGATGGTGATGGGGGGACCTCCCCCCAAAACTCCCCCATCCCCATTTTCCCCAAATGGGGAAATGGGGAGGGATGGGGAAGGGTTTGAGAAGTGGGGATGGGGATGGGGGGACCTATATCCATCCCCATTTCCCCAATGTGCATCCCTAGACCCGATCCGATCCACTTTCTTCTTTCTCCAACAATGACCCACATCACCGATCTTTCCAACAGCAACCCACGCCGACGTTGTACATCACCGACAATCATCCTACCAGATCTAGCAACCCACGTTGCCTTTGTGTACTTGTGTTACTTCGTGGCATGACCCGACCCGACCCGACTTGATCGATTCTTCATCAATAGCGACCCACGTTGCATCTTCTTCTTCAATCAGAGACCAACGTTGCCTCTCTTCCTTTTTTCGGCAACCGAAGCATCCAACTTTACTGCTTACTGCCACTGTCAAACTTGGCTTGTCAGACTAAATATCTCTACCTTCTGCCTTCTGTTTAGTATTTTTCTTTTTTCTTCGTTGTGCTTCTTTGCTTTCGCTGCTGCCCTTACCATGAAAAATTTCAATGAAGAAAAATCAAATACACTTAGCCTTGTGGTACCACTTCCACCACTTCCTTAGTTTATTCTCATGACAACTCTTCAAAAATTGAGATTAAACTGGACGTAACAAACTATCCTCTATGGTCAAAGTTTGTTGAGATCTTTGTAGCTGGGAAAGACAAATATGGTTTTCTCACAGGAGAAAGTGCTAAACCTGCAACCACTAGTCCCACTTATAGATGATGGTTGGCAGAAAATGCTCTCATGCAAGGATGGCTCCTTGGATCTATGACTCTCAAGATTATCGGGATGTTTATTCGGCTACCTACAACTCATGCCATTTGGGAAGCAGTTGCTCGTACTTACTATGATGGTCAGATCAGTACATCATCAATGAACTCAACAGTATAGAATTCCATATGCGTCAATCTGGGCATCCTATTTATGAATACTACAAGGAACTAAACATAATTTGACAAGAGTTGGATCAACGATGTCCAAACGATATGAATGATGCTACAGATGTGCTTCGACTTAATGAGCGCATTGAGAAACAAAGAGTATACATGTTCCTGGCAAGACTAGAACCTGAATTTGACAACGTGTGAGCTGATGTCTTACGTATGGATTCATTTCCTGGTGTTAAATGAGCATTTGCTTATGTCTGTCGTGAGGCATAACGTCAAGCCACTATGCTAGCTCCACCACAAGTAAGTGACACTTCTGCTCTACTAATCGATAAGGGGAATTCAGGGGAAAAGAAATGTACTCACTGTGACAAAAGAATCAGATCCGAGATGCTTGCTGGAAATTGCATGGGTACCCGAGTGGTATTTGGTGAAAAAGAATAAGGGGGCTCTAAAGACTAGAACTGCTTCTCTTGCATCATCATCTAGCAACTCGTCTTCCATTTCGTAGGGTAATATATGTGATTCTCAAATTCAATTCTCCAACTTAGGTACTTTTCATTCTGCTTTCAGTGTTTCTACAATTTCTAGTAATAATACTTGGATAAGTGATTCTGGTGCAACATACCACATGATTTTTAATTCTCAAAACTTTAGTCATCGTAGTCCAACCGAAACAAATAACGTGTCATATGCTAATGGTACACCCACCCCGGTTCATAGGGTTGGATCTGTATCTCTAACTCTATCTTTACACTTACCATTTATTTTACATGTGCCCACTTTATCTAACAACTTACTCTCTATCAGTCAAACCACTAAATCTCTAAATTGTGTTGTTACATTCTAGCCTTCTTATTGTGTGTTTTGAGCTCATGCAGTCATCTTCATAGAGTAGTGCAAGTTAAAGCCAACAACAAGAGTAATATTTTTCTATATGTACTCTAGTTTATTCGAAGTATCCCAATGGTGTAACGCTGTCGACTTATTGGGAAAAAGGAGGAAAATCACTTTGATCTCTTGTTTCGGAGAAATAAGTAGCTCAAGAGGAATGGAAAGAAACATATTCTATTTGATCTCAAAGTCCTTATATATCACTTCTTCCAATCCTGGAAGGGGGTGTAGGAATGACATAATGCTAATCCATGTTCTACACGGCTAAGGAATAATTGAAACATAAAAATGACTAGGACAAAACAAATTAACTTTTTGATCATTTTGGGGGTGTTAAAACCCCTTGTACAATTATGTATTAGTATTATATTTTCTTTCATTTTGACACAAGTTAAAGTCAACAACAAGAGGAATATTTTTCTTTGGCATATGCCTTTAGGTCATTATTTATTTGGATATCTTGAATGCTTATTTCCTTCTTTGTTTATTTCCTTCTTTGGATGTGGGTGGTTTTGATGAGGAAGTGACTGAAGAATCAGGATTAGTCATCCCGTCTTTTTTCATGTGAGGGATTTTGGTTTCAGAGTCGGCTCTGATACTATATAGAAAGATATTGTATTCACTTGCATTCTTTCTAGGTTACAGGGAAATAAATATAGGAGAAAGGAGAAACAGTCCTACTCCAACTAGGAAACTATTTACACATAAAACAGAAGCTATCCTAGAGATAAGGGATAAACAATCTAATCTTACCTCTTTATTTGAAAAACAAACTATAAACGAAACAGCTAACTCATTAATTCCAACAGAAGGCCAATCAACTCTAGCTTATCACTTATCAGAGAGCCATCAATAGGAATTGGTTAAGCAATATCAGCCTTAAGTATTCATTCCGTCATCCAATTCAATTAGGCGCATTGTCGAGTGAACAAGACATATACTGTAGATGACCCGACAAGTTATTGATATGCACAGAAGCCATCAAGATGAATGAACAAATAAAAAGAAGCAGAGTTCATGGGAACTCACCTATGATAATTAATTGCACTTCACCTTACATAATAAATGAACAAGGAAAAAGAAGCACAGTTCAGGAGAAATCACAGGTTATTCCTGCACAAATATAGTTAAAACTTAAAAGATGTTTTGTTAACTGATTAGGAACAAATAGTCCCTGGTGTAACGATTAGCAACAACATTATGCAAGCTAACAATGGCAAAAAAATGTAAGAACAAATTTCACCTAACATGCAATGAGGACACCATAAAGTTACCAATTACGTTGCAGCAGAATTCTTCTTGTTCTTCTTTTTCTTCTTGCTCCTCTTTCTTTTATTAAGGTCTCTACCAGGTTTCTTAAGTTGAGCTTCAGTCTTTGGTGTGGTGTGGTCATGGTATACTTCACTCACCTTCCTTGTCGGCTTAAACACCTCAGTAATAGATGGATCCAACACATCCCTCGAGCATTTTAAAGTGACACCCATAGCTCTGGCCTCATCCCATAGCTCTTTACCTTTGTCAAAGTCTCCTCCTCTGCAGAGCTTGGGTATGAGCACATCATAAACTGGTCCATAACAACCCAATAAGCTTCTTTTCATTCTCTCAAAAAGCTCAAGTGCAAAATTCACCCTCTCAACTCCACAGAGAATACCAATCAAATCATAGTAAAATTTGCGATCTGGTACCAACTTCTCTTTGATCATCTCATCCACCATCTTATTACCTTTGCCAAACCTCCCAGTCAAATATAATACTCTAGTAACAAGATAATACGTAACCCAATCTGGAGCACAACCAGATTTTTTCATCAAATGAAGAACTTGACAGGATTCCTTCACTCTTCTAGTCCTCCCTAAACATGAAAGCAATATATTATAACTAATAGAGGATGGGGAAATTTTATAGGACCTCATTTCCATCATCACATTCAAAGCTTCAGGTACGAGACCAGAAGGATTTCGTTTAAGGTTTCTTTCACATAGGCCCCTAAGGAAGGTGTTATAGCAAAATAAATCAGGCATAACCCCAGCTAACTTCATCTCTTTGATAACTTTTCGTGCTTCCTTCACATTCTCTTGTATAGACCACCCGTGAATAAGACTCTTATAAATACAGAGCTCCATGCCAGATATCTTATCCTTATGGTGATAAACAACCCCTGCTGCTCTCTTAGCATGTCCCCTGGCACAAAGAGCATTAACAATGGCAGTGACTGTAACACTATCTTGTGTGCACTTGAACTTGTCCAAGTTCTTGAAAAGACCCAACGCATCGTCTTCTCTCCCTAGTTTAACTAATGCCTCGGCTAAAACGCTAAAACTTTGAGTCTCCATTACCCGACCCTCTTTCCTAAGATTCGAAATCAAAATACTGATAGCTGTGTAATCCTTCATTTCAGCAAAAGCACAGATTGCATAATTATAATCCTTATCTTGCAAAGAAATATTTGTATTCTTACAAGACCACAAGAAAAAACGCAATAGTCTTCTAGTGGGTGCTTCATGTTTGCAAGAATCTATAACTTGGGTGATAAGAGATGAAGTTAAAGGAAGTTTAAATCGATTTAGACTTACTTGTAAATCATCTAGGCCACCTATCGTGCTTGAAACAACTTTACATATCTCGTGCAGCTGCTGTGGTGCCTGATTAGGTGGCCTTGTGGAGTACGTAGAGACTAAACGCTGTTGGCATTTCTGGGTTTTGAGTCTTTTGACAGTTGCCAGCAAAAAGCTCTTCATTGAGGACATTCATCGAACAGGTGGTGTTTATTACTTCCACTGGAGAAAAACTTCACGATGCTGCAGTATACGACTGACCATTTTTGTCTTGAATGGCGATCGTCTTAATTTTTGTCAATCTGGAAATAAATAAATAATTCTTTAATTATTTCCTCCATCTGGTTAGCTCAGTAATTCAACTGAATCTGCAAGGGCATTATCGGACATAGAAATCCTCCGTGGCATTTTTGCGTGAATAACGACGCTAAATAATAATTAATTGCCAAGATCCTTCTATAATTCTATTTCCAATTTCCTCATCACCGATCACTTCACGGTACCCTCCGTTGTCTCTTTTCTCATCATCGTTTAAATAATTATATACATTTGATCTCTCTGTGTTGCATCTTTTGTTGTACCATGATCTCTTATAATTTCATTGTTTATTGCATAAAACGTTGGTGAGAGACGATGAATCAGGTGTTTGAAGGATACGAGAACTGCGAGCTCTCCGCTGATTTATCGCGGAAGTGCACGGCAGCAAGTGCTGTTGATCTAACTTAAAATACCACATTTTTCATCCCAACACATGTGACATTTGACACCTACAACATGTGTTGAAATAAAAAATGTGGGATTTTAGGTGGGATGTATAGCATTACTGATTAAACACATATTTAAATGTTTTGTTCCCCTAATAAACCAATCACGACCAGAGCATGTGCATGGCCCTCAAATCCCAATTGGAATCCTGTCACAATTCACAAATGGTCTAAAGTCTTGGGTTTTATTATATTGGCTTAATTCCGTGAGCAAATAACATCTACTTGTTAAACTACTTCAATGAAACACTACCAAAGAGATCTTCAAAGCACAAACCATTGAATGGCTTGCTTGCAAACAAAGTCTTCTTACGAACAACGTAAGCAAAAAAAAGAAAGAATTTTATTATGAAATCAAGCCAACACTAAACAAAAACCTAACAAATTGCTATGTGAGAGCTTTGATCGATACTGTTTCTTAGTAGCTGTCTGGACCAGCTTCCGGCAATGCCTAATGGGACCGGCTACAATGCAGTGATTTTTAATCACTGCACCATGCAAGCAAAAAAAACAGTGAAAAACACTGTAGATAGAAGAAAAGCAATGGGTTACAACCGGCAATTGGCCTTTTTTTTTGTCCTTTTTGATTAAAATAATAATATATATCCATTGATTTGACTTTAATAATAATATAAATCAGATAAAAAATAAAAATAAAAATAAAAAATTTAAATATTAATAAAAAATTATTATTGTTTATATTAAAATAAATGAAGTTATTTTATAATATTTTTCACGGTAACTATTTTGAGGGCTTTGGTAACTACTTCTTCGGAATTGGTAACTACTTAACGGTTTCTCTCACAAAATTATCTGGGTAACTACTTTTACGGGTATGGTAACTATTTTTTCGGGTCTAGTAACTACTTATACGGGTTGGTAACTACTTAAGAGTTTTTTCATTGTAACTACTTTTACGGCCCTGGTAACTAGTTTTACGGGTTTAGTAACTAGTTATACGGGTTGGTAACTACTTAAGGGTTTTTTCATTGTAACTAGTTTCACGGGTCTGGTAACTAGATTCACGGTTTGGTAACTACTATTCGGTTTCCTTCCACAAAATTTTCTGGGTAACTACTTTTACGGGTATGGTAACTATTTTTTCGGGTCTAGTAACTAGTTATACGGGTTGGTAACTACTTAAGGGTTTTTGCATTGTAACTACTTTTACGGCCCTGGTAACTAGATTTACGGGTCTGGTAACTAGTTATATAGGTTGGTAACTACTTAAGGGTTTTTTCATTGTAACTAGTTTCACGGGTCTGGTAACTAGATTCACGGTTTGGTAACTACTTAAGGGTTTCCTTCCACAAAATCTTTTGGGTAACTACTTTTACGGGTATGGTAACTATTTCTTCGGGTCTAGTAACTAGTTATACGGGTTGGTAACTACTTAAGGGTTTTTTCATTGTAACTAGTTTCACGGGTCTGGTAACTAGATTCACGGTTTGGTAACTACTTAAGGGTTTCCTTCCACAAAATTTTCTGGGTAACTACTTTTACGGGTATGGTAACTATTTCTTCGGGTCTAGTAACTAGTTATACGGGTTGGTAACTACTTAAGGGTTTTTTCATTGTAACTAGTTTCACGGGTCTGGTAACTAGATTCACGGTTTGGTAACTACTTAAGGGTTTCCTTCCACAAAATTTTCTGGGTAACTACTTTTACGGGTATGGTAACTATTTCTTCAGGTCTAGTAACTAGTTATACGGGTTGGTAACTACTTAAGGGTTTTTTCATTGTAACTAGTTTCACGGGTATGGTAACTATTTCTTCGGGTCTAGTAACTAGTTATACGGGTTGGTAACTACTTAAGGGTTTTTTCATTGTAACTAGTTTCACGGGTCTGGTAACTAGATTCACGGTTTGGTAACTACTTAAGGGTTTCCTTCCACAAAATTTTCTGGGTAACTACTTTTACGGGTATGGTAACTATTTCTTCGGCTCTAGTAACTAGTTATACGGGTTGGTAACTACTGAAGGGATTTTTTCATTGTAACTACTTTTACGGCCCTGGTAACTAGCATTACGGGTCTGGTAACTATATTCACGGTTTGGTAACTACTTAAGGGTTTTCTTCCACAAAAATATCCAGTAACTACTTTTACGGGTGTGGTAACTATATTTACGGAGCTAGTAACTAATTTTACGGGTTGGTAACTACTTAAGGGTTTCTTCATTGTAACTACTTTTACGGCTCTGGTAACTACATTTTCGTGTCTGGTAACTACTTTCACTTGTTGGTAATACACCGTTCAAACGAGCAACCTTAGAGTGACCTCAAGGAGATCACCCCAAGATCGCAATCTTCACGGGTTTGACTGATTTCAAATGGTTCTAAGTTCTGGTAACTACTTTATGGTGTGGTAACTAGTTCAGGGGTTTTTGCACAAAAATCATCTAGTAACTAATTTGACGGCTTTGGTAACTACTTTCACGTGTTGGTAACTACATCGTTAAAAAGAGCGATCTTGGAGTGACCTCACGGAGATCACCCCAAGGTCGCAATCTTTACGGGTCTGACTGATTTCAAATGGTTCTAAGTTCTGGTAACTACTTTAACGGCATTGGTAACGTTTTTTACGGTGTGGTAACTACTTAAGGGTTTTTTTCACAAAAATCATCTAGTAACTACTTTGACGGCTTTGGTAACTACTTTCACGTGTTGGTAACTACACCGTTCAAAAAAGCGATCTTGGAGTGACCTCAAGGAGATCACCCCAAGGTTGCAATCTTCTCGGGTCTGAGTGATGAATTTTTCCTGTTTAAGGCGATCTTGAGGTGAGCTTGTTCAGCTTGCCATGGGGTCGCACTACTTAAGGGTTTGGTAACTACTTAAGGGTTTCTTCCATGAAATGAGCTTGTAACTACTTTTACGGCTATGGTAACTACTTTTATGGGTGTGGTAACTACTTTTACTGGTTTGGTAACTACTTAAGGGTTTCTTCCATAAAATTAGCTTGTAACTACATTTATAGCTTCAGTAACCAATTCATGGTTTCTTAAAAACTACTTCTAAACTATAATACCAGCTATAGACTTGTAAACCCCTGATTATTCACACAACTTAAAAAAAGAAACGAATCTTGTATTATTCTTTTGAGAAGGAATTTACAAGTTGCAAAATACTATAACATTAGGAAGCTTCGTCCACCACAAATAAGACTTAATATCTTCTTTATTTCCTAGTACACTGTATTTTGAACCGTTGTTTCTACTTATCACAACATATTGTTCAACCTTTATAAACTAAAATCACATCCAACATTTGTATATATTGATATGGTATAATACGAAATATCACCAAACATGTATAAGAATAGTACACTCCAATTAAATCTAATCCAATACAATCAAATGTTTGTGTTTTGTTGCCGAGTGTTAGCATTTCTAGACGACGGCTAATACACTCCAATTAAACTAATATGGTTTTATAAATGCACTAGTTTCATACACGTAAAACTAGTATTGTTTTAGAAATGCACTAATTTCATACACGTGAAACCAGTATGGTTTTATAAATACACTGGTTTCATAAATGTGAAACTAGTATATATTGTTTTACAAAAGTATCATACACGTAAAACTAGTATGGTTTAGTGTTACAAAACTCACAGTTTAGTGTTGTAATATTTTTAGAAAAAAGGTCACAAAAATTGAATAATTAAAATAGCTTAATTTAATTAACGATAAGTTAAAGTAAAAATAGATCCAACGAACTACATTCTTTACTATTTATCACTGTATGTACAGGGATTTTTTTTCACTACATAGTAGCCGGACCCTTCTTTAATTGGATATGAACTTACGTTTGTGATACTTGGTGTGCTGATAGCTGCATTCATTATGCAATCCCACGTAAATCTAGTGTTGTGTGATTATTTATTTTGTCTCATTTTATTTTTCTACTATAGACGTTAATTGCTATGAGTTATGGGCAAATATTAAGTATGTCGCTTCCGCGTTCATTGGTTCAAATCCCCAACATTCAAAAGTCTCTTGGGAGAGAGTAAGAGAAATTTAGAGAATTTTATAAAAATCATTATAAGTCTTTCCAAATCCAAATTGAATACAACCCCCTTAGTTTAGATTTCTTAGCTCCTAATAGCAAATGCATTTATGTTTTTTTCATTTATTCTGGACATTCATGAGATCAATCATAGGACATCATGTAATTACTTCGTATATTAAGTAAATTACAATTGTGACTTAGTTTTACACTTCAATATCCAATCATCCATTTTGTCTAGAACTAGTCACAGATATAATTAAGTTAATATAAGAAGTAATTGCATACAACCTACCTGTATAATCAAAATAAAAAAATTTTAAAAAAAAAATCATATATATGATTCTTTCTCTCTTCTTGTATAAACTTACTTTGCCCAAAAAGATATACCAGTAGCCCTAAATATGGCAGAAATTAATTGAACACCACCTTGTGTCCTTCTAAAAGATTGAGAAATGTCATATATATTATTCAAATGCTTTTGACTGTCATAATACTTTTAAAGGTAACCCTTTCATCACTTATGCTGCAATTTATAGCACTGATGCAGTTCATAAGTTTAAATGGGTTTCAAATAGGAAAAAAAAAAGGTATAAAATAGGACATCGTCCCCCTGATTGTCCGATTTAATTGTCTATTGGCAAGAAAATAAATTTTCGGCCTCCGAGGATGATTATCTTCCCCGTCATGTAGGAAGGGCTGTTGTCTTACATATGGGACACAGGTTTTTCTGCATTAGCCATTGTTTGATGCAGTCTGTGTGGAAGTCATGTCCATAATCCAGCGTCCCAAGATCATCACCGTCAGCATATTCCTCCTGCCAAAAATGAGTTTAAGCACAAGTTAAGACCAATAAGTTGGTTGAATGAGGTTCTTTAGGAGCAGTATCCTCTAGCTCATACCTGACAAACACAGCAAGGCTCCTGGTCTGATGAGGTTTTTGTTTCTGTGGACATGTACTTTTTTCTGTTTCAGTAACTTCATAACAGATTCTTCAGTCAGTCCAGTTTTGACATCTCCTATGCGCTCTTCCCATGCCAACAATTCCTAGCAGTTCAATCGTTGGGTAAGTAGAACAAATTTCCAAAGTGAAAAAACTGACAGGTACATAACCGCCCTATCTTACCTCATAAGACATGTTGTCGAAATCAAGGCGCATATCTCTGTGCCTGTCATGCATTTCAGCTAGACCATGATATACGAATGGGTCAAAAAGCATAAAATCCTAACAGAACACCACATGAAGATCCAATGTTATGCTAAGATTATTGCAGAAAGGTAAAATTCTAGGCAATTTCTTTTTCAGTAGAGCATTTGCTTATTGTAAGTTGTCATCACAATTCAGGAGAGCTACTTACAGACAGGTGACATGTCCCATGCATGAAAAAGATAAAGCAAAACATGTGTTAGATGAAGCAAAGGAAGAGAAATCTAGTCATGTTCAACTAATGAAGCAGCCATATTTTGGTCTGTACACATCAGAAAACTACATGCAACTATAGTTTGCAAGGTTGGCCATGTTTGGTGTCCAACCCAAATTTGCATACACTATCCCTGAAAAGATTTCCTCGATAAGAGTATTTTATAGATTAAACAGTAAAACACGCTTTGCAACCCATAACCCTCTTGCTTAAAAAATATCCCACTATAAATATATAGGAAGAGCTAAACATAATACATGCACATATATTAAGTCATGCCTCGGTTACACATGCATTTATACACCCTGAAAATTCATGCAAATTAATTTTTTGTTGCACTCAGAACTGCATTCAGATGATGATTCAGGTGTCAGCTGCTTACAAAAAAAATATAAAATGTCACATTTTCCTGTTTTCGTTTTGTTTTATGCTGGATATAAGTCTCATTGGTCTAACCGATTAAAGATACTAAGTTACATATAAGTTTCTGTGGAAATAAGACTCATTGCTAGAATCTAAGCCTTGCAGACTTTTATTATGGCAGTTTAACTGCATATAGAGAGAAGGAATCTTAAAATAGTAACGATAGCAATAGAATTAAAACAATAAATAATCACCAATAATTAAGACTATAAATTACAGGGGAAAACTAACTATATCGAACTTAGAATGCTAGCATTAACTATAAATTACCAAGTTCAAAACATCACATAATAAATGACCAAGAATATAAAACATAAATCATTAAAAAAATTCCAAAGCTAACCTCAATTCTTAAGTTCTCCCCACGACGCATGGCATTCAAGACTTGACGAATCTGGTCCACAGAGAAGAACATAAATTATTAGCTTAAGAATGTCACGGTTAATAGTTAACCAGACAATTATAATAGGAATTAATAAAATGTAAGAGTGGATATATATAGTAATTAGACACAGTAGGAATTCCATAATCAATAACATATAAGCACAGTTTAGACACAGTCAGCAAACAATAGTCCATGCCTAAAAATTGTACATGTAAAGCAACATAATGCCACAAACACAAGTTACACAACAATCTAAACAAAATCATACAGTGAGAGAAGTAAGAAATCTGTGTTTGGAATCAATAAATGCTTTATCTAATACTTCAAAAATGGTATATTTAAGCAAAGTAATGCCAAAAACACACAATAATCCAAACAATATAATTGGGAAAAAATAAAGAAATCTCTATGTTCAGAATCAATAAATGTTTATTTATACTTCTGTGGAATTTTGAATTTATTGCAAATTATATTTTAACTCTATGTACTACGTAACCAATATGGATTTATGATCCTCTAAAAATTCCTCAATTGCCCGTAGGTTGGTGACTTCTAATTCATGGGTAAAGAATCTTCTTCCTAAAACAATTTTCCAAAAGGAAATATACAAAATAAATAATTGAACACAGAATTAGTCTTATAACCTTTTGACAATTAAGAGGCTACCAATTCACTAATTCATCAACAATAGAAAGTTCACCTTGAAGACCTAATGTAGTCATGAAACATGTAATGCTCTTCTAGCCTACAAAATGTGCTTATAAAACATCTGTACCGACTGAAATGGTTGGAGTAAGGATATCAACACATTGTAGTTTGGAATCGAATGTTATCTATAAACATCTGATAAGAAGAAAATTCAATAGTAATGCAGCCTTAGCAAAATAAATGTACAGGAACAGTGAAGTTAAAGAGAGAAAATAACATGTTATTTCAATACAAAAGAAAATATGAGGAGCTATAATTAGAGAATCATTCACAAAAGGGGAAAAACCAGTGCAAGATCTATAATGCTACTGCAAATCATATGTATAAAACAGTGGGGAAAGGGAAAAAGGGAGATATAAATATACCATGCAATATTACCTCAAAGTTTTTGTACCCATTACTGTTTGAGGATGAAGAAGGAGCCAACCTAAAAAAGAGTAAAAATCATAAATTTACTGACTACAGTAACATAAATAAATAAAATAAAAAACAAAAAACAAATACTGTATTTGGGCTAAAAAAAAATGATAATCTGACTGAAAAAAAAAAAAAAAAGGAAGAAAAGGATTAAGGTTTTGTGAACAGAATATCACATGTGCATACAGAAATTTATAGTTTCCAAACATTGAACCACTGGGATTGGGTACACAATGTATTCATTCATTCGACAAAATTTAACACCGATAAACCACTCAAACAGGAATGCATATGCTCATACAAACAAAGAAGCAGTACCAAATATTTAAATTGCCTCATTCGTAATATTTTCCCACAACCTCATTGACAGAACAGAAAAACAACTCAAATTTATAGGGCATCTAAACATGTCCAAAGAGAATGACCTTTTAGTTAAAAGTCACATTTGGCCTAATTCTTGGTCATTCAGTACTTCAAATATGCTGCACACTTATGATATAATCCAAATCTATGTTGGTAAATCTTAAGTTTATATGGAAAATACAATATATCATATTCTTCCTAATTATATCAAAAACCATGCAATTGTATGAAAAAGAGAGCATGAAAAGGAGATAGATGTGCAGTTATCACTAACTGAGTGTCTTAAATCAGGTTGAGTGACTGAATCCATAACGCCTTGAGCTTCTAGGAAGCGACTCAGATGCTTATCATCCAAAAGTTCCTGTCAAAAGTACATTAAAATCAAAAGGGGAAAAAAAAAGAAAGCACTAAGTTAAGAACTAATAACACAAAAAGCAAAATTCCCCAATTAAAGATTAGAAATTGGGAACAATGAAAAATGGTACGCACAGACAGAAAAGCTCTGTATTTTTGCCACTCAGAAACACGATCTTCTTTGTCCCACTGACCCTTCACAAACTTCTCCGAGTACCACCTGCACACAATACAAAAAAAATAAAAATAAAAATCCCCACTTTTTTGATTTGCAACAATTACCACTGTAAATTGTCAAAGCTGCCAACTATATTGTACATTTGTATCAAATGGTCAAGAGTAACCAGCTAAATCCTATATCTACTTCATATAAACAAATATAAACTTGACTGGTGAAGAAAAAAAAAAAAAAAACTACAGATTCAAATTCACACTTAAAAGGCTATCTATGTTGCAAAAGCTCCTCTATAGATTCAAATTCTTTGAGATTGTTGATTACATGTTTAACTTTCTTTGATAGCTGGTCACTATGCTCTTCAACAACTTTCATAAATGCAGTTAGCTGTTCTTGATAAGCTGCACATAGCCGTTTCTTATTTCGTAGCTCTGCTGTCAATTCCTGGATTTTCTTGTCTTTTTCATCCATCGTTTGACGAGCTTCACGTGGGCACACCACAAGTTCATGATTATGTTCCTTTACAAATTTTGTGATCATCCACTTTCCAGACTTATCAAACTTGACATGAATCATCGCCTTACAGCCTTCCCTTGTGCTTGGCCTTGGCTTTCAAACAGGCCCGAATTTCCCTCGAATGCTAACACAATAACCCTCCTTATTACATCCAAATCTACGTGCAAGAATCCTACCATCTCTATCTGATCGACGGCAAGACATCACACGCATGACAAACCCAACTCGACGTGCATATTCATCATAGAACATCTTGGCAGCATCTTCAGATTCAAACTCCATTCCCTCATGTGGTTCTACAATAGAATCTCCTTCAAACACATCCAACTGCATTCTAGCAGAGTTCCCTACTTCTCCAGCTCCCTCATCTGAATCCATCAATACAAGGAACAAAATTGAACGTCGCAGTTCGAATTCGAATTGAAGCTTTCAGTGAATTTTCTTCAACTTCAAACTTCAAACTAAAATAAAAATCCCCACTTAACAGACCCAAATAAAAAAAGAAGAAGAGGGTTTTTAAAGACCCAAAAAAAGAAGCCATGAAGACTTGTTAAAGCAATTGTAATGAGCACAAGACGAAGTAGAAGAGTCTTGTTTTCCTCTCTTGCTCATACCCATCTACCACCACTAAATTAACTTAGGCACTACTAAATTGTAAACACAATAACTTCTCAACATCTATCATTAAACACTCAAAAGAGAAGATACGACTGACAGCCACTTACCTCAACCATTGATCGTCGCCAGAATCTGACTCGTCGTGCCACCACCCCACCGATTTCTGCGCCTCGTACACAATCTGACTTATACAAATTAAAAACCCAGATGCAAAAAAGACACAAAATTAAAAACCTAGATACAAAAAGAACGGAAATTTAAAACCCAGATAAATAATGTTAAAAAGAGATAAATTCATTCATCAAACAATGAATTGGACACGGAAACTGAAAAATCGTGAGATTATTCTGACCTTGTTTGAGATGGTGCCGGTGGAGAAGATCACCGATGGAGAGAGAAGAAGATGGGAAGAGGTATAGAATTTGATTTATGAATTGGAAAATGACACAGAGGGAAATAAAGCAGTTGTGCAAACGAAGAAAAAAGTTGAATTCGAGTCATATGAGAAAGAGATTCACATCTGAGAAGGATACAGAGGGAAATTGAATTAGAGAAAGGGCAAAAGAAAGAAGGGGATAGAGAGAGAGAGAGATGCGAGCTAGGGTTTATCGAAAGAGACAAAGAGATTATTCCTCTTGAAGAAGAAATCGAAACAGAGATTTGTGAGAAGTGAACCTTTCTTGAATTTTTGGCCATGACAGTCTGCATCAACAAGATAAAATGATCGATAGATTCAGGTGTCGATCTTCTCGACGCAGTGGGAGGCTGGACCTTAGAGGAGGGGTAGATTTGGCAGAGAAGCAGAGGATTAGGGATTTGGATTTTGGAGTGATGGAGAGAGACGAGGGCAGCGACCCTTGTTTTTGTTTCAGTGAAACCGACTGTAATCGGTTTTCGATTTTTTTTTTTTAATTTTAATTGATAAATTGTTTATTTGCTCTCTGTTTAATCTCAACCATAAGATATGAATTATGTTTCATCCAATGGCTCAAATTTTTCCAATAAAATCACTGCATCATGCAGCGATTTTTTTTTTCACTGCATTCTAGCAATTCCCATGCCTAATACAAGATTCTATCGTCTCGGATTTGGGTCGCAATAAGGGCTGACATGCTCTATTGGGTCCCTTTCTTTTGTGTATTCTGAAATCTTCGAAGACTTCCTTGATATTTCCTCTGTTTATGAACCAAAATGCCTTTCGTTCAGGTGGTTCCTTTCCATGTCGTCTCTCAATCGCTTTATTTCTCCAAGCATCCCTTCCTGGATATTGGGTTTTCGAAGTTCAACCGTTAGTGAATAGTAAACCTCTGTTTTCCCTCTTCTATGTTTTGCTTGTAAATTACCTTTCTCTGGCTACCACGATGTCCATAGGAGAGATTTTCATCATTAATCCTTTGAGCTCTCAACTTCTAAATACTAAGGTCACCATCATTGTTTGCTTGGTTAGTAAAAATCAAACTTTTAAATATGGTTTTATAACCTTTTTCTTTTTGAAAAGAAATTTCTTAAAATATTATTGTAGCCCTTGGTTACAACAAAACTTACAAATCCACATAAATTTCCTATGTGGATCAAAGAATATTGAATTTCTAGTAAATGAATTATATCGATACCAAATTCCTCTCATTGCACTCTGCAGCCCTGTTCTTCTGCTCTGAGAAAAATCAGTCCACGCCTTACCCTCTGCAAAAGAAAATTTAATTAAAAAAATAATTAAAAAGGTGAATGTAGAATGTAGATACAATCCAGTGCAGTTGCATGATAGGTAAGAATACCTCTCTAGTATCTCTTAAGCGCAGGAGCTCTAATCTTTCTGATGGCCTCTGCTCCGATAAGGTAGCAAGCTGCATCCCAGACATGGCAGTGGGAGCAATCATGTACAAGTTATATCTAAATCCTACATAATCTTAATGAATGTCATGAAGCATACCCAGAAACTGAAGCGCTCAGGATCCTGTGAGGTGGGCATCATCACTTCCACATTAATGAGTTTCTCGAGTCTTCTTCGATCTGTACACACAATACCACATTAATGAGTATCTTGTTAGGGTGTGTGCTGGAAAACATTTAAGTCTTTTTCAAAGGTTGAGTTCCTGTTGGTCCGCAACTAAAAATTATATGTATATATATGAGACAAGGCTTAAGGTTTAGCCAACACATTAAAATATATATATATATATATATATGGATGGCATAAGGTTTATTAGTCCACAGAGGAATTGCATCCCGAGAAACTTGCGTTGGAATAGTCATGCCAATAAAAATTGATGGAACAACTGAAATTGCAGTGCTCAGTCTTATGATATTTTTAGAATTTTACCTTGTCGTGCTGCTTCTATTTTCCTCCTTAACCATAACCGAGCATATTCAGCTGCATTATTGGTCAACTCCTGTAACTGTAAACATCCAGATCAATAAACGGGTTAAACATGTCTTTCCAGATAGAGGAATGCATTTGCCAGAGCAAGAAATTAGTGGCCTCATTCAATGACAACTCATTGAAATACTGGTTAAAAAGTAAAAATTAAGCCTAGATTATTAGGGCACATCTCTTTGCGTAAATTTTCCTTCCTATCAGGCTTTCAGCATTCCACATTGGCACACCATTTTCAACTATTAAAGATTAGTAGTTGTAGCCTCATTAAAGACATTTTATAAAATTGAACACATTGGCACACCATTTTCAACTAGAAGATTGATGCATATTGTTACTGCAGGACAAAATTGAACATACCACTACAATGTAACATAAAGAATTACCATCACTTTACACTGTTTACAGTCTATTGATGTTCTATGCTTAAACTTGTTTTTTTTTTTTTCTTTAGAAGTTAAAACGAAAAATAAAAGTCAGATAAGGAAACCACAGTAACAGCAAACCTACTTCTTCTCTGTCTTCTGCCCCTGTGGGAACTGTATCCTGCACCCATTCAACCTCTGCGATACGGTACCTGCAAGTAACATTACGATGGTGACATGCGTAAATAACAAAGTGAATAGCTGCAGAACCATATGTAAGTAGGGATTAAAACTAAAACAAAAAATTCGGTAATCAAAACACTCACCCATCTTGATCCCAAGATCGAAGGATTCGAAATCTTCGGCGACTTTCAATCTGCATAAAGTGTACAAATTCCATAAGTATACCAAAGAAAAACAAGAGACTTCTACATCAAATTGAAAATAAACATATAATATAACATTAAAGAGGTTTACAGAATGCACAAGTCATATTTCACCTCTAAAACAAACCGTCCATCTGGAAGTGGCTCACACCTGAATCAAGAAAACGAGTCCATGCATAAAAGTGAATAAGAATAGCCAACATATTAGGGAAAAAAAAAACATAAAGAAAGGGATTAAAACTATCGAGCATGTCAAACAACACTTACTCCGTTATCTCCACTTCACATGCAAAATCGGCTACAGCACTTGTTGTCGGATCTATGATAACCTACAAAATAAATTGATGAATCACATTAACTAATAATGAGGGAGTTTCGTTACACTTGGCACACCTAGTGGAAGGAAAAAGAAAGAAGACTAGTGAAAAAAGCCTACCATTCCCATTCGACGATTTCCTTCCATTATTCTCCTCACCTATCATTCAAGTAAACCAAAGTTAGAGTAGAATTATCTTCAGTAGAGAATTAAAAAAATAGAGATGTACTACACAAAAGATTTTTTTTTTTTTTTCTTTTTTCTTTTTGCTTCATTAGCATCACATTCTGGTGGCATTTTAGCAGGGGTCATGCAGCTTCTCTATGGAAATTTACCATCTTTTTTTGTATTTATTGCTTTTCTTTTGATGCAGTAACATCATGTGTGGTATCTCTGGGACCATCAATTTATCTTAAAAAATAATGAGAGCAATAATATCCTTCTGTTCAAATCTAGCGTAGCCTCTTCTATCTCCTCAAGTACAAAAGTTACCATACAAAATTAGGTGCCAATCACAAATGCCTCCTGTTAATGCATGACCCTTAACTTTGTCATGGACAATTACACATTTAAACCACCACACTTCTAATGCTCCACCAAAGTTACTACGTGGATGAGAATTTGCATGAATTCATTACGTGTCCATCAGAGGCTGGCTTGGGTTTGCAAAGCAAGATTTTAATGTGGTTTGCTCCAGTTCTCAAGTATTAAGATTATTATCAACTGTGTATCCATGCTACAACATAGCTAAAATAAGCATCATGAGTATCTCATAATTGGGCAATGTTCAACAGTAGCGACACCAATGAAAAAAAATGAAAATAACAGAACAAACATGTGACATCTAGAGCTAAATCAATACTTGCTGCGAATTATAAATGGCCAGAAGGTATATTCTTAGCACAAGACAACTATAAATTACATTTCAGATTACTTTAGTAACTCTACCTATCAATTCATCCATCACATAACACAATCACTGATCATTGTTTTTTTCATTTAACCAATGTTTTTAACTTAATTACTTCTTGTCTTAAAGTGCTGGTGCAATCAATGAAAATCCTTTTGTCACATTATTGAATGGATGCAGTCAAGTATTAAAGACATGCACGAGTCCGAAGTTAAATTAAAACCAGAATGACCAACTGACCATGAGTCTGTATCGGGGTTCAAATATGTGAAGTGGAAACTTCTGACAAGGGATTACAACATCCATAACAAAGAGAGGGATCAGATCAGCACCAAAGTTAATCAAACTATCATGCTCCAACTTCCTTTCAGCATATTCCTCTGCAAAGTTCTTTTGTATGATGTTGTTCAGCGTCACACTAGTACAAGGCCAAGTAAATGATTATAGCATTAGAAAGAAATAAATGGATCAAAGGAACGTAACACACTTTCATTGAAACTCTTTAAAAGACATACAACAATTATGGAAAAAAGAAACTTTGGAAAGAAGAAATCAGCTTCCATGCTCACTGACTTACACTTGCCTAGCATTGCATACATGGTAAACAGGACAACAGTTTAAGTGGTCCCCACCAAAATTGCAAACAGAGCATGGCCCACTTAGTAATTTGAGAATCTCTTTACTTTAGCAGTGTTGGCCAAAAAGTTACCACTTTGCATTAATCATAAGCTACCTAGATCTACTAGGAGAAAACCATGGATATCTGCTGCTGGACAAGATACAAGTGCTAATACAAAAGACATGGCTAAGAGAGATACTTCCCTTATTACACTTCGACAAGAAATTAAGAATATAATTAGCATGCAAGCAACCCACCTGACTGCACATGTCCTAGGACTGATGAAAAGAATTGTGCGGCACAATGGACATTTGTTACCTAACATTTTAGATATACTGTCAGAAAAATTAAAGTCATGTAAAGGTATCAATACAAATAGAATAAACAAATGCATAACACTCACCACGATCCATAGATTGAAAGAGACATGATCTGCAAAACGAATGCCCACAAGGAGTAGTAATAGGCTCATACAGTAACTTCAGACAAAGTGTGCAATCAAAATCATCTGTGCGTTCTGGTCTCCCATGACTTCTCTTCCCTATCAAACTGGATGAGGCCCTCGCCAAATTCTGTAGAGAAGCTTTGAGAGTATTGCTACATAAGACCAAGCAAAGACACAAAAGACTTTAATCAATAGAATATTCTATATCTAATAATTATCATTCAAAACTGTATAGAAAAATATTTCCATCACTTCAAAAGAACTTGGAAGATAAAAAAATAATAATAATAAAAAATTAAAAAGAAAAGGAAGAACAATTGTGTGAACGGACTATATTACCTATAAGGATCAACCTGAAGTCCTGAAAGTATAACATTCCGAGCCACCTCATATCTTTCCAACTGCGAATTTAGAAAATGGAATCTTAATACGGACAAAGACAATCACTCACACATGCACACACAGCTGCAAGCTAGGATAGCCCAACCCTGAAATCCATCAAATTCATTATTCGAATTTTTGGGGGTCCGGTTGGCTTGGGCGGTGATATTCCAGCCAAACCTGAAATCAGCTACTCTAGGTTTAAAGCAACCAAAAGACCAAGCAATTTTGATGTGTATTTATTCATTTTATATGTATTTATTTAAGTATGCCAAACTGAGCATATGAATTACTAATAGGAAGTAACACAAATAATATCTCACACCCTAAGGGCCCGTTTGACACATGGGATGGGATGGGAAAGGGACTATTTTTAGTCCGTTTCCCATGTTTGGCTAGCCGGTCGGATGGGATAAATTATTCCCATTTGACCTGGGATAAATTAGTCCCAACCAATTTGATGGGATTCAAATGAATCCCATCTCTTCTCTTTCACCTGAAATCATCATCCTCTTCAATTACACCAACACCCAGATCATCATCTGCTTGTGAATCAACTACCCAAATCAATCAAGAAGATGAAGAAGATAGAAGAAGAAGAGAAGAAGAAGATAGAAGAACTGAAGGATAGACGAACAACAACAAAAAAATGGTGATGATACAGTGGTGCGGCACGGTGGCAAGGCGAGTCCTAGTGACAACTCCACGGCCATCTCTACCATCTCCGGCAGCGACGTCGGCGTCGGTGTCGACAATAAGACGAAGAGAGGGAAGAGATTCACTATCTCAAGGACAAAGTCGAAGACCTAGGTCCACTCCATGGCCTCTTCCTTTCAAGCTCATCTAAATTTTCAATTTTTTTTCTCTTTTTATCTGAAAAAAGTCTCACTTGGTGCTTTTTTATATGTAATAATTGTATTTTTGTTTCTCGGGTCCAGCTAGGGTTCAAGTGATTGTAATGTAGAAAAATATTTTTAATCTTATCCCATGTCCTACCAAACGTGTGATTACTTTATTTTTAATCCTATCATATGTTGCACCAAACACATGATAGCTCTAAATTTAGTCCCATCATATCCCATCCAATCCAATCCTATCCTATTCCATGAAAATAATCCTATCCTATCCTGTGCACCAAACGGGCCATAAAGGCAATATTCCTAATCTGAAGTATCATCCATTCCACATCTCTACATCTAATTGCTTTTTATCATCTCCTTCCTCATTAAGTACAGAATCATTCTGCAGCAGTGACGTCATGTCTATGTAGATGATCTTTTTTACTTATTTTAATTATCACGGCAACCCTAACAAAACAATAAAACTTATAACCAAAAAGCCAATTATAACTTCTGAAAATTGGACTTTGGTAAAATAACATGTATTGAAGTCAACTGGGCTAGGCTAGGGCTTAGGTCATAAACGCACACACATGCATGGAAGTGCACACATAAACAGAAGCAAACACTGTAAGGAAGCAATTAAAAAGAAGACAGACAGACAGACAGACAGAGACTCCCAGAATCTTTAGTTGAGACCCTCCAGCTTTGTTTTAAAGAAAGATCGTTGAGAAAATAAATAAGTAATTCATTATCAACCAATTCTCACCAAAATTAGGGCAACGGACTTTAGAATGTATGGTTTTACTGAATTATTCAGAATGTTCAATAGCTTCTCAGCATCCTTTACAGCAAGCTGAAAAATAAATACAAAAAGTATTTAAGAAAATGTAACAGATACAAAACTCAAAATGAAACCCTTTCTTAATAACATAAAGAATGAAGCAAGAATAAATACTTCAGCATGTGTCGTAGGATCTAGCCCACTCAATGGACTATGCTCCGAAGCTGATGGAGGTCTGTGTTTCAAGAATTGACTAATTCTGTGTAAAGAAAAAATTCATTGCAACAAAAAATGATCAGGAAAATGAAACATTAAATCCACAACCCATCCACAGGATGATTTGAACAATCGTACAACCACTAAAAATGCATCAAATCAATAAAATGATACAACTACGTATAGGGAAAAGTATAAACCTTAGATAAGCAGAACTTCTATTTCCGAGAATAATAGGATCACTCGGTTTGATATTATTGGCTTTTGAGTAATTGTTGATCGCCTGAACAAGAAGCTCAATTGTCAGCAATCAAAATAATAAAATATTCAAGTGTTTCAAGAAGATAATAAGAAGCCAGTTCTCTTATAACATGTGATAATTCTTTCAGTTTTGGAATAAGAGAAAACAAGCTGAAAATGGAGAAACAAAAGATTAGGATACACTGATCGGAAAACTTGACATAATAGCATACTGCTATTCCTTCTTATTAAGCACTGCCAAGAGATGTAAGAGTATCAAACAACCAAACTTAATACTCTTCAATGTGAGCTTAAACACCTATTGGAACAAAGCAAAAGCCAAATCTCAAGTCTAAGCAGGAAGAAAACCAGGTACAATAAGTGTAACTATATAAAAACATAGGTAAAAACCCAAAAGTCCCTCACTATTCTATGCTGCAGTGAAGTTGGCGCCATAAGCTTCTACTGTAGAAAGACAGGACCACCAAAAATATTTGCATCAGATTCCAATGAGTTGGCAGGATAAAGAGAACTATGAACTATGTATTGGAGAAAAAGTGGCACAAAAATAGCAATTTTTTTGTCAAGCAAATGTAACTTTATCGATTGAATATTCAATAATCTGGGACAAAGAGAAGGATATATTGATACAGGAGAATTTTAAAAAGGAAACAATTCACATATTGCTTGACATCCAACAAAATGATACCAAACTGTTCTAAAATCTATTCTTAGGATTTGCTTGTTTTTTGGCTTGATCACTGACAGGGTCTAAATGAGAGCATTTCACTTTTGAGCAATTTATTAAGTGCTAAAAGATCTAAAATAGCCCCTAAAATCACCTAATTGAAAAATCAAAACTTTTCCACTTTTCCTCAGAATAAAGCAGTTAAATCATATATGAAGTTTTTACTTCCAAAATTATCCCCATAATATTTACCTATTTGGTTTTAGATGTTCTTGTCTTAAATAATAATACACTTATATTCAGATTTTAGTTAAAAAAAAAAAAAAATTAAAAAAAAAAAAAAAAAAAACACATTTTCAATATTTATGTACTATCAGTATCAATCAAGTCAAATTCAAACTTAGCATGTAAGATTTTTTATAAAATTATGAGCAACATATGACATTATATTTTGAGTTTATGAAAACCGAATTGATTGGAATGTTTAAGTAAGAGAGAGTTGACCGGATAGAGCCCGTTTGGTTGTGATCAATATTTGTTGGGCTTGGTGCACCTTAACTACATTATATGTAGGATATAGTATGGGCTATTGTATATGTGTGGGCCCAGTATTCCTTTTGGGACTAGCCATCCTATTAGGATTGAGAATCCTTTATGGGTTAGGATTCTAGTAAGTTATACTATTTATAGGGGGTCCCTACTCTCGCTCACGTGTGTTACAGAAGTGTCTCCCCATTAGGCAATCTGAGTAAGGTGAGAAGAGAGTAGAAGACTTCCTATTAACTTCCTATTGTTTTCTTGTGTTTTCTTTTCAGGTTCTTGTGCTATCATGGATTCTGGAAATTCGGGTACGCTTTCATGCTTATGTATTTAATACGAGTTGCACATATATATTTATTTGCATTATGCTTACATAGCAACCATAAATTCATCTAGCCAATTCTTTCAGGGGAATCATAGAGCATGTCCTACAACAAAATGAATGAAAACAAGATATGATACTAAAGCTTATTCAAACATTATCCAGACAGAAAATAATCAAATATACACACTTGTCTAGATCTAGACAACAGTTCCACATAATTCAGCACAAAGATATTCAAGATTCAATAAGGTTTTTTATAGATCAAACCATGTGTGATGTAGTATTACCACTCAAGGGGTAAACATGATGAAGTTGGATATTTTCTCTATTTCTGAATGAGAAAACTGTAGACAGCTATACAAACAAAAAGGGGAAACCAATTCCTACCTTTCTGCCCTAAAATTAGCAATCAGAGTTACAAAATAGGAAAGCTACCTAATTATAAATAAATACAATTACAGATTTAGAAAATAAAATAAACTCTTTGACTAAAAAAAACTTGATTTAACAATGCATGATATAAACTGTCGTCTACTTTTCTTTCCTACTTCTCTATGGTTCTCATATCAACATCTTCCTGACCATAAGAGCACTAAGTTACTAAACACCTTGGATGTCCAAGGAATGAAAGATAAGGATGTCATAAGAAAGACAAAATCCAATCTCAAAACTCCAACGTCTGGTGAAAAGAACTCGATAGCTCCAAATACAGAACTTATTTAAGTTATTGATACAGGATTTTGCACCCTAAAGCTACATATATGAAATTGCTTTGACTACTCCAAAAAAAAGTAAAGTGATATATTCCTACAAATAATGCTACTACTGGTATTAGTGGCTCTAAGAGACCACAAAGACAAGACTAAAAAGAAGAGCAAAGAAAGAGCTCCCTTTTAGCTCTTCTCTTGCTCTAAGTGAGAAAAGCATCATATAAGCAGTTGAATAGACTGAAAATTAGTACCCAAATTCAGCAATTATAACACATTCAAGCTTTATGAATTCTCATGTCGGACAACTGAAAAAGATCTAAAAGAGCACAAGTGCTTACCATGACCCATGACATATAGTATTGCTCAGCTAAAATGCCATGCAGTATTAGAGCATATTCATATTCAAAATTCGGTTGCAATATGACCAACCAATGGAGAGAGGCAACTAAAGACACAATCATTAACAGACAGATGCTAATCAAACCCAGTTCACCTACTGTAGGTTGGAAGAGCTACCTAAAGTTAGGGCTAAACCCAATGCAGTCACGGCGTGCATTGTGGCATTTGTTGCAAAGAGCATTGAAAGGTTATCATCCCAAATGACTGTAAAATGGAACTTAACATGAAAAAATGAAACAACTCTCAAGCCATTGGAAACAACTAATACCCCTACGTTAATCGTATGCAGCATAGAAACCCCAACCAAACTATTCAAGCTGTTTCAACTTCCAACTATATGGTAATGTCTTTTAATCTATGTATTTATAGTTACTGTACACACATTAATAATAAAAAAAAGCTCTAGATGTAAAATTATATGAAGAATTATTGTACACATCAGGACCAGCCCAATCTTCCATTCTAGTGCTAGACTCCCCCAATCCCTTTTCTATTAGTCTTGGAATTCCCAAATGAAAGAACCAAAATAATAGAAGCAGGTCTATCAAAATGCCAGGAAAGCACAAAAAACAGCATTCAAAACTGAATAGACTGCATCAATGGTAAAATTTCACCTCTTCAAAGTGATTCTCTCGAAATGCACGGTTTCCATTTTGCATTAAATCAAAAACATGACTGTACCGATCCCATGGCAAAGATCCCTCTCCTTCATTTCCCTGCATTTAAATAATATTTAGTCCACCAAACATCCAAACAGTCTTAAATTGTCAATACTAAACACTATTCAACTATAACAAGATAAACACTCCTTTCAGCATATAAGAAAAGACTGAATTACCGAACAAAACAAGAAATGTCTTTCATATTCTTAATTTAAAATCACAAAAGCAAGCACCTTCAGGTATTTTCACTAAGTAACCTAATGTAATTATTTCACAAAACAAATGCCAATGAAGGATAAATATGTTCTCACTCCCAGGCAGCTAGTGAACTGTCAATTCAATTTTTTTTTTTAAAAGATTTCAGATAACACATCAATCATGAAAACTATAATTTTCATCAATAAACTTAACAAGTATATGTCCTCTTTTTTAAAGAAATAATTTTACAACTTGGCTGAAAAATCAATTTACCTTTTATGGTTCTCCTCGGATTTCTCGGCAACAAAAGAGAAAGTAAAAGGAAATACAAATGAAAACAACCAAACTCAAATACTTGTTTTTTCCCAAGTTCTACTTAGCTAGCAAACAAACCAAACAAGTCAACAATGAAAACAAAGTTGAATACAAAAATTAAGGAAAACTGTGTTTGGTTTCCAAGAAAATCATTAGAAAAGAAAAGAAAATCAAACATGGCTGACTGAACATTATAAATGGAAACTTGAGCCTCCAAAACCAAACATAAGTCGGAAAGTTTTGAAAATCCAATACCAAATTTCCAGCATTTTCGAGTTGAAAACTCACCCAAGTGTAGTCGTCGACATCGTCGATTCCCTCCAAATTGAACGGCAAGTACGACGTCGTTTGGGCAGACATTAGAGGATTTTAAAAATAAAAGCACAGAAATCAAGAGGCAAAGAGAGAACATGAAGAGAAAAGTGTGTGCATCGTGTTGCAGTGTGTGTCCTTACTCCCTACTCCTTGGTTTGATACACGGACCAAATTCCACTACGTGGTCTCTCTCTCTCTCTGTATCTCCAAATGGTTTTTATTACTAAGAAACTGGTGGGTAATTATTCCATGTTTTCTAGCCTTTTCTAGTGAATGTGTGTGATTCGTTAAATCAACTTAATGGTTTAAAACATGCCACGTGTGCTGGTATTATTGGATTTTTGGACCAGGGAATTGAATTACGGTGAAGATGAAAGCTGATAGGTTACCGATTGTGGGGACGACCTAGAAACGCGCTGTCTGTGTGCGTGAGGGAACACACTTCATTTATCTAATATGCTTCTTTCAATTTTCAAATTGGATAGGATTTTGTAATTACACGCACAAGTCAAGCCTTCCGTTATGAAATAGTCTTTCCTAGCATTCACTTTCTAGGAAATAGCTCATTGGTGAAAAAATTGCATATCTAACCTTTTCTGATGTTTACTTTCTATGAAATAGTCTTTGTAAAACAATAATGCCCTCCACAATTAAACACTGCAAAATGACTAAATTACCCTCTAACAATGTGTAAGGACGAAACTACCCTTCTCTTCTTCTCCTTAAGTTAACTGAAGAAAACTAAAACATTCAGAGTCATCTTTTCCATCGTTCTCCTGCAACAAATCCATCGAAGGGTCACTCATTCCTCCCATTTCAAATCTCATTGTCCTCACTGTCGACCAGAATCCACTGCTATTCAAATCCCATCGTCCTCCCTGTTAGAATCTTGCTCCCAACCGTAATCTTGCCGATGACTGGAATCTTGACAGTGTCGCCACCTCTTTCAATCGAGCTTCACTTTCAAGTTTGAAATCGAGCACACACAGTCAATGTAAGTCCCAAAATGACACTAAAGTTTGAAATGTCATCGTCTCCTCTTGTTCTTTTATTGTTGTTTAAGTTTGAAACGTTTTGGATATGATGAGGGATTGAGGGTTTTGGATTTGTTGGCCATGAATTGGGGTTTGTGTATATAGTATTGTTGGGTGTAGTTAAGGTGTTTGATGAAATGTCACATCAAGCTTTTAAGAGGCAGTATTGTTGTAATTAAGGTGTATGTAGTATTGTTGGGTGCGAACACATCATCCTCACTATCATATGAATAACTGGAAATGCAACTAAAGCCATTCAACAACACAGCTGGTTTGTTTGCACATTTATAATGTTGTATGGTTTGGTGAGGAAAAGGTTTAGGAAATTTGTAGGTGTTTTTGTAAGGGTTTATGGTGTATATATATTAGTTTGTGTTAAACACTGCTGAACCAACCTTAAGATGTTTATGTATCATTTATGTTCATTGGAAATGTTATTTTGTATGTGTTTTTGTGATGGTTTATGGTATATGTATATTTGTTTGTGTTGATCGTTGTTGAACCAAAACAAGTTTAGGATTAAGGTGTTGGTTGGTTGAACCAAAACTTTCTGTTATTGATTTTGTTATTGGCTGCTGTTATTGATTTTGAAAACAGAAGATGAGCTAAGCTCGGGAGGAATGTTGTAAGCCTGGGAACCATACCTAGGCCTAAAAGAATTGTTCCTAGGCACTCACCTAAACTAAATTACAGTAATTGTTATAATACTGTTATTGACTGAAATGTTTATTTTTTTTTTCAGGGTCTAAGGATACCATGTCTTACCTGTTAATTCAGTGCGGTGAGCATTGGAAGGGTAACCAGTTAACCTAGCTTATTTCATTTTCAGTACGACTAACAAAAAAAAAAGACAACAGAGCGTACGATGAATTGGTGGAAACGATATACCATCGAACAGGGGTTAGTAGAGATAAAGTTGAGTTGAAGCTAACTTCGCATGTGAAAACGAAGGTTGATATAGTTACATTGTCTGTTATGAGTGACGACGATGTAGAGTTTGTGATTATTCATAAGGAAAAAGGTTGGGCAGCAATTGATGTTGAATTTGTCAACAAACATGAATTTCGACCTCTAGCAAATCCAATCCAATCAGCATGTACGGTCTCTCCTGTTAAATCCACTGATAATCCACAGTCTCCAATGAGTACTTCAAATTATAAATCAGTTAGTGGCCGTAATAATCCGCTTGCATCCCAGGCTTCACCTGAATTTACATTAGCATGCAATGACCAGGCAACGCCAGCATCTACTACCAAGCATGCAATTGTGGATAATTCTGAAAGCATCGATACTTCTGAAAGGTCTAATAGTTCTAAAACCAGTGATATAGAAAATGAGAGTGGTGGTGATAATGATGGTGGGCTAACAGCAACAGTTCTTGGAACAGAAGAACGAGGGGTGAGTGGAACACCTAACAGTTCTTCACCTTCCATGAATACACGTGGATAGTATCAGGGTTAGAGCTTTACTCAATTAAATTCGTTTGATCAATGGATGTGTTTGAAAATTCAACTGACCAAGGTCTATTATACAAAGGACAGATGTTCAAGGACAAGCCTATATTGAAGCAAGCTATAGAGTTGTATGCATTTGTAGAGAGGTTTGAGCATAGGGTTTCATGATCTTCTAATACACGATTCACTACCGAATGTACACAAAGAAGTTGTGGATGGGTTCTTCAAGCATGGAAGTCGAATAGGGGGACTTATTAGCATGTGAAGGTGTTCGTTAATGAGCACATATGTGAGAGAAATGACAACCACAACGTTGAATTTAAACGTGTAAGTCCAATGATAGGGGATTTGCTTGCAAGTAAATACTATCCCAGGCGTATCATCTGTCCTAAAGATATAGTTTCTGAGATAAGGGAGCAGCATGTCATACACCTCTCATACAACAAAGCTTACAGGTTGAAGAAGCATGCTTTGAGTCAGGTATTCAGCGATCCGTGGGAATCCTTTTAGAGGTTGTCATCTTATTTTATGTTTCGGAACAATCGAACCCCGGGACTGTGACAAAGATCAAGAGTCGATTCTGTTATTAGGTCGGTTATCTACATCAATGATACCCACTTGAAGGCTAGGACTATGGGTGTTTTGTTAGTTGCGGTGTGTAAAGATAGAAACAAGAAGATATACCCTTTGACATTTGGGTTTGCAAACTCTGAATGCACAAAGTCGTGGACTTGGTTTTTGAAGAAACTCCGTAAAGTGATCTAATATCCAGACCATGTGATGTTAGTTTCGGATTGACACAATGGTATATTTAATGCAATGGAAGCCATATTCCTAGATGCAGCACATAGCATTTGTGCATACCACTTGGCACAAAATCTTAAAAGATTTTATAAGCAGAGGGATGATGTGATTTGGCTTTACTACCGTGCTACGTATGCATATCGTATCGAGGAGTTTGACCGTGCAATGACTGAGTTGAAAAAAACCTACCGTAAGGTTTATGATGAGCTCTTGGGCGCTAGGGTGGAGAAGTTTTCACGTGTTGAGTCAATGAATTATTGTCTACTTGCGGTCCGAAAATTGCCTATCACAGCAATGGCGAAATGTATCAAAGATTTGTTGCAAATGTGGTTCTACGATCGTCGGACAAATGCACGTGAAATATCTAAATACTTGACAACATTTGTAGACGAACACATCAAAGATAGGACAGAAACAGCACATCGGTCTGAGATTCACCCCATTCACTTCAATACATTTAAGGTAGACGACAAATGGATTCCTAGAACCGTCAACCTTGACGAATGTTCTTGCTCATGCCATCAATGGAATTTAGATGAGTTGCCGTGTTCTCATGCAATGGCGGTTGCTAGGTATGCTTCCCCGATCTTTTAACTCTGTGCATTTATCTATTGTGGTTTATTTTACAAACTTTAATTTGTGTTTGTTAGTGTGTGTTAGGGCTTAGGTTCAAAGGTATGTCAATCAATGCACTGGCTTCTGACATATACACAATAGGTTTTCTTAAACATGCTTACGAAATGGGTGTCAACTCTGTTCCGCATCCTGAATTTTAGGACATTCCTGATGCAATCTGGAACTGTATTGTATTGCCATGGAAGAAAAAAAATCTGCCAGGAAGACCAAAAAAGTTGAGGATACTGTCTACTGTAGAGAAAAGAAAGTTACATTCTTGTTCAAAGCGTGGAAAAAAAAGGACACAATAAAACAACTAGCCTAGAACCATCATCTAGCACATGTAAACCAACCAAAAAAGCTTGATCATGTAGCATTTGTAAGAAAGAAGGACACAACATGTTGAAATGCCTAGACAGGCCACCGAAACCTACCTTGATTGACACGGACGAAGAGAATGCCATTGGAGAACCTTTGTTGAACTCTAGTGAATAGTGTTCCATGGTTTGTTTGCACATTTATGGTGTTGTATGATTTGGTGGGGAAAAGGTTTAGGCCAACACTTAGGCTGTGACCTGGAGCTGTGGGCCTGAAGTCATCTAAGTGTCTTGGCTGTGACCTTGAGCTGTGAACATTAGATCTTGTTTTAGGGAATTTTAAACCTGTTTTTATGAAGGTTTATGGTGTATATATATTTGTTTTTGTTAAACACCGCTGAACCAACCTTAATAGGTTTACGTATCATTCGTGCTCATTGGAAATATTATTTTGTATGTCTTTTTATGAAGGTTTATGGTGTATGTATATTTGTTTGGTTTTGTATTGATGGTTGCTACACCAAAATAGGTTTAGGATTATTGGCTGTTTATATTGATTTTGTTATTGGTTGGGGCTGCTGATATTGATATTAAAAACAGAAGATGAGTTAAGCCTGGGAGGAATGTTATAGGCCTAGGAACTATACCTAGGCCTATAAAATCTTTCCTAGGCTCAGGGATTTTTCCTCACCATGTCATCAGTATTGGGGCTAATAAGAAAGAACTAAGCTCAGGATATTATAGGCCTAGGAATCGGTATTTTAAGCCTAGGAATAACTCCTAGGCCCATGGTGGACTTTATTTTGAATTAAATATATTTTTTGAAATTTTTTTCCGATTTCACGAGATGTTTTAAAAAAGCGGTGTGCACCCATCAGACTTGATTTCGGAAGTATAAATCTAATACGGGAGATCGATTCAAGCAACAATAACAACTTACAAGTTTGTGAAAGAACTCTTAGGCACTTAGGGGTTAATATTTGAAAAGGTTGTAAGCTATATCTAGTGTAATGGGAGCGACATATTTGTTCGACCGTTTGATGATCTCGAAACTTCACGTACAGATTTCCATTGATACCCCTTCATTGTTGGACGATACCGATCGTTGAGATTATTACGGTCCCCTCATAATTTCGTCTACGAAGGAAAACAGTAAGCTATATCTAGTGTAAGGCCTGGGAACCATACATAGGCCCAAAATAATTATTCCTAGGCCTGTAAAATCTTTCCTAGGCTCAGGGGTTTTTCTTTTGCCTCCGTTCGTTTGTGACATGTGTCATGAATGATCCCACATATTTGCTCACCACATCATCAATTAGTAGTGGATTACAAATTGATCCCACTAAATCTTCTTCTTCTCATTACAGGCTAGATCCCACTGGCACTAATCCTTCATCTTCTTCCTTAGTCAAACACACAAACCCATCTTCTTCTTTTTCACGTGTTCCCAAACCGAGAAGCGAAAAACTTGTGAAAGCAAACTTATTTGCTTCTTCATCTTTTTCGCTTTGTATACTAGTTGAAAGCAAACTTGTTTGCTTTTCCCATACCCCAACTCTTCCTCACGTCCACTGAGAGGGTTTTGCCTGATTTGTATACAAGTTCTCAGATCTAATATATCTTTCTCCCATAATCTGAAAATACCTTCTTCTTTTTTTTTTTTTTTTTTCGATTTACAGATATCTGTAAAGTGTGAGAACACCAATGAGGAAGAATTCTGTTTATGTGGTTTTCAAAGGAAAGAAAACCAATGTGTTTAGTTCTTGGCCTGAATGTCTGTAGGGAAAAATGCATACGGCGAAAGCGTAAAAAAGAGTTTAGTATAGTTTAAAATTTTTCCATAAGTTGAACCTTAACCCTCTAATTAATTAACATATAATACTAAAGATATCATACCTTTGTCACGTGATCCGATTAACGTTGCATCGATGGTAACAATCCAATCACGAACGTAAATCACCTAGGAGTGTGGTCTTACTTCTCTTTGAATTGTGTACCTGAGGATGGAGTAACAAAACTTTTGCTTTTTTGTTAGTCACAAGTTCCAAGAGACAACAAAGAATGTTCTGGTCACTTTTGAATTCACAATCGTTAGATCGAAACTCGCGTGAACCTTATTCGAAATTATGCACAAAACCTTTTGATGTAAAAGTAACTAGTGCACTATCGAAATAAGAATAAAATTTTCTCTCTATTCCTCTTGGCCGAAATTATCACACTAGTCTAAGAGATGGATTTTATTTTTCTCTAGGTAAAAGAAAAAACTCTCAAGTCTAAGACCTTGGGGTTGCCGAATCCAAGTTACAAAAACTATGGTGGTCGAATCCATAGTTACAAAAACTATGGTACCGAATTCTTTCCAAATAAACTATGGTGCCGAATTCTTTCCAAAACTATAGTATCCTTTTCCCCGAAAAAATTATGGTTCTAAATTTTGTCTTGTGTTAACAAGGTGGTGACCGAAATCCTCTACAAAAAAGGATTTGTGTTTCTACAAAAGACTTCAATCAATCTTTTAGAATTCAAACCCTAATCCAACTCTTTAGTGTATTTGTGACAATATCAAAGACTTCCTAATTTGACTAGATAAATAAATCTCTTATTTATCTACTTACCAAATAAAGTCTTTTATATTTAATATACTACTACCAATAGTATAACACTGAGAAACATATTTCCTAGTCAGAAAAAGATTTTGATTCTTAATTAAATAATTAATCAATCAATTAATTAATTTCCATTTAATTAAATAATAAAATAAAATAATATATTTAGACTATTATTTAAGCCTTGCCGCCCATATACAAAGATAGGCCCATATATTATTTTTATCATTTTATTAAATCCATTGAACATTTAATTAAAAAGGCCCATATGTGAACTAGGCCAATTCTTACTAAAAGAAACAAGTCCACATGCCTTAATACAATTCTAGATGAACCCATAATTAGTCCGGTAGAATATATCAAGCGATCCATGCAAGTCCGTGTGGATTGACAATCTTGGTGGGCCTATCTAAATTTAAGCTCCAATAGACATAACCCAATCATAATCAACAAATGATTCACTTAGGTTCAATCTATTAATTTTAGTTCATTCCACTAAAGAACTAAAATTGCACTCTTAAATAAAGATGAAATAAGTAAATGATTCTCATTCATACCCTAGACAATCTTATAGGAGATAATGAATCCTCGTGAAGAATATTAGTAATCGCCAAGAGCTCATAGACCGCCTATAACTCTCCAAGTTACCATATTTACTCATATGATCACACTTTGAGCTTTGATATTTATTATGACTTGTCTAGAAGTCATCTTTCAATAGTCACTATTGAAAACTCAACGTTAAGATTTAATATTCAAAACCTCAAAACATCCATATGATGATATTCTACTCACATTTAATAAATGGAGCCATGATGTCCATATCTATAAATGAAGTCCTATATCGATTAGCATATGAATACCACCAAACTATCGATGATAGATTATGCTATATAATCGTACTCATTGATAGCTCAAATGATAACACTTGTGACCATAAGTCCATCATTTATCTCAGGATTAAGATAGACGCTCCGATTATCTTGATAATGAAAAAACTTTTATCTATTAATGGTTCTAGAAAAAGTATTTCATTGTGATCCAGTTCAATGCACCTAGTGCACTAGATTCTTTTAGTCGAAGACCCTTCGATGATTTTAGACTTATCATAACACATTTGATCCCACTCAAATGCTAGCAAAAGAATTCTACAACTTTAACAAGATAAAGGTGCCCAACCTTTAACTTAAGTTGTGAACGTTATTCAAGACTAACTAAAGAATTGTGTCTACCTCATATATATCTAGATGTACGAACAATTCTTCTTTTCTCATAGTCTTTTGACCTTATGATTATTTATTTTGACAATTATAATTATAAATGCTATAAGATTTTGTTAAAACAGAAATCGTTTTATTAATATGATAAGATTGTCAAGTACAATATTACACTCTTGCTATTGAACATAATCCTAACAATGTCATGAACATGTAGATGGTTTTCCAGGAGCATCTTACAAGAAGTTCAACTCAACCAATGAGGCATATAAAGCGATAAGTAGTCGTTCCGTACATCCAAGCCATTCTTGGCCTGAATCTTCTATCAATGTTGCAGAGAAGGTATCTGAGAAGAGTGAAAGCACTGGTGTCATGTTTTTATCTCTATTTGTGTTTATTTTGGGAGTTATAGTAGGTAAGATTGTTTGAAAGATCTATGGTGTTATGCTTTTATCTATTCGTGTTTATTTTGGGTGTTGTTTATTTCTATTCACGTCCACTCATGGTTGTATATGGATCTTGTTCTGTTCTGCTGGTATTTAAGAGTAATGAAAGAATATAATGACAACATGTGAAATATGTACAACATATGAAAACAAAACCAATTACTTCCATAAAATTGTTAGACAATACAACATGTGAAAAAAAAAAAAGCATTATATTGAAATGTGTTTTTCTGTAAAAGGCAGATTCGGTGTGTTTTTGTTCAGGCTAATGGTGGAATGCTGAAGTGCATTAACTTCTTCTGCATTTATTCAACAAGTTGGTAGAGTCCATTAGGTTTGTTGTCCCTTGCTTCAATCTGAACATTTAAGTTAATAATTTTAGCTTCCAGATTCTGAAATTTCCCTATCATAATAGTATAATCAACACTTAGCTATTTTGCATTTTCACTCTCCTTGATGTCGGTCTTCTCAGAGATTGCAATCCGTTCATGCATACATTTAAAAATAACATTTATCCTGTTACTACTCCTATCGTTTCCTTCCATTTCCACTTGTAAAAATGAAGTGATGAAACAAATAACAACCAAGAAGATTGAGGACTTTTGTGAGGAAAATATGTAACTGGGATTGGGGTTTTATAGTGGAACAAGATGAACCATATCGGTGAAAACTGAAAAGTCACCTTACATTTCATTGAAGAATGAACCATTGTAACCTTTACATTTGAAATGAACCATTGTACCTTAAATGAACATTTATTTTGTTATTATAAACTGAACGGTGGGTAAACTATCCATTTTAAAATTTTTCCATATTTGAACTTTAACCCTTTAATTAATTAAACATATACTACTAAAGATATCATACATTTGTCGTGTGATCCGATTGACGTTGCGTCGATGGTAATCCGCAAGATCTTCCAATCCAATCACGAACGTGAATCACCTAGGAGCGTGGTCTCCCTTCTCTTTGAATTTTGTACCTGAGGATAAATAACAAAAACTTTTTCTGTTCTTTGTTAGTCATAATAAATTCCAAGAGATTACAAAGAATGTCCCGGTCACTTTTGAATTCACAATCGTTAGATTGAAACTCGTATGAACCTTATTCCAAATTGTGCACAAAACCTTTTGATGAAAAAGTTACTAGTGCACTATCAAAATAAGGACAATCTCTTCTCTCAATTTCTCTTGGCCGAAATCACGCTAGTCTAAGAGATGGATTTTTTTTTATTTTTCTCTAGCAAAAGAAAATAACTCTCAATTATAAGACCTAAGGTTCCCGAAAATATACAAAGAATATATATATATCCCGCATGCTTTCATGCCTATATAAAACATATATATATCTGCATGCCTTCATGCATATATTTAAGAGGAAATAGGCATTTTTAGTCAAAAATTAAGGGGATGTATTGTTTTTGTCACAAATTATCATTTTTATTGTTTTTGTTATTAAATGTGTTGTGAGGACTGAATTGCCCCTATTCTTTTTTCAAAACCTCCTCTCTCTCCTTATTATCTCATTTTCACGCCTCCCTTTTCTCTCTCCTTTCTCTCCTTCTTCTCTCTTTCTCTCCTCCTTCTCTCTTTCTCTCCTCCTCCTCCTTCTTCTTTCACGCCTCCTCCTTCTTCTTTCACATCTCCTCCTCCTTTTTCTTCTTCTCCTCCTCTTTCTCTTTCTCTTTTTTATTTTTCCAGATTTAAAAAAAAAAAAACAGATTTTTTTAAATAAAAAATTTTTAGATCGGATGACCGACGTTCGATCGGTCGTCCGATCTTCCCTCCTTCTTCTTCTTCTCTTTCTCTCCTCTCTTCTCTTTCTCTTTCACATTTTTTCCAGATTTTTTAAAAAAATTCAGTTTTTTTTTTTTTTGAAATTTTTTTCAAATTTTGTTTTTGTTTAAAGTTATTTCCAGATTTTAAAAAAAAAAATTCAAGTTTTTTTTTATTTTTTTTATTTTGAAAATATTCCATATTTTTTTCAAAAAAATTCAGATTATGTTTGTTAAAAAAATTTCCAGATTTTTTTTTAAAATTTTTTTTTCCAGATTATTTAATAAAATTCAGTTCTTTTTTTTTTTTTGAAAATTTTTCAGATTTAAAAAAGGTTTGCATTTGAAATTGTGAATGTGGTTGTAGTTGTGAATGTAGTTGATTTTAAGGGTGGTTCTAATTGTGAATGTTTGGATTTGAGTGTTAGTTGGATTTGAATGTTTAAATTTTTTTCCAAATTTTTTAAAAAAATTTAGAGATCTTGTTTTGTTTAAAAATTCCAAATTTTTTTAAAAAAATTCAGATCATGTTTGTTAATTTTTTTTTTTCCAGATTTTGTTCAATTAAACACACCAGACCACCGATTAAACACACCAGTTGTAATCAATTAAACACACCGGACCAATTAAACACACTAAGTATAAACCAATTAAACACACCAGTCAAAACGAATAAACACCCCAAGCCAAATGAAGTAAACACACCAGGGTAAAACGAATTAAACTCACCAGGCAAAACGAATTAAACGCATCAGACAAAATGAATTAAACACACCAAGGCAAAAACAATTAAACACACCAGGCAAAACGAATTAAACAGACAAGGCAAAACGAATTAAACACACCAAGGCAAAAACAATTAAACACATCAGGGCAAAAACGAATTAAACACACCAGGCAAAACGAATTAAACACACCAGGGAAAAAACATTAAACACATCAGGGTAAAACAAATTAAACACACCAGGCGACGAATTAAATACACCAGGCCAAATGAATTAAACACACCGGGCCAAACGAATTAAACACATCAGGGCAAAAACGAATTAAACACACCAGGCAAAACGAATTAAACACACCAGGGAAAAAACATTAAACACATCAGGGTAAAACAAATTAAACACACCAGGCGACGAATTAAATACACCACACCAGGGAAAAAACATTAAACACATCAGGGTAAAACAAATTAAACACACCAGGCGACGAATTAAATACACCAGGCCAAACGAATTAAACACACCGGGCCAAACGAATTAAACACACCGGGCCAAACGAATTAAACACACCAGGCCAAACGAATTAAACACACCAGGCAAACGAATTAAACACACCAAGGCAAACGAATTAAACACATCAGGGTAAAACGAATTAAACACACTAGGGAAAACGAATTAAACACACTAGGGAAAACGAATTAAACACACCAAACCATCAATTAAACACACTTGGTCACCAATTAAACACACCAGGCAAAACTCATTAAAAACATCAAGGAAAAAACAATTAAACACACTAGGGCAAAACTAATTAAACACACCAGGTGTTTAATTCATTTTTTGCTTTGGTGTGTTAAATTGTTTTTGCCTTGGCGTGTTAAATTGTTTTTGCCTTGGCGTGTTTAATTCGTTTTGTCTTGTGTGTTTAATTGATGACCTAGTGTGTTTAATTGATTATCTGGTGTGTTTAATTTGTTTTGCCTAGTGTGTTTAATTCATTTTACCCTAGTGTGTTTAATTCGTTTTGCCTGGTGTGTTTAATTGGTTTGCCCTGGTGTGTTTAATTCGTTTGCCTGGTGTGTTTAATTCGTTGCCTTATGTGTTTAATTTGTTTTACCCTGGTGTGTTTAATTGTTTTTTCCCTGGTGTGTTTAATTCATTTGCTTGGTGTGTTTAATTCGTTTGCCTGGTGTGTTTAATCCGTGGCTTGGTGTGTTTAAACAAAATAAAATCTGAAATTTTTTCTTTGATAAAAATCAAATCTGAAAAAATTTGAATTTTTTTTTTCAACAAAACCCAAACTCAAACACAACTCCCACCATTCATAAAATCAACCACAACCCAAACTTAAACAGAACCACAAATCTGAAATTTTTCAAAATAAAAATCTGAATTTTTTCAAATCTGAAAAAAAAAAGTGAAAGAGAAAGAGAAGAGAGGAGAGAAAGAGAAGAGGAAGAAGGAGAGAATGCGTGAGAGAGAAAAGGAGAAGAGTGGAAGGTGTGAAAAAGAAAGAGAAGAGAGGAGAAAGAACAAGAAGATGAACGTGAGAGAGAAGGAGAGAGAGAGAAAGAAAGAAAAAAAAGATTCTGTGGAAAGGAAAGAGAAGAAGAAGAAGAAAAAAAAGAGAATTTTTATTTTATTTTATAAACAAGGACAATCTTGTCCAAAAAGTGGATATGTTGACAAAAACAATAAAAATGATAATTTTAGACAAAAACAATAAACCCACTAATTTTTTGGCTAGTTTCAAAGTTCTCCCTATATTTAATTTATATATATCCCGCATGCCTTCATGCATATATTAATTATATATATTCCGCATGCATTCATGCATATATTTAACATATATATATATATCCACATTCATGCATATATAAAACTTTATATATTCCGCATTCATGCATATATAAAACATATATATATATACACATTCATGTATATATAAAACTTATATATTCCAAACTCTAATCCAACTCATTAGTGTATTTGTGACTATATAAAAGACTTCCTAATTTGACTAGATAAATAAATATCTTATTTATCTACTTATCAAATAAAGTCTTTTATATTTAATATACTACTATCAATAGTATAATACTAGGAAACATATTTCCTAATCAGAAAAATATTTTGATTTTTAATTAAATAATTAATAAATTAATTAATTAATTAATATCCATTTAATCAAATAATAAAATAAAATAATATTTTAGAGTATATTAATAGTCTTGCCGCCCATACACCTATGCATGGGCCTAATACTATTTTTCTATTTTATTAAATCCATTTGGAATTTAATTAAAAACCCACATGTGAACTAGATCCATTCTTACTAAAAGAAACAAACCTACATACATTTCATTAATATATTAATATAATTAAACAGCCCATTAAATAAATAATGTGCAAATTATATTCTTAATATATTAAATACAATTCTAGATGGACCCATAATTAGTCCGCTAGAATATATCAAGTGATTCATGCAAGTCCGTGTGGATTGGGGATCTTGGCGGCCTATCTAAATTTAAGCTCCAATAGACATAACCAATCACAATCAACAAATGATTCACTTAGGTTCAATATATTAATTTTAGTTCATTCCACTAAAGAACTAAAATTGCACTCTTAAATAAAAATGGAATAAGTAAATGATTCTTATTCATACCCTAGACAATCTTATAAGAGATAGTGAATCTTTATGAAGAATATCAGTAATCGCCAAGAGCTCATAAACAACATATAGCTCTCTAAGTTACCATATTTACTCATATGACCACACTTTGAACTTGGATATATATTATGACTTGTCTAGATGTCATCTTTCAATAGTCACTATTGAAAAATCAACGTTAAGATTTAATATTCAAAACCTCAAAATATTAATATGATGATATTCTACTCACATTTAGTAAATGGAGCCACGATGTCCATATCTATAAATGAAGTCCTCTATCGATTAGCAAATGAATACCACCAAACTATCGAGGATAAACTATGTTATATAATCGTACTCATTGATAGCTCAAATGATAACACTTGTAACCATAAGTCCATCATTTATCTCAAGATTAAGATAGACTCTCCGATTGTTTTGATAATGAAAAGACTTTTATCTATTGACGGTTCTAAAAAAGTATTTCATTGTGATCTTGTTCAATGCACCCAGTGCACTAGATTTTTTTACTAGAAGACCTTTCGATAATTTTAGACTCAGCATAACACATTTGATCCCACTCAAATGCTAGCAAAAGAATTCTACAACTTTAACAAGATAAAGGTGCCCAACCTTTAACTTAAGTTGTGAATGTTATTCAAGACTAACTAAAGAATTGTGTCTACCTCATACATATCTAGATGTATAAACAATTCTTTTTTTCTCATAGTCTTTTGACCTTATAATTATTTACTTTGACAATTATAATTATAAATGCTATAAGATTTTGTTAAAACAGAAATCACTTTATTAATATGATAAGATTGTTAAGTACAATATTACACTCTTTCTATTGAGTATAATCCCAACAATCTCCCACTTGCGCTATAGCAAATGTGTCATATCTCTCATTCCCATGTTCTCTAGGTGCCCATCAAAACTCTTTTATGGTAGAGCCTTTGTGAAGGGATCTGCTAGATTTTCTGCTGACGTGATTTTGGTAATCATCACGTCACCCCTATGCACAATCTCCCTAAGAAGATGATACTTCCTTTCAATATTTTTTCCTCTCTTATGAATTCTTGGTTCTCTTGAATTAGCCACTGTTCCACCATTATCATAGCAAATAGTGATCTGCTTATTCACACTTGGAACCACTTCTAAGTCAATCAAAATTGGTGGAGCAAAAACAGCCTCTTTGCCAGCTTCGCATACGGCAACATACTTAGCTTCCATGGTGGAGTCAACAATACAGGATTGGTTGATAATCCCCCATATGACTGCTCCTCCTCCAAGAGTAAATACAGATCCTGATGTGGATTTTCTAGAGTCAGAATTTGATTGGAAATCAGAATCTGTATACCCTACGGGAATCAAATCCCCTCAAGAGTATAGAAGCATATTGTCTCTCATTCTCCTGAGATACTTGAAAATATGCTTGACTATCGTCCAGTGATCAGGTCCAGGTTTCGATTGAAACCTTCTAATTATGCTAACGACAAAACAAATATTAGGTCTAGTGCAGAGCATTACATACATGAACTTCCAACTGCCGAGGCATATGGAATCCTACTCATGAATTGCTCTTCATGCTCATTCTTAGGAACTTGTTCCTTAGAAAGTTTGATTCCATGCCTAAAAGGTTACATACCTTTCTTAGAATCTTGCATGGAAAACCTAGACAATATTTTATCTATGCATGAAGCTTGGGATAGTGCAATCGTTCTATTCTTTCTATCCCTTATCACTTGTATACCAAGAATATAACTTGCTTCTCCTCAGTCCTTCATATCAAATTGTTTTGCTAACCATTCTTTTACTAATGTCAATACACCTACATCATTTCCGATGAGTAGTATATCATCAACATAAAGAATTAGGAAAACCAACTTGTCGCCTTTGATCCTCTTGTATACACAATGTTCATCAAGGTTCTGAACAAATGCAAAACCTTTCACAGCTTGATCGAACCTTATGTTCCAGGATCTAGATGCTTGCTTTAATCCATATATGGATTTTTGCAACTTGCATACCATTTCCACTTTGCCTTTTTCAATGAATCCTTCTAGTTGCATCATATAGATGCTTTCGTCAAGACTTCCGTTAAAGAAAGCTGTCTTGACTTCCCTTTAAGGAAAGCTGTCTTGACTTTCATTCGCCAAATCTCTAAATCTAATGATGCCGCAATGGATAAGAGTATCCTAATGGATTTAAGCATGGCCACATGAGAGAAGGTTTCCTCATAATCGATATATTCTTTCTGTGTGTAACCTTTAGTTACCAATCTAGCTTTAAAGGTTTCCACCTTTCCATCCATACCTCTTTTCCTCTTGCATACCCACTTGCACCCAATGGGTTTTATCCCTTTAGGTAAGTGTACAAGGGACCAGACTTTGTTATTGAACATGGACTCAATCTTAGATTGCATTGCCTTTTGCCAATGGTGACTATCAACATCCTCTATTGCTTCCTTATATGTGTAGGGATCATCGTCGTCCGGAAGATTCTCCATTGATTCTCCCAGCCGATATATCTCTTGGGTTGTCTTATAACCCTCCCAATACGACGAAAAATGGTAGGTTGTTGATCTTGTGATGGTACAGAACTTACAATTGGGCTAGGTTTTGAAACCTCTTATGAAATTGTATCTCCTGACATCTCATTCAGGACAATTCTACTTTTAGGTATAAACTCTTTCATATTGTCATTTTCCAGAAATTTAGCATTTGTTGAAACAAATATTTTAAGATTTGAAGGACTATAGAAATAATACCCTTTAGTTCTTTTTGGATACCCCACAAATATGGATGTTTTCGTACGGGGACTCCATCTTTTCTGTCTTTCCTTTTAACACATGTGCAGGACAACCAAATATCCTTAAGTATTGTAAACTAGGCTTTCGCCTAGTCCACAACTCATGCGGTGTTCGAGGAACTGACTTTGATGTTACATTGTTTAGAATGTATATTGCAGTTTGTAGAGCATACCCCCAAAAAGAAATAGGGAGCGTTGAATAACTCAACATCGGCCTAACCATGTTCAAAAGAGTTCTATTTCTTCTTTCTGCCACCCCATTCTGTTGAGGTGTACCTAGTGTAGAAAACTGAGAAATGATCCCATTATCAATAAGATATTGCTGAAACTCACCAGATAGATATTCTCCACCACGATCAGATCTCAAGATTTTTATGTGTTTCTCTAGTTGATTTTCCACTTCAGCTTTAAATGCTTTTAACATGTCAAAAGCATCCGACTTATGTCTCATGAGATACACATAGCCAAATCTCGAGTAATTATCTGTGAAAGTGATGAAGTACTCATATCTACCTCTAGCTTGAATGCTTATAGGACCACATACATTAGTATGCATTAATCCTAAACATTCAGTGGCTTTTGTGCCTTTGGTCCTGAACGACCTTTTGGTCATTTTACCTTCCAAACAGGATTCAAAAGTTGGTAGATTATCAACCTTTAAGTCACTTAAAGGTCCATCACTAACCAATCTTTTAATCCTATTAAGGTTAATACGACCTAGGTGCAAATGGCATAGTTAGGTTTCATCTTATGATAATTTTACTCTTTTACAATTAGGTTGTGTTAATTATGTGTCTAACAAGTGAGAGATATTTCTATATAAATAGAATAGATCATTTTCCAATGTACCTTTGCAAACAAATTTGTCATCCTTAATAATAATAAATTTTTTTTTATTAAAAGTAACTGGATATTCAAATTTATTTAAACAAGAAACTAAAATTCAATTTCTCTTGAATTGAGGTATATAATAAATGTCTATCAAATCTAAATGCCTACTAGAATCTAGATTAACTCTAATATCTCCCATTGCACTAGTAGACACCAAGGCTCCATTGCCTAAATGAAAGTTGATTTCATTCTTGTTCAGCCTTCTCCTTTCTTGAAACCCCCGTAAGGAATAACAGACATGATTAATGGCTCCAGAGACTATGATTCAAGAATCTATAGAATCTGCCAGAAAACATGTTTCAAGATAATTCGCATTACCTTGTTCTTTCTTATTTTGAGACTTTGGGCAATTACTTTTCCAATGTCTCTTTTCACCACAAAAGAAGCACTTCCTTTTGATCTTGGTTACTTTCTTGATCTCCTTCTTGGTAGGCCCAAGTTCTTTTTCTTCTATTATTCCTTGACCTTTTTATGGGTCTTAATAGTAGCAACTTTACCAACCATATGAATCTCTTCTAGAGACATCATTATATCAGCAGCAGACCCTATTCCTTCATGCTACTGTTGCAACACGTCGGAGATGGTAGCCATAATGTAGCATTAAGCTATCTCATCAGAGGCTTTCCACTACTCATACTCGTCTCTTTGAATCATATTAGATTCATTAGTAGAAGCAGGTGGTTTAGGAGTAGTCAGAACAAACTTATGTTTTTCAGTTTGCAGCAACAACCCAATTTTCCTTTTCCATGTGACATAATTATCACTAGTTAAAATATTTATCTTTTAGGATGATCATTAGGGATGGGGTTATGATTTCTTAATAAAACAAAATTATATATGAGTAAATAATCATGATTTAGCACTTTCGAATATTTATCTTGAATTAAATATATAATTCAATTGTAAAATTCAACGTTTGATCCAACACCCATAAATGTTACGTCTCCTTTGGGAGTTCGCACCATTTACTAGTTGGACTAGGTCCCACCTAATTGTTAACATAACAACCAACGTTTTTAATTTTAGCCTTGTGATTTTATTAACAAGAACTCTTGGGAGGATGTCAATAAAACCACATTGAGTGTATTACCAAGATTTCAACCCTCAATATTTTCCCTCACGAAAATCCCTCATTGGGGAGTAGATCTCGTTTGAGTCAATTGTCTAGTCTATCCTTGTAAGGAAGTATCTTGCTAAATTCCATTCATGGACGCCCCTTGGGGGGATTACCAATAAATAATAAAGCTCAACTAACCTTGGAGGCCATAGGTATTTGCAAGACACCTTCTCCCACTCAATTATTTAAGGCGTGCGGTTAAATCCCATAGAATGATTTACCAAGTTATCTAGATGCCAATTAGATACCTAAATCATTCAATGCATGTTCATACCAAAAGAGATATATGAGTGGTACTCCTATTCTATATGATATGTCATTAAACAATAACAAATATTGTAATATTTACGCAAAGTAAATAGCCACAATTTTGATCCATTATAGAAAAGCAAGTAAATTACATTTGTTTGGAATACAAAAAAACTCCTTTCTTGGCGATCAAGTCTTCAAGTGGCCATCGATCACTTGAGCATCCCACGGCTGCCCCTATGGTCGTGTGCACTCCACAACCCCAACAAGGGCTGCCGTGCGCAGCCCGCAGCCCACAGCCCAACATGCATAGATGTGTGCTATCTTGCGCGCATGCATGTCGCTATGGTGCGCACAGTCCCACACTTGTTCCGGTTGCTTCCAATTCTTCAAGTCTTCAAATCTTCAATGCTTGAACGTATTACAACATTATTTAAACAATAAAATACTGCAGTTTTTTTTTTTTTTTTTTTAAATCACTGCAGTATTTTTATACATTAAAAAACTGCACTAAATTTTAATACAATAAAAACTGCACTTATTTTTAATATACTAAAAAAAACTTAGCAACTACCAAGAAGGAAATTGTGACGATAATATGCCACCCTTCTAGTTACAATTCCTAAACAAAAATACATTGAAATTCTATGATCAAAATTGAGCAATAACAATTCACTTTATAACAACATATAACATATATAAATCCATACATTCCAATGTAATTATATATGAGAATACCTAGAGTGCTATCTCATTCTAAACATGCATAATCACAATAAAAAGAAATAGATTCACGTATATATACGTTAATTAATTAAAGGGTACAACCAGGGCTCTGATACCAATTGTAGGAAAAACATACACGTAGTGGAAGCGAAAAAATAGTTTAGTATGGTTTAAATTTTTTCCATATTTGAACCTTAACCCTTTAATTAATTAAACATATACTACTAAAGATATCATACCTTTGTCGCGTGATCTGATTGACGTTGCGTCGATGGTAATCCGCAAGATCTTCCAATCCAATCACGAACGTGAATCACCTAGGAACGTGGTCTCCCTTCTCTTTGAATTGTGTACCTGAGGATGAATAACAAAAACTTTTTCTATTCTTTGTTAGTCACAATAAATTCCAATAGATTACAAAGAATGTCTTGGTCACTTTTGAATTCATAATCGTTAGATTGAAACTCGCGTGAACCTTATTCCAAATTGTGTACAAAACCTTTTGATGAAAAAGTTACTAGTGCACTATCGAAATAAGAACAATCTCTTCTCTCAATTTCTCTTGGCCGAAAATCACACAAGTCTAAGAGATGAATTTTTTTATTTTTCTCTAGCAAAAGAAAATAACTCTCAATTACAAGACCTAGGGTTCCCAAAAATATACAAAGAATATATATATATCCCGCATGCCTTCATGCATATATTTAATTTATATATATCCCGCATGCCTTCATGCATATATTAATTATATATATTCCGCATGTACTCATGCATATATATAACATATATATATATCCGCATTCATGCATATATAAAACTTTATATATTCCGCAGTCATGCATATATAAAACATATATATATATATATATCCACATTCATGTATATATAAAACTTATATATTCCAAACCCTAATCCAACTCATTAGTGTATTAGTGAATATATAAAAGACTTCCTAATTTGACTAGATAAATAAATCTCTTATTTATCTACTTATCAAATAAAATCTTTTATATTTAATATACTACTACCAATAGTATAATACTAGGAAACATATTTCCTAATCAGAAAAAGATTTTGATTTTTAATTAAATAATTAATTAATAAATTTATTAATATCCATTTAATCAAATAATAAAATAAAATAATATTTTAGACTATATTAATAGTCTTGCCACCGATACACCTATACATGGGCCTAATATTATTTTTCTATTTTATTAAATCCTCTTGGACTTTAATTAAAAGCCCACATGTGAACTAGACCCATTCTTACTAAAAGAAACAAGCCCACATGTCTTTTATTAATATATTAATATAATTAAACAACCAATTAAATAAATAATGTGCAAATTATATTCTTAATATATCAAATACAATTTTAGATGGACCCATAATTAGTTTGGTAGAATATATCAAGTGATTCATGCAAGTCCGTGTGGATTGGGAATCTTGGCGGGCGTATCTAAATTTAAGCTCCAATAGACATAACCCAATCACAATAAACAAATGATTCACTTAGGTTCAATCTATTAATTTTAGTTCATTCCACTAAAGAACTAAAATTGCACTCTTAAATAAAGATGGAATAAGTAAATGATTCTCATTCATACCCTAGACAATTTTATAGGAGATACTGAATCCTCGTGAAGAATATCAGTAATCGCCAAGAGCTCATAGACTGCCTATAGCTCTCCAAGTTACCATATTTACTCATATGACCACACTTTGAACTTGGATATATATTATGATTTGTCTAGAAGTCATCTTTTAATAGTCACTATTGAAAACGCAACGTTAAGATTTAATATCAAAAACCTCAAAACATCCATATGATGATATTCTATTCACATTTAATAAATGGAGCCACGATGTCCATATCTATAAATGAAGTCCTCTATCGATTAGCAAATGAATACTACTAAACTATCGAAGATAGACTATGCTATATAATCGTACTCATTGATAGCTCAAATGATAACATTTGTAACCATAAGTCCATTATTTATCTCAGGATTAAGATAGACTCTCTGACTTTCCTGATAATGAAAAGACTTTTATCTATTAACGGTTCTAGAAAAATTATTTCATTGTGACCCTGTTCAATGCACCCAGTGCACTAGATTTCTTTACTAGAAGACCCTTCGATGATTTTAGACTTATCATAACACATTTGATCCCACTCAAATGCTAGCAAAAGAATTCTACAACTTTAACAAGATAAAGGTGCCCAACCTTTAACTTAAGTTGTGAACGTTATTCAAGACTAACTAAATAATTGTGTCTACCTCATACATATCTAGATGTACGAACAATTTTTTTTTTCTCATAGTCTTTTGACCTTATAAGTATTTACTTTGACAATTATAATTATAAATGCTATAAGATTTTGTTAAAACAGAAATCACTTTATTAATATGATAAGATTGTCAAGTACAATATTACACTCTTGCTATTGAGTATAATCCTAACAATGTGGCCATCAATTTCGCAATAATAACAAGTAGGAGTAAAATATGAGTTCATACCATAGCTTTGTGCAAGCATTTGTGGCCTCTTTCTATTTTGAGTTGCTTTTGGATGTTGAGGCAACTCTCTCCTTTGAGTTTGAGCCAAGTTGGCATGTCTCATTGGTTGAGCATGAAAGACCCCATGTTGAGCTTGAGGGATCCTTGGTTGAGGAGGTCTTGGTTTTAGTGAAGCTCTTGGTTGTGGTTGTCTTAGTTGTGGTAGAGCTCTTATTTGATTCCTTGTTTGAGCTTGCTTTGATGATTCACTAACTTCAACCCATTTAGTTGATTGTTGAGGGGTTTGAGCATTTTCAACTTCTTTGCTCTTGACAAAGGTTGTCTTCTTCAAGGAAGTGGTCTCCATTTCTTCCATATATCCTAACCCCTTCTTGTCACTTGGACTCTTCCCATAAGATAACATCTTGTCAAGCTTCTCGATTCCAGAAGTCATCTTAGCAATCAACCCCTTTGCTTCCATGAGCTATTTCCTCAAGTTTTCTTCATTCTTATTGGCCAAAACTAGCTCCATCTTCAATCCTTCTTCCATCTCTTTAGCTTTACCCATTTCCTTACTCAAATGAGTTACCTTGGAAGTCAATTCAAGTTTCTCCCCTTTTAACTTTTGTATCTCTTTTTTCTTCTTCAATCTTGAGTTCTCAAAGAATCTCATGAAGTCATCATAGTCCATCTCTTCATCAAACTCAAAATTGGAGTTTGTAGAGTTGCTCTCACCATTTGAGTCACTTTATTCTTGCTTGTCCTATTCCTCTTTTTTGTCACTCACAACTTCATTGCTATTGTGAGAGGGTGAGAAAGCAATGAAGTTGGCAACTTGATATTCATCATCATCCGAATACTTATCTTCCTTTTCTAGGTTATCATTATCACTCCAAGTCATCGCCATGGCTTTTCCTCTCTTCTTCTTCAAATTAGCACATTTGGGAGCAATGTGTCCAAAGCCATTACACTCATAGCATTAGACACCCTTCATGTGGTCTTTCTCTTGAGTTTGCCCACTTTCTTGAAATGAGCCTTCTTCTTCACAAACTTTCCCTTGGAGCCAAACCCTTTCTTCTCAAACCTTATAAATTGCTTGAACTTATTTGCCATTAAAGCAATTTCTTCAACTGAGTCTTCTTCATTTTTTTCTACTTTGTTGCTTTTCAAGGCAAGACTCTTTTGTTTCTTTGGAGGTGTAGATGTAGGACCCTTCCTAGATTCGTAGGCCAAGAGCCTTCTAATCACTTCACTTGGCTTTATCTTTGAGTAGTCACTATTTTCTTCCAACACTGTCATTTTAGATTCAAACCACTCAGGAAGCAATCTCATGATCTTTTGCTTGATTCTTCTATCCGAGTAGGGATCACCAAGTTGGTGACTTTGATTCACTATATCTATAAACTTCACTTGGAAGTCATTGAAGCATTCATCCTCCTCCATCCTTATGGTCTCAAATTATGTTTGGAAGACTTAGAGCTTAGAGTCCTTAACCACCTTGGTTCTTTCATGAGCGAGGAAGAAGAATCTGGATACTTTAGCATCCAAGTATGCGATTTTCCTCTTGAAGACAATATTTGCATGAGAAGTTGCTTTTCTCCTTTGAAGCTTCTTTTCACCAAGAACCACCTAAGCAACTAACCATTATAAATAAAGAGAGTTTTGCAATGGAATCAAGCCAACAAATATCTAGAATCTTACAATCTCCTCATTTGGCTATTTCATGGCAAAACCTCATCCTCACCATACAATATTCACTCTAATAAACTCATAATTGATTGCATTCTCTCATCCTCACATTACAAAGAGATCTCTAGACTAAAAGGTCTTCAAGTCTTCATGAGTCTTCAAGAATCCCTTCTTGATCTTCAAGCTACATATGAGAAAAAAAAAAAGCAAACCAACAAGAGATGTTCTTCCAAAGAATAATGGTGAGATATTATCACATAAACAAATAAAAAATTTCCTTTATCTCAAACAAAAATGCATTATCTCAAGTGTACGAATGTTTTCACATTAAAGCTCTCCCTAAGATCCTTAACCCAATTAGGCAAGAATTCTTTTCTTCCCCCTTAAGACAAGAATTCTCCCCCTTAAGACAAAGTTTCCATTAAAGTACAAAGAGGTACAAAACTCACACATGGTGAGGTATAATTATTCTTTCTACCCTATATGAAACATTGTCCCTCCCATATATCAAACATGGTGAGGTATACATTTTCTCCCCCATTTTGTCAAGGAATAGACAAAGGACACAAGAGATAAAGAACGAGATATTAAGCAAACAAATCGTATAGAAAGTGAAGTTGAATAAACTAAGTTCCCCCTTAACATATGCTCCACATTATGATCACCAAGTAGATTTGTTCACAAGGGACTCACACATTCACACATTCAAGCAATAAGAGAAAATATTTCATCACTTTTCAAAGTCCAAAAGAGAATCATAGATTTTCATTAATCTCTAAAAAATATTCTCACATTGCTAATGAACATAAGCAAAATTTGTGTGTGTGAATGCTTCTCACATATATACAAGGAATAATTGTGATATCAACATGCAAACTCTATCCACACCTATCCAACTAAAGCATTTCCAATCTAGGTCAAACCGATATTCATCCGGGTTTTTGCTTTAAAAGAGAATAGATTTCAACATGTGAGTGTGTGTGTGCAAGCGGCTTGTTTACTTGTTTCTATTTGACAACCCGAGCTTTTCACAATTTTCAACTATACACCATTAAGCCTTGTATTTTTCATTTCTTTTAGGCTAAGAATCAAAGTTTTTTTTTTTAATGATTCTTTTAACACTTCTTTGATTTTTCTAACATAAACATATACACCTCATGGCGGCTTTCACTCGTCACAATGGCGTAGCCCTTTCCTATATTGAGCGGCTGCACAACCAAGGTGTGTAGCCCTTTCCATAAGGGTGCTCGTTGAATACTATGTAGTGTCGAAGTATCATGGATACATACCATAGGTCATCTATCAAGTACTAAGCAATAGGCTTCTACATGTATCCATAATCTATATATTTTCAACCACAAATACTCAAAACTAAAACATATAAGAGAAGCATTTGTGCACTTTTCAAAAATAAGATTTTTCAAGCTCAAGTGCATGATCTAGAAATAATAAAAGTTATTTGTTTAAGATCATTACTTCTCAAGTGAGTATCTCTCAAAGATATTGATATCAATTGAAATAAAGATTTTTGTTTATCAAGCCACTCACAATCACACATAGACAATAATCAACACAAATCATGCCAACGGATTTTTGAAGAGTTTAAAACTATTATGTCCAAGGACTTAGTGAACAAATCCGCAAGTTGATTTTTATAGTAGGCATTGCTTTAGAGTAACAATAGAATGTTCAACAAGTTCTATAAAGAAATGATGTCTAATATCTATGTGCTATGATGTCATGCATACATAGAGTTAAAAAAATGAATTAGAAAGCAAGCTTTTAGAATAGAGAAATACCTTAGCAAACATTTTCATCAATGAAAGGTTTCCGCTCTTTTTATGAGCTCTCTTGGTTTGTTTGTCCTCATGACAACAAGTTGTTAATATGTCATCCCAAGAGAATAAAGACCAAACACTTTCAACTCAAACAATTACATGAAAATGACTTTCTCTAAAAGTCTTAACAAAAAATTTCACCAAATAGATTTCAAAATTCAACTTCGTTAAAGTTAATCAACAAATTTTGGCTATCATAGTGAATGTATGAGAATATTAAGTTCATGTGTTGACTAGAGACACCAAGTTTGAATACTAAACCTAGCACATTACAAATAGCTTAGTCAAGCATCAAACTTAGAACTCTTATCAAACGAGAACAAAAAAATATTCTCATATGTGCTACTCAATCAAGTATGAGAGCACTCACCTTGGACTATATTGATCTTAGGTGAACCAACACAAACAACATCATGATCCATTACACATAGCAATATGAAATCTAGAAGATAAATCATCAACTATCTTCTTTATGAAAATATCACTCATATCAAACTCATCATTGTTGCCACGTACAAATATTTCATCAAGACTCTTCAAATGATCATGGTTAACACTCTTCTTAACCAATTTCTTCTCAATATTTTTCTTAACATGATTATCATTAACATGCATGTCATTCTTTTCAATCAATATCTTCGTAGTAGGTTTCTTCACATGAATATGATCAATATGCACATTTCTCAAAGCATCAAAGCTATTATCATGTTTAGAAACTTTCAAAGAAGATTTATCCATTTCACAAGTATGAACATTATTCTTCTTAACCCAAACTTTCCTTGTTGATTTCTTTTCATTAATATGTTCATCATGTATAGTCTCTAATGCCCTAACTATTGGGGTTTTTGCCCTAAAGCTTGTAATTTGTAAATGTGAATGAAACATTAATAAAAGAAGTAGTTTATTCATTCTATATACTTGTCTCATACATTTATATCAAGTGTACTTAACATCCAAGATTGTCGGATGTAATCTCTAACTGAGTATATGAGTATCATATATAGAGGTATTCGGTTTGAGATGAGCAATCTAAAGAGTATGTAGATAGCAAATAGAGTTGGGTACGTTATTTGTGGCTAATCTACAACTGCAGTCTGTTCTGTAATGTACAATAGTTTTAACCTAGACTATTCATATGGTGATATGAGAATAAAGGCACCTTATATGATGTGATCATATAGGACTGGGCCATGATCTATATGAATCTCTCACCAAGATCTGTTACAAGATGAGATTCATATATATCAACAAATGATGGCTATATATGGGTGATCTTAATCCTGAGTGTCTCATCGACTCCTTCAGGTTAGATCGTGGTTTTTGATATACCATAGGGCATAGGTGAGATCAGAGTTGCATTCCCGGTCAATAACTTTGTATGTTGGAATCGCGGTTTAGGTTGTAGCTGGGAAGGTCTGCACACAATAGTGGAATCCACTCCTTCTTGTGAGAAGTAGATATTAGTTCCCTTAAGGGTTGATTCGGGGCTTGAACAATATGAGCGCTCTCCTAATTCCGTAAGGAATGTAGGATTTATTGTTCATTAGAGAATCAATGGTACTTAATGGAAAAATGTAATTAGAGGGGTATAACGGACATTATGACCCAACTCTAATTATGAACTACTTGTGGAGGACCATACCGTATGTAATAGCTATATCGATGGACACCAAGAGTTATTGGTTTGTGTAAAAACGTCTATAGTTGAGAGAGTGCAGCTTCGGCTTTTTAGTGGAATAACACCAAAGTTAATAATCATGAAATATTAATTAAAGAGTTTAATTAATTATTTCTAAGGATTATTAGAGCTCAAAATATTGTGGGTCCATTAGGTCCCCTTACTAGCCCAATCGATTTAGGGAACAAGGGTCACGGTTAATTAATTGGATTGTCCAATTAATTGTGTTACGAAAGTGACACACATTAATTCGGGAATTAATTGAATAATGAGATTATTTAAATAATGGATTTAATGATTATAACAATTGAATAATAAGATTATTTAATAATGTAATTAATTATTGATGGAGGGTGTTAGTTGATATTTATATTTGAAAAATGGGATAATATGATTATCTTATTTTTAATTAATTAAATATTAATTTGGAATTTAAATAGTTTAAATTCAAATAAGATGATATCAGTTAATAAAATAAAATAAAGATTTTGTTTTAAATTAAAAAAAGGATATCATCAGTTTTATTAATTAAAAGTATATATATATATTTTAAGTAGAACACGCATTAACAGATAAACACACCAACATCACGCAAAAGGAGAGAAAAACAACAGAGGGTGTGCGGCCATTTATAAAAATAAAATAAAAGTGTTTTAATTTTGTTTCTTGTTCATCATAAACAAAGAGTGGCCGAATTCTTCTAACAACAAAACAAGGGTTGTTTTGTGTTTCTTTCTTTTTCAGGTTCCTGAGTACTATGACGCGCCCACATTCCGTTACCAATCCCGGGTCATAGTCAGGAAGATCTTGTGTTCAAATCAGGAAGCAAATCAAAAAGAAAGAAGGAGTCTACAAATGCTGGTATGAAATCGTTTCACCTTTTTTATTGTTTTCAATTATTACTGTACAAATAGGTTTACTTGATGATTGCATAAAAAAATTTAAAACCCTTACGCTACGCAATCTGTACCCTAGGGTCCTACAATTGGTATCAGAGCCAATTTTTGTACAGTATAATCGAATTCGATTGCTCTTGATTGCATATATGAATGTGTAGGCACTTTCTAATGAATGTATGATGTTTATAATTTTTTTTTTTTAAATTTAGTATAAACATGGTTGGTCGTTAATTGTGTGGTACAATGGGTTTAGGGTTCTTTTTAAAGGTTGTAATATTTTTCTCATGTATTATTAATCCTTGGTTGTATAATTTTTTTTATTTCGTTGATTTGCTGTAATTTTTTATTGATGTAAATCGAAGACGAAGGAAGACAATCCGAAAGGCAAACCACAGCGGCTGAATAAATCTGATACGCAAACATGCAGTGCGCTTAAGTGTTGCGCAACGCACTGCTGCGAAGCACAATTGTTGTGCATGTGTGCAGCATGCGCACATCAGATGTGCAACGCACATGCACTCCCATGGACGTGTTGCACAATTGTAGCACAATACACAGATGCAACATATTGTTGTTATATGTTTGTACAACAACACATGTAACGCACGCCAGATGTGAAAAACACATGCAATTTTTGTATGCTTCCTGCAATGCATGACACATGCGCAAGCATTGGGCAGCACGAAATATTCAATTATTGTGTGTTTTGTGCAGCAGTCACATGCGTGTTTGCGAGCAAGTTTGGGTTGATATTGGGAAATCCTGGCTTTATGGGATTTAATCCATGAGATGGATCCATTAAAATAAATCAAGTTGGACTTGATTTTGGGCCCGAAAGATGCAGAAGTTTCAGAAGACAAAGACTTGAAGAATATTGGAATTACTTGAGGACCAAGGAATGCCTTGGATAACTTTTGTAATTAGATATTATTTTTTTAAAAAGTTAGATAACCCATTGTACTCGGTCAACTTATGTATGTTTTTATTATGAGATGATTAAAGCATTGTCATGCATATACATATCATTTAGATTAGGCGTGCCTACACATATGAAAGTTCACAAATTAACACGGTGTGTATACAAATATTAATCTAGAGGGGGGGTGAATAGATTTTAACTAATTTTCACCCAAATTTCGCGTTAATCAAGATTACGAAAATACCCCAATCTAGACAATACAATATCAAGTGTAATATGGTGCGGAATTATAAATGACACTTGATATTTACGTGGAAACCCTTACGGGAAAAACCACGGGCTGTATAGTGCGCCACACTCGAACCTCGAATCCACTAAATGTGTTAAACGATTACAACCTACTCCCGGTATATAATCACACACCTACCTAATCCCGGTATGAGTGAACCTAGTCCAATTGCTTGTGTGACCACCTAATCCCGGTGTCCGACCTAATCCCGGTCTATCACACAAGACTTACTTCTCAATGAAGAGATTACAACCTATGTGAATATATGATGATATTCAATGAGCAAATAAAGCTAGGTAACCTTAGATGCTTATCTAGGATAATTAGATAACAATAAATGCAATCCTAGATGTCAATAGCTAAATGACATGTCATAAAGTTTAGCAAATCATAGATAAAATAACCTAGATGTTGCTATCAAAATACAACACACAAACATGTCAACACAACAATCTCTATTTTGTATCTAGAATATATTCTAAGAGCATACAAATAATATAAGAGATTTCTTTGATAAATAAAACACTAAACTTAGATGAGATTAGTGAAGAACATACCAAAGGATGTGTGTTGACCAAAACCCATGCAAGCAAGCATCCTAACTATGGTAGAAAATGCTAGATGATATTTAGATGCATATGAGAATGGTTTTGAGTGTGTAAAAAATGGGTTCTTGATTTGATTTTCTCTCAAATATCTCTCTTTTAAGATTAGGGTTCTTTTGAGTCAGAGAACTAGCTTAGAGAAATGAGAAAGTATGATATTTATAGACATCAAGAACAGGGCACGTGAAAAGACAAAATTGCCCTTGAAATATCCGATTGGCGGTTTCATTCTGCGGTCATGGCCGCAGAATTTAACCGCCGAATTGAACCCGAGAAGCAGGGGATCATTCGGCGACCAGATTCGGCGGTCAATCAAAACCGTCGATAAAAACCCAAAAAAGAAACCGACCTAAAATATCTAATTCGGCGGTTTCATTTCGGCAGCCAGGCCGCCGATTAAACCGCCGAACAGAACCCGAGAATAATAAATGCATCAGGTCTAATTCGGCGGTTTCGATTCGGAGGCCTGGCCGTCGATCACAACCGCAAATCCAATCCAGAGATCTCTGGAATCAAACGGCGGTTTCCATTCGGCGGTCATGGCCGCCTATAAAACCGCTGTTTCACCACTGAAGGTGAAACCAAAGGAGAAGCCAAGGGCATTCTCTGAAGGCGATCTTCGCATAAACCCAAGCACATTATCGTGCAAGCGCGGACGTTTCCGAACATATTCGGGAAATGAATTACAAGACACTAAAACACACAACAAGAATTAAAAAGCAAAGTGCTAGTGTTAAAAGTGGCATTTGAAGAGAATGCACACAAAAGTAAAGCATACATATGCAAACATTACAAGTGAGTGTGTGCAACCAAATCTCTTCAATAAGAAAGTAAGCACAAGATATACCTTTGAGTGCTTGTCCACCTTGAGGTCTTGAGAACGGTCATTGAGCATGAACACCTATCACTTAAGCTACCCTTTACAAACAACCCCAATATGTGGTTTGCACACGAAATAAGCCAATCAAAAAACCGGGAATCCTTACAACATATATATGTTGATATGTCAAACATGCATTATAGCCATCTATATTATGTGTTTTATTTTTTAATTTGATTAAAATGGGTAATTCACATAATTGGTTATAAATTAATTGGATTAGTTTTTAGGAGTAAAAACTTGGTAATTCTCATTAATCACTAATCTAATTATTAAAGAGTTTAAATACTTAGATTAGCAGGGTCCTTTATATATATTAGGATTAATTTAATTAAGCCCCTAATAATAATTGGACCTAATAATGTATTCAATTTTAATAGTTAAAACTTGGTAAATACACATTTAATAATTCTATTCTTAGTAAATAGTTTACATAGATTAGAATTATCACTAATGAACTAGATTTTTAAGAGTTAAAAATCGAATTAGTTTATTAGTTATTGGAATAAGATTCTAATAATTTGTGATTAATGCACTTGACACTTAGATTAAAATTAGCCGTTTAATCTAGTTTTATCTAGGTGCATTAATATTAATAGAAAACCCTTATTATAAAATAGTGAGTGGGAGAGGGATATATGACATTATGTCCCGCGGTCTCCATCATTAGTTCAACACCGTGAGATTCGAATGAGGCCTCATGACGGCTTTACTTTCGTCCTCCCTAAAGAGGGTTTCCATAAGAATCCATACCAAGGTTGACTTCCTAACAGATAGGATTTCTGAGGGGATTTTGGGATTGACCGACTCTAAGGCGATAATTCTCGAGTTAAGCTTCAGAGATCTGAAATGATGGGTTATGCTCACAAGGTTTTAATTAAATTGGTTAATTATAAACCTGACTGAAATAAACGATGGTTGAATGTTAGAGGAATAAGAGTTATTCTGGTATAACATTTGATTGAGGATGTCTCGATCCAACATGTAAGAATTTGATCGACCCTAAAGCGGCACTTACTTGTGGTATGTTGGATTGTCGTGGCATAGTAACACTTTTTTTGGGTTGTTCTTGTTCATTAAACATTTTCATTAAACATTTTCATCCATCATGTTTAATTTTATGCCTAACATTCGCACATGTTTTGAATGTATGACCGAATGAATTCTTAATTTATGTTGTATCAGCCATGTCATCTGCACTATTACAAATCATAGCCAATGACAAATTAACTGGTGATAACTACACTAAATGGAAACACAATATCAATGCAATTTTGGTCACCAAGGACCTTAAGTTTGTGCTTACGGAAGAATGTCTTCAAGCGCCTACTACCAATGCCACATAAAGAGTTCGTGAGGCATACGAAAATTGGGTCTTATCTGATAAGAAGGCCCCAACATATCTATTAGTTGTTATGACAGATGTGCTTGTCACAAAGAATGAAGCAATGACTTCCGTATTCGAAATAATAGAGTCATTGCAGGCTATATTCGGGCAAACCTTTGAGCAAAAGCAGCACGAAGTTGTTCGTTTCATTATGCTCGCTCGTATGAAGGAGGGTACATCAGTTCAGGAACATGTCCTAAACATGATATCCTACTTCAACACGGCAGAAATCAATGATGGGGCCATTGATGAACCTAGTCAGGTGAGCATCATACTGACAACTCTTCCGAAGAGTTTCAATCAATTCAAGAGCAACTATGGGATGAACAAGCTTAGGTTAAGTCTCACACAGTTGCTCAATGAGCACACTACCTTCGAGTCCTTGACTAAGGATAGCAAGCGCAAGACTAGTGAGGCAAATGTTGTCGAACCATCTTCCTCTAATAACAAGAAGAGGAAGAGGTTTGCTGGGAAGGCCAAGGGTAAGCCTAAACCCAAGAAAGCCCAGAGCAAAAAGAAAGGCTCCTCCATCGACAAGAGCAAGGGAAAATGTTTCCATTGTGACAAGGTTGGGCACTAGAAGAGGAGCCGTCCTTAGTATCTAGAAGAGGTAGCCAAGAAGAAGAAACCGAAAGGCAAATATGATTTACTTATTCTTGAGTCGTGTTTAGTGGAAAATGATTCTTCACCTTGGATAGTTGATTCGGAGGGCCACTAACCATGTTTGTTCTTCTTTGTAGTGGACTGATTCTTGGACACAGCTTGAGAAGGGAGCCTTCTCTAACGTGTGAGGTCAGGGGATGTCGTGTCGGTACGAGTAGTGGGCGTAATTAGATTGTGTTTTTGTAATAATAATTTTATATTGTTGGACAATATTTTTTTCATTCCTGGATTTACATAAAATTTAATTTTCGTTTCTAAGTTGTTAGAACAATTATATTCTGTTTCTTTTGATAATAAATCAGTTATTATTGCAAAGAATTGTCTAAATATTTGTTTAGGAATTAATGAAAACAATTTATATATGTTAAGACCGTTAATACATACAACACTACTCAACACCGAAATGTTTAAGGTTGAAAAACCAAAAACTAAACGACATAAGATTTCTCCAGAAAATGAAACGTATCTCTGGCATTTAAGGCTTGGTCATATTAACCTTGACCGGATAAACCGACTAGTTAAAAGTGGATCTTTAAGTGAGTTAAAGGTTGGCACCCTACCTGTATGTGAATATTGCCTAGAAGGTAAGTTGACTAAGAGACCTTTTACTGGAAAAAGGCTTAGAGCTAATAAACCGCTAGAGCTTATACATACAGACGTCTATGGACCAATGAATGTTAAAATTAGAGGTGGTTATGAGTACTATGTCACCTTTATAGATGATTACTCAAGATAGGGATATGTCTACCTAATGCAACGAAAGTCGAAAACATTTGAAAAGTTTAAAGAATTCCAAGCTGAAGTTGAGAATCAGTTAGGAAAAACTATCAAGACTCTACAATTAGATCGTAGAGTTGAGTACCTTGACCAAGAGTTTGAAGACTTCATGGTCGAGTATGGGATGGTGTCCCAACTCATAGCTCCTGGTACACCTCAACAAAATGGTATCGCGGAGAGGAGAAATAGAACCCTAATGGAAATGGTAAGATCTATGATTAGTTTCTCATTATTACCAAATTCCTTTTGGGATATGCGTTACAAACAGTGGCATACATTTTGAATGTAGTGCCATCCAAATCTGTTCCTAAGACCCCCTAGAGTTGTGGGATGGTCGTAAAGTTAGTTTGCGACAATTCTGCGTATGGGGGTGTCCAGCACACGTGCTGAAGAACAGAAGTGGAAAGCTAGATCCCAAGTCTGTGGTCTGCTTATTTGTAGAATACTCCAAGGACATTAAAGGTGGATACTTATATAGTCCTGAAGATAACAAAGTATTTGTATCGACAAATGCAACGTTTCTTGAGGATAACTATATTAGTGACCATCAGTCTCATTCTAAAATTGTATTGAATGAGTTAGAGCCTTGTGTGAGACCAATTCTCAGTCAACAAGAGTTGTTGATCCATTAACATCTGAGAGTCAGATGATTCCTAGTTAGGAAACACTACCACCTAAACGTAGTGAGAGGGTTGTGAGATAGCCTGAACGCTATTTGGGTGTAAGTGAGGGACAAGATGTTGTCTTTGCTGATAGTGTAGATGATCCATTGACATTTAAGAATACAATGGAAGATTCTGATAAAGAGGAATGGCTTAAAGCCATGAATCTCGAGATAGAGTACATGTACTCTGAAACAAAATACTCGAGTGTGTTCTAATATTAATCTAGAGAGGGGGGGGGGGGGGGGGGGGGTGGGTGAGGGTGAATAGATTTTAACAATTTTACCCATTTTTCGCGTTAAGACAATATTACGAAAATGCCCCAATCTAGTCAATATATATAACAAGTGCAATATGTGCGGAATTTAAATAACACTTGATATTTACGTGGAAACCCTCACGAGAAAAACCACGAGATGGTAAGTGCGCCACACTCGAACCTTGAATCCACTAAATGCGTTAACGATTACAACCTACTCCCGGTATATAATCACACACACCTACCTAATCCCGGTATAAGTGAACCTAGTCCAATTTGCTCATGTGACCACCTAATCCCGGTGTATGACCTAATCCCGGTCTATCACACAAGACTTCAATTGCTTGTGATTTAAGCAACCTAATCCCGGAAGTTACACCAGTCTTACTTCTCAATGAAGAGATAAAGAGCCTATGTGAATATATGATGATATTCAAAGAGCAAATAAAGCTAGGTAACCTTAGATGCTTATCTAGGATGATATGATGACAATAAATACAATCCTAGATATCAATAGCTAAATGACATGTCATAAAGCTTAGCAAATCATAGATTAAATAACTTAGATATTGCTATCAAAATACAACACTCGATCAACACAACACACAATCTCTATCTTGTATAATAGCATATGAACTAAGAACATACAAGTAAGAAAAGAGATGCCTTGATATATAAAACAGTAAAATTAGATGAGATTAGTGAAGATACCAAAGGAAGTGTGTTGAGAAAAACCCATGCAAGCAAGCATCCTAACTATGCTAGAAAATGCTAGATGATATTTTGATGCATATGAGAATGGTTTTGAGTGTTTAAAAATGAGTTCTTGATTTTATTTTTTTCTCTTGAAAAAATATTCTAAGTTAAAGAGATGCTATGAACTCATATTTTGACCTAAGAACAAAGAGGCATATTTATAGGAGGTCAAAATGAAGCTATGTCATTTTGGACAAAATCAGTGGTCGCCATTTACGGTCGCCATTTGTTAAATGGCGACCTCATGGTGACACTAGCTTTTCTTCCAGGTTGCCATTTGTCAAATGGCGACCTCATGGCGACACTAGCTTTTCTTCTAGGTCGCCATTTGCGGTCGCCATTTGTCAAATGGCGACCTCTGACGTAACACACAAAAAACTTCTTTGTTGCCATTTTTCTCAGGGCGACCTTTCATGGCGACCCTACACTTGAATGATTTTTAAGAAAAAATCATTCTGTCGCCATGGCAACACCATTAAATGGCGACCTCCATAAAGGACGACAATGCCCTATTTTCCACTTTGTGCACAATATGCATGTGTGCAAAGTGGTGAATCCAAAGGAGAAGCCAAGGGCGTTATCCGAAGGTGGTCCTCGCGCTAAACCAAGCACACCAACGTGCATGTGCGAACGTTTCCGAACATATTCGGGAAATGAATTACAAGACACATAAACACATAACAAGATATAACAACAAAGTGCTAGTGTGTAATGTGACATGTGAAGAGTATGCACACATATGCAAGTATGCTAAGTGTGTGTGTGCTTCTAAATCTCTTCAAAGAAAACTAAGCACTAGAGAATATACCTTTGGAGTGCTTGTCACCTTGAGGTCTTGAGGGCCTTGAGCTTGATCTTCAATCACCTAAACTACCCTTACAATTCAAACCCCAGTATGTGGTTTGTCCACGAAATAAGCCAATCAACAAATAGGAATCCTTACATACTCTAACTCAGTCTGGGAACTTGTAGACTTACTGGATAGGGTGAAACCCATAGGGTGTAAGTGGATCTACAAGAGAAAGAGAGGAGTAGATGGGAAGGTAGAGACTTTCAAGGTAAGGCTAGTGGCCAAGGGTTATACCTAAAAAAAGGGGGTCGATTATGAAGAGACCTTCTCGCTAGTAACCATGTTTAAGTCTATTCGGATTCTCTTATCCATTGCTGCCTATTTTGATTACGAAATTTGGCAAATGTACACCAAGACTGCATTCTTGAATGACAATCTTGATGAGAGTATCTACATGATGCAACTAGAGGGATTCATGTCTCTAGATCAAGAGCAAAAAGTTTGCAAGTTGCAAAGATCCATTTATGGACTTAAGCATGCATCTAGATCTTAGAACATAAGGTTTCATGATGTGATGAAAACCTATGGCTTCGAGTAAAACGTTAATGAGCCTTATGTCTACAAGCGCATCATTGACAAGAAAGTAGTTTTCTTAGTTCTTAACGTAGATGATATCTTGCTCTTTGGGGATGATGTAGGGGTATTATCAGAAGTAAAGGGCTGGCTGGCTAGCCAATTCCAAATGAAAGATTTGGGTGAGGCAAGTTATGTTTTAGGGATCCAACTTATAAGGGATAGTAAGAATAAACTCATAGCACTGTCTCAAGCATCGTATATTGACAAGATTCTTGTGTGATTTTCAATGCAAAACTCCAAGAGAGGTAATTTACCTTCCAGACATGGAGTTCACTTGTCTAAGGAACAGTGTCCTAAGACACCTTAAGAAGTTGAGGATATGAGATGTGTTCCCTATGCGTCAGTAGTAGGTAGTCTCATGTATGCTATGTTATGCACGAGACTAGACATCTGCTTTGCAGTGGGAGTAGCTAGCAGATACCAGTCCAACCCAGGATTGGATCATTGGATTGCTGTTAAGACTATTCTCAGGTATCTTTGGAGAACGAGAAATTATATGCTAGTGTATTCATGATAGGATTTGATCTCGTTAGGATGTACAGATTGCTGATCCATTTACGAAGACCTTACCAGCTAAAGTGTTTATCGGTCACCTAGAGAGTCTAGGTTTACAAGACATGTCTCACATGCTTTAGTGCAAGTGAGAGATTGTAGGGGTTTTTGCCCTAAAGCTTGTAATTTGTAAATGTGAATGAAACATTAATAAAAGAAGTAGTTTATTCATTCTATATTCCTGTCACATGCATTTATATCATGTGTACTTAACATCCAAGATTGCCGGATGTAATCTCTAACTGAGCATATGAGTGCATATATAGAGATATTCAATTTGAGATGAGCAATCTAAAGAGTTTGTAGATAGCAAATAGAGCTGGGTACTTTATTTGTGGCTAATCTACAGCTGTGGTCCATTCCATAATGTACGATGGTCTTAACCTAGACTATTCATATGGTGATATAGAATGAAGGCACCTTATATAATGTGATCATATAGGACTGGGCCATGATCTATATGAATCTCTCACCAAGATCCGTAATAAGATGAGATTCATATATATCAACAAATGATGGCTATATATGGGTGATCTTAATCCTGAGTGTCTCATCAACTCTTTCGGGTTAGATCGTGGTTTTTGATATACCATAGGTGAGATCGGAGTTGCATTCCCAGTCAATAACTTTGTATGTTGGAATCGCGGTTTGGGTTATGGCTGGGAAGGTCTGCACACAATAGTGGAATCCACTCATTCTTGTGAGAAGTAGATAATAGTTCCCTTAAGGGTTGATTAAGGGCTTGAACAATATGAGCACTCTCCTAATTTCGTAAGGAATGTAGGATTTATTGTTCATTAGAGAATCAATGGCACTTAATGGAAAGATGTAATTGGAGGGGTATAACAGATATTATGACCTAGCTCTAATTATGAACTACTTGTGAAGGATCATACCATATGTAATAGCTATATCGATGGACACCAAGAGTTATTGGTTTGTGTAAAAACGTCTACAGTTTAGAGAGTGCAGCTTCAGGTTTTTAGTGGAATAACACTGAAATTAATAATCATGAAATATTAATTAAAGAGTTTAATTAATTATTTCTAAGGATTATTGGAGCTCAAAATACTATGGGTCCATTAGGTCCCCTTGCTAGCCCGATCGATTTAGGTAATAAGGGTCACGGTTAATTAATTGGATTGCCTAATTAATTGTGTTATGAAAGTGACACGTATTAATTGAATAATGAGATTATTCAGGGTTTTTTATCGTTCGGTTTCGTGAGATTTTGAGGCAGGGTTGTTGAGCTAGGGTTATCGGAGACTATTAACGGTAAAATAACAATGGGTCACTCCAACGTCTGGAACTCACATTCGATGACCTGCGGTCCTGGATCTCGTACTTGCCGTGTTTGTGGAAACCCTCATGGGATAATCCGGAAGTATGGACTGATGTGTTGCAGGCAGTGCTTCCATAGTAACGCCAAGGAAATTGGTTTCATCAAGTACCGTTGAAGATGGAGTATGTGATCTTTAAGTCAAGAAGGTTTTGTCTGAAGGACAGTGTGTGGCAGAGCTGCCTTTTATGTTTTTATTATTATTATTTTTTTTACTTAAGAAAATTTGTGCCTTCACAAGTTTACTGGATTTTAAAGTCATTAATTGTGTTATTAGTTAACTGACAATTAAGCAGACAATGAAGTGATTATTGGACTGGAAAAAAAAAAAAGAATAATGAGATTATTTAATTAATGAATTTAATGATTATAACAATTAAATGATAAGATTATTTAATTATGTAATTAATTATTGATGGAGGGTGTTAGTTGATATTTATATTCGAAAAATGAGATAATATGATTATCTTATTTTTAATTTAAATAGTTTAAATTCAAATCAGATGATATCAGTTAATAAAATAAAATAAAGATTTTGTTTTAAATTAAAAAAGGATATCATCAGTTTTATTAATTAAAAGTATATATATAAGAAATATATATTTTTTAAGTAGAACACGCATTAACAGAGAAACACACCAACATCACACAAAAGGAAAGAAAAATAATAGAGGGTGTGCAGCCATTTATAAAAATAAAATAAAAGAGTTTTAATTTTTTTTTTCTTGTTCATCACAAACAAAGAGTGGCCGAATTCTTCTGACAACAAAACAAGGGTTGTTTTGTGTTTCTTTCTTTTTCAGGTTCTTGAGTACCATGACGCGCCCACACGCCGTTACCAATCCCGTGTCATAGTCAGGAAGATCTTGTGGATCAAATCAGGAAGCAAATTGAAAAGAAAGAAAGAGTCTACAAACACTATTATGAAATCGTTTCACCTTCCTTATTGTTTTTGATTATTACTATACAAATAGATTTACTTGATGATTGCATAAAAATTTTTAAAAACCTTCCGCTGCACAATCTATAACTCTATGGTCCTACACTAACATGTTTAGAAATAACTAAAGGAAGTCTTTCAATCTCACTAACATGCATCTCATTCCCTAGTAGTTTGCATTGTCTAATATACTCGTAGCATTTATGTTTGATGTGCCCAACAACATTGCAAAAATGACAAACCAGAATAAACTTAGAGATATTATGCCTAGCTCTAGACTTAAACTCATGCTTAAGAGAATGATTAGGTAACTTTTTCACTTTTTCATCATGTTCCACATTTCGTAGTTTGCATTGCAACATATTCATAACACTTAGGCCTAATGTGACTAACCACATTACAATAATGACAAACCGGAATGAATTTAGAAAAAAAATTACCTTTTGGGTGTGCATGCTTTGGTTAAGAAGTCGGTTGAGAAGTTCCATAGCTCTTCTTGTCTTTATCTTTGACTTTGGAAGGAAATAGTAATTGAGTCTTTCTTCTTCTTGGAATTTTTTGACTTGTTCTTGGTTGTAGGAGTCTTCTTCACTTCTTCTACAAAACCCAAGCCACTCATATCTCCATGATGCTTTCCAAGTTTTATGACTTCATCAAGCTTAATGGCACCTATTTTCATGCCATTAATAGACTCTTTGAAAGTTTTGACTTTATCTTTAAACTCACACTCCTTTATCTTCACGATAGTCAAAGAGTTCTCTTTTTGCTTAATCTCTCCTTCCATGGCAAACATCTCCATTGTAAAGTCTTCTTTTAGATCATCTAGCTCATTGATGACTTTACTTTGCTTACACATCTTCTCTAAAGACATTCTCTTTTCATTGTCAAGAGCTTTAATTATCACCACCAAATTGTTATTGATCAACTTCAACTTGTTGTTCTTTTCGTTCTTTTGTTGAAAGATCTTGTCATTGAAGCTTATATAATCTTGATTTGAGTAGCCTTCGAACTCTTCATCACTGGAGGAGATTTCACTATCTTCACTACTTGAAGAGTTTTCACTTTCCTCATTACTTGAGGAGTCTTCACTAATTGAGGAGTCTTCACTACTATCCTTAAATCTTCCTTCATATATAGTCACGTGAGTAATGTAATTGCTAGTAGATTCTCGATCATCCAAGGACTCCTTATCCTTTACTACATCACTCACACTCATCCAAGATTTATCATTGATGGCTCCAATGTAGGCTTTCATTGTATTTCTCCAAAAGGTGTAGTTACCACTATCCAATAGTGGAGGTCTAGCACTAAAGGCACCTTCTAGTATCCAATCACCCATAGCTTAAGAAAACAATAAAACAAAAAATAAACACTATAAAATGGATATATCTAATTACTTCTAGACACCTGCTTTGATACTAATTGAAATTCCCTTAAGTAATAGTGTAGAATTTACCTAGAGGGGGGTGAATAGGTATAGACCCAAATTCTTTCAAATTCGATTTTACGAAATACAACAATTAAAAGCACACTTGATAAGTCTTAACAATTGAATTGATTTAACCAACACATGTGGAAATCAAAATACAAGCGATGCAATCAATACTCAAATATGGAAGATAAAGAAACATAAAAACAAAACTTGACACAATTGTTTTTATGTGGTAAAACCTCAATGAGGAAACGTCCATGGGTTGATACCATAACCACCGCTAAGTAATCCACTATGAACAAATAAGAGATACATACTCAAAAAGCTATCGACACATGATTCACTCTTAGGCTATCAACTCTTATTTTACTCTCGGGCCTAGTGAATCACTTAGCCTACTTCCTATCCGAGATGTGTCCTATACCTCTAGGAAGCAACTTCCTATCTAAGACTCTCAAGTCTCTAGGAAGGTTTCGTGCTTAGTTATCCGAATCACAAAGATCCTAGTCAAACTCCCTTAGCTCAACCATCTGGAGTACCACGCTCTTAGCTAAGTCTTTTGGTTGACTATCTGGACCACATGTCCTAGTCAAGACTCCTTGCTCAAATCAAAGCTTCACTCACTTTGACAAGAGACTCCAACCTTTCACAAGGCAAAGATCTAAGTGATGCAAATGAATGCAAACATAATCAAATAAAGTAAGATGATCAATCAAGCTCTATGAACATGCTTAGTGATAATCTAGAATATGCTTTCAATAAACAATCACAAATGTATCTAGAAATCAAAGCATATGAATCAAACAAGAACTAGATTATAGAATATCACAATCAAAATATCCTAGTTCTTAGAACATGTATCTAAATCTAGAAATCAACAATCAATCTCAAAACACAAAGGATTTCTAGAATCAATTTCATGTTCTTCAAGTTTAGCTAAAAGATGTTCAAATATGATCACAAAGCATAAACTTAAAAATCAATCATATGAGTATAACAATGGAATCAAATACATTGTAAACATTTTTCATCAATCAATAAAGTAGATCTATGAAGTTGATCATAAGAAAAATATAGAGAAGATGATTATCATACACAAAGATGAACCACGAACTGAAATCAGATGACTGTGTTAAACCTGGTTTGACTCTAAAAATGTTTAGGACTTGTTCTTCTCTTCAAGACCAACAATTTTGGCTTTTGGATCACTTGATTCAGAGTTGAAATGAGAGAGATATGATCAAAACAAAAATCCAAAAGTTGTGAAGAATTCTACAGAATTTTCGAATATAAATGAAGGGAAAAAAGATAGAGAAGAGAAGGAATTCGACCACCTATGAGACCTTTCCACCTCAGAACCCTGTGGGAGGCACGTAAGCCTTATGGGGGCAGAGAGCTGGCCTTCTTATAAGGGTGTGGCCTTCCGTGAGGCTCACATGCCCTCACAAGAAGGTTGTGCAAAATGGCCTTTAGCTATCGCCTCTTTCGCGCTCCTCTCGCGTTCTTCAACCGTTCTCTAGCCTCTGAACTCTGAATTCAAATATATTTTTGGATTGCAAACTGTGACTCCCTCACACACAAGGAAAACTATTAAACTTTGACAAAAGGTTGAGAATTCAACTCGGTACACGATGACGAAGACAACACATCGTATGAGAACGTAAAGTAACGTAACTTCCTAGTTTGGACTCGAAACCTAATGAGTGAGTAACTGAAATGACCGAAACTCAATAAGGAATCATATGAGATCATGTTCAAGTCCAAAACAAAAGAAACACAAACAAAAAAACACAAGTTCACACAAGCATGCCATTTCCTAGAGATAGTCCTAGAACATGCAATTATATAATGTTTGTCCTTATAAAACTAATGTATATGCCTACTTCAATGAGTGTGAATGTATTAAACTAAATGTGCACAATGATACAAGGACACACATGAATTAATTATGTGTGTGTGCGCTTACGCCTTGCAAGAGGAAGAAGAATCTTGATACCTTAGCATCCGAGTATGCGCTTTTCCTCTTGAAGACGATATTTGCATGAGAAGTTAATTTTTTCCTTTGAAGCTTCTTTTCACCAAGAAACACCTAAGCAACTAACCATTACAAATAAAGATAGTTTTGCAATGAAATAAAGCCAACAAAGATCTAGGATCTTACATCTTGCAACCTCAAGCTTAAGGCAAGTGAAAAGCTTCACCTCCTCATCATCCAAGGAGAAAGATTGATCTTGAAAAGTTTTTCAAGAATAGCCAAGTGAAGATGCCAACAAAGGGTGTTGCTCAATCTCAACACCAAAGAACTCCATGCCCAAGCCTTCCTCAATCACGGTCTAACCAACCAAGAAGGCATGACTTGCTACCTTAACCAATGAGGTAACCCAATCCAGTTCAACAACAAAGAAGATGTGAACCAGCTCAACACCAAAGGAGACATCAAATGCATGATGAGTCTCCAACGACTTCACAAGGATATGGTATGACTTCTCACTTTATACCAACTTGTCATTATTGTGGTGTTGATGGACATATTAGGCGTAATTGCTTTAAGTATATTAAGCATTGTAGGGTTGAATGCATGGTAGAGAGAAAGAGGCTTAGAAGAGCCTATTTCCATGTGCCTAGGAAATCTAGAGTCAATAATCCTAGGAACTCAAATAACATGCAAACTATGACCACTAGGAATGAGATTGTGTCACTTAGGTGGATAAGAAAAGATGAACCCGCTTGCTACGATGCTAACAAGTCTCCCATAGGTTCAACTAGGTCCAATGGACTTGGTAGGTCTATAGGACTGCATGGCCTTCATTGATGCGGTGTGATAATTGACCCCATATGGGGAACTCAAGTAAAGAGAGCAATTTTGCATACTTGTCTCATGCAAAAATTTGATAAACATTATGCTTTGTTTTTTTAATTGCTTGAGTAGCTTGGTTGCACATATGCTTATATGATATTTTCTATTCAATAAGTGTGAACCATTGCTTTGATTGCAATCCATGTCATATTTATGTTTAAACATGCATTTTTGGACTAGGAGATGTACTTAGGAAGTACTCTTTGAATGACCTATAGTTATCTCCATGACATGATGATTCTTTAAATGACATGCTTAAAATGAAAAATATGATTTCAAAAGACATGCTAAAAATGAAAAGTATGAATTGATGATTGCAAATTCTAATATACAAAATTATGTGTGAAAAGCTTATGAGCCTCAAATGAATAAAGGATCTTGTATCCGTTCTAAGGATTTTAAAATCCAAAGTCTCTATTTCTTTATTTGTTAACATGGCTACTATCATACGAGTATCTTACCCGGAAAAATTGAATAGGGTGCAAAAGTCACTCATGCCTTGTTTTACTTATAAAGTTGGATATAGTTGCTCATTAAAATTGAATGATTGATAACTCTATATCCTTGCTTTACTCATGACAAATGGTGAAATTGGTTTGAATTCTATAAGAAACCTTTGTCATTTGCTTTGCCAAAATACCATTGCTTTTGGATTTGAATGCAACATGTCTTGCATGCAAAACATTATAATCACACATTTTTATCAAATAAATCTCCTTGCTTCTCTTCCAATTAATTGCATTGCATAAAGTGTAGGGAAAAATAAACGTGGCGGAAGCAAAAAAGTAGTTTAGTATAGTTTAAATTTTTTTCATATTTGAACCTTAACCCTTTAATTAATTAAACATATACTACTAAAGATATCATACATTTTCGCGTGATCCGATTGACGTTGCGTCGATGGTAATCCGCAAGATCTTCCAATCCAATCACGAATGTGAATTACCTAGGAGCGTGGTCTCCCTTCTCTTTGAATTGTGTACATGAGGATGGATAACAAACACTTTTTCTATTCTTTGTTAATCACAATAAATTCCAAGAGATTACAAAGAATGTCCCGGTCACTTTTGAATTCACAATCGTTAGATTGAAACTTGTGTGAACCTTATTCGAAATTGTGCACAAAACCTTTTGATGAAAAAGTTACTAGTGCACTATCGAAATAAGAACAATCTCTTCTCTCAATTTCTCTTGGCCGAAAATCACACTAGTCTAAGAAATAGATTTTTTATTTTTCTCTAGCAAATGAAAATAACTCTCAATTACTAGATCAAGGGTTTCTAAAAATATACAAAGAATATATATATATATATCTTGTGGCCGCAAGTCACAGGCCAAAAATATATTATATATCTATCTGCATGAATTCTACTTTATATATATCTCTGCATGCATTCATGCATATATATACTATATATTCGGCATGCATATATGTATATCTATTCTATATATACCCGCATGCATATATGTATATGTAATCTATATATTTCACATGCATATATATATATATATATTATATACAAACCATAATCCAGCTCTTTAGTGTATTTGTGACTATATAAAAGACTTCCTAATTTGACTAGATAAATAAATCTCTTATTTATCTACTTATCAAATAAAGTCTTTTATATTTAATATACTACTACCAATAGTATAATACTAGGAAACATATTTCCTAATCAGAAAAAGATTTTAATTCTTAATTAAATAATTAATAAACTAATTAATTAATATCCATTTAATCAAATAATAAAATAAAATAATATTTTAGACTATATTAATAGCCTTGCCGCCCATACAACTGTACATGGGCCTAATATTATTTTTCTATTTTATTAAATCCATTTGGACTTTAATTAAAAGCCCACATGTGAACTAGACCCATTCTTACTAAAAGAAACAAGCCCACATGCTTTTCATTAATATATTAATATAATTAAACAGCCCATTAAACAAATAATGTGCAAATTATATTCTTAATATATTAAATACAATTCTAGATGGACCCATAATTAGTCCAGTAGAATATATCAAGTGATTTATGCAAGTCCGTGTGGATTAGGGATCTTGGCGGGCGTATCTAAATTTAAGCTCCAATAGATATAACCCAGTCACAATCAACAAATGATTCACTTAGGTTCAATCTATTAATTTTAGTTCATTCCACTAAAGAACTAAAATTTCACTCTTAAATAAAGATGGAATAAGTAAATGATTCTCATTTATACCCTAGAAAATCTTATAGGAGATAGTGAACCCTCGTGAAGAATATCAGTAATCGCCAAGAGCTCATAGACCGCCTATAGCTCTCCAAGTTACATATATTATGACTTGTCCAGAAGTCATCTTTCAATAGTCACTATTGAAAACACAACGTTAAGATTTAATATCCAAAACCTCAAAACATCCATATGATGATATTCTACTCACATTTAATAAATGGAGCCACGATGTCCATATCTATAAATGAAGTCCTCTATCGGTTAGCAAATGAATACCACCAAACTATCGAGGATAGACTATGCTATATAATCGTACTCATTGATAGCTCAAATGATAACACTTGTAACCATAAGTCCATCATTTATCTCAGGATTAAGATAGACTCTCCGATTGTCCTGATAATGAAAAGACTTTTATCTATTGATGGTTCTAGAAAAAGTATTTCATTGTGATCCAGTTCAATGCACCCAGTGGACTAGATTATTTTATTCGAAGACCCTTCGATGATTTTAGATTCATCATAACACATTTGATCCCACTCAAATGCTAGCAAAAGAATTCTGCAACTTTAACAAGATAAAGGTGTCCAACCTTTAACTTAAGTTGTGAACGTTATTCAAGACTAACTAAAGAATTGTGTCTACCTCATACATATCTAGATGTACGAACAATTCTTCTTTTCTCATAGTTTTTTGACCTTATGATTATTTACTTTGACAATTATAATTATAAATGCTATAAGATTTTGTTAAAACAAAAATCACTTTATTAATATGATAAGATTGTCAAGTACAATATTACACTCTTTCTATTGAGTATAATCCTAATATAACGTGCATTATATGATTATGCAAATGTCTTGTATGCTACTATCTCTCTTTGCTACAAGTGACCCCGTTAAGGATACTTCTTTGCCTATATCATGACAAAAAGGGGGAGTAGTATGTGGTAAGAGAGAGTGCTAATTGAGAGTAGCTAATTCGCACATTGGGGAGCGTGCTTAATTGAGGGTGAGTAACCCATTGAGGGGGAGCATTGCATTGCACATTCATAGCATGTTTTTGCTTATTTTATTCAATGCCAATTCTTGTTTTTATCTCACTTGATCACCTCACATAAACTTGTGTTGGAAAATTGTAGTTCTTATTTTTCTGGGATGTTTATTCTACAAGAGATGGAAAGCTTGAAGATCTAGTTAGATTAGGCTTCTCTTTGTAATATTGAATAAACAATTATTGACCCTTAGCTTTTACTTTTTGTGAGGATCAAATGTGAGTGGTGGTTTTGTCACGAAATAGCCAAAGGGGTAGATTGTAAAGACCTCATATTTTGATTGGCTTATTTTGTTGACAAACAACACATGGGAATGATTTTGTAATGGGTATCTTAGGTCCTCGTTGGCAAGCTTCCAAGCATCCCTGGTGACTTCAAGAGCAAGAGCGAAAGGTAAATCACTTGACTTGCCCATTGAAGAGATTAGTTGCACACACACACACACTTCTTCATGCATGTGTTTATTCATCTTGCATTTTTTCTTCAATTCTTATGTATGCATTTCTCACACTTCCCACTTAGGGATGGCAAAATTCCCCGTGGGGATGGGGCCCCGCGGGGACCCGCACTTTTTGGGTGGGGATGGGTTTCAATTTGGTGGGAATGGGGCGGGGATGGGGATAGATAGTATAACCCGCAATGGATATGGGGTGGGGATGGGTTTTATACTCCCCGCCCCGTCCCACCCCGTTTAAAATAATACTTAGTTAAACTACGTAGTTTCAAAGAAAATTTTGATTTCGTACTTTATGTTTATGTTTGAAAATGATTGAATTACTTATGAGAATTATGTTTATGAGATTTTTTTAATAGTTTCTTGGAATTATTTACTACTTTATATATTATATCATATTCAATGGTTATATATTTATTATTTAAATAAAAAAAATATATAAATGGGGTAAATGGGTGGGGATGGGGAAAGCACTCCCCATTGTACCCCGTCCCGCCCCGCCCCGCCCCGCTCCATCTTTGGTGGGGTTTTATGAGGGGATGGGTTTTCAAAAAATAAATGGGGTGGGGTACGGGGAAGGCCACCCCGCCCCAAACCCGCCCCATTGCCATCCCTATTCCCACTTGAACCTCTTTGTTGGATTTTGTTGTGTGATAGTGTCTAGTAATTCGTTTCCGTTTGAGTGATCGAAAATGTCCGTGCTTGCACGATGGTGTGCATGTCTTAGCACGATGGTTGACCATTTGAGAAGGTCCTATTCTTCTCTTGGATAAGTGTTAGTTTTGGTTTGGTTGTTTGGAGTAAAGTGTCTAGTTTTAAAAGATTGGATTTCAATGTTTTAAATGTTTTTCAAAACTGACCTTTGTATGGTCTTGTGACCATAACTTTTTATAAAAAGATTGAAATTGAGTTTTGTAAAATTATGGACAAAATAGACACCCATACCTTCTAATGGTATATTATTTGTAATATTTCATGACATTTTGGATTGGTTTTGAAATCTCCAAAGTAACCACCAAAACAGGGCAACTCTGTTGTTGTCCATTTATGACCTTTGATAATTCTATCGATCTTAACTTTTTCTATGTACATCAAAATGTCATTCCATTAAAGGAGTAGAAAGTAGACATTCACACCTTTCCAATGATATATCATACGAAAGGTTTCGATGTTGTTTGGTCATGTTTTGAGGAGCTTGAAGCTGAAGCTGATGTACTGTCGTGCCCAAACCATTGTTCACTTGCCCTACGTAAGCACCTGATTGATTTTTCAATCAGCCAGTAACTCACCCAAAATCCACCCTATGTACAACGGTTTGTGGGGAAATTTTTTGAAAAATTTCCAAAACGACATAGCTTCAATTGGATATCATATATATATATATATTCCTCTTTGTCCTTAAGTCAAAAAAATGAGTTCAAGATCATATTTTTAACTTAGAGTATTTTCCAAGAGAGAAAATCATTATATCGACAGCAGACTCCATTCCTTCATGCTGCTGTTGCAACACGTCGGAGATAGTGGCCATGATATAACATTTAGCCATATCATCTGAAGTCTTCCACTGCTTATACTCATCTCTTTGCAAAACACTATATTCAATAGTAGGAGCAGGTGGTTTAGGAGTTGACATAACAAATTTATGTTTTTCAGCTTGCAGCAACAACCCAATTTTCCTTTTCCATGTGACATAATTATCTCTAGTTAAAGTGTTATCTTTCAGGATGTTCATTAGGGATGGGGTCATGATTTCTGAATAAAACAAAAAAAAATATATAAGTAAACAATCATTTTTTAGCATTTTCGAATATTTATCTTGAATTAAATATTTATAATTCAATCGTAAAATTCAACGTTCGATCCAACACCCATAAATGTTATGCCTCCTTTGGGAGTTCGCACCATTTATTAGTTGGACTAGGTCCCACCTAATTGTTAACATAACAACCAACGTTTTCAATTTTAGCCTTGTGATTTTATTAACAAGAACTCTTGAGAGGATATCAATAAAACCACATTGAGTGTACTACCAAGATTTCGACCCTCAATATATTCCCTCAAGAAAATCCCTCATTGGGGAGTAGATCTCGTTTGAGTCAATTGTCTAGTCTATCCTTGTAAGGAAGTATCTTGCTATATTTCATTCATGGACGCCCCTTGGGGGTATTACCAAAAAATAATATAGTTCAACTAACCTTGGAGGCCATAGGTGTTTGCAATACACTTTCTCCCACTCAATTATTTAAGGCATGTGATTAAATCTCATAGAATGATTTACCAAGTTATCTAGATGCCAATTAGATACCTAAATCATTCAATGCATGTTCATACCAAAAGAGATATATGAGTGGCACTCCTATTCTACATGACATGTTATCAAACAATAACAAATATTGTAATATTTACACAAAATAAATAGCCACGATTTTGATCCATCCTAGAAAAGCAAGTAAATTACAATTGTTTGGAATACAAAAAATCTCCTTTCTTGGCGAACAAATCTTCAAGCGGCCCATGGATCACGTGAGCACCCACGACTGCCCAATTGGCGTGCACCCTCCACAACCCTAACAAGGGCTGCCGTGTGCAGCCCATGGACACCATGGGGCTGTCATGCGCAGCCCACAGTCCAACATGCACAGCTGCGTGCAATTTTGCGCGCGTACACGTTGCTATGGTGCGCATGGTCCCAAACTAGTTCCGGTTGCTACTAATTCTTCAAGTCTTCGAATCTTCGATGCTTGAACATATTACAAACATATTTATACAATAAAAATACTACAGTTTTTTTTTTTTTTTTTTTTAATCACAGCAGTATTTAATACAAAAAAATACCGCACTATATTTTAATACATTAAAAAAAATACTGCAGTTTAATATAATACATAAAAAAAAATATTAGCAACTACCAAGAAGGAAATTGTGACGATAATAGGCCACCCTTCTTGTAACAATTCCGAAACAAAAAAATACATTGAAATTCTAGGATCAAAATTGAGTAATAACAATTCACTTTATATCAAAATATAACATATATAAATCCATACATTCGAATGTAATTATATATGAGAATACCTAGAGTGCCATCTCTTTCTAAACATGCACAATCACAATAAAAAGAAAAAGATTCACGTATATATACGTTAATTAATTAAAGGGTACAACCAGGCTCTGATACCAATTGTAGGGAAAAAATACGTGCACGCAGCGGAAGCGAGACTAAAAGAGAGTTTAGCAGGTTTTAAAAATTTTTCCATATTGAACCTTAACCCTTTAATTAATTAATCATACATACGAAAAGATGAAATACCTTTGTAGCGTGATCCGATTGACTAACGTCGATGGTAATCCGCTAGATCTTCCAAAGCCGATCATGAACGTGAATCACCTAGGAGCGTGGTCTCCCTTCTTTGAATTGTGAACCTGAGAATGGACAAACAAACACTTTTTCTGATTTTGTTAGTCACTATAATCTACAAAAGATTGCTAAGAATGTTCCGGTAACTTTTGAATTCTCAATCGTAAGATTGAAATTCGCGTTAACCTAATTCGAAAGTGTGTACAAGATCTCTTGATGTTAAGATCACTAGTACACTATCGAAGCTAGAACAATTCTTCTCTCACAAACCACCTTGGCCGAATTCTCACTAGTAATAAAGTAGGATTTTTTTTTTCTCTTTTTCCAAAGAAAATAAATTCTTCAAAGAAAAATATCTAGGGTTGGCCAAAACTTCTCACTATATATTTATAGTGACCGAATTTTCTGCCTTAGATATTTTAGGGTGGCCAAAATCCTACCCTAGTTAATTTAGGGTTTCCGAATTCTTACCTTGTCCAACAAGGTGATCACCAAAGTCCTTTTCCAAAAAGGATACAAAGACTTCTTTAGAATTCAAACCCTAATCCAACTCTTTAGTGTATTTGTGACTATATAAAAGACTTCCTAATTTGACTAAACAAATAAAGTCTTTTATATTTAGTATAATACTAATAGTAGTATACAACTAGGAAACATATTTCCTAATCAGAAAAAGATTTGATTTTTAATTAAATAATTAATTAACATATTAATTAATTTCCATTTAATTAAATAATAAAAGAAAACAATATTATGGGCTAATTATTACCCATTGCCGCCCATGACAAGAGACTTGGGCCTACATATTGTTTTCTTATTTTATTTAATCTATTTGGACTTTAATAAAAGCCCACATGTGAACTATATCCATTATTACTGAAAGAAACAAGCCCACATGCCTTACATTAATATATTAATATAATTAAACAGCCCATTAATTAAATAATGTGCAAAGTATATTCTTAATATATTAAATACAATTCTAAATGGACCCATAAATATTCCGGTAGAATATATCAAGTGAATCATGCAAGTCCGTGAGGATTGGAGATCTTGGCGGGCCTATCTAAATTTAAGCTCCAATAGACATAACCCAATCACAATCAACAAATGATTCACTTAGGTTCAATCTATTAATTTTAGTTCATTCCACTAAAGAACTAATTGCACTCTTAAATAAAGATGGAAGAAGTTAATGATACTCATTCATACCCTAGACAATCATATGGGAGATAGTGAATTCTCGTGAAGAATATCAGTAATCGCCAAGAGCTCATAGACCGCCTATAGCTCTCCAAGTTATCATCTTTCAATAGACATTATTGAAAATTCAACGTTAAGATTTCATATCCAAAATCACAAAGCATCCATATGATGATATTCTACTCACATTTAATAAATGGAGCCACGATGTCCATATCTATAAATGAAGTCCTCTATCGATTAACAAATGAATACCACCAAACTATCGAGGATAGACTATGCTATATAATCGTACTCATTGATAGCTCAAATGATAACACTTGCAACCATAAGTCCATCATTTATCTCAGGATTAAGATAGCCTCTCCGATTGTCCTGATAATGAAAATACTTTTATCTATTGACGGTTCAAGAAAAAAGTATTTCATTGTGATCTGGTTCAATGCACCCAGTGCACTAGATTCTTTTACTCGAAGACCCTTCGATGATTTTTTTTACTCGAAGACCCTTCGATGATTTTAGACTCATCACAACACATTTGATCCCACTCAAATGCTAGTAAAAGAATTCTACAACTTTAACAAGATAAAGGTGCCCAACCTTTAACTTAAGTTGTGAACGTTATTCAAGACTAACTAAAGAATTGTGTCTACCTCATACATATCCAGATGTACGAACAATTCTTCTTTTCTCATAGTCTTTTGACCTTATGATTATTTACTTTGACAATTATAATAATAAATGCTATATAAGATTTTGTTAACTAACAGAAATCACTTTATTAATATGAAAAGATTGTCAAGTACAACATTACACTTTTGCTATTGAGCATAACCCTAACATCTAGGTGATGCAAATGATGCAAATCACAATCAATACAACATAGAACATATGATCAAGACATTCCATGGAACAACTAGACCTAAACATGTGAGAACACAAGTAATAAATGTCTAGATGCAAGAACATGAATTAAACCTAGAGCATGTGAAAACATCTAACACAAAAGCTCCTAGTTTCATTCATACAAATAACACTTGAATAAATCATAAGCATGAATCACATATTCAAGATGCTATAAACATACACAAAAATGCTAGAAACATAAAATGTATTCAATGAATATTCTAGCCAAAGATTTAGAGCAAGGATATAATGATAAATCAATTAAATCCTAAATGTCTCTAAAAACACATATACAAGCATTAATCCTAGATATTATCAATCAAAGGATCAAAGCACATTTCAAGGATTATTAATCATAAAATGATTCAATCAAGAGTCTGAAATAATCCTAGATATCAAACTAATCATAATACAACTCTCAATCTTGTGAAAATCATAGAATCTAAGAAACTAGTTCACATATGTCTCTAATTAGATTTTTGATTAGGTTTGATTATGAAACTATCTTTCTCAATAGAATTCACCATACATATACATACATATAGAAGAAGAAACCCCAAGCAAATTGAAGGTTATAAAAGAAGAAATCACAAAGATATGAACACCACCTTGCAATCACGTGCTGGTTCGGTTTTCTTTGTAGAACCACTAGAAAAATCAATCAAACAGATGCAAGACCACTTGGAAAAGGTAGAGAACTCAATTTTGAACAATCTCCAACTTGAATCAACCAATTCTGACTTTGTATGAGAAAGTTATGGTGTTTGGAAGGTGAGAAAAGTTGAGAGAAAAATTCTGGTCACGTTTTTCTAATTTTCACTTCTTGGAGATGATGGGAGGGAAATGAAAATATTTAAAAGGAAGAGAGAGAAAAAGGCCACCAATCACGGGCTGCCACATCAGCAGCCCATGTGTGGCACATGTGCCACACATGGATAGAGGGTTGTCCAGGCCGTGTGGCACAAGGCCTCCACACATGGACAGCCAAGCTTGGCCTTTGGCCTCGCTTGCTTCTCCCGCGCTCCGCTCGCGTTCTTTGGCAGTATCTGGTCCTTTGAACTTTGATTTCAAATCCATCTTCAGGTTACAAATTGTGACTCTCTCATGCACAACGATGACTATGAAACTTTGGCAAAAGGTTGAGAATTCATCTTGGAATACGATGACGAAAACAACTCAAGGAATGAGAACGAAAAGTAGCGTAGCTACATCGTTTGGACTCGAAACCAAATGAATGAGTAACCGAAATGATCGGGACTCAATAAGGAATCATAAGAGATCTTCTTCAAGTCCAAAAACAATAAAACATAAACAAATAATCACAGTGTCACACACGTATGCCATTTCCTAGACATAGTCTTAAAAATGCAATTCTACAATGTATGAGAATTTGGGTTCAATGCATAAGCATATAAAAACATGTGAATGCATTATATAAATGGTGCACAATGATGCAGGTACACATATGAATGATTTGTGCGTGTGTGCCTATGCCTTGAAGAAGAAAGAGGTCAATTTTACCTCTGATATGCAATGTAGCACATTCCTCTTCGAAGACACCTTCTTGCATGATCCTGTGGCCACGTCTTTCTTTGAAGATTGGAATCATCATAATAAGACCACTAATCGAATATAAGAAAAACATTATTTTGATATGGAATATATGCCAAAACAAACCAAAAACCTAACAGAAGGTATAAATTACAAGGAAACCTTCTCTCCTGTGGCCATGCTTAAATCCATTAGTATACTCTTATCCATTTCAGCATCTCTTGACTTAGCGATTTGGCAAATGGACGTCAAGATAGCTTTCCTTAATAGAAGTCTTGACAAAAACATCCATATGATGCAACAAGAAGGATTCATTGAAAAAGGCCAAGAGGAAAGGGTATGCAAGTTGTGAAAATCCATATATGGATTAAAGCAAGCATCCAGATCCTGGAACATAAGGTTCGATCTAGTTGAGAAAGGTTTATTTGTGGTTAATCTATAGTTGCGGGCCATTCTGTAATATACGATGGTCTTATCTTAGACTACTCATATGGTAATATGAGAATGGAGGCACCTTATATGATGTAATCATATAGGATTGGGCCAAGATCTATATGAATCTCTCTCCAATATCTGTTACAAGGGGGAGATTCATATATATCGACAAATGATGGCTGTATATGGGTGACTTATTGACTTCTTTAGGTGAGATCGTGATTTTTGATTTACCATGAGTGAGATCGGAATAGCATTCTCAGTCAATATCTTTGTATCTTGGAATCACGATTTGGCTTGTGGCTAGGAATGTCTGTACTCAATATTTGAATCTACTCCTTCTTGTGAGAAGTAGAGAAGTAGTTCCATTAAGGGTTGATTCGGGTCTTGAACAATAAGAGCGCTCTCCTTCTTACGTAAAGAAATAAGGGATATAATTATTCATTAGAGAATCAATGGTACTTAACGGAAAATATATAATTAGAGGGGTATAACGGACTTCACCCAGCTCTAATTATGAACTACTTGTGGAGGATCATATGATATATAATAGCTATATTGATGGACACTGAATTTAGGTTTGTGTAAAAACATCTACAGTTATGAGAGTGCAGCCTCGGGTTTTTAGTGGAATAACTCCGAGGTTAATAATCATGAAATATTAATTAAAGAGTTTAATTATTTTTTCTAAGGATTATTAGAGCTCAAGACTGTGGGTCCATTAGGTCCCCTTGCTAGCCCGGAATGTTGATGGTAACAAAGGTCATTGTTAATTAATTGGATGGTCCAATTAATTAGGTTACGAAAGTAAAAAGGATTTAATTCATGCAATTAATTAAATGATGTGATTGTTTAATTAATGAATTAATAATTAATTAAATTAAATAATGTGGTTATTTTATTATATTAATAATTATGAATTATTAATAGAATCAATTATTTCATGGATTTGGCTATTATGCAGTGAAGAAAAACCACTTCATGATGCAGTGATTTTTTTGGTAAAATTTAAGCCATCAGATGAAATAAAATTTGATCCAACGGTTTATATAAAAATATTTAATAAGATAAACCATTTTAAAATAAAATAAAAATAAAAATGGGAAACCTATTAGACCGGTAATATCCCACTCTTCTTCCCAAAGCCTCTCTTTCTCTCTCTCATTATTCTTTCCAAAGCCTCTCTCTTTCTCTCTGCTCCTCCTCACCCAAAAAACCCTAGCGACCTCAGATCCAGCAGGAGCCACTCTCTCTCGTCTCAGCTTATCTTCCCATTCTAATTTCCAATCATGGCAGATGTCGATCCTGAGGTGGCCACGGTGGCATGGCCGACGAAGAGAACATTCAAGAAGTTCAGCTTCAGAGGTGTTGATTTGGACACACTTCTTGATGGTACTAATGAGCTTGTCAAGCTCTTCCCTGCACGTGCTCGCACTTGCTTCAGATCTCCCTCTCTCTTGCCAGATTAAGCACTCAAACCTCGCAAGGTACATCCATTGTTGCTCATCCTTTTGTTTTTGTATTCCTTGGAGTTCAATTTCTGTTTAGATTTTTCATTTTTTGATCTGATTTATAACCTATCAATTTTCTGGAATTACCTTTTTTTTCCTTCAAATCTGATCGTATTCCTTCTTAAAGTTTTTTAGAGTTCCACTTAAATGGCTTTCTATCATTTATTGATGATTGAATCTTTTAAATCGTTATAATTAGCGAGTCATTAATTACTCTTTACTATGCTTGATATCTTTTTTTTTTTTTTTTTTCTTTTCAAATTATGGTTCAAAATGATGTATCAATTATGGGTTTGAAGTTCTTATCTACATTTCCTTAGTATTGAAGGATTTGATCGCTTCTGGGTTTATTTATATGGAGTCGTATTGTGCAAAACTTGATTTAGTTTTTATTTATATATATATATTTTGTAGCTGCAAGATCTCTTTAGGCAACATGGCGATGATTGACGAGCCACTGTACCCCATTGCCGTTCTAATTGATGAGCTCAAGAATGAAGACATTCAGCTTCGATTAAATTCAATTCGGAGACTCTCCATAATAGCTCGTGCCCTCGGGGAGGAGAAGACTTAGAAGGAGTTGATCCCATTTTTTAGTGAGAATAATTATGACGACGATGAAGTGCTTCTTGCAATGGCAGAAAGATTGGGGGGGGGGGGGGGGGGGGGGTTCATTCCTTATGTTGGTGGTTTGGAGTATGCAAATGTATTGCTTCCACCACTCAAGACTTTGTGCACGGTTGAAGAAACTTGTGTGAGGGAGAAATTAGTGGAGTCATTGTGTAGGATTGGTGCTCAAATGAGGAACAGGATGTGGTTGAGTATTTTATCACATTAGTCAAGGTATGTTGTGGTACACTAGTATAGTATTATGTTTTTGAGGTATTTAAATGATGTTATTGGTGTAATAAGTAAGTAAAATTATAAAATAGAGGCATTGCATGCATACCATTCGAAATCCTGAGTATTTCAAAGGAAAACATGTGGTAAGGGAAGAATATATTATGAGAATGTAATTTAATTCCTATCTTAGCATTTAGTGGTTTGTTCGCAAATAATGCTTAAGAACTTTATAAGTAATCTGCTTGAACAAGGTGGCATTTAAATTTTAAACCATGCTATTTTAAATATGATTGCTTATATATCATCTTAATAATATTTTTTCATGTCTTCTTTCCGCCATTATGTTCACTTATGATCAGCTATAGGATAATCACTTTGTAACTCTTAATATTCTATAAATTGTTTTTTTATCGAACTGAAGTTCTATAAATTGTTTGTTCATCAATCTGATTTATTGTTTTTCTTTAATTGTTTGATCTCTCTAGCTGATGCATACACCCACACAGACTCAGAATTTCTGAAATCTGAAAATAATCAGAATAGAGATGTTGGCTCAATTGCTTCCACAACTATCCTTGTTAGCAATCATTTACTTGTTGCAAATGTAGGGGATTCCAGAGCCGTTATATGCAGGTGTGGTAATGGTAAGAATCAGAAGCTAAAATTTGTTCTCATTCTTATGTGTTTTGGTACTGTTATGAGCATTCTGTGAAAGAAGCAATATTGCTTTCATGTTTTTTAAGCTTGTTTTGTTGCTTATTTATTACATAAAATGGTTTAATTGATAGAAAGGACTAAAGGACTACCACGGACTATGTATTTGGATACTTTATGGTGGTATATTTAAACATAATAATACATGGTTATGTCCTTGTGCCATTGGAGAATTTAGTAGACGAATGTCTTTATTGATAGTTTGTTACATTGTTTACTTGTTACGTGATTTGGTTGTGATTCTTGTGAATTAACATCAACTTCTGATTACTCGCAGCAATTGCTGTATCTCGAGATCATAAGCCAGACCAAACTGATGAGCGACAGCGTATTGAAGATGCAGAAGGATTTGTGATGTGGACTGGTAAGGACAATACACTATCAATACATTGAAAAATCGTGTATATTGTTTCAATTTATGACTGAAATTGTATCGACAGGAACTTGGAGAGTTAGGGGTGTTCTTGCTGCTTCTCATGCATTTGGTGACAGGCATTTGAAGCAGTATGTTGTTGCTGATCCAGAAATTCAGGTGTTATTCCTAACTTTGTTTTTAATACTATAGTGTTTTACCATGTGGTCAATCATATACTTCTTTGATAGGAAGAACATGGTTGTTTATGATTGAATCATCTGGGACATTCTTAGAATTGTCCTTAGTGCTCCCACATGATATTCAAGTCGTATTGAGAGATGCTCTTATTTTTCCTTTATGTGCAGCACAGCTTCAGTTTTAAACAAAAATTTAGCTAATAATACTGTTGAAATTACAGCAGGAAAATATTGATAGCTCTCTTGAGTTCCTTATTCTTGCTAGTGATGGACTATGGGATGTTGTCACCAATGAGGTCTGTAACTTTTCTTTCTTTTTTCCTCCCTTAAACATATCCACTCTTTTATGACATTTTAATATGGTGGAGAGCAGATTTTGTGTATGAATTCATCTTTTGTGCTGTTGAAAGAGTTGTACAATAACTTTTATCTGGTGCTTTCACAGGAAGCTGTAGACATGACTAAACCAATCCAGGATCTAGAGGAGGCAGCGAAGCGGCTGATGCTGGAAGGTTATCATAGAGGTAGTGCAGATAACATTAATTGTGTTGTTGTTTGCTTCTTGGCTAATCAAGGGGGCTCGTCTCGTACCAGTGCTTCCGTATAAACATCCTTTCCTAATCATAAGACACAACTTTGGTTCTCAGGTTCTCTATAGCACAATAAAATCCAGTTGTCTATTACTTACTAGTCATAGAAAAAAAAAGTTGTAATCGTCATGTACTAAGGATAGAAACAGCTTCAGAACTCACGAATCTAATGACGTGTATTACATGTTTGTTAGTCATTAGAATAGATGTATCTGAATTTTAGCATCTGTTCTAGGTTCTGTAGGGAAAAATATACCCGCAGCAGAAGCGAGACTAAAAAAAATAGTTTAGTAACTTTTAAAATTTTTCCTTTTATGAACCTTAAACCCTTTTAATCAATTAAAGATATATAATATATATAACAAAAGATGAATACCTCTTGTCGCGTGATCCGATTGACTTACGTCGATGGTAATCCGCAAGATCTTCAATCCTAGCACGAACGTGGATCACCTAGGAGCGTGGTCTCCCTCTTCTTTGAATTGCAAGCCTGTGATTGGATAAAACAAACTTTTCTCTTATTCGTTAGTCACAAAAACAATCAAGTGAAACCTAAGATTATTCCGGTCACTTTTGAGTTCTCAATCTTGTGATCGAAACTCGCGTGAACCTTGATCGATGTAGTATTCACAAGCTTGTTGAAGAATAAGCAACTAGAATACCATCAAAGAATAATCTATGTTTCCCTTTTGTTTTTAGTAGAATAAAAGCTCTCTATCTATCAGTTTAGAAGAAGAAGAAAAATAAAATTCTGCACATTAAAACCTCAGTCTGGCCGAAAATTATAAGTGACCTTATATATGTGGCAAAATTTCTTTCCTCTTTTTTAACTAGGGTGGCCGAAATCTTTAGTCAATTAGGGGTTAGGGTTGCCGCAATTCTCAATCAAAAAGGGAGTTTGAATTGCACCATAATTCCTATTTTGTTTAAGATTTCCCAATCCTAATCAAACTCATAAATCTTTTATTCCTTATTTGACTAAAATAAAAAGACTTCTTATTTGATTAAATAAAAAAAATTAATTATTTATTTCCTTGTCAAACAAGTCTTTTAATTTAAGTATACTACTACCAATAGTATACCAATAGGAATCATATTTCCTAATCAGAAAAGATTTGTTTCTTAATTAAACAATTAATTAATAAATTAATTAATTCTTATTTAATTAAACAATGAAAACAAAATAATATTTAAGGTTATTAAGTCACCTTGCCGCCCCATATAAAATATTGGGCCAAATATCATTTTCTTATATCATTTAATCCATAGGACATTAAATAAAAAGCCCACATGTGAACTAGACCCATTCTTACTAAAAGAAACAAGCCCACATGTCATCCATTAATATATAAATATAATTGAGCAGCCCATTACATAAATAATGTGCAAATTATATTCTTAATATATTAAATGCAATTCTAGATGGACCATAAATTTGTCCGGTAGAATATATCAAGTGATCCATGCAAGTCCGTGTGGATTGGGGATCTTGGCGGGCTATCTAAATTTAAGCTTCAATAGACATAACCTAATCACAATCAACAAATGATTCACTTAGGTCCGATCCATTAATTTTAACTCATTCCACTAAAGAGCTAAAATTGAACTCTTAAATAAAGACAGAAAAGGAAGATGTTTCCTCATTCATACCCTAGACAATCATATTGGAGATAGTGTATCCTCGTGATTAATATCAGTAATCGCCAAGAGTTCATAGACCGCCTATAACTCTCCAAGTTACCATATTTACTCATATGACCACGTTTTGAACTTGGATATTTTGACTTGTCCAGAAGCCATGTTTTCAATAGCCACTATCGAAAACTCAACGTTGAGATTTAATATCCAATTACCTCAAAACATCCATATGATGATATTATACTCTCATTTGATAAATGGAGCCACGATGTCCATATCTATAAATGAAGTCCTCTATCGATTAACAAATGAATATCACCAAATTATCGAGGATAGACTATGCTATATAATCGTACTCATTGATAACTCAAATGATATCACTTGCAACCATAAGTCCATCATTTATCTCAGGATTAAGATAGACTCTCCGATTGTCCTGATAATGAAATTACTTTTATCTACTGACGGTTATAGATAAAGTATTTCATTGTGATCCAGTTCAATGCACCCAGTGCACTAGATTCTTTTGCTCGAAGACACTCCGATGATTTTAGACTCATCATATCTCATTTGATCCCACTCAAATGCTAGCAAAAGAATTCTACAACTTTAACAAGATAAAGGTGCCCAACCTTTAACTTAAGTTGTGAACAATATTCAAGACTAACTAAAGAATTGTGTCTACCACATACATATCCAGATGTATGAACAATTCTTCTTTTCTCATAGTCTTTAGACCTTATGATTATTTACTTTTACAATTATTAAACTATAAATGCTATAAGATTTGTTTAAACCAGAAATCACTTTATTAATATGAAAAAGATTGTTAATTACAATATTACACTCTTGCTATTGAGCATAATCCTAACAGGTTCTTTAATGTTAGCTAGAAATGTGAAGTGTATGTATGTTTAAAAAGAGTCTAAATAGACTTTGTTCAAAGAAGTCTAAAAAGACTATGTTTGATTGAGTTCCTTATGTTGTAACTGTAGTTCAAACATGTGTTGTTTCTTTTGTTAATTGTATCTCTTATTTTGTCACTAGGCTTTTCACATCGATTTATAGATGGTTTTTATTTTTTCGTATTGATTGACTATGAATCCTAATTGAAGATGAATATGCACACACATGCACAAAGGGTAAGGAGAAGAGCTTTAATGGGATGGGTGTGTATCACTTTGTACATGTTAATTGTATGTGCAAACAGTAAAAGTGTCTTAGTCAGAAAATATCACAGAATAATTGTGAGAATAATGTGTTAAGCTCATCCTACTATAATATTGATAGAGAGAGAGAGCACTTATCACATTAAAACATTGACACACAACACACACACACACACACACACACACACACACACAGACACAGACACACACACACACACACAGACATAGCACTCTGAGTATGGTAGTGTTGTCAAGGCAATTTTGCTATTAAGAATGACGAGCGAACCAGAATTTTCTCTTCATCGTGGTCTCTCTTAAGTTATCTCTAAATAGAAATAAAAGATCGAAATTGAAGTAAGAGAGAAAAGAGAAGAACTCAATCACCAAGTCAAGAAACACACACTCACCCGAAAAGAAAATATAGGAAAATACAAGAGAAGAGTAAAAAGAGGAAACCCAAGGTGTCATTCTCGGATCTCCAAGCTCGGAGAGGGGTCAAATTGTCATCTCGGATCTCCAAGCTCCATTGAAGCTCTTCCTCCTCATAGACAAGAGAGGATGGCTCTTTCCTCATGAATCTCCTCCAAAGATGGGTGCTTGTTAGTGGAAGGCGGTGATGGTGAGGCATCCATGGAGGAAAACCTCAATGGATGCCTTTGAAGGTCTCTTTCTCTTTTATGGTGAAGAAGATGAAGTGTAGAGAGGTTGTGTCTAGGTTGATAGATTGAGAGGTCATTGGGTCTTAAAGAAAATGATGTATTTACAGGTTTGAGAGGCTAGGGTTAGAAATAGGCATGAAATGACAAGAATACCCCTAAAAAAATAGCTTGAAAACGTCCCTTTCGTTGCTCTGGAAAGTGCAGTTCGCGGTGGTGTCGCCATGGTGTTGCCGTGGTGACAGAGAATGTGCAGTAGTTACTAAAATAAGCATAACTTTCTCTAGAAGACTTGGAATCACAATCCGTAAAAAGCTAAGGAAAAAGAAGACTTTTGGGGTTTTCTGATATATGTAAACCTAAATGTGATTCTATTTGAAAAGAGAGATATGCCTCTTTGAAGTTGGATGATCTGCATGTACTTTTTACAATTTCTGCCCCTTTCGTCACCAAATCTCACGTCTTGCCCGAAATGCACTAAATGCCTATAATTGACTAGAAACGAGCCATTAGACACCAAAATACACTTGAAAACAAGCTAAAGGATACATAATTGAGAGCCAAAATCATAACAATTTTGGTTCGATCAATCTCTAGGATGAATAAGAAGATGGAATCCTTGACATCTTACATTGAAAGCATGGGATTTCCCAAGGCGGGGGTGAAGATGCTAGGAAGACAAAAGGTAAACTCTAGTGATCAACTCAGTGATGAAGGATTTAATGACATGAATGAAGGGCAAGAGCAAGAGGAAGTCCAAGCTATGGGTTTCCAAGGGCAAGGGAATAACCCCTACTCAAATGCCTACAACCCGGGGTAGAGAAACCACCCCAACCTCTCTTGGTCCAACAAAAACAACACATTGAACCTATAACATAGGAACCAACAAGGAGGAAACAATTAAGGTGGAAACCAACAAGGCAGATATCGTCAAAGAGAGACTCAAAGTGGATATCAACAAGGTGGATACCTACAAGGAGGAAACCAATGGGGAGGAAATCAATGGTACAACAACAACAACAATGCTCAATCTAGTACATATCAACCTTGTTGTAACATGGATGAAGAAATGAGGGGAATGATGCAAGGTTTCCAAAAGGTCGAGCAAACATTGACAAGCTTCATGCAAGCTAGTGGCTAAAGATTTGGCAACCTAGAGGTGTCGTTTGGAAAATTGGAGACTCAAATGGGGCAAATTGCCGAAGCACTCCAAAAGCAAGAGAAGGGCAAGTTTCCAAGCCACACCGAGCAAGCGAAGGAGTTGAATTTTGTTAACAATGATGGAGCTAAAGAAGATGCAATTATATTTGAGGAAGCATTTCCAACCAAGGTTGATGATCCGGGGAGTTTTGTATCCCCATATCGGTCAAAGATAGTGATTTGCTAAGGGGAGTGCTTGACTTGGGTGCAAGCATAAATATGATTACCCTATCAATATATGAGAAGTTAGGTTTGGAAGGTTTGAAGTCAACCAAGAAGAAGCTTTTATTGGCAGACCAAACTTCTTGGATGCCATAAGGAGAGCTAAAGGTTGTTCCGATCCTAGTAGGTGGAGTTATCATTCCCACCGACTTTATGGTGTTGAATATTGAAGATAAATCCAATGACAATAGGAAGTGGCAAGTTCTACTTGGTGGGCCTTTTATGGCTACCGTTTAAATGAGGATTGATGTGTGCAAGAAGAGAGTCATGATGTGCTCATTTGAGAAGAACTTGAGATAGATACTATCACATGTAATGATGACATAATAAACATTGGGAGTTGCTATGTGGTGGATGTGTAACCACCGAAGAGTAAGGGTGGAAAAGTGAACAACTTGGTGCAAATGTATGAAAAGTGTAGCCAAGACAATGTAAAGAGCATATGTGATTCTGAGATTGAAGGGCTAAAAAATGATAATCAAGAGCTCATGCTTGAAGTAAAGGTGCTCAAAGGGGAAAAGTATGCTCTTGAGAAGAAGGTTGAAGACCTATCCAAGAAGGTTCACAAGTTGAAGAAGATCAACAAGTCTCTTACAATAGAGAATAAGTCAATGGTGCAAGAACTTGAGGACTTAGCCAAGCTCACCGAAGAATTTGAGGAGAAAGCCTCTATGAAGATGAGAAAGACCCTCATGAGTGTTGAAACCAAGAACAAGGCAATAGAGGAAGTTAAAGAGGAGATGAGCAAGAAAGAGGTGGCATTGAAGATTACCAAAGTGAAGGAGTGCGACTATTTGGTGGAGATAGATCGGATGGAACAAGTCATCAAGACACTCACTAAGGATGGTCACTCAAAGCCTCAAGTTTTAATGCAAAAAGGGATAATTCCTTTCTTTTCTCTATCTTGTTACTTTTGTCATAGGAAAGGTCATGTAAAATCTAGGTGTTATGAATTTTTGAAGCATGTTAATCATGAACAAGTTAGGCCTAGGATGAGACCTAATCATGTAAAGAAAATTTGGCTTAGGAAGGATTTGGTGGACCAAGTCCGAAATGAGACTAGGGGACCAATTTAGGTGGTCAAGAAAAATAAAAACGATTGTTTGGTTGACCCTTATGATGAGCATCATGGTCCTAATTTGCATGAGAGGATGTGATAGTGTGGATTTGCATTTTATATTATTATGCTTTGAATAAAATTTCTTGTGTTCTGTTTAAATTCTTGTTGTGTGCTTTTTGCTAGTTTTAGTTTTCAAATAAGTGTTCTTATGTCTTTGTTAGTGCATTACATGCTTATGTTGTGTTTGGCAAAGTTGTTGCAGGAAATGGTCTAACAATTGCTCAAGATGAGTCCCTTAAGTGATTGTGGCGGTCGTGTCGTTCTGACCATACCGCGACATTAAAAGGGCAGCAACCAATTTCGCATAAGAATGGGTTCGTTGTGGCAAAAAGCGACAGCAAAGGGTGACACCATACCTGATACCTATCATAGTGGAGTCGCCAACTTGTCACCAAATTCAACAGCGACAACATGAGTTACTTAATCAAATGACGGCATTTTGGGTTGTCGCGGTGGCAAAAGGTGACAATCAAGACCGCGACCTAGGGCAAAAAAGCGATAAAACGGTTGTTTCAAGAACAGAAGCGACACACAAAACCTCTCAAATTCTCTCAACTCTCTCAAGTTTTGGCACACACAAAACTAACGACATTGGTAATCCTAAACCCTAGTTCTATGATTTTTCTATTCGCATTTGCTTTACATAGCATCTAGATATCCTAGGGGTAGTTTTGTCTTTGATTTGAAGTGATTAGTGCCTAGGATTGGAGTTTGTGCTTACATTTGTGTATATTGGAGTGTTTGAGTATTTGTGGAGTGATTCGGGTTGATTGAAGAGTGTTTGGAGGTTGTGGTAGCATTGGAAAAGCGCCGTTGTGCTGCCGAAATTTCGTTGACAATTGAAAATCGAAAATTGACATAAAATGGCACCTAAAATGAAATTGCCAAGTAAGGGTGGCAAGGGTAGTAAGCCCCCCACACCGAAGAAGTCGAGTCAAGCAGCACATAAAAAGAAGGGTCCAGGGTGTACCCTAAACATGGATTTTGATGACCATTTGGAGATATTCAGTGATGTTGGGATTTATGCCCTAAAACTTGTAATTTGTAAATGTTATAAATTCAATAATAAAAGTAGTTATTTCATTCAAATATATTAATTCATACGCTTATATTATATATGCAAACATCCAAGTTTGCTAGATGTAATCTCAAACTGAGTATATGAATGTCATATACAGAGGAATTTAGTTTAAGACATGCAATCTAAATAGTCCGTAGAAAACAAATAAAGCTGGGTACTTTATTTGTGATTAATCTACAGCTACGGTTTATTCTGTATTGTACGATGGTCTTATCTTAGACTACTCATATGGTGTTATGAGAATGGAGGCACCTTATATGATGTGATCATATAGGACTGGGCCATGATCTATATGAATCTGTCACTAAGATCCATTAGTTGAATAGATTCATATATATCAACTAGTGATGGCTATATATGGGTGATCTAAATCCTGAGTGTCTTACAGACCCCTTCAGGTTAGATCGTGGTTTTTGATTTACTATGGGTAAGATCAGAATAGTATTCTCAGTCAATATCTCTGTATCTTGGAATCATGGTTTGGCTTGTGGCTGGGAAGGTATGCACACAATAGTGGAATCCACTCCTTCTTGCGAGAAGTAGATAAGTAGTTCCCTTAAGGGTCGATTCGAGGCTTGAACGATTAAGAGTGCTCTCCTTCTTCTGTAAGGGAATGAAGGATATAATCATTCAAGAGAATCAATGGTACTTAAAGGAAAAGATATAATTAGAGAGGTTTAATGGACTTTATGACCTAGCTTATAAGTTCCTTAAAGTTTGATTGGCTTATTTCAGTGACAAACCACAATCAGGGTTTGAAATGTAAGGGTAACTTAGGTGATTGGTGATCAAGCTCAAAGGCCCTCTCAAGTCCTCAAAAGGATAAGCACTCCAAAGGTATATCTCTTTTGCTTACTTTTCATTTAAGAGACTTAGTTGCACACACACACTTATCATGTTTACATATGTGTACATTGCTCTTGTGTGCATTCTCTTCACATGTCACATTTTACACTTACACTTCGTTGTTGTATCTTGTTGTGTGTTATTGTGTCTAGCAATTTGTTTCTCAAACATTGTTCGAAAACGTCTACGTATGCACGATGGTGTGCTTGGTTTAGCGTGAGGATCGCCTTTGGCGAATGCCATTGGATTCTCCTTTGGTTTCACCACAATTAGTAAAACGCTGGTTTGATCAGCGATCATGACCGTCGAATGAAATCGCCGTTTGAGTCTAGAAGGTTCTGAAGCTTTTCTAGGGTTATGATCGATGGCCACGACCGCCGTTCGAAACCACCATTTAGACCTGATTGATTTCATCTCTCGGGTTTATTTCTACGATTGTGATCGGCGATTTTGAAACCGTCGAATGAAACCGCCATTGTCCCCTATTCCTCTTGGGTTCAATTCGGTAGTTGGATCGGTGGTTGGTGGTCACCGAATGAAACCGTCGTTGTTCCCATGTTCTCTCAAGATTCAATTCGGCGGTTGGAACGGTGGTTTTGAAATTTCTGAATGAAACCGCTGATTGGCGTGTTTCAGGGAGCAAGCTTGTCTTTTCACCAAGTTTTTTATTGGCCTATATAAATACACCATTATGTCATTCTCTGAATGCACACTCTTCGATCATCAAGAACCCTATTCTTGGAAGAGATATTTTTGAGAGAAAAAGCAATCAAGATTGCTCATTTAATCACTCAAAATCATTTCCATTTACATCGAAGTTCATCAAACATCATCTAGGATCATCTAGGATGTATTCATGCATGGGTTTTCTTCAACACATATGTTATGGTAAGTTGAACACTAATTTCATCTGATCTTAGTGTTTTTACATAGCAATTTATCTCATTTATTACTTGTATGTTCTTAGATTAATTTCTTCATACAAGATTGAGATTATGTGTTGAATGTTTGAGTGTTGCATTTTGATAGCTATACCTAGGATTGCTTCATCACATATAGCTATGCTTTATGCCATGACATATAGCAATTGATATCTAGGATTGATTTAACTGACATCTTTTAAATCCTAGATAAGCATTTAGTGTAACCTAGCATTACTTGCATATTTGGATATCTTTGCATATTCACATAGGTTGTATAATCTCTTCATTGAGAAGTAAGACTTGTGGCTAAGGTTGCTTAGGCCGCAAGTAAATTGGACTAGGTTAACTTTTAAAGGCCTACCTGTAGTAGTGGTGAGTTATAGGCCGAGAATGGTTGAGGTCAACCTAGGATGTAAACACCATTACAATTAGTGGATTCGAGGTTTGTGTGTGGCGCACATAACAGCCCGTGGTTTTTCCCCGTTGAGGGTTTCCATATAAAAATCAAATGTTATTTAATTTCCATACTATTATGCTTGATTTATTGAATTGACTAGATTGGGGTATTTTCGTAAAATTGACTAAACGCGAAAATTTGGTAATAACCGATTAAAATCTATTCACCCCTCACTAGATAATATTAGAACACACCTTAATTGTTTCAATAGGTATTAGATCGGGTTCCTAGATATACTTAGGTGATCCTTGCTCATTTTGGTGTGTTCTATATTTTGTGTGATTTTTGATGTAGGGAAAAATACGTGCACGCAGCGGAAGCGAGACTAAAAAAAATGGTTTGAGTAGCTTTTAAAATTTTTCCAATTTTATGAACCTTAAACCCTTTTGATTAATTAAAGATATAAAAATAAACAAAGATTAATACCTCTTGTCGCGTGATCCGATTGACTTGCGTCGATGGTAATCCGCAAGATCTTCAATCCTAGCACGAACGTGGATCACCTAGGAGCGTGGTCTCCCTTTCTTTGAATTGCAAACCTGTGATTGGATTAAACAAACTTTTCTTGATTCGTTAGTCCCAAAAACAATCTAAAGGAACCTAAGATTATTCCGGTCACTTTTGAGTTCTCAATCTTATGATCGAAACTCGCGTGAACCTTAATCGATATAGTATGTACAAGCTTATTAATGAACAAGCAAACAATATACCATCAAAGAATAATCTATGTTCCTTTTGTTTTTAGTAGAATAATAGATCTCTAACTATGAGTTGAGAAGAAGAAGAAGAAGAAATAAAATTTCTGCACATAAACCCTTGGGCTGGCCGAAAATCATCCATAGCCTTATATGTGGCAAATTTTCTTTTCTCTTTTTAACTTAGGGTGGCCGAAATCCTTAGCCAAAAACAATTAGGGTTGCCGCAATTACTACTCCTAAAATATTGGAGATTTAGTTGCACCCTAATTCCTATTTTGTTTAAGATTTCCAAACCCTAATCAAACTCAATAATCTTTTATTCCTTATTTGACTAAAATAAAAAGACTTCTTATTTGATTAAATAAATAAAATTAATTATTTATTTCCTTGTCAAACAAGTCTTTTAATTTAAGTACACTACTACCAATTGTATACAAATAGGAATCATATTTCCTATTTAGAAAAGATTTCTTACTTAATTAAACAATTAATTAATTCTTATTTAATTAAATAATGAAAAAAAAATAATATTAAATGCTATTATAGCACCTTGCCGCCCCACATGTATATATTGGGCCAAATATTATTTTTCTTATTTCATTAAATCCATAGGACTTTAAATAAAAAGCCCACATGTGAACTAGACCCATTCTTACTAAAAGAAACAAGCCAACATGTCATCCATTAATATATAAATATAATTTAGCAGCCCATTACATAAATAATGTGCAAATTATATTCTTAATATATTAAATGCAATTCTAGATGGACCCTAAATTGGTCCGGTAGAATATATCAAGTGATCCATGCAAGTCCGTGTGGATTGGGGATCTTGGCGGGCTATCTAAATTTAAGCTCCAATAGACATAACCTAATCACAATCAACAAATGATTCAATTAGGTCCGATCCATTAATTTTAGCTCATTCCACTAAAGAGCTAAAATTGAACTCTTAAATAAAGACAGAAAAGGAAGATGCTTCCTCATTCATACCCTAGACAATCATATTGGAGATAGTGTATCCTCGTGATTAATATCAGTAATCGCCAAGAGTTCATAGACCGCCTATAACTCTCCAAGTTACCATATTTACTCATATGACCACGTTTTGAACTTGGATATTTTGACTTGTCCAGAAGCCATGTTTTCAATAGACACTATTGAAAACTCAACGTTGAGATTTAATATCCAATTACCTCAAAACATCCATATGATGATATTATACTCTCATTTAATAAATGGAGCCACGATGTCCATATCTATAAATGAAGTCCTCTATCGATTAACAAATGAATATCACCAAACTATCGAGGATAGACTATGCGATATAATCGTACTCATTGATAGCTCAAATGATATCACCTGCAACCATAAGTCCATCATTTATCTCAGGATTAAGATAGACTCTCTGATTGTCCTGATAATGAAATTACTTTTATCTATTGACGGTTATAGATAAAGTATTTCATTTTGATCCAGTTCAATGCACCCAGTGCACTAGACTCTTTTGCTCGAAGACACTCCGATGATTTTAGACTCATCATATCTCATTTGATCCCACTCAAATGCTAGCAAAAGAATTCTACAACTTTAACAAGATAAAGGTGCCCAACCTTTAACTTAAGTTGTGAACAATATTCAAGACTAACTAAAGAATTGTGTCTACCACATACATATCCAGATGTATGAACAATTCTTCTTTTCTCATAGTCTTTAGACCTTATGATTATTTACGTTAACAATTATAATATTCAACTGTAAATGCTATAATATTTGTTTAAACCAGAAATCACTTTATTAATATGAAACAGATTGTTAAATACAATATTACACTCTTGCTATTGAGCATAATCCTAACAATCTCCCACTTGCACTATAGCAAATGAGTCATATCTCTCAAGCCCATGTTCTCTAGGTGCCCATCGAAACTCTTCTGAGGTAAAGCCTTTGTGAAGGGATCCGCTAGATTTTCTGCTGACGCGATTTTGGAAATCGTCACGTCACCTCTTTGAACAATCTCCCTTAAAAGATGATATTTTCTTTCAATGTGTTTACCTCTCTTGTGACTTCTTGGTTCTTTCGAATTAGCCACTGCTCCACTGTTGTCACAGTAGATAGTGATCTGCTTATTCGCACTAGGAACCACTTCCAAGTCAATCAAGAATTGGCGGAGCCAAACAGTCTCGTTGGCAGCCTCGCATGCAGCAACATACTCAGCTTCCATGGTGGAATCAGCAATACAAGATTGCTTGATACTCCTCCATATAACTGCTCCTCCTCCAATAGTAAACACAGCCCCTGATGTGGATTTTCTGGAGTCAGAATCTGATTGAAAATCAGAATCTGTATACCCAACGGGAATCAAATCCCCTCCAGAGTATACAAGCATATTATCTCTCGTTCTCTTGAGATACTTGAAAATATGCTTAACTGCCGTCCAGTGATCAGGACCAGGCTTCGATTGAAGCCTACTAACTATGCCAACAGCAAAACAAATATCTGGTCTAGTGCAAAGCATTGCATACATGAGACTTCCAACTGCCGAGGCATATGGAACTCTACTCATGAACTGCTCTTCATGCTTATTCTTTGGAACTTGTTCCTTAGAAAGCTTGATTCCATGTCTGAAAGGTAACATACCTTTCTTGGAATCCTGCATGGAAAACCTAGACAAGATTTTGTCTATGTATGAAGCTTGGGACAATGCAATCGTTCTATTCTTTCTATCCCTTATAACTTGGATACCTAGAATAAAACTTGCTTCTCCTAAGTCCTTCATATCAAATTGCTTTGCTAACCATTCTTTTACTGATGTCAATACACCTACATCGTTTCCGATGAGTAGTATATGTAGGGAAAAATAACGTACCCGCAGCGGAAGCGAGACAAAAAAAATAGTGTTTGGGTAACTTTTAAAATTTTTCCAATTATGAACCTTAAACCCTTTTGATTAATCAAACATATATATATATATATAAGAAAGTAATAAAATATATTAATACCTCTTGTAGCGTGATCCGATTGACTTGCGTCGATGGTAATCCGCAAGATCTTCAATCCTAGCACGAACGTGGATCACCTAGGAGCGTGGTCTCCCTTTCTTTGAATTGCAAACCTGTGATTGGATTCAACAAACTTTTCTTGATCCGTTAGTCCCAAAAACAATCTAAAAGAACCTAAGATTATTCCGGTCACTTTTGAGTTCTCAATCTAATGATCGAAACTCGCGTGAACCTTAATCGATATAGTATTCACAAGCTCATAGATGAATAAGCAACTAGAATACAATCAAAGAATAATCTATGTTCTTTTTGTTCTTAGTAGAATAATAGATTTCTAGCTATGAGTTTAGAAGAAGAAGAAGAAGAAAAATTCTGCACCCTTGCCCTTAGAGCTGGCCGAAAATTATATGAATGCATATATAGGTGGCCGAAAATTTCTCTTCTTTCTTACCCTAGGGTGACCGAAATCCTTGACCAAAACTAATTAGGGTTTCCGCAATTTTACTCCTAAAATATTGGAGATTTAGTTGCACCCTAATTCCTATTTTGTTTAAGATTTCCAAACCCTAATCAAACTCAATAATCTTTTATTCCTTATTTGACTAAAATAAAAAGACTTCCTATTTGATTAAATAAATAAAATTAATTATTTATTTCCTTGTCAAACAAGTCTTTCTATTTAATTATACTATTACCAATAGTATACAAATAGGAATCATATTTCCTATTTAGAAAAGATTTGTTACTTTAATTAAACAATTAATTAATAAATTAATTAATTCTTATTTAATTAAATAATGAAAACAAAATAATATTTTAGGTTAATAACCTTGTTGCCGCCCCATATATATATTGGGCCCAAATATTATTTTCTCATTTCATTTAATCCTTTGGACTTTAAATAAAAAGCCCACATGTGAACTAGACCCATTCTTACTAAAAGAAACAAGCCCACATGTTATTCATTAATATATAAATATAATTGTGCAGCCCATTACCTAAATAATGTGCAAATTATATTCTTAATATATTAAATTGCAATTCTAGATGGACCCCAAATTGGTCCGGTAGAATATATCAAGTGATCCATGCAAGTCCGTGTGGATTGGGGATCTTGGCGGGCTATCTAAATTTAAGCTCCAATAGACATAACCTAATCACAATCAACAAATGATTCACTTAGGTCCGATCCATTAATTTTAGCTCATTCCACTAAAGAGCTAAAATTGAACTCTTAAATAAAGACAGAAAAGGAAGATGCTTCCTCATTCATACCCTAGACAATCATATTGGAGATAGTGTATCCTCGTGATTAATATCAGTAATCGCCAAGAGTTCATAGACCGCCTATAACTCTCCAAGTTACCATATTTACTCATATGACCACGTTTTGAACTTGGATATTTTGACTTGTCCAGAAGCCATGTTTTCAATAGCCACTATCGAAAACTCAACGTTGAGATTTAATATCCAATTACCTCAAAACATCCATATGATGATATTATACTCTCATTTAATAAATGGAGCCACGATGTCCATATCTATAAATGAAGTCCTCTATCGATTAACAAATGAATATCACCAAACTATCGAGGATAGACTATGCGATATAATCGTACTCATTGATAGCTCAAATGATATCACCTGCAACCATAAGTCCATCATTTATCTCAGGATTAAGATAGACTCTCCGATTGTCCTGATAATGAAATTACTTTTATCTACTGACGGTTATAGATAAAGTATTTCATTGTGATCCTGTTCAATGCACCCAGTGCACTAGATCCTTTTGCTCGAAGACACTCCGATGATTTTAGACTCATCATATCTCATTTGATCCCACTCAAATGCTAGCAAAAGAATTCTACAACTTTAACAAGATAAAGGTGCCCAACCTTTAACTTAAGTTGTGAACGATATTCAAGACTAACTAAAGAATTGTGTCTACCACATACATATCCAGATGTATGAACAATTCTTCTTTTCTCTTAGTCTTTAGACCTTATGATTATTTACTTTAACAATTATTAAACTATAAATGCTATAAGATTTGTTTAAACCAGAAATCACTTTATTAATATGAATAAGATTGTTAATTACACTATTACACTCTTGCTATTGAGCATAATCCTAACAATCTCCCACTTGCGCTATAGCAAATGTGTCATATCTCTCAAGCCCATATTCTCTAGGTGCCCATCGAAACTCTTCTGAGGTAGAGCCTTTGTGAAGGGATCTGCTAGATTTTCCGCTGACGCGATTTTGGTAATCGTCACGTCACCTCTTTGAACAATCTCCCTTAAAAGATGATATTTTCTTTCAATGTGTTTACCTCTCTTGTGACTTCTTGGTTCTTTCGAATTAGCCACTGCTCCACTGTTGTCACAGTAGATAGTGATCTGCTTATTCGCACTAGGAACCACTTCCAAGTCAATCAAGAATTGGCGGAGCCAAACAGCCTCTTTAGCAGCCTCGCATGCAGCAACATACTCAGCTTCCATGGTGGAATCAGCAATACAAGATTGCTTGATACTCCTCCATATGACTGCTCCTCCTCCAATAGTAAACACAGCCCCTGATGTGGATTTTCTGGAGTTAGAATCTGATTGAAAATCAGAATCTGTATACCCAACGGGAATCAAATCCCCTCCAGAGTATACAAGCATATTATCTCTCGTTCTCTTTAGATACTTGAAAATATGCTTGACTGCCGTCCAGTGATCAGGACCAGGTTTCGATTGAAACCTGCTAACTATGCCAACAGCAAAACAAATATCTGGTCTAGTGCAGAGCATTGCATACATGAGACTTCCAACTGCCGAGGCATTTGGAACTCTACTCATGAACTGCTCTTCATGCTCATTCTTAGGAACTTGTTCCTTAGAAAGCTTGATTCCATGTCTGAAAGGTAACATACCTTTCTTGGAATCCTGCATGGAAAACCTAGACATGATTTTGTCTATGTATGAAGCTTGGGATAATGCAATCGTTCTATTCTTTCTATCCCTTAGAACTTGGATACCTAGAATAAAACTTGCTTCTCCTAAGTCCTTCATATCAAATTGTTTTGCTAACCATTCTTTTACTGATGTCAATACACCTACATCGTTTCCGATGAGTAGTATATCATCAACATAAAGAATCAGGAAAACCAACTTTTCGCCCTTAATCCTCTTGTATACACAAGGTTCGTCAAGATTCTGAATAAATCCAAAACCTTTGACAGCTTGATCGAACCTTATGTTCCAGGATCTGGATGCTTGCTTTAATCCATATATGGATTTCTGCAACTTGCATACCTTTTCCATTTGGCCCTTTTCAATGAATCCCTCTGGTTGCATCATGTAGATGCTTTCGTCAAGACTTCCATTAAGGAAAGCTGTCTTGACATCCATTTGCCAAATCTCTAGATCTAAAGATGCTGCAATGGATAAGAGTATCCTAATGGATTTAAGCATGGTCACAGGAGAGAAGGTTTCCTTGTAATCGATACCTTCTTTCTGTGTATACCCTTTAGCTACCAATCTAGCTTTAAAGGTTTCCACCTTTCCATCCATACCTCTTTTCCTCTTGTATACCCACTTGCACCCAATGGGTTTTATCCCTTTAGGCAAGTCTACAAGGGACCAGACTTTGTTATTGAACATAGATTCAATCTCAGATTGCATTGCCTTTTGCCAATGGCGACTATCAACATCCTCCATAGCTTCCTTGTACGTATAGGGATCATCGTCGTCCGGGAGATTCTCTACAGATTCTCCCAGACCGATGTATCTCTCGGGTTGTGTTCTAACCCTCCCACTACGACGAGGAATGGTAGGTTGTTGACCTTGTGTTGGATCGGAACTTACAATTGGGTTAGGTTGTGTAACCTCTCGTGGAATTGTATCTCCTGACATCTCATTCAGGACAATTTTACTTTTAGGCACAAAATCATTCATATAGTCCTTATCCAGAAATTTAGCATTTGTCGAAACAAATACTTTAAGATCTGAAGGACTATAAAAATAATATCCTTTAGTTTCTTTCGGATACCCTACAAATATACATGTTTCTGAACGGGACTCCATCTTTTCTGTCTTTACTTTTAACACGTGCGCAGGACATCCAAATATCCTTAAGTGTTGTAAACTAGGCTTGCGCCCAGTCCATAACTCATGCGGTGTTTTAGGAACAGACTTAGATGGTACACGGTTTAGAATGTATATTGCAGTTTGTAAACCATATCCCCAGAAAGAAATAGGAAGTGTTGAATAACTCAACATCGACCTAACCATATCCAAAAGAGTTCTATTTCTCCTTTCTGCTACCCCATTTTGTTGAGGTGTACCAGGTGCAGAAAACTGAGAAATTATCCCATTATCAATAAGATATTGCTGAAACTTACCAGATAGATATTCTCCACCACGATCAGATCTCAAGATTTTTATGTGTTTCTCAAGCTGATTTTCCACTTCAGCTTTAAATGCTTTGAACATGTCAAACGCATCCGACTTATGTCGCATGAGATACACATAGCCAAATCTTGAGTAATCATCTGTGAAAGTGATGAAGTACTCATATCCACCTCTAGCTTGAATGCTCATAGGTCCACATACATCAGTGTGTATCAATCCTAAACATTCAGAGGCTCTGGCACCTTTGGCAGAGAACGTCCTTTTGGTCATTTTACCTTCCAAACAAGATTCACAAGTTGGTAGATCATTAACCCTTAAGTCACTCAAAGGTCCGTCACTTACCAATCTTTTAATCCTATTAAGGTTAATATGACCTAGGCGTAAATGCCATAGGTAGGTTTCATCTTTTGATAATTTAACTCTTTTATGATTATGTTTCGTTATTTCTGTGTCTAACGAGTGAGAGATATTTCTATGCAAGAAGTATAGACCGTTTTCCAATGTACCTTTGCAAATAACTTTGTCATTCTTACTAATAATAAAAACTTTATTAAAAGTAACCGAATATCCAAAATTATTCAAACAAGAAACTGAAATTAAATTCCTCTTGAATTGAGGTACATAATAAACGTCTATTAAATCTAAATGCCTTCTAGAATCCAAATAAACTCTAATATCTCCCACTGCACTTGCAGACACTAACGTTCCGTTGCCAAAGCGAAAATTGATTTCATTCTTACTCAGCCTTCTCCTTTCTTGGAACCCCCATAAGGAATAACAAACATGATTATTGGCTCCAGAGTCTACGATCCAAGAATCTGTAGAATCTGCCAGAAAAACATGTTTCAAGATAATTCGCATTACCTTGTTCCTTCTTATTCTGAGACTTTGGGCAATTACTTTTCCAATGTCTCTTTTCACCACAAAAGAAGCACTTCCTTTTGATCTTGGTTACTTTCTTATTCTCTTTCTTGGTAGGCCCAAGTTGCTTTTTCTTCTATTATTCCTTGACTTTCTGACGGGTCTTAATAGTAGCAACTTTACCAACCATATGAATCTTTTCTAGAGACATCATCATATCAGCAGCAGACCCTATTCCTTTATGCTGCTGTTGCAACACGTCGGAGATGGTAGCCTTTTGGCCATCTCATTAGAGGTCTTCCACTGCTCATACTCGTCTCATTGCATTAGATTCATTAGTAAGAGCAGGTGGTTTAGGAGTAGTTAGAACAAAATTTATATTTTTTCAGCTTGCAGCAACAACCCAATTTTCCTTTTCCATGTGACATAATTATTACCGGTTAAAGTTTTATCTTTCAGGATGTTCATAAGTGATGGGGTCATGATTTCTTAATTAAACAAAAATTAATATAAGTAAATAATCATTATAAAGCACTTTTAAATATTTATCTTGAATTAAATGAATAACTCAATCATAAAAATTCAACGGTGATCTAACACCCATAAATGTTACGCCTCCTTTGGGAGTTCGCACCATTTACTAGTTAGACTAGGTCCCACCTAATTGTTAACATAACAACCAGCGTTTTCAATTTTAGCCTTGCAATTTTACTGACAAGAACTCTTTGGAGGATATCAATAAAATTACATTGAGTGTGTTACCAAGATATCGACCCTCAATTTTCTCTCACGAAAATCCCTCCTTTGGGAGTAGATCTCGTTGAGTCCATTGTCTAGTCTATCCTTGTAAGGAAGTATATTGCTTAATTCCATTCATGGATGTCCCTTTGGGGAATTACCATAAAATAATTAAGCTCAACTAATCTTGGAAGCCATAGGTGTTACAAAAACACCTTCTCCCACTCAATTATTTAAGGCGTGTGATTAAATCGCATAGAATGATTTACCAAGTTATCTAGATGCCAATTTAGATACCTAAATCATTCAATGCATGTTCATACCAAAAGAGATATATGAGTGGCACTCCTATTCTATATGACATGTTATCATACAATAACAAATATTGTAATTTTTAAGCATAAAATAAATAGCAACAATTTTGGCCCATCCTAGAAAAACAAGTAAATTACAATGAATTTGGAATACAAGATCTTCAAGTGGCCCATCAACCATACGCTCATCCTTCGGCCTCCACCCTTGGGATTGCACGGCCCACCACCCCACAAAGGGGCTGCCATGCGCAGCCCATAAGGCTTTGCATGGCTGCCATGCGCAGCCCACCAAGCTTTGGGCTTGCCATGCGCAGCCCAATCCACTCCTAGGGTGCGCACGGTGCTCGTTCTCGGTTCCGGTTGCTTCACGTCTCTTGTATTCTTCGATGTAGAACGTGTTACAATTTAATTTAAACAAAAAAATAACTGCAGAAAATATATATATAAATTTTTTTTTTTTTTAAATCACAGCAGTAAAAATACTGCACTAAAATACTGCAGAAAAAAATACTGCACTTAAATTTTTTAATACAAAAAAAAAACTGCAGCTATTTAATACATAAAAAAAAATCCTAGCAACTACCAAGAAGGAATTATGGCGATGATAGACCACCCTTCTTGTTACAATTCCGAAACCAAAAATACATTGAAAATCTAGAGCCAAAATCGAGCAATAACAATCCACATAAAAACATATATTAATCCATACATCACATGTAATAATATATGCGAATACCTAGAGTGCCATCTCTTTCTAAACATGTTTAATCACAATAAAAAGAAATCGATCCACGTATATATACGTTAATTAATTAAAAGGGTTCAACCTAGGCTCTGATACCAATTGTAGGGAAAAATAACGTACCCGCAGCGGAAGCGAGACAAAAAAAATAGTGTTTGGGTAACTTTTAAAATTTTTCCAATTATGAACCTTAAACCCTTTTGATTAATCAAACATATATATATATATATAAGAAAGTAATAAAATATATTAATACCTCTTGTAGCGTGATCCGATTGACTTGCGTCGATGGTAATCCGCAAGATCTTCAATCCTAGCACGAACGTGGATCACCTAGGAGCGTGGTCTCCCTTTCTTTGAATTGCAAACCTGTGATTGGATTCAACAAACTTTTCTTGATCCGTTAGTCCCAAAAACAATCTAAAAGAACCTAAGATTATTCCGGTCACTTTTGAGTTCTCAATCTAATGATCGAAACTCGCGTGAACCTTAATCGATATAGTATTCACAAGCTCATAGATGAATAAGCAACTAGAATACAATCAAAGAATAATCTATGTTCTTTTTGTTCTTAGTAGAATAATAGATTTCTAGCTATGAGTTTAGAAGAAGAAGAAGAAGAAAAATTCTGCACCCTTGCCCTTAGAGCTGGCCGAAAATTATATGAATGCATATATAGGTGGCCGAAAATTTCTCTTCTTTCTTACCCTAGGGTGACCGAAATCCTTGACCAAAACTAATTAGGGTTTCCGCAATTTTACTCCTAAAATATTGGAGATTTAGTTGCACCCTAATTCCTATTTTGTTTAAGATTTCCAAACCCTAATCAAACTCAATAATCTTTTATTCCTTATTTGACTAAAATAAAAAGACTTCCTATTTGATTAAATAAATAAAATTAATTATTTATTTCCTTGTCAAACAAGTCTTTCTATTTAATTATACTATTACCAATAGTATACAAATAGGAATCATATTTCCTATTTAGAAAAGATTTGTTACTTTAATTAAACAATTAATTAATAAATTAATTAATTCTTATTTAATTAAATAATGAAAACAAAATAATATTTTAGGTTAATAACCTTGTTGCCGCCCCATATATATATTGGGCCCAAATATTATTTTCTCATTTCATTTAATCCTTTGGACTTTAAATAAAAAGCCCACATGTGAACTAGACCCATTCTTACTAAAAGAAACAAGCCCACATGTTATTCATTAATATATAAATATAATTGTGCAGCCCATTACCTAAATAATGTGCAAATTATATTCTTAATATATTAAATTGCAATTCTAGATGGACCCCAAATTGGTCCGGTAGAATATATCAAGTGATCCATGCAAGTCCGTGTGGATTGGGGATCTTGGCGGGCTATCTAAATTTAAGCTCCAATAGACATAACCTAATCACAATCAACAAATGATTCACTTAGGTCCGATCCATTAATTTTAGCTCATTCCACTAAATAGCTAAAATTGAACTCTTAAATAAAGACAGAAAAGGAAGATGCTTCCTCATTCATACCCTAGACAATCATATTGGAGATAGTGTATCCTCGTGATTAATATCAGTAATCGCCAAGAGTTCATAGACCGCCTATAACTCTCCAAGTTACCATATTTACTCATATGACCACGTTTTGAACTTGGATATTTTGACTTGTCCAGAAGCCATGTTTTCAATAGCCACTATCGAAAACTCAACGTTGAGATTTAATATCCAATTACCTCAAAACATCCATATGATGATATTATACTCTCATTTAATAAATGGAGCCACGATGTCCATATCTATAAATGAAGTCCTCTATCGATTAACAAATGAATATCACCAAACTATCGAGGATAGACTATGCGATATAATCGTACTCATTGATAGCTCAAATGATATCACCTGCAACCATAAGTCCATCATTTATCTCAGGATTAAGATAGACTCTCCGATTGTCCTGATAATGAAATTACTTTTATCTACTGACGGTTATAGATAAAGTATTTCATTGTGATCCTGTTCAATGCACCCAGTGCACTAGATCCTTTTGCTCGAAGACACTCCGATGATTTTAGACTCATCATATCTCATTTGATCCCACTCAAATGCTAGCAAAAGAATTCTACAACTTTAACAAGATAAAGGTGCCCAACCTTTAACTTAAGTTGTGAACGATATTCAAGACTAACTAAAGAATTGTGTCTACCACATACATATCCAGATGTATGAACAATTCTTCTTTTCTCTTAGTCTTTAGACCTTATGATTATTTACTTTAACAATTATTAAACTATAAATGCTATAAGATTTGTTTAAACCAGAAATCACTTTATTAATATGAATAAGATTGTTAATTACACTATTACACTCTTGCTATTGAGCATAATCCTAACAATCTCCCACTTGCGCTATAGCAAATGTGTCATATCTCTCAAGCCCATATTCTCTAGGTGCCCATCGAAACTCTTCTGAGGTAGAGCCTTTGTGAAGGGATCTGCTAGATTTTCCGCTGACGCGATTTTGGTAATCGTCACGTCACCTCTTTGAACAATCTCCCTTAAAAGATGATATTTTCTTTCAATGTGTTTACCTCTCTTGTGACTTCTTGGTTCTTTCGAATTAGCCACTGCTCCACTGTTGTCACAGTAGATAGTGATCTGCTTATTCGCACTAGGAACCACTTCCAAGTCAATCAAGAATTGGCGGAGCCAAACAGCCTCTTTGGCAGCCTCGCATGCAGCAACATACTCAGCTTCCATGGTGGAATCAGCAATACAAGATTGCTTGATACTCCTCCATATGACTGCTCCTCCTCCAATAGTAAACACAGCCCCTGATGTGGATTTTCTGGAGTCAGAATCTGATTGAAAATCAGAATCTGTATAACCAATGGGAATCAAATCCCCTCCAGAGTATACAAGCATATTATCTCTCGTTCTCTTTAGATACTTGAAAATATGCTTGACTGCCGTCCAGTGATCAGGACCAGGTTTCGATTGAAACCTGCTAACTATGCCAACAGCAAAACAAATATCTGGTCTAGTGCAGAGCATTGCATACATGAGACTTCCAACTGCCGAGGCATATGGAACTCTACTCATGAACTGCTCTTCATGCTCATTCTTAGGAACTTGTTCCTTAGAAAGCTTGATTCCATGTCTGAAAGGTAACATACCTTTCTTGGAATCCTGCATGGAAAACCTAGACAAGATTTTGTCTATGTATGAAGCTTGGGATAATGCAATCGTTCTATTCTTTCTATCCCTTAGAACTTGGATACCTAGAATAAAACTTGCTTCTCCTAAGTCCTTCATATCAAATTGTTTTGCTAACCATTCTTTTACTGATGTCAATACACCTACATCGTTTCCGATGAGTAGTATATCATCAACATAAAGAATCAGGAAAACCAACTTTTCGCCCTTAATCCTCTTGTATACACAAGGTTCGTCAAGATTCTGAATAAATCCAAAACCTTTGACAGCTTGATCGAACCTTATGTTCCAGGATCTGGATGCTTGCTTTAATCCATATATGGATTTCTGCAACTTGCATACCTTTTCCATTTGGCCCTTTTCAATGAATCCCTCTGGTTGCATCATGTAGATGCTTTCGTCAAGACTTCCATTAAGGAAAGCTGTCTTGACATCCATTTGCCAAATCTCTAGATCTAAAGATGCTGCAATGGATAAGAGTATCCTAATGGATTTAAGCATGGCCACAGGAGAGAAGGTTTCCTCGTAATCGATACCTTCTTTCTGTGTATACCCTTTAGCTACCAATCTAGCTTTAAAGGTTTCCACCTTTCCATCCATACCTCTTTTCCTCTTGTATACCCACTTGCACCCAATGGGTTTTATCCCTTTAGGCAAGTCTACAAGGGACCAGACTTTGTTATTGAACATAGATTCAATCTCAGATTGCATTGCCTTTTGCCAATGGCGACTATCAACATCCTCCATAGCTTCCTTGTACGTATAGGGATCATCGTCGTCCGGGAGATTCTCTACAGATTCTCCCAGACCGATGTATCTCTCGGGTTGTGTTCTAACCCTCCCACTACGACGAGGAATGGTAGGTTGTTGACCTTGTGTTGGATCGGAACTTACAATTGGGTTAGGTTGTGTAACCTCTCGTGGAATTGTATCTCCTGACATCTCATTCAGGACAATTCTACTTTTAGGCACAAAATCATTCATATAGTCCTTATCCAGAAATTTAGCATTTGTCGAAACAAATACTTTAAGATCTGAAGGACTATAAAAATAATATCCTTTAGTTTCTTTCGGATACCCTACAAATATACATGTTTCTGAACGGGACTCCATCTTTTCTGTCTTTCCTTTTAACACGTGCGCAGGACATCCAAATATCCTTAAGTGTCGTAAACTAGGCTTGCGCCCAGTCCACAACTTATGCGGTGTTTTAGGAACAGACTTAGATGGTACATGGTTTAGAATGTATATTGCAGTTTGTAAAGCATATCCCCAGAAAGAAATAGGAAGTGTTGAACAACTCAACATAGACCTAACCATATCCAAAAGAGTTCTATTTCTCCTTTCTGCTACCCCATTTTGTTGAGGTGTACCAAGTGCAGAAAACTGAGAAACTATCCCATTATCAATAAGATATTGCTGAAACTCACCATATAGATATTCTCCACCACGATCAGATCTCAAGATTTTTATGTGTTTCTCAAGCTGATTTTCCACTTCAGCTTTAAATGCTTTGAACATGTCAAAAGCATCCGACTTATGTCACATGAGATACACATAGCCAAATCTTGAGTAATCATCTGTGAAAGTGATGAAGTACTCATATCCACCTGTAGCTTGAATGCTCATAGGTCCACATATTCAGTGTGTATCAATCCTAAACATTCAGTGGCTCTGGCACCTTTGGCAGAGAACGTCCTTTTGGTCATTTTACCTTCCAAACAAGATTCACAAGTTGGTAGATCATTAACCTTTAAGTCACTCAAAGGTCCGTCACATACCAATCTTTTAATCCTATTAAGGTTAATATGACCTAGGCGTAAATGCCATAGGTAGGTTTCATCTTTTGATAATATTACTCTTTTATGATTAAGTTGCGTTAATTCTGTGTCTAACAAGTGAGAGATATTTCTATGCAAATAGAAAAGACCATTTTCCAATGTACCTTTGCAAACAAATTTGTCATCCTTACTAATAATAAAATTTTATTAAAAGTAACTGAATATTCAAATTTATTTAAACAAGAAACTGAAATTAAAATTTCTCTTGAATTGAGGTACATAATAAATGTCTATCAAATCTAAATGCCTACTAGAATCTAGATTAACTCTAATATCTCCCACTGCACTAGTAGACACCAACGCTCAGTTGCCTAAACGCAAGTTGATTTCATTCTTATTCAACCTTCTCCTTTCTAGAAACCCCCATAAGGAATAACAAACATGATTAGTGGCTCCAGAGTCTACGATCCAAGAATCTGTAGAATCTACCAGAAAAACATGTTTCAAGATAATTCACATTACCTTGTTCCTTCTTATTCTGAGATTTTGGACAATTACTTTTCCAATGTCTCTTTTCACCACAAAAGAAGCACTTCCTTTTGATCTTGGTTACTTTCTTGGTCTCCATGTTGGTAGGCCCAAGTTGCTTTTCTTCTATTATTCCTTGACCTTTTGACGGGTCTAAATAGTAGCAACTTTACCAACCATATGAATCTCTTCTAGAGACCTCATCATATCAGCAGCAGACCCCATTCCTTCATGCTGCTGTTGCAACACGTCAGAGATGGTAGCCATTTGGCCATCTCATTAGAGGTCTTCCACTGCTCATACTCGTCTCATTGCATTATGCTAGATTCATTATTAGGAGCAGGTGGTTTAGGAGTAGTTAGAACAAACTTATGTTTTTCACTTTGCAGCAACAACCCAATTTTCCTTTTCCATGGGACATAATTATCTCCGGTTAAAGTTTTATCTTTCAGGATGTTCATAAGTGATGGGGTCATGATTTCTTAATTAAACAAAAATTAATATAAGTAAATAATCATTATAAAGCACTTTTAAATATTTATCTTGAATTAAATGAATAACTCAATCATAAAAATTCAACGGTGATCTAACACCCATAAATGTTACGCCTCCTTTGGGAGTTCGCACCATTTACTAGTTAGACTAGGTCCCACCTAATTGTTAACATAACAATCAGCGTTTTCAATTTTAGCCTTGCAATTTTACTGACAAGAACTCTTTGGAGGATATCAATAAAATTACATTGAGTGTGTTACCAAGATATCGACCCTCAATTTTCTCTCACGAAAATCCCTCCTTTGGGAGTAGATCTCATTTGAGTCCATTGTCTAGTCTATCCTTGTAAGGAAGTATATTGCTAAATTCCATTCATGGACGCCCCTTTGGGGGATTACCAAAAAATAATTAAGCTCAACTAATCTTGGAAGCCATAGGTGTTACAAAAACACCTTCTCCCACTCAAGTTATCTAGATGCCAATTTAGATACCTAAATCATTCAATGCATGTTCATACCAAAAGAGATATATGAGTGGCACTCCTATTCTATATGTCATGTTATCATACAACAACAAATATTGTAATATTTAAGCATAAAATAAATAGTAACAATTTTGGCCCATCCTAGAAAAACAAGTAAATTACATTGAAATAGAAATACAAGATCTTCGAGTGGCCCATCAACCATAAGCTCATCCTTCGGCCTCCTCCCTTAGGCTTGCACAGCCCACAACCCCACATAAGGGGCTGCCTTGCGCAGCCAATGAGACCACACAAGGCGGCCATGCGCAGCCCACCAAGGTTTGGGCTTGCCATGCGCAGCCCAATCCACTCCTAGGGTGCGCACAGTGCTCGTTCTCGGTTCCGGTTGCTTCGTTTTTCTTCGTGTCTTCAAATCTTCAACACCCAAATATATTACAGCGATATAAAATAATAAACACTGCAGTATTCCTTTTTTTTTTTTTAATCACTGCAGTATTTTTACATAAAAAAAAAAACTGCACTTAAAAATAAAATAAAAAAAACTGCAGTAGTATTAAAAAAATACTGCACATATATAAAAAAAATAAAACCTAGCAACTACCAAGAAGGAATTATGGCGATGATAGACCACCCTTCTTGTTACAATTCCATAACAAAAATACATTGAAAATCTAGGACCAAAATCGAGCAATAACAATCCACATAAAAACATATATAAATCCATACATCACATGTAATTATATATGCGAATACCTAGAGTGTCATCTCTTTCTAAAACATGCATAATCACAATAAAAAGAAATCGATCCATGTATATATACGTTAATTAATTAAAAGGGTTCAACCTAGGCTCTGATACCAATTGTAGGGAAAAATACGTGCACGCAGCGGAAGCGAGACTAAAAAAAATGGTTTGAGTAGCTTTTAAAATTTTTCCAATTTTATGAACCTTAAACCCTTTTGATTAATTAAAGATATAAAAATAAACAAAAGATTAATACCTCTTGTCGCGTGATCCGATTGACTTGCGTCGATGGTAATCCGCAAGATCTTCAATCCTAGCACGAACGTGGATCACCTAGGAGCGTGGTCTCCCTTTCTTTGAATTGCAAACCTGTGATTGGATTAAACAAACTTTTCTTGATTCGTTAGTCCCAAAAACAATCTAAAGGAACCTAAGATTATTCCGGTCACTTTTGAGTTCTCAATCTTATGATCGAAACTCGCGTGAACCTTAATCGATATAGTATATACAAGCTTATTAATGAACAAGCAAACAATATACCATCAAAGAATAATCTATGTTCCTTTTGTTTTTAGTAGAATAATAGATCTCTAACTATGAGTTGAGAAGAAGAAGAAGAAGAAATAAAATTTCTGCACATAAACCCTTGGGCTGGCCGAAAAGCATCCATAGCCTTATATGTGGCAAATTTTCTTTTCTCTTTTTAACTTAGGGTGGCCGAAATCCTTAGCCAAAAACAATTAGGGTTGCCGCAATTACTACTCCTAAAATATTGGAGATTTAGTTGCACCCTAATTCCTATTTTGTTTAAGATTTCCAAACCCTAATCAAACTCAATAATCTTTTATTCCTTATTTGACTAAAATAAAAAGACTTCTTATTTGATTAAATAAATAAAATTAATTATTTATTTCCTTGTCAAACAAGTCTTTTAATTTAAGTACACTACTACCAATAGTATACAAATAGGAATCATATTTCCTATTTAGAAAAGATTTCTTACTTAATTAAACAATTAATTAATAAATTAATTAATTCTTATTTAATTAAATAATGAAAAAAAAAATAATATTAAATGCTATTATAGCACCTTGCCGCCCCACATGTATATATTGGGCCAAATATTGTTTTTCTTATTTCATTAAATCCATAGGACTTTAAATAAAAAGCCCACATGTGAACTAGACCCATTCTTACTAAAAGAAACAAGCCCACATGTCATCCATTAATATATAAATATAATTTAGCAGCCCATTACATAAATAATGTGCAAATTATATTCTTAATATATTAAATGCAATTCTAGATGGACCATAAATTGGTCCGGTAGAATATATCAAGTGATCCATGCAAGTCCGTGTGGATTGGGGATCTTGGCGGGCTATCTAAATTTAAGCTCCAATAGACATAACCTAATCACAATCAACAAATGATTCAATTAGGTCCGATCCATTAATTTTAGCTCATTCCACTAAAGAGCTAAAATTGAACTCTTAAATAAAGACAGAAAAGGAAGATGCTTCCTCATTCATACCCTAGATAATCATATTGGAGATAGTGTATCCTCGTGATTAATATCAGTAATCGCCAAGAGTTCATAGACCGCCTATAACTCTCCAAGTTACCATATTTACTCATATGACCACGTTTTGAACTTGGATATTTTGACTTGTCCAGAAGCCATGTTTTCAATAGACACTATTGAAAACTCAATGTTGAGATTTAATATCCAATTACCTCAAAACATCCATATGATGATATTATACTCTCATTTAATAAATGGAGCCACGATGTCCATATCTATAAATGAAGTCCTCTATCGATTAACAAATGAATATCACCAAACTATCGAGGATAGACTATGCGATATAATCGTACTCATTGATAGCTCAAATGATATCACCTGCAACCATAAGTCCATCATTTATCTCAGGATTAAGATAGACTCTCCGATTGTCCTGATAATGAAATTACTTTTATCTATTGGCGGTTATAGATAAAGTATTTCATTTTGATCCAGTTCAATGCACCCAGTGCACTAGACTCTTTTGCTCGAAGACACTCCGATGATTTTAGACTCATCATATCTCATTTGATCCCACTCAAATGCTAGCAAAAGAATTCTACAACTTTAACAAGATAAAGGTGCCCAACTTTTAACTTAAGTTGTGAACAATATTCAAGACTAACTAAAGAATTGTGTCTACCACATACATATCCAGATGTATGAACAATTCTTCTTTTCTCATAGTCTTTAGACCTTATGATTATTTACTTTAACAATTATAATATTCAACTATAAATGCTATAATATTTGTTTAAACCAGAAATCACTTTATTAATATGAAACAGATTGTTAAATACAATATTACACTCTTGCTATTGAGCATAATCCTAACATTTGATTATTCATACATTTTGCATTCATTTCATTCATTCGTTAAACACAATGAGTGGAAACGGTGGTGGCAACGAGGGTGCTTCTAGCATGAGACCTCCCCTACTCACCGGGTTGAATTATGCCTCTTGGAAAGGCAAGATGGAGTCGTACATTTGCCAAATCCATGATAGAGCATGGATGGCAGTTGAAGACGGCTACGCTTTATCGATGATGACTTCTATGGGTGGAGGAGAGGATGTACTCAAACCAAAGGCACATTGGAATGTGCAAGATTTTGAGGCATCAAAATGGAATAGAAAGGCGATGCACGCCATCCTATGTGCCATGGACGAGAATCAATATAAATTGATTCAAAACACTAGGATTGCTATGGAGGTGTGGGACATCCTAGAGATGGCTCATAAGGGAACCGAAGTGGTTAAGGACTCCAAGCTTCAAGTCCTCCAAACTCAATTTGAGTTGCTTAAGATGGAGGAGAATGAGTGCTTCAATGACTTCGAGATCAAGTTGATGGACATAGTCAACCAAAGTCATCAATTTGGTGACCCTTACTCGGATAGAAGGATCAAGCAAAAGATAATGAGATCGCTTCCCAAGAGGTTTGAGTCCAAGGTTACGGCTTTAGAGGAGAATAGTGGTTACAAGGATATGAAGCCGAGTGAGGTGATTAGGAGACTTCTAGCTTATGAGTCTAGGAAGGGACCTATCTCCACACCTCCTAAAAAGCAAAAGGGAATTGCTTTGAAAGCCTCCAAATTTGAGAAAGAGGAGAATGATGACTCGGACGATGACATGGCCTTGTTAATGAGAAGGTTCAAGAAATTTGTTAAGTCCGAGAAGAAGGGTTTTGGATCCAAGGGCCAAGACTTGAAGAAAAATGATCCTTTCAAGAAGTTTGAGCCTAGGCAAAAGAAAAACGAATGGAAAGGGATCCAATGCTATAAATGTGGTGGCATAGGACATATCGCCCCCAATTGTGGAAATTTAAAGAACAAGAAGAAGGGAAAGGTAATGGCCGCCACTTGGAGTGGAAGTGATAACTCCGATGAGAGAGATGAGTCTTCGGATGATGAAGAACTCATGGCTAACTTCATCGCCTTTGCCTCTTCCTACGAGAGCAAAGGTACTAGTGAAGAAGAGGAAGAGAGTTAAGAGGAAAATGACTCAAGTGAAGATGACTCCTCATCTAACTCCACAAATGGAAGTGTGGAGAAAATGGATCTTCAAGACTACATCACTAAGTTTGAAAGCTCAAGGATAAAGAACAAGAAAGAGATTTGAAGGTCGAAAGAAGAAAACCTTAAACTATCAACCCAAGTGGATCGATTAAGTGAAGAAGTAGTGAGATCCATGAAGAATGAAGATAAGCTAAGAGAGGAGTTAGCCAAGGAATGAAGAAGGTTTGAAGAGGGAGCTTGAAGAAGCTAAATGATCAATGACTAGGATGACCTCTAGCACCAAGAAGATTGACCACATGTTAACTGTTGGAAAGAATCCTTGTGACAAGAAAGGTCTTGAGTTTGAAGATGGCAAGGAGACCTCCACTCCTAATAAGACCGTGTTTGTCAAGAGCTTAAGCAACAAAGAAGCTTCACTGATGCAAACTCCTAGGAAAAAGATTGATATAGGATAATGCTCACATAGTGCACAAGTGAAGGTGGCGCTAAGAAGGGCTCAACCTACAAGAGCTCACCAAGCCAACTTTCCTAAACCATTGGCTCATCAAAGAAAGAGACCAATCATGCTAGCTCAACCAAGGAAGCAAGCTAGACCGGTTCAACAATGAAGAAACAATTAACCGATTTAACTACAACGACATGGGAAGGCTTCTATGCATGCACAAGGACATGGTATGATTCCTAACTTCATCCCTACATGTCATTTTTGTGGTATTGATGGTCATATTAGACTAAATTGCTTTCGTTACATTAAAATGCATAGAGTTAAAAGCATGATTGAAAAGAAATAGAATAGAGCCAAGATGCATGTTCTTAGGAATGATAGAACAAATTTGCGTGATCTTAGGACATCTACAGCCCATATACCATTGATAACTAGGAAAGAAAGTGTTTCACCTAGGTGGATTAGAAGAGATGCTTATTTTTGCTATGTTGCACAAATTGCCTTGAAGAGCAAATTCTTCTAATTTTTGGTATTTAGATAGTGGGTGCTCTAGGCACATGACGGGAAACAAGAGTTTCTTTGAGACTCTTGTCATGGATGAAAGGGGATTTGTCACCTTTGGTGATGGGTATAAAAAGAGAGTTGTAAGGAATGGAACCATCTCCATTCTCAGATTACCCTCCTTGTCCAATGCTTTATATGTTAATGGCTTGAAAGCTAATTTAATAAGCATTTTTCATCTTAGTGATGAAGGACTCTCCGTCTTGTTTAGCAAAAATGATTGCTTAATCCTATTGCTTGATGGACAAACCTTATTAAAAGGTATGAGATCTAGCGACAATTGCTATTGTCTTAAAGTTAGAGTGGTCTCTTGTAATTTGTCCATGGATAAGCAAATTGAGTTGTGGCATGAAAGACTTGGCTATATGAACTATCGGGATTTACGAATCTTAGATAAGTTCAATGTTGTGTGTGGCCTTCCCAAGCTAGGGAAGAAAGTCAATGGTGTTTATGGACCTTGTTGTAAGGTCTCATATTTTGATTGGCTTATTTCATGGAAAAACCACATATGAGGCTTGATGTAAGGGTAGCTTAGGCATTTGATGGTTGGTGATTAGCACAACCAAGGCCCTCTCAAGACCTCAAGAGAAGAAGCACCAAAGGTATTTTCTAGTGCTTACTTGCTTTGAAGAGATCTAGTTGCACACACTCACAACTCATGCATATCTCTAATACTTGTATGTTGTGTGTTTTTATATGTGTGCATTCATGTTCTTGAATATCTCTTCATGCATGTTTAAATGATTGCATCTTGTTTATTGAAATGCCATGACATGTTTAGGCATTAGGATGCAAAACCATGAATTCTATTCATGCGTGTTTTAATTGAGTGCATCTTGTTCAATGACAATGCCATGACATGTTAGGCATTAGGATGCATTCACTTCCCACACTTGCACTTCATGTTAGTTTTAAGTGTGGTGTAATTCATTTCCATTTGTGTGATCGAAAACGTCCGCACTTGCACAATAGTGTGCATGTCTTAGTGCAATGGTTGACCACTTGAGAAGGTCTCATTCTTCTCTTAGATAAATGTTATATTTGGTTTGGTTGATTGGAGTAAAGTGTCTAGTTTCAAAAGATTGGATTTCAATGATTTAAATGATTTTTAAAAATGACCTTTGTATGGTCTTGTGACCATAACTTTTTATAAAAAGTTTTAAAATGAGATTTGAAAATTTCTATACAAACTAGACACTCATACCTTTCCAACGGTATATTATTCATAATATTTCATGACCGTTTGGATTGTTTTTGAAATCTCCAAAGTGACCACCAAAACAGGGCAACTCTATTCTTATCCGTTTCTGACCTTTGGTTACTTAACTTAATTGACCATAACGTTTTCTATAGATATCGAAATGCATTCAGTAAAAATAAGTAGAAAGCAAACATCCATACCTTTCCAATGATATATTTTGACGTCGTTTGGTCATGTTTCAGAGTGCTCGAATCTTGAGCTACTGCACTGTCGCGTGTACCGCGAAAATGCCCATAGTTTTTCTATTTCTTCCAAAACGACATAGTTTCACTTGGGCACTATAAATACATAAGTTTCTCATCATTTTGAGTGCAAACCCATAAAATTAAACCCTATAGAGAGAGGCTCCATATTCTTGAGAGAGAAAGCACCAAGATTGCTTCTTTTACTTTCTAAACCCAAAACCCATCTCCATCTTGCTTCATTCAACATCATTTGAGCATGGGTCTTCTTCAACACACATGATAAGGTATGTTGAACACTATTATCTTACATAATTAGTGTTTTTACTTATCAATTTTATCTTATCTATAACTTGTATGTGTTTAGATTAATTTCTACATACATGATTGAGATTATGTGTTGATTGGGTTATTTTGTGATAGCTAGGCTTTAATGGTAATATGTTGATGAGGTCATTTTGGTACTCAACAAAATGATATTTTAATTTGATCTTTTGAAAACCATTTTTTAGCCACTTAAAATCCTTTAAGATATAAATTTCTAGCAAGTGGTAAGCAAGTTCATTCCACAGGGAGATGGAGTGATGTGTTAGATAAATTGACTAATCTTAAACAAAATAAAATAAATCATTGAATGTGATAGTCGTGTGGTTTCATAAACCACCAAATTTGCTACAAAAATAAACATACAAAAATGATAGGAAAAAGAGAAGACTCAACAATCTTGATAAGTGAAGTGGTGAAAACAATTAATAAAGATGCTAGGTGATAGATTGAGTTACTAGTGAATGTGGGTAATGCCTTCAAAGCCTTATTAATGGACAAATCTCATATATGATAACCATTTGATTTCTAAATTGTGTTTATGTCATAACTATGAACACTAAACAACTTCCCACCAAGATGCCTAACCGATTAAGGAGTGGGGGTCAAGATGGGATTGGTTGGTTTCAAATAGAGGTTTAGACTTGTGTGGTTGATATACCTTCCACTAGTCTATCCTAATCACTAAGTTCTTTAACCAATCAAGGGTGTCAATCCAAGATTAGTTTCATAACTAATCATCCCACATAAGAGTATGATCTACTAGTGATATACAATGCAAATCATATAATATGTAGAATCTAAATATAAAGTGAATAGAAATCATATAAAGATTCAATTACAAAAATCTTAGCAAAATACCCACAATCACAAGTTCCTCAAATCTATCCCCTAGATTAGGGGTTTAGTTACACATAGTTACAATCTAATAAAAAGAACTGATAGGTAAGGAAATCACCCTTAGGTCTCCTTCTTTAGTGCTTGCTCCTTCTTCTCCTTAGATTGCTCCTTGTGAAAAGAATGGTGGAAGAGGGATGTGTCTTAATAGATGGTGTCTAATGGTGAGTGACAACATTTTCCAATCCTTGACTTTGAACCTCAATACAACTATCTTTGTCATTATCTTGACTAGATTCACTACTAGCCACATCAATAGGTGCAATAATGTCATTAACAAGATTTTCATTAGGTTCATTGACATCATTATCATCACACAAATTAAGCATGCTAAGGTCATCTATCTTAACATTTATAGATTCCATAATAGCCTTAGTATTCAAGTTGAACACTCTATAAGCACGACTATTAATAGCATATCCAAGAATGAGACTAACATCACTTTTAGCATCAAACTTTTCCAAGTGATCTCTATCATTCAAAATATAACATTTACTCCCAAAAGTGTGGAAGTAACTAACATTAGGCTTTTTGCCCTTCCATAGCTCATAGGACGTTTGTTTTATGTTGGGCCTTCAGAAAACTCTATTCCACACATAACAAGTGGTATTGACCTCTTCGGCCCAAAGGTTTCTAGGGACTTTCTTGCTATTGAGCATGACCCCAGCCATCTCTTGCAAGACACGGTTTTTCCTCTCAATAACTCCATTTTGTAGAGGAGTTCTAGGTGCTAAGAACTCATGAGAAATCCCTAAACCATCACAAAACTCACTAAATTTAGCATTTTCAAATTCCGTCACATGATCACTCCTAATACGACATATTTTCTTGATATCAAGAATTTTTTCATTTTGAACTTGATTACAAAACTTTTTAAAGTAATCGAAAGCCTCGGTCTTGTTTCTAAGAAAATAAACCCAAGTAAACCTAAAGTAATCATCAACGCATACAAAAATGTACTTTTTGCCATTGATGCTCTCAGTTTGAATTGGCCCCATTAGGTCCATATGCACAAGCTCTAAAGGTCTCTTGGTAGCTATATAAGAGTTCTTTTTTGTGAGGCATTTTGGTTTGTTTACCTAATTGGCAAGGTTCACAAACAACCTCTAGCTTTTTACCAAGATTAGGAAGACCTCTAACAATGCCATGTTTTTCAAGCCTTTTTAAGTCTTTAAAATTCATGTGACCCAAACGTTAATACCACAAATCAAGCTTGTTGCACTTATGCGCCATGTTGCAAGTTACATGATCTATTTCAAGACAATAGCAATTGTCTATAGACCTTTTGACTCTTAGGACAACGTTGTCCTTTTTATCAATTATAGTGCACACATCTTTATTAAAGCTAACTTCCTTAAAGATTTCACACAAGTGAGTGATGCTTATAAGATTAGCTTGTAACCCATCAACATACAAAGTATTGTGAAGTTTAGGCAATCCGGGGATACATATAGTTCCCTTGCCAAGAACTTGCTTCTTGGTGCCATCACCAAAGGTGACCCACCCTCCATCCTTTAATACAAGATTCTTAAAGAATTCTTTGTTCCCGGTCATGTTCCTAGAGTAACCGCTATCTAGGAATCAAGAGTAGGAGGAGTTGACATGCAAAGCATATTGTGCAACTAGACATTTAGGTGTGTCTTTTCTAACCCACACACTTTTCACAACATGCTTTTCACTCTTAACTTTTTCATGCTTTGACTCAATGTCAGATTTTTTGACATGCACCTTGACCTCATTGGTCACATTTTCAAAAATATCGAACAAAGAATTATCAACTTTCTTATGCAAAGTAGAGTGAAGCATAACACAAGATTTAACAAGCAAGTCATCAACAAGATTCTTCACAACATGCTTTTCCAAGGTCTTCCTAGTTCTAGTAATAAATCCATACATGGATGATTGCCTAGGACCATTCGAAGTAATATCATGAAAAACATTATGAAGTTTGCATTTCCGAATATATTCAAAGCACCTAGGTCGAATATGTCCTATCATATTACAATGATGACAAATAGGTATGAATTTGAGAAATTTACCATTTGCATTTTCTTCCAAAACACTTGATGCTAGGTTTTTAGTTTGTGTTGGCATAAATTCCATATCAAAACAATTTTTTTCTTGTATTAGATTAATGGTCATAGGTTGATTATTTGAAGCTTCAAAGAAAGATGTGGCCAAAAGATCAAGCAAGAAGGAGCCTTTGAAGGGGAATGGACTACATTGCATAATTAAGGTAATATAGACCTCATTCTTCTTCAAGGCAATAGGCACACACACACAAATCATTTATATGTGTCCCTGTATTGTTGTGCAACAATTATATAGCACATTCACATGTTTTTACATGCTCATACATTGAACTCAAATTCTCATACATTGTAGAATTGCATGTTCTAAGACTATGTTTAGGAAACGGCATACATGTGTGACATTGTGCTTATATGTTTATATTTTACTATTTTTTGACTTGAACATGATCTGTTATGGTTCCTTATTGAGTCCTGGTCATTTCAGTTACTCATACATTTGATTTTGAGTCCAAACGATGTAGCTACGTTACTTTTTGTTCTCATTCTTTGAGTTGTGTTCGTTCTCGTTTTCTGAGATGAATTCTCAACCTTTGTCAAAGTTTTATAGTCATCGTTGTACACGAGGGAGTCACGATTCATAATCCAAAAATAGATTTGAAATCGGAGTTCGAAGGCCCGGATACAGTCAAAGAACGCGAACGCGAGCGGAGCGCGGGAGGAACAAGCAAGGCCATGCTTGCTGTCCACGTGTGAGCCACGTGTGACACACGGGCTGGACAGCTCTCTGTCCATGTGTGTCACACGCGGTCCACACATGGATTGCCACATGTTTGCTCCTTATTGGGTGGCTTCACTCTCTCTCTTGCTTCCTTTTAAATATTTCCATTCCCTCCCATTTTCAAGTAAGAAGAAAGAAAGAAGAAAAAGATAGAAATTGTCCAGAATTTTTCTCCAAAATTTTCTCACCTTCCAAACACTATAACTTCCTCATACGAAGTCGAATTTGAGTGATTCAAATTGGAGATTGTTTGTAATTAAGTCCTCTACCTTTTCCAAGTGATCTTGTAGTCATTTGATTGAGTTTTCAAGGTGTTCTACCCAGAAAAACGTGACAGCTCGTGATTTGGAGGTATTAACTTTATCTTTGTGATTTCTTCTTTTATAACCTTCAATTTGGTTGGGGTTCCTTCTTCTATATGTATGTATATTCTTAGTGAATGCTATTAAGAAAGATAGCTTCATAATCAATCTTAATCAAAAGTCTAATTAAAGACAATTGTGAACTAGAATTTTTGATTCTATGATTTTCACATGTTTGAGAGTTGTATTGTGATTAGATTGACATCTAGGATTGTTTAAGACTAGATTAAATGATTTCATGATTGATAATCCTTGAAATGTGTTTTGATCATTTGATTGATGAAATCTAGGATTAAGGCTCTTGTATGCGTTTTTAGAGATATCTAGGATTTAATTAATTTATCGATATATCCTTTCTCTAAATCTTTGGCTAGATTACTCATTGAATACATTCTATGTTTCTGGCATTTATTTGTATGTTTATAACATCTTGAATTTGTGCTTCATGATTATGATGTATTCAAGTGTTATATGTGTGAATGGAACTATGAGCTTTGTATTTAGGTGTTTTCACTTGCTCTAGGTTTAATTCATGTTTTTTGCATCTAGACTTTTATTCTTGTGTACTAACTTGTTTAGGTCTAGTTGTTCCATAGAATATATTGATCATATGTTCTATGTTGTGTTGATTGTGATTTGCATCATTTGCATCACTTAGATCATTTGCCTTGAGGAAAGGTTAAAGTCTCTTTCAAAGTGAGTGAAGCTGTGTATTGAGCAATAAGTCTTGGCTAGGAATGAGTTTCGGATAGCAAAGCGAAAGTCTTAGCAAGGAGTTGCGAACTCCGGATGGTTGAGCTAAGGGAGCTTAACTAGGATCCTAGTGATCTAGATTGCTAAGCAAAGGAATCTTCCTAGAGGCTTGAAAGCCTTGGATAGGAAGTTGCTTCCTAGAGGTGTAGAACACACCTAGGAGCGTGGTCTCCCTTTTTCTTTGAATTGCAAACCTGAGATGGACAAACAAACTTTTCTTTTCTTTTGTTAGTCACAAAACAATCAAAAGAAGACTAAGATTATTCCGGTCACTTTTGAGTTCTCAATCTAATGATCGAAACTCGCGTGAACCTAAATCGATGTTATACACACAAGCTTATTAATGAACAAGCAATTAGTGTACCATCAAAGAATAATCTATTCACTCTTTTTGTTTTTAGTAGAATAAAATTTCTTTCTATGAGTTGAGAAGAAGAAGAAGAAGAATTGTTTCAAGCACCACTACACCTAACCTTTTGTGGCTGAATTCTCTCTCTTTTTTTATTTAGGGTGGCCGAATTCTTTCTCCCAAAAGCATTAGGGTTGCCGCAATTTTCACTCCAAAAATATAGGAGTTTTGGTTACACCCTAATTCACTTTTAGTTTATTAAGAGTTCAAACCCTAATCCAACTCATAGATATTTTTATTCTCTTATTTGACTAAATTAAAAAGACTTCTTATTTGATTAAATAAATAAAATTATTTATTTATTTTCTTGTCAAACAAGTCTTTTAATTTAAGTATACTACTACCAATAGTATACCTTTAGGAATCATATTTCCTAATCAGAAAAGATTTGTTTCTTAATTAAACAATTAATTAATTCTCATTTAATTAAAACAATGAAACAAAATAATATATTAGGTTTAATATACACCTAGCCGCCCCACTTATAAATATTGGGCCATATATTATTTTCTTATTTCATTTAATCCATTGGACTTTAAATAAAAAAGCCCACATGTGAACCAGACCCATTCTTACTAAAAGAAACAAGCCCACATGCCTTTCATTAATATATTAATATAACTGAGCAACCCATTAAATAAATAATGTGCAAATTATATTCTTAATATAATAAATGCAATTCTAAATGGACCCATAATTGGTCCGGTAGAATATATCAAGTGATCCATGCAAGTTTGTGTGGATTGGGGATCTTGGCGTGCTATCTAAATTTAAGCTTCAATAGGCATAACCTAATCACAATCAACAAATGATTCACTTAGGCCCGATCCATTAATTTTAACTCATTCCACTAAAGAGCTAAAATTGAACTCTTAAATAAAGACAGAAAAGGAAGATGTTCTTCATTCATACCCTAAACAATCATGTTGGAGATAGTGTATCCTCGTGATTAATATCAGTAATCGCCAAGAGTTTATAGACCGCCTATAACTCTCCAAGTTACCATATTTACTCATATGACCACGTTTTGAACTTGGATATTTTGACTTGTCCAGAAGCCATGTTTTCAATAGACACTATCGAAAACTCAACGTTGAGATTTAATATCCAATTATCTCAAAACGTCCATATGATGATATTATACTCTCATTTAATAAATGGAGCCACGATGTCCATATCTATAAATGAAGTCCTCTATCGATTAACAAATGAATATCACCAAACTATCGAGGATAGACTATGCGATATAATCGTACTCTTTGATAACTCAAATGATATCACTTGCAACCATAAGTCCATCATTTATCTCAGGATTAAGATAGACTCTCCGATTGTCCTGATAATGAAAATACTTTTATCTACTGACGGTTATAGATAAAGTATTTCATTGTGATCCAGTTCAATGCACCCAGTGCACTAGATTATTTTGCTCGAAGACACTCCGATGATTTTAGACTCATCATATCTCATTTGATCCCACTCAAATGCTAGCAAAAGAATTCTACAACTTTAACAAGATAAAGGTGCCCAACCTTTAACTTAAGTTGTGAACAATATTTAAGACTAACTAAAGAATTGTGTCTACCACATACATATCCAGATGTACGAACAATTCTTCTTTTCTTATAGTCTTTAGACCTTATGATTATTTACTTTGACAATTATAATATTAAACTATAAATGCTATAAGATTTGTTTAAACCAGAAATCACTTTATTAATATGAAGAAGATTGTTAATTACAATATTACACTCTTGCTATTGAGCATAATCCTAACAGTCTTGGCTAGGAATGAGTTTCAGATAGCAAAGCGAAAGTCTTAGCAAGAAGTTGCGAACTCCGGATGGTTGAGCTAAGGGAGCTTAACTAGGATCCTAGTGATCTAGATTGCTAAGCAAAGGAATCTTCCTAGGGGCTTGAGAGCCTTGGATAGGAAGTTGCTTCCTATAGGTGTAAAACACACCTTGGATAGGGAGTATGCTTAGTGATTCACTAGCCCGAGGGTAGATTAGGATTTGATAGCTTGAGGTGGATATCATAGAGTTGATAGCCTTGAGTGTGTATGTCCTTTTCATATAATGGATTTGCTTTGCCGGTGGTTGTGGATTTAACCCGTGGATGTTTCCTCTTCTACATATGTTGTATGTAACAAGCTAACATATGTTGTATGTAAAGATACCTTGAGGGACAAACATAAGTTTGTTCAAGGGATTGAAATTAGGCGAAAAACCTATTCACCCCCCCTCCCTCTAGGTACGCTTTAAGCAATTTAACAATGTTTGTTTACTTTCACTTGGTTTTCTCACATTTTTACCTCTTTGATGTGCAACCTTTGATGCTCCAATTTTTGCCTTTGAAGTAGATGCAATTTGACTTCGATCTTGTTGTGATCTTCCATTCAAGATCCTTGTTGTCGTAGAGGCACCTCCGGTAGCTTTCTTTGCTTTACCTTGAGAGAGAGTACTTACATTTGATTCAACACTTGCTTTGACAAAAATAAATTAGTTAGATGAAGGAGTCTCCTTCTCATTGATATAACCCAAACCTCGTTTGTCACATGGATGCTTACCACTTTTAATAAGGGTTTCAACTTTGTTAGAACTAGATGACATCTTGTGAATCATCCTATTAGCCTCATTAAGTTTATCATTAAGCATCCTATTTTTAATGACATATTTTTCTAAGATGTCATCACTTTTCCTAACATCTTCCCTTGATTTATTAAGCTATTGTTTATACTTTTTTCTCTTGAGTTAAGTGCTCACTAAGTTTGGCTTTAAGCATGTCTTCTAGCCTTTTAGCACTAACAAGAGAATTATCCCTTTGCTCAATTTCTTTCTTCAAGATACTAAGTCTATCATTGCAATCTTTTAAGTTCATTTCTAGACTTAGGATCTTGTCTTTAAGTTCATTGAATTCTTTTGAGCTTAGTCTATGATTCTCTAACTCCTTATTGTGAGACACACTAACTTTAGATAAGCATTCATTTTCAAGAATAAGATCATTGATCTTTTTCTCATCCAAGTCAATATGCTAAATAAAAAAAGCCACATAGGATCACACTTCCTTAATCATGATTATCACAAATAAAACAAAAACACTACAAAGAAAGGATCTATCTAAGTGCGTCTAGACACCCACTCTGATACCAATTGAAATTCCCTTAAAGCAATAGTGTTTTATACCTAGAAGGGGGGTGGGGGTGGGGGTGTGGGGGTGTGAAAAGGTATAGTTCTAAATTCTTCCAATATTAAAAATGCGGAATATAAGAATGAAATGAATACTTGAAATGATATAGCAATTGTATAGAAATAATCAATACATGTGAATCATCAATACACAAGAGAATCAATACAAGTAAAATATGGAAGATAACAAAAACTTAAAGCCAAAAATGGACACAAGTTATTTTAACGTGGTAAAACTGAAAGTTCACAAATACAATGGGTGTGTTCAATATATATTAATCTAGAGGGGGGGGGGGGGTGTGAATAGATTTTAACAATATTACCCAATTTTCGCGTTTAGTCAATTTACGAAAATACCCCAATCTAGTCAATACAATATATCAAGTGTAATATGGTGCGGAATTATAAATGACACTTGATATTTATGTGGAAACCCTCACGGGAAAAACCACGGGCTGGTAAGTGCGCCACACTCGAACCTCGAATCCACTAATTGAAATGGAGTTTACAACCTATGTAGACCTCATCTAACACTCCGGTCTATAAACCCCCACTTCTACCACGCGGGCCTTTAAAAGTGGCTCTAGTCCAATTTGCTTGTGTGACCACCTAATCCTGGTGTCCGACCTAATCCCAGTCTATCACACAAGACTTCAATTGCTTGTGATCTAAGCAACCTAATCCCGGAAGCTACACGCAAGACTTACTTCTCAATGAAGAGATTACAACCTATGTGAATATATATAATACTCAACAAATGCAATGAGAGCTAGGCAACTTTATATGCTTATCTAGGATGATTAGATGGCAACAAATGCAATCCTAGATATCAATAGCTAAATGACATGTCATAAAGCTTAGCAAATCATAGCTTCAATAACCTAGATGTTGCTATCAAAATACAACACTCAAACATGTCAACACAACAAGCTCTATTTTGTATCTAGAATATATTCTAAGAGCATACAAATAATATAAGAGATTTCTTTGATAAATAAAACACTAAACTTAGATAAGATTAGTGAAGAATATACCAAAGGATGTGTGTTGAGCAAAACCCATTCAAATAAGCAAACTAACTATGCTAGAAAATGCTTAGATGATCTTTGATGCACATGTATGTGGTTTGAGTGTATAAAAATGAGTTATTGATTTGATTTTCTCTCAAATATCTCTCTTTGAAGCTTAGGGTTCTTTAGAGTCAGAGAACTAAGTTAGAGAAAAGAGAAAGTACGATATTTATAGACATCAAGAACAGGGCACGTGAAAAGACAAGTATGCCCTTGAAATCACCGATCGACGGTTTCATTCTGCTGTCGTGGCCGTAGAATTGAACCGCCGAATTGAACCCGAGAAGCAGGGGATCATTTGGCAACCAGATTCGACGGTCAACGAAACCGCCGATCAAAACCCAAAAAGAAACCGACCTAAAATATCTAATTTGGCAGTTTCATTCGGCAGTTTCGAAACTGTTGATTAAACCGCCGAACAGAGACCGAGAATAATAAATGCATCAGGTCTAATTGGCGGTTTTGATTCGGCGGCCTGGCCGCCGATCGTAACCGCTGATCTAATCCAGAGCTCTCTGGAATCAAACGGCGGTTTCCATTCGGCGGTCATGGCCGCCGATTAAACCGTCGTTTCACCACTGATGGTGAAACCAAAGGAGAAGCCAAGGGCATTCTCCGAAGGCGATCTTCACCCAAAACCAAGCACATAATCGTGCAAGCGTGGACGTTTCCGAACATATTCGGGAAACGAATTACAAGGCACTAAAACACACACCAAGAAATAACAAACAAAGTGCTAGTGTGAAAAGTGACATTTGAAGAAAATGCACACAAAAGTAAAGCATACATATGCAAACATTACAAGTGAGTGTTTGCAACTAAATCTCTTCAATAAGAAAATAAGCACATAAGATATACCTTTTGAGTGCTTGGAACCTTGAGGTCTTGAGAAGGGCCATTGAGCATGATCACCTATCACCTAAGCTACCCTTTACAAACAACCCCAATATGTGGTTTGCTCACAAAATAAGCCAATCAAAAACCGGGAATCCTTACAATCTCCCCCTTTGGCTATTTCATGACAAAACCACCACTCACATTGATTCCTCACAACAAAATAGAAACTACGGGTCTACAATGATTTTCTACATTACAAAGAGATATAAAAAATAAAATCTCGAAGCCTTCAATCTCTTGTAGAACAATCAATCCTTGAAAACAAGGTTTCTATATTTTCCAATACACATAAATGTGAGATTAATCATGTGAGATAAACTAGCATTTGCATTTAAGTAAGTTAAGCACAACATTATGCAATGTATGTGAATGCAATGCTCCCCCTCAATGGGTTACTCCCCCTCAATATGTAATCTCCCCAACATGCACGAATTGCCACAACAATTTAGCAACTCCCCTTACCACATTCTACTCCCCCTTTTTGTCATGATATAGGCAAAGGAGTAGTCCCCAACAAGGTCACTCATAGCAAAGAGAGATAGTAGCATACAAGATATTTACATATTCATATAAGTCACTTATGCTACTCAATCAATTGGAGAGAAACAAGGAGATTTATTTTGATTAAAATGTGTGAATCAAAAATGCTTTGCATACAAGACATGTAGCATTCAAGTCCAAAATACAATGGTTTTTGGCAAAGCAAATGACAAAGGTTTTTAATAAGAATTCAAACCAATTTCACCAATGTCATGATAGAAGCAAAGATATAGAGAATTTATTGATTTTCAATTTAATAAACACTATATCCAACTTTATAAGCGAAACATGGCATGAGCGACTTTGCACCCTATTTGATATTTCCGGATATGAAACCCGTATGATAGTAGCCATGTTCAACAAATAAAGAAAGAGAGACTTTTGGATTGAACATCCTTTGAATGGATACAAGATCCTTTTTCATTTGAGTCTCATAAGCTTTTTCACACAAGTTTTGCATTTAAGAATTATGCAATCATCAATTCATGCTTTTTCATTTGAGCATGTCATTTGAATTTCATGCTTTTCAAATGGCATTTAGCATGTCAATAAAAGAATCATTATGTCATGGAAATAACTATAGGTCATTCAAATCATACTTCCTATGTAGATTTCCTAGTCCAAAAATGCATGTTTGAACATAAATATGACATGAATTGAAAACAAAGCAAGGTTCACACTTATTGGGATAAAAAAAAACATATATACATATGTGCAACCAAGCTTACTCAAGCAATCAACAAGAAGCATAAGATCTTTAAAATATTTTGCATGCATCAAGTATGCAAAAACTCTCTTTGCTTGAGTTCCCCATATGGGGTCAAAAACCACCCTTCAACAATGAAGGTCATGAGGTCCTATGGACCTACCAAGTCCATTGGACTTGATTGAACCTTTGTGAGACTTGTTAGTCTCGTAGCAAGCGGGTTCATTAATTTTTCTTATCCACTTAGGTGATATAGTTTTCTTCCTAGTGGACAAAGGTTCTAGAGCTTTAGAAGTTAAAGGATCATGCAAATGAATTTCTTCCTTTATGTGATCATGCATTCTAACTCTAGCCTTTCTCTTTTCTATCATGCTTTTAACTCTACACATTTGAATGTAATAAAAGCAACTTGGTCTAATGTGACCATCAATTCCACAAAAATGACAAGTGGGAATAAAGTTAGGTATCATACCATTCCCGTGTGCATGCTTTGGTTCATTCCCATGTCTTTGTGGTTGTCTTGGTAGTTGGATAGGATCTCTTCTTCTTTGTTGTTGACCAAGACAATGTTGCTCGTTTAATTGAGCTTGCATGATAGGTGTCTTCCTTTCGTGGATCTTAGGTTGAGGGAAGTTAGCATGAGGAGTCTTTTGAGGTTGAGCTTGAGCTTGACCATTTAGTGCCACCTTTACTTTGGCACTTCTTGAACACTCTCCTAGGGTGTTGAGGAGGAGGAGACTTCTTGAAGTCCATGCTCTTGACAAAGGTTATATTGCTTGAGGAGGAAGCTTCCTTGTCATCAAAGTAGCCAATACCTCTCTTGTCTATTGGCCTTTTTCCAACTCCCAACATACGATCAAGCTTCTCGGTGCTTGAAGACATCTTAGCCATTGTGGCTCTAGCTTCTTCAAGCTCTCTCTTCAAATCCTCTTCATTCCTCTTAGACAAAGCTAGCTTATATCTTAGCTTGTCTTCATCAACCATGGATTTTACCACTTCTCTACTCAAGCGGTCTACTTGTGTTGAAAGCTTAAGATTTTCTTCCTTCAAATGTTAAATCTCATTCTCATTCATTATGCTATAGCTTTCAATCCTTTTCGAGTAGTCTTCACGATCCATTATCTCCACATTTCCATTTGTGGAGTGAGATGACAAATTCTCAACAATTGAGTCATCTCCTACATTCTCCATCTCATCAATGGAGTCATCTCCTTCATCAAGATCATCAAATTTGTCTCTTGATGAAGTATGAGCCATATCCCAATGAGTAGCTACACCAATCACCTCTAGAGCTACTTCTTCATATATTTCTTCTATGGGATCACTAGTCAAAGCAACTTTGCCATCTTCTTCAACTTCAACACGGGTGGCTCCAAAAGCCGTGTAATTAGTGGCAAGCTCTTCTTCACTTGAAGGATCTTCTTCACTTTCATCCTCACTCAATGAGATGGCCATTGCTTTTCCTTTCCTTCTATCTTTCAAGTTACTACACTCAAAGGAGATGTGCCCGAATCTTCCACATTCGTAGCATTGAATCCCCTTTGATTGTTTTGGCTCGTCATCCTTGAGTTTGACCTTCTTCTTAAGGTCATTTCCCTTGGAGCCAAAATCCTTCTTCTCGAACTTGACAAATTTCTTGAATCTTCTCATCAACAAAAACAAGTCTTCGTCCAAGTCATCATCAACCTCCTTCTTGACATGCTCCGAAATCTTCAAAGCAATATTCTTCTTTATCTTAGAAGGTAAGGTGATAGACTTTCTAGACTCATAGGCTAGAAGTCTTCCAATGACTTCACTCGGCTTCATATCCTTATACCCATCATTCTCTTCTAAAGCCGTTACTTTGGACTCGAACCTTTCGGGGAGAGATCTCATAATCTTCTGCTTGATTCTCCTATCCGAATACGGGTCTCCAAGTTGATGGCTTTGATTCACAATGTCCATCAATCTTACTTGGAAGTCATTGAAGTGCTCATGCTCTTCCATCATAATGGTCTCAAAACTAGTTTGGAGAACTTGTAGTTTAGAATCCTTGACAACTTCGTTTCCTTCATGAGCCGTCTCTAGGATTTCCCACGCCTCTTTAGCAATCCTAGTAATTTGAACCAACTTGTATTGGTTATCATCCATGGCACATAGGATGGCATGTATCGCCTTCCTATTCCACTTAGATGTTTCAAACTCTTGCACGTTCCATTGTGCCTTCGGCTTGAGAACATCTTCTCCTCCTTCAATAGGAATTATCATAGGTGGAACGTATCCGTCTTCAACTGCCATCCATGCCCTATCATGGATTTGGCATAAGTACGCTTCCATCTTCCCCTTCCATGAGGAGTAATTATCGCCAGTGAGCAACGGTGGCCTCACGCTCGATGCTCCCTCTTTGCTCATCCCGAAATCACTCATAGTGTTTGGATGAATGCAAATGAGATGAATGCAAAATGTATGAAGAAATCAAACAATCACATACAATTCAATACACACCAAAAGTGAGCAAGGATCACCTAATTATATCTAGGAACCCGCTCTGATACCAATTGAAAGTTCACAAATACAACGGGTGTGTTCAATATATATTAATCTAGAGGGGGGGTGAATAGATTTTAACAATATTACCCAATTTTCGCGTTTAGTTGATTTACAAAAGTACCCCAACCTAGTCAATACAATATATCAAGTGTAATATGGTGGGAAATTATAAATGACACTTGATATTTACGTGGAAACCCTCACGGGAAAAACCACGGGCTCGTAAGTGCGCCACACTCGAACCTCGAATCCACTAACTGAAACACTCCGGTCTATAAACCCCCACTTCTACCGCGCGGGCCTTTAAAAGTGGCTCTAGTCCAATTTGCTTGTGTGACCACCTAATCCCGGTGTCCGACCTAATCCCGGTCTATCACACAAGACTTCAATTGCTTGTGATCTAAGCAACCTAATCCCGGAAGCTACACGCAAGACTTACTTCTCAATGAAAAGATTACAACCTATGTGAATATATATAATACTCAACAAATGCAACGAGAGCTAGGCAACTCTATATGCTTATCTAGGATGATTAGATGGCAACAAATGCAATCCTAGATATCAATAGCTAAATGACATGTCATAAAGCTTAGCAAATCATAGATTCAATAACCTAGATGTTGCTATCAAAATACAACACTCAAACATGTCAACACAACAATCTCTATTTTGTATCTAGAATATATTCTAAGAGCATACAAATAATATAAGAGATTTCTTTGATAAATAAAACACTAAACTTAGATGAGATTAGTGAAGAACATACCAAAGGATGTGTGTTGAGCAAAACCCATTCAAATAAGCAAACTAACTATGCTAGAAAATGCTTAGATGATCTTTAATGCACATGTATGTGGTTTGAGTGTTTAAAAATGAGTTATTGATTTGATTTTCTCTCAAATATCTCTCTTTGAAGCTTAGGGTTCTTTAGAGTTAGAGAACTAAGTTAGAGAAAAGAGAAAGTATGATATTTATAGACATCAAGAACAGGGCACGTGAAAAGACAAGTATGCCCTTGAAATCACCGATCGACGGTTTCATTCTGCGGTCGTGGCCGCAGAATTGAACCGCCGAATTGAACCTGAGAATCAGGGGATCATTCGACGACCAGATTCGGCGGTCAACGAGACCGCCGATCAAAACCCAAAAAGAAACCAACCTAAAATATCTAATTTGGTGGTTTCATTCGGCGGTTTTGAAATCGCCAATTAAACCGCCGAACAGAGACCGAGAATAATAAATGCATCAGATCTAATCGGCGGTTTGGATTTAGTGGCCTGGCCGCCGATCGTAACCGTAGATCCAATCCAGAGCTCTCTGGAATCAAATGACGGTTTCCATTCGGCGGTCATAGCCGCCGATTAAACCGCCATTTCACCACTGATGGTGAAACCAAAGGAGAAGCCAAGGGCATTCTTCGAAGTTGATCTTCGTGCAAAACCAAGCACATAATCGTGCAAGCGCGGACTTTTCCGAACATATTCGGGAAATGAATTACAAGACACTAAAACACACACCAAGAAATAACAAACAAAATGCTAGTGTGAAAAGTGACATTGGAAGAGAGTGCACACAAAAGTAAAGCATACATATGCAAACATTACAAGTGAGTGTTGATCAAGCCAAAATTGGTATGATTTTGGCCCTCATTTCCGATTCTTTTAGCTTGATTCTTGGGCATTTCCCCGTGTTTAATGTTGTTAAATTGAGTGTTTCAGGTTTTATTAGGTTTCAGAAGCAATTGAGATGAAAGTGGAGGACTTGTGCGAAAATGTCTCACAAATAGGAAGAAACAGGGCATTTTCGCCACTTGGACATGAGAGGTCGCTACATGGGCGCCATGGCGATAGACGATTCTTCAAAGACATCAGAAGGTCGCCATTTGGGCGCCACTTGGTCTCCATGGCGACAAAAAGTCCCCAAATGAACCAGGTGGGGTCGCCATGGTGACCTCCCTTGCAAATGGCGACCTAGTTTAGTCAAGGCATGGTTGCCACTTAGGGTCGCCATGGCGACCTTGATGTTGCAAGTGGCGACCTCCTTACATTTGTAAGGTCACCACTTATGGTCGCCATGGCGACCTAGAGGTGCAAGTGGCGACCTCTACACAAATTGCTCATGGTCGCCACTTGCCAAATGACGAGAAAGATGGTTTTCGTGGCGACCTTCTCATCTAACCGTTTTACGCACCAAGGTCGCCATAGCGACCAAATAGCAAACAAGGCGCCACCTCAGCGAATCAAGCAGTTATCAGTACATGTCCAAGAGTGCATATATATATAATGTCCCTCCATCTTCAACATAATCGAAGATCAGAGAAAAATACAAAGAACACATCTGAGATCTAGTTCTATCATCCATGGCACACCATTCCTCATCCTCCATTTCTCTCCTTGAACTCATCTAATCCATCCAACCCTCAACACAAAACCTTGATTACTTCACTACATCATTCCTCATCCCACCATTTCTCCACCAAAATCCTTAGTCATTTCCCACCAAAACACCCACATTCCAAGACATATCCTCTACTTCCATTCCTTGCATCTAGGAGCATAGAGGAGAATTGCAGGGAAAAATAACGTACCCGCAGCGGAAGCGAGACAAAAAAAAATAGTGTTTGGGTAGCTTTTAAAATTTTTCAAATTATGAACCTTAAACCCTTTTGATTAATCAAACATATATATATAAGAAAGTAATAAAATATATTAATACCTCTTGTAGCGTGATCCGATTGACTTGCGTCGATGGTAATCCGCAAGATCTTCAATCCTAGCACGAACGTGGATCACCTAGGAGCGTGGTCTCCCTTTCTTTGAATTGCAAACCTGTGATTGGATTCAACAAACTTTTCTTGATCCGTTAGTCCCAAAAACAATCTAAAAGAACCTAAGATTATTCCGGTCACTTTTGAGTTCTCAATCTAATGATCGAAACTCGCGTGAACCTTAATCGATATAGTATTCACAAGCTCATAGATAAATAAGCAACTAGAATACAATCAAAGAATAATCTATGTTCTTTTTGTTCTTAGTAGAATAATAGATTTCTAGCTATGAGTTTAGAAGTAGAAGAAGAAGAAGAAGAAAAATTCTGCACATTAGCACTAGGGGGTGGCCGAAATCTATATGTGGTCTTATATAGGTGGCAGAATGTTTCTCTAGGGTGGCCGAAATCTCTAACAAATCAAATTAGGGTTGCCGCAATTTCACTCCTAAAATATTGGAGATTTAGTTGCACCCTAATTCCTATTTAGTTTAAGATTTCCAAACCCTAATCCAACTCAATAATCTTTTATTCCTTATTGGACTAAAATAAAAAGACTTCCTATTTGATTAAATAAATAAAATTAATTATTTATTTTCCTTGTCAAACAAGTCTTTCTATTTAATTATACTACTACCAATAGTATACAAATAGGAATCATATTTCCTATTTAGAAAAGATTTGTTACTTTAATTAAACAATTAATTAATAAATTAATTAATTCTTATTTAATTAAATAATGAAACAAAATAATATTAAATGCCATTATAGCATGTTGCCGCCCCATATGTGTATTGGGCCAAATATTATTTTTCTTATTTCATTAAATCCATAGGACTTTAAATAAAAAGCCCACATGTGAACTAGACCCATTCTTACTAAAAGAAACAAACCCACATGTTATCCATTAATATATAAATATAATTGTGCAGCCCATTACATAAATAATGTGCAAATTATATTCTTAATATATTAAATTGCAATTCTAGATGGACCCTAAATTGGTCCGGTAGAATATTTCAAGTGATCCATGCAAGTCCGTGTGGATTGGGGATCTTGGCGGGCTATCTAAATTTAAGCTCCAATAGACATAACCTAATCACAATCAACAAATGATTCACTTAGGTCCGATCCATTAATTTTAGCTCATTCCACTAAAGAGCTAAAATTGAACTCTTAAATAAAGACAGAAAAGGAAGATGCTTCCTCATTCATACCCTAGATAATCATATTGGAGATAGTGTATCCTCGTGATTAATATCAGTAATCGCCAAGAGTTCATAGACCGCCTATAACTCTCCAAGTTACCATATTTACTCATATGACCACGTTTTGAACTTGGATATTTTGACTTGTCAAGAAGCCATGTTTTCAATAGACACTATTGAAAACTCAACGTTGAGATTTAATATCCAATTACCTCAAAACATCCATATGATGATATTATACTCTCATTTAATAAATGGAGTCACGATGTCCATATCTATAAATGAAGTCCTCTATCGATTAACAAATGAATATCACCAAACTATCGAGGATAGACTATGCGATATAATCGTACTCATTGATAGCTCAAATGATATCACCTGCAACCATAAGTCCATCATTTATCTCAGGATTAAGATAGACTCTCCGATTGTCCTGATAATGAAATTACTTTTATCTACTGACGGTTATAGATAAAGTATTTCATTGTGATCCTGTTCAATGCACCCAGTGCACTAGATCCTTTTGCTCGAAGACACTCCGATGATTTTAGACTCATCATATCTCATTTGATCCCACTCAAATGCTAGCAAAAGAATTCTACAACTTTAACAAGATAAAGGTGCCCAACCTTTAACTTAAGTTGTGAACGATATTCAAGACTAACTAAAGAATTTTGTCTACCACATACATATCCAGATGTATGAACAATTCTTCTTTTCTCATAGTCTTTAGACCTTATGATTATTTACTTTAACAATTATTAAACTATAAATGCTATAAGATTTGTTTAAACCAGAAATCACTTTATTAATATGAATAAGATTGTTAATTACACTATTACACTCTTGCTATTGAGCATAATCCTAACAATCTCCCACTTGCGCTATAGCAAATGTGTCATATCTCTCAAGCCCATATTCTCTAGGTGCCCATCGAAACTCTTCTGAGGTAGAGCCTTTGTGAAGGGATCTGCTAGATTTTCCGCTGACGCGATTTTGGTAATCGTCACGTCACCTCTTTGAACAATCTCCCTTAAAAGATGATATTTCCTTTCAATGTGTTTACCTCTCTTGTGACTTCTTGGTTCTTTCGAATTAGCCACTGCTCCACTGTTGTCACAGTAGATAGTGATTTGCTTATTCGCACTAGGAACCACTTCCAAGTCAATCAAGAATTGACGGAGCCAAACAGCCTCTTTGGCAGCCTCGCATGCAGCAACATACTCAGCTTCCATGGTGGAATCAGCAATACAAGATTGCTTGATACTCCTCCATATAGCTGCTCCTCCTCCAATAGTAAACACAGCCCCTGATGTGGATTTTCTGGAGTCAGAATCTGATTGAAAATCAGAATCTGTATACCCAACGGGAATCAAATCCCCTCCAGAGTATACAAGCATATTATCTCTCGTTCTCTTGAGATACTTGAAAATATGCTTGACTGCCGTCCAGTGATCAGGACCAGGCTTCGATTGAAACCTGCTAACTATGCCAATAGCAAAACAAATATCTGGTCTAGTGCAGAGCATTGCATACATGAGACTTCCAACTGCCGAGGCATATGGAACTCTACTCATGAACTGCTCTTCATGCTCATTCTTAGGAACTTGTTCCTTAGAAAGCTTGATTCCATGTCTGAAAGGTAACATACCTTTCTTGGAATCCTGCATGGAAAACCTAGACAAGATTTTGTCTATGTATGAAGCTTGGGATAATGCAATCGTTCTATTCTTTCTATCCCTTATAACTTGGATACCTAGAATAAAACTTGCTTCTCCTAAGTCCTTCATATCAAATTGTTTTGCTAACCATTCTTTTACTGATGTCAATACACCTACATCGTTTCCGATGAGTAGTATATCATCAACATAAAGAATCAGGAAAACCAACTTGTCGCCCTTAATCCTCTTGTATACACAAGGTTCGTCAAGATTCTGAATAAATCCAAAACCTTTGACAGCTTGATCGAACCTTATGTTCCAGGATCTGGATGCTTGCTTTAATCCATATATGGATTTCTGCAACTTGCATACCTTTTCCATTTGGCCCTTTTCAATGAATCCCTCTGGTTGCATCATGTAGATGCTTTCGTCAAGACTTCCATTAAGGAAAGCTGTATTGACATCCATTTGCCAAATCTCTAGATCTAAAGATGCTGCAATGGATAAGAGTATCCTAATGGATTTAAGCATGGCCACAGGAGAGAAGGTTTCCTCGTAATCGATACCTTCTTTCTGTGTATACCCTTTAGCTACCAATCTAGCTTTAAAGGTTTCCACCTTTCCATCCATACCTCTTTTCCTCTTGTATACCCACTTGCACCCAATGGGTTTTATCCCTTTAGGCAAGTCTACAAGGGACCAGACTTTGTTATTGAACATAGATTCAATCTCAGATTGCATTGCCTTTTGCCAATGGCGACTATCAACATCCTCCATAGCTTCCTTGTACGTATAGGGATCATCGTCGTCCAGGAGATTCTCTACAGATTCTCCCAGACCGATGTATCTTTCGGGTTGTGTTCTAACCCTCCCACTACGACGAGGAATGGTAGGTTGTTGACCTTGTGTTGGATCGGAACTTACAATTGGGTTAGGTTGTGTAACCTCTCGTGGAATTGTATCTCCTGACATCTCATTCAGGACAATTCTACTTTTAGGCACAAAATCATTCATATAGTCCTTATCCAGAAATTTAGCATTTGTCGAAACAAATACTTTAAGATCTGAAGGACTATAAAAATAATATCCTTTAGTTTCTTTCGGATACCCTACAAATATACATGTTTCTGAACGGGACTCCATCTTTTCTGTCTTTCCTTTTAACACGTGCGTAGGACATCCAAATATCCTTAAGTGTTGTAAACTAGGCTTGCGCCCAGTCCACAACTCATGCGGTGTTTTAGAAACAGACTTAGATGGTACACGGTTTAGAATGTATATTGCAGTTTGTAAAGCATATCCCCAGAAAGAAATAGGAAGTGTTGAATAACTCAACATAGACCTAACCATATCCAAAAGAGTTCTATTTCTCCTTTCTGCTACCCCATTTTGTTGAGGTGTACCAGGTGCAGAAAACTGAGAAACTATCCCATTATCAATAAGATATTGCTGAAACTCAACAGATAGATATTCTCCACCACGATCAGATCTCAAGATTTTTATGTGTTTCTCAAGCTGATTTTCCACTTCAGCTTTAAATGCTTTGAACATGTCAAAAGCATCCGACTTATGTCGCATGAGATACACATATCCAAATCTTGAGTGATCATCTGTGAAAGTGATGAAGTACTCATATCCACCTCTAGCTTGAATGCTCATAGGTCCACATACATCAGTGTGTATCAATCCTAAACATTCAGTGGCTCTGGCACCTTTGGCAGAGAACGTCCTTTTGGTCATTTTACCTTCCAAACAAGATTCACAAGTTGGTAGATCATCAACCTTTAAGTCACTCAAAGGTCCGTCACTTACCAATCTTTTAATCCTATTAAGGTTAATATGACCTAAGCGTAAATGCCAAAGGTAGGTTTCATCTTTTGATAATTTAACTCTTTTATGATCAGGTTCCGTTATTTCTGTGTCTAACGAGTGAGAGATATTTCTATGCAAGAAGTATAGACCGTTTTCCAATGTACCTTTGCAAATAACTTTGTCATTCTTACTAATAATAAAAACTTTATTGAAAGTAACCGAATATCCAAATTTATTCAAACAAGAAACTGAAATTAAATTCCTCTTGAATTGAGGTACATAATAAACGTCTATCAAATCTAAATGCCTTCTAGAATCCAAACAAACTCTAATATCTCCCACTGCACTTGCAGACACTAACGTTCCGTTGCCCAAGCACAAATTGATCTCATTCTTATTCAGCCTTCTCCTTTCTTGGAACCCCTGCAAGGAATAACAAACATGATTAGTGGCTCCTGAGTCTATGATCCAAGAATCTGTAGAATCAGCCAAAAAACATGTTTCAAGATAATTCAAATTACCTTCTTCCTTCTTGTTCTGGGACTTTGGGCAATTTCTCTTCCAATGTCCCTTTTCACCACAAAGGAAGCATTTCCCTTTGATCTTGGTTACTTTCTTGTTGTCCTTCTTGGTAGGCCCAAGTTGCTTTTTCTTCTGTTGTTTCTTGACCTTTTGACGGGCCTTAACAGTAGCAACTTTACCAACCACATGAATCTCTTGACCTTTGCCTTTCACAAGGATCTTTTCAGCACTTTGAACATCTTGCATCAGGCTCTGTAAGGTGTATTCCTTTTTGTTCAAAGTGTAGTCCAATTTGAACTGATCAAAGGAATCTGACAATGAATTGACAACCATATCAATCTTTGTCTCACCATCTATCTCAGCGCCATGCAGTTCAGCAATGTTGAGATGTGCTATGACTTTCATCATGTGATCCTTCACAGCCTGTCCAGGTTTCATCCTAAGATTCATAAAAGCAGTCACTGCCTCTCTCTTAGTCGTCCTGGACTTCATAGCAAACATCTCCTCTAGAGACATCATTATATCAGCAGCAGACTCCATTCCTTCATGCTGCTGTTGCAACACGTCGGAGATAGTGGCCATAATATAACATTTGGCCATATCATCTGAAGTCTTCCACTGCTCATACTCATCTCTTTGCACTATGCTTGATTCAATATTAGGAGCAGGTGGTTTAGGAGTAGTTAGAACAAACTTATGTTTTTCACTTTGCAGCAACAACCCAATTTTCCTTTTCCATGTTACATAGTTATCTCCAGTTAAGGTGTTATCTTTCAGGATGTTCATAAGTGATGGGGTCATGATTTCTGAATGAAAACAAAACATATATAAGTAAATAATCATTATAAAGCACTTTTAAATATTTATCTTGAATTAAATGAATAACTCAATCATAAAAATTCAACGGTGATCTAACACCCATAAATGTTACGCCTCCTTTGGGAGTTCGCACCATTTACTAGTTAGACTAGGTCCCACCTAATTGTTAACATAACAACCAGCGTTTTCAATTTTAGCCTTGCAATTTTACTGACAAGAACTCTTTGGAGGATATCAATAAAATTACATTGAGTGTGTTACCAAGATATCGACCCTCAATTTTCTCTCACGAAAATCCCTCCTTTGGGAGTAGATCTCGTTGAGTCCATTGTCTAGTCTATCCTTGTAAGGAAGTATATTGCTTAATTCCATTCATGGATGTCCCTTTGGGGAATTACCATAAAATAATTAAGCTCAACTAATCTTGGAAGCCATAGGTGTTACAAAAACACCTTCTCCCACTCAATTATTTAAGGCGTGTGATTAAATCCCATAGAATGATTTACCAAGTTATCTAGATGCCAATTTAGATACCTAAATCATTCAATGCATGTTCATACCAAAAGAGATATATGAGTGGCACTCCTATTCTATATGTCATGTTATCATACAACAACAAAAATTGTAATATTTAACCATAAATTAAATAGCAACAATTTTGGCCCATCCTAGAAAAACAAATAAATTACATTGATATAGGAATACAAGATCTTCGAGTGGCCCATCACCATAAGCCCATCCTCCAGCCTCCCTCCACGGGATTGCACGGCCCACAACCCCACGTAAGGGGCCGCCATGCGCAGCCCATGGGCCTTGCATGGCTGCCGTGCGCAGCCCTCTTGGTGGCAAGGCTGCCGTGTGCAGCCCACTGTATTTCGGGCTTGCCATGCGCAGCCCAATCCACTCCTAGGGTGCGCACGGTGCTCGTTCTCGGTTCCGGTTGCTTCGTTTCTTCGATACTTCGATGTAGAACGTGTTACAATTTAATTTAATCAAATAAAATTACTGCAGAAATTTTTTTTTTTTTTTATTCATGACAGTAAAAAAAATACTGCACATTATAATAAATAATACATTAAAAACTGCAGCAATTTTTTAATACATAAAAAAAAATCCTAGCAACTACCAAGAAGGAATTATGGCGATGATAGACCACCCTTCTTGTTACAATTCCGAAACCAAAAATACATTGAAAATCTAGAGCCAAAATCGAGCAATAACAATCCACATAAAAACATATATTAATCCATACATCACATGTAATAATATATGCGAATACCTAGAGTGCCATCTCTTTCTAAAACATGCATAATCACAATAAAAAGAAATCGATCCACGTATATATACATTAATTAATTAAAAGGGTTCAACCTAGGCTCTAATACCAATTGTAGGGAAAAATAACGTACCCGCAGCGGAAGCGAGACAAAAAAAATAGTGTTTGGGTAGCTTTTAAAATTTTTCAAATTATGAACCTTAAACCCTTTTGATTAATCAAACATATATATATAAGAAAGTAATAAAATATATTAATACCTCTTGTAGCGTGATCCGATTGACTTGCGTCGATGGTAATCCGCAAGATCTTCAATCCTAGCACGAACGTGGATCACCTAGGAGCGTGGTCTCCCTTTCTTTGAATTGCAAACCTGTGATTGGATTCAACAAACTTTTCTTGATCCGTTAGTCCCAAAAACAATCTAAAAGAACCTAAGATTATTCCGGTCACTTTTGAGTTCTCAATCTAATGATCGAAACTCGCGTGAACCTTAATCGATATAGTATTCACAAGCTCATAGATAAATAAGCAACTAGAATACAATCAAAGAATAATCTATGTTCTTTTTGTTCTTAGTAGAATAATAGATTTCTAGCTATGAGTTTAGAAGAAGAAGAAGAAGAAAAATTCTGCACATTAGCACTAGGGGGTGGCCGAAATCTATATGTGGTCTTATATAGGTGGCCGAATGTTTCTCTAGGGTGGCCGAAATCTCTAACAAATCAAATTAGGGTTGCCGCAATTTCACTCCTAAAATATTGGAGATTTAGTTGCACCCTAATTCCTATTTAGTTTAAGATTTCCAAACCCTAATCCAACTCAATAATCTTTTATTCCTTATTGGACTAAAATAAAAAGACTTCCTATTTGATTAAATAAATAAAATTAATTATTTATTTTCCTTGTCAAACAAGTCTTTCTATTTAATTATACTACTACCAATAGTATACAAATAGGAATCATATTTCCTATTTAGAAAAGATTTGTTACTTTAATTAAACAATTAATTAATAAATTAATTAATTCTTATTTAATTAAATAATGAAACAAAATAATATTAAATGCCATTATAGCATGTTGCCGCCCCATATGTGTATTGGGCCAAATATTATTTTTCTTATTTCATTAAATCCATAGGACTTTAAATAAAAAGCCCACATGTGAACTAGACCCATTCTTACTAAAAGAAACAAGCCCACATGTTATCCATTAATATATAAATATAATTGTGCAGCCCATTACATAAATAATGTGCAAATTATATTCTTAATATATTAAATTGCAATTCTAGATGGACCCTAAATTGGTCCGGTAGAATATTTCAAGTGATCCATGCAAGTCCGTGTGGATTGGGGATCTTGGCGGGCTATCTAAATTTAAGCTCCAATAGACATAACCTAATCACAATCAACAAATGATTCACTTAGGTCCGATCCATTAATTTTAGCTCATTCCACTAAAGAGCTAAAATTGAACTCTTAAATAAAGACAGAAAAGGAAGATGCTTCCTCATTCATACCCTAGACAATCATATTGGAGATAGTGTATCCTCGTGATTAATATCAGTAATCGCCAAGAGTTCATAGACCGCCTATAACTCTCCAAGTTACCATATTTACTCATATGACCACATTTTGAACTTGGATATTTTGACTTGTCCAGAAGCCATGTTTTCAATAGACACTATTGAAAACTCAACGTTGAGATTTAATATCCAATTACCTCAAAACATCCATATGATGATATTATACTCTCATTTAATAAATGGAGCCACGATGTCCATATCTATAAATGAAGTCCTCTATCGATTAACAAATGAATATCACCAAACTATCGAGGATAGACTATGCGATATAATCGTACTCATTGATAGCTCAAATGATATCACCTGCAACCATAAGTCCATCATTTATCTCAGGATTAAGATAGACTCTCCGATTGTCCTGATAATGAAATTACTTTTATCTACTGACGGTTATAGATAAAGTATTTCATTGTGATCCTGTTCAATGCACCCAGTGCACTAGATCCTTTTGCTCGAAGACACTCCGATGATTTTAGACTCATCATATCTCATTTGATCCCACTCAAATGCTAGCAAAAGAATTCTACAACTTTAACAAGATAAAGGTGCCCAACCTTTAACTTAAGTTGTGAACGATATTCAAGACTAACTAAAGAATTGTGTCTACCACATACATATCCAGATGTATGAACAATTCTTCTTTTCTCATAGTCTTTAGACCTTATGATTATTTACTTTAACAATTATTAAACTATAAATGCTATAAGATTTGTTTAAACCAGAAATCACTTTATTAATATGAATAAGATTGTTAATTACACTATTACACTCTTGCTATTGAGCATAATCCTAACAAGAAGAAGGATCAAGCTTAAAGAAGGTGACCCAAGGGTTATTTCCTTACTATTCACTTCTTTTCATTTATTGCAAATATGTGTAACTAAACCCCTAATCTAGGGGATAGATTTGAGGATCAATTGGTTGTGGGTTTAGCTTAGCTTGTAATGAATCTCTTATGTGTTCTATTCATTCAAATTAATTAGATTCCATTCATTATAATTGACTTGTATATCACTTGTTGATTGCTATCTTGAGTGGATTAATTTGTTATATATTCATATGTGGATTCACAATCCTTGTGTGATTAAGAACCCATTGGATAGGATAGATTAGTGGTGGGTATATCAACCCCACTAATCTAAGCCTCTAAGTGGTTAACATAATGAGATTGGTACATTAAAGTAGCTAGTTAACTTACCCACATTCAATTGTTTATCGATCTATTCCCTAGCTATCTCATTAATTGATTTTATCACAATTCTTATCAAGGTGTTGAGTATTCTATTTTTCATAACATATTTTGTGTATTTTCATTTGAGTAGTTAGCATTGGTGGTCTTAGAAACCACACATCTATCAAACACTATGATTTACTTTATTGTTCAAAGATTAGTCAATTTATCTAATTAACACTCCATTCCCTGTGGAACGAACTTGCTCACTATTTTGCTATCAAATCACATTTTAAAAGGATTAAGTGGCTTAAAAGAGTTTTCAAGAATCAACCAAAATCTATATTATTACTATTTTGTTGAGTACACAAACGACCTCATCAAAAAATGGCGCCGCTGCCGGGGATTGGTAGCGTTAATTACATAGATTGACTTTTCTTCACATTTTATTAGTATATTGTAGATTGTTAGTTTAGTATTTTGTTTTGTGGTTATTGACTTGTTCATAGTGCTGTTTTTACTTTTTGCTTTCCTTGTATCTCTTTATTTATTCCTCTTTCAGGTGCTCAGTTTTATGCACGGTAGGAGATCTCTAGGTAGAGGAGTTCATCCCCCACTAGAAGGCACTAGCCGTGTGAGAGAGTTAGAAGCAATTCCAATACAAACTATGAGTACTGAAGGACAACAACCTGGGAGGGAAGACGAAGCTCCTTTTAGAGAGGAGATGACGGAAGAGACTCAAACCAACCGTGGTCAAAGGATGACCATGGGGGAGTATGCCTTGCCGGATATCGGGAACCAACCATCGCCTATCGTGTTAGACCCGGTTGCTAGGGGTTATGAGTTGAGGACAATGCACGTCAACCTCTTGCCGTCATTTCATGGGAAGTTGAATGAAGACTGCCTCCAGTTCATGAAGGAGTACAGTGCTATTATTGAGACCTTCCCCATCATACGTCTCACGCGCGAACAGTTGCAAATGCGCTGCTTCCAGTATTGTATGAAGGTTGCGGCTATAACATGGCTCATGGGGCTTAGGCCGGGATCATTGACAAGTTGGGGTCAAATTTGCAAGGTGTTTTTCAACAGATTCTTTCCGGCTAGGAAAGCAAAGGAGTTAAAGGTGAAGATAGCAGACTTTTATGAGAGTGAAGGGGAGCTTTTTCATGAGTCTTGGGAGAGGTATCAACGCCTTGTGGCCCAATGTCCCCCTCACATGTTCACTGGGGAATATAAGGTGTCTTGTTTCCAAGGAGGGTTAACTCGGTTCTCCCAAGTGTTGGTGGATAACGCTTGTGGAGGTTCATATGACACCAAGACCGCTTCGGAGATCTATGACATCTATGAGATGTTGGCACAAAACTCTTAACAACGAAATGCCAACAGTATTCGAGGTGGGAAATTTGATGTAAATGCTAGTACGGAGGCCGCCATCAAAATCTCAAGGATAAACAAGAAGGTGGAGACCTTGACTTCTCATATTGAGAGTATGGGATTTCTGAAGGTGGGAGTGAAGTTGCTAGAAAGGCAAGAAGGAGGCTCTAGCGGGCAATTCAATGAAAACGAAGGGTTTGAGGACACCTTTCAAGGGCAAAAGCAAGAAGAGGTTCAAGCTATGGGATTTCAAGGACAAGGAAACAACTCCTATTCCAACAACTATGCTCAACCATGGAGGAACCACCCAAACCTTTCTTGGTCAAACAACAATAACATTTTGAACCCACCACTAAGAAATCAATAACAAGGGATGTACAATCAAGGAGGTAGCTCATAAGGAGGTTACCATCAAAATCAACAACAAGGGATGAACAATCAAGGAAGTAGCTCACAAGGAGGCTACCGTCAAACTCAACCACAAGGAGGAAACCAATGGGGAGGAAACCAATGGAACAACAACAACAATGCTCAACCTAGCTCGTATCAACCTCGCCGAAACATTGATGAAGAGATGAGAGGTATGATGCAAGGTTTCCAAAGATCCGAGAATACCTTAACAAGTTTCATGCAAGCTAGTGGCCAAAGGTTTGGCAACCTCGAAGCATCTTTCAGGAAATTGGAGACCCAAATGGGGCAAATTGCCGAGGCCCTTCAAAAGTAAGAAAAGGGGAAGTTTCCAAGCCACACCGAGCAAGCTAATGAGGGAAATTTTGTCAAGAAGGATGGAGCTAGGGATGAGGCTATGTTGTTTGAAGAAGCATATGTTCGGAAAGTGGAAGATCCAGGAAGTTTTGTGATTCCTATATCAATAGGAGATAGTGGGGGTGCTTAAAGGAGTACTAGATTTGGGAGCAAGTGTGAGTATGATGCCCCTATCGACTTATGTGAAGTTGGGTTTGGTAGGATTGAAGCCAACCGGGAAGAAACTTATGCTAGCGGATCATTCCTCTCTATCATCGAGTGGTGAAATAAAGGATGTCCTAATTGTCATTGACGGAATAGTGGTGTTAACGGATTTTGTAGTCCTTGACATTGGTGACAAGTCAAATGATGTTAGGGAGTGGCAAGTTCTTCTCGGTAGACCATTCATGGCTACCGCTCAAATGAAGATCGATGTTTGCAAGAGAAGAGTTTGTATGCATGCATTTGAGAAAGAACTTGAGATTGACATAACCATATGCAATGATGACCTAAAAAGCATTGAGAGTTGCTATGTGGTTGAGGTGCAGCCACCAAGGACAAATGGTGGAAAAGTATGTGAATTAGTGCAATTATATGAAAAGAGTAGCCAAGAAGACGAAGTTGAGAGCATTGGTGACTCTGAGATTGAAGGGCTCAAGAATTCTAACCAAGAGCTCATGCTTGAAGTAGAGGTTCTTAAGGCGGAGAAATATGCTTTAGAGAAGAAGCTTGATGATTTAGCAAGATGGAACCATAAACTCAAAAAGATCAATGTGGCTCTCACCATGGAGAATGAGGTGACGGTGAAAGAGCTTGGGGATTTGGCTAAACTCACCGAAGAATTTGAGGAAGAGTCCTCAAGAAAGATGAGAAAGACCCTCATGAGTGTAGATGCCAAGAACAAGGCAATTGAGGAGTTGAAGGAGGAGTTGAGCAAGAGAGAGATGTCTTTGAAGGTTGCTAAGGTAAAGGAGTGCGACTTTTTGGTGGAGATAGATCGGATGGATTAAGCCATCATGGAACTCACCAATGACCCTCAACCTCCAATGCAAAAAGGGAGATTTCCTTCATACCCTTTCACTTGTTATTTTTGTCATAAGAAGGGCCATGTTAAGTCTAGGTGTTTTGAATTCTTGAAGCATGCTAATAATGATAGAAATAGACCTATAAGGAGATCTAACCATGTTAAGAAAATTTGGGTTAGGAAGGATTTGGTAAATCAAGTCCGGGATGAGTCTATGGGTCCAATTTGGGTAGTCAAGAAGAAAATGAGTTATAATGTGGTTGACTTTGGTAATGAGCATCATGATTCCATTTCGCATGGTAGGATGCGGTAGTGTGATTTGCATTTCATTTTTACATTCCATGCCATGAATAAAATGATTGTGTTTTAATTTTGCTTGTTGTGTGTTTCTTTTGTTTGCTTTATTTTTCTAATAAGTGTCCATCTATTCTTGTTAGTGGTTTGAATTATGAGCTTATTTGTGGATTTTGTTTCACTGCAGATGCTGAAGAAAATACATTCAAAAGAGGACCTCAAGTATGGGTCGCAATTTGGTTGCCATTTGCACATAAGTGGCGACCTCACTTACAAGAAGAATTCAGAGGTTGCCACACACATGGTCGCCATGGAGACCACATGTTGCAAATGGCAACCTTTACATATCAGGTGTGGTCACCATGGCGACCACATGTTGCAAATGGCAACCTTTACATATCAGGTGTGGTCGCCATGGCGACCTTACTTGTGCAAATGGCGACCACATGCAAAAGTTTAAAATCCTTCTTGGTCGCCATTTGGTCGCCATGGCGACTGAGAGGCACAAATGGCGACATAGGGCGTTCAGCTATAAGTTTGCAACTCAAAACATAACGCCGCACAACACAAGTTCTCTCTTCTCGAACTCTCTCAATTCCAAAGCCGTGGCACGCACGTAATCATCAAATCCGGTAAGCAATCACTCTGGTTCTTCAATTTTTCCCATTCAAATCCTTCATACATTGCATCTAGATACATTAAGGGTGGTTTTGAGTTTGATTTGAAGTGAATAGTGCATAGGATTGGAGTTTGTGTGGTTTTGATTCATATAGAAGTGATTGTGGAAGTGTGGTAGTAGTTTTGATTGATTGTGGGCATTCGGAGAGTGCCGGATTGGTGTTGAAGCGTCGTTGTGCTGCCGGATTTTTAACAGAATTTTCAGTCTTTAGATTGTTTGATATGGCTCCTAAGATGAAATTGCCAAGCAAGGGAGGAAAGGGTAGCAAGACCCCCACTCCTAAGAGGAAGGTGGTCCCTGAATGCAAACTCAATAGGAATTTTGATGACAGATTAGAGATGTTTGTTGAGAAGAAGATGTGGCTTGAGAGAGGCATTGATTTGGAGAGTTTAAGGGATACCCCTGTCCCAGCAACTGTGAATGACTTGGGATGAGGAGGATTGGCAGCCACTCCTCTACACTATAGTGAGAGCCTGGTGAAGGAGTTTTCTGCGGGAATGAATCCCGGGGAGTATATGAGGGGTGGTCCTATTCTAGTGAGAGGGGTTCCCGTTTACTTGAACACAACGGACATTAATATCTACTTTGGGACAACATTGTTGGAAATTGAGGGGTTGCGTGAAAGGATGGTGGAAGGAATCACCACGAATCCTTTGTATGTGAAGAATTTGGTGGAATTTGCTAACACTATGACCATCACTCCTATGACTGTCTGGATGGCGAAGAGATTCCCTCTCAAGCAGTCAAACTTGAAGATTGAGCAAGCCTTTTGGCACATCTTCCTCAATTCTTCCCCCAGGCCAGTTTCCCACAGATCCACTGTTCCATTTGAGGTGGCTAGGATCCTTCATAGTATCATTGAGAGGCAGCCTATTGATGTGGGTATTATTGTGAAGATGGAGATTCAGCGGATTGGGAGGAATGAATCAGAGACAGATATCCTCCCTTTCCCATGTTTGATCACAGAGGCTTGCAAGCTGGCGGGTGTAGATGTATCCGAGGACATACTTAAGCCCCCCATGTCAGATATGGACTTGACCACTTGGCGATGCTTGATGATAAAGCGTGGGGATATACCAACTGGTGGGAAACGTAGGAGAGTGCGGGGTTTAGAGGCTGGCACTAGTGTTAGGGAAGAATTTGAGAGAGTTATTCCTGAGGAGGACGATGTTGATGAGGAAGAGGAGGTTCCTATTTGTGATGATCATGGGCAGCCATTAGGTCTTCGGATTCTAGATGGAGTACAGCGCATTAGGAAGACTCAGACTGGTGATTTTGATATTCTTCATGCTGACAAACTTGCGATTGAAGAAAGGCAGAAGGCCTTGGAGGACAGGCAGCTGAAGTTGGAAATCCTGATTCAGGATTTGAGTGAGACAGTGATCACAGGTTTTACAGACCTCCTCCATGATCTGAGGCTCACCCCATATGTCAGGACGCCGAAGAAGCCCATCATAGGGACTCCACCTACCCTAGCCGCACCTTCAGGACTTAGTACAGAAGAGTCTGACTTCGTTTTTCAGACTGCACAGTCTGTTGTTGAGGAGGCAGCACAATTAGAGGAGGCCATGGCCCGTTCCTTGACAGATCAAGGGCCCCGTTATGTGAGAGGACCTCCCATTGATGAGGCAGTTGCGCAGAGGAGATGGAGAGAGGAGCAGTCTAGGAGAGCAACATTAGCAAGGGAGCAGAGAAAGAAGGACCCGAAAGGGAAGGGTAGAGTAGAGCAAGATGAGGAGGAGGATTCAGATTAGTTGGCATACTAGCATTTCTAGGATTTATTTTAGCCTTCCATCATTTGCATTTTCTATCACTTTATTTGGATACCGCTAGTATTATGTTTTTACTTTTGGATTATATTGTTGGATATTTTTGTTGATTTATGCTTATTTGCAGTTCTTTTCCTTTTGATCTATATTTTTCATTTTTGTCTTTATTTTGCTTCAGCTTAGAATAAGGGTGTGGATTGGATTTTGGTAGTGGATTTAGGACATTTGTGCCTTATTGTTATATGTTGATTGTTTGGATTTTATGTATGGATGATTGAGAGGGCAGTATGCCGGATTATTGTTACATGTTGCTTTTGCCTTTGTTGGATTATTGCTTGAAACTTGTTGGGTTGCGCTTGTTGTCATTATTTTTACCACCCATGAACATTGAGGACAATGTCAAATTTAGGTTTGGGGGTACTTTTGCGCAACGCCATGATGCTTGGTTTTCAAAATTGTGTGCCAAATTTTTCAAAAATTTTTGCGATATTGCCATATTTGAGCATGCTTTGCTTGTGGAGATTGTTCTTTACATGATGTAGTGAGGAATTGTGCATCTTTGAGAGTGTTTGGTTTAGATTAACACCATGCCACTGAGGGTGTCATTGAACAAAGTGCGTTAATCTTTTTCTCTTAATGTTGAGTGAATTATCAAGTTGCTTGATGGCTAAGAATTAATAGTGGAGATTCCCGTGAGGATCACAAACACAACCTTTAAAAAGCATACGTTGAGTTGCAAACATCACTCTTTAAACACTCATTCTCAAACACTCATACAAACATGTATTGGTCTCATTTGCACTAAATGTTGTTTGCCATAGAATATTATGGACTACTTGTGGATGCCTTATTTTGCTTAGTGGACAAGTCTTTAGAAATGATTTTAGGCAATGCATGTGAAAACCACTTTGGCCTAAACACTTCCAACCAATGTGAATATGTGTGCTCCCAAGCCCCTTTGAAGCCAAACACATTTGAAGCTTTTCTTTCATGAACCACATCTACATGAACCTTATAGGCTTATAATAATTGACCTACCTTGACCAAATGATTTACTAAGGCTTAGGAAATCAATGTAAAATTTTGAACTTATAAATGTAAGGTGTGTACCTAGGCATGTAAATATGTGCAAGAGTCTTGCAAAGAAAGAAATGTTTAAAAAGAAAAATTGAAAGAAAAACAAAAGCTTGAAAAGAATGTGAAAAGAAAAGAAAAATGAAAAACATGAAAAGAAAAGAATTGGCAAGCAAAAGAAAAAAAAAAAGAAAAAAAAAACCAAGAAAGTAGGCACAAATGGCCTAGAAGAGAAAAAGAGAACTAAGGAATTAGGCACAAATGGCCTAGAAAAGAAAGATAACTAAATGAATTACTCAAGTTGAAAATAAGAGTAGCATACACATGTATAATTGTGTTGGACACCTTGATGCGTGAACAATATGTGTGAAACTTGTGGAACTTAAAAATTAGAATGAATGCCTTAATGTAATCATTAGGTTCCTTGTTATCCATTTTTCCATTCTTTGTTTCACCATGACCTTAGGCCCCATTACAACTAAAGAAAAGACCTTCATGATCTTTAGGATTGTCCATTTTGTACAAATTTGGTTGATGCATGTTCTTTCTAATTCATGGCTTGCAATTCCATTCATGAGATCACTTTTCAGGAAATTGTATTTTTAATGATTATCATGTGCAATCAATTAGTTGCCATAACATGAATTCATATTGCACATGTACAATATTGAGTGAACCTAGGAGTCTTGGAGAAAAGAAGAGAGAATCAGGTGAGGTTTAGTATCAAAGCGAATTACATTCTAAACTAATAGCACCTTTGCTTTGAAGCTTTGGCATTTTGAATGTGAGATCGCATTGCGTACAATTATGTCTAAAGGTGGCACGTTTTTAATCTTAACTTGACATGCTCTTACATGTTGAAATCCTCACCATGGCATAACTGTTTTAATCTCTTCATTTTGGCTTCGTACATTGATCATATGAAGTGATAACCTTTGAAATATCTCTATGCATGTCTTTGGGGGTTTGCTTGTGATTGTTTTGCTCGAGGACTAGCAAAAGATTGGTTTGGGGGTATTTGATCAAGCCAAAATTGGTATGATTTTGGCCCTCATTTCCGATTCTTTTAGCTTGATTCTCGGGCATTTCCCTGTGTTTAATGTTGTTAAATTGAGTGTTTCAGGTTTTATTAGGTTTCAGAAGCAATTGAGATGAAAGTTGAGGACTTGTGTGAAAATGTCTCACAAATAGGAAGAAACATGGCATTTTCACCACTTGGACATGAGAGGTCGCTACATGGGCGCCATGGCGACAGAGAATTCTCCAAAGACATCAGAAGGTCGCCATTTGGGCGCCACTTGGTCTCCATGGCGACAGAAAGTCCCCAAATGAACCAGGTGGGGTCGCCATGGTGACCTCCTTTACAAATGGCGACCTAGTTCAGTCAAGGCATGGTCGCCACTTAGGGTTGCCATGGCGACCTTGATGTTGCAAGTGGCGACCTCCTTACATTTGCAGGGTCGCCACTTATGGTCGCCATGGCAACCTAGAGGTGCAAGTGGCGACCTCTACACAAATTGCTCATGGTCGCCACTTGCCAAATGGCGAGAAAGATGGTTTTCGTGGCGACCTTCTCATCTAACCGTTTTACGCACCAGGGTCACCATAGCGACCAAATAGCGAACAAGGCACCACATCAACGAATCAATCAGTTATCAGTACATGTCCAAGAGTGCATATATATAGAATGTCCCTCCATCTTCAACATAATCGAAGATCAGAGAAAAATACAGAGAACACATATGAGATCTAGCTCTATCATCCATGGCACACCATTCCTCATCCTCCATTTCTCTCCTTGAACTCATCTAATCCATCCAACCCTCAACACAAAACCTTGATTACTTCACTACATCATTCCTCATCCCACCATTTCTCCACCAAAATCCTTAGTCACTTCCCACCAAAACACCCACATTCCAAGACATATCCTCTACTTCCATTCCTTGCATCTAGGAGCATAGAGGAGAAGAAGGATCAAGCTTAAAGAAGGTGACCCCAAGGGTTATTTCCTTACTATTCACTTCTTTTCATTTATTGCAAATATGTGTAACTAAACCCCTAATCTAGGGGATAGATTTGAGGATCAATTGGTTGTGGGTTTAGATTAACTTGTAATGAATCTCTTATGTGTTCTATTCATTCAAATTAATTAGATTCCATTCGTTATAATTGACTTGTATATCACTTGTTGATTGCTATCTTGAGTGGAGTAATTTGTTATATATTCATATGTGGATTGACAATCCTTGTGTGATTAAGAACCCATTGGATATGATAGATTAGTGGTGGGTATATCAACCCCACTAATCTAAGCCTCTAAGTGGTTAACATAATGAGATTGGTACATTAAAGTAGCTAGTTAACTTACCCACATTCAATTGTTAATCGATCTATTCCCTAGCTATCTCATTAATTGATTTTATCACAATTCTTATCAAGGTGTTGAGTATTCTATTTTTCATAACATATTTTGTGTATTTTCATTTGAGTAGTTAGCATTGGTGGTCTTAGAAACCACACATCTATCAAACACTATGATTTACTTTATTGTTCAAAGATTAGTCAATTTATCTAATTAACACTCCATTCCCTGTGGAACGAACTTGCTCACTATTTTGCTATCAAATCACATTTTAAAAGGATTAAGTGGCTTAAAAGAGTTTTCAAGAATCAACCAAAATCTATATTATTACTATTTTGTTGAGTACACAAACGACCTCATCAAGTGTGTGCAACTAAATCTCTTCAATAAGAAAATAAGCACATAAGATATACCTTTTGAGTGCTTGGAACCTTAAGGTCTTGAGAAGGGCCATTGAGCATGATCACCTATCACCTAAGCTACTCTTTACAAACAACCCCAATATGTGGTTTGCTCACGAAATAAGCCAATCAAAAACCGGGAATCCTTACAAAAACCTCAAAGAGGAAACATCTACGGGTTGATACCACAACCACCGGCAAAGAAAATCCACTATACGAAAAGAACTTACACACTCAAAACTATCAACACTATGATATCCACTTCAAGCTATCACTTCCTAATCAACCCTCGGGCTAGTGATTCACTAAGCCTACTCTCTATCCAAGATGTGTCCTACACCTCTAGAGAGCAACTTCCTATCCAAGGCTCTCAAGCCTCTAGGAAGATTTCCTTGCTTAGCAATCTAGATCACTAGGATCCTAGTCAAGCTACCCTAGCTCAACTATTCGGAGTACGTAACTCCTTGCTAAGACTTTCGCTTGGCTATCCGGAACTCATTCCTAGCTAAGACTTCTTGCTCAATACAAAGCTTCACTCACTTTGCAAGAGACTTCAACCTATCGTAAGACAATGATCTAAGTGATGCACATGATGCAAATAACAAACAAATAAAGCTAAATGATCAATCAAGCTATACTAACATGCTTAGAAAAATTATAGAATATGCTATCAACACACAATCACAAAATCTATCTGGAAATCAAAGCATGTGAATCAACCAAGAACTAGATTATAGAATATCATAATCAAAGTATTCTAGCTCTTAGAACATGTAATTAAACCTAGAAATCTACAATCAAGCTCAAGATCACAAAGTATTTCTAGAATCAAGTTCATGTCATTCGAGTTTATCAAAAGAATGTTTATATGAAATCACAAAAGATAAACTCAAAAATCAATCAATCATATAACCCTAGCATATGAATTAAAATCTTTCATATTACTTTTCATTAATCAAATAAGAAGATTAAAGAGATGATCAACAATGAAAGTAAGAAGAAGATGAATCACTTACAAACACAAATCTCGGACTGAGATTGGATCACAGCAGAACACCATGAAGTCAAATGGCTATAGAAATGCTTGAGGTTTGTAGCTCTCATCAAAACCAACAATTTTGGCCTTTGAATCAAGTGATTTGGAGTTGAAATGAGAAAGATATGATTGAATCAAGATACTAAAAACTTGGAGAAAATTCTGCACAATTTCCTTTTCTTTTCAATTTTTCCAAGTTGTGTTTGGAGGGAAGGAAAATTGTATTTAAAAGAGAGAGAGAGAGGGAAAGAAACTAGCAAATAAGAGATGGCCATGTCACCTCCACGTGTGGGGCGTGTGTGCCACAAGTGGGAAGAGAGATGTTCTACCTGTGTGGCACACGTGGCTCACACGTGGCCTCCCAAGCATGGCCTTTGGCCATGCAAGCCTCTCTCGTGCTCAACTCTGATTTCAAATCCATTTTTGGATTACAAATTCTGACTCCCTCATGCACAATGAAAACTATGAAACTTTGACAAAAGGTTGAGAATTCATCTCGGAAAACGACAATGAAGACAACTCAACGAATGAGAATGCAAAGTAGCATAACTATGTCATATGGACTCGAAACTTAATGAATGAGTAACTGAAATGACCGGAACTCAATAAGGAATCAAATAAGATCATGTTCAAGTCCAAAACATAAGAAACACAAACAAATAAACACTATGCAACACAAGCATGCCATATCTAAGTGACAATGAGAAAACATGCAATTCTACAAGATTGTCAACAATGAGAAAAATGCATGTGCATACTAAATGTGTGTGAAAGTGTTATACCAAATGTTTGAACTATGATGTAGGGACACACATGTATGAAATGTGTGTGTGTGTGTTTATGCCTTGCAAGACGTTCCCCTTGAAGACGAAATTTGCACAAGATGTTGCTTCTTTACCTTTGAGGCTTCTTTCTTCCAAGAATCACCTAAGAAACAACTAATACAAATATAGAGAGTTTTGCAATGGAATCAAACCAATACAAATAAAGGATCTTACAGGGTGTCCAACACACGTGAAGAAGAACATAACTGGAAAGCTAGATCCCAAGTTTGTGGTTTGCTTGTTTGTAGGATACTCCAAGGAGACAAGAAGTGGATACTTCTATAGTCCTGAAGATAACAAAGTATTTGTATTGACAAATGCAACGTTTCTTGAGGATAATTATATTAGTGACCATAAACCTCGTTCTAAAATTGTATTGAATAAGTTGGAGCCTGGTGAGACCAGTACTCAGTCAACAAGAGTTGTTGATCCATTAACATCTGAGAGTCAGATGATTCCTAGTAAGGATACACTACCGCCTAGACGTAGTGAGAGGGTTGTGAGACAGTCTGAACGCTATTTGGGTGTAAGTGAGGGAAAGGATGTTATCTCTACTGATAGTGTGGATGATCCATTAACATTTAAGAATGCAATGGAAGATCCTGATAAAGAGGAATGGCTTAAAGCCATGAATCTCGAGATGGAGTCCATGTACTCTAACTCAGTCTGGGAACTTGTAGACTAATCGGATAGGGTGAAACCCATAGGGTGTAAGTTGATCTACAAGAGAAAGAGAGGAGTACACGGGAAGGTAGAGACCTTCAAGGCAAGGCTAGTGGCTAAGGGTTATACCCAAAATGAGGGGGGTCGATTATGAAGAGACCTTTTCACTAGTAGCCATGCTTAAGTCTATTATGATTCTCTTATCCATTGTTGCCTGTTTTGATTATGAAATTTGGCAGATGGACGCTAAGACTGCATTCTTGAATGGCAATCTTGACGAGAGCATTTATATGATGCAACAAGAGGGATTCGTGTCTCCAGATCAAGAGAAAAATATTTGCAAGCTGCGAAGATCGATCTATGGACTTAAGCAAGCATCTAGATCTTGGAACAATAGGTTTGATGATGTGATCAAAACCTATGGCTTTGAGTAGAACGTCGATAAGCCTTATGTCTATAAGCGCATCATTGACAAGAAAGTAGTTTTCTTGGTCTTATACGTAGATGACGTGCTACTGTAGGGAAAAATACATGTGGAGGAAGCATAAAATAGAGTTTAGTATGGTTTAAAAAATTTCCATATTTGAACCTTAACCCTTTAATTAATTAAACATATACTACTAAAGATATCATACCTTTGTCGCGTGTTCCGATTGACGTTGTGTCGATGGTAATCTGCAAGATCTTCCAATCCAATCACAAACGTGAATCACCTAGGAGGCGCTCATACCAAGCCCTCGGTGCTTGTGTCAACCCATACAAAGCCTTTTTGAGGCGATAGACATGGTTGGGGTGGTGTGCATCCACAAACCCCTTAGGTTGTTCAATAAACACTTCCTCTTGTAAGAAGCCATTGAGGAAGACACTCTTGACATCCATTTGGTGCAATTTGAACTTGTGCACAAAAAAGATGGACAAGAGAAGCCTAATGGACTCTAAACGGGCAACTGGAGCAAATGTCTCTTCAAAGTCGATACCCTCAATTTGAGAGTACCCTTGTGCAACAAGTTTTGCCTTGTTACGCACAATGTTGCCATCCTCATCAGATTTGTTCCTATATATCCATTTGGTGCCTATGACATTAATAGTCTTAGGCCTAGGAACTAGAGTCCAAACCTTATTCATTACGAATTAGTTTAGCTCTTCTTGCATGGCAAGAACCCAAAATTCATCATTTAAGGCTTCATCAACCTTTTTGGGTTCTATTTGAGAGGTGTAGCATGTACAGCTAATGAGATTAGCTATTTAACGCATAGTCCTAACACCTTCATTAACATCTCAAATAACATCATCTTTGTTATGGAGTCTTGTAACCCATGGAGTGGGTTTATTAGAGTCCAAGTGAGGAACTCTATCAATAGATTGTGTGTTGTAAGGATTCTCATTATTGATTGGCTTATTTCGTGGACAAACCACATATTGGGGGTTTGAATTGTAAGGGTAGTTAAGTGATTGAAGTTCATGCTCAAAGGCCCTTTTCAAGACCTCAAGGGAAGAAGCACTCCAAAGGTATAATACTTAGTGTTTCTTACAATGAAGAGAAGTAGATGCACACACACACAACACTTGCATAATTCTTATTCTTGAATGTGTTGTGTCTTTATTGTGTGTATGCATGAATTGCTCATTTAATCTCTCTTCATTCTTGTCCATATGGGTGCATCTTGCTTGGAATTACACATCATACTTTTCTTTTTAGGAAACACCATCAGGTGCAATTTTGCGCCCTATTATGCGGCCAAGGCCGCAGAAATGAGGCCGCAGAAGTTGACCAGAATTCACAACTCTCTGGTCCCTTTTTGCGCCCTTGTTTTTTACGTTTAGGGGCCGCAAATTCTGTCAGGTGTGATTCTGCACCCCTTAGTTATGCGGTTCGTGGCCGCAGAATCAAGGGCGCAGAATCAGCGGTCTTTTGCAAAATTTACAAAACGGCACCACTTCACTTTGGCATACTATATATATGCCTCTTTCATTTCTAGGTCGTTTTTTAAGAGTTCCAAATATCATATTTTTCACTTAGAACATATTTCAAGAGAAAAATCATCAAGAACTCACCTTTAAACACTCAAACCATTTCCTTTGATCATCAAAGTTCATCTAGGATCATTCATGACCATTTAGGACTCATCCATGTATGGTTTTGCATCATCACATCTTTCTTGGTAAGATTTTGACTAACTTCATCTAATTTTAGTTTCTTTCTTGTCAAGCTATCTCTTTATCTTATTATATGCTTTATGTTCACATGCTAGATATAAGATAGAGATTGTTTGTGATGAATATGATTGAGTGTTGTATTGTGATAGCTATCTAGGTTTTGTTGAATCTTGATTAGCTAAGCTTTATGATATGTCATTTAGCTTTTGATATCTAGGATTGATTTCATTGATATATCATCATTCGAGGTAAGCATATAGAGTTGCCTTGCTCTTGTTGCATTTTGAGTATTTCATATATTCACTTAGGTTGTATTCTCTTCATTGAGAACTAAGTCTTGTGTTGCTTCCGGGATTAGGTTGCATAAATCACAAACATTAGGACTAGGTTCACTTATACCGGGATTAGGTAGGTGTGTGATTACTTCCGGGATTAGGTTGTAATCGTTTATCACATTTAGTGGATTCGAGGTTCGAGTGTGGTTCACTTACATAGCCCGTGGTTTTTCCCGTGAGGGTTTCCACGTAAATATCAAGTGTCTTTTAATTTCCGCACCATATTACACTTGCTATTTTATATTGACTAGTAAAGGGTATTTTCGTAATCTTGGCTATTAACGAAAATTGGGTAAAATTGGATAAAATCTATTCACCCCCCCTCTAGATTAATATTGTACACATCGTAATTTGTTTCATGTGTCATCATCATTAGATGTCCCAACATTAGGAGTCACTACAACCTTCTCCAAGAGAGAGTCATTACCAAAAAAACCTCCTCCTCATGGTTACTAGACTTGAGCCTTGTATCATCAATGACAACATTAAATGATTCCATGACTCTTCGAGTCTTCAAATTGAAAACTCTATAGGCTCTACTATTTAAGGCATAGCCAATAAAGATATCCTCATCACTTTTGCCAAGTTGATCATAGTCATTTAAAATGTAGCATTTGCTTCCAAAGGAGTAGAGGTAGCTAACATTTGGCCGTCTACCTTTCCATAACTCGTAGGAGGTATTTCTAGTTTCGGGCCTTATGAAAACTCTATTCCCTATATAGCAAGCCGTATTGACGGTTTCAGCCCACAGGTTCCTAGGGACATTGTTGCTAAGCAACATCACACGGGCCATCTCTTGAAGGACCCTATTCTTCCTCTCAACAACTCCATTTTGTTGAGGTGTCCTAGGAGCCGAAAACTCATAGGAGATGCCTAAGCTATTGCAATAGCTTTCAAAGATAGCATTCTCAAACTCCATTCCTTGGTCACTTCTAATCCATTTAATTCTTTTAATGTTAGAATTCATTTCATTTTGTATTTTAGTACAAACCATTTTAAACTTGTCAAAAGTTTCGGATTTTTCTCTATGAAAATATGTCCATGTGAACCTAGAGAAATCAACACAAGCAAAAATGTATCTCTTTCCACCTAAACTCTCAGTTTGCATAAGACCCATAAGATCCATGTGGAGAAGCTCTAGGGGCTCCTTGGTGGAGAGATACTTGCCTTTTTTGTGTATGCTTTTGGATTGTTTTCCTTGTTGGCAAGGTCTACAAACACCATTGGCTTTCTTCCTAAGCTTGGGAAGGGCCACACACACAATTAAACTTACCTAGGATTTGTAAATCCTGAAAGTTCATGTGGCCAAGTCTTTCATGACACAACTCAATTTGCTCATCCATGGACACATTGTTTGAGACTATTCTAGCTTCAAGACAATAGCAATTGTCGCTAGATCTCATACCTTTCAAAAAGGTTTATCCATCAGGCTTTAGGATTAAGCAATCATTTTTACTAAACAAGACGGAATATCCTTCATCACTAAGATGAGAAATGCTTATCAAATTGGCTTTCAAGCCATCAACAAACAAAGCATTGGATAAGGAGGGTAATTCGGAAACGGAAATGGTTCCTTTCCCTATGACTCTCTTTTTGGATTCATCACCAAAGGTGACACATCCTACTTCCACCATAACAAGAGTCTCAAAGAAACTCTTGTTTCCCGTCATGTACCTAGAGCACCCACTATCTAAATACCAAAAGTTAGAAGAATTTGCCTTTAAGGCAATTTGAGCAACATGGCAAACATTTTCATTCTTTCAAACCCACCTAAGTAAAACATTTTCTTTCCTAGTGGTCTTTTGTACATGGGCTCTAGATGTCCTAGAATCGTGCAAATCAATATTATCATTCCTAGGAACATGCATCATGGCTCTATTCTTTTTCTTCTCAATCTAGTTTTACACATTTTAATATAACGAAAGCACCTTGGTCTAATATGACCATCAAAACAACAAAAATGACATATAGGAATGAAATAAGGAATCATATCATGTACTTGTGCTTGCATTGGAGCCTTCCCTTGTCTTTGTTGTTGTCTTGGTTGTTGACTAAGATTTCTCCTTATTTGTTGTTGACCAAGACTTGGTTGCATTCGAGGTTGATCTTGCATGATTGACCTCTTCCCTTTTTGAGTCATATGTTGAGGAATGTTGGCTTGAGGTTGCCTTCTTGGTGCCACCTTCACTTGTGTATTTTTTGAACATTGTCCTAGATCTATCTTCTTCCTAGGAGTTTGCACCAGTGAAGCTTCTTTGTTGCCCAAGCTCTTGACAAACACGATCTTCTTAGAGGAGGAGGTCCCCTAATCATCTTCAAACCCAAGACCTCTCTTGTCACACAGACTCTTTCCAACACCAAGTATATGGCCTAGTTTTTCGGTGCTAGAGGCCATCCTAATCATTGACTTTTTAGCTTTATCAAGCTGCCTCTTCAAACCTTCTTCATTCCTTTTAGATAAGTCTAACTCCTTTGTTAGCTTATCTTCTACCTTCTTGGACCTTTCCACTTGTTCACTTAAGTGGTCAATGTGAAGTGAAAGCTCTAGATTCTCTTCTCTCAACCTTTGAATCTTTTTCCTAGTCTTCATCTCTAAGCTTTTAAACTCTGTGAGGTATTAACAAGAACCTCATTCTCCACATATCCAATTGTGGAGTTAGAGTCGGAGTCATCTTCACTTGAGTCATTTTCCCTTTGACTCTCTTCCTCTTTTTCACTAGCACTTTTGCTCTTGTGGGAGGAGGCAAATACTAGGAAGTTAGCCATGAGATCTTCATCATCTGAAGACTCATCTCCTTTATTGAAGTCATCATTACTTCCACTCCAAGTGGCGGCCATCACTTTTCCCTTCTTCTAGTCATTGTGATTAGCACATTCGGGGGCAAAGTAACCTGTCCCACTACACTCAAAGCATCGGACCCCTTTCCTTTCGGTCCTCTCTTTCCTAGGCTCAAACTTCTTGAAGGGACCCTTTTTCTTCAAGTCTTGACCTTTTGATCCAAATCCCTTCTTCCCAAACTTTATAACCTTATTGAACCTTTTCACAAATAAGGCAAGGTTTTCATCCGAGTCATTCTTTACGTCATTTTCATCCTTATAAGCTTTCAAAGCAATTCCCTTTTTCTTTTTAGGAGGTGTGGAGGTAGGAGCCTTCCTAGACTTATAGGCTAGGAGTCTTCCAATTACCTCTCTCGGCTTTATGTCTTTAAACCCACTGTTTTCTTCTAAAGCTGTAACCTTTGATTCAAACCTATCGGGGAAAGATCTCATAATTTTCTGCTTGACTCTCCTATCAGAATATGGGTCACCGAGTTAATGGCTTTGATTGATAATATCCATCAACTTGACTTCAAAGTCATTGAAGCATCCATCCTCTCCCATTCCAAGCAACTCGAATTGTGTTTGGAGAACTTGAAGCTTCGAATCCTTGACTACCTCGGTGCCCTCATGTGCAACATCTAGGATGTCCCATGCCTCCTTAGCTATCCTAGTGTTTTGAATAAACTTATATTAATTCTCATCCATTGCACAAAGGATGGCATGCATTACCTTCCTATTCCATTTCGAAGTATCAAACTCTTGCGTGTTCCATTGCACTTTAAGCTTTAATACTTCTTCTTCTCCACCCGTGGGAGTCATCATGGGTAGATAATATTCATTTTCAACCGCCATCCATGCACAATCGTGAATTTGACATATGTAGGATTCCATCTTTCCTTTCCATGAGGAATAATTCAAGCTGGTGAGAATATGAGGTTGCGTGCTAGAAGCTCCCTCATTGTTGCCACCGTTTCCACTCGTTGTGTATAATGAATGAAATGAAATGTATGCAAGATGTATGAATGAACAAAAATCACACAAATGCAAAACACACACAAAATGAGCAAGGATCACCTAAGTATAACAAGGAACCCGCTCTGATACCAATTGAAACAAATTATAAGTGTGTATAATATTAATCTAGAGGGGAGGGGTGGGTGAATAGATTTTATCAGATTTTACCCGATTTTTGAGTGCGGTCAAGATTACGAAAATGCCCTTAACTAGTCAATATAATATAACAAGTGTAATATGTGCAGAATATTAAATAACACTTGATATTTACGTGGAAACCCTCATGGGAAAAACCATGGGCTAATAAGTGCGCCACACTCGAACCTCAAATCCACTAAATGTGATAAATATTACAACCTAATCCCATTATATAATCACACACCTACCTAATCCCAGTATAAGTGAACCTAATCCAATTACTTGTGATTTACGCAACCTAATCCCGGAAGCTACACAAGTCTTACTTCTCAAAGAAGAGATAAAAAGCCTATATGAATATATGAAATATCCAAAATGCAATAAGAGCTAGGGAACCTATATGCTTATCTAGGATAATGATATTGCAATTAAAACAATCCTAGATATCAATAGCTAAATGACATGTAAAAAAGCTTAGCTAAGCCTAGATCATGAAAACCTAGATAGCTATCACAATACAACTCTCAAACACTCAATACACTAATCTCAATCTTGTATCTAGAATATATTCTAATGGCATACAAGAAATAAATGAGATTGCTTGTTAAGAAAGACACAAAATATATAAGATATAAGTGAAAAACTTACCAAGCACAGTGTGTTGAAAAATCCTTGCAAAGATGACACCTAGATGATCAAGGATGATGCTAGATGTTGAATGATGCTCATGGAAAAGTATTTGAGTAAACAAAGAAGAGTTCTTTAGTGAATTTTTCTCTTGGAAAAATATGCTAAGTAAAATATCTGATTTTGATCTCCTTAAACTGACCTAAAGGCAAAGAGGCATATATATAGGGTGCCAAAATGAAATGACATCGTTTTCAAAAGTGGCACATATTTTGCCTTGGGCGCAGTACCAGTCGTTGTACGTAGAGCGACTTGTACAACACCTACCTGGGAAAATGAAGAACATTCTTCATTGGCGCTGTTCGTAGAGCGCTTCTGAACAACACCACAACTCTATTCTTCCAGGAAATAGAGTGTCGTTGTACGTACAGTGCTTTGTACAGCGACTGTACAACAACCTAACAACAACCAATTAAAATGCATCTGGTCTATACAGGGCCTATGCCAAGCCACATCAGGTCTCAGATAGGCGCTATTTGAACATCGCTATGTATAGTGCTTTGAACAGCACTCATTAGTATGATTCATCCTAAATGCCTAAATGTGACACAGCAATTAACAACACAAGATGCAATCATATAAGCAAGCATAAAGAGATATTAATGAACATTTAATGTACCTATAGAACATACACAACATACAAGATATACATATATGCATGAGTTGTGTATGTGTGTGCAATTACATCTCTTCATATGCAAGTAAGTACTAGAAATTTACCTTTGGAGTGCTTCTTCTCTTGAGGTCTTAAGAGCCTAAGCTACCCTTAAATCAAAACCCCAATATATGGTTTGTCCACGAAATAAACTAATCAATAAATGAGACCTTACAGTTTTAATTATCATCCTATAATCCTAGATAAGTATTTAGTGTACCCTAGCTCTATATGCATATTTGGATATCATTGCATATTCACTTAGGGTTTGATCTCTGATCAAGCCAAAATTGATATGATTTTCGCCCTCATTCCCATCTCTTTATGCTTGATTCTCGGGCGTTTCCCCATATTTAATGTTGTCAAATCAAGTGTCTCAAGTTTTATTAGGCCTCAAAGGCATTTGGGAAGAAGAGGAGGACTTTGGTGCAAAAAGTGCATAAAGGTGTGAAACAGGGCATTCTCGCCATTTGATCAAGAGTATGTCGTTATTTGGTCGCCATGGCAATAGGGAGGACTTTCAAAGAAGCAAGATGTCACCCCCATGTCACCATATGGTCACCATGGCGACAGAGGAATTGTTCAAAGCATCAAATGTGTCACCATTTGCATGTCGCCATGGCGACATTTAATGGCAAATGGCGACACAACTAAAATACCTCAGTGTCGCCATTTGCTCTAGGGCGACATTGAGTGACAAATGGCGACATCACTAAAAATACTCAGTGTCGCCATTTGCTTTAGGGTGAAAAAGATGAGTTTGGTGGTGACAAGTGAATCTCAGAATGCGTAACCGTTTTACGCCACAAGGTTGCCATGGTGACAAAATGGCGACATTCGCACCACATCATCGTTTTAAGCAATTATCAATACCAAGAGCCACTATATATACTGTTGCTCTCCAACTTGAAGAAGAATCCAAGCATAATTTTAGCATGAATTTTCAGAGTTTAGATCTAGTTTTTCTCCTCTATAGTTCATCTTTCAACTTCCTCCATTTTCTCATCTTGAACTACCTTTTGTTAGGGTTATGCTCAATAGCAAGAGTGTAATGTTGTACTTGACAATCTTTTCATATTAATAAAGTGATTTCTGTTAGTTAACAAAATCTTATATAGCATTTATTATTATAATTGTCAAAGTAAATAATCATAAGGTCAAAAGACTATGAGAAAAGAAGAATTGTTCATACATCTGGATATGTATGAGGTAGACACAATTCTTTAGTTAGTCTTGAATAACGTTCACAACATAAGTTAAAGGTTGGGCACCTTTATCTTGTTAAAGTTGTAGAATTCTTTTACTAGCATTTGAGTGGGATCAAATGTGTTGTGATGAGTCTAAAATCATCGAAGGGTCTTTGAGTAAAAGAATCTAGAGCACTGGGAGCATTGAACCGGATCACAATGAAATACTTTTTCTAGAACCGTCAATAGATAAAAGTCTTTTCAATATCAGGACAATCGGAGCGTCTATCTTAATCTTGAGATAAATGATGGACTTATAGTTGCAAGCGATATCATTTGAGCTATCAATGAGTACAATTATATAGCATAGTCTATCCTCGATAGTTTGGTGGTATTCATTTGTTAATCGATAGAGGACTTCATTTATAGATATGGACATCGTGGCTCCATTTATTAAATGTGAGTAGAATATCATCATATGGATGCTTTATGGTTTTGGATATGAAATCTTAACCTTGAGTTTTCAATAGTGTCTATTGAAAGATGACTTCTGGACAAGTCATAATATATATCCAAGTTCAAAGTGTGGTCATATGTGTAAATATAGTAACTTGGAGAGCTATAGGCGGTCTATGAGCTCTTGGCGATTACTGATATTCTTCACGAGGATTCACTATCTCCCATATGATTGTCTAGGGTATGAATGAGTATCGTTAACTTATTCCATCTTTATTTAATAGTGCAATTTTAGTTCTTTAGTGGAATGAACTAAAATTAATAGATTGAACCTAAGTGAATCATTTGTTGATTGTGATTGGGTTATGTCTATTGGAGCTTAAATTTAGATAGGCCCGCCAAGATCCCCATTCCGCACGGACTTGCATGAATCACTTGATATATTCTACCAGTGTATTTGTGGGTCCATTTAGAATTGTATTTAATATATTAAGAATATAATTTGCACATTATTTAATTAATGGGCTATTTAATTATATTAATATATTAATGAAAGACATGTGGGCTTGTTTCTTTTAGTAAGAATGGGTCTGGTTCACATGTGGGCTTTTTATTAAAGTTCAAATGGATTAAATAAAATAAGAAAACAATATGTAGGCCCAAGTCTCTGTCATGGGCGGCAATGGGCAATAATTAGCCCATAATATTGTTTTATTTTATTATTTAATTAAATGGAAATTAATTAATATGTTAATTAATTATTTAATTAAAAATCGAATCTTTTTCTGATTAGGAAATATGTTTCCTAGTTGTATACTACTATTAGTAATATACTAAATATAAAAGACTTTATTATTTTAGTCAAATTAGGAAGTCTTTTATTTAGTCACAAATACACTAAAGAGTTGGATTTGGGTTTGAATTCTAAAGAAATCTTAGTATCCTATTTGGAAAAGGACTTTGGTGATCACCTTGTTGGACAAGGTAAGAATTCGGAAACCCTAAATTAACTAGGGTAGGATTTCGGCCACCCTAAATTATCTAGGGCAGAAAATTCGGTCACTATAAATATATAGTGAGAATTTTCGGCCAACCCTAGATTTTTTCTTTGAAGAATTTATTTTCTTTGGCTAAAGAGAAAAAAAAAAAATCCTACTCTATTACTAGTGAGAACTCAGCCAAGGTGGTTTGCGAGAGAAGAATTGTTCTAGCTTCGATTATAGGGAAAAATTGTACCCGCAGCGGAAGTGAGACTAAAAAATAGTTTGAGTAGCTTTTAAAAATTTTCCAATTTTATGAACCTTAAACCCTTTTGATTAATTAAAGATATAAAAATAAACAAAAGATTAATACCTCTTGTCGCGTGATCCGATTGACTTGCGTCGATGGTAATCCGCAAGATCTTCAATCCTAGTACGAACGTGGATCATCTAGGAGCGTGGTCTCCCTATCTTTGAATTGCAAACCTGTGATTGGATTAAACAAACTTTTCTTGATTCGTTAGTCCCAAAAACAATCTAAAGGAACCTAAGATTATTCCGGTCACTTTTGAGTTCTCAATCTTATGATCGAAACTCCCGTGAACCTTAATCGATATAGTATATACAAGCTTATTAATGAACAAGCAAACAATATACCATCAAAGAATAATCTATGTTCCTTTTGTTTTTAGTAGAATAATAGATCTCTAACTATGAGTTGAGAAGAAGAAGAAGAAGAAATAAAATTTCTGCACATAAACCCTAGGCTGGCCGAAAATCATCAATAGCCTTATATGTGGCAAATTTTCTTTTTCTCTTTCTTAACTAGGGTGGCCGAATTCTTTTACCAAAACCAATTAGGGTTGCCGCAATTATTACTCCTAAAATATTGGAGATTTAGTTGCACCCTAATTCCTATTTTGTTTAAGATTTCCAAACCCTAATCAAACTAATAAATCTTTTATTCCTTATTTGACTAAAATAAAAGACTTCTTATTTGATTTAATAAATAAAATTAATTATTTATTTCCTTGTCAAACAAGTCTTTTAATTTAAGTATACTACTACCAATAGTATACCAATAGGAATCATATTTCCTATTCAGAGAAGATTTGTTTCTTAATTAAACAATTAATTAATAAATTAATTAATTCTTATTTAATTAAACAATGAAAACAAAATAATATTTAAGGCTTTTAAATCACCTTGCCGCCCCACATGTATATATTGGGCCAAATATTATTTTTCTTATTTCATTAAATCCATAGGACTTTAAATAAAAAGCCCACATGTGAACTAGACCCATTCTTACTAAAAGAAACAAGCCCACATATCATCCATTAATATATAAATATAATTTAGCAGCCCATTACATAAATAATGTGCAAATTATATTCTTAATATATTAAATGCAATTCTAGATGGACCCTAAATTGGTCCGGTAGAATATATCAAGTGATCCATGCAAGTCCGTGTGGATTGGGGATCTTGGCGGGCTATCTAAATTTAAGCTCCAATAGACATAACCTAATCACAATCAACAAATGATTCACTTAGGTCCGATCCATTAATTTTAGCTCATTCCACTAAAGAGCTAAAATTGAACTCTTAAATAAAGACAGAAAAGGAAGATGCTTCCTCATTCATACCCTAGACAATCATATTGGAGATAGTGTATCCTCGTAATTAATATCAGTAATCGCCAAGAGTTCATAGACCGCCTATAACTCTCCAAGTTATTATATTTACTCATATGACCACGTTTTGAACTTGGATATTTTGACTTGTCCAGAAGCCATGTTTTCAATAGACACTATTGAAAACTCAACGTTGAGATTTAATATCCAATTACCTCAAAACATCCATATGATGATATTATACTCTCATTTAATAAATGGAGCCACGATGTCCATATCTATAAATGAAGTCCTCTATCGATTAACAAATGAATATCACCAAACTATCGAGGATAGACTATGCGATATAATCGTACTCATTGATAGCTCAAATGATATCACCTGCAACCATAAGTCCATCATTTATCTCAGGATTAAGATAGACTCTCCGATTGTCCTGATAATGAAATTACTTTTATCTATTGACGGTTATAGATAAAGTATTTCATTTTGATCCAGTTCAATGCACCCAGTGCACTAGACTCTTTTGCTCGAAGACACTCCGATGATTTTAGACTCATCATATCTCATTTGATCCCACTCAAATGCTAGCAAAAGAATTCTACAACTTTAACAAGATAAAGGTGCCAAACCTTTAACTTAAGTTGTGAACAATATACAAGACTAACTAAAGAATTGTGTCTACCACATACATATCCAAATGTATGAACAATTCTTCTTTTCTCATAGTCTTTAGACCTTATGATTATTTACTTTAACAATTATAATATTCAACTATAAATGCTATAATATTTGTTTAAACCAAAAATCACTTTATTAATATGAAACAGATTGTTAAATACAATATTACACTCTTGCTATTGAGCATAATCCTTACATCGATAGTGTACTAGTGATCTTAACATCAAGAGATCTTATACACACTTTCGAATTAGGTTCACGCGAATTTCAATCTTACAATTGTGAATTCAAAAGTGACCGGAACATTCTTAGCTACCTTTTGGAGATTATAGTGACTAACAAAATCAGAAAAAGTGTTTGTTTGTCCATTCTCAGGTTCACAGTTCAAAGAAGGGAGACCACGCTCATAGGTGATTCACGTTTGTGATCGGTTTTGGAAGATCTAGTGGATTACCATCGACGTTAGTCAATCGGATCACGCGACAAAGGTATTTCATCTTTTCGTATGTATGATTAATTAATTAAAGGGTTAAGGTTCAATATGGAAAAATTTTTAAAATCTGCTAAACTCTTTTTTAGTCTCGCTTCTGCTGCGTACACGTATGTTTTCCCTACAATTGGTATCAGAGCCTGGTTGTACAATTTAATTAATTAACGTATATATACGTGAATCTTATTCTTTTTATTGTGATTATGCATGTTTAGAAAGAGATGGCACTCTAGGTATTCTCATATATAATTACATTGGAATGTATGGATTTATATATGTTATATTTTGATAAAAAGTGAATTGTTATTGCTCGATTTTGATCCTAGAATTTCAATGTACTTTTCGTTTCGGAATTGTAACAAGAAGGGTCGCCTATTATCATCACAATTTCCTTCTTGGTAGTTGCTAATATTTTTTTTTATGTATTATATTAAATTGCAGTATTTTTTTTTAATGTATTAAAATATAGTGCAGTATTTTTTTGTATTAAATACTACTGTGATTAAAAAAAAAAAACTGCAGTATTTTTATTGTATAAATATGTTTGTAATATGTTCAAGCATTGAAGATTCAAAGACTTGAAGAATTAGTAGCAACCGGAACGAGTTTGGGACCATGCGCACCATAGTAACGTGCACGCGCGCAATATTGCATGCAGCTGTGCATGTTGGACTGTGGGCTGCGCATGGCAGCCCCATGGAGTCCATGGGCTGCACATGGCAGCCCTTGTTAGGGTGTTGGAGTGTGCACGCCAATTGGGCAGCCGTGGGTGCTCAAGTGATCCATGGGCCGCTTGAAGATTTGTTCGCCAAGAAAGGAGATTTTTTGTATTCCAAACAATTGTAATTTACTTGCTTTTCTAGGATGGATCAAAATCGTGGCTATTTATTTTGTGTAAATATTACAATATTTGTTATTGTTTGATAACATGTCATGTAGAATAGGAGTGCCACTCATATATCTCTTTTGGTATGAATATGCATTGAATGATTTAGGTATCTAATTGGCATCTAGATAACTTGGTAAATCATTCTATGGGATTTAATCACATGCCTTAAATAATTGAGTGGGAGAAGGTGTATTGCAAACACCTATGGCCACCAAGGTTAGTTGAACTATGTTATTTTTTGGTAATCCCCCCAAGGGGTGTCCATGAATGGAATATAGTAAGATACTTCCTTACAAGAATAGACTAGACAATTGACTCAAACGAGATCTACTCCCCAAGGAATATATTGAGGGTCAAAATCTTGGTAGTACACTCAATGTGGTTTTATTGATATCATCCCAAGAGTTCTTGTTAATAAAATCACAAGGCTAAAATTGAAAACGTTGGTTGTTATGTTAACAATTAGGTGGGACCTAGTCTAACTAATAAATGGTGCGAACTCCCAAAGGAGGCGTAACATTTATGAGTGTTGGATCGAACGTTGAATTTTACGATTGAATTATAAATATTTAATTCAAGATAAATATTCGAAAATGCTAAAAAATGATTGTTTACTTATATATATATTTTTTTGTTTTATTCAGAAATCATGACCCCATCCCTAATGAACATCCTAAAAGATAACACTTTAACTGAAGATAATTATGTCACATGGAAAAGGAAAATTGGGTTGTTGCTGCAAGTTGAAAAACATAAATTTGTTCTGTCAACTCCTAAACCACCTGCTCCTACTGTTGAATCTAGTGTTTTGCAAAGAGATGAGTATGAGTAGTGGAAGACTTCAGATGATATGGCTAAATGTTATATCATGGCCACTATCTTCGACGTGTTGCAACAGCAGCATGAAGGAATGGAGTCTGCTGCTGATATAATGATGTCTTTAGAGGAGATGTTTGCTATAAGATCTAGGTCGACTAAGAGAGAAGCAGTGACTGCTTTTATGAATCTTAGGATGAAACCTGGACAGGCTGTGAAAGATCACATGATGAAGGTCATAGCACATCTAAATATTGCAGAATTTAATGGTGCTGAGATAGATGGTGAGACCAAAATTGACATGATTGTCAACTCACTGTCAAATTCCTTTGACCAGTTCAAGTTGGACTACACCTTGAACAATAAGGAATACACCTTGCAAGGCCTGATGCAAGATGTTCAAAGCGTTGAAAAGATCCTTGTGAAAGGCAAAGGTTAAGAGATTCATATGGTTGGTAAAGTTTCTACTGTTAAGACCCGTCAGAAGGTCAAGAAACAACAGAAGAAAAAGCAACTTGGGCCTACCAAGAAGGAGACCAAGAAAGTAACCAAGATCAAAGGGAAGTGTTTCCTTTATGGTGAAAAGGGACATTGGAAAAGTAATTGCCGAAAGTCTCAGAAAAAGAAGGAACAAGGTAATATTAATTATCTTGAAACATGTTTTTTGGCAGACTCTACCGATTCTTGGATCATTGACTTAGGAGCCACTAATCATGTTTGTTATTCCTTGCAGGGTTTTCAGGAAAAGAAAAGGCTGAATAAAGATGAAATCAACTTGCGTTTAGGCAACGGAGTGTTGGTGTCTGCCAGTGCAGTGGGAGATGTTAGAGTTATCTTAGATTCTAGTATGCATTTAGATTTAATAGACGTTTATTATGTACCTCAATTCAAGAAGAATTTGATTTCAGTTTCTTGTTTGAATACTGTTAACCGCCAAAATTGGCGAAGGACCAAAGAAGAATTTTCCACCTCAACACAAGAAGGATATAGGAGAAACGAACATCATCTGGTTACCCAGGCAAAATGGACTTCGACTGATTGACCCCGACTGATCCGAGTGCACACCCCCTCCAACGGGGTCTAACCCAGCCTTCCTCCAGATTTTTAGGACCTTGCCTGCCTCTCAACTCAGAAGTATGGCTGCGAAGCCGGACTACTCACTAGAACTCACTTTATGATCCAATGATCGGGCTTCCTAGGAACCCCGCAACGCCCCAATGCGGGGTCCTCCTAAGCATCCCACTACCATATGAACCCCGCAGCACCCCGACACGGAGTTCTACTGAGCATCCCGCTACAATATCAGCTACACGTCCCCCTACTCCATCAGTAGGACGCTTACTGGACGTAGGCGGCCCGCTAAGCAGAAGGGCACCAGGAAGCAAGATTCTTACACCAGGAACTAAAAGCTCCACAAAAGATCTAGTAAAACGTCGCCGTACAAAGGAGGTATACTCCTTCCCGCCAGAGAGTCCTATCTTGAACAGGTTATCACAGTAAGAATCCAATTAGGAAGGTGAGAGATTGACTCTTCCTAGGAAGGAAAGACTGGATTCTGCACGTAAACCTTCGAGATTACCTCCTAAAAATAAGAGGATCCTGCAGCTGCCAAACCCTAGCCCGAGATTGTAGGAGTGCATGGCAAGCAAAGCAGGACATATATATATATATATCAAAAAGAAAAAAAAGACGGGACACGCTACTTATCGACAGGCACAGTTTCGCCACCATTACCACCTCCGCTACCTTTTGTAAGATCTCCATACACCATTGTAATCCGAATAAGAAATAGTTCACAGATTGTAGCGCAAAGTAACAATCAATAAAAGTTCATGATGATTTAATCTTCGTAGTTTCGTTTCGTACATGCATTGATAGGGACATAGTCGGTATCAAACTACGTGATACCCCTCCGACCAAGATCATTTACTGTCTTGGTCCTCTTAAAGTTGTTATTTGGAATTCCATCCCATTAACGATTTTCAGGTAACAAATAATTTTGGATATTCGGTTACTTTTAATAAAGATTTTATTATTAGTAAGAATAACAAATTTATTTGCAAAGGTACATTGGAAAACGGTCTATTCTTTTTGCATAGGAATATTTCTCATTTGTTAGACACAGAAACAATGGAACCTAATCATAAAAGAGTAAAATTATAAAAAGATGAAACCTACCTATGACATTTGCGCTTAGGTCATATTAACCTTAATAGGATTAAAAGATTGGTTAGTGATGGACCTTTAAGTGACTTAAAGGTTGATAATCTACCAACTTATGAATCTTGTTTGGAAGGTAAGATGACTAAAAGGTCGTTCATGACCAAAGGCACAAGAGCCACTGAATGTTTAGGATTAATACACTCTGATGTATATGGTCCTATGAGCATTCAAGCTAGAGGTGGATATGAGTACTTCATCACTTTCACAGATGATCATTCAAGATTTTGTTATGTGTATCTCATGAGACATAAGTCAGATGCTTTTGACATGTTCAAAGCATTCAAAGCTGAAGTGGAGAATCAGCTAGAGAAAAACATAAAAATCTTGAGATCTGATCGTGGTGGAGAATATCTATCTGGTGAGTTTTAGCAATATCTTATTGATAATGGAATCATTTCTCAGTTTTCTGCACCAGGTACACCTTAACAGAATGAGGTTGCAGAAAGAAGAAATAGAACTCTTCTGAAAATGGTTAGGTCAATGTTGAGTTATTCAACACTCCCTGTTTCGTTTTGGGGATATGCTCTACAAACTGCAATGTACATTCTAAACGATGTACCATCGAAGTCGGTTCCTCAAACACTGCATGAGTTGTGGACTGGGCGAAAGCCTAGTTTACAACACTTAAGGATATTTGGTTGTCCTGCGCATGTGTTAAAAGGAAAGACAGAAAAGATGGAGTCCCGTATAGAAACATGCATATTTGTGGGTATCCAAAAGGAACTAAAGGGTATTATTTCTATAGTCCTTCAGATCTTAAAGTATTTGTTTCGACAAATGCTAAATTTCTAGAAAAGGACTATATGAATAAGTTTATACATAAAAGTAGAATTGTCCTGAATGAGATGTTAGGAGATACAATTCCACAAGAGGTTTCACAACCTGGCCTAATTGTAAGTTCCAAACCATCACAAGATCAACATCCTACCATTCCTCATCGTAGTGGGAGGGTTGTAAGACAACCCGAGAGATACATCGGTCTGGTAGAATCAGTGGAGAATCTCCCGGATGACGATGATCCATAGACATATAAGGAAGCAATGGAGGATGTTGATAGTCGCCATTGGCAAAAGGGAATGCAATATGAGATTGAGTCCATGTTAATAATAAAGTCTGGTCCCTTATAGACTTGCCTAAAGGGATAAAACCCATTGGGTACAAGTGGGTAAACAAGAGGAAAAGAGGTATGGATGGAAAGGTGGAAACCTTTAAAGCTATATTAGTAACTAAAGGTTACACACAGAAAGAAGGTATCGATTACGAGGAAACCTTCTCTCCTGTGGCCATGCTTAAATCCATTAGGATACTCTTATCCATTGCGGCATCTTTAGATTTAGAGATTTGGCAAATGGTCGTCAAGACAGCTTTCCTTAACGGAAGTCTTGACGAAAGCATCTATATGATGCAACCAAAAGGATTCATTGAAAAGGCCAAGTGGAAAAGGTATGCAAGTTGTAAAAATCCATATATGGATTAAAGCAAGCATCTAGATCCTTGAACGTAAGGTTCGATCAAGCTGTGAAAGGTTTTGGATTTGTTCAGAACCTTGACGAACCTTGTGTATACAAAAGGATCAAGGGCGACAAGTTGGTTTTCCTAATTCTTTATGTTGATGATATACTACTCATCGAAAACGATGTAGGTGTATTGACATCAGTAAAAAAATGGTTAGCAAAACAATTTGATATGAAGGACTTAGGAGAAGCAAGTTATGTTCTTGGTATCCAAGTAATAAGGGATAGAAAGAATAGAACGATTGCACTATCCCAAGCTTCACACATAGATAAAATCTTGTCTAGAATTTCCATGCAGGATTCCAAGAAATGTATTTTACCTTTCAAGCATGGAATCAAACTTTCTAAGGAACAAGTTCCTAAGAATGAGCATGAAGAGCAATTCATGAGTAGGGTTCCATATGCCTCAGCAGTTGGAAGTCTCATGTATGCAATGCTCTGCACTATACTAGATATTTGTTTTGCTGTTGGTATAGTTAGCAGGTTTCAATCGAAACCTAGTCCTTATCACTGGATGACAGTCAAGCATATTTTCAAGTACCTCAGGAGAACGAGAGACAATTTGCTTGTATACTCTGGAGGGGATTTGATTCCCGTAGTGTATACAGATTCTGATTTCCAATCGGATTCTGACTCCAGAAAATCCACATCAGGATCTGTGTTTACTCTTGGAGGAGGAGCAGTCATATGGAGGAGTATCAAGCAATCATGCATTGCTGACTCCACCATGGAAGCTGAGTATGTTGCTGCATGCGAAGCTGCCAAAGAGGCTATTTGGCTCCGCCAATTCTTGATTGACTTTGAAATTCCCATTAAAGCAATAGTGTTTTATACCTAGAGGGGGGTGAATAGGTATAGTCCCAAATTCTTCTAATATCAAAAATGCGGAATATAAGAATGAAATGAATACTTGAAATGATATAACAATTGTATAATATGAATCAATTCATGTAAGCATCAATATACAAAAGAATCAATACAAGTGAACATATGGAAGATATATAAATATAAAGCAAAAATGAGACAATGTTTTTACGTGGTAAAACCTCAAAGAGGAAACATCCACGGGTTGAATCCACAACCACCGGCAAAGCAAATCCACTATACGAAAAGGAGTTACACACTCAAAGCTATTAACACTATGATGTCCACTCCAAGCTATCAAGACCTAATCAACCCTTGGGCTAGTGATTCACAAAGCCTACTCTCTATCCAAGATGTATCCTACACCTCTAGAGAGCAACTCCCTATCCAAGGCTCTCAAGCCTCTAGGAATATTTCTTTGCTTAGCAATCTAGATCACTATGATCCTAGTCAAGCTACCCAAGCTCAACCATCCGGAGTACACAACTCCTTGCTAAGACTTTTGCTTAGTTATCCGGATCCTCTTGATCCTAACTAAGGCTTCTTGCTTGGCTATCCGGAAACCTTTCCTAGCCAAGACTTCTTGCTCAAATCAAAGGCTTCACTCACCTTGACAAGAGACTTCAACCTATTACAAGGCAAAGATCTAGGTGATGCAAATGATGCAAACACACAAAAATAGAGTAAGTAGATCAAACACACTCTATGAACATGCTTAATGATAATCTAGAATATACTATCAACACACAATCACAAATCTATCTAGAAATCAAAGCATGCCAAAACAATAAGAACAAGATTAGGATATTCAATATATGTCACAAAAATCTTAGTTCTTATATCAAGAAATTGAATCTAGAAGATAAAATGAAGCACATCATACAATCAATTTCTAGAAGCAATTTCAATCAAAATAAAGTCTAGCAAAAAATATGTTTAAGAGAAATCACAAAGCTAAACTCAATTAACTAATCAATCATACAACTCTAGCATATGATCTAACATACTTCTCAACATATTTCAACAATCAATTAGAAAGAATCATAGAGATGATCAAGTGAAATTGAAAGAGAAGAAGTTTCACATACAACCAAAAAACCTCGGAATGAAATCAGTGTGGTGGGAAAAATGGCAAAGTCAAATGGCTCTGAAAATGCTTGGGGTTTATAGCTCTCGTCGAGACCAACAATTTTGGCTTTTGAATCACTCAATTTCGAGTTCGTATGAAGAAGTTATGATCAAAGTAAGTAAACAAAAAATCATGAACATTTCTGCAGAATTTCTGATTTGATATTGTTCAAGTTGTTGGAAATGGAGGGAAGAGAAGGCATTTAAAGGAAGGAGAAGGAGGGAAATTTTGTCCAATCAAAAGAGGCATTTCAGCCTTGTCCCCGTGTGGGGCATGTGTGCCACATGGGACCAGAGGGCATGTTGGGCCTCCACACGTGGTGGCCATGGTGCTTCTCCCGCGCACCTCTCACATTCTTCAGCTGTATTCGGGCATCCGAACTCCGATTTTGAATCCGTTTTCAGATTACGAATCATGAATCTCTCACACACAATGAAGACTATGAAAATTTGACAAATGGTTAAGAATTCATCTCAGAAAATGATGACGAACACAACTCAACGAATGAGAACGAAAAGTAGCGTAGCTACATCGTTTGGACTTGAAACTAAACGAATGAGTAACCGAAATGACCGGAACTCAATAAGGAACCAAATAAGATCATTTTCAAGTCCAAAACACTAGAAACACAAATAAATAAACCTATGCAACACAAGTATGCCATATCTAAGCGGTAGTGAGAAAAACATGCAATTCTACAAGATTGTTAACAATGAGATAAATGCCTATGCATACTAAATGTGTGTGAAAGTGTTATACCAAATGTTTGAACTACGATGTAGGGACACACATGTATGAATTGTGTGTGTGCGCGCTAACGCCTTGCAAGAGGAAGAAGAATCTTGATACCTTAGCATCCAAATATGTGATGTTCCCCTTGAAGACGAGATTTGCACAAGATGTTGCTTCTTCACCTTTGAGGATTCTTTCTTCCAAGAATCACCTAAGCAACAACTAATACAAATAAAGAGAGTTTTGCAATGGAATCAAGCCAACACAAATAAAAGACCTTACTATCTCCCCCTTTGGCTATTCCATGGCAAAACCTCATCCTCACCATACATTGATCACTCCAATAGACTCAATGTTGATAGCATTCTCTCATCCTCACATTACAAAGAGATCCCTAGACTAAAAGGTCTTCAAGTCTTCTTGAGTCTTCAAGAATCCATTCTTTGAACTTCAAAGTACCTATGAGAAAAGAAACAACCAACAAGAACTTCTTCCAAAGAAGATGTAGGGAAAAAATATACCCGCAGCGGAAGCGAGACTAAAAAAAATAGTTTGAGTAGCTTTTAAAATTTTTTCCTTTTATGAACCTTAAACCCTTTTAATCAATTAAAAATATATAATATATATAACAAAAGATTAATACCTCTTGTCGCGTGATCCGATTGACTTACGTCGATGGTAATCCGCAAGATCTTCAATCCAAGCACGAACGTGGATCACCTAGGAGCGTGGTCTCCCTTTCTTTGAATTGCAAACCTGTGATTGGATTAAACAAACTTTTCTCTTGTTCGTTAGTCACAAAAACAATCAAAAGAAACCTAAGATTATTCCGGTCACTTTTGAGTTCTCAATCTAATGATCGAAACTCGCGTGAACCTTGATCGATGTTGTATACACAAGCTTATCAATGATTAAGCAAATAGTACACCATCAAAGAATAATCTATGTTTCCTTTTTGCCTTAGTAGAATAAAAAATCTCTTTCTATGAGTTAAGAAGAAGAAGAAGAAATAAATTCTGCACTCAAGCCTTAGGGGGTGGCCGAATTCTATAAGAGGCCTTATATAGGTGGCCAAATTTCTTCTTCTTTTTACCCTAGGGTGACCGAATTCTTTCCCCAAAATTAACTAGGGTTGCCGCAAATCCTCCTACAAAAAAAGAGTATGATTTGCACCCTAATTCCTATTTTGTTTAAGACTTCCAAACCCTAATCAAACTCATAAATCTTTTATTCTCTTATTTGACTAAAATAAAAAGACTTCCTATTTGATTAAATAAATAAAATTAATTATTTATTTCCTTGTCAAACAAGTCTTTCTATTTAATTATACTACTACCAATAGTATACCTTTAGGAATCATATTTCCTAATGAGAAAAGATTTGTTTCTTAATTAAATAATTAATTAATAAAATAATTAATTCTCATTTAATTAAACAATGAAAACAAAATAATATTTAAGGTTAAATAACCTCCTTGCCGCCCCATATATATTATTGGGCCAAATATTATTTTCTCATTTCATTTAATCCTTTTGGACTTTAAATAAAAAGCCCACATGTGAACTAGACCCATTCTTACTAAAAGAAACAAGCCCACATGTCATCCATTAATATATAAATATAATTGAGCAGCCCATTACATAAATAATGTGCAAATTATATTCTTAATATATTAAATGCAATTCTAGATGGACCCTAAATTGGTCCGGTAGAATATATCAAGTGATCCATGCAAGTCCGTGTGGATTGGGGATCTTGGCGGGCTATCTAAATTTAAGCTTCAATAGACATAACCTAATCACAATTAACAAATGATTCACTTAGGTCCGATCCATTAATTTTAACTCATTCCACTAAAGAGCTAAAATTGAACTCTTAAATAAAGAAAGAAAAGGAAGATGTTTCCTCATTCATACCCTAGACAATCATATTGGAGATAGTGTATCCTCGTGAATAATATCAGTAATCGCCAAGAGTTCATAGACCGCCTATAACTCTCCAAGTTACCATATTTACTCATATGACCACGTTTTGAACTTGGATATTTTGACTTGTCCAGAAGCCATGTTTTCAATAGACACTATCGAAAACTCAACGTTGAGATTTAATATCCAATTACCTCAAAACATCCATATGATGATATTATACTCTCATTTGATAAATGGAGCCACGATGTCCATATCTATAAATGAAGTCCTCTATCGATTAACAAATGAATATCACCAAATTATCGAGGATAGACTATGCGATATAATCGTACTCATTGATAACTCAAATGATATCACTTGCAACCATAAGTCCATCATTTATCTCAGGATTAAGATAGACTCTCCGATTGTCATGATAATGAAATTACTTTTATCTATTGACGGTTATAGATAAAGTATTTCATTTTGATCCAGTTCAATGCACCCAGTGCACTAGACTCTTTTGCTCGAAGACACTCCGATGATTTTAGACTCATCATATCTCATTTGATCCCACTCAAATGCTAGCAAAAGAATTCTACAACTTTAACAAGATAAAGGTGCCCAACCTTTAACTTAAGTTGTGAACAATATTCAAGACTAACTAAAGAATTGTGTCTACCACATACATATCCAGATGTATGAACAATTCTTCTTTTCTCATAGTCTTTAGACTTTATGATTATTTACTTTAACAATTATAATATTCAACTATAAATGCTATAATATTTGTTTAAACCAGAAATCACTTTATTAATATGAAACAGATTATTAAATACAATATTATACTCTTACTATTGAGCATAATCCTAACAGAAGAATGGTGAGAAACTATCACATAAGCAAAATAAAACTTCCCTTAACTCTACCAAACAATGCATTATCTCAAGTGAATAAATGTTATCACATTAAAAGCTCTCCCTTAAAAACCTTAACACAAATAAGGCAAGAATTCTTTCCCCCCCCCCCCCCCCCCCTTAGGACAAGAATTCTCCCCCTTAAGACAAAGTCTCCAAAAAGCACAAAAGTGAGGTATACAAATCTCCCCTATGTCAAACATGGATTCCCCCATATTAAACAAGGTGAGGTGTACAATTTCTCCCCCTTTTTGTCAAGGAATAGACAAAGGGCATAAGAGATAAAGAATGAGATATAAAGCAAACAAATCGTATAGAAAACGTAGTTGAATAAACTAAAGCTCCCTTTTAACATATGCTCCACATATTATCACCAAGTAGATTTTTTCACAAGGGACTCAAACATTCACACATTCAAGCAATAAGAGAAAATATTTCATCACTTTTCAAAGTCCAAGAGAGAATCATAGATTTTCATTAATCTCTCAAAAATATTCTCACCATGCTAATGAATCAAGCACATAAGCAAAATATGCGTGTGTGTGAATGCTTCTCACATATATAGAATGAGTAATTGTGATATCAACATACAAACAATTTCCACACCTATCCAACTAAAGCATTTCCAAAAATAAGTCAAACCGATATTCATCCGTATTTTCGCTTTAAAAGAATAGTTATCAACATGTGAGCATGTGTGTGCATGTGGCTCGTTTTCCCATTTCTATTTGTCAACCCGAGCTTTTCACAATTCTTAACTATACACCATTAAGCCTTTTTTTTTTCTTTTAGGCTTAGAATCAAAGAATTTTTTTATTTTTTTTTTATTTTTTATGATTCTTTTCAACTCTTCTTTGATTTTTCTAACAAAAACATATACACCTCTTGGCAGCTTTCACTCAACACAAAGGCGTAGCCCTTTCCAACATTGGGCGGCTTCACAACCAATGCGTGTAGCCCTTTCCAAGAGGGTGCTCATTGAATACTATGTAGTGGCGAAGCAAAATGGATACATATCATAGGTCATCTATCATGTACTAAGCAATAGGCTTCTAAATGCATCCATTATCTACACATATTCAAACACATATACTCAAAACTAAAACATATAAGAGAAGCATTTGTGCACTTTTCAAAAATAAGATTTTTCAAGCTCAAGTGCATGATCTAGAAACAATACAAGTTATTTGTTTAAGATCATTTACTTCTCAAGTGAGTAGCTCTCCAAGACATTGATATTCAAATACAGTTTTGCTCATCAAGCCACTCAACAATCACACATAAACAATAATCAACACAAATCATGCCAATGGATCTTCAAAGAGTTTTAAACCTCTTATGTCCAAGGACTTAGTGAACAAATCCGCAAGTTGATTATTTAGTAGGCATTGTTTTAGAGTAACAATAGAACATTTAACAAGTTCTCTAATGAAATGATGCCTAATAACTATGTGCAATTGATATCATGCAAACATAGAGTTAAAAAAAAAAATGAATTAGAAAGCAAGCTTTTAGAATAGAGAAATACCTTAGCAAGCTTTTTCATCAATGAAAAGTCTCCGCTATTTTTATGAGCTCTCTTGGCTTATTTGTCCTCATGACATCAAGTAGTTGGTGTGTCATCCCAAGAGAATAAAGAACAAACACTTTCAATTCAAACAATTACATGAAAATGACTTTCTCTAAAAGTCTTAAAAAAAAATTTCACCAAAAGATTTCAAAATTCAACTTCTTTAAAGTTAATCAACAAATTTAGACTATCAAAGTGATTATGAGAATATTAAATTCATGAATTGATTAGAGACACCAAGTTTGAATACTAGACCTAGCACATTACAAATAGCTTAGTCCAAGCATCAAACTTAGAACTCTTATCAAACAAGAACAAAAATATTCTCATATGTGCTACTCAATCAAGTATGAGAGCACTCACCTTTGACCATATTAGTCTTAAGTGAACCAATATAAACAACATCATGATCATTACGCATGGCCATATGAAATCTAGAAGATAAACCATCAACTATCTTCTAACACACTAAAGAGTTGGATTAGGGTTTGCAATATAGAGATATATATTATATTTGGCCTAGATATATATGTTATTTGGCCATAGATATATGGTATATATTTGACCGAATATATATATGATATTTTGACCGAGATATATAAAGTAATATATATATGTTTTTTGGCAAAATATATAGATATTATATAATGCACGCATGTTTGAAAAAAAAAGCACTTCATATACATAAAAGAGGCGTGCAGTAATTGCATAATATATATATACATATTAATATATATTATACGTGCATATATAGATAAAAAGTGGTATTCTTCTTTGTGGTATTTTATTCAAGAACCCTAGTTTTTGCAATTGAGAGTTTTTTTCTTTTGCTAGAGAAAAATAAAATCCAACTCTTAGACTAGTGTGAAATTCGGCCAAGAGAGGTTGCAAGAGGAGATTGTTTTTATTTCGATAGTGCACTAGTAATCTTTACATTGAAAGGTTTTGTGCACAATTTCGAATTAGGTTCACGCGAATTTCAATCTTACGATTGTGAATTCAAAAGTGACCGGAACATTCTTCGCAATCTTTTGGAGTTTATTGTGACTAACAAAGATCAGAAAAGTTTTGTTGTCCATTCTCAGGTACACAATTCATAGAGAAGGGAGACCACCCTCCTAGGTGATTCACGTTCGTGATCGGATTGGAAGACCTTGCGGATTACCATCGACGCATAGTCAATCGGATCACGTGACAAAGGTATGATATCTTTTGGTATATATTGCTTAATTAATTAAAGGGTTAAGGTTCAATATGGGAAATTTTTTAAAATATACTAAACTCTTTTTAGTCTCGTTTCCGCCGCGTGCACGTATTTTTCCCTACAATTGGTATCAGAGCCTGGTTTGTACCTTTTTAATTAAATATCATATATATACGTGAATCAATTTCTTTTTATTGTGATTATGCATGTTTAGAAAGAGATGGCACTCTAGGTATTCTCATATATAATTACATTGGAATGTATGGATTTATATATGTTATATTTTGATATAAAGTGAATTGTTATTGCTCGATTTTGATCCTAGAATTTCAATGTAATTTTTGTTTCGGAATTGTAACAAGAAGGGTGGCCTATTATCGTCACAATTTCCTTCTTGGTAGTTGCTAATATTTTTTTTTATGTATTATATTAAACTGTAGTATTTTTTTTAATGTATTATTAAATAAGTGCAGTATTTTTTTTATTAAATACTGATGTGAATAAAAAAATATATATATTTTACTGCAGTATTTTTATTGTTTAAATATGTATGTAATATGTTCAAGCATCAAAGATTCGAAGACTTGAAGCATTAATGGCAACCGGAACGAGTTTAGGACCATGCGCACCATAGCAACGTGCACGCGCGCAATATTGCACGCAGCTGTGCATGTTGGACTGTGGGCTGTGCATGACAGCCCCATGGAGTCCATGGGCTGCACATGGCAGCCCTTGTTAGGGTGTTGGAGTGTGCACGCCAATTGGGCAGCCGTGGGTGCTCACGTGATCCATGGCCGCTTGAAGATTTGTTCGCCAAGAAAGGAGATTTTTTGTATTCCAAACAATTGTAATTTACTTGCTTTTCTAGGATGGATCAAAATCGTGGCTATTTATTTTATGTAAATATTACAATATTTGTTATTGTTTGATAACATGTCATGTTTGATAACATGTCATGTAGAATAGGAGTGCCACTCATATATCTCTTTTGGTATGAACATGCATTGAATGATTTAGGTATCTAATTAGCATCTAGATAACTTGGTAAATCATTCTTTGGGATTTAATCACATGCCTTAAATAATTGAGTTGGAGAAGGTGTATTGCAAACACCTATGGTCTCCAAGGTTAGTTGAGCTATATTATTTTTGGTAATCCCCCCAAGGGGCGTCCATGAATGGAATATAGCAAGATACTTCCTTACAAGGATAGACTAGACAATTGATTCAAACGAGATCTACTCCCTAAGGAGGGATTTTCGTGAGGGAATATATTAAGGGTCGAAATCTTGGTAATACACTCAATGTGATTTTATTGATATCCTCCCAAGAGTTCTTGTTAATAAAATCACAAGGCTAAAATTGAAAACGTTGGTTGTTATGTTAACAATTAGGTGGGACCTAGTCCAACTAATAAATGGTGCGAACTCCCAAAGGAGGCGTAACATTTATGGGTGTTGGATCGAACGTTGAATTTTACAATTGAATTATAAATATTTAATTCAAGATAAATATTCGAAAATGCTAAACAATGATTATTTACTCATATATATTTTTTGTTAAGAAATCATGATCCCATCCCTAATGATCATCCTAAAAGATAAAACTTTAACTGGTAATAATTATTTCACATGGAAAAGGAAAATTGGGTTGTTACTGCAAGCTGAAAAAATATAAATTTTGTTCTAACTACTCCTAAACCACTTGCTCCTACTAATGAATCTAATGTGATGCAATGAAATGAGTATGATCAGTGGGAGACCTCTAATGAGATGGCCAAATGGCTACCATCTCAGACGTGTTGCAATAGCAGCATGAAGGAATGGGGTCTGCTGCTGATATGATGATGTCTCTTAAAGAGATTCTTATAGTTGGTAAAGTTGCTACTATTAAGACCCGTCAGAAGGTCAAGGAATAATAGAAGAAAAAGTAACTTGGGCTTACTAAGAAAGTAACCAAGATCAAAAGGAAGTGCTTCTTTTGTGGTGAAAAGAGACATTGGAAAAGTAATTTTCCAAAGTCTCAAAATAAGAAGGAACAAAGTAATATGAATTATCTTAAAACATGTTTTTCTGGCAGATTCTATAGATTCTTGGATCGTAGACTCTAGAGCCACTAATCATGTTTGTTATTCCTTATGGGGGTTTTAAGAAAGGAGAAGGCTCAATAAGAATAAAATCAACTTGCATTTAGGCAACAGAGCGTTGGTGTCTGCTAGTGCAATGGGAGATATTAGAGTTAATCTAGATGCTAGTAGGCATTTAGATTAGATAGACATTTATTATGTACCTCAATTCAAGAGAAATTTAATTTCAGTTTCTTGATTAAATAAATTTGAATATTCAGTTACTTTTAATAAAAATTTTATTATTAGTAAGGATGACAAATTTGTTTGCAAAGGTACATTGGAAAATGGTCTATTCTATTTATATAGAAATATCTCTCACTTGTTAGACACATAATTAACGCAATCTAATCATAAAAGAGTAAAATTATCATAAGATGAAACCTACCTATGCCATTTGTGCCTAAGTCATATTAACCTTAATAGGATTAAAAGATTGGTTAGTGATGGACCTTTAAGTGACTTAAAGGTTAATGATATACCAACTTGTGAATCCTGTTTGGAAGATAAAATGACCAAAAGGTCATTCATGACCAAAGGCACAAGAGCCATTGAATGTTTAGGATTAATACACTCTGATGTATGTGGTCCTATGAGCATTCAAGCTAAAGGTGGATATGAGTACTTTATCACTTTCACAGATGATCATTCAAGATTTGGTTATGTGTATCTCATGAGACATAAGTCGGAAGCTTTTGACATGTTCAAAGCATTTAAAGCTAAAGTGGAGAATCAGCTACAGAAACACATAAAAATCTTGAGATCTGATCATGGTGGAGAATATCTATCTGGTGAGTTTCAGCAATATCTTATTGATAATGAAATCATTTCTTAGTTTTCTGCACCAGGTACACCTCAACAGAATGGGGTGGCAAAAAGAAGAAATGGAACTCTTAAAATATGGTTATGTCAATGTTGAGTTATTCAACACTCCCTGTTTCTTTTAGGGGATATGCTCTACAAACTGCAATGTACATTCTAAACGATGTACCATCGAAGTCGATTTCTCAAACACCGCATGAGTTGTGGACTGGGCGAAAGCCTAGTTTACAACACTTAAGGATATTTGGTTGTCCTGCGCATGTGTTAAAAGGAAAGACAGAAAAGATGGAGTCCCGTACAGAAACATGCATATTTGTAGGGTATCCAAAAGGAACTAAAGGGTATTATTTCTATAGTTCTTCAGATCTTAAAGTATTTGTTTCGACAAATGCAAAATTTCTGGAAAAGGACTATATGAATAAGTTTATACCTAAAAGTAGAATTGTCCTGAATGAGATGTTAGGAGATACAATTCCACAAGAGGTTTCACAACCTAGCCCAATTGTAAGTTCCGAGCCATCACAAGATCAACAACCTACCATTCCTCGTCGTAGTGGGAGGGTTGTAAGACAACCCGAGAGATACATCGGTCTAGGAGAATCAGTGGAGAATCTCCTGGACGACGATGATCCCTACATATATAAGGAAGCAATGGAGGATGTTGATAGTCGCCATTGGCAAAAGGCAATGCAATCTGAGATTGAGTCTATGTTCAATAACAAACTCTGGTCCATTGTAGACTTGCCTAAAGGGATAAAACCCATTGGGTGCAAGTGGGTATACAAGAGGAAAAGAGGTATAGATGGAAAGGTGGAAACCTTTAAAGCTAGATTAGTAGCTAAAGGTTATACACAGAAAGAAGGTATCGATTACAAGGAAACCTTCTCTCCTGTGGCCATGCTTGAATCCAATAGGATACTCTTATCCATTGCGACATCTTTAGATTTAGAGATTTGGCAAATGGACGTCAAGACAGCTTTCCTTAATGGAAGTCTTGACAAAAGCATCTATATGATGCAACCAGAAGGATTCATTGAAAAAGACCCAGTGGAAAAGGTATGCAAGTTGCAAAAATCCATACATGGATTAAAGCAAGCATCCAGATCCTGGAACATAAGGTTCGATCAAGCTGTGAAAGGTTTTAGATTTGTTCAGAACCTTGACGAACCTTGTGTATACAAAAGGATCAAAGGCGACAAGTTGATTTTCCTAATTCTTTATGTTGATGATATATTACTCATCGGAAACGATGTAGGCGTATTGACATCAGTAAAAGAATGGTTAGCAAAACAATTTGATATGAAGGACTTAGGACAAGCAAGTTATATTCTTGATATCCAAGTAATAAGGGATAGAAAGAATAGAACGATTGCACTATCCCAAGCTTCATACATAGATAAAATCTTGTCTAGGTTTTCCATGCAGGATTCCAAGAAAGGTATGTTACCTTTCAGGCATGGAATCAAACTTTCTAAGGAACATGTTCCTAAGAATGAGAATGAAGAACAATTCATGAGTAGGGTTCCATATGCCTCGGCAGTTGGAAGTCTCATGTATGCAATGCTCTGCACTAGACCAGATATTTGTTTTGCTGTTGGCATAGTTAGCAGGTTTCAATCGAAACCTGGTTCTGATCACTAGACGGCAGTCAAGCATATTTTCAATTATCTCAGAAGAACGAGAGACAATATGCTTGTATACTCTGGAGGGGATTTGATTCCTGTAGGGTATATAGATTCTGATTTCCTGTCAGATTCTGACTCTAGAAAATCCACATCAGGATCTGTGTTTACTCTAGGAGAAGGAGTAGTCATATGGAGGAGTATCAAGCAATCATGCATTGCTGACTCCACCATGGAAACTGAGTATGTTGCTGCTTGCGAAGCTGCCAAAGAGGTTGTTTGGCTCCGCCAATTCTTGATTGACTTAGAAGTGGTTCCTAGTGCGAATAAGCAGATCACTATTTACTGTGACAACGGTGGAGTAGTGGCTAATTCGAAAGAACCAAGAAGTCATAAGAGAAAAAAACACATTGAAAGGAAGTATTATCTTCTTAGGGAGATTGTTCATAGGGGTGACGTGACGATTACCAAAATCGAGTCAGTAGAAAAATCTAGCGGATCCCTTCACAAAGGCTCTACCACATAAGAGTTTTGATGGGCACCTAGAGAACATGGGAATGAGAGATATGACACATTTGCTATAGAGCAAGTGAGAGATTGTTAGGATTATGCTCAATAGCAAGAGTGTAATGTTGTACTTGACAATCTTTTCATATTAATAAAGTGATTTCTGTTAGTTAACAAAATCTTATATAGCATTTATTATTATAATTGTCAAAGTAAATAATCATAAGGTCAAAAGACTATGAGAAAAGAAGAATTGTTTACATCTGGATATGTATGAGGTAAACACAATTCTTTAGTTAGTCTTGAATAACGTTCACAACTTAAGTTAAAGGTTGGGCACCTTTATCTTGTTAAAGTTGAAGAATTCTTTTACTAACATTTGAGTGGGATCAAATGTGTTGTGATGAGTCTAAAATCATCGAAGGGTCTTTGAGTAAAAGAATCTAGTGCACTGGGTGCATTGAACCAGATCACAATGAAATACGTTTTCTAGAACCGTCAATAGATAAAAGTCTTTTCATTATCAGGATAATCGGAGAGTCTATCTTAATCCTGAGATAAATGATGGACTTATGGTTGCAAGTGTTATCATTTGAGCTATCAATGAGTACGATTATATAGCATAGTCTATCCTCGATAGTTTGGTGGTATTCATTTGTTAATCGATAGAGGACTTCATTTATAGATATGGACATCGTGGCTTCATTTATTAAATGTGAGTAGAATATCATCATATGGATGCTTTGTGGTTTTGGATATGAAATCTTAACGTTGAGTTTTCAATAGTGTTTATTGAAAGATGACTTCTGGACAAGTCATAATATATATCCAAGTTCAAAGTGTGGTCATATGAGTAAATATGATAACTTGGAGAGCTATAGGCGGTCTATGAGCTCTTGGCGATTACTGATATTCTTCACGAGGATTCACTATCTCCCATATGATTGTCTAGGGTATGAATGAGTATCGTTAACTTATTCCATCTTTATTTAAGAGTACAATTTTAGTTCTTTAGTGGAATAAACTAAAATTAATAGATTGAACCTAAGTGAATCATTTGTTGATTGTGATTGGGTTATGTCTATTGGAGCTTAAATTTTGATAGGCCCGCCAAGATCCCCAATCCGCACGGACTTGCATGAATCACTTGATATATTCTACCGGACTATTTGTGGGTCCATTTAGAATTGTATTTAATATATTAAGAATATAATTTGCACATTATTTATTTAATGGGCTGTTTAATTATATTAATATATTAATGAAAGGCATGTGGGCTTATTTCTTTTAGTAAGAATGGGTCTAGTTCACATGTGGGCTTTTTATTAAAGTCCAAATGAATTAAATAAAATAAGAAAACAATATGTAGGCCCAAGTTCTAGTCATGGGCGGCAATGACTAATTTTTAGCCCATAATATTGTTTTATTTTATTATTTAATTAAATGGAAATTAATTAATATGTTAATTAATTATTTAATTAAAAATCAAATCTTTTTATGATTAGGAAATATGTTTCCTAGTAGTATACTACTATTAGTATTATACTAAATATAAAAGACTTTATTTGTTTAGTCAAATTAGGAAGTCTTTTATATAGTCACAAACACACTAAAGAGTTGGATTAGGGTTTGCACTATAGAGATATATATTATATTTGGCCTAGATATATATGTTATTTGGCCATAGATATATAGTATATATTTGACCGAATATATATATATGATATTTTGACCGAGATATATAAAGTAATATATATATGTTTTTTGGCAAAATATATAGATATTATATAATGCATGCGTGTTTGAAAAAAAAAAGCACTTCATATACATAAAAGAGGCGTGCAGTAATTGCATAATATATATATATATACATATTAATATATATTAGACGTGCATATATAGATAAAAAGTGGTATTCTTCTTTGTGGTATTTTATTCAAGAACCCTAGTTTTTGCAATTGAGAGTTTTTTTCTTTTGCTAGAGAAAAATAAAATCCAACTCTTAGACTAGTGTGAAATTCGGCCAAGAGAGGTTGCAAGAGGAGATTTTTTTTATTTCGATAGTGCACTAGTAATCTTTACATTGAAAGGTTTTGTGCACAATTTCTAATTAGGTTCACGCAAATTTCAATCTTACGATTGTGAATTCAAAAGTGACCGGAACATTCTTCGCAATCTTTTGGAGTTTATTGTGACTAACAAAGATCAGAAAAGTTTTGTTGTCCATTCTCAGGTACACAATTCATAGAGAAGGGAGACCACACTCCTAGGTGATTCACGTTCGTGATCGGATTGGAAGATCTTGCGGATTACCATCGACGCATAGTCAATCGGATCACGCAACAAAGGTATGATATCTTTTGGTATATATTGCTTAATTAATTAAAGGGTTAAGGTTCAATATGGGAAAATTTTTAAAATATACTAAACTCTTTTTAGTCTCGCTTCCGTCGCATGCACGTATTTTTCCCTACATCAAAGTGGGTGAGTTCTAGGGCACATAGAACCAATCTGCCCAACACATCCGGCCTCTGTAGGAATTGCCGCAGGGGTTGGTCTATGACAACCGCAATGGTGTGAGCTTGGAAGTAAGGCCGGAGCTTTCTGGATGTAGATACCAAGGCGTAGGCGAGTTTTTCTAGGAGGGTGTAGTTTTCTCTGACTTAGTGAAAGCCCGGCTCACATAGTAAACTGGTCTTTGCACCCCGTCACTGCATTCTTTCATCAGGTACATTGGGTGCATTGAACTAGATCACATTAAAATACTTTATCTAGAACCGTCAATAGATAAAAGTCTTTTCATTATTAGGATAATTGGAGAGTCTATCTTAATCCTGAGATAAATGATGGACTTATTGTTACAAGTGTTATCATTTGAGCTATCAATGAGTACGATTATATAGCCTAGTCTATCCTCGATAGTTTGATGGTTCTCATTTGCTAATCGATAGAGGATTTCATTTATAGATATGGACATTGTGGCTCCATTTATTAAATGTGAGTAGAATATCATCATATGGATGTTTCGAGATTTTGGATATTAAATCTTAACGTTGAGTTTTCAATAGTGACTATTGAAAGATGTCTTCATGACAAGTCATAATATATATATATTTAAGAATGCAATTTTAGTTCTTTAATGAAATGAATTAAAATTAATAGATTGAACCTAAGTGAATCATTCATTGATTGTGATTGGGTTATGTCTATTGGAGTTTAAATTTAAATAAGCCCGCCAAGTTCTCCAATCCATTCGGACTTGCATGGATCACTTGATATATTCTACCGGACTAATTATGGGTCCATCTAGAATTGTATTAAGGCATGTGGACTTGTTTCTTTTAGTAAGAATAGGCCTAGTTCACATATGGGTCTTTTAATTAAAGGTCCAATGGATTTAATAAAATGAAAAACAATAAATGGGCCTAACTTTGTGTATGGGGTGGCAAGGCTTATATAAAAGTTTAATGTATTATTTTATTTTATTATTTGATTAAATGGAAATTAATTAATTGATTGATTAATTATTTAACTAAGAATCAAAATCTTTTTCTGATTAGAAAATATGTTTCTTAGTGTTATACTATTGGTAGTAGTATATTAAATATAAAAGGCTTTATTTGATAAGTAGATAAATAAGGGATTTTTTATCTAGTCAAATTAAGAAGTCTTTTATATAGTCACAAATGCACTAAAGAGTTGGATTAAGGTTTTGATATTATATGCATGGGAAGAAGAATTCGTGAGATATATAATATATAGAGAAAAGTTGAATGCAGCAAGATATAGAAATAAAATATAAGTCAAGAGGAATTCGCATATATAGATATATAATATATTGATATGGCATTCGAATATCTAGGTATATATTATATTTATATAGCAAGAAGAATTCAGATAAAAAAAAAATATATATATATATATATTGATATGGCATGTGACTTTCGGCCACTATATATATATATATTCTTTGTATATTTTGAAACCCTAAGGTCTTGGACTTGAGAGTTATTTCTTTTGCTAGAGAAAAGTAAAATTCATCTCTTAGACTAGTGTGATTTTCAGCCAAGAGGAATAGAGAGAAAAGTTTGTTCTTATTTCGATAGTGCACTAGTTATTTTTACATCAAAAAGGTTTTGTGCACAATTTCGAATAAGGTTCACAAGAGTTTCGATTTAACGATTGTGAATTCAAAAGTGACTAGAACATTCTTTGTTGTCTCTTGGAACTTATTGTGACTAACAAAAAAGAAAAAGTTTTGTTAATCCATCCTCAGGTACACAATTCAAAGAGAAGGGAGACCACACTCCTAGGTGATTCACGTTCGTGATTGGATTTGAAGATCTTGCGGATTACCATCGATGCAACGTCAATCTGATCATGTGACAAATGTATGATATCTTTAGTATTATATGTTAATTAATTAGAGGGTTAAGGTTCAAAATATGGAAAAATTTTACACTATACTAAACTTTTTTTTCGTTTTCGCCGCGTGTATTTTTCCCTACAGATTGTTCAATTAATTGTGTTACGAAAGTGACATGTATATATTCGGGAATTAATTGAATGATGAGATTATTTAATTAATGAATTTAATGATTATGACAATTAAATAATAAGATTATTTAATTATGTAATTAATTATTGATGGAGGGTGTTAATTGATATTTATATTTTAAAAATTGGATAATATGATTATCTTATTTTTAATTAAATATTAATTTTGAATTTAAATAGTTTACATTCAAATTAGATGATATCTGTTAATAAAATAAAATAAAGATTTTGTTTTAAAAAAAAAAGGATATATATATATGTATGTATATATGTGTGATATATATGTTTTAAGTAACTAATTAACACAAATTCACGCAACATATAAGAAGAGAAACATATCAGGTGGTGCGGCCAATTAAAAAAGAAAAAAAGAATTTTCTTTTGCTTGTTGTTCTACATAAAGGCTGGCCGTATTCTATACACAAGGCAAGGGGTTGTTTTCGTGTGTCTCTTCATCCTCCTTGTTCTTGAGTACCGTGACGCGCTCACACGCCTTTATCAATCCTGGGTCATAGCGAGGAAGATCTTATGGTTCAAATCAGGGAGCAGATCGTATCAAATTGTTTCACCTTCTTTGTTGTTTTTGATTATTACTATACAATTAGGTTTACTTGATAATTGCATAAAAAATTTTAAACCCTTCCGCTACACAATCTGTAACCCTAGGTTCCTACAATTGGTATCAGATTCATTTTTTGTACAGTATAATTGAATTCGATTGCTCCTGATTCCATGTATGAATGTGTAGGCACTTTCTAATGATTGTATGATGTTTATAATTTTTATTTATTTATTATAAACATGGTTGATCATTAATTGTATGGTACAATAGGTTTAGGGTTCGTTTTAAAAGTTGTAATATTAATGTAATATTAATCCCGGGTTGTATAATAGTTTTTTATTTCGTTGATTTATTGTAATTTTATATTATTGATGTAATTCGACGAAGAACGATGATCTGTAGCGCATACCACTGAAGCCATCACACACCCATGTGCAATTGTTGCGCAATACACAGAAACAATATAAAGTTGTAATGCTGTTATGAATTTGTGCAGATGTCAAAGCCATCACATGCAATAGTTGTAATGTGTTACGCAATTGCAAATGTTGTGTTGTCATGCACATGTTTGTGCTGCTGTCAACACACACATGCACAAGTGTTGCCCAGCATGCAACAATAAATTGTTGTTTTGTGCAGCAGTCAAGCATTCTTTTTTGCGCAAGTGGAAGCGATGCAACATGGCCCATGCGCACGAATGCAGCCTTGCACGTGATGCTAGGGCTGCACATTCGCAAGTGTTAGGGCTGCGTGTACACGAGCAAGTTTAGGCCAAAGAAAATTTTGGAAAATCCCGACACTACTACAAAAATGTAAAAAGACATCGGTTGTTTACATCGGTTTTTTGATAACCAATTTTAAAAAACTTTTAGAAATCGGTTTTTATAAAAACCGATTTCTTAAATATTGTGGTTTATAAAGACAACGGTTTTTGGGAAAATCGATATGGATTTATTTTCCAATAAGAAATCGGTTTTCCTTAAAACCGATGTCTTAAATATTACCATTTGAAAAGACAACGGTTTTTGGAAAAACTGATATGGTTTTCTTTTCCAATAAGAAGTTGGTTTCCATTAAAACTGATGTCTTAAATATTACGGTTTGAAAAGACAACAGTTTTTAGGAAAACCGATATGGATTCAAAAGCAAAATTTTGCTGAAATTCAAATCTGACCTATTTCCACATTCAAGTGCACATCTCTAAAAATACTTAACTTTATTTTCTCAAATTTTGATACAAGAAAGTAGACATGCAAAAAAACACTTTTTGTTTAGAAAATATTCCAAAAATCGATTTGGAAAAGTGTGAAAATGAGCGATGAAAACATCTCACTCGCGGATTCGCTTCACTTCTGACCTTTGACTGAATAATTGATCATAACTTTCAAAATACCACCCGGAATTTTACGTTCTTTATACCGTTGGATTCGTATCGAAAAATTGAAGAACATAGAATGGACGAAAAAATTTATTTCTTTACCAAAAGATACAGTTTTAAGGAAAACGTTTACACAAAAATTGATCATCTCCAATCGCTTCTGACCTTTGACTGAATAATTGATCATAACTTTCAAAATACCAGACAAAATTTTACATTCTTTATACCGTTGGATTCGTATTGAAAAATTGAAGAACCCAAAATAGACAAAAAAAATTTATTTCTTTGCCAAAAGATACAGTTTTAAGGAAAACATTTGCACAAAAATTGATCATCTCCAATCGCTTCTGACCTTTGACTGAATAATTGATCATAACTTTCAAAATACCGGCCAAAATTTTACGTTCTTTATACCATTGGATTCGTATCGAAAAATTGAAGAACCCAACATGGACCAAAAAATTTATTTCCTTGCCAAAAGGTACAGTTTTAAGGAAATATTTTGCACAAAAATATCTCCAATCACTTCTGACCTTTGACTAAATAATTGTTCATAACTTTCAAAATACCACTCAAAATTTTATGTTCTTTATACCGTTGGATTCGTATCAAAAAATCAAAGAACCCAGCATGGACAAAAAAATTTATTTCATTGCCAAAAGATACATTTTTAAGAAAAAAATTTGCGCAAAAATATCTCCAGCAAAACACATGCAAAACCACACAAAAAATGAAATGAAAAATAAACCCACTAATAATTTTTTTTTTTTAATAGATGTTTGTAGTAGAAATTAGAATTTTGATTAGTTGAGTAAATTTAAATTTATCAAACAAGTTTTTTATTTTTATTTTATTTCTAACAACTCATATAGGTTATATATAAATATTGTGCAATTGTTAACACATTCAATCTTGTAGTCAAGTGGTAAAGGCTTACCATTTCGACTTTGAGGTTGCAAGTTCGATTCCTCATATTGACGATTAATTGTGATTATTATTAGAGGTGGGGCTGGCCGGACGGTGGGGCAGGCCAGCAGCGACGGTGGCCGAACGGTGGAGCAGTCGGACGGCGAGATTAATTTTTATAATTCATCAATTTTATATCGCGGTTTTTAAATCGGTTTTATATAAAACCGATGTGTTTTCGCATGCTTTTACATCGGTTAAAAACCGATGTCTTTAGCTAGCTTTTTTCTAAATCACTCAAATAGACATCGGTTTTAAAAATTTTAAAAACCGATTTCTTCCATGTAAAATAACCGATTTCTTTTGCGTTTTTTGTAGTAGTGTGAGTCTACGAAAAATGTTAGAGTAACATTTGGGCTTTAAGGTATTTAATCCATGAGATGGATCCAATAAAATGAATCAAGTTGGACTTGATTTTTGGACCCGAAAGACGCAGAAGATTCAGAAGACGAACATTTAAAGATTATGGAATTACAAGAAGACCAAGGAATGCCTTGGATAATCTTTTGTAATTAGATTTTTTTTTTAAAGTTAAATAACTCATTGTACTCGGTCAACTCATATATGCTTTTATTATGAGATGATTAAAGCATTGTCATGCATATACATGTCATTTAGATTAGGTGTGCCTACACACATATATATATATATATATATATATGTTGATATGTCATACATGCATTATAGCCATCTATATTATGTGTTTATTTTTTAAAAAATTTGATTAAAATGGGTAATTCACATAATTAGCTATATATTAATGAGATTAGTTTTTAAGAGTAAAAACTTGGTAATTCTCATTAATCACTAATCTTTTTATTAAAGAGTTTAATTAATTAGATTAGTAGGGTCCTTTATATATATTAGGATTAATTCGATTAAGCCCCTAATAATAATTGGACCTAATAACGTGTTTAGTTTTAATAGTTAAAACTTGGTAAATACACATTTAATAATTCTAGTCTTAGTAAATTGTTTACATAGATTAGAATTTCACTAATGAACTAGTTTTATTTTAAGAGTTAAAAATCAAATTAGTTTATAAGTTATTGAAATAGGATTCTAATAATTTGCAATTAATGCACTTGACGCTTTGATTGAAATTAGCCATTTAATCTAGTTTAATCTAGGTGCATTAATATTATTAGAAAACCCTAATTATAAAATAGTGACTGATGAGCCGTCTTTGTGTACTCAACAAAATAATGTTTTAAATATGATCGTTTTGAAAACCAATTTCACCACTTAAAAATCAACTTAGATAGAAAATTAGTAAAGTGATAAGTAAGATTCGTTCCACAAGGAATTAGAGTAATTAGTTGAATTAATTAGCTAATCTAAATGTGATAAAATAAATCATAGATAAATGGATGAGTGAATGGGTTGTCAAGCCATCAAACATACATGTAAAATAAACCTAATAAAACTAATAAAATGAAATGCTCAACAAATCTAGATAAAATATATGAAATAAGCAATTAATATGAATTCTAGGGAAATGATAGAGTAGCTAAGGGACTATGAGCAATTCATACATGGCTTCTTTAATGCACTACCTACACAATCAAGAACCGATCTCATTCAAAAGTGTTGTTTAGACCATCACTACGAACCCTAAACAACTTCCCACAGCAATGCCTAACCGATTAAGGAGAGGGGGTCACGACGGGATCGGTTAGTGATGATCGAATGGTCTAAGCAATCGAGGTTGATCACCCCTCCAAAAGCCTATCTTATTCACTATGTGCTACAATCAATCAAGTGTGTCAATAACTCAAATAATTTTATCACAAATAAATCCTACAACATATTGTAATCAACAAGTGTGTCAATACTAATTTAATCACATAAGTGCAAGATCTAATTAAAAAGTAAGTAAAACTTAATATTTAAAGCCTTAATAAATACTCATATCCAAAAGTCTCTTCAATCATCCCCTAAAATGGGTTTTAATTACACATAAATACAAACAAGAAAAGGAAGTAAAATGGAGAGAAATAACCCTCAGGTCTCTCTTGATCCTTCCTTGAGCTTCCTTACTTGAATCTTGTGCAAATAGTGGGTGTTGAGGATGTGTCTAGATAGGTGGAGTCATATGGAAAGTGACAAAGGAAAGGGGTGGAGAAGATGGAACGAGAGGAATGATTTAGGTGGAGTAATCTAGATGTTGAGTTTTAGGTAGAGGAGAAATTGAGGGTTAGGAATAGTAGAAAGGAGGTTTCTTGACTATCAAGAATTACCAAGTGTTTTTGAAAGGAGAAAATGTGATGTATTTATAGGTGTGGAAAGCTAAGGTATGAAATAGGCATGAAAGGACAAGAATACCCCTCCTGAATGGCTGAAATTCCAACGCTGGAATTCCTACGTTGGAAGTGTCGCCATTTGTCCCTTATTGTCGCCACGGTGACCTCTCTTGGCGACAACATCTAATTGCTCTGTCGCCATGGCGACCTCATGGCGACATTCCAATGTTGGAGCGACAACATCGGAATTCTTATGTTGTCACCATTTGTCACTCAAGGTCGCCCCTAGAGCAAATGGCGACCATGAGTCAGATTTGTGGTGTCGTCATTTGCAAGTGCATGTCGCCATGGCGACCTACAAATGGCGACACACCTGATGCATTGCAAATTCCTTTATCACCATGGTGACCATGTGGTGACCTTGAGGGTGAACTTCTAATGCTTGAATAATTCCCCTGTCGCCATGGCGACCATAGGGCGACCTCCTCTTGCTCAAATAGCGAGATTTCCTTGTTTCACCTATTTGTGTGTCTTTTTGCCCCAAAGTCCTCATCTTCTTCCCAAATGCTCTTAAAGCCTAAGAAAACCTAAAAAACTCGATTTTACAATATTAAATATGGGGAAATGCCCGAGAATTAAGCATAAAGAGACGGGAATGAGGGCAAAAATCATACCAATTTTGGCTTGATCAGTGACTGGGAGAGGGATATATGACATTGTATCCCGCGGTCTCCATCATTAGTTCAACACCGTAAGATTCGAATTAGGCCTCGTGACCGCTTTGCTTTCGTCCTCCCTAAGGAGGGTTTCCATAAGAATCAATACCAAGGTTGACTTCCTAACGAATAAGATTTCTGAAGATATTTCGGGATTGACCGACCATAAAATGGCAATTCTCGAGTTAAGCTTTAGAGATCTGAAATAATGGGTTACGCTCACAAGGTTTTAATTAAATTGGTTAATTATAAACCTGACTGAAATAAATGATGGTTGAATATTAGAGGAATAAGAGTTATTCTAGTATAACATTTGATTGAGAATATCTCAATCCAACATGCAAGAATTTGACTGACCCTAAGGCGGCACTTGCTTGTGGTATTTTGGATTGTCATGGCATAGTAACACTTTTTAGGGTTGTTCTTGTTCATTAAACATTTTCATGAAAAATGTTTAATTTTATGCCTAACATTCGCACATGTTTTGAATGTATGACTGAATGAATTCTTAATTTATATTGTATCAGCCATGTCATCTGCACTATTACAAATCATATCTAATAAAAAATTAATTGGTGATAACTACACTAAATGGAAAATGCAATCTTGGTCACCAAGGACCTAAAGTTTGTGCTTACGGAGGAATGTCCTCCACAGCCTACTGCCAATACCGCACAAACTGTTCATGAGGCATATAAGAAATGGGTCTCATCAGATGAGAAAGCCCAAACATATCTGTTAGCAAGTATGACAAACGTGCATGTCACTAAGCACGAAGCAATGGGTACTGCATTTGAAATAATGGAGTCATTGCAAGCCATGTTTGGGCAGCCCTCTGAGCAAAAGTGACACGAAGCTGTTCATTCCGCAATGCTTGCTCGGATGAAAAAGGGTGCATCTGTTCGGGAACGTGTCTTGAATATGATGTCCTATTTCAACACGGTAGAGATCAATGGTGGGGCCATTGATAAACCTAGTCAAGTGAGCATCATACTGACGACTCTTCCAAAAAGTTTTGATCAGTTTAAGAGTAACTATGGGATGAACAAGCTTAGGTTCAGTCTCACTCAATTGCTCAGTGAGCTCATTACTTTTGAGTCCTTGACTACGGACAACAAAAGTAAGATTGGTGAGGCAAATGTTGTCAAACCATCTTCCTCTGGTAATAAGAAGAGGAAGAGGTCTGCTAGGAAGGCTAACAGTAAGCCCAAGCCTAAGAAAGCCCAAGGCAAAAAAAAGGGCACCTCCACCGACCAAGGCAAAGGAAAGTGTTTCCATTTCAACAAGTTTGGACACTGGAAGAGGAATTGTCCTTAGTATCTAGAGGAGATAGCCAAGAAAAAGAAGACGAAAGGTAAATATGATTTACTTGTTCTTGAATCATGTATAGTGGAAGATGATTCTTCACCCTGGATAGTTGATTCAGGGGCCACTAACCATGTTTGTTCTTCTATACAATGGACTGATTCTTGGACACAATTTGAGGAGAGAGCCTTCCATATGGTTGTTGGGTCAAGGGATGTCGTGTCAGCCCGAGCAGTGGGTGTAGTTAGACTACATTTTGGAAGTTGTTTCATTGTTTTGAATAATGTATTTTTAATTCTTGGATTTACTCGAAATTTTATTTCAGTTTCAAAGTTGTTGAAACCATTATATTCTGTTTCTTTTAATTATAAATCTGTTATTATTGTAAAGAATGGTTTGAATATATGTTCAGGATTAAACGAAAACAACTTATATGTTTTAATGCCGTTAATACATACTACACTGCTCAACGCTAAATTGTTTAAAGTTGAAAAACCTAGAACATAACGACAAAAGATTTCTCTAGAAAATGAAACGTATCTATAGCATCTAAGACTTGGCCATATCAACCTTGAAAAGTGGATAGATAGACTAGTGAAAAGTGGACCTTTGAGTGAGTTAAAGGTTGACACATTACCTGTCTGCGAATCCTGTTTAGAAGGTAAAATGACCAAAAGACCTTTTATAAGAAAAGGGCTTAGAGCTAAAGAACCACTAGAGATTATACATTCATACGTCTGTGGACTGATGAATGTTAAAGCAATGGGTGGTTATGAGTATTATGTCACCTTTATAGATGATTACTCGATATACGGATATGTCTACCTAATGCAACGGAAGTCGGAAACTTTTAAAAAGTTTAAAGAATTCCGAGCTAACGTTGTGAACCAGTTAGGAAAGACTATCAAGTCTCTACGATCAGATTATGGAAGTGAGTACCTTGACCAAGAGTTTGAAGACTTTATGGTCGAGTAAGAGATAGTGTCCCAACTCACAACTCCTGGTACACCACAACAGAATGGTGTCGAGGAGAGGAGAAATAGAACCCTAATGGAAATGGTAAGATTTATGATTAGCTTCTCATCATTACCAAATTCCTTTTGGGGAAATGCGGTACAAATTGCAGCTTACATTTCGAATGTAGTCCCATCCAAATCTGTACCTAAGACTCCCTTAGAGTTGTGAATAATCGTAAAGCTAGTTTGTGACATTTCTGCATTTGAGGGTGTCCAGCACATGTGCTGAAGAATAGAAGTGTAAAGCTAGACCCCAAGTTTGTGGTCTACTTGTTTGTAGGATATTCCAAGGAGACCAGAGGTGGATACTTCTATAGTCCTAAAGAGAACAAAGTATTTGTATCGACAAATGCAATGATTCTTAAGGATAACTATATTAGTGGTCATAAACCTTGTAGCAAGATTGTATTAACTGAAATGGAGTCTGGTACGACTAGTGCAAAGTCAACAAAATATGTTGATCTATTGACATCTGATAGTTAGATGATTCCTAGTCAAGATATACTACCACCTAAACATAGTGGGAAGGTTGTGAGACAACCTGAACACTATTTGGGTGTAGGTGAGAGACGAGATGTTGTCTCTAATTATAGTGTGGATGATCCATTGACATTTAAGAATGCAATGGAAGATCTTGACAAAGAGGAATGGCTTAAGGCCATGAATCTCGAGATGGAGTCCATGTACTCTAACTCAGTTTGGGAACTTGTAGACTTACCGGATGGGGTAAGACCCATAGGGTGTAAGTGGATCTACAAGAGAAACAGAGGAGTAAATGGGAAGGTAGAGACCTTCAAGGCAAGACTAGTGACCAAGGGTTATACCCAGAAAGACGGGGGTCGATTATGAAAAGTCTTTCTCTCTAGTAGCCATGTTTAAGTTAATTCGGATTCTCTTATCCATCATTGCCTATTTCGATTACAAAATTTGGCAAATAGATGTCAAGAATGCATTCTTGAATGGCAGTCTTGATGAGAGCATCTACATGATGCAACTAGAGGGATTCATTTCTCTAGATCAAGAGCAAAAAGTTTGCAAGTTGCAAAGATCTATTTATAGACTTAAGCAAGCTTCTAGATCTTGGAACATAAGGTTTGATGATGTGATCAAAACCTATGGCTTCAAGCAAAACGTTGATAAGCCTTATGTCTACAAGCGCATCATTGACAAGAAAGTAGTTTTCTTGGTCCCATACGTATATAACATCCTACTCATTGAGAATGATGTGGGAGTGTTGTCTAATGTAAAGGGCTGGCTGGCCAGCCAATTCCAAATGAAAGATTTGGGAGAGGCAAGTTATGTTCTAGGTATCCAACTTATAAGGGATCGTAAGAACAAATGTGTAGCCCTGTCTCATGCATCATATATCGACAAGATTCTAAGGCGATTTTTTGCAGAATGCTAAGAAAGGTAATTTACCTTCCAAGCATGGAGTTCACTTGTCTAAGGAACAGTGTCCTAAGACACCTCAAGAAGTTGAGGATATGAGACGTGTTCCCTATGCGTAAGGTAGTCTCATGTATGCTATGTTATGCACGAGACCAGACTTCTGCTTCGCAGTGGGAGTAGCCAGTAGATACCAGTTCAACCTAGGATTGGATCATTGGGTTGCTGTCAAGACTATTCTCAAGTATCTTCGAAGAACGAGAAACTATATGCTAGTGTATTCTAGATAGGATTTGATCTCATTAAGATATATAGATTCTGATTTTCAGTCAGACAGGGATTATAGGAAATCCACGTCTGGATCAATATTCACCCTTGGTGGTGGAGCCACTGTGTGGAGGAGTGTTAAGCAATCTTGTATTGCTGATTCCACTATGGAAGCCGAATATGTTGCCGCTTGTGAAGCTACTAAAGAGGCTGTTTGGCTCGGTGAGTTCTTGAGTGATCTGGAAGTTGTTCCAGATTTGGATAAGCTCATCACACTTTATTGTGATAATAGTGGTGTTGTGGCTAATTCCAGAGAACCAAGAAGCCAAAAGAGAGGAAAGCATATAGAGAGGAAATATCATCTCATTAGAGAGATAGTGCAGAGAGGAGATGTGCCTGTGTCCATGACCAAGGTAGCATCACAGGACAATCATGCTGATCCATTTATGAAGACCTTACCGACTAAAGTGTTTACGAGTCACCTAGAGAGTCTAGGTTTACAAGACATGTCTCACATGCTTTAGTGTAAGTGGGAGATTGTTGGGGTTTTTGCCCTAAAGCTTGTAGTTTGTAAATATAAATTGAACAAGAAATAAAAGAAGTAGTTTATACATTCCAATTGTCTCATACATTTATTTATATCATGTGTACTTAACATCCAAGATTGCCGGATGTAATCTCTAACTGAGTATATAAGTGTCATATACAGAGGTATTCAGTTTGAGATGAGCAATCTAAAGAGTCCGTAGATAGCAAATAGAGTTGGGTACTTCATTTATGGCTAATCTACTACTGCGGTCCGTTCCGTAATGTACGATGGTCTTAACCTAGACTATTCATATGGTGATATGAGAATGGAGGCACTTTATATGAAGTGATCATATAGGACTGGGCCATGATCTATATGAATCTCTCACCAAGATCCGTTACAAGATGAGATTCATATATATCAACAAATGATGGCTATATATGGGTGATCTTAATCCTGAGTGTCTTATTGACTCATTCAGGTTAGAACGTGGTTTTTGATATACCATGGGAGAGATCGAAGTTGCATTCCCGGTCAATAACTCCTTATGTTAGAATCGCGGTTTAGCTTGTGGCTGGGAAGGTCTGCACACAATAGTGGAATCTACTCATTCTTGTGAGAAATAGATGATAGTTATTCGGGGCTAGAACAATATGAGTGCTCTCCTAATTCCGTAAGGAATGTAGGATTTATTATTCATTAGAGAATCAATGGTACTTAATGGAAAGATATAATTAGAGGGGTATAACGGACATTATGACCTAGCTCTAATTATGAATTATTTGTGGAGGATCATACCATATGTAATAGCTATATCGATGGACACCAAGAGTTATTGGTTCATGTAAAAATGTCTACAGTTGAGAGAGTGCAGCTTCGGGTTTTTAGTGGAATAACACCGAATTTAATAATCATGAAATATTAATTAAAGAGTTTAATTAATTATTTCTAAGGATTATTGGAGCTCAAAATATTGTGGGTCCATTAGGTCCCCTTGCTAGCCCGATCGATTTAGGTAACAAGGGTCACGGTTAATTAATTAGATTGTCCAATTAATTGTGTTACGAAAGGACACATATATATTCGGGAATTAATTGAATAATAAGATTATTTAATTAATGAATTTAATGATTATGACAATTAAATAATAAAAATATTTAATTATGTAATTAATTATTGATGGAGGGTGTTAGTTGATATTTATATTTGAAAAATGGGATAATATGATTATCTTATTTTTAGTTAAATATTAATTTTGAATTTAAATAGTTTAAATTCAAATTAGATGATATCTGTTAATAAAATAAAATAAAGTTGTTTTTTTAACTAAAAAAGATATCATTAGTTGCTTTTTAAAAAAGGATAGATATATATATATATATATATATGATATATATGTTTTAAGAAACTAATTAACACAAATTCACGCAACATATAAGAAGAGGAACATATCAGGTGGTGCGGCCAATTAAAAAAAAAAAAAGGAATTTTCTTTTGCTTGTTGTTCTACACAAAGGCTGGCTATATTCTATACACAATGCAAGGGGTTGTCTTTGTTTATCTCTTCATCTTCCTAGTTCCTGAGTACCGTGACGCGCCCACACGCCGTTATCAATCCTGGGTCATAGCGAGGAAGATCTTGTGGTTCAAATCAGGGAGCAGATTGTATTAAAGAGAAAGAGCCTCCAATGTTGGTATGAAATTGTTTCACCTTCTTTGTTGTTTTTGATTATTACTATACAATAAGGTTTACTTGATAATTGCATAAAAAAAATTTAAACCCTTCTGCTGCGCAATCTATAACCCTATATGGGTTGAAACAAGCACCGAGGGCTTGGCATGAGCACCTCACTCAATTTCTTATTGACAATAACTACATAAAGGGTAGTGTTGACAAGACTCTATTCATCAAGAAAGACAATGATAAGCTCTTTATAGCTCAAATATATGTTGATGATATAGTGTTTGGCTCCACCAACAACACCAAAGTTCAACAATTTGTTGATGTGATGTCTCATGAGTTTGAGATGACTCTTGTTGGTGAGCTAAGTTACTTCATAGGTTTGCAAATTAGGCAATTAAAAGATGGGATTTTTATAACCCAAGCTAAATATGACAAAAATCTAGTGAAGTAGTTTGGTCTAGAAAATACCAAACATTGTGATACACCCATGAGTACCACTTTGAAGCTTAGCAAATATGCTAGTGGTAAAAGTGTGAAACAAATGTTGTAGCGGGGCATGATTGGAAGCTTGATTTATTTGACCGTAAGTAGGCCTGATATATCTTTTAGTGTGGGTGTGTGTGCTAGGTACCAAGCGGATCTTAAGGAGTCCTTTCTCTCTTCCATAAAGAGAATCATTCGTTAGGTGAATGGGACGTCCAACTATGAGATTTGGTACTCTTTTGACACTAATGCTAGTCTTGTAGGCTTTAGGGATGCGGATTGGGCAGGAAATTATGATGATAAGAAGAGCATATCAGGCGGTTGCTTCTTCCTAGGGAACAACTTGGTCTCTTGGTTTTACAAGAAGCAAAACTAGATTTCCTTGTCTACGGCCGAAGCCGAGTACATAGCCACAGGGAGTGGATGCAGATGATGAGGTCGTTTGTGTACTCAACAAAATAATGTTTTAAAATGTGTTCGTTTAGAAAACCGATTTTTCACCGCTTAGATATTAAATTAGTAAAGTGGCAAGTAGGATTCGTTCCACGGGGAATTAGAGTAATTAGTTGAATTAATTAACAATTCCTAAAATACAAAACAAAGTAAATCATGGTAGTTTGAATGGTGTATGGTTTAAGAAACCATCAAACATACATGGAAAAATAAAAGCAATAAAATGTAAAGAGAATATGAATAGATAGGAATCCAATAATAACAACCTAGATAAGAAAATGGATTAAACAATTAATTAGAAGTCTAGGGAAATGATAGAGTAGCTAATGGACTTTGAGCAATTCATCAATGGCTTCATTAATGCACTATTCACACAATTAAGGACCGATCTCATTCAAAAGTGTTGTTTAGATCGTCACTACGAACCCTAAACAACTTCCCACCGCAATGACTAACCGATTAAGGAGAAGGGGTCATGGCGGGATCAGTTAGTGATGATCAAATGGCCTAGGCAATTGTGGTAGGTCTACCCTCCAAAAGCCTATCCTATTCACTATGTGCTATAATCAATCAAGTGTGTCAATAACTTAATCAATTTTATCACAAATTATCCTACAACATATTGTAATCAATAAGTGTGTCAATACTCATATAATCACATAAGTGTAAGATCTAATTAAAAAGTGAATAAAACTATAATTGAATAAACATAATATTCAAAGCCTTAATAAATACTCATAGTCCAAAAGTGTCTCAAATCATCCCCCAAGAAAGGGGGTTTAATTACACATAATCACAAACAAAGAAAGGAAGTAAAATCGAGAGAAATCACCCTTGGGTCTCTCTTGTAAGCTTGATCCTTCCTTGAGCTTCCTTGCTTGAGTCTTGTGCAAAGATTAGGTGTTGAGGAGGTGTCTAGATAGGTGGAGTCAAATGGAAAGTGACAAAGGAAATGGGTGGAGAAGATGGAAAGAGAGGAATGATTTATGTGGAGTAATCTAGGTGTTTATTGGAGAGGAGAATGGAGGGATTAGGAATGGTGGAGAAAGGAGGTTTCTTGATGAACAAGAGTTGTCAAGAGTTAGCATAAAATGGTGTATTTATATGTTAGAAAAGCTAGGGTATGAAATGGGCATGAAAGGACAAGAATACCCCTCAAAAATGGCTTGAAAAACGTCCATTTTTCTGCTTCTAGAAAGTGGAGGTCGCCATGGCGCGCCATAGGGTCGCCATGGCGACAAGGAGTGCGCAGTAGCTACGAAAATGGGCATAACTTTCTGTAGAAAACTCAGAATTGCAATCCGTAAAAACTGCTGGAAAGTAGACTTCCGGGGCTTTCCGAATATATGTAATCCGAAATGTGATTTGATCTGAAGAGAGAGATATTCCTATTTGAAGATGAATGATCTGCACACACTTTTTACAATTTCAGCCCCTTTTTCCACCAATATTACTCCAATGTCTCTGAACTTTATAAATACCTGAAAACACTTAATTCACACCATTAAATCATGGGATATTGCAAAAGGAGAAGGAAGTGAGGGCCAAAATCATACCAATTTTGGTTCGATCAGCAGACAACTCCTTCGGATGAAGCAAATGCTAGTCAACTATGGATTCAACCAAGGTACACTCACCCTCTTTTGTGATAACATGAGTGCTATTAATATTTCCAAGAATCTGGTACAACACTCTAGGACTAAGCATATTGACATCCGTCATCACTTCATTAGAGAGCTTATTGAAAATAAATGCATAGTGCTTGAACATGTAGGCACTAATGATCAACTAGCGGACTTATTTACTAAACCCTTAGATGCAACTAGGTTTAAAACACTTAGTAGATCTATTGGGATATGTATTGTGGAGTGATGTATTTTGGTGGTTGACCCCATATGGGAAAATCAAGCAAAGAGAGTTATTGCATACTTGTCGCATGCAAAAATTTGAAAAAATTTATGTTTCTTTGTTGATTGCTTGAGTAAGCTTGGTTGCACATATATTACATGTTATTTTCTATAAGATACTTGATTTGTATTGGCTTAATTCCGTTGCAAAACTCTCTATATTTGTATTAGTTGTTGCTTAGGTAATTCTTGGAAGAAATAAGTCTCAAAGGTGAAGAAGCAACATCTTGTGCAAATTTCGTCTTCAAGAGGAACATCGCATACTTGGATGCTAAGGTATCAAGATTCTTCTTCCTCTTGCAAGGCATTAGCGCACACACACACACACAATTCATACATGTGTGTCCCTGCATCGTTGTTCAAATATTTGGTATAACACTTTCACACACATTTAGTATGCACATGCATTTATCTCATTGTTGACAATCTTGTAGAATTGCATGTTTTCTCACTATCGCTTAGATATGACATGCTTATGTTGCATAGTGTTTATTTGTTTGTGTTTCTTATGTTTTGTACTTGAACATGATCTTATTTGATTCCTTATTGAGTTCCGGTCATTTCGGTTACTCATTCATTAAGTTTCGAGTCCATACGACGTAGTTATGCTACTTTACATTCTCATTCGTTGAGTTGTCTTCATCGTCGTTTTCTGAGATGAATTCTCAACCTTTTGTCAAAGTTTCATAGTTTTGGTTGTGCATAAGGGAGTTACAATTTGTAATCCAAAAACAGATTCGAAATCGGAGTTTGGAGGCTCAAATACGGTCGAAGAATGCGAGAGGAGCGCGGTTGGCCAAAAGCCAACCATTGGTGTCCACGTGTGAGCCACGTGTGTCACATGGGCAGAACAACTATCTGCCCATGTGTGACACATGCGCCCCACATGTGGAGGTGACATGGGTAGCCCTCATTTGTTAGTTGCTTTCCCTCTCTCTCTCTCTTTTAAATACAATTTTCCTTCCCTCCAAACACAACTTGGAAAAATTGAAAAGAAAAGGAAATTGTGCAGAATTTTCTCCAAGTTTTTAGTGTCTTGATTCAATCATATCTTTCTCATTTGAACTCTGAATCACTTGATTCAAAAGGAAAAATTGTTGGTCTTGATGAGAGCTACAATACCAAGCATTTCCACAGCCATTTGACTTTGTGATTTTATGCTGTGATCAGATCTCAGTCCGAGATTTGTGTTTCTAAGTGATTCATCTTCTTCTTACTTTCATTGTTGATCATCTCTTTAATCTTCTTATTTGATTGATGAAAAGTAATATGAATGATGTTAATTCACATGCTAGGGTTATATGATTGATTGATTGATTTTTGAGTTCATCTTTTGTGATTTCATATAAACATACTTTTGATAAACTTGAATGACATGAACTTAATTCTAGAAATACTTTGTGATCATGAGCTTGATTGTTGATTTCTAGGTTTAGTTACATGTTCTAAGAGCTAGAATACTTTGATTGTGATATTCTATAATCTAGTTCTTGGTTGATTTACATGCTTTGATTTCTAGATAGATGTTGTGATTGTGTGTTGATAGCATATTCTAGAATTTCTCTAAGCATGTTCATAGAGCTTGATTGATCATGTAGCTTTATTTGTTTGTGATTTGCATCATTTGCATCACTTAGATCATTTGCCTTGAGGAAAGGTTGAAGTCTCTTTCAAAGTGAGTGAAGCTTTGTATTGAGCAAGAAGTCTTGGCTAGGAATGAGTTTCAGATAGCCAAGTGAAAGTCTTAGCAAGGAGTTGCGTACTCCGGATAGTTGAGTTAGGATAGCTTGACTAGGATCCTAGTGATCTAGATTGCTAAGCAAGGAAATCTTCCAAGAGGCTTGAGAGGCTTGGATAGGAAGTTGCTCTCTAGAGGTGTTAACACATTTTGGATAGAGAGTAGGCTTTGTGAATCACTAGCCTGAGGGTTGATTAGGAGGTGATAGCTTGAAGTGGATATCATAGTGTTGATAGCTTTGAGTGTGTAAGTCCTTTTCGTATAGTGGATTTGCTTTGCCGGTGATTGTGGTATCAACCCGTGGATGTTTCCTCTTTGAGGTTTTACCACGTAGAAAACTTTGTGTCTCATTTTCACTTTAAGTTTTTATTTATCTTTCATATTTTACTTGTATTGATTCTCTTGTATATTGATGATTCACATGCATTGATTCTTTCTATACAAGTGCTATATCATTTAAAGTATTCATTTCATTCTTATATTCCGCATTTTTGAATATTGGAAGAATTTGGAACTATACCTATTCACCCTCCCCCCCTCTAGGTATAAAACACTATTGCTTTAAGGGAATTTCATTTTCTTCAATAAGTATGAACCATGCTTTTATTACAATCCATGTCATATTTATGTTCAAACATGCATTTTTGGACTAGGAGATATTCATAGGAAGTACTTATTGAATGACCTGTAATGATCTCCATGACACGATGATTCTTATAACATACTTAAAATGTGAAAAACATGAAATTCAAATGACATGCTCAAATGAAAAAGCTTGAATTGATGATTGATCAAGCCAAAATTGGTATGATTTTGGCCCTCATTTCCGTTTCTTTTTGCTTGATTCTCGGGCATTTCCCCGTGTTTAATGTTGTTAAATTGAGTGTTTCAGGTTTTATTAGGTTTCAGAAGCAATTGAGATGAAGGTGGAGGACTTGTGCGAAAATGTCTCACAAATGAGAAGAAACAGGGCATTTTCGCCACTTGGGCATAAGAGGGCGCCACTTGAGCGCCATGGCGACAGAAGAGCTCCCAAAGGCATCAGAAGGTCGCCACTTGGGCGCCACTTGAGCGCCATGGCGACAGAAGGTCACAAAAACAATCAGGTGGGGTCGCCACTTGGGGTCGCTCTGGCGACCTCCCTTGCAAGTGGCGACCTAGTGCACTCAAGGCATGGTCGCCACTTATGGTCGCCAGAGCGACCTTGATGGTACAAATGGCGACCTCTTCACATTTCCAAGGTCGCCACTTATGGTCGCCAGAGCGACCTAGAGGATACAAGTGGCGACCTCTACACATTTTGGTCATGTTCGCCACTTGACAAAGAGCGAGAAAGATGGTTTTCAGAGCGACCTTTTCATCTAACCGTTTTACGCTCCATGGTCGCCATAGCGACCAAATAGCGACCAAGGCTCCACATCAGCGAATCAAGTCGTTACCAGTACATGTCCATGAGTGAGTATATATATGGAGCGTCTCTTCATTTTCAAGGATCGAAAATCAGAGCAAAAATTCAGAGTATTTCCATTTCAGATCTAGATCATCATCCATGGAACATTATTCATCATCCTCCATTTCTCTCCTTGAACTCATCTAATCCATCCAACCCTCAACACAAAACCTTGATTACTTCACTACATCATTCTACATCCCACCATTTCTCCACCAAAATCCTTAGTAACTTTCCACCAAAACACCCACATTCCAAGACATTTCCTCAACCTCCATTCCTTGCATCTAGGAGCATAGAGGAGAAGAAGGATTGAGCTTAAAGAAGGTGACCCAAGGGTTATTTCCTTATCATTTACTTCTTTTCATTTATTGCAATTATGTGTAACTAAACCCCTAATCTAGGGGATAGATTTGAGGAACAATTGGTTGTGGGTTTAGTCTAGTTTGTAATGAATCTCTTATGTGTTCTATTCATTCAATTTAATTAGATTCCATTCATTATAATTGACTTGTATATCACTTGTTGATTGCTATCTTGAGTGGAATAATTTGTTATGTATTCACATGTGGATTGACAATCTTTGTGTGATTAAGAACCCATTGGATATGATAGATTAGTGGTGGGTATATCAACCCCACTAATCTAAGCCTCTAAGTGGTTAACATAATGAGATTGGTACATTAATGATGCTAGTAGCTTACCCACATCCAAGTGTTAATCGATCTATTCCCTAGTTCTCTCATTAATTGATTTTATCACTATTCTTATCAAGGTGTTGAGTATTCTATTTTTCATAACATTTTTGTGTATTTTCATTTGAGTAGTTTAGCATTGGTGGCTTTAGAAACCACACATTTATCAAACACTATGATTTGTTTTATTGTTCTAAGATTAGTCAATTTATCTAATTAACACTCCATTCCCTGTGGAACGAACTTGCTCACTATTTTGCTATCAAATCACATTTTAAAAGGATTAAGTGGCTTTAAAAGAGTTTTCAAGAATCAACCAAAAACCATTATTATTACTATTTTGTTGAGTACATAAACGACCTCATCAATGATTGCAATTTCTTAAAATGCAAAACAATGTGTGAAATACTTATGAGACTCAAATGAATAAAGGATCTTGTATCCGTTCAAAGGATGTTACAATCCAAATGTCTCTCTTTCTTTATTGGTTGAACATGGTTACTATCATATAGGTATCATTCCCGGAAAAATTGAATAGGGTGCAAAGTCGCTCATGCCATGTTTCACTTATAAAGTGTGATATAGTTGCTCTTAATTAGAAATCAATGAAATCTTTATATCCTTGCTTCTCTCATGACAAATGGTGAAATTGGTTTGAAGTCTATTGAAAACCTTTATCATTTGTTTTGCCAAGTACCATTGTATTTTGGACTTGAATGCAACATGTCTTGTAAGCAAAGAATTTTTATTCACACATTTTCATAAAATAAATCTCCTTGTTTCTCTCTGATTAATTGAGCTGTATAAAGTGGCTTATATGATTATGCAAATATCTTGTATGCTACTATCTCCCTTTGCTACAAATGACCCTGTTGGGGAATACTCCTTTGCCTATATCATGACAAAAAGGGGGAGTAGAATGAGGTAAGGAGAGTTGCTAATTGTAGTAGCAAATGCGCATGTTGGGGAGACTACATATTGAGGGGGAGTCACCCATTGAGGGGGAGCATTGCATTTACATACATTGCATGATGTTGTGCTTAAATTTCGAAATGCAAATGCTTGTTTATTTTTCACTTGATCATCTCGCATACACTTGCTTTAGAAAGTGTAATTTTTTGTTTTGAAAGGTTGATAGTTCTACAAGAGATTGAAGACTTGAAGTTTTTTTTCTTTTTAAATATCTCTTTGTAATGTAGAATATCATTGTTATCCCGTAGCTTCAATTATGTTGTGAGGATCAGTGTGAGTGGTGTTTTTTTGTCATGAAATAGCCAAAAGGGGAGATTGTAAGGTCCTCATGTAGGGAAAAATACGTGCACGCAGCGGAAGCGAGACTAAAAGAGTTTAGTATGTTTTAAAAAAACTTTCCATATTGAACCTTAACCCTTTAATTAATTAAACATATATACGAAAAGATGAAATATCTTTGTCGCGTGATCCGATTGACTAACGTTGATGGTAATCCGCAAGATCTTCCAAAATCGGTCACGAACGTGAATCACCTAAGAACGTGGTCTCCCTTCTTTGAATTGTGAACCTGAGAATGGACAACAAAAACTTTTCTGATTCTGTTAGTCACTACAAACTACAAAAGGTTGCTAAGAATGTTCTGGTCACTTTTGAATTCACAATCGTAAGATTGAAATTTGCGTGAACCTAATTCGAAAGTGTGTACAAGATCTCTTGATGTTAAGTTCACTAGTACACTATCGAAACAAGAAAAAATCTTTTCTCACAAAACCCTCTTGGCCGAAATTCTCACTATTCTAAGAGTAGGCTTTTTAATTTTCCACTTTTTCAAAAGAAAATTAATTCTTCAAGGAAAAAACTAGGTCTGGCCGAAAATCATCCCTAGACATATATAGGTACCGAATTTTTGCCCTAGTTTATTTAGGGTGGCCGAAGTCTTACCTTGTCCAACAAGGTGATCACCAAAGTCCTTTTCCAAATAGGATTTGTGTTTACACAAAAGACTTCTTAGAATTCAAACCTTAATCCAACTCTTTAGTGTTTTTGTGACTATATAAAAGATTTCCTAATTTGACTAGATAAATAAATCCCTTATTTATCTACTTATCAAATATAGACTTATATATTTAATATACTATTACTAATAGTATAATACTAGGAAACATATTTCCTAATCAGAAAAAGATTTGATTCTTAATTAAATAATTAATTAACATATTAATTAATTTCTATTTAACTAAATATTAAAACAAACAATATAATAGGCTAATAAAATTAACCTTGCCGCCCATGACCAAAACATGGGCCATATATTATTTTTCTTATTTTATTAAATCCATTTGGACTTCAATAAAAAGTCCACATGTGAACTAGACCTATTCTTACTAAAAGAAATAAGCCCACATGCCTATCATTAATATATTAATATAATTAAATAGCCCATTAAATAAATAATGTGCAAATTATATTCTTAATATATTAAATACAATTCTATATGGACCCATAAATAGTCCGGTAGAATATATCAAGTGATTCATGCAAGTTCGTGTGGATTGGGGATCTTGGTGGGCCTATCTAAATTTAAGCTCCAATAGGCATAACCCAATCACAATCAACAAATGATCCACTTAGGTTCAATCTATTAATTTTAGTTCATTCCACTAAAGAACTAAAATTGCACTCTAAAATAAAGATGGAATAAGTAAATGATTCTTATTCACACCCTATACAATCTTATAGGAGATAGTGAATCCTCATGAAGAATATCAGTAATCGCCATGAGCTCATAGACCACTTATAGCTCTCCAAGTTACCATATTTACTCATATGACCACACTATGAACTTGGATATATATTATGACTTGTCCGGTAGTCATCTTTCAATAGACACTATTAAAAACTCAACGTTAAGATTTAATATCTATAAATGGAGCCACGATATCCATATCTATAAATGAAGTCCTCTATCGATTAGCAAATGAATACCACCAAACTATCGAGGATAGACTATGCTATATAATCGTACTCATTGATAGCTCAAATGATAACACTTGCAACCATAAGTCCATCATTTATCTCAGGATTAAGATAGACTCTCTGATTGTCCTGATAATGAAAAGACTTTTATCTATGGACGGTTCTAGAAAAAGTATTTCATTGTGATCCAGTTCAATGCACCCAGTGCACTAGATTATTTTACTCGAAGACCCTTCGATGATTTTAGGCTCATCATAACACATTTGATCCCACTCAAATGCTAGTAAAAGAATTCTACAACTTTAACAAGATAAAGGTGTCCAACCTCTAATTTAAGTTATGAACGTTATTCAAGACTAACTAAAGAATTGTGTCTACCTAATACATATCCAGATATACGAACAGTTCTTCTTTTCTCATAGTCTTTTGACCTTATGATTATTTTCATTGTGATCCAGTTCAATGCACCCAGTGCACTAGATTATTTTACTCGAAGACCCTTCGATGATTTTAGACTCATCATAACACATTTGATCCCACTCAAATGCTAGTAAAAGAATTCTACAACTTTAACAAGATAAAGGTGTTCAATCTCTAACTTAAGTTATGAATGTTATTCAAGACTAACTAAAGAATTGTGTCTACCTAATACATATCCAGATATACGAACAGTTCTTCTTTTCTCATAGTCTTTTGACCTTATGATTATTTACATTGACAATTATCATAATAAATGCTATAAGATTTTGTTAAAACAGAAATCACTATATTAATATGAAAAAGATTGTTAAGTACAATATTACACTCTTGCTATTGAGTATAATCCTAACAATCTCCCTCTTGCGCTATAGAAAATGTGTCATATCACTCATTCTCATGTTCTCTAGGTGTCTATCAAAACTCTTATGTGGTAGAGCCTTTGTGAAGGGATCCGCTAGATTTTCTGTTGACGCAATTTTGGTAATCGTCACATCACCCCTATGTACAATCTCCCTAAGAAGATGATAGTTCCTTTCAATGTGTTTTCCTCTCTTATGACTTCTTGGTTCTTTCAAATTAGCCTCTGCTCCACTATTGTCACGGTAGATAGTGATCTGCTTATTCGCACTAGGAACCATTTCTAAGTCAATCAAGAATTGGTGAAGCCAAACAGCCTCTTTGGTAGTTTCGCATGCAGCAACATACTCAGCTTCCATGGTAGAGTCAACAATACATGATGGCTTGATACTCCTCCATATGACTGCTCCTCCTCCAAGAGTAAACACAGATCCTGATGTGGATTTTTTAGAGTCAAAATCTGAATGGAAATCAGAATCTGTATACCCTAAGGGAATCAAATCCCCTCCAGAGTATACAAGCATATTGTCTCTCGTTCTCCTGAGATACTTGAAAATATGCTTGACTGCCGTCCAGTGATCTGGACTAGGTTTCGATTGAAACCTACTAACTATGCCAACAGCAAAACAAATATCTGGTCTAGTGCAGAGCATTGCATACATGAGACTTCTAACTGCCGAGGCATATGGAACCCTACTCATGAATTGCTCTTCATACTTATTCTTAGGAATTTGTTCCTTAGAAAGTTTGATTCCATGCCTGAAAGGTAACATACATTTTTCTTGGAATCTTGTATGGAAAACCTAGACAAGATTTTATCTATGTATAAAGCTTGGGATAGTGCAATCGTTCTATTATTTCTATCCATTATCACTTGGATACCAAGAATATAACTTGCTTCTCCTAAGTCCTTCATATCAAATTTTTTTGCTAACCATTCTTTTACTGATGTCAATACACCTACATCATTTCTGATGAGTAGTATATCATCAACATAAAGAATTAGGAAAACCAACTTGTCGCCTTTGATCCTTTTGTATACACAAGGTTCATCAAGGTTATGAGTAAATCCAAAACCTTTCACAACATGATCGAACCTTATGTTCCAGGATCTGGATGCTTGCTTTAATCTATATGTGGATTTTTGCAACTTGCATACCTTTTCCACTTGGCCTTTTTCAATGAATCTTTCTGGTTGCATCATATAAATGCTTCCATCAAGACTTCCATTAAGGAAAGCTGTCTTGACGTCCATTTGTCAAATCTCTAAATCTAAAAATGCCGCAATAGATAAGAGTATCCTAATGGATTTAAGCACGGCCACAGGAGAGAAGGTTTCCTCGTAATCGATACCTTCTTTCTATGTGTAACCTTTAGCTACCAATCTAGCTTTAAAGGTTTCCACCTTTCCATCCATACCTCTTTTCCTCTTGTATACCCACTTGCACCCAATGGGTTTTATCCCCTCAGTCAAGTCTACAAGGGACCAGACTTTGTTATTGAACATGGACTCAATCTCATATTGCATTGCCTTTTGCCAATGACGACTATCAACATCCTCCATTGTTTCCTTATATTTATAGGGATCATCGTCGTCCAGAAGATTCTCCACTGATTCTCCCAAACCGATGTATCTCTCAGGTTGTCTTATAGCCCTCCCACTACGATGAGGAATGGTAGGTTGTTGATCTTGTGATGGTACGGAACTTACAATTGGGCTAGGTTGTGAAACCTCTTGTGGAATTGTATCTCCTGACATCTCATTCAGGACAATTCTACTTTTAGGTATAAACTCATTCATATAGTCCTTTTCCAGAAATTTAGCATTTGTTGAAACAAATACTTTAAGATCTAAATGACTATAGAAATAATACCCTTTAGTTCCTTTTGGATAACCCACAAATATGCATGTTTCTGAACGGGACTACATCTTTTCTATCTTTCTTTTTAACACATGCTCAGTACAACCAAATATCCTTAAGTGTTGTAAATTAGGCTTTCACCCAGTCCACAACTCATGCGGTGTTTGAGGAACCGACCTCAAAGGTACATCGTTTATAATGTATATTGCAGTTTGTAGATCATATCCCTAAAAAGAAATAGCGAACGTTGAATAACTCAACATCAACCTAACCATGTTCAAAAGAGTTCAATTTCTTCATTCTGCCACCCCATTCTGTTAAGGTGTACCTGGTGCAGAAAACTGAGAAATGATCCCATTATCAAAAAGATATTACTGAAACTCACCAGATAGATATTCTCCACCACGATCAGATCTCAAGATTTTTATGTGTTTCTCTAGCTGATTTTCCACTTTAGCTTTAAATGCTTTGAACATGTCAAAAGCATCTGACTTGTGTCTCATACGATACACATAACCAAATCTCGAATAATCATCTGTGAAAGTGATAAAGTACTCATATCCACCTCTAGCTTGAATGCTCATATGATCACATACATTAGTATGCATTAATCCTAAACATTCAATGGCTCCTAAGCCTTTGGTCCTAAACGACCTTTTGGTCATTTTACCTTCCAAACAGGATTCGAATGTTGGTAGATCATCAACCTTTAAGTCACTTAAAGGTCCATCACTAACCAATCTTTTAATCCTATTAAGGTTAATATGACCTAGGCGCAAATAGCAAAGGTATGTTTCATCTTTTGATAATTTTACTCTTTTATGATTAGGTTGCGTTAATTTTGTGTCTAACAAGTGAGAGATATTTCTATGTAAATAGAATAGACCATTTTCCAATGTACTTTTGCAAACAAATTTGTCATCCTTACAAATAATAATAATTTTATTAAAAGTAACTGAATATTCAAATTTATTTAAACAAGAACTGAAATTAAATTTCTCTTGAATTGAGGTACATAATAAATGTCTATCAAATCTAAATGCCTACTAGCATCTAGATTAACGCTAATATCTCCTACTGTACTAGCAGACACCAACGCTCCATTGCCTAAACGCAAATTGATTTCATTCTTATTCAACCTTCTCCTTTCTTGAAACCCCCATAAGGAATAACAAACATGATTAATGGCTTCAGAGTCTATGATCCAAGAATCTGTAGAATCTGCCAGAAAAATATGTTTCAAGATAATTCACATTACCTTGTTCCTTCTTATTATGAGACTTTGGGCAATTACTTTTCCAATGTCTCTTTTCACCACGAAAGAAGCACTTTCTTTTGATCTTGGTTACTTTCTTAGTCTCCATCATGGTAGGCCCAAGTTGCTTTTTCTTCTATTATTTCTTGACCTTCTGATGGGTCTTAATAGTAGCAACTTTACCAACCATATGAATCTCTTCTAGAGATATCATCATATCAGCAGCAGACCCTATTCTTTCATGCTGTTGTTGCAACATGTCAGAGATGGTAGCCATAATGTAGCATTTGGCCATCTCATCAAAGGTCTTCCACTGCTTATACTCATTTATTTACATCACATTAGATTCATTAGTAGGAGCAGGTGGTTTAGGAGTACTTAGAACAAAATTTATATATTTTCAGCTTGCAGCAACAACCCAATTTTCCTTTTCCATATGACATAATTATTACCAGTTAAAATTTTATCTTTTATGATGATCATTAGGGATGGGATCATGATTTCTTAACAAAAAATATATGTGAGTAAATAATCATGGTTTAGCATTTTCTAATATTTATCTTGAATTAAATATATAATTCAATTGTAAAATTCAACGTTTGATCCAACACCCATAAATGTTACGCCTCCTTTGGGAGTTCGCACCATTTATTAGTTGGACTAGGTCCCACCTAATTGTTAACATAACGACCAACGATTTCAATTTTAGCCTGGTGATTTTATTAACAAGAACTATTGGGAGGATATTAATAAAACCACATTGAGTGTACTACAAAGATTTCGACCCTCCATATATTCCCTCATGAAAATCCCTCCTTGGGGAGTAGATCTCGTTTAAGTCAATTGTCTAGTCTATCCTTGTAAGGAAGTATCTTGCTAAATTCCATTCATGGACACCCCTTGGGGGGATTACCAATAAATAATAAAGCTCAACTAACCTTGGAGGCCATAGGTGTTTGCAGTACACCTTCTCCCACTCAATTATTTAAGGCGTGTGATTAAATCCCATAGAATGATTTACCAAGTTATCTGGATGCCAATTAGATACCTAAATCATTCAATGCATGTTCATACCAAAAGAGATATATGAGTGGCACTCCTATTCTACATGACATGTCATCAAACAATAACAAATATTGTAATATTTTTGTAAAGTAAACAGCCACGATTTTGATCCATCCTGTAAAAGCAAGTAAATTACATTTGTTTGGAATACAAAAAACTCATTTCTTGGCGAACAAGTCTTCAAGCGACCATCGATCACTTGAGCATCCCACGGCTGCGCCTATGGCCATGCACACTCCACAACCCTAACAAGGGCTGCCGTGCACAGTCCACAGTCCAACATGCACAGCTGCGTGCAATCTTGTGCCCGTGCATGTTGCTATGGTGCACACGGTCCCAAACTAGTTCCGGTTGCTTTGAATTCTTCAAGTCTTCGAATCTTCGATGCTTGAACATATTACAACTTTATTTAAACAATAAAATACTGCAGTTTTTTTTTTTAATCACCATAGTATTTAATACAAAAAAAAAAAAAAAACACTGCAGTATTTTTAATACAATAAATAAAAAAACTGCACTTAATTTTAATACAATTTTTTTAAAATAAAAAAAAAAACTTAGCAACTACCAAGAAGGAAATTGTGACAATAATAGGCAACCCTTCTTGTTACAATTCTGAAACAAAAAATACATTGAAATTCTAGGATCAAAATCAATCAATAACAATTCACTTTATATCAACATATAACATATATAAATCCATACATTCCAATGTAATTATATATGAGAATACCTAGAGTGCCATCTCTTTCTAAGCATGCATAATCACAATAAAAAGAAATAGATTCACATATATATATACGTTAATTAATTAAAGGGTACAACCTGGCTCTGATACCAATTATAGGGAAAAATACGTGCACACAGAGAAAGGGACACTAAAAGAGTTTAGTATATTTAAAAAAAAAATTTCCATATTGAAACTTAACCCTTTAATTAATTAAACATATATACAAAAAGATGAAATACCTTTGTCGCGTGATCCGATTGACTAACGTCGATGGTAATCCACAAAATCTTCCAAAACCGATCACGAACGTGAATCACCAAAGAGCGTTGTCTCCCTTCTTTGAATTGTGAACCTGAGAATGGACAACAAAAACTTTTCTGATTCTGTTAGTCACAACAAACTCCAAAAGGTTGCTCAGAATGTTCTGGTCACTTTGGAATTCACAATCGTAAGATTGAAATTCGCATGAACCTAATTCGAAAGTGTGTACAAGATCTCTTGATGAGATCACTAGGACACTATCGAAACAAGAACAAATATTTTCTCACAAAACCCTCTTGGCCGAAATTCTCACTATTCTAAGAGTAGGATTTTTAATTTTCCACTTTTTCAAAAGAAAATTAATTCTTCAGGGAAAAAACTAGGTCTAGCCGAAAATCATCCCTAGACATATATAGGGACCGAATTTTTGCCCTAGTTTATTTAGGGGGGTTGAATTCTTACCTTGTCCAACAAGGTGATCACCAAAGTACTTTTCCAAATAGGATTTGTGTTTCCACAAAAGACTTCTTAGAATTCAAACCCTAATCCAACTCTTTAGTGTTTTTGTGACTATATAAATGACTTCCTAATTTGACTAGATAAATAAATCCCTTATTTATCTACTTATAAAATATAGTCTTTTATATTTAATATACTACTAGTAATAGTATAATACTAGGAAACATATTTCCTAATCAGAAAAAGGTTTGATTCTTAATTAAATAATTAATTAACATATTAATTAATTTCTATTTAATTAAATAATAAAATACACAATATAATAGGCTAATAAAATTAACCTTGCCGCCCATGACCAAAACATTGGACATATATTGTTTTTCTTATTTTATTAGATCCATTTGGACTTTAATAAAAAGCCCACATGTGAACTAAACCTATTCTTACTAAAAGAAACAAGCTCACATGCCTATCATTAATATATTAATATAATTAAGCAGCCCATTAAATAAATAATGTGCAAATTATATTCTTAATATATTAAATACAATTCTAGATGGACCCATAAATAGTCCGGTAGAATATATCAAGTGATTCATGCAAGTTCGTGTCGATTGAGGATCTTGGCGGGCCTATCTAAATTTAAGCTCCAATAGACATAACCCAATCACAATCAACAAATGATCCACTTAGGTTCAATCTATTAATTTTAGTTCATTCCACTAAAGAACTAAAATTGCACTCTAAAATAAAGATGGAATAAGTAAATGATTCTCATTCATACCCTAGACAATCTTATAGGAGATAGTGAATCCTCGTGAAGAATATCAGTAATCGCCAAGAGCTCATAGACCGCCTATAGCTCTCCAAGTTACCATATTTACTCATATGACCACACTTTGAACTTGGATATATATTATGACTTGTCCAAAAGTCATCTTTCAATAGACACTATTGAAAACTCAACGTTAAGATTTAATATCCAAAACCACAAAGCATCCATATGATGATATTATACTCTCATTTAATAAATGGAGCCACGATGTCCATATCTATAAATGAAGTCCTCTATCGATTAGCAAATGAATACCACCAAACTTTTGAGGATAGACTATGCTATAAAATCGTACTCATTGATAGCTCAAATGATAACACTTGTAACCATAAGTCCATCATTTATCTCAAGATTAAGATAGACTCTCCGATTGTCCTGATAATGAAAAGACTTTTATCTATAGACGATTCTAGAAAAAGTATTTCATTGTGATCCATTTCAATGCACCCAGTGCACTAGATTCTTTTACTCGAAGACCCTTCGATGATTTTAGACTCATCATAACACATTTGATCCCACTTAGATGCTAGTAAATGAATTCTACAACTTTACCAAGATAAAGGTGCCCAACCTTTAACTTAAGTTATGAACGTTATTCAAAACTAACTAAAGAATTGTGTCTACCTCATATATATCCAGATGTTCGAACAATTCTTCTTTTCTCATAGTCTTTTGACCTTATGATTATTTACATTGACAATTATAATAATAAATGCTATAAGATTTTGTTAAAACAGAAATCACTATATTAATATGAAAAAGATTGTCATGTACAATATTACACTCTTGCTATTGAGCATAATCCTAACACCTCATTTGATTGATTGGCTTATTTGGTAGACAAACCACATAATGGGGTTTTAATGTAAGGGTAGCTTAGGCTCTCAAGACCTCAAGAGAAGAAGCACCAAAGTTATAATTCTAAATGCTTACTTGCTTTAAGGAGATATAGTTGCACATACTCACAACGTACTCATGCATAATTCTTATTCTTGTACGTTGTATGTTTTTAATTTGGGTGCATTAATGTTCATTAATCTCTCTTCTATCATGTTCATATAATTACATCTTGTGTGTTTCTTACCTTGACATGATTAGACTAGGATTGCATACATCTTGTTGTAGGGAAAAATACCGTAGTACACGCAGCGGAAGCGAGACTAAAAATAGATTTAGTAACTTTAAAAAATTTTCCTTTTTATGAACCTTAACCCTTTAATTAATTAAACATATATATAATCAACAAAAGAAGAATACTTTTTGTCGTGTGATCCGATTGACTTACGTCGATGGTAATCCGCAAGATCTTCAATCCTAGCACGAACGTGAATCACCTAGGAGCGTGGTCTCCCTTTTTCTTTGAATTGCAAACCTGAGAATGGACAAACAAACTTTTCTTTCCTTTTGTTAGTCACAAAACAATCAAAAGAAGACTAAGATTATTCCGGTCACTTTTGAGTTCTCAATCTAATGATCGAAACTCGCGTGAACCTAAATCGATGTTGTACACACAAGCTTATTGATGAACAAGCAATTAGTGTACCATCAAAGAATAATCTATTCACTCTTTTATGTTTTTAGTAGAATAAAATAATCCTTTCTATGAATTGAGAAGAAGAAGAAGAAGGAATCAAGCACCACACACTCATTGGCCGAATTCTCTTCCCCTTTTCCTTTTAGGGTGGCCGAAAATCCTCTTCCTAAAAGGACTAGGGTTGCCGCAAATCACACTACAAAATAGGAGTTTTTGTTGCACCCTAATTCACTTCTAGTTTTAAGACTTCAAACCCTAATCCAACTCCTAGATATTTTATTCTTTTATTTTGACTAAATAAAAAGACTTCTTATTTGATTAAATAAATAAAATTAATTATTTATTTTCTTATCAAACAAGTCTTTTAATTTAAGTATACTACTACCAATAGTATAACTCTAGGAATCATATTTCCTAATCAGAAAAGATTTGTTTCTTAATTAAACAATTAATTAATAAATCAATTAATTCTTATTTAATTAAAACAATGAAACAAAATAATAAATTAGGTTAAATAAAATACCTTGCCGCCCCACTCATACAAATGGGTCATATATTATTTTCTTATTTCATTTGATCCATTGGACTTTAAATAAAAAGCCCACATGTGAACCAGACCCATTCTTACTAAAAGAAACAAGCCCACATGCCTTTCATTAATATATTAATATAATTAAGCAGCCCATTAAATAAATAATATGCAAATTATATTCTTAATATATTAAATGCAATTCTAAATGGACCCATAAATTTGTCCGGTAGAATATATCAAGTGATCCATACAAGTCCGTGTGGATTGGGGATCTTGGCGGGCTATCTAAATTTAAGCTTCAATAGACATAACCTAATCACAATCAACAAATGATTCACTTAGGTCCGATCCATTAATTTTAACTCATTCCACTAAATAGCTAAAATTGAACTCTTAAATAAAGACAGAAAAGGAAGATGTTCTTCATTCATACCCTAGACAATCATGTTGGAGATAGTGTATCCTCGTGATTAATATCAGTAATCACCAAGAGTTCATAGACCGCTTATAACTCTCCAAGTTACCATATTTACTCATATGACCACGTTTTGAACTTAGATATTTTGACTTGTCCAGAAGCCATGTTTTCAATAGACACTATCGAAAACTCAACGTTGAGATTTAATATCCAATTACCTCAAAACATCCATATGATGATATTATATTCTCATTTAATAAATTGAGCCACGATGTCCATATCTATAAATGAAGTCCTCTATCGATTAACAAATAAATATCACCAAACTATCGAGGATAGACTGTGCGATATAATTGTACTCATTGATAACTCAAATGATATCACTTGCAACCATAAGTCCATCATTTATCTCAAGATTAAGATAGACTCTCTGATTGTCCTGATAATGAAAAGACTTTTATCTACTGACGGTTATAGATAAAGTATTTCATTGTGATCCAGTTCAATGCACCCAGTGCACTAGAATCTTTTGCTCGAAGACACTCCGATGATTTTAGACTCATCATATCTCATTTGATCCCACTCAAATGCTAGCAAAAGAATTCTACAACTTTAACAAGATAAAGGTGCCCAACCTTTAACGTAAGTTGTGAACAATATTCAAGACTAACTAAAGAATTGTGTCTACCACATACATATCCAGATGTACGAAAAATTCTTCTTTTCTCATAGTCTTTAGACCTTATGATTATTTTCTTTGACAATTATAATATTAAACTATAAATGCTATAAGATTTGTTTAAACCAGAAATCACTTTATTAATATGAAAAAGATTGTTAATTACAATATTACACTCTTGCTATTGAGCATAATCCTAACACTTGTAAAGGGCAATGTTCTAAGCGCTATACAAAGCGTTGTATGAACAGTGCCCATCTGAGACCTGGTTAGGTTTGGATTAGGCGCTATATAGACTTGATTGATTTAAATCAGTCGATGTACAATCGTTGTACAAAGCATTGTACGTATAGCACTATGTACATCGACACTTTATTTCCCGAGAGAACGGAGCATTGGCACTGTTCAGGCGCTCTACAAAGGCGCTGTACAAACAGCGCCGATGAAGAAATGTTCTTCGTTTCCCAGGTAGGCGCTGTTCAAGTCGCTATATGTAATGTGACCTGTACAGAGCCTAAGGCAAAAATTGTGTCACTTTTCAAAACGTTGTCACTTCAATTTGGCACCCTATATATATGCCTCTTTGCCTTTAGGTTAGTTTAGAGAGTTCAAAATTACTTAGCGTATTTTTCCAAGAGAAAAATTCACTAAAGGACTCACCTTCGTTTACTCAAACACTTTTCCATGAGCATCAATCATCATCTAGCATCATCCTTGATCATCCATGTGTCATCTTTGCATGGGTTTTTCAACACACTGTGCTTGGTAAGCTTTTCACTAATATCTTACATATTTTTTGTCTTTCTTAACAAGCAATCTCATCTATTACTTGTATGCCATTAAAATATAGTCTAGATACAAGATTGAGATTAGTGTATTGATTGTTTGAGAGTTGTTTTGTGATAGCTATCCAGGTTTGCCTAATCTATCTTTAGCTAAGCTTTATGACATATCATTTAGATATTGATATATAAGAGTGTTTTTATTATCATCTCTTCATCCTAGATAAGCATGTAGGGTTCCTTAGCTCTATTTTCATTTTGGATATCATACATATATTCACATAGGTCATTTTATCTCTTTATTGAGAAGTAATTCTTGTGTAGCTTTTGGGATTAGGTTGCGTAAATCATAAGCAATTGGACTAGGTTCACTTATATGGGATTAGGTGGTGGTGGTGGTGGTGAGTTATACTGGGATTAAGTTGTATTCACCTTACCATTAGTGGATTCGAGGTTCGAGTGTGGCACACTTACCAGCCCGTGGTTTTTCCTAATTTGGGTTTTCACGTAAAAATCAAGTGTTATTTAAATTCCGCGCTTTACACTTGATGTATTGCTTTAACTAGTTTTGGTTATTTTTGGAATATTGAATAATTACGAAAATTGGTAATAATAGTTTAAAATCTATTCACCCCCCCATTTAGCATGGCAATGATCAATAAAAAACAATAGAGAGATCATGCATGAAAAGAGAATAAAAAATGATTATGCACCAACAAGAAACACACACAAAAGATATGTAAGATATGAAAATGCATAAGTGTGATGATAAGGCATATAAGCACACAATTAAGAGAAACACAAATGCAATCATATAAATGCAATGAAAGTGTGTGTGTGCAAATAAATCTTTTCAAGAGGCAAGTCAAGTGATTTACCTTTCGCTCTTGCTCTTGAAGTCACGTTGGGAAGTCCAAAAGCTTGCCAAACACAAAACCTAAGCTACCTCCCAATGTGGTTTGTCATGAAATAAGCCAATCAGAAATGAGGAACTTACAACTTTATAAACCACGTTGCACAAACTAATTGGATGGAATTATGATATATGCACTTGAAAAGGAACCTTCCGGATTAGACAAATCAACGTGTCATTAACATAGCCAATCGAATCACCCTCATTCACACATTTCAAGCTCACACTATTAACACTATCCCCCACTGTCCCCCAAAATTTCTGGTAGAAAAGAGTAGGGAGACCATCCGGGCCTAGAGCCTTTGAAGGGGACATATCAAAAACCGCCTTCCGAACCTCTTCAGAAGTGAAAGGCCGATCAAGGTAGGTTTTAGCTCTCAAAGAAAGGCGTGCTTGCACACTTTCTAGCACTCTTTCAACATCTTCAATTGGAGAAGATTCTGAACTGAACAAATTCAAAAAATAGCCGGTTACTATTTGTTCAATATCATCATTGCCCACACCTCATGCACCATGGTCATCAAAGAGGCCATGGATTTCGTTCCTAGCTCTTCTGGTAGAGGCCTTCTAGTGATAAAAATTTGTGTTTTATCACCCCTTTTAGCCAATTAACTCTAGAACGTTGTTTTTAATACTCCTCCACCATCAAGCCATCTAATTTATTCTCGATACCTTGAATTTTCCTCCATGAACCTTGCCTAATTGATCCCAAAACATTAAGAAGCACCTCTTGCTATCGAGCAATCTCCTTTCGTAAACCCACCTAATTCGTCAAATTCCATCTTGAAAGTTGCTACTTGCAATTCTTGATGGCTACCATCACACAACCCACATCCCCTTGCCCACCCAAACGACCCCAACACTGGTTCACCAGAGTTCTACACTCCTATCCGTTAGCCCAGCAAGACAAAGTGGAACCATTTATTATGCTTTTTACAGCTCTTCTACCCACTCTCAGAAGAAGAAAAGACCTCGACCAAAATAAGCCTATGGTCCGAGTTCCAATATTCCAGATGATGGAACCACCAAGTTAGGGAAAATATTCTTCCAGTTGAAACAACAAACACCACGGTCCAAATGTTCCTGAATCAAATCCCGACCATTGCACTTAATTCTCCAAGTGAATGCTGGACCTTGGAACCCCATATCACAAAGCTCACACCAATCCAATGTAAGTCTCAAAGCGGAAAAAAGGAGATAGGTTTTTAAATTATCTTGGACCTTTTCGATATACACGAATATGAGGAGGGATTTGATTAATACCTTCGAAGCTTTCTCCTTCATTTCTTTTCCATCAATCACCACTAAGTATTTCGAGCTATGACCCATGATCTAGCCACTGTGTGTGGGCACGTCATGGATTTCGGGAGTACTTGAATAGAGGCTACCAAGATGGAGAAGACAACCCATTGTCTTCGTGCTAGGGTTTGGCCAAGGTTGAGAAAAAAAGAAAATTTAATTTTTCTTTTCTTTTTCTTCTCTTTGCCGCAACTCTCTCTCTCTATGTATTAGGGTTAGGTTATTTTGTTTCCTGATATTATCTTTATATATTATCAATAGACTAAGGTTTAAGTGACTAAGTTAAGATAGGATTCTAAATCCTATATTATTCTTTTTGTTGTCATTAGAACTTGAACCCTTAATCTCTTTAAAGTAAATAAAATAATCTCTATTATTTTATTCCTTTGCTTTTGTCAAGGTTCGAACTTGCAACCTCCAATTAACCATTAATAATTCTTAATTATTGTTAACTGAATATTGTTACTGGGGTGAATTTCCAATTAACAATCTTTATGACTGAAATCAGGATAGATCACAGTCGGAGAGATATCAAGTAGTTCGATACCTATGAGCACTCAATAAAACACGTCAATTATAACGACAATGCTGAATCAAAGTAAAATCTCAATAAGGTCATGTATAACACATAGTTTATTGATAATCAAGACATCATCGTAGTACAATAGCGGTTTTTAGACAAAACTCAGTTGGCGATGGAGCTCTCATGTTAGTCGATAAGTGGAAGAGAATACTCTAGGGTTTTTGGACTCAAGTTGCCCTCCCTTTTCTGTATGGTAACATGTCGTATATATACGTCCCAATGCTTGCTGAGCACTTCTCTAAATTCGATCAGTGACCTAGAGATTTTCAGGACGTTCCATAGCGATTGGCGAAAAGATCGTAGGATTCCTTCTAGGAATCAAGCGATCCCTTATTTGGCAGAATTTTGATAGAGTTAGCTTTGCTTTCAAATAGGACTCTTGAGTGGTGGGAATGAGTCAGTTTCCTTGCTATTAAAACATTATCGTCTCATTGTCCGTCTTAGTAGTTTAACCTTGGCCTGCTTGGTCTTACCTTGATACTTGTTAGTCTGTTAATCTGCTACTTACTACTTGGTTGGCCGGCCCCAGAAAGGATCAGGGTACATAGGTATCCCACCTCCCACTAGGTCATGGTACCCGAGTTCCGGGGTATCAAGGTACCGAGTGGTAGTGAAGTACTAGGATTCTAGCTTCGGTGTTTCGTGGTACCAGGGAGTCTAGGAGCCCTTGATTTTGATCCGGATTGGTATAAGGCATGCCTGGTTACTTTAGTGGCAGGGTAATGAGATGCTCTTCTATGATGTCATTCTATCTTAACATGTTCCCAAGCATAGAAGGAAAATTCTTCTTTGAACCCTAGCCCTTTTTGGTGGTTAACAATTATTAATTTGTCAATTAAATAATCATATTATTTAATTATATTTAATTAGTCAATTAAATAATTTATTAATTAAATTATCATATCATTTAATTAATTCCCAGAATAATTCAAATTACTTTCCTAATATAATTAATTGGACCATCTAATTCACCGTGAGACTTTTTACCAATAATCGTAAAGGGATACCAAAGGGATCTAATGGACCTACAGTTTTGAGCTCAAATAATTCTTAGAAAAATTAATTAAACTCTTTAATTAATATTTCATGATTGTAAACCTCAAAGTTATTCCACTTAAAAATCTGAGGTTGCACTCTCGTAACTGTAGATGTTTTACACAACCAAAATATCAGTGTCCATTGATTATATATTTTCCTTTAAGCACCATTGATTCTTTAATGAACAATTATATCCTTCCTTCCTTTATGGAAGAAGGAGAGTGCTCTTAATTGTTCCAATCCCGAATCAAACGTTAAGGGAACTACTTCTCTACTTCTCGCTAGAAGGAGTGGACTCCTCTATTGCGTGCATACCTTCCCAGCCATAAGCCAAATCGTGATTCCAAGATACGAAGTTATTGATCGGGGATGCTACTCCGATCTCATCTATGGTGTTATGAGTAAAATTCATTGTAGATGACACGTCAGCAAACAGCATGGACAGGACTGGCCACATAAGTCGAAAGTTTGGTTGGAAGGAAACGATGGCATTTCACAGACAAATCGCCAAAGTATAGAGCAAGAACAGCAGACGAGCATAAAAAGTCGAGTGTGCCAAGTACGAAAAATGCCCGACCAATCACGCTCGGCACAAATGAAGAAACTAGCCATTGAAGTTCTTCCACCACATGCAAACAATGCAGCTGATAAAGATCAATCGCAAATCAACAACCAAGAAACAGAGTCCTACAACGAAACAAAATGATCCTTCCTACCAACTTATCAGAATTCGAAATAGATTCGAAGTCAATCACATTAAAGACAAGATCAACACCAAAAAGGAAAGAATCCTAAAACTAATTCGACAATCCCCTACTTGTACGTCACAGTGTTAAACCCTAATAGCACCCCTAAAACCCTAGTAGTACGATGTATAAATACCCCTGCAAAATACAAAACGATATACAATTTTCAAGCACGAGAGAGAGAGAGAGAGAGAGAGAGAGCATAGTGTGTATCATTCAAACATTATAATGGATTTGACTAAGTTGCTGAGGTGACAACCCATGGACGTTTCTCCGATCATCGGAGTTTTACCACGTTATTTCTCTCTTTTATTTTGTTTAGCGTTTTATTGCATATTTTATTCATATTTGTAAGGTCTTACTAACTAGAAATCGTTGACTGGTCAATTGACAAAAAACCACTGTCAACAATTGGCGCTAAAAGAATCGGGCGAAAACTAAACTTTGAGATCCCTTATTAAACAATGGCTGGCGAAGGAGACACCAGCAATTCCAGACACGACCAAGATTTATCGGATGACAAGTTAGAGGCAAACATCACACCTGACGCTACCTTAATCGTTAAAAATCAATCAGTCGCCATCGCCGGCATCCAACCTTTCCCTCCAACCAATGAGGAAGTCGCGCAACAGTTCCGGGTATCTCTGCAACAGCTCATATCCGATACGGCCAAGCAAGGTATCAGTCTCTCTACCACGGAGGGATTAACCTCACCGGATCAACTAGATACCTCGGACCAGCAGCAAGGCAAATTGCGCTCTGTAGTGGTTAGCCCAACACTAGACGCACCTCTGAAAAATAGTCGAACCTCAACAAAACTGTCGGAGATATTATTAGAAAGATAGGTCTGAGATGATAGAGAGCCCAAGGAAGATAGATACCCTCGCGGGAGGTACCAATCCAATCGAGCGGAGCAAAACATGGGCCGGCCAAAGTGACCAACTCACCAAAGATATCAATCGCCGTCATTTAGAGAGAGTGATCAGTTCACTCAACAGAAACACCAAAGAGGTACAGTCTGACTGCATGGTCTGAATCCTAAACCCTAGAGGTAGGGACTTGATAAGCAAAGACAATGACTAATCATCAGTCAAGGCTTTAATCATATAGGAGAACCAGAAGGCGACAGAGACATACTCATACAAAGTTTGACCCAAAACATTCACGACAATCGCCAGTAAATGGATGCTCTGGTCAGGCGTTACGAGCGCAACAAACTGTCAGATGATGAGTCAGGCAGCCCTTTCACCAATGGAGTCCTTCGAATGCCATTCCCAGAAAGGTTTAGAATGCCGCACGTGGAACAATTCAAGAAAGACATAGACCCAAAAGAGCACGTCAGAAGGTACAAAAGTGCCATGGCCCAGTACATCAACAACGATGTTTTATTGTGTTTGAATTTCCCACAGACGCTTGGAGATCTAGGTTCTCGATGGTTCGGTAGACTGCCAACAGCAAGCATAAGCAGCTTTAACGAGTTGAGTAAGGCATTCTCTTGACAATTACTTAGAAACGTACACAGAAAGAAGTTGGTAGCTCACCTGTCCCAACTCAAGCAAGTAAAGGATGAGCCGCTCAAGAAATATCTGGGAAGATTTGGTCAGGTGGCATTAGAAATCGGAAGCGCGAACGATGATGCCATAGTTGCAGCATTTATTAACAATCTACAAAATGGTCAACTTTCTTTTTATTAGAGAAGAGAGCTCGTTTGACCAGCTATGTAAATATGATGGACATGGCTGGAGGTTACGTCTTGGCTGAAAAGGAAAAGATTGCAACAGGAGGTTATTTTTTGCGTAGAGAACGGCCAGAAGGTTCTAAAGCAAAGGACAACACATCTAAAATCCCTAACCAAAAAGGGGATAAGCAAAAGAACAAAACCCAAGATAGTCGGGACGGACCTAAACACTATGACTCGAAGACAGATAAACCATACCATAGGTTTCGGGGCCATTACGTGAGCTACACCCCATTGAAGAAAAGTCAAGAAGAAGTACTTGCAAACTTGGAAGAAAAGAACATGTCTAAAGAACCTTCCAGGCAGTCATTCTTCACTCGGAAAGATACAACAAAGTATTGCAAATTTCACAAAGAAAATGAGCACGAGATTCCAAGTGTTTTCAACTCAGGGACCATATCGAGATTCTTATCGGAGAAAGGCACCTAAAAGATATTGTCCATAAAAAGATAGAGAAAATGGATGGACAACGGGATAGTCGGGTAGATAACTGAGGAAGAAAGTTAAGTCCAAAGAGGCCTAAAGATGAGGGAGCAATAAATACTATCTTCGGCAAACTTGGAAGAAAATAACATGTGTAAAGAACCTCTCAGGCAGTCATTTTTTGCTCGGAAAGATACAACAAAGTATTGCAGATTTCACAAAGAAAACGGGCATGAGAATTCCAAGTGTTTTCAACTCAGGGACCATATCGAGATTCTTATCCAAGAAAGGCACCTAAAAGATATTGTCTAGAAAAAGATAGAGAAAATGGATGGACAACGGGATAGTCGGCTAGATAACTGAGGAAGAAAGTTAAGTCCAAAAAGGCCTGAAGATGAGGGAGCAATAAATACTATCTTTGGTAGGTCGGCAACTGGAAAGAGCAACAGGGAAAGAACCCTAAAAATTCGGGAAGCGATGGAGGCAAGAAGAAACCTTGATGTCAACTCTATCAAGCCCGACCCGAAGAAGATCAAGGAGGGTGATCGAACTGAAATTGGTATGATTTTAGCCCTCATTTCCTTCTCCTTTTACTTGATTCTTGGGCATTATCCCATGATTTAATTGTGTAAATTAATTTTTTTCAGGTATTTCTGAAGTTCAGGGGCATTGGAGTAATTTTGGTGAAATAGGGGCAGAAATGTAATTATTGAAGGAAGATTGAACTTAGTGTGATTTTACAAGAGATCAGGGGTACAACTGACCACGCAAAGCAAAGAAGGACGCCACGTAGGCAAGTGAAACGGTGCGTTTAGGTGTTGGGCTTCTAAGTGCAGCCCAAGCTATTGCTGAATACACCCCCCTATATGAGACGAGCCCATTGCAACGCAGATTAATGAAATAGTGCGTTTCATTCTCCTAAACGTACCCCAGCTACTTCCTAAGCACACCCTTATTAAGACAAAAAGAAGGCAAGGCAAGAGGCTCCTAAGTGCACCCCAACCTGCTGCTAAATGCACCCCCCCCCCCTTCAAGGAAAAATATGAGCAGCTATGCGCACCCCTCTTACCTACTAAATGCACCCAATTACTATTCATCTTCTTCTTTCTTTCCTCATGAGCAGCCATGGCCATTCCTCCCTAAACCCTAGCCGACCGAAAATGGGTCAAAACCGACGTACCGTCGGTTGGTTTTTGGTTGGAATCAACAGCCAAGTCAATGGTAACCTAGTCGTTGACTTTTTAGACATCTAATCGATCAAAATCCAACCACCCCCTTCACACCTAAATTTCCCTAAATCACCCTCAATCCCAAATCGCGACCAAACCACGTAAATCGATGTTGCAGTTTGTATTCCGAGGTCACCATGGTGACAGGGAGTTGTTTTGGCACCTGATTCATTTGCCATTTGGGATGCCCCAGGGTCGCCATGAAAAGAAAATTGCGACCTTTCCTTTGCTCAAATCCGATTGGTGGGGAAAATTACAAAATGCCTCCCTCTGTTAGACTAAATGGTAATTTGCCATGGTCAGGGGGTGTTTTAGTATTTGACACCCGAGACCTAATTTGAAAATCCTATAAATTCATCTCATTTTTCCTACTTTGAACAACTCTTGACCACAACGAAACCTCTTTTCTCCACTATTCCTTATTCCTCTATTTTCTCTTCTACCTAAACTGAACATGTAAATTTCCTTCCCCTAATCATTCCTTTCTTCCCATCTTCTCCACAAATCTCTTTAGTCACTTCCCATTTGACTCCATATATCTAGACACATCCTCATCATCCACTCTTTGCACAAGGAGCATCAAAGGCAAGGAAAGGATCAAGCTTACAAAAGGAGGCTCATGGGTGATTTCCTAATCTTTTTCTTGTCTTCCCTTTGATTGTATTATGTGTAATTAAATCCCCTTTCTAGGGTTTTGATGTAAGAACATTTGGATTGGGATTTTCTTAAGCTTTAATATATTTTAATCTCTATTTGTCTTCTATTCATTTTATAATTAGACTATATGCATTATATAATTGACATGTATACCCACTAGTTGATTATACTCTTATTTAGGATAATATGTTATATAATCTTGATTAGATTGACAACCTTGATGGATTGAGAACGTAGTGAGTAGGATAGATTGTCGGAGGATATATTAACCACGATAATCTAAACCGTTAATTGTAACAAACCGATCCCGCTGTGACCCCCTCTCCTTAATCGGTTAGTCTTTGCGATAGGAAGTTGTTTAGGGTTCATAGCAATGGTCTAAACACATTTTAGAAATCAATTGATTAACATTTGTGAGATTCTTTCACTAAAGTAGCTTGAGAAGCATTTCCCATAATCCACTTGTGATCCCATTAATTCCTTAGCAATTCTCTTAATTGTTAATTCCATTTATCTTATCTAGATTTTTTAAGTATTCTTTTATTAGTTTATTAGGTTTATTTTTCATGTATGTTTGATGGCTTGACAACCCATTCACTCATCCATTTTTATGATTTATTTTATCGCATTTAGATTAGTTAATTTATTCAACTAATCACTAAAATTCCCTGTGCAATGAATCATACTTGCCACTTTACTAATTTTCTATCTAAGTGGTGAAAAATCGGTTTTCAAAACGAACATATTTAAATATCATTTTGTTGAGCACACAAACGACCTCATCAAAATTGGCGCCGCTGCCGGGGAATTAAAGCGATTGTTGAATTACTTAATTTTTCTTTGTAGTTTAGAATTTTCATATTTCTTTTGTTATTCATTTTTGATAGTTAGATTTTTTTAGTAGTTTGTCATTTTTGTTATTTTTAGATTTTCTAATCTTGTTTTCGTTTTTCTTTTATTTTTCTTTTCAGGAGCAATGGATCCTTTCACCATGCACTTGGAAGAATTTAATAGGCAAATGGAGTTGTTTGCTTCAAGGACTTTGGGAATAGGACAAACGGAGGGTATAGCTTGCGCATTTTGTGGAATGTATGGGCACGAGAAATGGAGTTGCCATTTAAGAGGAGAGCTTTCTAATGATAGAGGACAAGCCCAAGTGCCTAATTCCTACAATTCATGGCCTATGCATGAACCATGTGGTGATTTTGACAATCCGGGGTCAAGCTATGAACGGTGTGCTGATTCATACGAGCCGGATTGGAGGAGAGATCAAGACACTCTAGCTAATGCCTATGTGCAATCTCAAGAGGAGACTTTGAATGATTTTATTCAAAGGGCTCAAGCCTTCCAACAAAGACCTCAAGCCAACATACAAACCAACAAACAAGGATGGCAACAACAAGATCAAATGTGGCAACAACGAGATGAGAGGATGGAAGCCTCAATTAGAAGAATGGAAAGGCACTATGAGATTATTGCCGAAGCTATGCAAAATATGGTACATGAAGAGTCTTCGAGCAATTCGGAGAAGGAAAATGCTACCACCACGAATGGTGAAAATGTCGAAACCAAAGTTAGCTTTGATTTCTTTGATGATTTGCCTTGTGTTTCAAGAAAGGAAATAGAAAAGGAGGAGATAGAAGATATAGCGAAGGAAGCGGATGATGTCTCTTTTGAGGCACTGCTCCTATACGAGGAGTCCATGCCTTATGTCCCTCCCATTGCTCATTCATGCCGTCTACACAAAAGCAATTGGTATAGGTTGTTTTCTAAATTTTCAAAACCACTTTTTCAGTTGCACTTTTACTTACCTTTTCTTGTTGTGATTAGGAACACATCCATGTGCACCAAATATTTCCAATATCTAATCTCGCGTCGGCGTATCTTTGAAGCCTTGGAATTCGGTTGACTAATCCAAGTAGCACGTCTAGCGGGGACATAAAACCAAGCGCTTGGTGGGATGCAACCCACCTCGGTACAATTCCTTTCTTTCCTTGCTTTTTAATTTGTTTTATTTCTTGCTTTTTGGTTTCTTGTTTAGAATAAGGGTGTGGATTGTTTTTGATAGTGGATTTAGGCTTGAATGATCACATATTTTGTCCACATGGATTGTGATGTGACTCTTGATGAACTTATATTGCCATATCTTTTGAGTTAATGATGAATATATAGGATGTTAATGAACGTAACACTTGATTGTATTCTTGGGATAAATTTTTAAATGGACATAAAATGTGTTTTTTTATTATGGATGTCTATTGCGCTGTGTTTATCGATTTTTATGCCTCAAAGACATTGAGGACAATGTCTAATTTAGGTTTGGGGGTGTGTGCGGAGCACCATCTTTGTTTGCAATTGCGTGCAAATGTTTTGAGCCTAAATTTTTCAAAATTTTCGAAAATCTTGTGATAATGCCATGCTTGAGCATATTTTGCTTATTGAGATTGTGTCATTATGTGTGAAAGTAAGGAATTGTGCATCTTTGCTGTGCTTAGTTTAGATTAACTTCATGCCATTTAGGGTTGCATTGCTCAAAGCGCACTACTTCTTTTCTCTTGATGTTGGAGTGAATATTCAATTGTACTTGAATATTAGGAATTAATAGTGGAGACTTCCCATGAGGTTCACAAACACGGCCTAAAAAGCTTAATTTTGAGGGAAAGTTTTCATTCTTTAAACACTCATTCAAACACACATGTTATGCATATTTAAAATGTCTCATTCGCACTTAAATGTTGTTTGCCATAGAACATATGGACTGCTTGTGGATGCCTTAATTGACTTTGTGGACAATCCTTTAGAAATGATTTTAGGCAATGCATGTGAAAAACCATCAAATTGGCCTAAATACTTCCAATCCCTCTAATGTGTGCTATGGCCCATTTGAAGCCAAACACAATTAAGTTTTTCATTAATGAACCACATCAACATAAACCATAGCCTATACACTAGACTTACCTTGTACCAAATTGTTTGCTAAGGCTTAGGGGTTGAATGTAAGCTTTGAGAAGTATTAAAATGTAAAGCGTGTACCTAGGCAAGTATGTATGTGCAAACACATTAAAAAGATGAAATGCAATGCTTGAAAAGAAAAGAAAAGCAAAGAAAAGAAAAGAAAAGAAAAGAAAAGAAAAGCAATGCAAAAGAAAGAAAAGAAAAAATGAATGAGGCACTAAGTGCCTAGATCAATTATGTGGAATTAAATGAGCTACTCAATGAAATTTAAGAGTAGAAAATGCACATAGTAAATTTAAATTCCCTTTAAAGCAATAGTGTTTTATACCTAGAGGGGGCTGAATAGGTTGTAGGGAAAAATTGTACCCGCAGCGGAAGCGAGACTAAAAAAAAAATTAGTTTGAGTAGCTTTTAAAATTTTTCCAATTTTATGAACCTTAAACCCTTTTGATTAATCAAACATATATAATAAAGTAATAAAAGATTAATACCTCTTGTCGCGTGATCCGATTGACTTGCGTCGATGGTAATCCGCAAGATCTTCAATCCTAGCACGAACGTGGATCACCTAGGAGCGTGGTCTCCCTTTCTTTGAATTGCAAACCTGTGATTGGATTAAACAAACTTTTCTTGATTCGTTAGTCCCAAAAACAATCTAAAGAAACCTAAGATTATTCCAGTCACTTTTGAGTTCTCAATCTTATGATCGAAACTCGCGTGAACCTAGATCGATATAGTATTCACAAGCTTATTGATGAATAAGCAACTAGAATACAATCAAAGAATAATCTATGTTCCTTTTGTTTTTAGTAGAATAATAGATCTCTAACTATGAGTTGAGAAGAAGAAGAAGAAGAAAATTCTGCACCAAAAACCCTAGTCCTTATAATGGTGGCCGAAATCTATATGTGTACATATATATGTGGCCGAAATTTCTCTTCTTCCTTTTTTAGGGTTGGCCGAATTCTCTTCCTCAAATAATTAGGGTTGCCGCAATTTCCAAACAAAATTAATTAGTTTGAATTGCACCCTAATTCCTATTTAGAAAAGATTTCCAAAACCTAATCAAACTCATAAATCTTTTATTCCTTATTTGACTAAAATAAAAAGACTTCCTATTTGATTAAATAAATAAAATTAATTATTTATTTTCCTTGTCAAACAAGTCTTTCTATTTAATTATACTACTACCAATAGTATACAAATAGGAATCATATTTCCTATTTAGAAAAGATTTGTTACTTTAATTAAACAATTAATTAATAAATTAATTAATTCTTATTTAATTAAATAATGAAACAAAATAATATTAAATGCCATTATAGCATGTTGCCGCCCCACATATATACATTGGGCCAAATATTATTTTTCTTATTTCATTAAATCCATAGGACTTTAAATAAAAAGCCCACATGTGAACTAGACCCATTCTTACTAAAAGAAACAAGCCCACATGTCATCCATTAATATATAAATATAATTGTGCAGCCCATTATATAAATAATGTACATATTATATTCTTAATACATTAAATTGCAATTCTAGATGGACCCTAAATTGGTCCGGTAGAATATAACAAGTGATCCATGCAAGTCCGTGTGGATTGGGGATCTTGGCGGGCTATCTAAATTTAAGCTCCAATAGACAAAACCTAATCACAATCAACAAATGATTCACTTAGGTCCGATCCATTAATTTTAGCTCATTCCACTAAAGAGCTAAAATTGAACTCTTAAATAAAGACAGAAAAGGAAGATGCTTCCTCATTCATACCCTAGACAATCATATTGGAGATAGTGTATCCTCGTGATTAATATCAGTAATCGCCAAGAGTTCATAGACCGCCTATAACTCTCCAAGTTATCATATTTACTCATATGACCACGTTTTGAACTTGGATATTTTGACTTGTCCAGAAGCCATGTTTTCAATAGACACTATTGAAAACTCAACGTTGAGATTTAATATCCAATTACCTCAAAACATCCATATGATGATATTATACTCTCATTTAATAAATGGAGCCACGATGTCCATATCTATAAATGAAGTCCTCTATCGATTAACAAATGAATATCACCAAACTATCGAGGATAGACTATGCGATATAATCGTACTCATTGATAGCTCAAATGATATCACCTGTAACCATAAGTCCATCATTTATCTCAGGATTGAGATAGACTCTCCGATTGTCCTGATAATGAAATTACTTTTATCTACTGACGGTTATAGATAAAGTATTTCATTGTGATCCTGTTCAATGCACCCAGTGCACTAGATTCTTTTGCTCGAAGACACTCCGATGATTTTAGACTCATCATATCTCATTTGATCCCACTCAAATGCTAGCAAAAGAATTCTACAACTTTAACAAGATAAAGGTGCCCAACCTTTAACTTAAGTTGTGAACGATATTCAAGACTAACTAAAGAATTGTGTCTACCTCATACATATCCAGATGTATGAACAATTCTTCTTTTCTCATAGTCTTTAGACCTTATGATTATTTACTTTAACAATTATTAAACTATAAATGCTATAAGATTTGTTTAAAACAGAAATCACTTTATTAATATGAAAAAGATTGTTAATTACACTATTACACTCTTGCTATTGAGCATAATCCTAACATAGGTATGATCCCAAATTCTTCCAAGATTCAAAAATGCGGAATATAAGAATGAAATGAATGCTTGAAATGATATAACAATTGTATATTATGAATCAATTCATGTAGGCATCAATATACAAAAGAATCAATACAAGTGAACATATGGAAGATAAAGAAATATAAAGCGAAAATGAGACACAATGTTTTTACGTGGTAAAACCTCAAAGAGGAAACATCCACGGGTTGAATCCACAACCACTGGCAAAGCAAATCCATTACACGAAAAGGACTAACACACTCAAAGCTATCAACACTAAGATATCAACTCCAAGCTATCAAGACCTAATCAACCCTCGGGCTAGTGATTCACAAAGCCTACTCTCTATCCAAGATGTATCCTACACCTCTAGAGAGAAACTCCCTATCCAAGACACTCAAGCCTCTAGGAAGATTTCCTTGCTTAACAATCTAGATCACTAGGATCCTAGTCAAGCTACCCAAGCTCAACCATCCAGAGTACACAACTCCTTGCTAAGACTTTTGCTTAGTTATCCGGATCCTCTTGATCCTAACTAAGGCTTCTTGCTTGGCTATCCGGAAACCTTTCCTAGCCAAGTCTTCTTGCTCAAATCAAAGGCTTCACTCACCTTGACAAGAGACTTCAACCTATTACAAGCCAATGATCTAGGTGATGAAAATGATGCAAACACACACAAATAGAGTAAGTAGATCAAACACACTCTATGAACATGCTTAATGATAATCTAGAATATACTATCAACACACAATCACAAATCTATCTAGAAATCAAAGCATGCCAAAACAATAAGAACAAGATTAGAATATTCAATATATGTCACACAAATCTTAGTTCTTATATCATGAAATTGAATCTAGAAGATAACATGAAGCACATCATACAATCAATTTCTAGAAGCAATTTCTTGCAAGATTAAGTCTAGCAAAAATATGTTCAAGAGAGATCACAAAACTAAACTAATTAACTAATCAATCATACAACCCTAGCATATGATCTAACATACTTCTCAACATATTTCAACAATCAATTAGAAAGAATCATAGAGATGATCAAGTGAAATTGAAAGAGAAGAAGTTTCACATACAACCAAAGAGCCACGGACTGAAATCAGTGTGCTGTGAAAAATGACGAAGTTAAATGGCTCTAGAAATGCTTGAGGTTTCTAGCTCTCGTCGAGACCAACAATTTTGGATTTTGAATCTCTCGATTTCGAGTTCGTATGAAGAAGTTATGATCAAAGTAAGTAAACAAAAATCAAGAACATTTCTGCAGAATTTCTCAAATTTGATGTTATTCAAGTTGTTGGAAATAGAGGGAAGAGAAGGCATTTAAAGGAAAGAGAAGGAGGGAAATTTTGTCCAATAAAAAGAGGCCATTTCAGCCTTGTCCCCATGTGGGGCGCGTGTGCCACACGGGACCAGAGGACATGTTGGGCCGTGTGGCACACGGCCTCCACACGTGGTGGCCATGGTGCTTCTCCCACACACCTCTCACGTTCTTCAGCCGTATTCGGGCATCCGAACTCCGATTTCGAATCTGTTTTCGGATTATGAATCATGACTCCCTAACACACAATGAAAACTATAAAACTTTGACAAATGGTTGAGAATTCATCTCAGAAAACGATGACGAACGCAACTCAACGAATGAGAATGAAAAGTAGCGTAGCGACATCGTTTGGACTCGAAACTAAACGAATGAGTAACCGAAATGACCTAAACTCAATAAGGAATCAAATAAGATCATGTTCAAGTCTAAAACACAAGAAACAGAAATAAATAAACACTATGCAACACAAGCATGCCATATCTAAGCGATAGTGAGAAAACATGCAATTCTACAAGATTGTTAACAATGAGATAAATGCATGTGCATACTAAATGTGTGTGAAAGTGTTATACCAAATATTTGAACTATGATGCAAGGAAACACATGTATGAATTGTGTGTGTGTGTGCTAATGCCTTGCAAGAGGAAGAAGAATCTTGATATCTTAGCATCCAAGTAAGCGATGTTCCCCTTGATGACGATATTTGCACAAGATGTTGCTTCTTCACCTTTGAGGCTCCTTTCTTCCAAGAAACACTTAAGCAACTACTAATACAAATATAGAGAGTGTTGCAATGGAATTAAGCCAATACAAATAAAGGATTTTATATAAATTGTAAGCCTGGACGCCAAAGTGTGGATTATGCAAGTTGTAATGAGCAAATTGTGCTTAACTTATAATGTATGCCTTAGTGTGACTATTGGGTGTTTGAAATCAATTTTTACCATTTATTGACTCACCATTCACCTTTGGCCTCATTACAACCAAATGAAAGACCTATTTGATCTTTAGGGATGTCCACTTTGAAAATTTTGGTTGATGCATGTTCTTTCCGGTTCATGGCTTTCAATTCCATTCATGAGACAAAAAATTTTAGAAATTGTGTTTTTAAGTGATCATATGCAATTATATTTGATATCCTGAATATGAACTCATATTGCATATGGATTGTGAGTGAAGCCTAGGAATCTGTGTGAAAATGAGAGAATCCGAAGAGGATTAGATGTAGAGGCGAATTAAGGCACTCTAGTTTTTGAAGCTATAGCATCTTGAATATAGGATCGCGTTGCGTGCAATGTTTACTTAGAGTGGCATGACTTTAATCTTTATTTAGCATCTCTTACATGCAATATTTCCTAATGAGCACAACATTGGTTAAATCTTTTCACTTTTGGTTTTGCAAGTCGAATATTGACTTTTGAGTCATTCAACAAGGAGTTGGTGCTTTAATTGTGATTATTTGATATTTAGACATATGTCCATTAGTGCTTATTGTTTGTTTTGCTCGAGGACGAGCAAAAGATAGGTTTTGGGGTATTTGATCAAACCAAAATTGGTATGATTTTGGCCCTCATTTCCTTATACTTTTGCTTGATTCTTGGGCATTATCCCATGATTTAATTGTGTAAATTAAGTATTTACAGGTATTTCTGAAGTTCAGAGGCATTAGAGTAATTTTGGTGAAATAAGGGCAGAAATGTAATTATTGAAGAAAGATTGAACTTAGTGTGATTTTAAAAGAGATCAGGGGTACATTCCATAAATGACCACACAAAGCAGAGAAGGATGCCATGTAGGCAAGTGAAATGGTGCGTTTAGGTGTTGGGCTTCTAAGTGCATCACAAGCTATTGCTGAATGCACCCCCCCCCCCCCCCCCCCCTTCATATAAGACGAGCCCATTGCCACGTAGATTAATGAAATGATGCATTTCAGTCTCCTAAACGCACATCAGCTGCTTTCTAAGCGCACCCCTATTAAGAAAAAAAGAAGGCAAGGCAAGAGGCTCCTAAGTGCACCCCAACCTGCTGCTAAATGCACTTTCCTTCAAGGCAAAATAGGAGCAGCTATGTGCACCCCTCTTACCTACAAAATGCACCCAATTACTATTCACCTTCTTCTTTCTTTCCTTATGAGCAGCCATGGCCATTCCTCCGTAAACCCTAGCCAACTGGAAATGAGTCAAAACTGACCTACAGTTGTTCGGTTTCCGATCGGAATCAACTGTTGGGTCAACGGCAACCTAGAATTTGGCCACCCCCTTCACACCTAAATTTCCCTAAGTCGCCCTCAATCCCAAATCGTGACCAAATCACGTAAATCGATGTCACGGTTTGCATTCCGAGGTCACCACGGTGACAAGGAGTAGTTTTGGCACCTGATTCCTTCGCCATTTGGGTCGCCCCAGGGTCACCATGAACAGCAAATTGCGACCTCTCCTCTGCTCAAATCTGATTGGTAGGGAAAATTACAAAATGCCCCCCTCTATTGGACTAAATGGTAATTTACCATAGTCAAGGGGTGTTTTATTAATTTGACACCCGAGACCTAATTTGAAAATCCTATAAATTCATCACATTTTTCCTCTTTTGAACAACTCTTGACCACCAAGAAACCTCTTTTCTCCACCATTCCTTATCCTTCCATTTCTCTTCTACCTAAACTTAACATCTCCTAATCATTCCTTTCTCCCCATCTTCTCCACAAATCTCCTTTGTCACTTCCCATTTGACTCCACCTATCTAGACACATCCTCATCATCCACTCTTTACACAAGGAGCATCAAATGCAAGGAAAGGATCAAGCTTACAAAAGGAGGCCCATGGGTGATTTCCTAATCTTTTACTTGCCTTCCCTTTGATTGTAATATGTGTAATTAAATCCCCTTTCTAGGGTTTTGATGTGAGAACATTTGGATTGGGATTTGCTTAAGCTTTAATATATTTTAATCTCTATTTGTGTTCTATTCATTTTATAATTAGATTCTATACATTATATAATTGACATGTATACCCACTAGTTGATTATACTCTTATTTAGGATAATATGTTATATAATCTTGAATGAATTGACAACCTTGATGGATTGAGAACATATTGAGTAGGATAGATTTTCGGAGGGTATATCAACCGTGATAATCTAAACCGTTTATTGTAACAAACCGATCCCGTCGTGACCCCCTCTCCTTAATCGGTTAGGCATTGCGGTAGGAAGTTGTTTAGGGTTCATAGTAATAGTCTAAACACATTTTAGAAATCAATTGGTTAACATTTGTGAGATTCGTTCACTAAGGTAGCTTTAGAAGCATTTCTCGTAATCCACTTGTGATCCCATTAATTCCCTATCAATTCTCTTAATTGTTAATTTCATTTATCTTATCTAGATTTGTTAAGTATTATTTTATTAGTTTATTAGGTTTATTTTTCATGTATATTTGATGGCTTGACAACCCATTCACTCATCCATTTTTATGATTTATTTTATTGCATTTAGATTAGTTAATTTATTCAACTAATCACTCAAATTTCCTTTAGAACGAACCCTACTTGCCACTTTACTAATGTTCTGTCTAAGTGGTGAAAAATCGGTTTTCAAAACGAACACATTTAAATATCATTTTGTTGAGCACACAAACGACCTCATCAGAGGATTGGGACCCAATAATATTTACTGAAGCTGACTCGCATGGCATAGATGTCAAACCAAACGATGCATTAGTCATCAGTGCTAGGATTGGTCACTGGGAGGTTCGTCGAATCTTGATCGACAATGGAAGTTCAGCAGACATATTAAGTGCCGAAGTATATGACCAACTAAGGCTGGACAAAAAGGACTTGCAACCCTTTCTTACTCCTCTCCGAGGGTTCGGTGGAGTAGAAGTAAGATCCTTAGGCACAGTAAAATTACCGGTTAAAATTGGAAGTGCCCCTTGTCAGAAAACAATATTACTCGATTTTGTAGTTGTGGATGCGAAAAATTGGCCATACAACACTTTACTGGGCTGACCATTTCTGAATAAAACCAAGGCAATAACAGCTACCTATGCCCTTATGATGAAATTCCAAATAGAATATGGGGTAGGTGTAGTCAAAGGATCTCAAGAGGTGGTGCAAAGAGCAAATTTATTGGTTTATAAGGATAGAGTGGATAAGGAAGGGCACCAAGTATGTGCAATCCTGCCAAACGGACATGACATAAGAAAATCAGAGGAACAAGCAGAATTATCAAAGGAGTTTGAGGTCAACCCGAGGGAAGAACCCGAGAACAAGAAAGACGAACCGACTGAAGATGTAATTCTGGATGACAGTGAACCAACCAAAGTAGTCAAGATAGGTGCCAACTTGCAAGAAACAATCAAAGCCAACCTGCCTATCTATTAAGAAAGTACAAAAATGTATTCACTTAGAGCCATAAGTGAACAAATATAAATATATATTGCTCGCGTGTGTCTAAACAACCTAGAGTGGGGGTGAATGAGTTGTTAATCCGATTAGTTACCAAATTTTCGGATTAGTCAATATTCAAAAATAAACCCAATTTAACAAACAATAATCAAGTGTAATATGGTACAGAAATATAAACGACACTTGATTTTTACGTGGAAACCTTCAACAAGGAAAAACCACGGGCTGATATGTGCGCCACACACAGTCCTCCAACCACTATATGTAATGATGATTACAACCCTAGGTTGACCTCTAGTCACACCATTCTCGGTTACTAATCCACCACTACTACCCGTAGGCCTTTTTATAGAAAACCTAGACCAAGGGTGCTTGAGCACTACACACCGGTAGTTACAAGACTTAACTCTCAATGAAGAGATCAACAACCTATGTGAATATGATAATATTCTAAATGCAAATAATGCTAGGCTACACTAAATGCTTAACTAGATGTTATAATGCAATCAACACTCTAGTTATCAACAATGCCTACATGTACATGCATGAGGTGTCAATTAGTTGTAGAGATTTCTAACAACCTAATTGTCAACAAACAAAGCCAATTCAACACATGTTGTCAATAATCATGGCAAGGCCTAATAACATGCAATTAACTAATGCAATCAATGAGTTGTCAATCAAGAGGCCAATCAACACAAGTTGTCAAATAACATGGCAAGGACACTAAATGCAATTAACAAATGCAATCAATGAGTCCTACACATCAATGTCTAAATGAAAATCATATAGACTTAGCTAGAGGGCAAAATAGTCCTAAATGCTAGCTATCAACAAACAACTCATCTTAACCAAAATCAAAGACTGAAACATGTTATAAACAACATTAAGTAAAGAGTCATGCATTTAATTAACAACTAAATGCTAATCCTAGGCAAACATGTCATAAATATGAAACAAAGAGATGTAGAACATGTAGAGATTACCTAGTCAAAGAATTCAAGACAACCCATGCTTGGATGATGTTAGGAAGAAGCTAGATGCCCATGGGAAGTGGTTTGGTTGAGAAAAGGTGAGTTCTTGGGAGCTTCTCTCTCTAGGGTTTGAGTTCTCTCTTTAAGATCTAATTTTGAGCTCACGCCATGTCTAAGAAGACAAGGCAACATATTTATGTAGAGATGCAATCAAAATGATGTCATTTTATGGACAAGCATTTACGGTCGCCATTTGTTAAATGGCGACCAAGTGGCGACCTCAGCTTTTCTTCTAGGTCGCCACTTGCCAAATGGCGACCTCTGATGCAACACATAAAAAACCTTCTTTGTCACCGTTTGTCTCATGGCGACCTCACACCTGATTGATTTTTCAAGAACAAAATCATTCTGTTGCCATGGCAACACCATCAAATGGCGACCCACACAAATGGTGACAATGCCATGTTATACACTTTGTGTACAATGCAAGTGAAACATTTGAATGCATCCTAATGCCTAACATGTCATGGCATTTCAATGAACAAAATACAATCAACAAAACATGCATGAAGAGATATTCAAGAACATGAATGCACACATATAAAAACACACAACATACAAGTATTAGAAATATGCATGAGTTGTGAGTGTGTGCAACTAGATCTCTTCAAGTAGCAAGTCAAGTGATTACCTTTTGCTCTTGCTCTTGAAGTCACGTTGGGAAGTCCGGAAGCTTATCAATCACAACAACATAAGCTACCCGTTACACACCAATCCCAATGTGGTTTGTCATGAAATAAGCCAATACAAAATGAGGCACTTACAATAAGGATATTCCGGGAATAGATATCCCACTACCTGACCATCAACCCTGAATTCCGACTAGTGGTGCAGAAAAGATGACTATTCAACCCAGAAAGAAGCACAACAATCAAGAAAGAGATAGAGAAATTACTCACTGCAGGGTTGATAAGAGAAGTTAAATACCCCCAATGGGTAGCTAACGTAGTGCTGGTCAAAAAGAAAAACAATCAGTGGAGAATGTGCGTGGACTTCACAGACCTAAACAAAGTCTACCCAAAGGACAGCTTCCCTCTACCGAGAATAGACCAATTGGTAGATGCCACAGCAAGACACGAATTGCTAAGTTTTATAGATGCTTACTTGGGCTATAATCAGATCCGAATGAACAAAGCACATGAAGAAAGAATGGCTTTTACCACAGATCAGGGACTATATTGCTACACAGTAATGCAATTCGGTTTAAAGAATGCAGGGGCAACATATCAGAGGTTAGTGAACAAAATATTCACTTGACAAATTAGAATGAATATGGAAGTCTATGTGGACGATATGCTAACCAAAAGCGTCACGGCAGAGAAACATTCAGCAGATCTAAAGGAAACATTCAATATCTTGAGAAAGTACCAGATGAAGTTTAACCCGAACAAATGTTTGTTCGGTGTACCGTCGGAAAGGTTCCTAGGTTTTCAAGTCCACCAAAGAGGAATTAAGGTAAATCCCGAGAAGATTAGAGCCCTCGAGGACATGGTTTCACCAAAGACGGTGAAAGAAGTATAGAAGCCAGTATACTACACAAGCAAAGCATTGCTCCCAGCCGAAATAAGATATTTTCTAGCCAAAAAAATGGCCCTGGCATTAGTCACAACAGCAAGGAAGCTAAGGCCATATTTTCAAGCACATACGATCATAGTATACACTGACTGTCCGCTCAAGCTAATCTTACAACGACCGAAATTGTCAGGTCGGTTCACTAAATGGGCCGTAGAACTGAGTGAGTTTGACATCCAATATTCTCCCAAAGCAGCATTTAAAGGTCAAGCAGTAGCAGATTTTATGGCGAAATTTGATGACTCGCTTTTTGTGTCGTTACCAAATTGCGAATTACCAAAAGAATGTTATAAAATGAATCTTTACGCAATATATTTTAAGTTATGAAAATGAGTATTGTGGTAAGCTTAGAGTTCGTTCCACAGGGAATTAGAGTAATATGTTGAATTAATTAGCTAATCTATAAACAATAAAATAAATCATAAATGATGGATGAGTGAATGGGTTGTCAAGCCATCAAACATACATGTAAAATAAACCTAATAAAACTAATAAAATGGAATGCTTAACAAATCTAGATAAGAAATATGGAATAAACAATTAATAGGAATTCTAGGGAAATGATAGAGTAGCTAATGGACAATGAGCAATTCATACATGGCTTCTTTAATGCACTATCTACACAATCTAGGACCGATCTCATTCGAATGTGTTGTTTAGACCGTCACTACGAACCCTAAACAACTTCCCACCGCAATGCCTAACCGATTAAGGAAAGGGGGTCACGGCGGGATCGGTTAGTGACAATCAAATGGTCTAGGCAATCGAGGTTGATCACCCCTCCAAAAGCCTATCCTATTCACTATGTGCTCTAATCAATCAAGTGTGTCAATAACTCAATCAATTTTATCACAAATTAATCCTACAACATATTGTAATTAACAAGTGTGTCAATAACTCAATTAATCACATAAGTGCAAGATCTAATTAAAAAGTAAATAAAACTTAAATCATGCAAACATAATATTGAAAGCTTTAATAAATACTCATGTCCAAAAAGTCTCTCAAATCATCCCCTAAAATAGGGGTTTTAATTACACATAATTACAAACAAGAAAAGGAAGTAAAATGGAGAGAAATCACCCTTGGGTCTCTCTTGTAAGCTTGATCCTTCCTTGATGCTTCCTTGCTTGAATCTTGTGCAAAGAGTGGGTGTTGAGGATATGTCTAGATAGGTGGAGTCATATGGAAAGTGACAAAGGAAAGGGGTGGAGAAAATGGAAGGAGAGGAATGATTTTGGTGAAGTAATCTAGATGTTTAAGCTTAGGTAGAAGAGAAATGGAGAGATTAGGAATGGTAGAAAGGAGGTTTCTTGGTGGTCAAGAGATGTACAAAAGAGGAAAAATGTGATGAATTTATAGGATTTTCAAATTAGGTCTCGGGTGGCAAATTACCAAAACACCCCCTGACCATGGCAAATTACCATTTAGTCCAACAGAGGGGGTCATCTTGTAATTTTGCCACCCAATCAGAAATGAGCAGAGGAGAGGTCGCTGCTTGCATAAATGGCGACCTCTAGGGCGACCAAATGGCGACCTCATCAGGTGTGGGAATCAACTCCCTGTCGCCATGGCGACCTCGAATGACAAATGGCGACCCAATTGGTGACGTGGCGAGACAAGAGTGGACGGTGAGGCGTGAGAGGGGCTGCCGGATTCCGGCCGATTGGGGGGTCGGAGTTGTTGCGACCGGAGAGCCGGTGACTTGGCCGACCGTTTGGCACCGGAGTTGGCCAACGGTGGCTCCGGGAAGGGCCTCATCTGGCCGGCGGCGCATGCAAGGGTTTAGGGCCATGGCTGGTCTGCACACGTGAAAGGAGAAGAAGATGATGAATAGTTTAGGGGGCCACTTAGCAGGTGTGTGGGGTGCAAAGGGCTACAGCCTTTTGTCTTTGAAGTGGGTGCGTTTAGCACAGAGGAGGGGTGCAATGGGCTATGGGTACCTGCACGTTTGGGCCGCCTTTATGCTGAATTGGGCTCAAGCCCAATTTAATGCCTTGATCAAAACGCACCATTTAACTAATTGCTGCATAGGCTGATGGGTGCATTCAGCATTGGGCCGGGGTGCGTTCAGCGGTCCACAATTCAAACATGACCAAACGCACCGTTTTGTGCAGATGACGTGGCGCTAGGCTGCTGCTCTTCTTGGCGAATTACACAATGCTCCCCTGATTTCTTCTTTATTTGCGATAACTCCAAAAATACCTCCAATAATTACTCTTTTGCCCCCAAATGACCAATATTACTCCAATGCCCCTGAATTCTATAAATTCCTGAAAACACTTAATTTACACCATTAAATCACAAAATAATGCCCAAGAATCAAGCAAAAGGAGAAGGAAATGGGGACCAAAATTATACCAAATTTGGTTCGATCAAATACCCCCAAACCTATCTTTTGATCGTCCTCGAGCAAAACAAACATAAGAACACAATGGACATGTATCTAAAAATCATATAATCACATTAAGGCACCAACTCTTTGCAAAAGACTCAAAAGCCAATATTTCGACTTGCAAAACCAAAAGTGAAAAGATTAAACCAACGTTGTGCTCATTAGGAAATAATGCATCTAAGATATGCTAAATAAAGATTAAAGACATGCCACTCTAAGTACACATTGCACGCAACGCGATTCCACATTCAAGATGCTTAAGCTTCAAAACTAAAGTGCCTTTAGGACAAGAATATAATTCGCCTCGACATCTAATCCTCACCGGATTCTCTCATTTTCACTCGGATTCCTAGGCTTCACTCACAATCCATATGCAATATGAGTTTATGCTCAAAATATCAAATATAATTGCACATGATTATTTAAAAACACAATTTCAAAAAATTTGTCTCATGAAAGGAATTGAAAACCATGAACGGAAAGAAAATGCATCAACCAAAATTTCCAAAGTGGACATCCCTAAAGATCAAAAAGGTCTTTCATTTGGTTGTAATGGGGCCAAAGGTGAATGGTGAGTCAATAAATAGGAAAAATGGATTTCAAACACCCAAAGGTCACACTAAGGTATACATTCTAATTAAGCACAACTTACTCATTACAACTTGCATATTCCACACTTAGGCGTCTAGGCTTACAATTTATTTTGTGCATTTTCTACTCTTAATTTTCATTGAGTAGCTCATTTAATTTCACATAATTGATCTAGGCACTTAGTGCCTCATTCATTTTCTTTTTCCTTTTCTTTTCTTTCTTTTGCTATGCTTTTCTTTTCTTTTCTTTGCTTGTCTTTTCTTTTTCTTTTCAAGCATTGCATTTCATCTTTTTCATGTGTTTGCACATACATATTTTCCTAAGTACACGCCTTACATTATGATACTCCTTAAAGCTTACATTCAACCCCTAAGCCTTAGCAAACCATTTGGTACAAGGTAAGTCTAGTGTTTAGGCTATATGGTTTATGTTGATGTGGTTCATGAATGAAAAGCTTAATTGTGTTTGGCTTCAAATGGGCTATGGAGCACACACATTAGAGGGATAGGAAGTATTTAGGCCAATTTGGTGGTTTTTCACATGCATTGCCTAAAATCATTTCTAAAGGTTTGTCCACAAAGTCAATCAAGGCATCCACAAGCAGTCCATATGTTCTATGGCAAACAACATTTAAGTGCGAATGAGACATTTTAAAATATGCATAACATGTGTTTGAATGAGTGTTTAAAGAGTGAAAACTTTCCCTCAAAATACGCTTTTTTTAGGTCGTGTTTGTGAACCTCACGGGAAGTCTCCACTATTAATTCCTAACCATCAAGCACAATTGAATATCCACTCCAACATCAAGAGAAAAGAACTAGCGCGCTTTGAGCAATGCAACCCTAAATGGCATGAAGTTAATCTAAACTAAGCAAGGCAAAGATACACAATTCCTCACTTGCACACACAAAGGCACAATCTCAACAAGCAAAGTATGCTCAAGCATGGCATTATCACAAGATTTTCGAAAAATTTGGAAAAATTTAAGCTCAAAATATTTGCACACAATTTGCAAACAATAGACGATGTTGCGCACACACCCCCAAACCTAAATTAGACATTGTCCTCAATGTCTTTGGGGCATATACCGTCAAGTTCGGCGCAACAAATCATCAATCAAAGAGTTTAACAACACATCAATGTCCATTTTAGAATTTATCCCAAAAATTAAATCAAGTGTTTCAATATCATCCTATATATTCATCAATCAACTCAAGAGATATAGCAATGTAAGTTCATCAAGAGTCATATCACGATCCATGTGGACAAAATATGTTATCATTCAAGCCTAAATCCACTATCAAAAACAATTCACACCCTTATTCTAAGCAAGAAAACTAAAAAGCAAGAAATAAAATAAAATAAAAAGCAAGAAAAGAAATTGTACCAAGGTGGGTTGCCTCCCACCAAGCGCTTGGTTTTACGTCCCCGCTAGACGTGCAACTTGGATCGGTCAACCGAATTCCAAAGTTTCGAAGATGCGCCTATAAGCGATTAGGTCTTGGAAGTATTTGATGCCCGCCGGCGTGTTCCTAATCACATAAAGCAAGGGCAAGTAAATGTTCACTTGAAAAAATGGCTTGATAAGTTTAGGAAACAATCTATACCAAATGCTTTTAAGTAGGCGGCTTTGCGAAATAGTAGGAGGAACATGAGGCTTTGATTCCTTCATTTCTTCATTCATCTCCTCTTCTCCTACTTCTTCACCTTCAACACTAGAAGACTCCATGGCACAATTATGAAAATAATTGTGTTCTACATTCTCACCCTTCCAATGGATGGTGGTAGCTTCTTCTAGCATAGGTGGATTTGGGAACTCTTGGCTCTCTTGTGCTTGCATGGCTTCCATGATAGCTCCAATGTGCACTTCTATTCTTCTCAATGAAGTTTCTAATCCCGAAAACCTAAGTGCACTTGTCTCCAAACATCCATTCAAAGTGTGCTCGAATGTCATTTGTGATGCTTGGATGGTCTCTAGCATTTCTTCCACGGGACTCCCATCCATCGGTCCCATATTGGAAGAATTTGAGTCATGAGCTCTTTCTTCCTTCGAGTGCCTGGAGGCAAATAACTCCATGTCCCGGTTGAATATGGCCAATTGCAAGTCAAAAGGATCCATTGTTCCTGAAAAGAAAAATAGAAGAAAAATAAAAGAAAAACAAGAACAAGACTATAAAATCTAAAAATAACGAAAATGACAAATAACTAAAAAAAAAATAATCTAACTATATATAAAAAAAAAAAAAATGAATAACAAAAGAAATATGAAAAATCTAAACTACAAAGAAAAACTAAGTAATTCAACAATCGCTTTAATTCCCCGGCAGCGGCGCCATTTTGATGACTCGCTTTTTGTGTCGTTACCAAATTGCGAATTACCAAAAGAATGTTATAAAATGAATCTTTACGCAATATATTTTAAGTTATGAAAATGAGTATTGTGGTAAGCTTAGAGTTCGTTCCACAGGGAATTAGAGTAATATGTTGAATTAATTAGCTAATCTATAAACAATAAAATAAATCATAAATGATGGATGAGTGAATGGGTTGTCAAGCCATCAAACATACATGTAAAATAAACCTAATAAAACTAATAAAATGGAATGCTTAACAAATCTAGATAAGAAATATGGAATAAACAATTAATAGGAATTCTAGGGAAATGATAGAGTAGCTAATGGACAATGAGCAATTCATACATGGCTTCTTTAATGCACTATCTACACAATCTAGGACCGATCTCATTCGAATGTGTTGTTTAGACCGTCACTACGAACCCTAAACAACTTCCCACCGCAATGCCTAACCGATTAAGGAAAGGGGGTCACGGCGGGATCGGTTAGTGACAATCAAATGGTCTAGGCAATCGAGGTTGATCACCCCTCCAAAAGCCTATCCTATTCACTATGTGCTCTAATCAATCAAGTGTGTCAATAACTCAATCAATTTTATCACAAATTAATCCTACAACATATTGTAATTAACAAGTGTGTCAATAACTCAATTAATCACATAAGTGCAAGATCTAATTAAAAAGTAAATAAAACTTAAATCATGCAAACATAATATTGAAAGCTTTAATAAATACTCATGTCCAAAAAGTCTCTCAAATCATCCCCTAAAATAGGGGTTTTAATTACACATAATTACAAACAAGAAAAGGAAGTAAAATGGAGAGAAATCACCCTTGGGTCTCTCTTGTAAGCTTGATCCTTCCTTGATGCTTCCTTGCTTGAATCTTGTGCAAAGAGTGGGTGTTGAGGATATGTCTAGATAGGTGGAGTCATATGGAAAGTGACAAAGGAAAGGGGTGGAGAAAATGGAAGGAGAGGAATGATTTTGGTGAAGTAATCTAGATGTTTAAGCTTAGGTAGAAGAGAAATGGAGAGATTAGGAATGGTAGAAAGGAGGTTTCTTGGTGGTCAAGAGATGTACAAAAGAGGAAAAATGTGATGAATTTATAGGATTTTCAAATTAGGTCTCGGGTGGCAAATTACCAAAACACCCCCTGACCATGGCAAATTACCATTTAGTCCAACAGAGGGGGTCATCTTGTAATTTTGCCACCCAATCAGAAATGAGCAGAGGAGAGGTCGCTGCTTGCATAAATGGCGACCTCTAGGGCGACCAAATGGCGACCTCATCAGGTGTGGGAATCAACTCCCTGTCGCCATGGCGACCTCGAATGACAAATGGCGACCCAATTGGTGACGTGGCGAGACAAGAGTGGACGGTGAGGCGTGAGAGGGGCTGCCGGATTCCGGCCGATTGGGGGGTCGGAGTTGTTGCGACCGGAGAGCCGGTGACTTGGCCGACCGTTTGGCACCGGAGTTGGCCAACGGTGGCTCCGGGAAGGGCCTCATCTGGCCGGCGGCGCATGCAAGGGTTTAGGGCCATGGCTGGTCTGCACACGTGAAAGGAGAAGAAGATGATGAATAGTTTAGGGGGCCACTTAGCAGGTGTGTGGGGTGCAAAGGGCTACAGCCTTTTGTCTTTGAAGTGGGTGCGTTTAGCACAGAGGAGGGGTGCAATGGGCTATGGGTACCTGCACGTTTGGGCCGCCTTTATGCTGAATTGGGCTCAAGCCCAATTTAATGCCTTGATCAAAACGCACCATTTAACTAATTGCTGCATAGGCTGATGGGTGCATTCAGCATTGGGCCGGGGTGCGTTCAGCGGTCCACAATTCAAACATGACCAAACGCACCGTTTTGTGCAGATGACGTGGCGCTAGGCTGCTGCTCTTCTTGGCGAATTACACAATGCTCCCCTGATTTCTTCTTTATTTGCGATAACTCCAAAAATACCTCCAATAATTACTCTTTTGCCCCCAAATGACCAATATTACTCCAATGCCCCTGAATTCTATAAATTCCTGAAAACACTTAATTTACACCATTAAATCACAAAATAATGCCCAAGAATCAAGCAAAAGGAGAAGGAAATGGGGACCAAAATTATACCAAATTTGGTTCGATCAAATACCCCCAAACCTATCTTTTGATCGTCCTCGAGCAAAACAAACATAAGAACACAATGGACATGTATCTAAAAATCATATAATCACATTAAGGCACCAACTCTTTGCAAAAGACTCAAAAGCCAATATTTCGACTTGCAAAACCAAAAGTGAAAAGATTAAACCAACGTTGTGCTCATTAGGAAATAATGCATCTAAGATATGCTAAATAAAGATTAAAGACATGCCACTCTAAGTACACATTGCACGCAACGCGATTCCACATTCAAGATGCTTAAGCTTCAAAACTAAAGTGCCTTTAGGACAAGAATATAATTCGCCTCGACATCTAATCCTCACCGGATTCTCTCATTTTCACTCGGATTCCTAGGCTTCACTCACAATCCATATGCAATATGAGTTTATGCTCAAAATATCAAATATAATTGCACATGATTATTTAAAAACACAATTTCAAAAAATTTGTCTCATGAAAGGAATTGAAAACCATGAACGGAAAGAAAATGCATCAACCAAAATTTCCAAAGTGGACATCCCTAAAGATCAAAAAGGTCTTTCATTTGGTTGTAATGGGGCCAAAGGTGAATGGTGAGTCAATAAATAGGAAAAATGGATTTCAAACACCCAAAGGTCACACTAAGGTATACATTCTAATTAAGCACAACTTACTCATTACAACTTGCATATTCCACACTTAGGCGTCTAGGCTTACAATTTATTTTGTGCATTTTCTACTCTTAATTTTCATTGAGTAGCTCATTTAATTTCACATAATTGATCTAGGCACTTAGTGCCTCATTCATTTTCTTTTTCCTTTTCTTTTCTTTCTTTTGCTATGCTTTTCTTTTCTTTTCTTTGCTTGTCTTTTCTTTTTCTTTTCAAGCATTGCATTTCATCTTTTTCATGTGTTTGCACATACATATTTTCCTAAGTACACGCCTTACATTATGATACTCCTTAAAGCTTACATTCAACCCCTAAGCCTTAGCAAACCATTTGGTACAAGGTAAGTCTAGTGTTTAGGCTATATGGTTTATGTTGATGTGGTTCATGAATGAAAAGCTTAATTGTGTTTGGCTTCAAATGGGCTATGGAGCACACACATTAGAGGGATAGGAAGTATTTAGGCCAATTTGGTGGTTTTTCACATGCATTGCCTAAAATCATTTCTAAAGGTTTGTCCACAAAGTCAATCAAGGCATCCACAAGCAGTCCATATGTTCTATGGCAAACAACATTTAAGTGCGAATGAGACATTTTAAAATATGCATAACATGTGTTTGAATGAGTGTTTAAAGAGTGAAAACTTTCCCTCAAAATACGCTTTTTTTAGGTCGTGTTTGTGAACCTCACGGGAAGTCTCCACTATTAATTCCTAACCATCAAGCACAATTGAATATCCACTCCAACATCAAGAGAAAAGAACTAGCGCGCTTTGAGCAATGCAACCCTAAATGGCATGAAGTTAATCTAAACTAAGCAAGGCAAAGATACACAATTCCTCACTTGCACACACAAAGGCACAATCTCAACAAGCAAAGTATGCTCAAGCATGGCATTATCACAAGATTTTCGAAAAATTTGGAAAAATTTAAGCTCAAAATATTTGCACACAATTTGCAAACAATAGACGATGTTGCGCACACACCCCCAAACCTAAATTAGACATTGTCCTCAATGTCTTTGGGGCATATACCGTCAAGTTCGGCGCAACAAATCATCAATCAAAGAGTTTAACAACACATCAATGTCCATTTTAGAATTTATCCCAAAAATTAAATCAAGTGTTTCAATATCATCCTATATATTCATCAATCAACTCAAGAGATATAGCAATGTAAGTTCATCAAGAGTCATATCACGATCCATGTGGACAAAATATGTTATCATTCAAGCCTAAATCCACTATCAAAAACAATTCACACCCTTATTCTAAGCAAGAAAACTAAAAAGCAAGAAATAAAATAAAATAAAAAGCAAGAAAAGAAATTGTACCAAGGTGGGTTGCCTCCCACCAAGCGCTTGGTTTTACGTCCCCGCTAGACGTGCAACTTGGATCGGTCAACCGAATTCCAAAGTTTCGAAGATGCGCCTATAAGCGATTAGGTCTTGGAAGTATTTGATGCCCGCCGGCGTGTTCCTAATCACATAAAGCAAGGGCAAGTAAATGTTCACTTGAAAAAATGGCTTGATAAGTTTAGGAAACAATCTATACCAAATGCTTTTAAGTAGGCGGCTTTGCGAAATAGTAGGAGGAACATGAGGCTTTGATTCCTTCATTTCTTCATTCATCTCCTCTTCTCCTACTTCTTCACCTTCAACACTAGAAGACTCCATGGCACAATTATGAAAATAATTGTGTTCTACATTCTCACCCTTCCAATGGATGGTGGTAGCTTCTTCTAGCATAGGTGGATTTGGGAACTCTTGGCTCTCTTGTGCTTGCATGGCTTCCATGATAGCTCCAATGTGCACTTCTATTCTTCTCAATGAAGTTTCTAATCCCGAAAACCTAAGTGCACTTGTCTCCAAACATCCATTCAAAGTGTGCTCGAATGTCATTTGTGATGCTTGGATGGTCTCTAGCATTTCTTCCACGGGACTCCCATCCATCGGTCCCATATTGGAAGAATTTGAGTCATGAGCTCTTTCTTCCTTCGAGTGCCTGGAGGCAAATAACTCCATGTCCCGGTTGAATATGGCCAATTGCAAGTCAAAAGGATCCATTGTTCCTGAAAAGAAAAATAGAAGAAAAATAAAAGAAAAACAAGAACAAGACTATAAAATCTAAAAATAACGAAAATGACAAATAACTAAAAAAAAATAATCTAACTATATATAAAAAAAAAAAAAAAATGAATAACAAAAGAAATATGAAAAATCTAAACTACAAAGAAAAACTAAGTAATTCAACAATCGCTTTAATTCCCCGGCAGCGGCGCCATTTTGATGACTCGCTTTTTGTGTCGTTACCAAATTGCGAATTACCAAAAGAATGTTATAAAATGAATCTTTACGCAATATATTTTAAGTTATGAAAATGAGTATTGTGGTAAGCTTAGAGTTCGTTCCACAGGGAATTAGAGTAATATGTTGAATTAATTAGCTAATCTATAAACAATAAAATAAATCATAAATGATGGATGAGTGAATGGGTTGTCAAGCCATCAAACATACATGTAAAATAAACCTAATAAAACTAATAAAATGGAATGCTTAACAAATCTAGATAAGAAATATGGAATAAACAATTAATAGGAATTCTAGGGAAATGATAGAGTAGCTAATGGACAATGAGCAATTCATACATGGCTTCTTTAATGCACTATCTACACAATCTAGGACCGATCTCATTCGAATGTGTTGTTTAGACCGTCACTACGAACCCTAAACAACTTCCCACCGCAATGCCTAACCGATTAAGGAAAGGGGGTCACGGCGGGATCGGTTAGTGACAATCAAATGGTCTACGCAATCGAGGTTGATCACCCCTCCAAAAGCCTATCCTATTCACTATGTGCTCTAATCAATCAAGTGTGTCAATAACTCAATCAATTTTATCACAAATTAATCCTACAACATATTGTAATTAACAAGTGTGTCAATAACTCAATTAATCACATAAGTGCAAGATCTAATTAAAAAGTAAATAAAACTTAAATCATGCAAACATAATATTGAAAGCTTTAATAAATACTCATGTCCAAAAAGTCTCTCAAATCATCCCCTAAAATAGGGGTTTTAATTACACATAATTACAAACAAGAAAAGGAAGTAAAATGGAGAGAAATCACCCTTGGGTCTCTCTTGTAAGCTTGATCCTTCCTTGATGCTTCCTTGCTTGAATCTTGTGCAAAGAGTGGGTGTTGAGGATATGTCTAGATAGGTGGAGTCATATGGAAAGTGACAAAGGAAAGGGGTGGAGAAAATGGAAGGAGAGGAATGATTTTGGTGAAGTAATCTAGATGTTTAAGCTTAGGTAGAAGAGAAATGGAGAGATTAGGAATGGTAGAAAGGAGGTTTCTTGGTGGTCAAGAGATGTACAAAAGAGGAAAAATGTGATGAATTTATAGGATTTTCAAATTAGGTCTCGGGTGGCAAATTACCAAAACACCCCCTGACCATGGCAAATTACCATTTAGTCCAACAGAGGGGGTCATCTTGTAATTTTGCCACCCAATCAGAAATGAGCAGAGGAGAGGTCGCTGCTTGCATAAATGGCGACCTCTAGGGCGACCAAATGGCGACCTCATCAGGTGTGGGAATCAACTCCCTGTCGCCATGGCGACCTCGAATGACAAATGGCGACCCAATTGGTGACGTGGCGAGACAAGAGTGGACGGTGAGGCATGAGAGGGGCTGCCGGATTCCGGCCGATTGGGGGGTCGGAGTTGTTGCGACCGGAGAGCCGGTGACTTGGCCGACCGTTTGGCACCGGAGTTGGCCAACGGTGGCTCCGGGAAGGGCCTCATCTGGCCGGCGGCGCATGCAAGGGTTTAGGGCCATGGCTGGTCTGCACACGTGAAAGGAGAAGAAGATGATGAATAGTTTAGGGGGCCACTTAGCAGGTGTGTGGGGTGCAAAGGGCTGCAGCCTTTTGTCTTTGAAGTGGGTGCGTTTAGCACAGAGGAGGGGTGCAATGGGCTATGGGTAGCTGCACGTTTGGGCCGCCTTTATGCTGAATTGGGCTCAAGCCCAATTTAATGCCTTGATCAAAACGCACCGTTTAACTAATTGCTGCATAGGCTGATGGGTGCATTCAGCATTGGGCCGGGGTGCGTTCAGCGGTCCACAATTCAAACATGACCAAACGCACCGTTTTGTGCAGATGACGTGGCGCTAGGCTGCTGCTCTTCTTGGCGAATTACACAATGCTCCCCTGATTTCTTCTTTATTTGCGATAACTCCAAAAATACCTCCAATAATTACTCTTTTGCCCCCAAATGACCAATATTACTCCAATGCCCCTGAATTCTATAAATTCCTGAAAACACTTAATTTACACCATTAAATCACAAAATAATGCCCAAGAATCAAGCAAAAGGAGAAGGAAATGGGGACCAAAATTATACCAAATTTGGTTCGATCAAAATTCACAGAACCAAACGTTGAAGTGAGTAGGATGATGGAGGAAGACCAAGGAAAATGTTACCATTGGAAGCTACATGTTGACGGATCTTCTAACACTCATGGCAGTAGGGCTGGGATAGTAATATTAACCCCAAAAGGAGATGCTGTAGAATGTGACATGAGGTTCGACTTTAAAGCAACTAACAACCAAGCCAAGTATAAAGCTCTGCTGGCTAGCTTAAGGGTATGTGTAGCATTGGGAGCGGACGAAATAGAAATTTTTAGTGACTCACAAGTAGTAGTCAACCAAGTGCTGGACGAATACCAAGCAAGAGATGAGTGCATGATGGTTTATTTAGAAATAGCAAAAAGGTTGCTCAGGAGATTCAAGGAATACAAGATTACTCAGATCCCTCGAGAAGAGAACGAAATAGCAAACACCCTATCCAAGCTAGCTTCGGCAACAAACGGCATCAGGTCAAAGACAATACTAGTCGCTCACCAGACTAAGCCAAGCACAGTAGAGCCAGAAGAGTTTATAGTGGTAGAGATCCGATCACAGTCAAGTAACTGGACAACAAAACTCAAAAGGTACCTGGAGGAAACCATTCAACTAGAAGATATTTCAGAAGCAAAGCGTATCCAGTACAGGTTGACCCGATACACAATCATAAACGGCAAACTATACAGGAAAGGATTCTCAAAAGCACTACAAAGGTGCGTTTCAGGAGAGGAAGCCGGGCAAATCTTAAAAGATATTCACAATGGCATATGCAGAAACCACACGGGGGGAAAAAGTCTGGCACACAAAGTACTTAGGCAAGGATTTAATTGGCCGACCCTGTTTGCCAAAGCCCAACGGTTCACAGAAAGTTGCGAGACTTGCCAGCGAATCGCCAACGACATACGGCAACCACTAGAGTTACTCGGGAGTCTAACATCCCCCTGACCATTTGCAATGTGGGGCCTTGATCTTATATGACCGATGCCCACAAGAGTAAAAAGATGAGCAAAGCATGTTATCGTGGCAGTAAACTACTTCACCAAATGGGTAGAAGCAGAGGCACTCGTACACATCACCGAAGCAAACACCACCAATTTCGTCAAGAAAAACATATTGTACAGGTTCGGGATTCCGAGTACCATCATAACAAATAATGGGACCTAATTTGACAGCAGGAAGTTTAAAGACATCTACAAAGAATACAAGATCTCAAACTATTATGCCTCACCTACACACCCTCAAACTAATGGCCAGACGGAAGCAGTAAACTATTAGGGTTATGCTCAATAGCAAGAGTGTAATGTTGTACTTGACAATCTTTTCATATTAAAAAAGTGATTTCTGTTACTTAACAAAATCTTATATAGCATTTATTATTATAATGGTAAAAATAAATAATCATAAGGTCAAAAGACTATGAGAAAAGAAGAATTGTTCGTATATCTGGATATGTATGAGGTAGACACAATTCTTAAGTTAGTCTTGAATAACGTTCACAACTTAAGTCAAAGGTTGGGCACCTTTATCTTGTTAAAGTTGTAGAATTCTTTTACTAACATTTGAGTGGGATCAAATGTGTTGTGATGAGTCTAAAATCATGGAAGGGTCTTCGAGTAAAAGAATCTAGTGCACTGGGTGCATTGAACCGGATCATAATGAAATACTTTTTCTAGAACCGTCAATAGATAAAAGTTTTTTAACTATCAGGACAATCGGAGAGTCTATCTTAATCCTGAGATAAATGATGGACTTATGGTTGCAAGTGTTATCATTTGAGCTATCAATGAGTACTATTATATAGCATAGTCTATCCTCGATAGTTTGGTGGTATTCATTTGTTAATCGATAGAGGACTTCATTTACAGATATAGACATCGTGGCTCCATTTATTAAATGTGAGTAGAATATCATCATATGGATGCTTTGTGGTTTTAGATATGAAATCTTAACGTTGAGTTTTCAATAATGTCTATTGAAAGATGACTTCTGGACAAGTCAGAATATATATCCAAGTTCAAAGTGTGGTCATATGAGTAAATATGGTAACTTGGAGAGCTATAGGCGGTCTATGAGCTCTTGGCGATTACTGATATTCTTCACGAGGATTCACTATCTCCCATATGATTATCTAGGGTATGAATGAGTATCGTTAACTTATTCCATCTTTATTTAAGAGTGCAATTTTAGTTCTTTAGTGGAATGAACTAAGATTAATAGATTGAACCTAAGTGAATCATTTGTTGATTGTGATTGGGTTATGTCTATTGGAGCTTAAATTTAGATAGGCCCGTCAAGATCCCCAATCCGCACGGACTTGCATGAATCACTTGATATATTCTACTAGACTATTTGTGGGTCCATTTAGAATTGTATTTAATATATTAAGAATATAATTTGCACATTATTTAATTAATGTGCTATTTAATTATATTAATATAATAATGAAAGGCATGTGGACTTGTTTCTTTTAGTAAGAATGGGTCTAGTTCTCATGTGGGCTTTTTATTAAAGTCCAAATGGATTAAATAAAATAAGAAAACAATATGTAGGCCCAAGTCTCTTGTCATGGGCGGCAATGGGTAATAATTAGCCCATTATATTGTTTAGTTTTATTATTTAATTAAATGGAAATTAATTAATATGTTAATTAATTATTTAATTAAGAATCAAATCTTTTTCTGATTAGGAAATATGTTTCCTAGTTGTATACTACTATTAGTAGTATATTAAAAGTAAAAGACTTTATTTGTTTAGTGAAATAAGAAAGTCTTTTATTTAGTCATTAATACACTAAAGAGTTGGATTAGGGTTTGAATTCTAAAGAAGTCTTTGTATCCTATTTAGAAAAGGACTTTGGTGATCACCTTGTTGGACAAGGTAAGAATTCGGAAACCCTAAATAAACTAGGGTAGGATTTCGGCGACCCTAAATAATCTAGGGCAGAAAATTCAGTCACTATAAATATATAGTGAGAATTTTCGGCCAACCCTAGTTTTTTTTCTTTGAAGAATTTATTTTCTTTGGCAAAAGAGAAAAAAAAAAAATTCTACTCTATTACTAGTGAGAATTCGGCCAAGGTGGTTGGTGAGAGAAGAATTGTTCTAGCTTCGATAGCGTACTAGTGATCTTAACATCAAGAGATCTTGTACACACTTTTGAATTAGGTTCACGCGAATTTCAATCTTACGATTGTGAATTCAAAAGTAACCAGAACATTCTTAGCAACCTTTTGGAGATTATAGTGACTAACAAAATTAGAAAAAGTGTTTGTTTGTCCATTCTTAGGTTCACAATTCAAAGAAGGGAGACCACGCTCCTAGGTGATTCACGTTCATGATCGGCTTTGGAAGATCTAGCGGATTACCAACGACGTTAGTCAATCGGATCACGCGACAAAGGTATTTCATCTTTTCGTATGTATGATTAATTGATTAAAGGGTTAAGGTTCAATATGGAAAAAATTTTAAATCTGCTAAACTCTCTTTTAGTCTCGCTTCCGCTGCGTGCACGTATTTTTTCCCTACAATTGGTATCAGAGCCTGGTTGTACCCTTTAATTAATTAACGTATATATACATGAATCTTTTTCTTTTTATTGTGATTATGCATGTTTAGAAAGAGATGGCACTCTAGGTATTCTCATATATAATTACATTGGAATGTATGGATTTATATATGTTATATTTTGATATAAAGTGAATTGTTATTGCTCGATTTTGATCCTAGAATTTCAATGTATTTTTTGTTTCGGAATTGTAACAAGAAGGGTGGCCTATTATCGTCACAATTTCCTTCTTGGTAGTTGCTAATATTTTTTTTTTATGTATTATATTAAACTGCAGTATTTTTTTTTAATGTATTAAAATATAGTGCAGTGTTTTTTTTTTTTTTTTTTTGTATTAAATACTGCTATGATTAAAAAAAAAAAAAACTGCAGTATTTTTATTGTATAAATATGTTTATAATATGTTCAAGCATCGAAGATTCGAAGACTTGAAGAATTAGTAGCAACCGGAACGAGTTTGGGACCATGCGCACCATAGCAACGTGCACGCGCGCAAAATTGCACGCAGCTGTGCATGTTGGACTGTGGGCTGCGCATGGTAGCCCCATGGAGTCCATGGGCTGCACACAGCAGCCCTTGTTAGGGTTGTGGAGTGTGCATGCCAATTGGGCAGCCGTGGGTGCTCACGTGATCCATTGGCCGCTTGAAGATTTGTTCGCCAAGAAAGGAGATTTTTTTGTATTCCAAACAATTGTAATTTATTACTTGCTTTTCTATGATGGATCAAAATTGTGGCTATTTATTTTGTAAATATTACAATATTTGTTATTGTTTGATAACATGTCATGTAGAATAGGAGTGCCACTCATATATCTCTTTTGGTATGAACATGAATTGAATGATTTAGGTATCTAATTGACATCTAGATAACTTGGTAAATCATTCTATGGGATTTAATCACATGCCTTAAATAATAGAGTGGGAGAAGGTGTATTGCAAACACCTACGGCCTCCAAGGTTAGTTGAACTATATTATTTTTGGTAATCCCCGCAAGGGGCGTCCATGAATGGAATATAGCAAGATACGTCTTTACAAGGATAAACTAGACAATTGACTCAAACGAGATCTACTCCCCAAGGAGGGATTTTCGTGAGGGAATATATTGAGGGTCGAAATCTTGGTAGTACACTCAATGTGGTTTGATTGATATCCTCCCAATAGTTCTTGTTATTAAAAAATCACAAGGCTAAAATTGAAAACGTTGGTTGTTATGTTAACAATTAGGTGGGACCTAGTCCAACTAATAAATGGTGCGAACTCCCAAAGGAGGCATAACATTTAAGGGTGTTGGATCGAACGTTGAATTATAAATATTTAATTCAAGATAAATATTCGAAAATGCTAAACAATGATTATTTACTTATATATATTTTTTTTTTGTTAAGAAATCATGATCCCATCCCTAATGATCATCCTAAAAGATAAAACTTTAACTGGTAATAATTATGTCACATGGAAAAGGAAAATTGGGTTGTTGCTGCAAGCTGAAAAAATATAAATTTTGTTCTGACTACTCCTAAACCACCTGCTCCTATTAATGAATCTAATGTGATGCAAAGAGATGAGTATGAGCAGAGGAAGACCTATGATGAGATGGCCAAATGCTACATTATAGCTACCATCTCTGACATGTTGCAACAACAACATGAAGGAATGGGGTTTGTTGCTGATATGATGATATCTCTAGAAGAGATTCATATGGTTGGTAAAGTTGCTACTGTTAAGACCCGTTAGAAGGTCAAGGAATAACAGAAGAAAAAGCAACTTGGGCCTACCAAGAAAGTAACCAAGATCAAAAGAAAGTGCTTCTTTTGTGGTGAAAAGAGACATTGGAAAAGTAATTGCCCAAAGTCTCAGAATAAAAAGGAACAAGGTAATGTGAATTATCTTGAAACATGTTTTTCTTGCAGATTCTACAGATTCTTGGATCATAGACTCTGGAGCCACTAATCATGTTTGTTATTCCTTACGGGAGTTTCAAGAAAGGAGAAGGTTGAATAAGAATGAAATCAACTTGCGTTTAGGCAACGGAGCGTTGGTGTCTGCTAGTGCAGTGGGAGATATTAGAGTTAATCTAGATGCTAGTAAGCATTTAAATTTGATAGACATTTATTATGTACCTCAATTCAAGAGAAATTTAATTTCAGTTTCTTGTTTAAATAAATTTGAATATTCGGTTACTTTTAATAAAAAATTTATTATTAGTAAGGATGACAAATTTGTTTGCAAAGGTACATTGGAAAATGGTCTATTCTATTTACATTAAAATATCTCTCACTTGTTAGACACAGAATTAACGCAACCTAATCATAAAAGAGTAAAATTATCAAAAGATGAAACCTACCTATGCCATTTGCGCCTAGGTCATATTAACCTTAATAGGATTAAAAGATTGGTTAGTGATGGACCTTTAAGTGACTTAAAGGTCGATGATCTATTAACTTGTGAATCCTATTTGGAATGTAAAATGACCAAATGGTCGTTCAGGACCAAAGGCACAAGAGCCATTGAATGTTTAAGATTAATGCATACTAATGTATGTGGTCCTATGAGCATTCAAGCTAGAGATAGATATGAGTAATTCATCACTTTCACAGATGATTATTCAAGATTTGGTTATGTGTATCTCATGAGACACAAGTCAGATGCTTTTGACATGTTCAAAGCATTTAAAGCTGAAGTGGAAAATCAGCTAGAGAAACACAAAAATCTTGAGATCTGATCGTGGTAGAGAATATCTATCTGATACGTTTCAGTGATATCTAATTGATAATGGGATCATTTCTCAGTTTTCTACATCAGGTACACCTCAACAGAATGGGGTGGCAGAAAGAAGAAATAGAACTCTTTTGAACATGGTTAGGTCGATGTTGAGTTATTCAACACTCCCTGTTTCTTTTTGGGGATATGCTCTACAAGCTGCAATGTACATTCTAAACGATGTACCATCGAAGTCGGTTCCTCAAACACCGCATGAGTTGTTGACTGGGCGAAAGCCTAATTTACAACATTTAAGGATATTTGGTTGTCCTGCGCATGTGTTAAAAGGAAAGATAGAAAATATTGAGTCCCATACAGAAACATGCATATTTGTGGGGTATCCAAAAGGAACTAAAGGGTATTATTTCTATAGTCCTTCAGATCTTAAAGTATTTGTTTTGGCAAATGCTAAATTTCTGGAAAATGACTATATGAATGAGTTTATACCTAAAAGTAGAATTGTCCTGAATGAGATGTCAGGGGATACAATTCCACAAGAGGTTTCACAACCTGGCCCAATTGTAAGCTTCGAACCATCACAAGATCAATAACCTACCATTCCTCGTCGTAGTGGGAGGGTTGTAAGACAACCCGAGAGATACATCGGTCTGGGAGAATCAGTGGAGAATCTCTCAGACGACGATGATCCCTACACATACAAGGAAGCAATGGAGGATGTTGATAGTCGTCATTGGCAAAAGGCAATGCAATATGAGATTGAGTCCATATTCAATAACAAAGTCCGGTCCCTTGTAAACTTGCCTAAAGGGATAAAACCCATTGGGTGTAAGTGGGTATACAAGAGGAAAAGAGGTATGGATGGAAAGGTGGAAACCTTTAAATATAGATTAGTAGCTAAAGGTTACACACAGAAAGAAGGTATCGATTACAAGGAAACCTTTTCTCCTGTGGCCATGCTTAAATCCATTAGGATACTCTTATCCATTGCGACATCTTTAGATTTAGAGATTTGGCAAATGGACGTCAAGACAGCTTTCCTTAACGGAAGTCTTGACAAAAGAATCTATATGATGCAACCAGAAGGATTCATTGAAAAAGGCCAAGTGGAAAAGGTATGCAAGTTGCAAAAATCCATATATGGATTAAAGCAAGCATCCAGATCTTGGAACATAAGGTTCAATCAAGCTGAAGGTTTTGGATTTGTTCAGAACATTGACGAACCTTGTGTATACAAAATGATCAAAGGCGACAAGTTGGTTTTCCTAATTCTTTATGTTGATGATATACTACTCATCGGAAACGATGTAGGTGTATTGACATCAGTAAAAGAATGGTTAGCAAAACAATTTGATATGAAGGACTTAGGAGAAGCAAGTTATATTCTTGGTATCCAAGTAATAACGGATAAAAAGAATAGAACGACTGCACTATCCCAAGCTTCATACATAGATAAAATCTTGCCTAGATTTTCCATGCAGGATTCCAAGAAAGGTATGTTTCCTTTCAGGCATGGAATAACTTTCTAAGGAACAAGTTCCTAAGAATGAGCATGAAGAGCAATTCATGAGTAGGGTTCCATATGCCTCGGCAGTTGGAAGTCTCATGTATCCAATGCTCTGCACTAGACTAGATATTTGTTTTGCAGTTGGCATAGTTAGCAGGTTTCAATCGAAACCTGGTCCTGATCACTGGACGGCAGTCAATCATATTTTCAAGTATCTCAGTAGAATGAGAGAAAATATGCTTGTATACTCTGGAGGAGATTTGATTCCCATAGGGTATACAGATTCTGATTTCCAGTCGGATTCTGACTCCAGAAAATCCACATCAGGATCTGTGTTTACTCTTGGACGAGGAGCAGTCATATGGAGGAGTATCAGGCAATCATGCATTGATGACTCCACCATGGAAGCTGAGTATGTTGCTACATGCGAAGCTGCCAAATAGGTTGTTTGGCTCCGCCAATTCTTGATTAACTTAGAAGTGGTTCCTAGTGGGAATAAGCAGATCACTATTTACTGTGACAACAGTGGAGCTGTGGCTAATTCGAAAGAACCAAGAAGTCATAAGAGAGGAAAACACATTGAAAGGAAGTATCATCTTCTTAGGGAGATTGTTCATAGGGGTGACGTGACGATTACCAAAATGGCGTCAGCAGAAAATCTAGCGGATCCCTTCACAAAGGCTCTACCACAGAAGAGTTTTGATAGGAACCTAGAGAACATGGGAATGAGAGATATGACACATTTGCTATAGCACAAGTGGGAGATTGTTAGGGTTATGCTCAATAGCAAGAGTGTAATGTTGTACTTGACAATCTTTTCTTATTAATAAAGTGATTTCTGTTAGTTAACAAAATCTTATATAGCATTTATTATTATAATTGTCAAAGTAAATAATCATAAGGTCAAAAGACTATAAGAAAAGAAGAATTGTTCTTACATCTGGATATGTATGAGGTAGACACAATTCTTTAGTTAGTCTTGAATAACATTCACAACTTAAGTTAAAGGTTAGACACCTTTATCTTGTTAAAGTTGTAGAATTCTTTTACTAGAATTTGAGTAGGATCAAATGTGTTGTGATGAGTCTAAAATCATCGAAGGGTCTTCGAGTAAAAGAATCTAGTGCACTGGGTGCATTAAACCGGATCACAATGAAATACTTTTTCTAGAACCGTCAATAGATAAAAGTCTTTTCATTATCAGGACAATCGGAGAGTCTATCTTAATCCTGAGATAAATGATGGACTTATGGTTACAAGTGTTATCATTTGATCTATCAATGAGTACGATTATATAACATAGTCTATCCTCGATAGTTTTGTGGTATTCATTTATTAATCGATAGAGGACTTCATTTATAGATATGGACATCGTGGCTCCATTTATTAAATGTGAGTAGAATATCATCATATGGATGCTTTGTGGTTTTTGATATGAAATCTTAACGTTGAGTTTTCAATAATGTCTATTGAAAGATGACTTCTGGACAAGTCAGAATATATATCCAAGTTCAAAGTGTGGTTGATGAGGTCGTTTGTGTACTCAACAAAATGATATTTAAAATATGTTCGTTTAGAAAACCGATTTTCACCACTTAGATATTAAATTAGTAAAGTGGCAAGTAGGATTCATTCCAGAGGGAATTAGAGTGATTAGATGAATTAATTAACTAATCTAAATGCAGTAAAATAAATCATAAGAATATGGATGAGTGAATGGGTTGTCAAGCCATCACACATACATGAAAAATAAACCTAATAAACTAATAAAATAATACTTAACAAATCTAGATAAGATAAATGGAATTAACAATTAAGAGAATAGCTAGGGAATTAACGGGATCACAAATGAATTACGGGAAATGCTTAGCAAGCTACTTTAGTGAACGAATATCACAAATTTTAACCAATTGATTTCTAAAATGTGTTTAGGCCATTATTATGAACCTTAAACAACTTCCCACCGTAATGCCTAACCGATTAAGGAGAGGGGGTCACGGCGGGATTGATTTGTTACAATTAACGGCTTAGATTATCGTGGTATATCCGACATCTATCCTACTCACTATGTTCTCAATCCATCAACGTTGTCAATCCAATCAAGATTGTATAACAATTTATCCTAAACAAGATTATAATCAACTAGCGGGTATACATGTCAATTATATAATGCATAGAATCAAATTATAAAATGAATAGAACACAAATAGAGATTAAAATATATATAAAGCTTAAGCAAATCCCAATCCAAATATTCTCACATCAAAACCCTAGAAAGGGGATTTAATTACACTTATTACAAACAAAGGGAAGGCAAGTAAAAGATTAGGAAATTACCCATGGGTCTCCTTTTGTAAGCTTGATCCTTTCCTTTCCTTTGATGCTTCTTGTGTAAAGAGTGGATGATGAGGATGTGTCTAGATAGGTGGAGTCAAATGAGAAGTGACTAAGGAGATTTGTGGAGAAGATGGAAAGAAAAGGAATGATTAGAGGAAGTAATCAAGATTTGGTGTGAGTTTTTGGGTGGAAAAGATTAGTTCAAGTATAGAAATGGAGGAATTTGGGAGATGATTAATGGAGGAAAAAGAGATGGGTAGGAGAGAATAGGATTGAGGATTCAAATTGAAAAGCGGGATGAATTTATAGTATTTTTGAATTAGGTCACGAAAGGCTAATTGCCAAAGCACCCCCTTAACTTTGCAAATTACCACTTTGACCCCTCAAGGGGTGCATTCCGTAATTTTCCACCCAATCTCCACCAATCAGAGATGAACAGGGAGAAGGTCGTAGTTTGCTTCAATGGCGACCTTGGAGGCGACAAATTGGCGACAAATTGGCGACCTCATCAGGTGTGGAAAACACTTCCTGTCGCCATGGCGACCTCGAAAGACAAATGGTGAAAATGAAATCGCAATGAGGTTGCGATTTGGACGTGGAGCGAAGTGAGGTACTTGGGCGTGAGGATCTTGGTGGTGGTTGGTGTTAGGGTTATGCTCAATAGCAAAAGTGTAATGTTGTACTTAACAATCTTTTCATATTAATAAAGTGATTTATGTTAGTTAGCAAAATCTTATATAGCATTTATTATTATAATTGTCAAAGTAAATAATCATAAGGTCAAAAGACTATAAGAAAAGAAGAATTGTTCGTACATCTGGATATGTATGAGGTAGACACAATTCTTTAGTTAGTCTTGAATAACGTTCACAACTTATGTTAAAGGTTGGGCACCTTTATCTTGTTAAAGTTGTAGAATTCTTTTACTAGCATTTGAGTGGGATCAAATGTTATGATGAGTCTAAAATCATCGAAGGGTCTTCGAGTAAAAGAATCTAGTGCACTGGGTGCATTGAACCGGATCATAATGAAATACTTTTTCTAGAACCGTCAATAGATAAAAGTCTTTTCATTATCAGGACAATCGGAGAGTCTATCTTAATCCTGAGATAAATGATGGACTTATGGTTGCAAGTGTTATCATTTGAGCTATCAATGAGTACTATTATATAGCATAGTCTATCCTCGATAGTTTGGTGGTATTCATTTGTTAATCGAGGGAGGACTTCATTTATAGATATGGACATCATGGCTCCATTTATTAAATGTGAGTAGAATATCATCATATGGATGTTTTGTGGTTTTTGATATGAAATCTTAACGTTGAGTTTTCAATAGTATCTATTGAAAGATGACTTCTTGACAAATCATAATATATATCCAAGTTCAAAGTGTGGTCATATGAGTAAATATGGTAACTTGGAGAGCTATAGGCGGTCTATGAGCTCTTGGCGATTACTGATATTCTTCACAAGGATTCACTATCTCCCATATGATTGTCTAGGGTATGAATGAGTATCGTTAACTTATTCCATCTTTATTTAAGAGTGCAATTTTAGTTCTTTAGTGGAATGAACTAAAATTAATAGATTGAACCTAAGTGAATCATTTGTTGATTGTGATTATGTTATGTCTATTGGAGCTTAAATTTAGATAGACCCGCCAAGATCCTCAATCCGCACGGACTTGCATGAATCACTTGATATATTCTACCGGACTATTTGTGGGTCCATTTAGAATTGTATTTAATATATTAAGAATATAATTTGCACATTATTTATTTAATGGGCTGTTTAATTATATTAATATATTAATGAAAGGCATGTGGGCTTGTTTCTTTTAGTAAGAATGGGTCTAGTTCACATGTGGTCTTTTTATTAAAGTTCAAATGGATTAAATAAAATAAGAAAACAATATGTAGACCCAAGTTCTAGTCATGGGTGGCAATGGCTAATTTTTAGCTCATTATATTGTTTTATTTTATTATTTAATTAAATGGAAATTAATTAATATGTTAATTAATTATTTAATTAAAAATCAAATCTTTTTATGATTAGGAAATATGTTTCCTAGTAGTATACTACTATTAGTATTATACTGAATATAAAAGACTTTATTTGTTTAGTCAAATAAGGAAGTCTTTTATATAGTCACAAATACACTAAAGAGTTGGATTAGGGTTTGCACTATAGAGATATATATTATATTCGGCCAAGATATATATGTTATTTAGCCATAAATATATAGTATATATTTGACCGAATATATATATAATATTTTGACCGAGATATAAAGTAATATATATATATATATATGTTTTTTGGCAAAATATATATATTATATAATGCATGCATGTTTGAACAAAAGCAAAAGATATATAAAAGAGGCCTGCAGTAATTGCACTTCATATACATAAAAGAGGCGTGCAGTAATTGCACAATATATATATATATATATATTAGGCGTGAAAATAGAGATACATATTTTCTTGGTATTTTTGTCAAACCCTAGTTTTTGCTTTTGAGATTTTTCTTTTGCTAGAGAAAAATAAAATTCAACTCTTAGACTAGTGTGAAATTCGGCCAAGAGAGATTGTGAGAAGAATTATTCTTATTTCGATAGTGCACTAGTGATCTTTACATCAAGAGGTCTTGTGCACAATTTCGAATAAGGTTCACGCGAGTTTCAATCTAACGATTGTGAATTCAAAAGTGACCGGGACATTCTTAACAATCTATTGGAATTTTTGTGACTAACAGAAATCAGAAAAGTTTTGTTGTCCATTCTCAGGTACACAATTCAAAGAGAAGGGAGACCACGCTCCTAGGTGATTCACGTTCGTGATCGGATTGGAAGATCTTACGGATTACCATCGACGCATAGTCAATCGGATCACGCGACAAAGGTATGATATCTTTTGGTATATATTGTTTAATTAATTAAAGGGTTAAGGTTCAATATGGAAAAAATTTAAAAATATACTAAACTCTTTTTTAGTCTCGTTTCCGCTGTGTGCACGTATTTTTTCCCTACAGTTGGAGGTTCCGGGGAATTGGAGGGGTTTGAAACGCCGCCGAATGGTCACGGTGAGATTTCCTTCTTTTCCGCCGGAAATTGGCTGGAAAAAGGTACAAGATGGCCTTTAAAAGTACGGTTTGCAGTTAGGGTTTTAAGCCATCAATGGCTACTCATGAGATGAAGGAAGGAGATGAAGTTGGAGAAGATGGGGGACGCTTAGCAAGTGCATGGGGTGCGCACAGCCGTTGCTACTATGTCTTGATTGGGGTGCATTTAGACAACACAAGGGGTGTGTGCAGCAGTGTTTGTTATGTCTAATGTGGGGTGTATTCAGAATAGGCAGGGGTGCATGTAGGCTGGACTTATATGATTTGGGCAATAGATGTGGGCTTGTGTTTGGGCTTGCTGTTTTGGGCTTGTGCACGTGGGTGTAAATAGGAGTGGCCTGGTTGCATTAAGAGAATGGTGAAGGAAAGAAACGGGTTGGGCATTTGGGCTGTCTTTTGGGTGTGCATAGAACTGGGTGTGGGTGCATTAAGAAGGACTTAATGGGCAGACTAGCCAAAACACACCGTATTACTTAGGTGACGTGGCGCTTGGCTGGCTGCTCTACTTGGCTAATTACACAATGCCTCCTAAACTCTCATCTAATCGCAATAACTTCAATCTTCTCCTTATATTTTACCCTTTAACCCCCAGTTTCTCTAAATTACAACAATGCCCTTCAACTTTTAAATACCTGAAAATACTTAATAAACAACATTAAAGCACGGGAAAAGTGCCCGAGAATAAAGCATAAAGAGACGGAAATGAGGGCTAAAATCATACCAATTTTGGTTTGATCAAATACCCTCAAACCTATCTTTTGCTAGTCCTCGAGCAAAACAATTACAAATCAACCTCCAAAGACATGCATCATGCCATTTCAAATATTTTCAATAAAGTTCTAACCCACTCTAGGAAGTATCTACTATCCAATGATTATCATGCAAAACCAATAATGAAGAGATTAACACAATGATGCATTAGTGAGGACTTAAACATGTAAGATAATGTCAAGTAAAGATTAAGAGCATGCCACTCTAGATATGATTGTACGTAATGCGACCTTACATTCAAAATGCCAAAGCTTCAAAGCAAATGTGCTATTCGGTTTAGAATGTAATTCGCCTCGATCTAATCCTCACTAGATTCTCTCTTTTCTTCTCTTTGATTCCTAGGTTTTGCTCAAAAATAAATATGCAATATGAGTTTATGTCATGGATATCAAATTGATTGCATATGATAATATTTAAAGCATAATTTCCGAAAATGAGGCCTCATGAATGGAATTGCAAATCATGAATTAGAAAGAACATACAAACACCAAAACTCACAAATGAATTACGGGAAATGCTTATCAAGCTACTTTAGTGAACGAATCTCACAAATGTTAACCAATTGATTTCTAAAATGTGTTTAGGCCATTATTATGAACCTTAAACAACTTCCCACCGCAATGCCTAACCGATTAAGGAGAGGGGGTCACGGCGGGATCGATTTGTTACAATTAACGGCTTAGATTATCGTGGTTGATATACCCTTCGACAATCTATCCTACTCACTATGTTCTCAATCCATCAACGTTGTCAATCCAATCAAGATTATATAACAATTTATCCTAAACAAGATTATAATCAACTAGTGGGTATACATGTCAATTATATAATGCATAGAAATCAAATTATAAAATGAATAGAACAAAAATAGAGATTAAAGTATATATAAAACTTAAGCAAATCCCAATCCAAATATTCTCACATCAAAACCCTAGAAAGGGGATTTAATTACACATATTACAAACAAAGGGAAGGCAAGTAAATGATTAGGAAATCACCCATGGGTCTCCTTTTGTAAGCTTGATCATTTCCTTGCCTTTGATGCTTCTTATGTAAAGAGTGGATGATAAGGATGTGTCTAGATAGGTGGAGTCAAATGGGAAGTGACTAAGGAGATTTGTGGAGAAGATGGAAAGAAAAGGAATTATTAGGGGAAGTAATCAAGATTTGGTGTGAGTTTTTAGGTGGAAAAGATTAGTTCAAGTATAGAAATGGAGGAAATTGGGAGATGATTAATGGAGGAAAAAGAGATGGGTATGAGAGAATAGGATTGAGGATTCAAATTGAAAAGAGGGAAGAATTTAGAGTATTTTTGAATTAGGTCACGAATGGCTAATTACCAAAGCACCCCTTAACTTTGCAAATTACCACTTTGACCCCTCAAGGGGTGCATTCCGTAATTTTCCACCCAATCTCCACCAATCATAGATGAACAGGGAAAAGGTCGCAGTTTTCTTCAATGGCGACCTTAGAGGCGACAAAATGGCGACCTCATCAGGTGTGGAAAACACTTCCTGTCGCCATGGCGACCTCAAAAGAAAAATGGCGAAAATGAAATCGCAATGAGGTCGCGATTTGGACGTGGGGCGAAGTGAGGTGCTTGGGCATGAGAAGCTTGGTGGTGGTTAGAGGTTCCGGTGAATTGGAGGGGTTTGAAACGCCGCCAAATGGTCACGATGATATTTCCTTCTTTTTCGCCGAAAATTGACCGGAAAAAGGTACAAGATGGCCTTTAAAAGTCACGGTTTGCAGCTAGGGTTTAAGCCATCAATGGCTGCTCGTGAGATGAAGGAAGGAGATAAAGTTGGAGAAGATGGGGGATGCTTAGCAAGTGCATGGGGTGTGCACAGCCGCTGCTACTATGTCTTGATTGGGGTGCATTTAGACAACACAAGGGGTGTGTGCAGCAGTGTTTATTATGTCTAATGTGGGGTGTATTTAGAATAGGCAGGGGTGCAAGCAGGATGGACTTATATGATTTGGGCAATAGGTGTGGGCTTGTGTTTGGGCTTGCTGTTTTGGGCTTGTATACGTGGGTGTAAATAGGAGTGGCCTGGTTGCATTAAGAGAGTGGTGAAGGAAAGAAACGGGTTGGGCATTTGGGATGTCTTTTGGGTGTGCATAGAACTGGGCATGGGTGCATTAAGAAGGACTTAATGGGCAGACCAGCCAAAACGCACTGTATTACTTAGGTGACGTGGCGCTTGGCTGGCTGCTCTACTTGGCTAATTACACAATGACCCCTGAACTCTCATCTAATCAAAATAACTTCAATCTTCTCCTTATATTTTACGCTTTTACCCCCAGTTTCTCCAAATTACAACAATGCCCTTCAACTTTTAAATACCTGAAAATACTTGATAAACAACATTGAAACACAGGAAAAGTGCCCGAGAATAAAGCATAAAGAGACGGAAATGAGGGCTAAAATCATACCAATTTTGGTTTGATTAGTGGTCATATGAGTAAATATGGTAACTTGGAGAGCTATAGGCGGTCTATGAGCTCTTGGCGATTACTGATATTCTTCACGAGGATTCACTATCTCCCATATGATTGTCTAGGGTATAAATGAGTATCATTAACTTATTCCTTCTTTATATAAGAGAGCAATTTTAGTTCTTTAGTGGAATGAATTAAAATTAATAGATTGAACCTAAGTGAATCATTTGTTGATTGTGATTGGGTTATGTCTATTGGAGCTTAAATTTAGATAGGCCCGCCAAGATCCCCAATCCGCACGGACTTGCATGAATCGCTTGATATATTCTACCGGACTATTTGTGGGTCCATTTAGAATTGTATTTAATATATTAAGAATATAATTTGCACATTATTTAATTAATGGGCTGTTTAATTATATTAATATATTAATGAAAGGAATGTGGGCTTGTTTCTTTTAGTAAGAATGGGTCTAGTTCACATGTGGGCTTTTTATTAAAGTATAAATGGATTAAATTGTTAGGATTATGCTCAATAGCAAGAGTGTAATATTGTAATTAACAATCTTTTTCATATTAAGAAAGTGATTTCTGGTTTAAACAAATCTTATATCATTTATAGTTTAATATTATAATTGTCAAAGTAAATAATCATAAGGTCTAAAGACTATGAGAAAAGAAGAATTGTTCGTACATCTGGATATGTATGTGGTAGACACAATTCTTTAGTTAGTCTTGAATATTGTTCACAACTTAAGTTAAAGGTTGGGCACCTTTATCTTGTTAAAGTTGTAGAATTATTTTGCTAGCATTTGAGTGGGATCAAATGAGATATGATGAGTCTAAAATCATCGGAGTGTCTTCGAGCAAAAGAATCTAGTGCACTAGGTGCATTGAACTGGATTAGAATGAAATACTTTATCTATAACCGTCAGTAGATAAAAGTCTTTTCATTATCAGGACAATCGGAGAGTCTATCTTAATCCTAAGATAAATGATGGACTTATGGTTGCAAGTGATATCATTTGAGTTATCAATGAGTACGATTATATCGCATAGTCTATCCTCGATAGTTTGGTGATATTCATTTGTTAATCGATAGAGGACTTCATTTATTGATATGGACATCGTGGCTCCATTTATTAAATGAGAGTATAATATCATCATATAGATGTTTTGAGGTAATTGGATATTAAATCTCAACGTTGAGTTTTCGATAGTGTCTATTGAAAACATGGCTTCTGGACAAGTCAAAATATCCAAGTTCAAAACGTGGTCATATGAGTAAATATGGTAACTTGGAGAGTTATAGGCGGTCTATGAACTCTTGGCGATTACTGATATTAATCACGAGGATACACTATGTTAGGTTTTTGGTTGTTGTTGGGATATATTCCATATCAAAACGTGTTTATCTTGTAAATGTTTATGTGGTCATGTTGATGATGATACAAAGCTTCAAAGAAAGATTTGATTACGGTACATACAAGATGATGGCTTGCTAAGAGGAAATAAGCTTCATTGCTCATCAAAGGTATAATCGACCTCATTCCTCTTACAAGGCATAGGCACACACACACAAATCATTCATATGTGTCCCTGCATTGTTGTGCACCATTTATATAACACATTCACATGTTTTTGTATGCTCATGCATTGAACTCAAATGCTTATACATTTTAGAGTTGCATGTTCTAGGACTATGTCTAGGAAATGGCATTCATATGTGAACTTGTGTTTGTATGTTTGTATTTCTTGTTTTTTGGACTTGTAATAGTGCTTAATTGATTCCTTATTGAGTCCCGGTCATTTCGGTTACTCATACGTTAAGTTTCAAGTCCAAACGATGTAGCTACGCTACTTTTCGTTCTCATTCGTTGAGTTGTGTTCGTCGTCGTTTTCCGAGATGAATTCTCAACCATTTTTCAAAGTTTCATAGTCTTCGTCGTGCGTGAGGGAGTCACGGTTCGTAATCCGAAAACGGATTCGAATTCGGAGTTCGGATACCCGAATACGGCTGAAGAACGTGAGAGGTGCGCGAGGAGGTCGCTTGGCCAAAAGCCAAGCAAGGGGTGGCCACGTGTGGACCACGTGTGCCACACGGCCAGAGCTCCTCTCTGGCCACGTGTGGCACACGCTGGCCACACGTGGACTTGCCAAAGTCCCCCCAAAAAATTGGACAATTTTGCCCCTCCTTTCATTCTTTTTAAATCCCTCAATTTCCCTCCATTCTTTTCTAAGAAGAAAAAGTGTGAAATCCCGTCTATGATTTTCTCCCAAATTTTCTCAACTTCCAAACACCATAACTTTCTCATACGGAGTCGGAATTGAGTGATACAAGTTGGAGATTGTTCGTATTCGAGTCATCTACCTTTTCCAAGTGGTTGTGCAGCTGTTTGATCGATTTTCTGACAGATCTCCACAGAAAAACGAACCAGCTCTTGTAATTGAGGTAGAGTTCATAACTTTGTGATTTCATCTTTTTTAACCTCCAATTTGCTTGGGGTTTCTTCTTCTATATGTATATGTTTGTTTAGTGAATGCTATAGAGAAAGGTAGCTTCATAATCAATCTAATTGAATAGTCTAATTAGAGACACATGTTGACTAGAATCTTTGATTCTTTGTTTTTAACATGATTGAGAGTTGTATTGTGATTAGATTGATATCTAGGATTGTTTGAGACTTGATTGATCAAGTTTATGATTAATAATCCTTTCTATGTGACTTTGATCCATGATTGATGAAATCTAGGATTAGAGCCTTTTTATGTGTTTTTAGAGATATATAAGATTGATTTGTTTTTAACATGTCTCCTATCTCTAAATCTTTGGCTAGAATAATTGTTGAATACATTTTATGATTCTAGCATTTTTTATGTATGTTTATGACATCTTGAACTTGTGCCTTATGAATATGAAATTGTTCAAGTGTTGTTTTGTATGAATGAATCTAGAAGTTTTATGTGTTAATTGTATTCACATGCTCTAGGTTTTCATTTATGATTTTGCATCTAGATTTCTATTGCTTGTGTTTTCACATCTCTAGATCTAGTTGTTCCATGGAATGTATTGATCACATGTTCTATGTTGTTTTGATTGATTGCATCACTTGCATTCACATGATCACACTAGGAAGTCCTTGTAAAAGGCATGAAGTCTTGGCTAGAGTTGGGATGACTCGGATATCCAAGCAAGAAGTCTTGCCTAGAGTCGGGAGGACTTGGATAGGTAAGCAAGAAGTCTTGTCTAGAGTCGGGAGGACTTGGATAGACAAGCAAGAAGTCATGGCTAGAGTCGGGAGGACTTGGATAGTCATGTATGGGAGGCTTTCTAGAGGCACGTGTGCCTTATATAGAGAGTTGGCTTATATATTGGTAGGCTCGGGTGTTTGGTTAGACATAGAGTCCGATAGAGCGGGGTACATGGGATGTGTATGCACTCTTTAGGAATTTCTAATCTTCCAACGATGTTGGTTTTGGTATGAGTTCCAATATGTGGTGGTTTACATCATTGAGGGATTTTGTATCTTCCAATAGGGATTGGGTAAACATAGACTCCACATGGGTTGGTGACTAGGATTGGTCATTTTGTGGAATTTCTAATTTACTTTCCAAATATATATAAGTACCCAATGGTTGTAATTCAACCCGTGGATGTTTCCTCCTTGGAGGTTTTACCACGTTAAAAAAATCCCTTGTGTTAATTCTTTCTATCTCTGTCTTTTATATTTGTTTTGTATATGTTTTAATCTTGTAGTACAATCTTCACTTGTGATGTTTTGGATTCAAGATTTTGTAAAGTGTGATTTGTAAATATATTCTTTTGATCATATTTGTAATTACATTCCTTTTGTATATTGTTTAGAATTTTATGTATAGCAATATTTGTATATGCTTGTAACGATTGAACATATATTGATATACAAGTATTCTTGTTAATTGTTTTTTGTATTTTCTTTATACCTCATACAACTTATTGATACATAGACAATGTATGAATGATCACATGATAACTTGTCTTAGTATGATTCCGTGATGTTTATGTTGTATGTAAGGCTACCTTGAGGGACAAACGTAAGTTTGTTCAAGGGTTTGAAATTAGGCGAAAAACCTATTCACCCCCCCCCCCCCTCTAGGTACGTCTTAAGCAATTTAACCTTGTTTGTATACTTTCAATTGGTATCAGAGCGGGTCGTCGGACGGCACTCGACGAGATCCGGGTTATACTTACAAGTGAATTGCTTAGGTTTTTGCTAGTATGGTTTTCCAAGATGATGTGATGACCGAAGGGGCTTCGAATTCTAGGCCTCCTCTTCTCAAGGGTCACAACTACGGGTTTTGGAAATTGAGGATGAAGGCATACATTCGCTCTATTGATGAGAGAGCTTGGATGACCGTTGAAGAAGGTTATCTTACTCCCAATTAGATTGAGAATGGTGTGACCGTTTCCAAGCCTAGGAGTGAGTGGTCTACTAATGAGTTTGAGTTAGCAAAATGGCATCATCGAGCGGTGAATGCTATTTTCGGAGGTGTGGATAGTAGACAATTTAGCTACATCCAAAATCTAGAAACCGCTAAGGAGGCTTGGGATGCTCTCCGGGTCACTAATGAAGGGACTAAAGCGATGAAGAAGTCTCGTCTTCAATTGCTCACTTCCCAATTTGAGATGTTGCAAATGGGTGAGGAAGACAAGTTTGTTGACTTCCAAGACAAGCTACTAGACATCGCTAACAAGTGCCAAGCACTTGGTACTCCTATCTCCGGCGAGAGGCTAAATTGGAAGATTCTAAGATCTTTGCCAAAACGGTTCAAGGCCAAGGTTACCGCTATTGAAGAGAGCAAGGATGTCGATGACATGAGCTTAGATGAATTATTAAGGTCTCTTCAAACTTTTGAAGCGTGTATGAAACCAAAGGCCAAGAACAAGGGTTTAGCTCTCAAGGTTGTGAAAGAAGCTAATAGTAGCGAAGAGGATGAGGAGATGGCATTGTTAGTAAGGAAGTTTAGGAAGTTCTTGAAGAAAGGAGCCAAGCCATATGGCAAGTATTCAAGAGACAAGGAGGTCAAGAAATCCTCTACTCCACCTCATGAGAGGAGTGGCCATGTCAAGAGCAATAGAAAGGTTCAATGCTTCAAGTGCAAGAAGCTTGGACATTTTGCTTCGGATTGTCCTAGTGGAGATTCTAAGAAGGACAAGAAAGGAAAGGCTATGGCGGCCACTTGGAGTGAAGATGATGATTCTAGTGATGAGAAGAGCTCAAGTGATGAGTCTTCAAGTGAAGAAGAGCTAGTGAGCAACTTTGTTGGCTTCATGGCTTCTTATTCATCTCTAGATGATACAAGTCAAGATTCTTTGGAAGATAAGGTTGATTCAAATCATCAAGTGTGTCTAAATGAGAATCCTACCTATGATGAACTTTTGGCTAAGGTAAAGAGTCTTGAAAAGAAGTTGAAGATAGCCTTAAGTGAGGTAGATGAGAAAAATGATTTGATCAATATACAAGTGGATGAGTTTGTTGCTACAATTCGAAGGCTCTTGTGTGAAAAGAATGCTATTGCCAAGAAGCTTAGTGAAGTTGAAGAGGTTGTTCTTGAAAGGGATAGGATCATCTCTAATTTGAAACTATGAGGCTTAAGTGACGCGGTAGTTGAGGAGAAGCTCATAGAAGCATCACTTCCTACAAGCAAGGTCGTAGTTGACAAGAAAGCTCCTAAGAAGAGACGTTCCAAGATCAAGAACAAAGTTAAGAACAAGGTACTCCTTGACACTTCCACTTCCACTTCCACTTGTGTTTCTCCCATTCCGGAAGGTAAAATCTCTTCTTTTGTTCCCATATGTCATTTTTGCAATACCATAGGTCATATCAAGCCCAAGTGCTATAAATTCATTGAATATTGCAATATGGAAAATGCATCTAGGAATAGAGAGATTGCCTATAAGCTCAAGCATGCTAAAGCTTTTGAATATGGAAAGCATGTTAATGATTCAATGCATGTTAAGAGTTCTAGGAATGTGAAGAATAAAAATCTTGTTAATATTGACAATGCACATGGTGCTAACAATGTTGGAAAGAAGAGTATTAATGATATTATTGTAAATCAAGTTGTGGAAGAACTTTACTCTAGATTCAACATTGTTGTCAATAAGAATCTTGATGATGTTTTTGTTAATTCACCCAAGACAAAGTTTGTCAAGGGTGAGTGCTCTTACCAATAGTGTAAGTTGCACATGTGAGTTAGCTTTGAGATTAGTGTCTTGTTGTTAAGAAGCTTAGCATCTTTGCTTAGTATCTATACAACTTGACATGAACTTGGCTATCTCACATTCTTTGATATGATTGTCAAAATTTGTTGATTAACTTTTTAGAAGTTGCATATCATGTTATCTATATGGTGATAATCTTTGTTAAGACTTTTAGAGAAAGTCATTTTTTTGTTTGTTTGAGTTGAAATGCTTAGCCTTTAGTCTCTTGGAATCGACACACCTATAACTTGTAGTCATGAGGACATACAAGCCAAGAGGACTCATAAAAAGGGTGAAGGTCTTGCATTTGATGGAATTAGCTTGCGAAGGTATATCTTGTATCATATTGCTTGCTTATCTATATTTCATCTCTCAACTCATTGTTTTAACACTTCATGTAGCATGTCATACTTGAGAACTAATATAGTGTTTATATGGTCCTCGTTGACATTTGCTTGTCTAAGATCTTTTGGTGATAATTGTTCACAATGATCTTTTCGTGATGTGTGTTATTATTTGTTTGATTGTTGAGTGGCAAGTTTTTTTTTTGAAAAATATGCTTCATATTCTTTGAAAGCTACTCTCTTGAGAAGTAGAGATCTTAAGTAAGTCTCATTACTTGCTTTTTGATCATGTTCTTTTAAGCCTTAAACTTGGTTTCAAAAATGCACTTTGCTTCTCTTATGTGGTATGTTATGTTGTTGAGTTTGATATATGTGTGAGTATTGGATACTCTTGATGTTCTATAATTAGTACATTTAAAAATGACCTTTGGTTTGTATCCATTTGCTTCGGCAATATAGTACTCAACGAGCACCCTCTTGGAAAGGGCTACACATATTGATTGTGAAGCCGCCCAATGTTGGAAAGGGCTACATCTTTATGATGAGTGAAAGCCACCAAGAGGTGTATAAGTTTTTCTTAGAAAAATCAAAGTAGAGTTGAAAAGAATCAATAAAAAAAAAAAAAAAAAAAAACTTTGATTCAAGCCTAAAACAAAAACAAAAAGGCTATGGAGTATAGTTGAAAAATCAAATGAGCTCGGGTTGACAAATAGAAACGGGTAAACGAGCCACTTGCACACACATCGCTCACATGTTGAAAACTATTCTCTTTAAAAGCAAAATTCGGATGAAAACCGGTTTGCCTTTTTTATGGAAAGTTTAAGGATGGATAGTGATTGAAAATGTTTGCATGTTTGATTACTAAACTACTTCATTTCATATTCTTGAAGCAAAATCTTCACACACTCACTTTTGCTTATATGGTATATTTGGTTCTCTAGCAATTTTTGAAGATTTATGAGAGTGATTGAAAATCTAGATGTAACTCTCTTTGTTATATGGAGCTTATTTGGAAAAACTTTTGAATATTGCTTGAGATATGATTGTGTGATGATTTTTGTGAACAATTGTCTATCTAGATGTTAGATAGGGCATTTATCAAGGGGGAGCATAATATGCTATGTTTTTGTTCTCTTTTGTGATTTGTTCACATGATTCTTCAAGAAATTGTTTGTTGGCATAATTCATATTTTTGATAAATCTTAAGATGCTTTGATTTTGTTGATATGCATAATGATTTGTTCAAAAATAATATTATTGCCTTGTATATGTTTATTGGTTACTAACTTGGTTTGTTGTTTCCCCTCATTTTTTTGTTGTTAGTATTTTTTTTGTGATACAAGGTCATGGGAAAAGCTAAGAAAGTTGGTGGTAACGTTTCTTCCATTCCTATTGACAAATCAAAGCCTACATCTTCTTCCAAGAAATCCAAAGCAATCAAGGTGAAGGATTTGGGGATTTTTGGATGCAAAAAAATTATTCAAGAAAGAGGTATTGATTTGAATTCTTGTATTAACTCTTATGTTCATGAGGCTATATGTGTAAGGAAGTGGAACTCTTGGATTGACTCAATGGGAATTGCAAATGAGACATTAGTGAGAGAATTCTATCATGAGTTCAAGGAGAGTACCACTATTGACGATGCGGTCATGGTATTGAGAGGAGTTACTTTTAGAGTTTGTGCTTGGAAATTGAATAAATTTCTAGGTTTGCCCATTGAGATAGAATCGGATTTCTTAGATGTTAGTGTTGAAGAAAATCTTGATTTGATGGGAAAAACTCTTTGTGATGATATTGATTTTGTGTGGGGGAAACGTGCTTTCATTAGGCAAAGTGAATTAACCAAGATTAGTGCATTTTGGCACTTATTTGTATGTGCAAATTTGATTGTCTCTACTAATGTTACCGAACTCAATAGAGAAAAGATTAGAGTGGTATTTGCATTAGTGACTAGTCAGCCTATTAATCTTGGACAAGTGCTCATTGAACAAATTGAGAATGTTGCTAGTTCTTCTCGTTTGGAAAAGAAATTAGCATTTCCGGGATTTTTTTCTCATTATTGTTTAGCCATGGGGTTGAAGGATCAAGAAGGTGATGTGTTTCTACCTCCTTTGGACAAGATAAGTGAGAAACGTTTGTCTATCATGTCTTACAAAGGAAAGGGAGGACCTAATGATACTATTAGGCTTTTTGGTGAATCATGTGATTCAAGCCATACACTTAGTGCACCTATTCTTCCTTCGTGGGCTTTACTTTTGACAAATAGGGTTGAAAAGTCGGAGAGACAACTTGAGGAAGCACACCGAAAGATTGAAGAGCTAAATGCTAAAGTTGAGCTTCAAGATGAGAAGATCAAGGAATTGGAAAGAAATGCCTCTACTCCAAAGCATTATGCAAGATCATCAAATCGCTCAATCTTTCTTGGTGGTAAAAGAGACTAGAATGACCTTGAGGTATACTTTCTCTTATTCCCTTTTTTCTTTGGCTTCATATCATGTCAAAAAGGGGGAGAATGATAGGGGAGATATAGGGGAGATACATGGTTGTTCTAGCTTTCTTATTTTCTCAAGATGTTATATTTTTATTGTATTTTGTTTTCTTGAACTATATGGCTTGCAATATTGGCTAGAATATCTTTTGGATGATGGCATATATTTAGGGGGAGCATACATGTTATCCATATGGACTTTAATTGTGTTATTTTTCTTGTCAATATATATCTTTTGCCATATGTATTGTTTCTTGGATATGTGTTGTCTCTTGGAGATCTTTGTGCTTTCAAGCTATTTTATAGGTGATTTCAAGAGAAGACCAAGATGAAGTTCAAGACTTGTTATTGGAAATTTTGTCTTAGAGTGTAAATAAATGTACACATTATGACCAAATTTTCTTTGTAACTGTTTTAGTATTTGTATAGGGGTTTTGACATCGAATTTGCCAAAGGGGGAGATTGTTAGGTTTTTGGTTGTTGTTGGCATATATTCCATATCAAAACGTGTTTATCTTGTAAATGTTTATGTGGTCATGTTGATGATGATACAAAGCTTCAAAGAAAGATTTGACTACGGTACATACAAGATGATGGCTTGCTAAGAGGAAATAAGCTTCATTGCTCATCAAAGGTATAATTGACCTCATTCCTCTTACAAGGCATAGGCACACACACACAAATCATTCATATGTGTCCCTGCATTGTTGTGCACCATTTATATAACACATTCACATGTTTTTGTATGCTCATGCATTGAACTCAAATGCTCATACATTTTAGAGTTGCATGTTCTAGGACTATGTCTAGGAAATGGCATTCATATGTGAACTTGTGTTTGTATGTTTGTGTTTCTTGTGTTTTGGACTTTTAATAGTGCTTAATTGATTCCTTATTGAGTCCCGGTCATTTCGGTTACTCATACGTTAAGTTTCGAGTCCAAACGATGTAGCTACGCTACTTTTCATTCTCATTCGTTGAGTTGTGTTCGTCGTCATTTTCTGAGATGAATTCTCAACCATTTTTCAAAGTTTCATAGTCTTTGTCGTGCGTGAGGGAGTCACGGTTCGTAATCCGAAAACGGATTCGAATTCGGAGTTCGGATGCCCGAATACGGCTGAAGAACGTGAGAGGTGCGCGAGGAGGTCGCTTGGCCAAAAGCCAAGCAAGGGGTGGCCACGTGTGGACCACGTGTACCACACGGCCAGAGCTCCTCTCTGGCCACGTGTGGCACACGCTGGCCACACATGGACTTGCCAAAGTCCCCCCAAAAAATTGGACAATGTTGCCCCTCCTTTCATTCTTTTTAAATCCCTCCATTTCCCTCCATTCTTTTCCAAGAAGAAAAAGTGTGAAATCCCGTCTATGATTTTCTCCCAAATTTTCTCAACTTCCAAACACCATAACTTTCTCATACGGAGTCGGAATTGAGTGATTCAAGTTGGAGATTGTTTGTATTCAAGTCCTCTACCTTTTCCAAGTGGTTGTGCAGCTGTTTGATCGATTTTCTGACAGATCTCCACAGAAAAACGAACCAGCTCTTGTAATTGAGGTAGAGTTCATAACTTTGTGATTTCATCTTTTTTAACCTCCAATTTGCTTGGGGTTTCTTCTTCTATATGTATATGTTTGTTTAGTGAATGCTATAGAGAAAGGTAGCTTCATAATCAATCTAATTGAATAGTCTAATTAGAGACACATGTTGACTAGAATCTTTGATTCTTTGTTTTTAACATGATTGGGAGTTGTATTGTGATTAGATTGATATCTAGGATTGTTTGAGACTTGATTGATCAAGTTTATGATTAATAATCCTTTCTATGTGACTTTGATCCATGATTGATGAAATCTAGGATTAGAGCCTTTTTATGTGTTTTTAGAGATATATAAGATTGATTTGTTTTTAACATGTCTCCTATCTCTAAATCTTTGGCTAGAATAATTGTTGAATACATTTTATGATTCTAGCATTTTTGATGTATGTTTATGAAATCTTGAACTTGTGCCTTATGAATATGAAATTGTTCAAGTGTTGTTTTGTATGAATGAATCTAGAAGTTTTATGTGTTAATTGTATTCACATGCTCTAGGTTTTCATTTATGATTTTGCATCTAGATTTCTATTGCTTGTGTTTTCACATCTCTAGATCTAGTTGTTCCATGGAATGTATTGATCACATGTTCTATGTTGTTTTGATTGATTGCATCACTTGCATTCACATGATCACACTAGGAAGTCCTTGTAAAAGGCATGAAGTCTTGGCTAGAGTTGGGATGACTCGGATAGCCAAGCAAGAAGTCTTGCCTAGAGTCGGGAGGACTTGGATAGGTAAGCAAGAAGTCTTGTCTAGAGTCGGGAGGACTTGGATAGACAAGCAAGAAGTCATGGCTAGAGTCGGAAGGACTTGGATAGTCATGCATGGGAGGCTTTCTAGAGGCACGTGTGCCTTATATAGAGAGTTGGCTTATATATTGGTAGGCCCGGGTGTTTGGTTAGACATAGAGTCCGATAGAGCGGGGTGCATGGGATGTGTATGCACTCTTGAGGAATTTCTAATCTTCCAACGATGTTGGTTTTGGTATGAGTTCCAATATGTGGTGGTTTACATCATTAAGGGATTTTGTATCTTCCAATAGGGATTGGGTAAACATAGACTCCACATGGGTTGGTGACTAGGATTGGTCATTTTGTGGAATTTCTAATTTACTTTCCAAATATATATAAGTACCCAATGGTTGTAATTCAACCTGTGGATGTTTCCTCCTTGGAGGTTTTACCACCTTAAAAAAATCCCTTGTGTTAATTCTTTCTATCTCTATCTTTTATATTTGTTTTGTATATGTTTTAATCTTGTAGTACAATCTTCACTTGTGATGTTTTGGATTCAAGATTTTGTAAAGTGTGATTTGTAAATATATTCTTTTGATCATATTTGTAATTACATTCCTTTTGTATATTGTTTAGAATTTTATGTATAGCAATATTTGTATATGCTTGTAACGATTGAACATATATTGATATACAAGTATTCTTGTTAATTGTTTTTTGTATTTTCTTTATACCTCATACAACTTATTGATACATAGACAATGTATGAATGATCACATGATAACTTGTCTTAGTATGATTCCGTGATGTTTATGTTGTATGTAAGGCTACCTTGAGGGACAAACGTAAGTTTGTTCAAGGGTTTGAAATTAGGCGAAAAACCTATTCACCCCCCCCCCCCCCCCCCCCCCCTCTAGGTACGTATTAAGCAATTTAACCTTGTTTGTATACTTTCACACTATCTCCAACATGATTGTCTAGGGTATGAATGAGGAACATCTTCCTTTTCTGTCTTTATTTAAGAGTTCAATTTTAGCTCTTTAGTGGAATGAGTTAAAATTAATGGATCGGACCAAAGTGAATCATTTGTTGACTGTGATTAGGTTATGTCTATTGAAGCTTAAATTTAGATAGCCCGCCAAGATCCTCAATCCACACGGACTCGTATGGATCACTTGATATATTCTACCGGACCAATTTATGGGTCCATTTAGAATTGCATTTAATATATTAAGAATGTAATTTGCACATTATTTATTTAATGGGCTGCTCAATTATATTAATATATTAATGAAAGGCATGTGGGCTTGTTTCTTTTAGTAAGAATGGGTCTGGTTCACATGTGGGCTTTTTTTTTAAAGTCCAATGGATTAAATGAAATAAGAAAATAATATATGGCCCATTTTATTTGAGTGGGGCGGCAAGGTCTTGTTTAACCTAATATATATTATTTTGTTTCATTGTTTTAATTAAATAAGAATTAATTAATTTATTGATTAATTGTTTAATTAAGAAACAAATCTTTTCTGATTAGGAAATATGATTCCTAAAGTTATACTATTGGTAGTAGTATACTAAAATTAAAAGACTTGTTTGACAAGAAAATAAATAATTTAATTTTATTTATTTAATCAAATAAGAAGTCTTTTTATTTAGTCAAAATAAAAGAATAAAATATCTATGAGTTGGATTAGGGTTTGAAGTCTTAAAACTAGAAGTGAATTTGGGTGCAACTAAAACTCCTATATTTTTGGAGTGTAATTTGCGGCAACCCTAGTGCTTTTGGTAGAAGGATTTCGGCCACCCTAAAAAGAAAAGAGGAAGAGAATTCAGCCATTAAGTGAAAAAAAAAAAGGAGAATTCGGCCACCAAGTGTTGTGTGTGGGTGGTGCTTGATTCAACCTTCTTCTTCTTCTTTTTCTCAACTCATAGAAAGGAATTTTTATTCTACTAAAACATAAAAGAGTGAATAGATTATTTTTTGATGGTACACTAATTGCTTGTTCATCAATAAGCTTGTGTCTACAACATCGATTTAGGTTCACGCGAGTTTCGATCATTAGATTGAGAACTCAAAAGTGACCGGAATAATCTTAGTCTTCTTTTGATTGTTTTGTGACTAACAAAAAGAAAAGAAAAGTTTATTTGTCCATTCTCAGGTTTGCAATTCAAAGAAAAAGGGAGACCACGCTCCTAGGTGATTCACGTTCGTGCTAGGATTGAAGATCTTGCGGATTACCATCGACGTAAGTCAATCGGATCACGCGACAAAAGGTATTCTTCTTTTTAGTCTCGCTTCCGCTGCGTGTACTACGGTATTTTTCCCTACAATTGGTATCAAAGCCAGGTTGAACCCTTTTAATTAATTAACGTATATATACGTGAATCTATTTCTTTTTATTGTGATTATGCATGTTTCGAAAGAGATGGCACTCTAGGTATTCGCATATATAATTACATGTGTATGTATGGATTTATATATATGTTTATGTGGATTGTTATTGCTCGATTTTGGTCCTAGATTTTCAATGTAATTTTGGTTTCAGAATTGTAACAAGGGTGGTCTATCATCACCATAATTCCTTCTTGGTAGTTGCTAGGTTTTATTTTTTTATTTATTTTAAGTGCAGTATTTTTACTGCAGTTTTTTTATTTTTTGTTCAGTTTTTTTTTTTTTTGTAAAAAGTACTGCAGTAATTAATTAAAAAAATAAAAATAAAACATTCTGCAGTATTTATGTTTAAATAAAGTTGTAATATGTTCTACATCGAAGAATCGAAGACGTGAAGCAACCGGAACCAAGAACGAGCACCGTGCGCACCCTAGGAGTGGATTGGGCTGCGCATGGCAAGCCCATTACATGGTGGGCTGCGCACGGCAGCCTTGTGTTGCCTTATGGGCTGCGCATGGCAGCTCCTTTTTGTGGGGTTGTGGGCTGTGCAAGCCCAAGGGAGGAGGCCGAAGGATGAGCGTATGGTTGATGGGCCACTTGAAGATCTTGTATTCCTAAACAATTGTAATTTACTTGTTTTTCTAGGATGGGCCAAAATTGTTGCTATTTAATTTTTACTTAAATATTACAATATTTTTTATTGTATGATAATATGACATATAGAATAGGAGTGCCACTCATATATCTCTTTTGGTATGAACATGCATTGAATGATTTAGGTATCTAAATTGGCATCTAGATAACTTGGTAAATCATTCTATGGGATTTAATCACACGCCTTAAATAATTGAGTGGGAGAAGGTGTTTTTGTAACACCTATGGCCTCCAAGGTTAGTTGAGCTTAATTATTTATTGGTAATCCCCCCAAGGGGCGTCCATGAATGGAATTTAGCAATATACTTCCTTACAAGGATAGACTAGACAATGGACTCAAACGAGATCTACTCCCCAAGGAGGGATTTTCGTGAGAGAAAATTGAGGGTCGATATCTTGGTAACACACTCAATGTAATTTTATTGATATCCTCCCAAGAGTTCTTGTCAGTAAAATTGCAAGGCTAAAATTGAAAATGCTGGTTGTTATGTTAACAATTAGGTGGGGCCTAGTCTAACTAGTAAATGGTGCGAACTCCCAAAGGAGGCGTAACATTTATGGGTGTTGGATCACCGTTGAATTTTTATGATTGAGTTATTTATTTAATTCAAGATAAATATTTAAAGTGCTTTATAATGATTATTTACTTATATATGTTTTGTTTTTATTCAGAAATCATGACCCCATCACTTATGAACATCCTGAAAGATAACACTTTAACTGGAGATAATTATGTAACATGGAAAAGGAAAATTGGGTTGTTGCTGCAAAATGAAAAACATAAGTTTGTTCTAACTACTCCTAAACCACATGCTCCTAATAATGAATCTAGTATAATGCAAAGAGATGAGTATGAGCAGTGGAAGACTTCAGATGATATGGCCAAATGTTATATTATGGCCACTATCTCCGACGTGTTGCAACAGCAGCATGAAGGAATGGAGTCTGCTGCTGATATAATGATATCTCTAGAGGAGATGTTTGCTATGAAATCTAGGACGACTAAGAGAGAGGTAGTGACTGCTTTTATGAATCTTAGGATGAAACCTGGACAGGCTATGAAGGATCACATGATGAAAGTCATAGCACATCTCAACATTGCTGAACTGCATGGCGCTGAGATAGATGGTGAGACAAAAATTGATATGGTTGTCAATTCATTGTCAGATTCCTTTGATCAGTTCAAATTGGACTACACTTTGAACAAAAAGGAATACACCTTACAAGGCCTGATGCAAGATGTTCAAAGTGCTGAAAAGATCCTTGTGAAAAGCAAAGGTCAAGAGATTCATATGGTTGGTAAAGTTGCTACTGTTAAGACCCGTCAGAAGGTCAAGAAACAATATAAGAAAAAGTAACTTGGGCCTACGAAGAAGGAGACCAAGAAAGTAACCAAGATCAAAGGGAAATGCTTCCTTTGTGGTGAAAAGGGACATTGGAAAAGAAATTGCCCAATGTAAGGATTCCCATTATTGATTGGCTTATTTCGTGGACAAACCACAAGTTGGGGTTTGAATTGTAAGGGTAGATTAGGTGATTGAAGACCAACATCAAAGGCCATATTCAAGACCTCATGGTGACAAGCACTCAAAGGTATATTTCTTGTGCTTAGTTTTCTTTGAAGAGATTTAGAAGCGCACACACACTTAGCATACTTGCATATGTGTGCATACTCTTCACATGTCACATTCACACTAGCACTTTGATTGATTATATCTTGTTGTGTGTTTGTTTGTGTCGTGTAATTCGTTTCCCGAATATGTTCGGAAACGTCCGCGCTTGCACGATAATGTGCTTGGTTTTGCGCGAAGACTGCACATGGAGAATGCCCTTGGCTTCTCCTTGGTTTCACCAATTTTGGTGAATCGACGGTTACGATCGGCGGTCAGGCCGCCGAATCGAAACCGCCGAATTAGACCTGATGTATTTATTATTCTCGGGTCTGATTCTACGGTTTAATCGGCGGCCAGGCCGCCGATCGAAACCGCAGATTTAGATATTTTTAGGTCGGTTTCTTTTTGGGTTTTGATCGGTGGTTTCGCTGACCGCCGAATCTGGTCGCCGAATGATCCCCTGCTTCTCGGGTTCAATTCGGCGGTTACGTTCTGCGGCCACGACCGCAGAATGAAACCGTCGATCGGTGATTTCAAGGGCATTTTGGTCTTTTCACTTGCCCTGTTCTTGATGCCTATAAATATCATACTTTCTCATATCTCTAACTTAGTTCTCTGACTCCAAAAGAACCCTAAACTTGAAAGAGAGATATTTGAGAGAAAATCAAATCAAGAACTCATTTTTACACACTCAAAACCTTTCTCATATGCATCTAAATATCATCTAGCATTTTCTAGCTTAGTTAGGATGCTTGCTTGCATAGGTTTTGGTCAACACACTTCCTTTGGTATGTTCTTCACTAATCTCATCTAAGTTTAGTGTTTTATTTATCAAAGAAATCTCTTATATTATTTGTATGCTCTTAGAATATATTCTAGATACAAAATAGAGATTGTTGTGTTGATATGTTTGTGTGATGTATTGTGATAGCAACATCTAGGATATTTTATCTATGATTTGCTAAGCTTTATGACATGTCATTTAGCTATTGACATCTAGGATTGCATTAATTGTTATCTAATCATCCTAGATAAGCATCTAAGGTTACCTAGCTTTATTTGCTCATTGAATATCATCATATATTCACATAGGTTGTAATCTCTTCATTGAGAAGTAAGTCTTGCGTGTAGCTTCCGGGATTAGGTTGCTTAGATCGCAAGCAATTGAAGTCTTGTTGTGATAGGCCGGGATTAGGCCGTACACCGGGATTAGGTGGTCACACAAGCAATTGGACTAGGTCCACTTATACCGGGATTAGGTAGGTGTGTTGATTATTGATCGGGATTAGGTTGTAATCATTACACACTTAGTGGATTCGAGGTTCGAGTGTGGCGCACTATACAGCCCGTGGTTTTTCCCGTGAGGGTTTCCACGTAAATATCAAGTGTCATTTATAATTCCGCACCATATTACACTTGTTATTGTTTTGACTAGATTGGGGTATTTTCGTAATATTGACTTAACCCGAAAATTGGGTAATATCGTAAAAATCTATTCACCCCCCCTCTAGATTATTATTGTACACACCGAGTTATTTGTTTCAATTGGTATCAGAGCGGGTTCCTAGATATACTTAGGTGATCCTAGCTCATTTTTGGTGTGTTTTGCATTGTGTGTGATTTTTTTTTTGATTTATTCATACATTTTTGCATTCATCTCATTTGCATTCATCCAAACACTATGAGTGATATTGGGATGAGCAAAGAGGGAGCGTCGAGCGTGAGGCCACCATTGCTCACCGGCGATAATTACTCCTCATGGAAGGGGAAGATGGAGGCGTACTTATGCCAAATCCATGATAGGGCATGGATGGCGGTTGAAGACAGATACGCACCTCCTATGATGACTCCCACAGGTGGTGGAGAAGAAGTTCTCAAGCCAAAGGCTCAATGGACTAATGAAGAGTTTGAGACTTCTAAGTGGAATAGGAAGGCAATGCATGCCATCCTATGTGCCATGGATGAGAACCAGTATAAGTTGGTTCAAATTACTAGGATCGCCAAAGAGGCGTGGGAAATCCTAGAGACGGCTCATGAAGGAACCGAAGTGGTCAAGGATTCAAAACTACAAGTCCTCCAAACTAGTTTTGAGACCATTAGGATGGAAGAGCATGAGCACTTCAATGACTTCCAAGTGAAGTTGATGGACATTGTGAATCAAAGTCATCAACTAGGAGACCCATATTCGGATAGGAGAATCAAGCAGAAGATTATGAGATCTCTCCCCGAAAGGTTCGAATCAAAAGTGACGGCTTTAGAAGAGAATGATGGGTACAAGGATATGAAGCCGAGTGAAGTCATTGGAAGACTTTTAGCCTATGAATCAAGAAAGGCTATCACTTCACCTCCTAAGAAGAAAAAGAATCTAGCCTTGAAAACTTCCAAGGTGGAAAAGGAGGAGGATGACTCAAATGAAGATATGGCACTCATTGTCAAGGGATTCAAGAAGTTCTTGAATCTACAAAAGAGTGGTTATGGCTCAAAAAGGGATAACTTCAAGAAGAAGAAGATCACTATCAAGAATGTCAAGCCAAACCATGAGATATCTTCAAGAGAGGAAGATTCAATGCTACGAATGTGGAGGATTCGGGCATATCTCCCTCGATTGTGCTAACTTGAGGGATGGAAGAGAAGGAAAGGAAATGGATGCCACTTCAAATGACTCCTTAAGTGATGATGAAGAAGTTGTGGCTAAACATTTGGCTCTTGCTAGCTCTCACAAGCGGGACAACAAAGTGAAAATTGTTGAAGAAAGTCCCACGAGCTTGAATGATTGTGAGAATAATTATTTTGCCTTTCCGATCTTCTACAATGAAGAAGAGAATGAGAGTCAAGAAGCTGTTGACTCTAGTGAAGATAACTCTTCATCTAACTCCATATATGGATATGTGGAGAAAAAGGTTCTAGAAGAATTTCTCATTGAGTTTAAGGACATAGAAAAGAAGACCAAGGAAAAGACTCAAAGATTGAGAGAAGAGAATCTAGACCTTTTAGCTCATAATGACCACTTATATGAACAAGTGGAAAGATCCAAGAAGATTGAAGACAAGCTAAGAGATGAGCTAGCTTTGTCTAAGAGGAATGAAGAGGGGTTGAAGAGGGAGCTTGATGAAGCCAAAGAGTCATTGACTAGGATGGCCACAAGCACCAAGAAGCTTGACAACATGCTTGGTGTTGGAAAGAGCCCTTATGATAAAAGAGGTCTTGGATTTGAAGATAGTGAGGAGTCCTCCACTCCCAACAAGACCGTATTTGTCAAGAGCTTAGGTAACAAAGAGACTTCACACGTGCAAACTCCTAGGAAGAAGATTGATCTAGGACAATGCTCTCATAGTGCTCAAGTGAAGGTAGCTTCAAGAAGACAACCTCAAGCTCAAAAAGTTCCTCTTACTAACTTCCCTCAAGCTCAAATTCATCAAGGGAAGAGACCAATCATGCAAAATCAACCGAGGAAGCAATCAAGTCTTGGTCAACAACAAATAAGGAGAAATCCTATCCAACTACCAAGACAACCACAAAGACATGGGAAGGCTCCTATGCATGCACAAGGACATGGTATGATTCCTAACTTTATCCCTACATGTCATCATTGTGGTATTGATGGTCATATTAGACCAAATTGCTTTCACTACATTAGAATGTGTAGAATTAGAAGCATGATTGAGAAAAAGAAGGCTAGAGCTAGAATGCATGCTCATAGGAAAAATGAGAACCATTTACATGATCCTATGACTTCTAGAACTCTAGAACCTTTGTCCACTAGGAAGAAAAATATATCACCTAGGTAGATAAGAAAAGATGAACCCGCTTGCTACGAGACAAATATGTCTCACATAGGTTCAACCGAGTCCAATGGACTTGGTAGGTCCATAGGACCTCATGACCTTCATTGTTGAAGGGTGGTTGTTGACCCCATATGGGGAACTCAAGCAAAGAGAGCTTTTTGCATTCTTGATGCATGCAAAATATTTTTAAGATCTTATGCTTCTTTGTTGATTGCTTGAGTAAGCTTGGTTGCACATATGTATATATGTTTTCTATTCAATAAGTGTAAACCTTGCTTTGTTTTCAATCCATGTCATATTTATGTTCAAACATGCATTTTTGGACTAGGAAATTAACATAGGAAGTATGATTTGAATGACCTATAGTTATTTCCATGACATGATGATTCTTAATAACATGCTAAATGCCATATGAAAAGCATGAAATTCAAATGACATGCTCAAATGAAAAAGCATGAATTGATGATTGCATAATTCTTAAATGCAAAACTTGTGTGAAAAAGCTTATGAGACTCAAATTGATTAAAGGATCTTGTATCCGGTCAAAGGATTTTAAAATCCAATTGTCTCTCTTTCTTTATTTGTTGAACATGGTTACTATCATACGGGTTTCATATCCGGAAAAATCAAATAGGGTGCAAAGTCGCTCATGCCATGTTTCGCTTATAAAGTTGGATATAGTTGTTATTAAAAATAAAAATCAATAAATTCTCTATATCTTTGCTTCTCTCATGACATTGGTGAAATTGGTTTGAATTCTTATTAGAAACCTTTGTCATTTGCTTTGCCAAATACCATTGTATTTTGGACTTGAATGCTACATGTCTTGTATGCAAAGCATTTTATTGATTCACACATTTTAATCAAAATAAATCTCCTTGTTTCTCTTCAATTAATTGATTAGCATAATGTGGCTTATTTGACTATGCAAATATCTTGTATGCGACTACATCTCTTTGCCTTAAGTGACCTTGTTGGGGACTACTCCTTTGCCTATATCATGACAAAAAGGGGGAGTAGAATGTGGTGAGGGGAGATGCTAAATTGTTGTAGCAATTGTGCATATTGGAGAGAGTACATATTGAGGGGGAGTAACCCATTGAGGGGGAGCATTGCATACTCATACATTGCATGATGTTGTGCTTAAATTCTTAATATGCAAATGCTTGTTTTACTTCCACTTGATCATCTCACATACACTTGCTTTGGAAGTGTAATCTAATTGTTTTGAAGGTTTGGTAATTCTACAAGAGATTGAAGACTTGAAGTTTTATTTTCTTATCTCTTTGTACTTTGTAATGTAGAATATCCCGTAGCTTCAATTATATTGTGAGGATCAATGTGAGAGGTGGTTTTGTCACGAAATAGCCAAAGGGGGAGATTGTAAGGATTCCCATTATTGATTGGCTTATTTCTTGGACAAACCACAAGTTGGGGTTTGAATTGTAAGGGTAGATTAGGTGATTGAAGACCAACATCAAAGGCCATATTCAAGACCTCATGGTGACAAGCACTCAAAGGTATATTTCTTGTGCTTAGTTTTCTTTGAAGAGATTTAGAAGCACACACACACTTAGCATACTTGCATATGTGTGCATACTCTTCACATGTCACATTCACACTAGCACTTTGATTGATTATATCTTGTTGTGTGTTTGTTTGTGTCGTGTAATTCGTTTCCCGAATATGTTCGGAAACGTCCGCGCTTGCACGATAATGTGCTTGGTTTTGCGCGAAGACCGCACATGGAGAATGCCCTTGGCTTCTCCTTGGTTTCACCAATTTTGGTGAATCGGCGGTTACGATCGGCGGTCAGGCCGCCGAATCGAAACCGCCGAATTAGACCTGATGCATTTATTATTCTCGGGTCTGATTCTGCGGTTTAATCGGCGGCCAGGCCGCCGAATGAAACCGCAGATTTAGATATTTTTAGGTCGGTTTCTTTTTGGGTTTTGATCGGCGGTTTCGCTGACCGCCGAATCTGGTCGCCGAATGATCCCCTGCTTCTCGGGTTCAATTCGGCGGTTACGTTCTGCGGCCACGACCGCAGAATGAAACCGCCGATCGGTGATTTCAAGGGCATTTTGGTCTTTTCACTTGCCCTGTTCTTGATGCCTATAAATATCATACTTTCTCATATCTCTAACTTATTTCTCTGACTCCAAAAGAACCCTAAACTTGAAAGAGAGATATTTGAGAGAAAATCAAATCAAGAACTCATTTTTACACACTCAAAACCTTTCTCATATGCATCTAAATATCATCTAGCATTTTCTAGCTTAGTTAGGATGCTTGCTTGCATATGTTTTGGTCAACACACTTCCTTTGGTATGTTCTTCACTAATCTCATCTAAGTTTAGTGTTTTATTTATCAAAGAAATCTCTTATATTATTTGTATGCTCTTAGAATATATTCTAGATACAAAATAGAGATTGTTGTGTTGATATGTTTGTGTGATGTATTGTGATAGCAACATCTAGGATATTTTATCTATGATTTGCTAAGCTTTATGACATGTCATTTAGCTATTGACATCTAGGATTGTATTAATTGTTATCTAATCATCCTAGATAAGCATCTAAGGTTACCTAGCTTTATTTGCTCATTGAATATCATCATATATTCACATAGGTTGTAATCTCTTCATTGAGAAGTAAGTCTTGCGTGTAGCTTCCGGGATTAGGTTGCTTAGATCGCAAGCAATTGAAGTCTTGTTGTGATAGGCCGGGATTAGGCCGTACACCGGGATTAGGTGGTCACACAAGCAATTGGACTAGGTCCACTTATACCGGGATTAGGTAGGTGTGTTGATTATTGATCGGGATTAGGTTGTAATCATTACACACTTAGTGGATTCGAGGTTCGAGTGTGGCGCACTATACAGCCCGTGGTTTTTCCCGTGAGGGTTTCCACGTAAATATCAAGTGTCATTTATAATTCCGCACCATATTACACTTGTTATTGTTTTGACTAGATTGGGGTATTTTCGTAATATTGACTTAACGCGAAAATTGGGTAATATCGTAAAAATCTATTCACCCCCCCTCTAGATTATTATTGTACACACCGAGTTATTTGTTTCACCCAAAGTCCCAGAACAAGAAGGAAGAAGGTAATGTGAATTATCTGGAAACATGTTTTTTGGCAGATTCTATATATTCTTGGATCATAGACTCTGGAGCCACTAATCATGTTTGTTATTCCTTGCAGGGGTTCCAAGAAAGGAGAAGGCTGAGTAAGAATAAAATCAATTTGCGCTTGGGCAACGGAACGTTAGTGTCTGCAAGTGCAGTGGGAGATATTAGAGTTTATTTGGATTCTAGAAGGCATTTAGATTTGATAAACGTTTATTATGTACCTCAATTCAAGAGGAATTTAATTTCAGTTTCTTGTTTGAATAAATTTGGATATTCGGTTACTTTTAATAAAGTTTTTATTATTAGTAATGAAACAAATAACACGGTGTGTTCTAATATTAATCTAGAGGGGGGTGAATAGATTTTACCAAATTTACCCAATTTTCGTGATTAGTCAAATTACGAAAATGCCCCAAACTAGTCAAAAACAATAACAAGTGTAATATGATGCGGAATTATAAAAGACACTTGATATTTACGTGGAAACCCTCACGGGAAAAACCACGGGCTGTATAGTGCGCCACACTCGAACCTCGAATCCACTAAATGTGAAATGATTACAACCTAATCCTGATCAATAATCAACACACCTACCTAATCCCGGTATAAGTGGACCTAGTCCAATTGCTTGCAATCTAAGCAACCTAATCCCGGAAGCTACATGCAGGACTTACTTCTCAATGAAGAGATTACAACCTATGTGAATATAAAATGATATTCAATGAGCAAATAAAGCTAGGTAACCTTAGATGCTTATCTAGGATGATTAGATAACAATAAATGCAATCCTAGATGTCAATGGCTAAATGACATGTCATAAAGCTTAGCAAATCATAGATAAAAATAACCTAGATGTTGCTATCAAAATACATCACTCAAACATGTCAACACAACAATCTCTATCTTGTATCTAGAATATATTCTAAGAGCATACAAATAATATAAGAGATTTCTTTGATAAATAAAACACTAAGCTTAGATGAGATTAGTGAAGAACATACCAAAGCAAGTGTGTTGAGCAAAACCCATGCAAGCAAGCATCCTAACTATGCTAGAAAATGCTAGATGATCTTTTGATGCATATGAGAATGGTTTTGTGTGTATAAAAATGAGTTCTTGATTTCTTTTCTCTCAAGTTTCTCTTTTTGAACTTTAGGGTTCTTTAGAATCAGAGAACTTAGTTAGAGAAATGAGAAAGTATGATATATACAGTCATTAAGAACAAGGCATGTGAAAAGACAAGATTGCCCCTGAAAACGCTCAAACTGCGGTTTCATTCTGCGGTCGGGGCCGCAGAATTGAACCCGAGAAAGAAACCGACCTAAAATATATAATTCGGCAGTTTCATTTGGCGGCTAGACCGCCGATAATAACCACAGAATTCATCCCGAGAACAGGGGAGAAAACGGCGGTTTCATTCGGCGGTTTCGAAACCGCCGAGTAAACCGCAGAACACAACCCGAGAATAATAAATGCATCAGGTATGAAACGGCGGTTTCAAATCGACGGCCAGACCGCCGATCTAACCGCAGAATCAGACCAGAGACCTCTGGTCCAAAACGGCGGTTTCATTCGGCGGCCAGGGCCGCCGATTAAACCGCCGATTCACCAAAAGTGGTGAATCCAAGGAGAAAGCCAAGGCTATCACCAAGAGCGGTCTTCGCGCAAAACCAAGCACATAATCGTGCAAGCGCGGACGTTTCCAAACATATTCGGGAAACGAATTACACGACACAAACAAACACACAACAAGATATAATCAAACAAAGTGCAAGTGTGTAATGTGACATGTGAAGAGTATGCACACAAATGCGAGTATGCTAAGTGTGTGTGTGCTTCTAGATCTCTTCAAAGAAAACTAAGCACAAGTAATATACCTTTGAGTGCTTGTCACCTTGAGGTCTTGAATAGGGCCTTTGATGTTGGTCTTCCATCACCTAATCTACCCTTACAATTCAAACCCCAACTTGTGGTTTGTTCACGAAATAAGCCAATCAACAATGGGAATCCTTACAATCTCCCCCTTTGGCTATTTCGTGACAAAACCACCACTCACATCCTCACTAGATAATTGAAGCTACGGGAAATTCTACATTACAAAGTACAAAGAGATAAGAAAATAAAACTTCAAGTCTTCAATCTCTTGTAAAATTACCAAACCTTCAAAACAATTAGATTACACTTCCAAGCAAGTGTATGTGAGTTGATCAAATGAAAATAAAACAAGCATTTGCATATTAAACATTTAAACACAACATCATGTAATGAATGAGTATGCAATGCTCCCCCTAAATGGTTTACTCCCCCTCAATATGAAATCTCCCCAAATGCACATTTAAACACCCCTTTACCAAATCCTATACCACATCCTACTCCCCCTTTTCGTTATGATATAGGCAAAGGAGTAATCCCTAACCGGGTCACTCATAGCAAAGAGAGATAGAAGCATACAAGATAATGCATAGTCAAATAAGCCACTTTATGCACTCAATTAATTGGAGAGAATCAAGGAGATTTATTTTGTGAAAATGTGTGAAATAAAAATGCTTTGCATACAAGACATGTTGCATTCAAGTCAAAAATACAATGGTATTTGGCAAAGCAAATGACAAAGGTTTCAAATAGAATTCAAACCAATTTTACCATTTGTCATGAGAGAGGCAAAGATACAGAGAATTTATTGATTTTGATTTTTAACAACAACTATATCCAACTTTATAAGCGAAACATGGCATGAGCGACTTTGCACCCTATTTGATTTTTCCGGGTATGAAACCCGTATGATAGTAACCATGTTCAACAAATAAAGAAAGAGAGACATTTGGATCGAAACATCCTTTGAATGGATACATGATCCTTTATCAATTTTAGTCTCACTAGCTTTTTCACACAATGTTTTGCATTTAAAAATATGCAATCATCAATTCATGCTTTTCCAATTTAGCATGGCATTTGAATTTCATGCTTTTCAAGTTCATTAGCATGTCAATTTAGAATCATCATGTCATGGAAATAACTATAGGTCATTCAAATCATAATTCCTATGAAAATTTCCTAGTCCAAAAATGCATGTTTGAACATAAATATGACATGGATTGAAAACAAAGCAAGGTTCACACTTATTGAGATAAGAGCATATATACACATGTCCAACCAAGCTTACTTCAAGCAATTAAAAGAGAAGCACAAGATCTTTCAAATATTTTGCATGCATCTAGTATACAAAAAGCTCTCTTTGCTTGAGTTCCCCTTATGGGGTCAATCACAAAAACACATCACTCCACAAGACATATCCCAATAGATCTACTAAGAGTATCGAGTAGCATCTAGAGGTTTTGTAAACAAGTCCACTAGTTGATCATTTGTACCTACATGCTCAAGTACAATGCATTTATTTTCAACTAGTTCTCTAATGAAATGATGACGGATGTCAATATGCTTAGTTCTAGAGTGTTGAACCGGATTCTTGGAAATATTAATAGCACTCATGTTATCACAAAAGAGAGTGAGTGTACCTTGGTTGAATCCGTAGTCTACTAGCATTTGCTTCATCCATAGGAGTTGTGTGCATCCACTCCCCGCGGCTATGTATTCGGCCTCCGCCGTGGACAAGGAAATTGAGTTTTGCTTCTTGGAAAACCAAGAAACAAGATTGTTTCCAAGGAAAACGCAACCGCCCGATGTGCTTTTCCTATCATCACAATTTCCCGCACAATCCGCATCACTAAAGCCTACAAGACTAGCATTAGTGTCAAACGAGTACCAAATCCCATAATTAGAAGTCCCATTCACATATCGAATGATTCTCTTGACGGAAGAGAGATGGGACTCCTTGGGATCAGATTGGTACCTAGCACACACACACACCCACACTAAAGGATATATCGGGCCTACTTGCGGTCAAATAAAGCAAGCTTTCTATCATGGCCCTATATAGTGTTTGTTCCACACTTTTACCACTAGCATCTTTGCTTAGCTTCAAACTGGTACTCATGGGTGTATCACAATGCTTGACTTTTTCAAGACCAAACCTTTTCACTAGGTTTTTGGCATATTTGGCTTAGGTTATGAAGATCCCATCATTCATTTGCCTAATTTGCAAACCTAGGAAGTAACTAAGCTCACCAACAAGACTCATCTCAAATTCATGAGACATAACATCAACAAATTGTTGGACTTTGATGTTGTTGGTGGAGCCAAACACTATATCATCAACATATATTTGAGCTATAAAAAGCTCATCGTTGTCTTTCTTGATGAATAGTGTCTTGTCAACACTACCTCTTGTGTAGTCATTGTTAGTGTTGACAAGAAATTGAGTGAGGCACTAATACCAAGCCTTCGGTGCTTGTTTCAACCCATAAAGAGCCTTCTTGAGGCGATAGACATGATTGGGGTGGTGTGCATCCACAAACCCCTTGGGTTGCTCAACAAACACTTCCTCTTGCAAGAAGCCGTTGAGGAAGGCACTCTTTACGTCCATTTGGTGCAATTTGAACTTGTGCACACAAGAGATGGACAAGAGAAGCCTAATGGACTCTAAGCGGGCAACGGGAACAAAAGTCTCCTCAAAATCGATACCCTCAATTTGAGAGTACCCTTGTGCAACAAGTCTTGCCTTGTTACGCACTATGTTGCCATCCTCATCGGATTTGTTCCTATATATCAACTTTGTGCCTATGACATTTGTGGTCTTAGGCCTAGGAACTAGAGTCCAAACCTCATTCCTTTCGAATTGGTTTAGCTCTTCTTGCATGGCAAGAACCCAAAACTCATCATTTAAAGCTTCATCAATCTTTTTGGGTTCTATTTTAGAGGTGTAGCAAGTGAAGCTAATTAGATTAGCTATTTGCCTTCTAGTCCTAACGCCCTCATTCACATCTCCAATAACATCCTCTTTGTTATGGAGTCTTCTAACCCATGGAGCGGGTTCATTAGAGTCCAAGTTAGGAACTCTATCAATAGGTTGTGTGTCATTATCAACAACATTGGACGTCCCCACATTAGGAGTCACATCAACCTTCTCCAAAGGAGAGTCATTACTAAAAATTACCTCCTCCTCATGATTACTAGACTTGAGTCTTTCATCATCAAATACGACATTGGATGATTCCATGACACTTATGTTAGGATTATGCTCAATAGCAAGAGTGTAATATTGTAATTAACAATCTTTTTCATATTAATAAAGTGATTTCTGGTTTAAACAAATCTTATAGCATTTATAGTTTAATATTATAATTGTCAAAGTAAATAATCATAAGGTCTAAAGACTATGAGAAAAGAAGAATTGTTCGTACATCTGGATATGTATGTGGTAGACACAATTCTTTAGTTAGTCTTGAATATTGTTCACAACTTAAGTTAAAGGTTGGGCACCTTTATCTTGCTAAAGTTGTAGAATTCTTTTGCTAACATTTAAGTGGGATCAAATGAGATATGATGAGTCTAAAATCATCGGAGTGTCTTCGAGCAAAAGAATCTAGTGCACTGGGTGCATTGAACTGGATCACAATGAAATACTTTATCTATAACCGTCAGTAGATAAAAGTCATTTCATTATCAGGACAATCGGAGAGTCTATCTTAATCCTGAGATAAATGATGGACTTATGGTTGCAAGTGATATCATTTGAGTTATCAATGAGTACGATTATATCGCATAATCTATCCTCGATAGTTTGGTGATATTCATTTGTTAATCGATAGAGGACTTCATTTATAGATATGGACATCGTGGCTCCATTTATCAAATGAGAGTATAATATCATCATGTGGATGTTTTGAGGTAATTGGATATTAAATCTCAACGTTGAGTTTTCGATAGTGTCTATTGAAAACATGGCTTCTGGACAAGTCAAAATATCCAAGTTCAAAACGTGGTCATATGAGTAAATATGGTAACTTGGAGAGTTATAGGCGGTCTATGAACTCTTGGTGATTACTGATATTAATCACGAGAATACACTATCTCCAACATGATTGTCTAGGGTATGAATGAGGAAACATCTTCCTTTTCTGTCTTTATTTAAGAGTTCAATTTTAGCTCTTTAGTGGAATGAGTTAAAATTAATGGATCGGACCTAAGTGAATCATTTGCTGATTGTGATTAGGTTATGTCTATTGAAGCTTAAATTTAGATAGCCTGCCAAGATCCCCAATCCACACGGACTTGCATGGATCACTTGATATATTCTACCGGACCAATTTAAGGGTCCATCTAGAATTGCATTTAATATATTAAGAATATAATTTGCACATTATTTATGTAATGGGCTGCTCAATTATATTTATATATTAATGAATGACATGTGGGCTTGTTTCTTTTAGTAAGAATGGGTCTAGTTCACATGTTGGCTTTTTATTTAAAGTCCAATGGATTAAATGAAATAAGAAAATAATATATAGCCCATTTATTTTAAGTGGGGCGGCAAAGGTGAATTAATTAACCTAATATATTATTTTGTTTCATTGTTTAATTAAATAAGAATTAATTAATTTATTAATTAATTGTTTAATTAAGAAACAAATCTTTTCTGATTAGGAAATATGATTCCTAAAGGTATACTATTGGTAGTAGTATACTTAAATTAAAAGACTTGTTTGACAAGAAAATAAATAATTAATTTTATTTATTTAATCAAATAAGAAGTCTTTTTATTTAGTCAAATAAAAGAATAAAAGATTTATGAGTTGGATTAGGGTTTGGGAGTCTTAAACTAAATAGGAATTAGGGTGCAATAGAAACTCCTTTTTAGCTTGAGTATTGCGGCAACCCTAGTCCCTTTTAGGTTATTATTTTCGGCCACCCTAATAGAAAGAGAGAAAGAAAATTTTGCCACCTATATATGTGGACTTATAGAATTCGGCCACTTTAGGGTTTTTGGTGTGCTTAATTCTATTTTCTTCTTCTTCTCAATTCATAGAAAGATAACTTTTATTCTACTAAAACAAAAAGAGACATAGATTATTCTTTGATGGTATACTATTTGCTTATTCATCAATAAGCTTGTGTATACAACATCGATCGAGGTTCACGCGAGTTTCGATCATAAGATTGAGAACTCAAAAGTGACCGGAATAATCTTAGTGTTCTTTTGATTGTTTTTGTGACTAACAAAGAAGAGAAAAGTTTGTTTTATCCAATCACAGGCTTGCAATTCAAAGAAAAGGGAGACCACGCTCCTAGGTGATCCACGTTCGTGCTAGGATTGAAGATCTTGCGGATTACCATCGACGTAAGTCAATCGGATCACGCGACAAAAGGTATTCTTCTTTTGTTAGATAAAATATATCTTTAATTGATTAAAAGGGTTTAAGGTTCATAGAAGGAAAATTTTTTAAAAGCTACTAAACCTATTTTTTTTAGTCTCGCTTCCGATGCGTGTACTTTACGGTATATTTTTCCCTACAACTTAGAGTTTTCTTATTGAACACTCTACAGGCTCTACTATTTAAGGCATAGCCAATAAAGATACCCTCATCACTCTTGGCATCAAATTTGCCAAGTTGATCTCGGTCATTTAAAATATAGCATTTGCTTCCAAATGTGTGGAAGTAGCTAGCATTTGGCCTTTTGCCTTTCCATAACTCATAGGAGGTGATTGCTTTATTTCTACACAAAATGTAGCCCCTTTTCCGTATCCTTTTGTGTATGGTTCTTGGGTAAAACCGGGTTTTTAATTGTTTCATTTGAGGTTTTTGTAGGTTTTTCTGATAGCAGGGGTGTTTTGGCTCTAGCTGGAGAACTTTGGGCAATTAGCGCAAATATGGAAAGTCTAGGGGCTTGGATCAGAGCGCCGCGGTTGAAGCGCCGCGGTTGGTGCACAAGCGGCAAGGAGGCGACAGAGATCCTCCAAAGTTGCCACGCATGAAGTGTCGCGGTCGTGCAACAGCGACAAAGTGGCGACAGAAATCTCTCAAGCTTGCCGCGGTCCAAGTGTCGCGGTTGGTAGACCGCGGCAGAGGCGCGACAGAAACTTCATTTGCCTGCCGCGGTCGATCTGCTGCGGTTGTCCAACCGTGAAAATGGCAACCGCGGCAGAGCGTCCCTTCGTATTCCAGAGGGCATTTTGGTCATTTTTGGGCCTCCTATAAGTACCCCTTCTAGGTCATTTCAGAACCAGACCTCCCCAGCTCGAATTATTACAGTAAGTTTCCATCTTGGCTCTTTCCTACACACATCACCAACCCATCCCTCACAACCCACCAAAATCCCTCCTTTCCCTAAGATCCAAACACACCAATCCCACCTCTTTTCCATAGCCGTCATCACTTCATCTTTTGAGCAAGAAGAAGGATAGAAAGAGAAGAAGATCTAAAGAAGAAGAAGCTTTCCATATAGTTTTTTCTAGACTCTTTCTCTTTTATTCTTTATTGTAGCCATGTACTTCTTATTTCACATATATTGTATGGTTACTAGTTGTAATATGATGAGCTAAACTCATAGTGCTAGGATTTGATGAAACCCCACCTTTGACTATACATTTAAATGAATTGATTCTTGTTTATCCCTTATGTGCAAGATTGTTGTTTGTATGGGTATTTTAATGTTCTTAATGCTTTTCAATTGATTAATCTCCTCTTGAATGACTTTTGTGGTATGTTATGCACTAACCGGAGACGCATGCCACGTGTTCGATAAAATGCTCCCCTATGCATGCTTAGAAAAGTAGACCTACTTAGGCTAGCGTATAGGACTTGTTTAGTACACCAAAGTCCGTAATGAACTCATTCGTACATTCCGGGTAATCGAAGGATAAGCTTGGGTATGTTTTGAGTGTGACTCACTCTACTTGACCAAGATTGTGGGTCAATATAAGGGTGCACGAGTATATGAATTGCATGAGTATGTTTGGGGTTATACAATCGAGTCTAACTAGAAAGTCAATCTAAGGGTGGGGTGTAGTCAAGTCCTAGCATATTTCTCTCCATTAATACATTCATGTTTTATTTTAAGTTTTTCATTTCATTGCTTTAGTATTAGCCTTAAATCAAGATAGTTTACTTTGTTTGTTTTGAACTACCATCATTATTGATTGTTTGAATAGCAAATGGACTAATCAATTTCGGTAATCGATCACTCGATTCCTTGGGAACGAACATTACTTTCTGTTGTGCTACTCTCCGACCTCGTTCTATTTCGAGTGTCACTTGAGTGATAGTCATTTAAAATGTAGCATTTGCTTCCAAATGTGTGGAAGTAGCTAACATTTGGCCTTTTGCCTTTCCATAACTCATAGGAGGTATTCCTAGTACCGGGCCTTAGGAAAACTCTATTTCCTATATAGCAAGCCGTGTTGACGGCTTCGGCCCATAGATTCCTAGGCACATTGTTGCTAAGCAACATCACACGGGCCATCTCTTGAAGGACCCTATTTTTCCTCTCAACAACTCCATTTTGTTGAGGTGTCCTAGGAGCCGAAAACTCATGGGAGATACCTATACTATCACAATAGGTTTCAAATGAAGCATTCTCAAATTCCCTCCCATGATCACTTCTTATCCGTTTTATGCTTTTAATGTTAGAATTCATTTCATTTTGAAGTTTAGTACAAAGCATTTTAAACTTATCAAAAGTTTCAGATTTTTCTCTAAGAAAATATGTCCATGTGAACCTAGAGAAATCATCTACACAAACAAAAATGTATCTCTTTCCACCCAAGCTCTCGGTTTGCATAGGACCCATAAGATCCATGTGGAGAAGCTCTAGGGGCTCCTTGGTGGAGAGATACTTGCCCTTTTTGTGCATGCCTTTAGTTTGTTTTCCTTGTTGACAAGGTCCACAAATACCATTGGCTTTCTTCCCAAGCTTAGGGAGGCCACGCACACATTCAAACTTTCCAAGGGCCCGTAGATCCCGAAAGTTCATGTGGCCAAGTCTTTCATGCCACAACTCAATTTGCTCATCCTTGGACACATTGTTTGAGACTATTCTAGCTTCAAGACAATAGCAATTGTCACTAGATCTCATACCTTTCAATAAGGTTTGTCCATTGGGCTTTAGGATAGAGCAATTATCTTTGCTAAACAAGACGGAATATCCTTCATCACTAAGATGAGAAATGCTAATCAAATTGGCTTTCAAGCTATCAACAAGTAAAGCATTAGATAAGGAGGGTAATCCGGGAACGGAAATGGTTCCTTTCCCTATGACTTTCTTTTTGGATCCATCACCAAAGGTGACATTTCCTCCTTCCTCCATAACAAGAGTCTCAAAGAAACTCTTGTTTCCCGTCATGTGCCTAGAGCACCCACTATCAAGATACCAAAGATTAGAAAAATTTGCCTTTAAGGCAATTTGTGCAACATGGCAAACATTTTCATTCTTTCTAACCCACTTAAGAACAACATTTTCTTTCTTAATGGTCTTTGGTACATGGGCTCTAGTAATCCTAGGATCATGCAAATTAGTCTTATTATTCCTAGGAACATGCATCTTGGCTCTTATCTTTCTCTTTTCAATCATACTTCGAGTTCTATACATTTTTATATAACGAAAGCAATTTGGTCGAATGTGACCATTAAAACCACAAAAATGACAAATTGGAATGAAATGAGAAATCATACCATTGCCTTGAGCATTTATGGGAGCCTTCCCTTGTCTTTGTGGTTGAGTGGGTTCAATCCATCTCCTTTGTTGAACCGGTCTATCTTGCTTCCAATGTTGGACTTGCATGATTGTCTTCTTCCCTTTTTGAGCCAAATGATGAGGAATGTTGGCTTGAGGTTGCCTTCTTGACACCACCTTCACTTGTGCACTTTTGGAACATTGTCCTAGATCTATCTTCTTCCTAGGAGTGTGCACCGATGAAGCTTCTATGTTGCCCAAGCCCTTAACAAACACGGTCTTCTTAAAGGAGGAGGTCTCTTGACTATCTTCAAACCCTAGACCTCTCTTGTCACATGGACTCTTTCCAACACCAAGCATGTGGTCTAACTTTTTGGTGCTAGAGTCCATCCTAGTAAGTGACTTCTTAGCTTCATCAAGCTCCCTCTTCAAACCTTCTTCATTCCTCCTAGATAAAGCTAACTCCTCTCTTAGCTTATCTTTTCTCTTCTTAAGTCTATCCACTTCTTCACTTAAATGGTCATTGTGAGATGAAAGCTCAAGATTTTCTTCTCTCAACATCTTGATCTTCTTAGTGGTTTTCATCTCTAAGCTTCTAAACTCCTTTAGATATTCAACTAACACCTCTTTCTCCACATATCCATTTGTGGAGTTAGCATCGGAGTCATCTTCACTAGAGTCACTTTCCCTTTGACTCTCTTCCTCTTTTTCACTACCACTTTTGCTCTTGTGAGAGGAGGCAAAGGCTAAGAAGTTAGCCATGATGTCTTCATCATCTGAAGACTCATCTTCTTCATTGGAGTCATCACTACTTCCACTCCAAGTGGCGGCCATCACTTTTCCCTTCTTCTTTTCCTTGTGATTTGCACAATCGGGAGCAAAGTGACCAATTCCACCACACTTAAAGCAACGGACCCCTTTTCTTTCAGTCTTCTCTTGCCTTGGTTCAAACTTCTTGAAGGGACCCTTCTTCTTCAAGCCTTGGCTTCTCATACCAAATCCTCTCTTCCCAAACTTCATAACCTTATTGAATCTTTTCACAAATAAGGCCATGTCTTCACCCGAGTCATTCTTCACCTCCTTTTCATCCTTTGATGCTTTCAAAGCAATTCCCTTTTGCTTTTTAGGAGGAGTAGAGATAGGAGCCTTCCTAGACTCGTAAGCGAGAAGTCTTCCAATGACTTCGCTCGGCTTCATATCCTTATAGCCATTATTTTCCTCTAAAGCTGTCACCTTAGACTCGAATCTATCAGGGAGAGATCTCATAATTTTCTGTTTGATTCTCCTATCCTAGTTGATGACTTTGATTCACAATGTCCATCAACTTCACTTGGAAGTCATTGAAGTGCTCATGCTCTTCCATCCTAATGGTCTCAAAACTAGTTTGGAGGACTTGTAGTTTTGAATCCTTGACCACTTCGGTTCCTTCATGAGCCGTCTCTAGGATTTCCCATGCCTCTTTGGCAATCCTAGTAATTTGAACCAACTTGTATTGGTTCTCATCCATGGCACATAGGATGGCATGCATTGCCTTCCTATTCCACTTAGAAGTCTCAAACTCTCCATTAGTCCATTGTGTCTTAGGCTTGAGAACTTCTTCTCCACCACCCGTGGGAGTCATCATGGGAGGAGCGTATCCGTCTTCAATGGCCATCCATGCCCTATCATGGATTTGGCATAAGTACGCCTCCATCTTCCCCTTCCATGAGGAGTAGTTATCCCCGGTGAGGAGAGGAGGACGCATGCTAGAAGCACCCTCGTTGTTGCCACCGTTTCCACTCATTGTGAATATGAATGAAATAAAATGAATGCAAAATGTATGAATGAACAAAAAACACACAAATGCAAAACACACCAAAATGAGCAAGGATCACCTATGTATGTTTAGGAACCCGCTCTGATACCAATTGAAACAAATAACACGGTGTGTTCTAATATTAATCTAGAGGGGGGGGTGAATAGATTTTACCAAATTTACCCAATTTTCGTGATTAGTCAAATTACGAAAATGCCCCAAACTAGTCAAAAACAATAACAAGTGTAATATGGTGCGGAATTATAAAAGACACTTGATATTTACGTGGAAACCCTCACGGGAAAAACCACGGGCTATATAGTGCGCCACACTCGAACCTCGAATCCACTAAATGTGAAATGATTACAACCTAATCCCGATCAATAATCAACACACCTACCTAATCCCGGTATAAGTGGACCTAGTCCAATTGCTTGCAATCTAAGCAACCTAATCCCGGAAGCTACATGCAAGACTTACTTCTCAATGAAGAGATTACAACCTATGTGAATATAAAATGATATTCAATGAGCAAATAAAGCTAGGTAACCTTAGATGCTTATCTAGGATGATTAGATAACAATAAATGCAATCCTAGATGTCAATGGCTAAATGACATGTCATAAAGCTTAGCAAATCATAGATAAAAATAACCTAGATGTTGCTATCAAAATACATCACTCAAACATGTCAACACAACAATCTCTATCTTGTATCTAGAATATATTCTAAGAGCATACAAATAACATAAGAGATTTCTTTGATAAATAAAACACTAAGCTTAGATGAGATTAGTGAAGAACATACCAAAGCAAGTGTGTTGAGCAAAACCCATGCAAGCAAGCATCCTAACTATGCTAGAAAATGCTAGATGATCTTTTGATGCATATGAGAATGGTTTTGTGTGTATAAAAATGAGTTCTTGATTTCTTTTCTCTCAAGTTTCTCTTTTTGAACTTTAGGGTTCTTTAGAATCAGAGAACTTAGTTAGAGAAATGAGAAATTATGATATATATAGTCATCAAGAACAGGGCATGTGAAAAGACAAGATTGCCCCTGAAAACGCTCAAACGGCGGTTTCATTCTGCGGTCGGGGCCGCAGAATCTGACCGTAGAATTGAACCCGAGAAAGAAACCGACCTAAAATATATAATTAGGCGGTTTCATTCGAAGGCCAAGCCGCCGATAATAACCTCAGAATTTATCCCGAGAACAGGGGAGAAAACGGCGGTTTCGAAACCGCCGAGTAAACCGCATAACACAACCCGATAATAATAAATGCATCAGGTATGAAACGGTGGTTTCAAATCGGCGGCCAGACTGCCGATCTAACCGCAGAATCAGAACAGAGACCTCTGGTCCAAAACGGCGGTTTCATTCTGCGGCCAGGGCCGCCGATTAAACCGCCGATTCACCAAAAGTGGTGAATCCAAGGAGAAAGCCAAGGCTATCACCAAGAGCGGTCTTCGCGCAAAACCAAGCACATAATCATGCAAGCGCGGACGTTTCCGAACATATTCTGGAAACGAATTACATGACACAAACAAACACACAACAAGATATAATCAAACAAAGTGCAAGTGTGTAATGTGACATGTGAAGAGTATGCACACAAATGCAAGTTTACTAAGTGTGTGTGTGCTTCTAGATCTCTTCAAAGAAAACTAAGCACAAGTAATATACCTTTGAGTGCTTATCACCTTGAGGTCTTGAATAGGGCCTTTGATGTTGGTCTTCCATCACCTAATCTACCCTTACAATTCAAACCCCAACTTGTGGTTTGTTCACGAAATAAGCCAATCAACAATGGGAATCCTTACAAGTAAGAATGACAAAATTATTTGCCAAGGTACATTGGAAAAACGGTCTATACTTTTTGCATAGAAATATCTCTCACTCGTTAGACACAGAAATAACGGAACCTAATCATAAAAGAGTTAAATTATCAAAAGGTGAAACCTACCTATGACATTTACGCCTAGGTCAAATTAACCTTAATAGGATTAAAAGATTGGTAAGTGACAGACCTTTGAGTGACTTAAAGGTTGATGATCTACCAACTTGTGAATCTTGTTTGGAAGGTAAAATGACCAAAAGGACATTCTCTGCCAAAGGTGCCAAAGCTACTAAATGTTTAGGATTGATACACACTGATGAATGTGGACCTATGAGCATTCAAGCTAGAGGTGGATATGAGTACTTCATCACTTTCACAGATGATTACTCAAGATTTGGCTATGTGTATCTCATGCGACATAAGTCGGATGCTTTTGACATGTTCAAAGCATTCAAAGCTGATGTGGAAAATCAGCTTGAGAAACACATAAAAATCTTGAGATCTGATCGTGGTGGAGAATATCTATCTGGTGAGTTTCAGCAATATCTTATTGATAATGGGATAGTTTCTCAGTTTTCTGCACTAGGTACACCTCAACAAAATGGGGTAGCATAAAGGAGAAATAGAACTCTTTTGGATATGGTTAGGTCTATGTTGAGTTATTCAACACTTCCTATTTCTTTTTGGGGATATGCTTTACAAACTGCTATATACATTCTAAACGATGTACCATCTAAATCTGTTCCTAAAACACCGCATGAGTTGTGGACTGGGCGCAAGCCTAGTTTACAACACTTAAGGATATTTGGTTGTCCTGCGCATGTGTTAAAAGGAAAGACAGAAAAGATGGAGTCCTGTTCGGAAACATGTATATTTGTAGGGTATCCAAAAGAAACTAAAGGATATTATTTTTATAGTCCTTCAGATCTTAAAGTATTTGTTTCGACAAATGCTAAATTTCTGGAAAAGGACTATATGAATGATTTTGTGCCTAGAAGTAGAATTGTCCTGAATGAGATGTCAGAAGATACAATTCCACGAGAGGTTACACAACCAAACTCAATTGTAAGTTCTGATCCAACACAAGATCAACAACCTACCATTCCTCATCGTAGTGGGAGGGTTAGAACACAACCCAAAAGATACATCGGTCTGGGAGAATCAGTGGAGAATCTCCCGGACGACGATGATCCCTACACGTACAAGGAAGCTATGGAGGATGTTGATAGTCGCCATTGGCAAAAGGCAATGCAATCTGAGATTGAATCTATGTTTGATAACAAAGTCTGGTCCCTTGTAGACTTGCCTAAAGGGATAAAACCCATTGGGTGCAAGTGGGTATACAAGAGGAAAAGAGGTATGGATGGAAAGGTGGAAACCTTTAAAGCTAGATTGGTAGCTAAAGGGTATACACAGAAAGAAGGTATCGATTACGAGGAAACCTTCTCTTCTGTGGCCATGCTTAAATCCATTAGGATACTCTTGTCCATTGCAGCATCTTTAGATCTAGAGATTTGGCAAATGGACGTTAAGACAGCTTTCCTTAATTGAAGTCTTGACGAAAGCATCTACATGATGCAACCAGAGGGATTCATTGAAAAGGGCCAAATGGAAAATGTATGCAAGTTGCAGAAATCCATATATGGATTAAAGCAAGCATCCAGATCCTGGAACATAAGGTTCGATCAAGCTGTCAAAGGTTTTGGATTTATTCAGAATCTTGACGAACCTTGTGTATACAAAAGGATTAAGGGCGAAAAGTTGGTTTTCCTGATTCTTTATGTTGATGTTATACTACCTATTGGAAACGATGTAGGTGTATTGCCATCAGTAAAAGAATGGTTAGCAAAACAATTTGATATGAAGGACTTAGGAGAAGCAAGTTTTATTATAGGTATCCAAGTAATAAGGGATAGAAAGAATAGAACGATTGCAGTATCCCAAGCTTCATACATAGACAAGATCTTGTCTAGGTTTTCCATGTAGGATTACAAGAAAGGTATGTTACCTTTCAGACATGGAATCAAGTTTTCTAAGGAACAAGTTCCTAAGAATGAGCATGAAGAGCAATTCATTAGTAGAGTTCCATATGCCTCGGCAGTTGGAAGTCTCATGTATGCAATGCTCTGTACTAGACCAGATATTTGTTTTGCTGTTGACATAGTTAACGGGTTTCAATCGAAACCTGGTCCTGATCACTGGATGGCAGTCAAGCATATTTTCAAGTATCTTAAGAGAACGAGAGATAATATGCTTGTATACTCTAGAGGGGATTTAATTCCCGTTGGGTATACAAATTCTGATTTCCAATCAGATTCTGACTCCAGAAAATCCACATTAGGGGCTATGTTTACTATTGGAGGAGGAGCAGTTATATGGAGGAGTATCAAGCAATCTTATATTGCTGATTCCACCATGGAAGCTGAGTATGTTGCTGCATGCGAGGCTGCCAAAGAGGCTGTTTGGCTCTGCCAATTCTTGATTGACTTGGAAGTGGTTCCTAGTGTGAATAAGCAGATCACTATCTACTGTGACAACAGTGGAGCAGTGGCTAATTCGAAAGAACCAAGAAGTCACAAGAGAGGTAAACACATTGAAAGAAAGTATCATCTTTTAAGGGAGATTGTTCAAAGAGGTGACGTGACGATTACCAAAATCGCGTCAGCAGAAAATCTAGCAGATCCCTTCACAAAGGCTCTACCTCAGAAGAGTTTTGATGGGCATCTAGAGAACATGGGCTTGAGAGATATGACACATTTGCTATAGCGCAAGTGGGAGATTGTTAGGATTATGTTCAATAACAACAGTGTAATATTGTAATTAACAATCTTTTTCATATTAATAAAGTGATTTCTGGTTTAAACAAATCTTATAGCATTTATAGTTTAATATTATAATTGTCAAAGTAAATAATCATAAGGTCTAAAGACTATGAGAAAAGAAGAATTGTTCGTACATCTGGATATGTATGTGGTAGACACAATTCTTTAGTTAGTCTTGAATATTGTTCACAACTTAAGTTAAAGGTTGGGCACCTTTATCTTGTTAAAGTTGTAGAATTTTTTTGCTAGCATTTGAGTTGGATCAAATGAGATATGATGAGTCTAAAATCATCGGAGTGTCTTCGAGCAAAAGAATCTAGTGCACTGGGTGCATTGAACTGGATCACAATGAAATACTTTATCTATAACCGTCAGTAGATAAAAATCTTTTCATTAGTAGGACAATCGGAGAGTCTATCTTAATCCTGAGATAAATGATGGACTTATGGTTGCAAGTGATATCATTTGAGTTATCAATGAGTACGATTATATCGCATAGTCTATCCTCGATAGTTTGGTGATATTCATTTGTTAATCGATAGAGGACTTCATTTATAGATATGGACATCGTGGCTCCATTTATTAAATGAGAGTATAATATCATCATATGGATGTTTTGAGGTAATTGGATATTAAATCTCAACGTTGAGTTTTCGATAGTGTCTATTGAAAACATGGCTTCTGGACAAGTCAAAATATCCAAGTTCAAAACGTGGTCATAAGAGTAAATATGGTAACTTGGAGAGTTATAGGCGGTCTATGAACTCTTGGCGATTACTAATATTAATCACGAGGATACACTATCTCCAACATGATTGTCTAGGGTATAAATGAGGAACATCTTCCTTTTCTGTCTTTATTTAAGAGTTCAATTTTAGCTCTTTAGTGGAATGAGTTAAAATTAATGGATCGGACCTAAGTGAATCATTTGTTGATTGTGATTAGGTTATGTCTATTGAAGCTTAAATTTAGATAGCCCGCCAAGATCCCCAATCCACACGGACTCGTATGGATCACCTGATATATTCTACCGGACCAATTTATGGGTCCATTTAGAATTGCATTTAATATATTAAGAATGTAATTTGCACATTATTTATTTAATGGGCTGCTCAATTATATTAATATATTAATTAAAGGCATGTGGGCTTGTTTCTTTTAGTATGAATGGGTCTGGTTCACATGTGGGCTTTTTTATTTAAAGTCCAATGGATTAAATGAAATAAGAAAACAATATATGGCCCATTTTATTTGAGTGGGGCGGCAAGGTCTTGTTTAACCTAATATATATTATTTTGTTTCATTGTTTTAATTAAATAAGAATTAATTAATTTATTGATTAATTGTTTAATTAAGAAACAAATCTTTTCTGATTAGGAAATATGATTCCTAAAGTTATACTATTGGTAGTAGTATACTAAAATTAAAAGACTTGTTTGACAAGAAAATAAATAATTTAATTTTATTTATTTAATCAAATAAGAAGTCTTTTTATTTAGTCAAAATAAAAGAATAAAATATCTATGAGTTGGATTAGTGTTTGAAGTCTTAAAACTAGAAGTGAATTAGGGTGCAACTAAAACTCCTATATTTTTGGAGTGTAATTTGCGGCAACCCTAGTGCTTTTGGTAGAAGGATTTCGGCCACCCTAAAAAGAAAAGAGGAAGAGAATTCGGCCATTAAGTGAAAAAAAAAAAAAAGGAGAATTCGGCCACCAAGTGTTGTGTGTGGGTGGTGCTTGATTCAACCTTCTTCTTCTTCTTCTTCTCAACTCATAGAAAGGAATTTTTATTCTACTAAAACATAAAAGAGTGAATAGATTATTTTTTGATGGTACACTAATTGCTTGTTCATCAATAAGCTTGTGTGTACAACATCGATTTAGATTCACGCGAGTTTCGATCATTAGATTGAGAACTCAAAAGTGACCGGAATAATCTTAGTCTTCTTTTGATTTTTTTGTGACTAACAAAAAGAAAAGAAAAGTTTGTTTGTCCATTCTCAGGTTTGCAATTCAAAAAAAAAAAGGGAGACTACGCTCCTAGGTGATTCACGTTCGTGCTAGGATTGAAGATCTTGCGGATTACCATCGACGTAAGTCAATCGGATCACACGACAAAAGGTATTCTTCTTTTTGTTGATTATATATATATATATGTTTGATTAATTAAAGGGTTAAGGTTCATAAAAGGAAAAATTTTTAAAAGCTACTAAATCTAATTTTAGTCTCGCTTCCGCTGCGTGTACTACGGTATTTTTCCCTACATAAATAAAATAAGAAAACAATATGTAGGCCCAAGTCTCTTGTCATGGGCGGCAATGGGTAATAATTAGACCATTATATTGTTTTGTTTTATTATTTAATTAAATGGAAATTGATTAATATGTTAATTAATTATTTAATTAAGAATCAAATCTTTTTCTGATTAGGAAATATGTTTCCTAATTGTATACTACTATTATTAGTATATTAAAAGTAAAAGACTTTATTTGTTTCGTCAAATTAGGAAGTTTTTTATTTAGTCACAAATACACTAAAGAGTTGGATTAGGGTTTGAATTCTAAAGAAGTCTTTGTATCCTATTTGGAAAAGGACTTTGGTGATCACCTTGTTGGACAAGGTAAGAATTTGGAAACCCTAAATAAACTAGGGTAGGATTTCGGCCACCCTAAATAATCTAGGGCAGAAAATTCGGTCACTATAAATATATAGTGAGAATTTTCGGCCAACCCTAGTTTTTTTTCTTTGAAGAATTTATTTTCTTTGGCAAAAGAGAAAAAATAAAAATTCTACTCTAATACTAGTGAGAATTCGGCCAAGGTGGTTGGTGAGAGAAGAATTGTTCTAGCTTCAATAGTGTACTAGTGATCTTAACATCAAGAGATCTTGTACATACTTTCGAATTAGGTTCACGCGAATTTCAATCTTACGATTGTGAATTCAAAAGTGACTGGAACATTCTTAGCAACCTTTTGGAGATTATAGTGACTAACAAAATCAGAAAAAGTGTTTGTTTGTCCATTCTCAGGTTCACAATTCAAAGAAGGGAGACAATGCTCCTAGGTGATTCATGTTCATGATCGGCTTTGGAAGATCTAGCGGATTACCATCGATGTTAGTCAATCGGATCACGCCACAAAGATATTTCATCTTTTCGTATGTATGATTAATTAATTAAAGGGTTAAGGTTCAATATGGAAAAATTTTAAATCTGCTAAACTCTTTTTTAGTCTCGCTTCCGCTGAGTGCACGTATTTTTTCCCTACATAAACAAGGTGATCAAGCATACTCTGAAAGGAAAACTGGATGCAAAGAAAGGAAACTAGGCAGACAAACTTCATGAGGTACTCTAGGCATATCGAACAACTGCAAAGACCTCCACCGGGGAAACCCACTTTTCTTTGGCATTCAAAACTGAGACTGTTATCCCAACTAAGATGTCCTTCATCTCCCCAAGAGTCAATTTGTATCACCTAGATCACAATGTCAATATGCTGTTGCAAAATTTAGATGAAATGGAAGAGACCAGAGACAGATCCCAAGTAAGAAATGCAGCATACCAGCAAAGGGCAGCAGGGTACTACAGCTCTCGTGTCCGCATACGTAGATTCCAAATCGGAGATCTAGTACTAAGGAAGGTATCCCCGAACATAAAGGATATAGCAGCAGGATCCCTCGCGGACAAGTGGGAAGGGCCATACATTAACGACAACATAGCCGGACATGGGGCTTACCTGATTGCCCAACCTGGTGGTGGGCTAGTACCTCGACCAAGCAATGCTCAATACTTGAAGATGTTCTACCCTTGAAAGATACCTCGATTTCCTAATATTCGATTGTTCTCATTCAGATTCTTGTTTTAGTTTTTTTCTTGATTCAGATATTCAATTGATAATAAAAATAGTAATCTGCTAAAGTTTGTGTTCAGTATACTTTTACAAAATCAATAAATATCCCACAATGAAACCTTCCTCGAGAAACACTGGCAGATTGGCAAACCAAAAGGAGATGAAAGAAGCCTTTTAAAAGTAAAAGAAAAAAAAAAGGGAAAAGCTTTCTAAAGAAGAGGGTGAGATTTAGTCTCACAAGGAGCTCGGGCGCCACGAAACTGTAAAGAGTGAGTGGATAGTGTCCGAAGGGCGGAGAAGCTAAAGTAGCATGCCCGCCTAGTTAGGATGATGTAAATGCATCACCCAGTGAAAAGGCAAACCCAAAGCACCAGAGTACCCAGAAAATAAGATACCTGACAAACTGCTTGGGGCATCACCAGAATAGATCTGGTGAGATGTGCAGCTGTGTTGGCCAGTACACACTACCCCAACGATTCGGAAAAACCCTATGGCAAACAAAACCTGGAGACGTCCTAAGTGACTTGCGCAAGGAACTAAGTGTATGGTCGTGGCGAGCCTCGACGTAACACATGTTAGGATTATGCTCAATAGCAAGAGTGTAATATTGTAATTAACAATCTTTTTCATATTAATAAAGTGATTTCTGGTTTAAACAAATCTTATAGCATTTATAGTTTAATATTATAATTGTCAAAGTAAATAATCATAAGGTCTAAAGACTATGAGAAAAGAAGAATTGTTCGTACATCTGGATATGTATGTGGTAGACACAATTCTTTAGTTAGTCTTGAATATTGTTCACAACTTAAGTTAAAGGTTGGGCACCTTTATCTTGTTAAAGTTGTAGAATTCTTTTGCTAGCATTTGAGTGGGATCAAATGAGATATGATGAGTCTAAAATCATCGGAGTGTCTTCGAGCAAAAGAATCTAGTGCACTGGGTGCATTGAATTGGATCATAATGAAATACTTTATCTATAACCGTCAGTAGATAAAAGTCTTTTCATTATCAGGACAATCGGAGAGTCTATCTTAATCCTGAGATAAATGATGGACTTATGGTTGCAAGTGATATCATTTGAGTTATCAATGAGTACGATTATATCGCATAGTCTATCCTCGATAATTTGGTGATATTCATTTGTTAATCGATAGAGGACTTCATTTATAGATATGGACATCGTGGCTCCATTTATTAAATGAGAGTATAATATCATCATATGGATGTTTTGAGGTAATTGGATATTAAATCTCAACGTTGAGTTTTCGATAGTGTCTATTGAAAACATGGCTTCTGGACAAGTCAAAATATCTAAGTTCAAAACGTGGTCATATGAGTAAATATGGTAACTTGGAGAGTTATAGGCGGTCTATGAACTCTTGGCGATTACTGATATTAATCACGAGGATACACTATCTCCAACATGATTGTCTAGGGTATGAATGAGGAACATCTTCCTTTTCTGTCTTTATTTAAGAGTTCAATTTTAGCTCTTTAGTGGAATGAGTTAAAATTAATGGATCGGACATAAGTGAATCATTTGTTGATTGTGATTAGGTTATGTCTATTGAAGCTTAAATTTAGATAGCCTGCCAAGATCCCCAATCCACACGGACTTGCATGAATCATTTGATATATTCTACCGGACTATTTATGGGTCCATTTAGAATTGTATTTAATATATTAAAAATATAATTTGCACATTATTTAGTTAATTGGCTGTTTAATTATATTAATATATTAATGAAAGGCATGTGGGCTTGTTTCTTTTAGTAAGAATGGGTCTAGTTCACATGTGGGCTTTTTATTAAAGTCCAAATGGATTAAATAAAATAAGAAAACAATATGTATGCCCAAGTTCTAGTCATGGGCGACAATGGCTAATTTTTAGCCCATAATATTGTTTTATTTTATTATTTAATTAAATGGAAATTAATTAATATGTTAATTAATTATTTAATTAAAAATCAAATCTTTTTCTGATTAGGAAATATGTTTCCTAGTAGTATACTACTATTAGTATTATACTAAATATAAAAGACTTTATTTGTTTAGTCAAATTAGGAAGTCTTTTATATAGTCACAAATACACTAAAGAGTTGGATTAGGGTTTGTATTATAGAGTTTTAATACAAGATGATTTCATGCACACAAAATATATATATATATGTCAAAGTGGCCGTGCACTATATAAAAATATATATATTAGGTGTGCAATTAATTAAAACGTGTAGTAAGATATATATATAAAGATATATATTAGGTAGGATTTTGTGCAGTAACAGATATATATATATATTAAAAGTGCGTGAATTATGAGTAGAGATATATATATATTTTGCGGCAATAGATATATATATATATATATTCTTTATATATATTTTGTGGCAATAGACATATATATATATATTCTTCATATATTTTCAAGAACCCTAGTTTTTGCAATTGAGAGTTTTTTCTTTTGCTAGAGAAAAACAAAATCCAACTCTTAGACTAGTGTGAAATTCGGCCAAGAGAGATTGTGAGAAGAATTGTTCTTATTTCGATAGTGCACTAGTGATCTTTACATCAAGAGGTCTTGTGCACAATTTCGAATAAGGTTCACGCGAGTTTCAATCTAACAATTGTGAATTCAAAAGTGACCGGGACATTCTTAATAATCTATTGGAATTTTTGTGACTAACAGAAATCAGAAAAGTTTTTGTTGTCCATTCTCAGGTTCACAATTCAAAGAAGGGAGACCACGCTCCTAGGTGATTCACGTTCGTGATCGGATTGGAAGATCTTGCGGATTACCATTGACGCATAGTCAATCGGATCACGCGACAAAAGGTATTCTTCTTTTGTTAGATAATATATATGTTTAATTGATTAAAGGGTTTAAGGTTCATAAAAGGAAAAATTTTTAAAAGCTACTAAATCTATTTTTTTTAGTCTCGCTTCCGCTGCGTGTACTTTACGGTATATTTTTCCCTACAATTGGTATCAGAGCCTAGGTTGAACCCTTTTAATTAATTAACATATATATATGTGGATCGATTTCTTTTTATTGTGATTATGCATGTTTAAAAAGAGATGGCACTCTAGGTATTCGCATATGTAATTACATATGATGTATGGATTTATATATGTTTTATGTGTTATAATATATGTGGCTTTTACCACATGTAAAATATCACTTTAATATCTCCCAAAATATCACCAAATATCTTCCATAATATCACCAAAATATCTCCTTTAATATCTCTCATAATATCACCAAAATATCTTCCCCTACACCACTTCACCGCCTCTCTCACTCCCACTTGCCTATCTCTCTTTAATTCAATCCCACTTGACTCTCTCTTTATTTGCCTATATATATGTGCTCTCTCTCTATTGTAAAAGGTTGGTTTATCAAATATCAATACAAAGTTAAAAGCTCTCTCTCTTGTATCTCTCGTCTCTCTCACTTATTGTTATTTTGTTTTTCAATTGTTCTTCATCTATTATTCTTTATTAATTTACAATAGTGGATTGTTATTGCTCGATTTTGGTCATAGATTTTCAATGTATTTTTGTTATGGAATTGTAACAAGAAGGGTGGTCTATCATCGCCATAATTCCTTCTTGGTAGTTGCTAGGTTTTATTTTTTTTTATATATATAGGTGCAGTATTTTTTAAAAAAAACTACTGCAGTTTTTTTTATTTTATTTTTTAGTGCAGTTTTTTATGTATAAAAATACTGCAGTGAATAAAAAAAAAATTAATACTGCAGTATTTATTATTTTATATTGCTGTAATATATTTGGGTGTTGAAGATTCGAAGACACGAAGAAAAACGAAGCAACCGGAATCGAGAACGAGCACCGTACGCACCCTAGGAGTGGATTGGGCTGCGCATGGCAAGCTCAAGCCTTGGTGGGCTGCGCATGGCAGCCTTGTATGGCCTTGATAGGCAGCCCCTTTGTGGGGTTGTGGGCTGTGCACGCCCATGGGAGAAGGCCGAAGGATGAGCTTATGGTTGATGGGCCACTTGAAGATCTTGTATTCCTAAATCATTGTAATTTACTTGTTTTTCTAGGATGGGCCAAAATTGTTGCTATTTAATTTTTGCTTAAATAATACAATATTTGTTATTGTATGATAACATGACATATAGAATAGAAGTGTCACTCATATATCTCTTTTGGTATGAACATGCATTGAATGATTTAGGTATCTAAATTGGCATCTAGATAACTTGGTAAATCATTCTATGAGATTTAATCACACTCCTTAAATAATTGAGTGGGAGAAGGTGTTTTTGTAACACCTATGGTCTCCAAGGTTAGTTGAGTTTAATTATTTATTGGTAATCCCCCCAAGGGGCATCCATGAATGGAATTTAGCAATATACTTCCTTACAAGGATAGACTAGACAATGGACTCAAACGAGATCTACTCCCCAAGGAGGGATATTCGTGAGAGAAAATTGAGGGTCGATATCTTGGTAATACACTCAATGTAATTTTATTGATATCCTCCCAAGAGTTCTTGTCAGTAAAATTGCAAGGCTAAAATTGAAAACGCTGGTTGTTATGTTAACAATTAGGTGGGACCTAGTCTAACTAGTAAATGGTGCGAACTCCCAAAGGAGGCGTAACATTTATGGGTGTTAGATCACCGTTGAATTTTTATGATTGAGTTATTCATTTAATTCAAGATAAATATTTAAAGTGCTTTATAATGATTATTTACTTATATATGTTTTGTTTTATTAAGAAATCATGACCCCATCCCTAATGAACATCCTGAAAGATAACACTTTAACTGGAGATAATTATGTAACATGGAAAAGGAAAATTGGGATGTTACTGCAAAGTGAAAAACATAAATTTTGTTCTAACTACTCCTAAACCACCTGCTCCTACTAATGAATCTAATGTGAAGCAATGAGATGAGTATGAGCAGTGGGAGACCTCTAATGAGATGGCCAAATGGCTACAATCTCATACGTGTTGCAATAGCAGCATGAAGGAATGGGGTCTGCTGCTGATATGATGATGTATCTAGAAGAGATTCATATGGTTGGTAAAGTTGCTACTATTAAGACCCGTCAGAAGGTCAAGAAATAATAGAAGAAAAAGCAACTTGGGCTTACCAAGAAAGTAACCAAGATCAAAAGAAAGTGTTTCTTTTGTGGTGAAAAGAGACATTGGAAAAGCAATTTTCCAAAGTCTCAAAATAAGAAGGAACAAGGTAATATGAATTATCTTGAAACATGTTTTTCTGGTAGATTCTATAGATTCTTGGATCGTAGATTCTGGAGCCACTAATCATGTTTGTTATTCCTTACGGGGGTTTCAAGAAAGGAGAAGGCTAAATAAGAATAAAATCAACTTGTGTTTAGGCAACAGAGCGTTAGTGTCTACTAGTACAGTGGGAGACATTAGAGTTAATCAAGATGCTAGAAGGCATTTAGATTTGATAGACGTTTATTATGTACCTCAATTCAAGAGGAATTTAATTTCAGTTTCTTGTTTGAATAAATTTGGATATTCGGTTACTTTTAATAAAGTTTTTATTATTAGTAAGAATGACAAAATTATTTGCCAAGGTACATTGGAAAACGGTCTATACTTTTTGCATAGAAATATCTCTCACTCGTTAGACACAGAAATAACGGAACCTAATCATAAAAGAGTTAAATTATCAAAAGATGAAACCTACCTATGGCATTTACGCCTAGGTCATATTAACCTTAAATAGGATTAAAAGATTGGTATGTGACGGACCTTTGAGTGACTTAAAGGTTGATGATCTACCAACTTGTGAATCTTGTTTGGAAGGTAAAATGACCAAAAGGACGTTCTCTGCCAAAGGTGTCAGAGCTACTGAATGTTTAGGATTGATACACACTGATGTATGTGGACCTATGAGCATTCAAGCTAGAGGTGGATATGAGTACTTCATCACTTTCACAGATGATTACTCAAGATTTGGCTATGTGTATCTCATGCGACATAAGTCGGATGCTTTTGACATGTTCAAAGCATTAAAAGCTGAAGTGGAAAATCAGCTTGAGAAACACATAAAAAATCTTGAGATCTGATCGTGGTGGAGAATATCTATCTGGTGAGTTTCAGCAATATCTTATTGATAATGGGATAGTTTCTCAGTTTTCTGCACCAGGTACACCTCAACAAAATGGGGTAGCAGAAAGGAGAAATAGAACTCTTTTGGATATGGTTAGGTCTATGTTGAGTTATTCAACACTTCCTATTTCTTTCTGGGGATATGCTTTACAAACTGCTATATACATTCTAAACGATGTACCATCTAAGTCTATTCCTAAAACACCGCATGAGTTGTGGACTGGGCGCAAGCCTAGTTTACAACACTTAAGGATATTTGGTTGTCCTGCGCATGTGTTAAAAGGAAAGACAGAAAAGATGGAGTCCCGTTCGGAAACATGTATATTTGTAGGGTATCCAAAAGAAACTAAAGGATATTATTTTTATAGTCCTTCAGATCTTAAAGTATTTGTTTCGACAAATGCTAAATTTCTGGAAAATGACTATATGAATGATTTTGTGCCTAGAAGTAGAATTGTCCTGAATGAGATGTCAGGAGATACAATTCCACGAGAGGTTACACAACCAAACCCAATTGTAAGTTCCGATCCAACACAAGGTCAACAACCTACCATTCCTCGTCGTAGTGGGAGGGTTAGAACACAACCCGAAAGATACATCGGTCTAGGAGAATCAGTGGAGAATCTTCCGGACGACGATGATCCCTACACGTACAAGGAAGCTATGGAGGATGTTGATAGTCGCCATTGGCAAAAGGCAATGCAATCTGAGATTGAATCTATGTTCGATAACAAAGTCTGGTCCCTTGTAGACTTACCTAAAGGGATAAAACCCATTGGGTGCAAGTGGGTATACAAGAGGAAAAGAGGTATGGATTGAAAGGTGGAAAGCTTTAAAGCTAGATTGGTAGCTAAAGGGTATACACAGAAAAAAGGTATCGATTACGAGGAAATCTTCTCTCCTGTGGTCATGCTTAAATCCATTAGGATACTCTTGTCCATTGCAGCATCTTTAGATCTAGAGATTTGGCAAATGGACGTCAAGACAGCTTTCCTTAATGGAAGTCTTGACGAAAGCATCTACATGATGCAACCAGAGGGATTCATTAAAAAGGGCCAAATGGAAAAGGTATGCAAGTTGTAAAAATCCATATATGGATTAAAGCAAGCATCCAGATCCTGGAACATAAGGTTCGATCAAGCTGTGAAAGGTTTTGGATTTGTTCAGAACCTTGACGAACCTTGTGTATACAAAAGGATCAAAGGCGACAAGTTGGTTTTCCTAATTCTTTATGTTGATGATATACTACTCATCGGAAACGATGTAGGTGTATTGCCATCAGTAAAAGAATGGTTAGCAAAACAATTTGATATGAAGGACTTAGGAAAAGCAAGTTATATTCTTGGTATCCAAGTAATAAGGGATAGAAAGAATAGAACGATTGCATTATCCCAAGCTTCATACATAGACAAGATCTTGTCTAGGTTTTCCATGCAGGATTCCAAGAAAGGTATGTTACCTTTCAGACATGGAATCAAGCTTTCTAAGGAACAAGTTCCTAAGAATGAGCATGAAAAGCAATTCATGAGTAGAGTTCCATATGCCTTGGCAGTTGGAAGTCTCATGTATGCAATGCTCTGTACTAGACCAGATATTTGTTTTGCTGTTGGCATAGTTAGCAGGTTTCAATCGAAACCTGGTCCTGATCATTGAACTGCAGTCAAGCATATTTTCAAGTATCTTAAGAGAATGAGAGATAATATGCTTGTATACTCTGGAGGGGATTTAATTCCAGTTGGGTATACAGATTCTGATTTCCAATCAGATTCTGACTCCAAAAAATCCACATCAGGGGCTGTGTTTACTATTGGAGGAGGAGCAATTATATGGAGGAGTATCAAGCAATCTTGTATTGCTAAATCCACCATGGAAGCTGAGTATGTTGCTGCTTGCGAGGCTGCCAAAGAGGCTGTTTGGCTCCACCAATTCTTGATTGACTTGGAAGTGGTTCCTAGTGCGAATAAGCAGATCACTATCTACTGTGACAACAGTGGAGCAGTGGCTAATTCGAAAGAACCAAGAAGTCACAAGAGAGGTAAACACATTGAAAGAAAGTATCATCTTTTAAGGGAGATTGTTCAAAGAGGTGACGTGACGATTATCAAAATCGCATCAGCAGAAAATCTAGCAGATCCCTTCACAAAGGCTCTACCTCAGAAGAGTTTCGATGGGCATCTAGAGAACATGGGCTTGAGAGATATGACACATTTGCTATAGCGCAAGTGGGAGATTGTTAGGATTATGCTCAATAGCAAGAGTGTAATATTGTAATTAACAATCTTTTTCGTATTAATAAAGTGATTTCTGGTTTAAACAAATCTTATAGCATTTATAGTTTAATATTATAATTGTCAAAGTAAATAATCATAAGGTCTAAAGACTATGAGAAAAGAAGAATTGTTCGTACATCTGGATATGTATATGGTAGACACAATTCTTTAGTTAGTCTTGAATATTGTTCACAACTTAAGTTAAAGGTTGGGCACCTTTATCTTGTTAAAGTTGTAGAATTCTTTTGCTAGCATTTGAGTGGGATCAAATGAGATATGATGAGTCTAAAATCATCGGAGTGTCTTCGAGCAAAAGAATCTAGTGCACTGGGTGCATTGAACTGGATCACAATGAAATACTTTATCTATAACCGTCAGTAGATAAAAGTCTTTTCATTATCAGGACAATCGGAGAGTCTATCTTAATCCTGAGATAAATGATGGACTTATGGTTGCAAGTGATATAATTTGAGTTATCAATGAGTATGATTATATCGCATAGTCTATCCTCGATAATTTGGTGATATTCATTTGTTAATCGATAGAGGACTTCATTTATAGATATGGACATCATGGCTCCATTTATTAAATGAGAGTATAATATCATCATATGGATGTTTTGAGGTAATTGGATATTAAATCTCAACGTTGAGTTTTCGATAGTGTCTATTGAAAACATGGCTTCTGGACAAGTCAAAATATCTAAGTTCAAAACGTGGTCATATGAGTAAATATGGTAACTTGGAGAGTTATATGCGGTCTATGAACTCTTGGCGATTACTGATATTAATCACGAGGATACACTATCTCCAACATGATTGTCTAGGGTATGAATGAGGAACATCTTCCTTTTCTGTCTTTATTTAAGAGTTCAATTTTAGCTCTTTAGTGGAATGAGTTAAAATTAATGGATCGGACCTAAGTGAATCATTTGTTGATTGTGATTAGGTTATGTCTATTGAAGCTTAAATTTAGATAGCCCGCCAAGATCCCCAATCCACACGGACTTGCATGAATCACTTGATATATTCTACCAGACTATTTATGGGTCCATTTAGAATTGTATTTAATATATTAAAAATATAATTTGCACATTATTTAGTTAATGGGCTGTTTAATTATATTAATATATTAATGAAAGGCATGTGGGCTTGTTTCTTTTAGTAAGAATGGGTCTAGTTCACATGTGGGCTTTTTATTAAAGTCCAAATGGATTAAATAAAATAAGAAAAAAAATATGTACGCCCAAGTTCTAGTCATGGGCGGCAATGGCTAATTTTTAGCCCATAATATTGTTTTATTTTATTATTTAATTAAATGGAAATTAATTAACATGTTAATTAATTATTTAATTAAAAATCAAATCTTTTTCTGGTTAGGAAATATGTTTTCTAGTAGTATACTACTATTAGTATTATACTAAATATAAAAGACTTTATTTGTTTAGTCAAATTAGGAAGTCTTTTATATATTCACAAATACACTAAAGAGTTGGATTAGGGTTTGTATTATAGAGTTTTAATACAAGATGATTTCATGCACACAAAAAAATATATATATATATATATGTCAAAGTGGTCGTGCACTATATAAAAATATATATATATTAGGTGTGCAATTAATTAAAACGTGCAGTAAGATATATATTAGGTTGGATTTTGTGCAGTAACAGATATATATATATATATATATATTAAAAGTGCGTGAATTATGAGTGGAGATATATATATATTTTGCAGCAATAGATATATATATATTCTTTATATATATTTTGTGGCAATAGACATATATATATATATTCTTCATATAGTTTCAAGAACCCTAGTTTTTGCAATTGAGAGTTTTTTCTTTTGCTAGAGAAAAATAAAATCCAACTCTTAGACTAGTGTGAAATTCGGCCAAGAGAGATTGTGAGAAGAATTGTTCTTATTTCGATAGTGCACTAGTGATCTTTACATCAAGAGGTCTTGTGCACAATTTCGAATAAGGTTCACGCGAGTTTCAATTTAACGATTGTTAATTCAAAAGTGACCGGGACATTCTTAACAATCTATTGGAATTTTTGTGACTAACAGAAATCAGAAAAGTTTTTGTTGTCCATTCTCAGGTTCACAATTCAAAGAAGGGAGACCACGCTCCTAGGTGATTCACGTTCGTGATCGGATTGGAAGATCTTGCGGATTACCATTGACGCATAGTCAATCGGATCACGCGACAAATGGTATTCTTCTTTTGTTAGATAATATATATGTTTAATTGATTAAAGGGTTTAAGGTTCATAAAAGGAAAAAATTTTAAAAGCTACTAAATCTATTTTTTTTAGTCTCGCTTCCGCTGCGTGTACTTTACGGTATATTTTTCCCTACAACACATAGTTTAAAAAGAAATATAAGAGAAAATAGACAACCGCCAATTAAATAAGATACTCGACATAGCAGTCAATTGCCGGCTAATAAGATACTCATCATAATAGACAACCGCCTGTTAAATAAGATACTTGGCACAGTAGTCAATTGCCAGTTAATAAGATACTCAGCGAAATTATCAACTACCAATTAATAAGATACTTGGCCAAAAACGATAACTGCTGGTTAAAAGATACTCGGCTAAGAAGATAATTGTCAGTCTATAAAAACATTGGTCATAATAAGAAGCTACCAGTCAAGACTAGGCAACAAATAACCCACCCGTTTTTAATCCTGGATCTAAACTTGTTTTTTGTTTATGTTATTCTTCTTTTCAGGTATCACATTCAATGCAATTAAGTTGCAAGAAAATAAAGCGAGATAGAGAGAAAAAATAAGAGACGAGCCATGAAGAATGTGTCGATTAAAAAGAAAAGATATACATTTAAAATAGAAACAAAATATACACTCAACAAAATATATATTCAAGTAGGCGTTAGGGGTTGAGAACTACTACCAGGTTGAGAACTGCTGCCAGGTCGAGAGCTGCCACCCACGAGACTTGGCTCCGGCACCATGTCATACTCACTCAAAAGGCTCGCATCAGAAGGCCAGACAATCTCATCCTCGGCATCATCCATCCAGGCACTATAATCCCTACCAAGCATGGGCCCAACGTCCGGTTCCTCGCCATCTATCCCAGCCTTTTGACAAGCAAGGAATGTAGAGAAAGCACTCTCGGTGGGCATCTCCAAATGCATGGAGTAAGGCGCCTTACCTTTGCTACGACAATACGTAAGCCACACCTTCATTTAGGCCCGAAGGGAATCCAGAGACGTGTCCATGTGATTTTCAATAGAGTAGTTCCAGTTAGCCCTAGCCCGGTCAATCACCCTATTCTTAACATTGAGGACTCCCTGGCCGAAACCGTCCCTCGATGGAACTCCCTGACAAGCAAGGCATCATAAGCTGGATATCTCTTGAACCCTTGGATCTCTAGTTCTAGCCGAGCCTCCTTCGATAAAGATTTGACAGTTAAGGTCTGGTTCTTCAAATCTTTAATCTGGCACTCATAGGACAGCCTGGCCTCCTCTGCTTTCTGCTCAGCCTAAAGCATCGCCTCCTGAGTAAAAGATAACAAGCCTTGGAGATTTTTTACTTCATCAGCAGCCAAGGACGCCTTCTGCTCAGCCTCCATCTAACTTGCCATGCACCGGTCCATGAATTCCTAATGTGACTTAATTTTCTCTTGGTAAGCCACCTCGATCTGAGTGCGGCCATCCTCACTTTCCTTCAGTTAGGCCTCTAGGTGCCTTATTCTATCTACCTGGGCCAGGCTGGCCAGGCAAGCCCCCAACATCTCAGCAACCATCTACACAGCAAAACAACGAAATGAAATACTGATGAAAACCATGGCAATAAAGAAAAAACAAAATAACTCACATAAGAGGCGTTGTTGAAGAAGTTCTGAAGTCGCTCCGATAGAATGCCAACCCTGAGACGACTCTAGTGATCATCGCCAAAGAATGCACGACCCAAGGACATATCCCTCAGCATAGCTTGAGGGGAAGGGTCTTCCGATTGGCCGGATGTTCCCGAGCCACCAATATTCGCTTTAGGCGTAAGGGGCGGGTCTGCAGCATTCTCATCACTTGTGGGACCCACCTTATCGGGAGAGTTAGGCAAAACTCCAGGTGATTTCTCCGTTTGGATTTCTGCTTGGACCTCCGGAGAAGCTTGCACCCTGGTCTTGGCAGTCCTAATGCCAATCCATCAACTTCTCCACCAGCCACTAAGAAGGAACTAGAAATAGGAGTAGCAACAACAGATGGCCCCGCAAGGGCATCTGCTTCAGAGGACTCCCCAACCTTCTGCTTGCCCTTACTGGTTTCAAGACTTGGCTTGCATACCTCAACAGCTACCTCGTCTACAGCAAGGCTTAACCCGCTTCTCCCGACAACTGCCTCGTCTGCAACAGGGCTTAACCAACTTCTCCCGACAGCTACCTCGTCTATAGTACAGCCCTGCGTTTACTCGGAGAATGCTCCCACTCACCGGCATTAAAAACAAAGTCATCCGGCTCATTCAGTTCCATACACTCACTTGTCCCGATCTTAGTGGCACGAGGAACCTCCTTGAGAGTGTACTCTGGAGCATCCCTAGTGTCCTCCTCTACATGTCCCTCAGTAGAGCCCTCACCCTCTGGCTCCTCTAGAACGTCTGCCTCAAATTGCTGACTAGTTGCTTCCTTGCGACTAACCTCCAAAATGGCCTTCCATTTGTAGGCCTGAGCCTCGCAAATGATATCTGAATAGTTCAAAAAAAAATGACTCAGCATCAATGTCATGTATCAGCCAAGGAACAGAGTACATGATAAAAGAATAAAATAAGAACTCTCTGAACTTACATCACTTGCGAGCCACAGACAAACGGGGGAAAGGACTGGCCTTTATCATCTTATCCTCATTGAGAAGATAAGGCTCTCCCTTTTTCTTCAATGCCCAAATAACTGTCTGGGCCAGATTCTTCAACTCCCTATCCGATAGTAAAGGGGTGGTGTTATTCCATGATTCGGGAGAGAAGAAGTAGCGAGGGACTTTACGCGTTACCCGAACGCCCTCAACATCAAAGTCAATCTACTATCCCCAATCACCCCCAACAAAGAACCAGATGTTCTTTCAGTACTTGTTAGAGGAGGGGAACCCCCAAACAAAACCCTTAGTCTTATCATCTATAGCTGGGTCAACCTTCCCTGTAATCTCGAAGCCTCTTGGGATCCAGTGGTCAAGTTTACTCGACAAGAGAAAATATGTCCCCGACCTACCCGACTGTCTAAGGGTGTAAAAATGCCTAATCTCATGAGGAGTGGGGGGTGGCAACTTCATTCTATACTACATATGCCACAGGCACATCGGAATGCGGTAGCTAAACGGAACGAGTTAGGCTGGAGAGATCTGAGCCTCAGCCAAGAACCAAGTAATGAAGGGCTGGAGAGAGAGAGAGAGAGAGAGAGAGAGAGAGAGAGAGAGTAACACCATAGCTAAGCATGGCCCCATAAATAGCTACCATTCTGGGTGGAGGGTTCCAGGCAGCCCTATCTCCAGCCGGTTCAAGCCGAACACGATCCTTATCCAAATCAAACCTCCTCATGTATTGACGAGTTTCCTTTTTACCGACTACGTTCGGCTCGATATCATAAGCACAGACCAGCTCAGGCGAAAAAAGAATATGGGCTGCCAGATTCTCCTCTTCCACGTCATCCTCATTTATCCTTTGAGGCCCAATCGTGCTAAGATTGACCGTACTTTTATGAATCGTGCGTGGGCTACAATTTTTGGATCTTGTCATTGGGGACGAATATCACTGCAAGTAGAAGAACAAGGGTCAGATTAACGAACCTCGGGTTGAGGGACCCCAGGAGAGTTAGTATTAGGGGGAGCTTCGCGAACAAACCCCGAAATATTAACATCTAAAAAATGAGGCTAGTTTGGGGGTGGATTTCCCAATAGGTTTTGAAGGCACTCAACCAAATGGGTATCATGGCGCTCGATAGCAATCATCGAAGCAATGAAAAGTCGATGTCTAACTGAAAGATCCATGGAAGAAAAACTAACCTGAAAGAAGCTCGAAAATTGCAAGAGATGGATGAACCGTAGAAAACCTCGAACAAGAACAAGGAATCAGAAGAGAAAAAGCTTCAAATCTCTGAGGAAAACCTAAATAACCACCTAGAAACTGATGAATCATAGAATAAACCGAAAGATGATGGAGTTTGTAGTGATAATCAAGAAGCAAAGAAAGGATGCAGAAATCAGATCAAAAAGAAATATGAAAGCAAAGAAGCTGAAAAAAAAAAAAATCAGTCTCAAAGTTTAAAAAACAAAAAAAAAGAATCAAGTTAGAAGGAGTTTAAATAGACGGGTGACACCTGATTTCGAAAGTGAAACCCTAGGGAAGAAAAGTAAAAGAGCAGGAAGAAGAGGAAATGTGCGGAGTGACGCACGGATCAGAGCAAAAGTCACGTCCCATAATTGCAAACTGACATACCAAACTCGGGAGGGGCAGGTGGCAGCACGAGGATAACCTAGGCCATCAAAAACCCCAAGCGTCGCCATCAAGAGATCTCTGATTAAGGGGCAAAACGAATGTGTATGGATGCAATTAAGACATGTCATTAATATCGTGAATTGATAAGGAATATTAATCATAGCACTTACGGAGCATTTATGATGAACATTTATGAGGAAAACGACAAGGGACCAAGGAAGAACTGAGTAGGATTTAAATACTTCTGCCAAATAAAGAAACTTGTGCCCAAGACGTAAGTCCACTTGGCTTAAATATGTAAGGGGATATTGTCATGGGTAAAATTCGTTGTAGATGACAAGTCAACAAACAGCATGGACAGGACTGGCCACATAAGCCGAAAATTTGGTTAGAAGGAAACGATGGCATTTCACAGACAAATCGCCAAAGTATAAAGCAAGAACAGTAGATAAGCATAAAAAGTCGAGTGTGCCGAGTATGAAAAATGCCTGACCAATCACGCTCGACACGAATGAAGAAACCAGCCATTGAAGTTCTTCCACCACCTGCAGACAATACAACTAATAAAGATCAATCGCAAATCAACTACCAAGAAATGGAGTCCTACAAGGAAACAAAATGATCTTCCTGCCAGCTTATCAGAATTCTAAACAGATTCGGAGTTAATCACATTAAAGACAAGATCAACACCAAAAATGAAAGAATCCTAAAACCAATTCTACAATCCTCTACTTGTATGTCACAGTGTTAAACCCTAATAGCACCCCTAAAACCCTAGCAGTACCATGTATAAATACCCCTGCAAAATACAAAACGATATACAATTTTCAAGCACGAAAGAGAGAGAGAGAGAGAGAGCATATTGTGTATCATTCAAACATTATAATGGATTTGACTAAATTGCTTAGGCGACAACCAGTGGACGTTTCTCCAATCATCGAAGTTTTACCACGTTATATCTCTCTTTTATTTTGTTTAGCATTTTATTGCATATTTTATTCATATTTGCAAGGTCTTATTAACCAGAAATCGTTAACTAGTCAATAGACCAAAAACCACCATCAACATATGGTTTTTCAAGAAACACAATCTAACTCAAAGAAGTCAATAAGACACTCAGGATTTAAATCACCCATATACAGCTATCATTTGTCGATATATATGAATCTTTTCAACTAACGGGTCTTAGTGATAGATTCATATAGATCGTGGCCCAGTCCTATATGATCACATCATATAAGGTGCCTTCATTCTCATATCACCATATGAGTAGTCTAGGATATGACCACCGTATATTACGGAATGGACCGTAGCTGTAAATTAACCACAAATAAAGTACCGAGCTTTATGTACCTTTGACGGACTCTTTAGATTACACGTGTGAAACCAAATTCCTCTGTATATGACATTCATATACTCAGTTTGAGATTTACATCTAGCAATCTGGATGTTTACCACATATGATATAAATGTATGAGTCATATTTAATGAATGAAAATACTACTTCTTTTCTTAAGGGATTTATAAAATTTACAAATTACAAGCTTTATGGCATAAATCCTAACATCCAGGGCCTCTTGAAAATTTTCCAACCAAATCGTAGGCTTAGCCAGACCCCTAATCTTCTCACTTTTGGAAATGATTTCATTGAAATCTCCCACATATAACCAAGGCAGTTGTGACAAATCACGAAGTCGATGAAGTAATGTCCACCCATGATGGCAGCACTCAGGCATAGGATTACCATAGAAGCCCATCAACCTCCAAACCTTAGAGATGTGCGACAACACTTGTACATCAATGTGAAAATTCGAAAACAAGAGTAAATCAACTTGTACCCTATCATACCAAAACAAACATAAAACCCCACTATCCCCCGCAGAATTCACCATAAGTTTACCAACAAGCCTAATTTAACCCTTAACATCTCCATTAACCTATCTCCTCCTTTGGTTGCCATGAGGAAAACCAAATCCAAGCCTGAATTCTGCTTCAACTTTTGCAAGACCCGAACCACCCAAGAGCTTACCAACCCTGACCATTCCAAACCAAGACATTCATTGCATCCAGTCGGCTGATAGAGACCTGGTCGCCGATATCTAAGAGATGACATCTACACTCTTAAAAACAAACTTACTCCTCTTAACTTCTGCATCATTGCCACCGAAGCTCCATCGGTCCAAATTGTTGTCACGTTTCCCCAGCAAACTAATTGAGTCGATGTGAGACTCTGCCTGGTTCTTTGTTCTCGCTAGTCGCTTCCATCTCCTAGCCCCAGATTTTTTTTTTCCCATCTATTTGAACTTGAGAGTCCTTACTGATTGCTTCATTTATACACAAAGTGTAGCCCCATTTCCATATCATTTTGAGTTCATTTCTCGGGTAAAACCGGGTATTTAATATGATAAAATAAGTGTTTCAGGTATTTTTTGGAGTTCAGAGGCATTGGTGTCTTTTTGGAGAATCAGGGGTCATCGTGCAAAATTTGAAGAAAAGACTGAAGATTATGTGATTAGAGAAAAGCTGAGGGGTGCTTATTGTAATTTGCCAGCCAACGCACGCGCACACGCCACGTCATAAGTGAAACGGTGCGTTTTGGCGTTGATGCTGATGACATCAGCATGACGTCAGGATGACGTCATCGTCTTCTACCTTCAGCAGCCCGATTGCAGACCCACGCGGGTCGACCCGACCCGGTCGTGACCCGAGTTCTGACCCGACCGTGCCCAGCCATTTTCCGACAGTTTTTCCGACGTTTCTCCGCCCAGATCGACGGCCGGAGCTCCCCCGGTCCGTTTGGCACCATTTTTACGCCTCCATGCACACTTTTTCTCTCACCTCCAATTCCTCCAACTTCTATGGCTTCCACACCTCCAAGTCCCCAACCGCGGCAAGCTAGCGGCTCCCAAGCGACAGAAATCTCCTAAATTCGCCGCGGTTGAAGTGCCGCGGTCGTCCAACCGCGGCATGCTCGCGACAGAAACCTTCCGAGCTTGCCGCGGTTCAGTTGTCGCTTCCGCCAACCGCGAAAATACCCAGACCGCGGCAGTCCGTCTCTTGGTCGTTTTGGACGAATTCTTGGTCGTTTTGGAAGGATTTCTTGCCCTATTTTGGACCCCTATAAATACATCTCTTGATCTTTTCAGAAGGGGGGAGAGGAGCCACACAAAAAGAAAAGAGAACACTCTCTAAAGAAAGAAAACTCTCCCACTCCTCCAAGACTCCATCTTTCCTAAATTCCTACACAATCCAAGAGACACTTGACACCAATCTATGATCTTTTCTTGTTCTTGGGAGAAAGAAAGTTGAAGGAGCTTGAAAAAGGAGAGGAGCAAAAGGAAGAAGAGGAAGCTCTCCATTATAGTTTTCTCTAACTTTTTCTCTTTTATCCTTTGTTATAGCCATGTATTTATTTGAGATTATTTGTTGTATGGCTATTAGTTGTAATATGAGCTAAACTTCCATTGTTAGGATTTGATGAACCCCACCCATGAATATTTATATGTATTGATTCTTGTTTATCCCTTATGTGCAAGATTGTTGTTTGTATGGGTATCTTTATGTCCTTAATGCTTTTCAATTGTTTGATCTCCTTTTGAATGAATTTTTGTGGTGTGTTATGTACTGACCGGAGACGCACGCCACGTGCTCGATAAAATGCCCTCTATGCATGTCTAGAAAAGTAGACCTACTTAGGCTAGCGTATAGGATTCCCTAGTGTGCCAAGGTTCTTAATGAACTCATTCATATATTCCGAGTAATCGAGAGATAGGCTTGGGTATGATTTTGGGTGCGATCTATTCTACTCGACCGAGATTTTGGGTTAACATTTGGGTGCATGAATCTATGAAATACATGAGCATGTTTTGGGTGAATAATTGAGTCTAGAACGGAAATCGACATAGGGTGGGGTGTAGTCAAATCCTAGCATATTTCTCTCTATTATTACACTTGTGTTTATTTTCGTGTTATTTCTTTTTAGTTTAGTTTAGTTTAATTTACTTAATTGGAAAACCAACCTTTTTGTTTGTTTGAATAGCATATAGACTAATCAATTTCGGTAATCGGTCACTCGATCCCTGTGGGAACGAACTTTACTTACTATTGTGCTACTCTCCGACCTCGTCCTATTTCGAGTGTCACTTGAGTGATAAGCACTTACCTAGCTGGTTTAATGCCGGATTAGCCACCACCAAGCATCCAGGCCCCAGTATCTCTATTTCCTTAAGGGAACTAGCATGCTCATTGAGATTTCCTAGGCCCAACCCAATACTTTTATCTAATCCTTCCACCACCTCTCTTGGGCCCAATAGGGTCACATGTTTGCCCATAGAGTTATTCTTGTCTTGGATATTATTGGACCCAACAGTACTAGGCCCTGGCCCATGCTGTGCCTCCTTAATTTTTCCAGCACCCACCCGTTGACTCTTAAAAAAAAAAAAAAAAAAAAAAAAGCAATGCCCTTCTCATTTAATTTTTTGCTCAAAATGTGTCCACTATCTTGGAGCCCATTAAAACCATTATTGCTCTTTTTGTAACTATCATCAAGATGCCAATGATCATTAACTCGACCTTTATTGTCCGCCCGTGGATTGAGCTTCTCCTCCATAACCATTGTTTTTCCCCTCCGCCACCAGTCTGCCACTCCTAACAGCCTGAGATGTTTCCACCTCTTCTGCCTTACATAGTCAAAAGACGTTATGGCGGCGTCGCCTTCAACCAAGCTCCAAACAGAAGGTCACCTGACTCCACAAATTCGGTGTGGCCCTCTGCAGTGGCGAATGTAAGGGGGCCCATAGGGGCCATGGCCCCCCCAACCAATAAAAAAAAAATTCTATTATACATTAAATTATAATATAAACCAATTAAAAAAATATATACATAAAATGTGATATATATATATAGTAGGTAATATTATTTTCTTGTACTTTTATTATTTTAATAATATAAATTAACTTATAATTTTTGTTTTTATAGTTCTAATGACCATGAAAATAAGAGATAAAATTAGTCCATTTTAATATTTTAATTTCCTATTATTTCATACATTACTACCTAATCTAGTGTGTATTATATATAAGTAATGCTAGGTTTCCAAAAAAATTTCCCAAATGTATGTAGAGCGTGAGGTGTCAACATCTTGTAAATCATGAGATTATATGGTGAATAATGTGATGTTGACACCTCACGTTCTACAAACATTTGAGAAATTTGAAAAAAAAAAAAATTGGGAAGCCTAGCATTACTCATTATATAATATATATATATATATAGATTTATATATAGATTTTACTAGAACAAACTAAGTAAATATTAAACTCTTATAGCGACTACCTTTATTATTTATTTTGTTAGGTTAAATATTAATCTGATTTTGATAAATTTACTTTATTAGTTTATTATTTAAATTTTCCTCAAAAAATATTATAGGTTAATTTGGTTTGGCATGAATATTATAAAATTAAATTACAAGTATGTAAATAATTATGATTTAAATATATCAATGATATAATAATATTTTAATTAAGCTATTTAAATTTATATTTTTTAAGCTGGGAACTATTAAAATATTTTTATTTTTTTTAGTTATGCATACTGTTAAGAACATGCATAAATTTTACAACAAAATAAAAGATGTTTTCTCATACACTCTTTGATTATGTAATTGAAATGGAAATTAAGAAGAAAATTAGATTGATTTGGTTATAAATAATTTTCTAGATATAAAATAGACATGTTACATTTTAATTAGTTAATGTCTATTTTATTTATTTATTTGTATCATTACTTTTAACACCAAACAGTATCACATTTTTTTCTTGTATATGATTCCTACTGACCTACAATATTAGTTTTTGTCTCAGCCCCCAAAACCAAAATCCTGGCTTCGCCACTAGTCCTTTGGACATTCCTGTGTAGGATGTCCCAATCGTCCACAACGAAAACAATGCATGGGAAGATGCTTATACCGAAGCAGCATAATAGATTCCTTGCAATCCCCCATCACATCCACTCGTAAACAATGACGTAATGGCTTACCAATGTCAACCCTTACCCTTACCCTTAAGAACTTTCTGGTTCCATTCTCTAGCATGCCAATGTCAACTTCAGACACCATGCCAATCATCCCACCAAGGAAACATGCTATATCCTCAATCATACATAATAATGGAACCTGATGAATTTGCACCCAGAAATCCAAGTGAGTGAAACTCATATCTTCCAGAACACCTTTCCCAAATGGCTCTTATAGAGCAATCAATGCTCCGTCAAAAGTCCAAAGTCCACTGTTCATAACATGGCATTGATCATCTGCAAACCTGAAATGAAAAGAAAACAAATTACGAGATACCGCCTCGATCTCAACTCCCTCTCATATTTTCCAAATCTTCCCGATCAACCCCATAAAAGCATCCCTGTTCACTAGTTTCATTGTCAACACTTTACCCACAAGACTCAGAAATTCTCTGCATTCCAGCACTCTTCAAGTCTTCCTTCAGCCACTGCACCGGACCCTCCTTCTCCAACAGGGTCAGGTTTGCACACAGTTTCGCTATATCCTCAGGACTCACGATGGAATCTAACACCAAAAAATTAATGGACCAGAAAGAGCGAATTGACTATGACATCGGACAAAAGAACTATACTAGACTTCTAGACCACCACTTTTACTCTTCAAAACAGATAAAGGACCTTTTTTTTTTTCTTTTTCTATTTACCTATAATATTCATAATAAAAGAGTAAATATTTTAGGGAATTGAGATCCTTTATTGAACCGATCTCAATGTTATTTTGGGTTGGACCATTTGTGCAAGTTTTTTTTTTTTTTTTTTTTGATCAATCATATTGAAACAATAATTAATTTTTAAAATTATCTTTGGAAAAGTAGCTCTCTAATTTTGAAATTATGTCGACCGAAGAATAATACAAATATGCCAACTTTCTATCCAATATACACTTGTATTTAAGCGAATTGTTTATTTATTTTTATTTTGTTTAGGAAGCGAGTTGTATATTTAATTCAATTTACATGTGACAAGTGGGATGTTGATATCATAATTAATGATATTCATAATTTTTTTTTAAAATTTTTTTTTACTGTATGTTTATAAATCAATGTAATACAAATAACATCTCACTTTGAATACAAAGTTGGAATATTTAGTAATATTGAATACTGTTGAGGGAAGGGAATTATTATTGAAACTGACTTACACAAATCTTATTAAATACGTATTAGTTCAATATTATTTTTCATATAAAATACAACTAGTTTTATGAAAACAATTAAAAACATTTTTCTCTAAAAACATCTATCACTGGTTTTAGAGAATATGTTAAAAAGTATTGCTGACCCAAACATTATTTTATCTAATCATATAATAAGCACAAACATATGTATTAACAATATCAAGAACATTTAAAAATGCACAGCTATTGTTAATGGTGGGTGGACACTTTCCTTTCACTTATGTGATAGGTGTTCGAATCTCATATTTATTGATTGAGTAATGCTACATTGCCCAAATGATGTGTCAACACTTTAGTCCATTCATTTAAATTGTATTAGATTTTGATGATTTAAATGAATGGACTAGAGTGTTTCCACATCATTTGAGCACCAGATTTGGGCACCAAAATTGGACAATGTAGAATTACTCTTACCGATTAAATCATAAAGTATAAAAACATCTCCTTGTAGTAGGAATTTTATCCCCGCCATACTTGTAAGAGTCATGTTTGTAATGATTGATCTCGTATGTACTGTTAGATTTGTTTTTGAGAAACAAATGCAGACAAAATTAGTTAATTATCCATAAGGTTGAAATTTTCCGACTAATGTGATATTTGGTTTGGTAAGTCATCAATGTCAAATTAATTATATATTTTCCATTAATCCTAATTTTCTTTTATTTGTCTTTTCGTTTCTTTTATTTGCACTAAAATTGATGTTATCATTTGCTTGATTTTTTTTATTATCAATTTAGTCCCTAGCTTTTGATAAAAATATCAAATTTTTAAAAGTGTTTACTTTTTTTTGAACAGGGTAATTTCACTTAAGTCCCTATTTTTTTTGGTGATATGTCACATATTTAAATGTTTTTGTCATATTAACAACTTAAGTCCCTTGTTTTTTTTCAAAATACATCACTTTAATCCATTTGACTAAAATACTAAGGGGCCATTTGGTATATAGTAATCAAAATAATGCGATTCCTAGGAAAGCGAAACCCAGTAATGTGATTCCTAGTAAAGTTGTATACATGTGTTTGGTTTTACATGAGAATATTATGTTGGATTCCTGGGAATATCATGTAATGGTGTTTGGTTGTACATGGGAATTTTTTTTTTTCCATAATTACATAAAAATAATAATATATTTTTAATAAAAGACTTATCATATAATAAATAATTTTGAAATTAAAAAAAAAAAACAAATTACAAATTACTTTATTATAATAATAAAAATATTACACTAAAAAAAAGGAAAAAAAAAAAAAAAAGCATTTCATCCCTTCTTAGCTTCTGTTCTTCATTTGTTCATCACCAGTTTGCAACGATGATGATCAAACAACAATAAAAATCAAACCCAGTTTGCAACGATTGCATCTCTTCTTGGCTTTTGTTCTTCATCTGTTCATCGCGGTCGACTTTCTCCATTGATTCTTTCTCGTTGTCGACTCCTTCCTCGCCATCGACAACTGCTTCTATCTCTGACGTCAACTACTATTCTTCAACTCTTCTTCGTTGGAATCTTCGTTCCTCGCCGTCGACTACTACATCTCTCTCCGGTGAGGGTCAGTTCATCTTCGATCTGCCTCTTCATCTCTGTTCTTCGGTTCATCTTCTATCTGTGTTCTTCTTACTTTATCTCTGTTTGCTTTTATTTATTTTTTGATGTTATGTGATTGTCAGTGTTGATTTTGTATGTAATTGTTCATGTTAATTGATTGTGGTATGAGAATTGTTTGAAATATCTGTTCTTTTTGGGTTCGTGTTTTGGATTCAAAATTAAATCTTATGGTAAATCTTTGTCAATCAGTTTTATGTAAGCAATTGTTTGAAAGTTAGGTTTTGAAATCAAAAATTTGGTGTTTTGGTAGTGAGTAAGTGGAAATTTTTTGGAAGAATTTTTTTGTTTAATTATTATTTTTTTTTAATAAGGGTGGGCCCTACAGTGGGAATCAGATGGAGGGTAATTTGAAACTCACCTATTGGGATGGGAATCACATTACCCCCTTGGAAGGTGATGGGGGGTAATGTGATTCCCATGGGATTCACTTTCCTATGAATCCAAAAACACAAACTTTGTAACAAACATAGGAATGTTGTCAAATTCTCGTTCCCATGAAAACATTACCCCATACCAAACGGCCCCTAACGGTCAACCTTAACTATACATATATAAGTACAATTTTATCCTTGACAAAATGATTTATTGAGTTTCAAAAATAAATAATATTAAAATGGTTTATAAAAATAAATTAACAACAAAAAATTATTTTCTAAAAAAAATATATTTATATATAATAATTTTTAAAATAGATATTTTTTATAAAAAAAAAATAGATAAAAAAACTAATGGATTATGGAAAATATAAAGTTAAAATAAATAATAAATAAACTTTCCATTTAATTTTTTTTAATTACTTTCTTATTATTTATTTTAACTTTATATTTTCCATAATCCATTGTTTTTTTTTTCTATTTTTAAAATTGTTTTATTTTATTTATAAAAAAAAATGTTTGCTGTTAATTTATTATAAACCATTTTAATATTATTTGTTTTTGAAACTCAATAAATCATTTGGACAATGGTAAAATTGTACTTTTATATGTATAGTAAGATTGACCATTAGTATTTTGGTCAAATGGACTAAAGTGGTGTATATTGGAAAAATAAGGGACTTAAGTTGCTAATATGACAAAGATGTTAAAATATGTGACATTTTGCAAAAAAAAAATTAGGGACCGTAGTAAATTACCCCTTTTAGAACCCATGGCCCCTTACTTTTCAGAAATGCATCAAATTGCTTAACGGTTCCAGTGGTATTTTTGACTTTAAACATAAAAACATACCACATGTCAATAAAATAAAAATAAAAATAAAAATATTTTATTTTTCTCAAAATAAGATGAATATAAAATTATAAGTTTTTAAAAAAAAAAAAAGTAAAAAGGAAGACATTTTAAAAATACACAAAAAAAACATATATATATATATATATTTTTTTAAATATCTCCAACTGTCCATCATTGTGATGGAAGGTCGAGATTAAGATAAATTTCAAAAAAAAAAAAAAAAAAAAAGGAGGAAAAAAAATGGGTGGAGATCAAATCTGGCCAAATCCATGGAGAATAGCAAACGAAACGTAGACCTTCAGGAGATTAAAAGTGTCGAAGGCCATGTGGCCTTTACTAAGTAAGCCAAGGCGGATTTTGGTTCTCTCAAAGACTCTACTATAGATGTTACCGTTGATGACCGACACTTGAGATTGGAACTGTGACTAGGGACGACAAAAATCCCCGACCCGCCCCAAACCCGCAGGGCCCCGGTCTGTTTGGGTCGGGTTTGGGGCAGTAAAAACGGGTAACGGGGCGGGTTTGGGGTACATTTCTTGACCCGGCTGGGTTACCGGGTTGGGTATGGGGCGGTTCCTTTTGACCCGACCCGCCCTGTTTGACCCGGAATATATATATATTTATATATATATATATATTAAATATAAAAGGAAAAGAAAGAAGGAAACCTTATGTTAACCGAAAAGAAAAAAATTTGAAAGAAATAAAGTGATATATATATATATATATTTCGAGTTTAAACCCAAGAAGACAATATATATATATATATATATTTAGATATAAACTCGAGATATATATATATATTTTAAATATATGCTTGTTTTCAAGAAGACAAAGTGATGTTGAAGATATTTGATGGATTTTGTTATTGAAATTTTTTAAGTTTAAACTATATTGGTGAAGATGTTGAATGGATTTTATTGATACCGAAAATGTTGTATGTATTTTGTATTTTTGTTCAAGTCATTTTGGGATTTGTATTTTGTACTTTACGGATGAATTTAATATTTATTAAACTTAGTTATCGTGCTATATTAAATTTAAATTTATGTAAATGAATCGGGTCATTCGGGTCGGGTTTGGGGCACCCTTGACCCAAACGGATCGGGTTTGGGGCAACCGTTGAAAATTGGGTTTCGGGTTGGGGCGGCCTTGACTCGCCCCGACCTGCCCTATTGCCATCCCTAACTGTGACTGAGACACGCAGCAAGTGACGACAGCAGGCTTCCTCGGCGCGACGGAGAAGTTGGAAGAAGAAGGGAGAAGAGAGAGAGAGAAGGGGAGGGGCATTGATGGAGAGAGAGAGAGAGAGAGAGAGAGAGAGTGAGAGAGAGAGACTTGGACATGGACGACGTATACATGGTTTCTCTCTCTCTCTCTCTCTCTCTCTCTCTCTCTCTCTCAATGGAAATTTTTTATTTTTTATTTTGGTTAGAGAGAGAGAGAGTGGTTTCATGTGTGATGGATGGTTGGGAAGGTGGATATCGATGGAGATCTCCATGGATTTGTTGGAGATCCAATCTACAATTTGAATTTTTTTTTTTTTTTTTTTTTTAATTTCTCTTAATCCCAACAATGGACAGTTGGAGATATTTTTTAAGAAAAGTGTTTTATTTTTATTTTATTTTTTATTTTTTTTATTTTTTTTTTACATTATCCATCTCCATTTCCATTTTAAAAAATAAATAAATATTTATATATTATTTTAAGAGTTTTTATATATTTATAGGTTTTTTATTAAAAAACATTGTAGTATTTTTATGATATTATTTATTTTAAATGTATTTTATTAATTTTTTTATTATTATTTAATTTCTTAAGTAATTTTTTTTTTTAAGAAAAATAAGTTTTATGACATAAATTTTTGATTAGACAATCCAAATTGGTAAAATTATCAAATTATAAAATGTTGGAGGGTAAAAGTGTTATTCTCATTCAATAATTAATTACAAATGATAAAATGGTTAATTTGTATTTTCTGATATGTTTGACTGTCAAAATTAGAGTGACATATTTGATGCATTTCTTAAAAGTAAAGGACCATGGTTCTAAAAAGGCATACACATTTAAAAAAAATGGATCTTTCCCTAAAATTTAGGGACTAAATCGATAATACCCCATCTTTTTTTTAGTTAAAATGTCACCAAATAATATGTTGACGCTTTACCAACAGAATCAACTTACAAAGAAAATAACAAAATTAAAATTAAGGAAAATGTAAAAATAATAATAAATAAATAAAAATAAAGAAGTACCACGTCATATGGAGAATAAACCCTCTTTGCTAACTAAATTATTAGGTCAGAAGACTATGCACCAACCGCATGATACGGATGCCTCATCTTCGGCCCAATGGGCCCTACTCAAACTCAGTTCTTTCTCGGCTCGGCTCGGCTGACTCTGGCTCAAATTAAATTATAAGCATCAGTTCTGGTGATGTAGATGATTAAATATGTGGGGTCCATTTCTATGATTTCATGATGGATCAAGGGTCCTAATCTCATCATAATTGTTTGATTTGAGAGAATGAAAATTAAACTCCATTTTTTTTATTAAAAAAAGAGAGATTATTAATAAGTACCTTGAAAGCTAAGAATCCATCACTTGCCATGTGAAACATAACCAAAAGGTCCAACACATTCCCCTTTCAAATATATATTTTCAGAATTAGATTATAATCCGAGATGTTGAGTTATATTTTAATCTCTTAAAAATATATTTGATATACCAATTTTATCAAATTTCTACTTTCGAAGATTCATTATGTATTTGATATAATATAAATAAATAAAAAAGGCTATCATTTTTTTTAGTATATAAAATTTGATTCAACTATTGCCACGCAGGAATAGAAAAATAATCTTTTGTTATTTTTAAATTTAAGATTGATTCTTAAAATTATATAATAATAAAAAAAATCTTATTCTTAAAATGGTATCAATCCAACTTGTGATTTTATATTTGAAATTGAAAAGTTAAGAATCTAAAAAGTTGCACATCACCTCTTAGCATAGTTGGTAGTGTACCTCCTTTCCACATAAGTCATATGAGTTTCAAATCCCACCATGTGTATTTTTGGAGAGTTTTCTTCCCAAGTTGTGGGAGTGGTCATCTTCGATTATGAGAATAAATATCTGGACCGCACAAGTATTATTTGATCCCGGTAGATCCCAACAGTCCTATTGTAATAGTACTCATAATACTTTAGAAAAATATATCTAAAAAATTGTTTTAAAAAAATACTTCAATGCCCTGTTGCTGTGATTGAACTTTGAAGATACAATAATAAACAAAATATAAATGTAAAAAATAAGAGTAAATTAAAAGCCAACCAAGAGACCCAAAAGGTTAAGCCATTAAAAAAAGAGGTTGTTTTTGGCTTATGCTCATATATTCATATCAATTGAGATGGTGTTCTACTTTTAGCCCAACTAATGTAAAAGAAATGGAGATTACAAAGACAGCAGTTTCCATCGATAAAAACGATGCCCAAACAAATCAGATAATACATGTGCGATCCCATAAATCGAGAGAACAAATATGCTTGTAAAATGCGTATGTTTGGAAGGGCCTATGTTAATTTTTAGTTGTTGGCCAATCTATTCACCCAAACTCATCTAAGTCGTAACCAACTGATAAATATAAAGAGAAAAGAAACCTCTTCTTCTTCAAGAAAACAATTCCAATGGAGAAACCAACCAAGATAATGAGAAAATCAATCCACACTTTCCTCCAAAACTATGAATACTTTAGCACAACTGCTGCAGTAGTTGTGTTCCCTTTCTCTGTCTCAGTTCTGCTCTCACAAGCCATTCTTCCGTCGTCTTGGTGGATATACAATCGTTTGAGGACTCTGTTCCAAGCTGCAGGATTCCCTGAATCTTCAGACATTCTAAGTCTTAAGATCTCTGAAACAATTTCATGTTCAATCTTTACGCTTCCTTTCACCATCACTTTCTTACTTGTGGCCAAAGCATCAATAATTCAAGCCCTGAAAAAACAAAAACCTTGTTTTTCTTCTATTTTATCACTTTTGAATCCTCTGCTCTTAACCTACATATGCAACTCATTCTTGATCGTCTCAGCGAATGCAACAGTGTTTTCTCTCTTATTCTTTGTCATGAGCTTTCTTGAAGGATCTGGTTTTTCTTCTATGTTTTTGTCAGCAGCGGGAGCAGTTGTTTACTCCATTGTTGTTGCCAATGCCCTTATAATATGCAACTTGGCATTGGTTTTATCGGGTATGGAAAGATGCGGCGGATACATGGCAATTCTCAAAGCATGTCTTCTCCTGAGAGGAAAAACTTCAACTGCCTTGTCACTGGCTTTACCTCTAAACTTAGCCATGGCTGGTATTGAAGCCTTGTTCCAATACCGGATTTTACGAGATTATCATCGTCTTGGTATAGCTTCAATGGCTTTTGAGGGGATGTTAATTTGTTACTTGTACTCAATTTCTCTTCTTCTTGATACAGTTGTGACTTGTATGTTGTACAAAAGCTGCAAAGCTTCGATAGGTGATTACAAGAGCATAAAGATTTGTCAAGAGGAGTTTCCATAGAGGAAATTCCTGTGTTCATGATACAGACTTCTTGTTCATGATTCCTTTTCTTTCGTTTTACTGATCTTATTCCATGTGAAACATAATGAGTTAAAAGAAGAGATATACTCCAAAGAGGCCCTTAGTATTAGTACCAAAGTAACAAGTAGAATCCCATTGGTTTTGTCAATCCTATGGTGGTAATTGTTATGAGATGGATAAACGTGCAGCCAAAAGAATTCTTATGCTCCGTCTAATTAGATTGACCATGCCCCAATGCTCTTTCTAGTAAAAAGTAATGAGTTGGATAAATATGCACTCACAAATATATTCCTACTAGATAAAAACTGCTCTTTTTTATATGTTTTGTAATGCACCAATCCACTTTCACCTAAACAAACACAATAGATAAGACAACTAACCACTTGTTGCATCACATGAATTGTATTTTGATTGAGGAATCTAAGGAATTAAACAAGCAGTATCCAACCTTTTTTTTTATTTTTTTATTGTTATATTACAATTACACTAAAGAATGCCCATCTTCTAATTTCTCTATCTGATCCTGTCAACCTATACAACAATTTTAGTGATGGGCTCCTGTCAAAATCTCAGCTAGTAAAACAAAAAACAACTTTTATGTTACAAGATTAAGAATTGAATCCTAACTACGACGTGGGTTAGCGCTTTGTACACGGTTTCATGGTACAGTGGGACTTCAAGCTTTACAATCCCAGATGGTGCTCAAATATGGCCAAACAAACCAGACTGCCTACTTGGCCAATGACTGGTACAAGACTACAAAATTTCTCAGAGGCCAGACCCATCTTCTTGACCATATTGTGTCGAGAACCCGTGCTTTATGTCAACCATTTAATCCACTCAACGTGTAGAAGCTTGGATTGTCGGCAATAGTCATTAAATTGAACTTCACTTGGTCAAACATACAAAGCAAGCCGCTTGATATGGTACAAGTCTGGAGCCCTCAAGGAGTAGCACTTCTGCCTCATTCAAATTACCTTCGAAGGCTTCCCGTTGCACAAATGCTGGCGAATGGAAGCTGTCAACCAGTCCGGAAAGCAGTCACCGTCGTTCAGAATAGAAACATTGCGACGGACTTCTGCTAAGATTTCCCGTGTGGAGGAAGAAAGAAATCAAACAAAATCTACTTCACACTCTTCTTTGTAAGGTTAATTCCCTTAGCCTTCTCCATTTCAGCTTCCTTCTCAGCTTTCTTCTTCTCCATTTCAGCCTGTTTCAAATTTTCTTCATGTGCTTTCCGGAATAACCTCGTAAAATTTAACAGGGTCGCAGTAACTGCAGAGATCAGTACATATAATAGATCAGTTTCAATGTTACCATATGATACAAGAAAATGACTAACATGTTAAATAGGATTTCCCCGATTCTCAAATAAACTTAATAAACATAGACTGAACTGATTATTATTAGCAAATTACTGCATTTCATTTATTATTATTATTTTTACCATATTGCACTTTAGTTTTAATCTTCCATTCTCAAGCTCTTTTTGTTTCTTTTTTGTCCTCACACTTTCAGATTTGTCAATCATACCACCCGCATCTGTTACTCTAAAGAATACTATTTGCGCTAATTTACATTCAATCACCATTCGATCCCATTCCTTTCTCTCATCTTTGGAGCCTCTGCCTTCATCTTTTCTTTCTCCCCAGCAGCACTTACCAATTATCTTGTACCTTTCCTTTTACCTTGCACACAAAATCCTTCTTACAAACTTAACTCAGTTACATAGATTATATCCTGGCCCCAGTTGTCAGTTAGAGGTCACGATGTCTGATTTGCAAGTGCCACCATTTCAAACTATTGAGAAAAATATATATATATATATACATCAAACGGTATAACTAGTAACGATTATATTCATAATCTACCTTGCTCAAATGGGCAACGGACAGGATCCTCACCAAAGTATTGCGCAAGGGCATCTGCATTTCTACCCTGTCCACCAGATGACAATGATTCAAGACACGATCAGCATATTATCTGGACAGACATTGAATCAAGTATGAAAGGGAGTTAAAGAGCATGCAAATTACCACCACAGAATAGAGATTTGTTACAGATGCCACCTCAGCCTCAGCAACATAAATGAATTCTTTCAATGTCTGACATAATTTATATCCATAAAAAATGAGAGTTAGCAGAACTTAACCAGATAAAGAAAGTAAGAAATCCTTCACAGAATAATAAGGGTTTGTCCTTGATATTTAAAAATGTAATCAAAGATCTTTTATATAGGCTACAGTGGCAGAACATTTGACGGATTTTCTGTGGACCAGTAAGATGCTCACAATTTCATATAATAAGTTGTCTTAATAGTACAATTCAAATTAAATTGAAAGTTCCATTGTGTAAAAATCTCATACAAGCACACCTGAAGAAATCTACTCAACGTCCTCATTAGTCATCTTTCTACGTATGGAAAACCATTCAAATGAAGAACACAAATGGCAGGGCAAAGTGAAATTCTTCTCAAAGGCATACAGATTATTTTGTTTAAGGACAGGGGAGAAGAGCAGAAAATAGTACAGGCACTACTAACAAATCAACCATGTGAAAAAAAGCCTGTTGTTGGAGATTTTTGATTTGTCAAATATTTCACACCCCATCCAAACCCCCCCCCCCCCCCCCCCCCCAAACATACACGAAAAAAAAAAAGACACATTTTATCGGGTTGTTGTCCAATTAGTATATAAACCCTTCCTTTTAGGGTTTACTTAACCAATGTGGGATTTGTTCCCTTTCGTCTCACGTGATTTCAAACACTCACATTGGCATGTGAACTACAGTTCAATAGTTCTGTTATCCTTTTCTTCACATTCTTCTAATCTATTTTTCCTTTTGTTTTGTTCTTTGAGACCACTCATTGCCAGAGCTCCCTCACACCATTCATTTGTGAACAATTTTTTTTTTCAGAAAACCCCATCACGTCAGACCCTCTCTATAACATGTTGGAGATTTATAATTCATTAAATATTGGGGTTTTTTTATATCTTTTTGCTTTAGTTATTTTATGTTTGAGTCATCATACAACACAAAATGCTAAATTATTGGGCTGTAGGTCCAATTAGCACAAGACTTCTTTCTTTCCCTTTTGTCTCACATGTAATAACCAACACGCAGGAGATAATAGCCACATAAATTGACCTCTGGAGGCATCAAAACAATTGGAATAAAGCAGCTAGATTAAAGATCTTCTCAGCAACGGGGATAAGTCTACATTTTAAGTCAGCATTGATGAGGCACCTACAAGGAGGCGGCACACTTCTAGCATCTCCCCCCTCCCAAATGATGGAAAAAAGCAATAATGTTTATGTATCACACAAAGGAAATGTGAGAGACGAACAAGGAAGAAAACTTGTCAGCCAGATCAACCCAACAAATGCCTACCAAGCTCAGTGTCTAGAAGAAGATATCATGAAGAAGATAAGTGGGAAGGAAGAAGGTGATCCAATAAACTATAAAGCATAGATAGGAAAGAAAGCATTATCTCACTCCTAAAGATTTTTTAGCAAACTTTTTGAAAACCAATCAAAATTCTTATTTAGCAATAAAATGTGTCAAAGTTAAACAAAAAACTAAAGCATAAAATTACCAGCCAATTCCTAGCCAACGAATGAGATATATACCTAAATATAAATAACTAACATCCATAAACATTTAAAATGAGGTAAAATACACGGAGCACCACGAAATCAATTTAAATTACTATTGAACAACTACAAAGTAGTGAAAGAGATTATATACCTTACAGAAAACTTCAGATACAGGGCCATCATTTTCAGATGCAGAGAACTCCTGCTTGACCTTTTCTAATCCTTTGATGATAGCCTGCATTTCTTCCGCGAGTGATTTTAATTGTATCTGCAGCAAAGCAGGATCTAGCTGAATAAGCATTATATAACTATACATCTACAGATCTACGGAGAGAGATGGAAACCTTAGATGCAGATTCAAGGCTAACAATATCCTGGTGAAAATCTAGAAGACTTGAAGACTTAGCGGCGAGGACCTGAGCCACAACAAATCAAAGTTTTAAACTCGATAAATATTAAATTTGTCAATTATATTCAGAACCTCAAACAAGTATCCAGCAGTAAAGTTACATATAGATTGGTTGTAAAGAATAAATCTGACAGGCTATCAAGTCCAACTAGGAGCATTAAAATTAAAAAAACAAAAAAGAGATAAAGGAGCTAGCATATATAGATATCTAACCCCTAAAGCATCCATCTAGCTAACTTTAACTGCACTCATGGTATCACTATCAGTATATCTATAGATTAATATTTGACTAAAAAAGATGGAGAGTTCCCACCGTAATGAAAGTGACCTTGGTATCAATCCAGATATTCAGAGGAGTTTCAGAAACTTTATGCTTGTATATATAAAATATATAAATATTGTAGGAAAACAGTTGCACAGGTGTCCAGGCATCCTTTGGAGCTCCGAACAGAGGTGCACAATGATAAGGAGATTGTTATAATAGGGGGAGCTAAATTCCTAACTTTTAGCATTTGACAAAATTCATATTGGTATTATGAAAATCTGTGACATTAATTTTGATCATCTTCATTGCAACTGATTCAACAAGATTTTCCTTCGCCAGCATAACCATTGCTATTGCAACTAATCAAACTATCACCTGAGTTCACCTAATGCAATTTCACCTGAGTGCAGCAGCTTTCACCTTGTTCATTCTCCTGGAGAAAGCCACTAAATTGCATAAACCCATGCTACAAAGATAAAAGGATAGCATCCAAGAAAGAACCCGTCCCTTAACCTATCTGTATTACCTTCAGAAAGTTTATAAATGAATATAGCGCACAATTTATTTATTATATTTTTGAAAGAAGTGTACAGATATTGCTTTAATTCCTCTATCACAATCAAACTCATATTGGACGAATTTCTTTTTATCCAGATGTGAAAAAAGAAATGTGGTAACCTTACCTTGCATAAATAATGCATCAGTGTCATCTTACTGTTAGAAGAACGTGTATCCGTGAGTTTCAAAAGACTGTCCAGCTTGAATCCCACTGCAGAACCTGTAAAATTAAAAAAAAAACATCTGAAACTTCATATCAATGCGTAAATGTAACCACGAAAGAACTTTTGATCAAAAGTCAGGAAAACAGATCAGAGGTTTTATGCATTTAACAATACGACACCAAAATATGCCAAGTAGTTAAGAGATGAAAAAGAAATGTTGGATAAATCATGTAAAGATGGTGGAGAACAAAGGACACCACATTTTTAATCAACCAAATTAAAACCCATAGTTACCAACTAGGAATTTTATGGTTTCCTGCTACAAACTTGAGCAATCTTCAGTGCATTGAGTGTGAAGTACATTTTTTTTTTTAAGAGCATTCAGTGTAAAGTACATGCCCTCTGGCAATCCATTTGTTACTTGTAAACTACCATAAACTTGACCAGGTAAGAACAAAACCAATGACAATAATATACTTTGCAGTATCTCGCTATTTGTAAAGTAAAAATCTGTGTAAACAACAAAGTACACAAATTTTAAATAATCTCCATTGTTCCATTTCAAATCCAGCAGTATTTTGGACCTAGTTACAGCCAAGCTATTTGACCAAAGGCCTATCTGAATCCCACAAATACTACACCATATAGTATCCATGAGCAATACCAAAGACCATTAGCACATTTTCATATGATGTCTTCATTATGTTTCCGGCCCACGTTTAGTTTTCACCCTCTACAATTTACAACACTAAAATTCCACTTGAAAATATGCAAATTAGCCCCCATTGATTCAGCACCAGTGACATTGTACCAACAGTAACTATTTTCATTGACCAATGATTATTAGTTCTGGATAATCATGTCTCCTAAAAGTGCCATCATAACAATAACTTTGGTATAAAGATATTTATTAAAGCAAAATAAACGATGGACTTTCCAAATAGTTTTCTTTAAAATTGATGACCAGCTGTAGGTCATTTCCTTGAAGCTTAAACTATAGAAATTAATGATTAGTGAGAAACTGGAATAAATAACCTATAAATTATGGCCACTTCTAATTTTACCCAACAATTAGTAGGAGTTTATTTTTTTAACTCACAAGAACAAAACTGCCTTAACGTTATAAATTATAATTCAAAACAGCCTTAAATTAGGCCAGATCCTGGTTAAGTAATAGCCTGATTAAAGTTTGGCCAAGTCATGGCAAGATCCTAGCCAAGTCTTGGTCAAGTCCTGGCCAAGTCAAAGCCTTACCATATTTTGGCCAGGTTCTGGCCAAGTCATAGCCTGGTGGCCCTGGTCCTGGCCAAGTCTTGGCCAGTCCTGACTTAGTTAAACTAAGTGTTGAGATAAGTTCTTCAAGGAAGACAATAGGACATTTTTGTCAACCGCCAAGATGGGTCAAGTATGGGTAAGAAAAAAACTCACTAATTGTTAGGTCAAAATAAAAGGGGCCATAATTTTTAGTTTAATTTTTCCAATTTCCCATGTTTATTCAATATGACATCAAAGCTCCGGATGGGCATTGGGGAAATTGGGATGGATATTGGTCCCCCCATCCCCATCCCCATTTCCCAACCCCTTCCACCATCCCCCCATTTGGGGAAAATGGGGATGGGGGAGTTTGGGGGGAGGTATCCCCATCCTCATCCTCATTTCCCCCGTTTTCCAATCTGATATTTTTTCCCCAATATCCCATTTGACTAAAAATTACATATTTACATATTAAAAAAAAAAATCCATGGTAAGTTATATTATACAATACAAATACATATATATATATATATAGAGAGAGAGAGAGAGAGAGGTTTTGGGGGAAATGGGGATGGGGGAGTTTGGGGGGAGGTATCCCCATCCCATCCCCATTTCCCCCGTTTTCCAATCTGATATTTTTTCCCCATTATCCCATTTGACTAAAAATTACATATTTACATATTAAAAAAAAAATCCATGGTAAGTTATATTATACAATACAAATACATATATATATATATAGAGAGAGAGAGAGAGAGAGGTTTTGGGGGAAATGGGGATGGGGGGAGGTCCCCCATCCTCATCCCCATTTCAATTTGGGGATGAATTCATCTCCGTCCCTCCCCATTTCCCCATTTGGGGATGATTTTCTTTTTTTCCACCAAATGGGGATGGGGAAATGGGGATTTGGGGAAAAATGCCAATCCTAGACTTAAGGTCTTCTATTCGAATCAAACCTCACATGATAAATTAATTTAAGGAAGATAGTGATTAATTATTATGCAACCTCACATGCATAGTCAATCAATTGGCTTGTCATCAAGCAGTGTTTGGATAATTGGAACCACATGACATGCCAATAGGATGCATGTGAAGTAGCATTTTAGAGCTCAAATGCCAATTAGGAGGCCTTCCAAACAAATCTAAGCATTTGGGATTAATAGTTATTCAACAGTTTTGAACAAACGAATAATACTCCAAAATGACTACAAAGGTACATACCCCTTGCAGTTCCTTGGTTCAATGTATTTCCGAGTTGAAGAATCAGCGCCATGATTTCCTTCAATTTCAAGGAATTCCGAACCTAATGAACAAGAGCATAAGTAGAGAAGGAATATACAAACACTACAGAGAAAGTTTCACTATCATCAATGCATACCTCTTCGCATGCAGAGTTTACAGCATTTAAATTCTTTTTAAATTCTGAAATCTGCAAAAAAATGGTCAAGAATAAGACAAGACAAGACGTAATTAAAGAGAATTATCAACTCATTGGAAAAAGACTAAAATGCAGATACCACCAAACCTGACAGCCGAACTGAATCTTGAAAGAAAATACTCTTAATTTTGACTCGACACGTGGCACTTTCATCTGCTCCAGGAAGTACTGAACATATAATATGTATTTAAGACATGAGATATACAATTGTTGAAACCTTATGTTCAAGAAAATTATCTGACATGCAATCAAGTTGCCTAACATATACAATAGGTGATGACAATGTCCATTGAATAACACAAATACCAGGATGTCTAACGAAAAATTAAACAAAATTGGAGGACCAGCTAGAAAATTATATCAGGTATGGGGTAACAGGTAATGCCAAAAGCTGTTACAAACTTCGGTTATGTAAGATACCAATCACTTCTCCTTTCTATGAACATGACATGCTAGAAAAGTATATTTATAAGATACTACCACATTAAGCAATAGCCACCATTACCAATGTCTAAAATTTTGTGCCACAGTTACAGCAATTGAAAACAAAAACAAACTCCGACAGATTCTTCGCCAGTCTTCCCTTTGTCCTCCCAAAGCCTTAATCCATTCCCAAAAGCAGTGTTCCCCCACCCTGGCTATCTTAAACATATATATCAACTACAGTGAACATGTAGCTACACTTGTCCACCTAAAATCCCAAGTAAAACTCTTTTTCTTCTAATGGGAAACAAAGAATTTATTAAAATTAAGACCCAAGTAGATCTATTCATTCATGGTTATCATTCTAATTTATTATGCTCTTTAATAAAACAATGACAAACCTGTCAGTCTGTCAGGCACAAGTTCAAATTATAAGAGCATCTACCTTCTGCATTAGGACGGAATCTAAATCACCTTTACCAAAAACAATTTGGAAGGATAACTGTACTGAGGCTTTTATCGACTCTGTAAGAACAAAAAGCTAAAAGAAGCCAAGCACTACCTACGGTCATAAATGTTCATCTCAAAACACAGCCATCAAAAATAACTCGTACCATGATTTTATAAGGTATGGCTGCAAGGAAATTAGACAATTGAACAAGTTGAGTTCCTTGAAAAAATTAGGTGATTCTTGGAAGTGGCTTGAAGCATAACACTTGGTTCAAATCAATTAAGAAAAGATCACAAAGTAAAAGAAAAATATAATGAAAATTCCCCATCAAAGAAACCAGGAAAGCATACTGAACAACAACTACTACAGAGTACAGAAAAAAGCTCTCGAAAAGTAAAGGAAAGCAAAAAATCTCTAATAAAGATAAAAATATCAACTTTTAATGAATCAACTCACATGTTAGCTATTCGCCTATATATCTATGCTTACAATGCAGGACAGATTTCAGAATCATTAACTCAAGCAACAACAAAAAGTTTCTGCTTTGTGCAGAAACAATTTTCATTCTCTTTCAGGTAAAATTAATATTAACACGGCATCTATGAAGGGTTCTCCAGATAATTAATGCCAACAACACAATGAGAGTAAATACAATTGAAAAGTAGATAATTCTTTTTACAGGGATGAAAATCACATACTAATGACAGACATAACAACATTTCACTTAATTGTCCCAGCATATTTTGCTTAATTATAACACAGAAATCCATTGACAGAGCAAAAGAAGAAGTCTTAAATGGACAAACATAAATATATCATATACAAACATAATTAGTATAATTACAAACATATTCATGATTGCAAACCTAACCCAATACCAACACTAATCAAGCTATAAAGATTGTATTTTATTAACAGATCACAAAATCTGATCAATAAAGAACTGTTGCAGACCTGTTCACACTTTCCGAGGTTCTCCTTGTCACCGGTGTAGCCCTAAAGAAACATGAACAAGACAAATCAGAACAAACAAGATGAGGTGGATCTTGATGGAAACTAACACAAAATAAGCACACTCTGTGAACTTTAATGCGAAAAAGAAAATGATCATTGAATAGCTAAAGTGCAAAAAGGAATCATAATATATGTTAAAACATCACCTTAAGTAGTTCCATCTCCTCCTTTGTAGGACAAAATTTTATAAGATTTTCCACTTGATCAACATCTAATACTGACTCATCCATTGCTAGAACAGCAGCCTGAGAAAAGGTACACATTGATATGATTAGCTAATACATAATCTGAAAACCTTTATCCAGAACATATAATTAAATAAATAACTGTCACGCCCCAACCCAAAGGTGACATGATCTTTTCACAGTAACTTAAATAACACATATGGGGTTCTAAAATAAAAGTTTCAAAGTGAAATTATTATTTTTAAAGTATTTATATTTTTGGATTCCGGAATACAGTACATGGTTCGGAAATTCATAAGTATTTTGATAAAACCCTAAAAATAGTGAAATAGATTCAGAAATACTTGAAAAATTCAAAAGCCAAATCACCAAAATACCACAAGTAAATTAAATAAAATTTTGGAATAGGCACTGGTCAGTGGTCAGCCCCTAAGTATATTGTTATAGAAAATTGGAACCAAATAATCATCCTAATATGCTTCAATGGTTCCCACTAAATCAAAACCCTAATTTTGATTTCACTAAACGTCTAAGAAATAAAGAAAACAAAAAAAAAAAAAAACGAATAAGATACACACATTGAAAATTTCTTTTTTTCTTCTTGTTTGAAAACCACTTTCTCTTAACATTGTTGAAAATATGAGAGTTTTATTTTTCCACTCTCTCACTTGCCATTAACCATAGCATAAATATTAGTATTGTTTTTTTTTTTCTTTTTTGATCGTAATTGAGAAGAAAGTGGAGTCTTTCTTTTTATAAAATGTACATGCAAAATTTTAGGGAGAAAGATAAAAAATCGGATTTGGATCCTCTCCTCACCTTCATAATCTATTGACGCGTGTCTGATATAGCAAATCAATGGTCTAGATTATTTCTATTAATTTTTATGTTTTACTCAATTAAAAGATAGAATTAATCCGGACCATTGGTTTAGGTGAGGACAAGGTAAGGACAAAAGGAGGTGAGGAAGGGATCCAAATCCAAAAAAATCACATTTAAATAAAAAGAGTTTGAAAAAGATATAATGAGTTTTACTAGCCAAAAGTTTCAGAATCTTGTTCCCCTTTGCTTTCAAAAACAAAAAGACTTTAATGTTGAGTGCACTGATGATAATTTTAAAACACATTACCTCAGGAATCATCAGATCCTGAGTTTTTCCAATTCGGCAAAACATAAAACATTATCACGTTCAACTACATACCAAAGAAGCATGACACACTTAATCTCACCACCCTCCATTTTTACTGGGAATATGTGGGTTCAAAAGCATTGTATTTATTGACTTTCCAAAACTACCTTAACCTTTGAACCCTCTCTTTATTCCTAAGTTCTTGTATGGCGATAGATTTGTAAAGTCAAAGACATCTGAAACATCAAGAAGTTTTGATTTGAAGGGATTAAAATTTATCTACTGATTTTGTTGTCTACACAACTTCCAATAAATAATTCCATGCATCTTGACATTAGGTCAATTCCACCATGTTTTCAGAATGATCTTTGAGAAGTTTAACTTTAGCTCAAAATAACTTACCAATGAAATTATTCCATATAATCATAGACTGGGTCCTATATATTATTGAAGCTAAGAATTCTGCCCTCTGATCCATTTTCCACTGTACTTACTCCCATTTCCAACAGCTAAAATCAACTGGGTACTAAAATATTCAGAGATCCCATATCCTCCCCGGGGCATATTATATTTTAAAACATTTATTAAAAAGTTTATTGCCAGTGCAATGAAAATGAAAACTCTGTGCTGCCATCATTGAGGAATTTTGCATTCAAACTCTATGTATCCAATGTAGACATAGATGCATGCTATCATAAGTACTGTAACGAGCACAGACAATGTACATCCATCCAGCCAAAGGCATGTATAAAAATCTTTGTTATATGCTGTAGCATACTGTGAATTAGTAAATGTAATCTTGTTTTAGTGAAAGTACTTTTAAGAAGCTATAGGAAACACGGGGACATGACTCTCACTTAAAAATAATACTCTCCCTGTTATATGCGACAGACCACTGCCACATATGAATTAACATGATATACACACCCCTGTCCATATATTTTGCAATAGCTCTCCAAAATCCCCCATTTCATTGTATATTTGTATAGAAACTCTAATGACTGAGAAAACTTTAATGAATGTTTAGCTTACCATCATATCAGAAAGCGGCATCTTAACTTTTGTAAGCATAATTTCAGTGTTATTGGCCCTTCTCAGGTCAACCTACAATGATAAGAAATTTGTTATTACAATGTGGAGTAGTGGGGACAAATTCCCATAATGCAAACAGAAGGTCATACTACAAATAAAACCATTTGCAAATTTTCTGTTTTAACCATCGAAAACAAATAGCTGCATCAATATCCATAAAATAAGTCAATCATCAGGATACCATAAGAATTTTATAGAAAAAGAAAAAAAAAAATCAATGGTTCAATTAACACAATGCAGATTCTCTTTGCAATCATCCTGCATACACCTTCATTTCTGTAAAAATAAAGTTTAGACAGGTGGCTTGGCCACTTGGGTGAACACTGTAATGACAAGTGTTTCACCGAATCATATCCAATGCGGAGAATTTCCTTCCATCAACCTAAAGATAGAGACTTGGAAAAAACAGCATGGATACTAAATTCAAAACATCATGGATATTCAGCCTCATAAACCTCTCTACATTCAAAATAGAAAACCAGCCAAATATAAAACATGAAGTTCTCATAAACAATATATTTATCAACCTAATACCCCCAACTTAAATTACAATTATAGAGCTACAAATCAACTTAATACAAGGGAATGCATGCATAGTGACATATAGCAAACATAAATGCATGTACATGTATGTATGAATTTATTTGGACATCCTTTTGGGTGTGTATGGAGTTTTTTCATTTAGTGAACTCCTCACATAAACAAGCAATAGAAGAAACACCATCAAGAAGAAAACAAAATAACAGAATTGCATCCGAGACAAATAAACTTTCAAAACAATAAATTTTTTAGATAGTTTTGAATGAATAAATTACCAGGTGGACTTTGTCAGTTTTGGATCCTGCAGACTTGCGACGCCCTCCACCTTTACCTCCAGAATCAGCAGGTTTTGGGACTGTTGCAGAGAAAAGGGTCTCTAGCTCTGAAACATCAAATTCTGGTGCACTACAACAAAACAGCAAAAAGTCAGTGATTCAAAGGGAACAATAATAGTAAATAGCATTGTAATGCCAATATGTGGTCCTTTGGAATTTAAGAAACATATTTAAGGAATAACAAAGTATGTAATGGTAAAGGAAAGAAAACATAAAGTAGAAAGATAAGTTAGTATACATTTGAGATTCTCCATGTCTTTGCAATTCTTCCCACAAGCTTCCTTGCAATGCTCTTGTTACCTTGCTCCAATGCAGAGGCTTTAAGGAAGACCTTCGAGGTGCTGTAGCAGTAGCTCCCATTGCTGTAGGACGTGAAAATCCACGACCTCTTGGAGGTGGAGGTGCTGCAGCAGCAGGTCCTTTGGCACCGAAGGGTGGAGGTGGAGGCGGTGCACCACCCGGAGGTCTAGGTGGAGCAGGAGGGCCAGAACTACGACCTCCGGGAGGAGGTGGTGGAGGTGGTCCCCCGCCTCTAGGAGGTGGTGGAGGAGGAGGTGGAGCTCCAACCATTGGAGGAGGTGGTGGAGGTGGGGCACCACGTAGTGGAGGAGGCGGTGGCAGTGGGGCACCACGCATTGGGGGAGGTGGTGGCGGTGGGGCACCACGCATTGGGGGAGCTGGTGGCAGTGGGGCTCCATGCATTAGAGGTGGTGGAGGTGGGGCTCCAAGTGCAGGGGGTGGAGGAGGTGGTGGAGGTGGAGTTCCACGTAAAGCAGGTAAAGGTGGTGGAGGTGGAGCTCCATGCATAGGCTGAGGAGGTGGGGGTGGAGGTGGGGGTGGAGGAGGGGCGGAAGGAGCTCCACGTCCAGGAGGGGGAGATGGTGGTGGAGGAGTACTCTGTACAAGTGGAGGGTGAAGCTGAGCAGGAATCCCCATTCCAGCTAATTTTGATGCATTTACATGAGGAGGCGGTGGTGGGGGGGGAGGAGGTGGTGGAGAACTTGTGACCGTGGCAATGGAAACTAAAAAACTTTGAGAATTCCAAGGTGGAGGAGGTGGTGGAGGAGGCAACACCATCCCACTATTTTGCTGACTAAATGGAGGTGGAGGTGGAGGTGGTGGTGGACGTAGAGGGGGAGCGGGGGGAGGTTGGGGTTGGGGAGGGGGAGGGGAAGATTCATGCTGCAAAATAGTCCCAATATTCAGCCTACTAAATGAGGAGAAAGGTGGAGGTGGCGGTGGTGGTGGAGATTGTAGTGAAGAAGATGATCTGGAAACTGCAATGCCAAAAAGTGGTGGTGGGGGTGGGGGTGGGGTTGGGGGTGGAGATGCTACACTTTCTTTCAAGAATAGGGAATGTTGGGAGGAAGACTTGGGTGGAAAAGTACCCAACAAAGAATTGTTAGAATGAGATAGAGGAGGTGGGGGTGGTGGAGGAGGAGGAACAAGGACTGTAGGTGGAGATAGAGATGGGGATGGCGGAGGAGGCAGCGAAGGAGAGGATACTTCTTGAGTGCCAAGAAATGGTGATAAATGAGTCAGTAGTTCTGTCCCCGGTGTAGAATTTGCTGGTTTCCAAGATTCCACTTTACGACCCATCCTTTCAGTGGTAACATCCTTTGAAACTACAGATACAGGGGAACTGAGAGGAGAAGGAGCCTTGGAATTGGTACCTGAACTAGATTCTTTGAAAGAAGAACTAATGGCAAGACAAGGTGGTGCACTATTATATCTTTGTGGCGGATATGATACATGCATTGAATTGGTGTACGAGCCTTTGTTAGGGGGAATCCACCGAGATACTGTATTTGGCTTTGCTAGTCTTGAATTAGCCTGAGGCTCTTGCTGTTTAACCTTTTGCTTGACTAAAACAGTGTCTCCAACTGGTTTTGAGTTCAATGTAGGCTGTTTCTTAGGAGCAGGTGGTAGCAATTTATCAGATTTTTGTCTCTGTGAAACCTTGGATGGTAAGTTCTTTAGTGCAGCAGCATCTTCTTTTTCACCTTTATCTTCCATCTCTTCCTGATTGTCACACACATCTTCGATCGATTCCTTGGTTTCTACATTTCTCAGAAGATCAGTAGCAACTATCATGCTATCTAACTTAATATCCCCATCATCCACAGTTATGTCTTTTACTGCATGCATATCAGTCTCTAATCTCTCATCCATGGTGTACTTAACATCATCCACAGTAATGTCCTTTACTGCATCAACATTAGGATCCACCACCTTCACATCATGTTTGTGATGCCCATCGTCTGATGCACAATCTTGAAACGCAGGAGGATCAACATCCTCCTTCCAAACTTCTTTATGGTATAGATCATTCTGCTCAGTTTCATGAACTGTTTGAGTATCATAGTCTCCCTTTCCTTCCTGACTGTCTACTACATTGCTGAAGAGTTCTTCCACCTCAAAGAATTCCTCAGGTGAAGCACTTTCAAATTCCGTCTCATTCTCATCTTCATTTGCCACGACTGTGGTGAGATTAGGCACAACAGCATCAGCATCCGAAAAAAGTACCTGATACAGATATGAGTATGCATTCAACTCCTACAGCTTGAGAAAGAGAAAAATAAAATAAGAATAACAAAAGCCTACCTCTGCTCTAAAGTCCTTCGGGACTTGGTCCTTGGCATCCCAGAGAACATCAACTTCATCCCTATTGAGCATCAAAATATTTGATCGCACAAATGCAGTGTGAAACATAACTCTGAAAATCATCTCCTCATGTACCAGATCATCTTCTAAATGGATGCACTCAAGAACAACATCCCCTTGAACACGAAAATGAATATCTATTTTCACTAGTGTACATTCATCCTGCGGTTAAATTCAGAAAAACAGTTCAATATATAATTTTCATCTTTCAGATTCAACTCTGACAGGTGCGACTTAAGTATTACCTGTAGATAGTGGCGAACATGTTTCTTAGTCTTTGAAGTTGAAAAAAGAAGTTTGGAACTTCTATTAGCCAGTGTTTTAGAGTCTTGGCCATATAGACGTACAACTGGCCTGCAACCTTTTCCTGAATAAATTGGAAGGACTCTAAGTATCAGACAATCCAAAAGTAGAGGTGTATCTGATGGAGGCCAATCAGAACCCAAATTCCTCCTAGAAATGTACTGAAGATATCTCAGCTGGGAAGGCTGTGGGTTTAAAGGAGACAAAATATGTAGAAGTTCCCTAGGAGCTTGCTTGTAAACCATCTCCAGAGTCTTCTGCTCTCCATTGTACTGTTTCCGGTATAATAAAAGACCCGCTAGCATGAATGCAAGAACAGGCCATCCTCCTCTCTCGCAGTGCATCAAAAGCACATTCTGCTGTCCCTCCAGGGACAACCAGCTTTCACTAGATCGAAGGAAGTGGTGGATCATCTCCAGTGGCAGCAAAGGACACCCCTCGTGTTGGCGAGGGTAATCCATAACTGTCATGTCGTACTGAGACAATATGTCAGAAATTTGGCTCCGCCTCTCCCCTTCTCTGAAATTAAACACCATGAAAGAAGCATCTGGGAAGTAGTCTTGTAGTTGTGCTACAATCCCTCCCATGTACACCTTGTACTCGTCTTCTTCCAAGACATCAGTGGAGAAGCAACAGTCAAACACTGCAAATCAAATCAAAGAAGAAGGAGATAAAACGATTACAGTTAAGGATTTTGAACCAGGGGCTCCAAAAAGATTAAAAAGAATTAACTTATCAAATCTGATATGGATGCTTTCAAGAGGAAGAAATATTTTCTTAGATAGAAAAAACTATACAGAACCTGAGAGAAATAAAAGAATCTAGCTCCTAAGTGAAGGGTTTCAGCTTGCATTTGTTGATAAGGAATTTAAAATGCATGCTTTAAACTCAAATGGTTGTTGTATAAGAATACTCTAACAGGCAAAAGCTATATAGAATGTTAAATGCTAATGCCCTACTTGTGCAAACAAAACAAATCAATTGAAATGTTTAGCTTGGCAGTAATAATTGGGTTAAGAAATTACGAGAAATAGAATTACACAATTTGAACAATTAACCTAAAAATGCGATTAAGTAGGCACGTAATTGACCCTAAAATGCAAAATTTGAAAAAGAAAAGGCGCACCGTAGACACGTTCGGAGATCTCAAGAAGCCGATCCGGCGGCTTCCGATAAAAGAAGCGTCTAAACAGCGCCATCTGATGGCGCTGTTTGCCCTCCGATCGGATCCAAACCGTTAATTTGTTAGATCATGTTATCCCAGGCAGATCCCGATTCACGTAATACAAGTTTAAGAAGAATCGGATCCAATTGAAAATCGTTGGATTGAGAGAGTAGTTGTTGTTTGTTTGGGCGTCGTGAGAAAATGTTTTAGATGATTATGATAACGAGAGAGTAAGAGAAGTGACAGTAGGTGATAATGATGATGATTATGGAAATAAAGAAATTTTTCTTTCTTTTTTCTTTCTTTCTTTTTTGCAGGAGAAAATTTTCAAGAGATTTATTTTACAGGGAGAGAGGGAGGGAGAGAGAGAGAGAGAGAAGCGTAGTGGACTGAAAAGGAAAAAAACAATACTCTAAATTAAAACGACATCTGACGTGGCAAGAAACATGGACATAACTGAAAAGAACATGACACGACACGACACAACACAAGAGTGTCTGGACAAGGAGGAGATAATTAGATCATGCGTATCTAAAACTAAAAGCGCGTGAGATATGATTTGGGAGACTAAAAATGTAAATAAATAAATAAAACACCTCATTTAATGTTGATGTTAATCTGATGATTTGGGTTTGTTGGGTTTTTAATAGTTGTTTAGTGCAACCCTAAAACCCTCGACTAATTTCACTTTTCAAATGTCAATTTGTTTACCTATATGGTAATATGAGGAGTTAGAAAAAAAGATTCATTCCAAAACACTCTTTAAATAGAAATAGAAGCATTTAATGAGCTATTTGAAATTGTTTATAATTAGAAAGAGTTGTTAAATTTAAAATCAGATAAAGTTGTTAAGACATAATAAAAAGTAATAAAATAAAATCTAAAGAGTGAGAAATCACTCGGCAATATTGAAAAGTGAGAAAAAATTTCTCAATTGAAAAATACTATTTAACGAGTCTGTTGAAATTGCTCTTACATGCTCTTATTGTTGCCTTGCCTCAACACAATTAACTACTATTTCATCTTTGGCTAATTGGCACGGATACCCCCTGAACTATACCCGAATTTGCACTTTACCTCCTGAACTTTTTTTTTCGCCATTAAACCCCATGAACTCTTATAATTTGGCAATTGCTGAAGGAATTCGCCCCCTCACCAGGGGGTAGATTCCTTCAGTGATTGCCAATTTACGAGAGTTTAGGGGGTTTAATGCTGAAAAAAAAAAGTTTAAGGGGCACAGTGCAACTTTTTGAAGAGTTTAGGGGGCATCTGTGCCAATTAGCCTTCATCTTTTACATATTCCTCATAATACATCCTTTTATAAATTATAATTCAAACTTTATTCATTAGCTTACAAACTTCTCAAATCACATGTTACCAATTTCACATTTAGTTTTACAAATTTAATGTTCAATTTTTTAGATTTACTTTATACTAAAATTCAAACAATCACATGTCAAAGTTTATAATGTCTTATATGATTATTTATCTATCTAAAATTCTAAATTTAAATGTTAAAAGTTTTGTATTCACCATTAACATTAACATATACATGATGAGATGAGGTTGAAATAACTACAAGGTTATACTAAACAACCTAAGTGAATAGGTTGATACTCTGTTTTTTAAAAACTCTTTCGAGACTTTTTTCAAACTCTTGGTAAGCATATAAATTAACCTTTAATATGTTTGTTATGAGAAAACAATTATCACATGTATGCTCAATTCATCACCCTTAGTCTACAAAACATATAATATGAGACAATGTATCTTATATACAAATATGTTCAATGTAAAGCAAATTCCATAAGTTGTACTTTGAATATTACACTGTAAATTCACTAAGTAGAACTTTATAACTTGATATAGAATCTCACAAGATACAATGTTCACACATTACAAAGATACAAGAGACAAATACAACTTTGATCAATTTAATGCTTGCATCCTACACTTTACAAAATCTTGTTTACAAAATATCTAGAAGTGAAGATTATGAAACAAGATTCAACCATACACATAAAAAAAATATAAAAGGTAGAGATAGGAAGAATTAACACGATATTTTTTAACGTGGCAAAGCCTCTAAAGAGGAAACATCCACGGGTTAAATCCACAATTATTGTGTACTATATTTATTGGATGATAGATTAGAAATTCCTCAAAAGTGACCAACTCATGATACACTCCATATTGGACTATATGTCTATCCAACCCTATTGGTAGATTAGAAATTCATCAAAAGTGTGAAACACTTTCTATTGGATTCTATGTCTACTCAACACTATTGATAGATTAGAAATTCCTCAAGAGTGATCAACACATGAAACATTCTTGACTACTCCTAAGTGACACTCGTAATTGTACGAGGTCGAGAGTGTAGTACACTAATAAGAAAGATTTGTTCCAACAGACTGAGTGATTGATTACAAAAATTGTAAGGTCTTCTTTTATTGATTAACTTATTTCGTGGACAAACCACATATGGGGTTGATGTAAGGGTAGCTTAGGCAAGCTTTTAATGGTTGGTGCTTTACACAACCAAGGCCCTCTCAAGACCTCAAGAGAAGAAGCACCAAAGGTAAATTTTAAAGTGCTTACTTGCTTTGAAGAGATATAGTTGCACACACTCATAACTCATGCATAATTCTTATTCTTGTATGTTGTGTGTTTTTATTTTGTGTGCATTAATGTTCATTAGTCTCTCTTCTTGCATGATTATATGATTGCATCTTGTGTGTTTCTTGCCTTGACATGATTAGGCTAGGATTGCATGCATCTTGTAAATGGCGTTGTACGAACAATGCCTATCTAAGACTTGGTAAGGTTTGGGTTAGGCGCTGTACATATCTGATTGATTTTATTCAGTTGTTGTTTGGTCACTGTACAGTTGCTGTACAAAGCGTTGTACGTACAACGCTATGTACAACGACACTCTGTTTCCCAAGAGAACAAAGCTTTGGCACTGTTCAGAAGGCCCTCTACAAAAGCGTTGTTTGAATAGCGCCGATGAAGAAATGTTCTTCATTTCCCAGGTAGGCGTTGTATAAGTCGATCTACGTACATCGACTTAGGCAAAAATTGTGTCAATTTTCAAAACATTGTCACTTCAATTTGGCACCCTATATATATGCCTCTTTGCCTTTAGGTCAGTGAAGAGAGTTCAAAATCAGATATTTAACTCAACATATTTTTCCAAGAGAAAAATTCACTAACGAACTCACATTTGTTTACTCAAACACTTTTCCATTAGCATCAATCATCATCTAGTATCATCCTTGATCATCTAGGTGTTATCTTTGCATGGGTTTTTCAACACACTTTGTTTGGTAAGTTTTTTACTAAAATCTTACATATTTTGTGTCTTTCTTAACAATCAATCTCTTTTATTACTTGTATGCCATTAGAATATATTCTAGACAAGATTGAGATTAGTGTATTGATTGTTTAAGAGTTGTATTGTGATAACTATTGATATCTAGGAGTGTTTTTATTGTCATCTCTTCATCTTAGATAAGCATATAAGGTTCCCTAGTTCTATTTGCATTTTGGATATCATACATATTCACATATGCCATTTTATCTCTTCATTGAGAAGTGAGTTGAAAATAAAATATAAACAAGTCCTAATATAATCTAGAGGGAGGGGAGGGGAGGGGGGGGATGAATAGATTTTAATCCCTTTTTACCAATTTTCGAGATTAGTCAATATTCAAAATCAACCCCAACTAGTCAACAACTAAAATCAAGTGTAAAAATTGTAGGGAAAAATATACCCACAGCGGAAGCGAGACTAAAAAAAAATAGTTTGAGTAGCTTTTAAAATTTTTCCTTTTATGAACCTTAAACCCTTTTAATCAATTAAAGATATATAATATATATAACAAAAGATTAATACCTCTTGTCGCGTGATCCGATTGATTTACGTCGATGGTAATCCGCAAGATCTTCAATCCTAGCACGAACGTGGATCACCTAGGAGCGTGGTCTCCCTTTCTTTGAATTGCAAACTTGTGATCGAATATAACAAACTTTTCTTTTATTCGTTAGTCACAAAAACAATCAAAAGAAACCTAAGATTATTCCGGTCACTTTTGAGTTCTCAATCTTAAGATCGAAACTCGCGTGAACCTAGATCGATGTAGTATTCACAAGCTTATTGATGAATTAGCAATAGAATACCATCAAAGAATAATCTATGTTTCTTTTTGTTTTAGTAGAATAAAAGCTATCTTTCTATGAGTTGAGAAGAAGAAGAAAAATAAAATTCTGCACACCAAAATCTAGGTATGGCCGAAAATTATAAGTATCCTTATATATGTGGCCAAAAATTTTCTCTTTCTTTTTGCACTAGGGTAGCCGAAATCTCTAGTCCAAAATAAACTAGGGTTGCCGCAATCCTTAACCAAAAAAGAGTTCAAATTGCACCCTAATTCCTATTTTGTTTAAGACTTCCAAACCCTAATCAAACTCATAAATCTTTTATTCCTTATTTGACTAAAATAAAAGACTTCTTATTTGATTAAATAAATAAAATTAATTATTTATTTCCTTGTCAAACAAGTCTTTTAATTTAAGTATACTACTACCAATAGTATACCAATAGGAATCATATTTCCTAATCAGAAAAGATTTGTTTCTTAATTAAACAATTAATTAATAAATTAATTAATTCTTATTTAATTAAATAATGAAAACAAAATAATATTAAGGTTATTTAACCACCTTGCCGCCCCATATAATAATATTGGGCCAAATATTATTTTCTTATTTCATTAAATCTATAGGACTTTAAATAAAAAGCCCACATGTGAACTAGACACATTCTTACTAAAAGAAACAAGCCCACATGTCATCCATTAATATATAAATATAATTGAGCAGCCCATTACATAAATAATGTGCAAATTATATTTTTAATATATTAAATGCAATTCTAGATGGACCCTAAATTGGTCCGGTAGAATATATCAAGTGATCCATGCAAGTCCGTGTGGATTGGGGATCTTGGCGGGCTATCTAAATTTAAGCTTCAATAGACATAACCTAATCACAATCAACAAATGATTCACTTATGTCCGATCCATTAATTTTAACTCGTTCCACTAAAGAGCTAAAATTGAACTCTTAAATAAAGACAGAAAAGGAAGATGTTTCCTCATTCATACCCTAGACAATCATATTGGAGATAGTGTATCCTCGTGATTAATATCAGTAATCGCCAAGAGTTCATAGACCGCCTATAACTCTCCAAGTTACCATATTTACTCATATGACCACGTTTTGAACTTGGATATTTTGACTTGTCCAGAAGCCATGTTTTCAATAGACACTATCGAAAACTCAACGTTAAGATTTAATATCCAATTACCTCAAAACATCCATATGATGATATTATACTCTCATTCGATAAATGGAGCCACGATGTCCATATCTATAAATGAAGTCCTCTATCGATTAACAAATGAATATCACCAAACTATCGAGGATAGACTATGCGATATAATCGTACTCATTGATAGCTCAAATGATATCACTTGCAACCATAAGTCCATCATTTATCTCAGGATTAAGATAGACTCTCTGATTGTCCTAATAATGAAATTACTTTTATCTACTGACGGTTATAGATAAAGTATTTCATTGTGATTCTGTTTAATGCACCTAGTGCACTAGATTCTTTTGCTCGAAGACACTCCGATGGTTTTAGACTCATCATATCTCATTTGATCCCACTCAAATGCTAGCAAAAGAATTCTACAACTTTAACAAGATAAAGATGCCCAACCTTTAACTTAAGTTGTGAACAATATTTAAGACTAACTAAAGAATTGTGTCTACCACATACATATCCAGATGTACGAACAATTCTTCTTTTCTCATAGTCTTTAGACTTTATGATTATTTACTTTGACAATTATTAAACTATAAATGCTATAAGATTTGTTTAAACCAGAAATCACTTTATTAATACGAAAAAGATTATTAATTACAACATTACACTCTTACTATTGAGCATAATCCTAACAATCTCCCACTTGCTCTATAGCAAATGTGTCATATCTCTCAAGCCCATATTCTCTAGGTGCCCATCGAAACTCTTCTGATGTAGAGCCTTTGTGAAGGGATCTACTAGATTTTCTGCTGACGCGATTTTGGTAATCGTCACGTCACCTCTATGAACAATCTCCCTTAAAAGATGATATTTTCTTTCAATGTGTTTACCTCTCTTGTGACTTCTTGGTTCTTTCGAATTAGCCACTGCTCCACTGTTGTCACAGTAGATAGTGATCTGCTTATTCGCACTGGGAACCACTTCCAAGTCAATCAAGAATTGACGGAGCCAAACAGCCTCTTTGGCAGCCTCGCATGCAGCAACATACTCAGCTTCCATGGTGGAATCAGCAATACAAGATTGCTTGATACTCCTCCATATAACTGCTCCTCCTCCAATAGTAAACACAGCCCCTGATGTGGATTTTTGACGAGCGTCGTTTGTGTACTCAACAAAATGATATTTAAATGTGATCTTTTAGAAAACCGATTTTTCACCACTTAGATAGAAAATTAGTAAAGTGGCAAGTGGGATTCGTTCCACAGGGAATTATAGTGATTAGTTGAATAAATTAACTAATCTATATGCAATAAAATAAATCATAAAAATATGGATGAGTGAATGGGTTGTCAAGCCATCAAACATACATGAAAAATAAACCTAATAACTAATAAAAGAATACTTAACAAATCTAGATAAGATAATGGAATTAACAATTAAGAGAATAGCTAGGGAATTAATGGGATCACAAATGAATTACGGGAAATGCTTATCAAGCTACTTTAGTGAACAAATCTCACAAATGTTAACCAATTGATTTCTAAAATGTGTTTGGGCCATTATTATGAACCCTAAACAACTTCCCACCGCAATGCCTAACCGATTAAGGAAAGGGGGTCACGGCGGGATCGATTTGTTACAATTAACGGCTTAGATTATCGTGGTTGATATACCCTCCGACAATCTATCCTATTCACTAAGTTCTCAATCCATCAAGGTTGTCAATCCAATCAAGATTATATAACAAATTATCCTAAGCAAGATTATAATCAACTAGTGGGTGTACATGTCAATTATATAATGCAAAGAATCTAATTATAAAATGAATAGAACACAAATAGAAATTAAAATATATTAAAGCTTAAGCAAATCCCAATCCAAATATTCTCACATCAAAACCCTAGAAAGGGGATTTAATTACACATATTACAATCAAAGGGAAGGCAAGTAAAAGATTAGGAAATCACCCATGGGTCTCCTTTTGTAAGCTTGATCCTTTCCTTGCCTTTGATGCTCCTTGTGTAAAGAGTGGATGATGAGGATGTGTCTAGATGGGTGGAGTCAAATGGGAAGTGACTAAGGAGATTTGTGGAGAAGATGGGAAGAAAAGGAATGATTAGGGGAGGTAATCTAGATGTTAAGTTTAGGTAGGAAAGAAAATGGAGAGAAAAGGAATGGTGGAGAAAGGAGGTTTCTTGGTGGTCAAGAGTTGTCCAAAAGAGGAAAAATGTGATGAATTTATAGGATTTTCAAATTAGGTCTCGGGTGGCAAATTACCAAAACACTCCCTGACCATGGCAAATTACCATTTAGTCCAACAGGGGGGTGCATTTTGTAATTTGCCAGCCAAAATTGGCCAATCAGAGATGAACACAGTGGAGGTCGCGGTTTGGTCATAAATGGCGACCTTGGGATGCAAATGGCGACCTCATCAGGTGTCGAAATCAACTCCCTGTCGCCATGGCGACCTCGAATGACAAATGGCGACCCAATTGGTGACGTGGCAAGACAAAGAGGGGCAAAATGGGTGAGAAATGGTTGGCCGGATTCCGGCCAATTGAAGGGCCGGAATTGTTGCGACGGTGAAGCCGTTGACTTTGCCGTAATTTTGGACCGGAAACCGGCCACCGGTAGGTCCGTTTGAGCCCATTTCCGGTCGGCCAAGGGTTTGGTGAGTTGAGCCATGGCTGCTGCTCGTTTGGAGAAGAAGATGAATAGTTTTGGGGGGTATTTAGCAGGTAGGTGGGGTGTAAATAGGGCTGCAGCAGATTACGCCTAAAAGGGGGGTGCATTTAGCAGTAAGGTGGGGTGTGCACAGCTGTCTCTTCTTTTGTCTTAATAGGGGTGCGCTTAGTAAGCAGCTGGGGTGCATTTAGGTGCATGAAACGCACCGTTTCATTAAATGACGTGGCATGGGCTGCGTCTCTCTTTAGGGGTGCACTTAGATATCAGCTGGGGTGCGTTTAGAAGCATGAAACGCACCGTTTCATTAAATGACGTGGCGTTGCTGCAGCTTCTTGGGGTGCATAAAGAAATGGGCTGGGGTGCAATCAGAGGCCCAAGCTTGATTCTTCTTTGCCACGTGGCGCTGCTTGGCTGGTTCTCTTGGCAAATTACGGACAGACCCCTGAACTCCTCTGTAATTACGAAAACGTCATTCTTTCCTTCATAATTTACACTTTTACCCCTGTTTCACCAAAATTACTCCAATGCCCCTGAACTCTATAAATTCCTGAAAACACTTAATTTACACCATTAAATAACGGAATAATGCCAAAGAATCAAGCAAAAGGAGAAGGAAATGGGAACCAAAATCATACCAATTTTGGTTCGATCAAATACCTCCAAACCTATCTTTTGCTCGTCCTCGAGCAAAACAAACATAAGCACACAATGGACATGTATCTAAAAATCAAATAATCACATTAAAGCACCAACTCTTTGTAAAAGACTCAAAAGCCAATATTTCGACTTGCAAAACCAAAAGTGAAGAGATTAAACCAACGTTGTGCTCATTAGGAAATAATGCATGTAAGAGATGCTAAATAAAGATTAAAGACATGCCACTCTAAGTAAACATTGCACGCAACGCGATTCCACATTCAAAATGTTTAAGCTTCAAAACTAAAGTGCCATTAGGACAAGAATATAATTCGCCTCGACATCTAATCCTCACTGGATTCTCTCATTTTCACTCGGATTCCTAGGCTTCACTCACAATTCATATGCAATATGAGTTTATGCTCAAAATATCAAATATAATTGCACATGATTATTTAAAAACACAATTTCTGAAATTTTGTCTCATGAATGGAATTGAAAGCCATGAACGGAAAGAACATGCATCAACCAAAATTTCCAAAGTGGACATCCCTAAAGATCAAATAGGTCTTTCATTTGGTTGTAATGGGGCCAAAGGTGAATGGTGAGTCAATAAATAGGATAAATGGATTTCAAACACCCAAAGATCACACTAAGGCATACATTCTAAATTAAGCACAACTTACTCATTACAACTTGCATATTCCACACTAGGCGTCTAGGCTTACAATTTACTTTGTGCATTTTTCTACTCTTAATTTTCATTGAGTAGCTCATTTAATTCTACAAAATTGATCTAGGCATTTTGTGCCTCATTCATCATTTTCTTTTTCTTTTTCTTTTTCTTTCTTTTGCTATGCTTTTCTTTTCTTTTCTTTGCTTGTTTTTTCTTTTTCTTTTCAAGCATTGCATTTCATCTTTTTCATGTGTTTGCACATACATATTTGCCTAAGTACACGCCTTACATTTTGATACTCCTCAAAGCTTACATTCCACCCCTAAGCCTTAGCAAACCATTTGGTACAAGGTAAGTCTAGTGTTTAGGCTATATGGTTTCATGTTAATGTGGTTCATGAATGAAAAGCTTAATTGTGTTTGGCTTCAAATGGGCTATGGAGCACACACATTAGAGGGATAGGAAGTATTTAGGCCAATTTGGTGGTTTTTCACATGCATTGCCTAAAATCATTTCTAAAGGTTTGTCCACAAAGTCAATCAAGGCATCCACAAGCAGTCCATAAGTTCTATGGCAAACAACATTTAAGTGCGAATGAGACATTTTAAGATATGCATAACATGTGTTTGAATGAGTGTTTAAAGAGTGAAAACTTTCCCTCAAAATACGCTTTTTAGGCCGTGTTTGTGAACCTCACGGGAAGTCTCCACTATTAATTCCTAACCTTCAAGCATAATTGAATATTCACTCAACACCAAGAGAAAAGAACTAGCGCGCTTTGAGCAATGCAACCCTAAATGGCATGAAGTTAATCTAAACTAAGCAAGGCAAAGATACACAATTCCTTACTTGCACACACAAAGGCACAATCTCAACAAGCAAAGTATGCTTAAGCATGGCATTTTCACAAGTTTTTCGAAAATTTTTGAAAAAATTTAGCTCAAAATATTTGCACACAATTTGCAAACAAGAGACGATGTTGCACACACACCCCCAAACCTAAATTAGACATTGTCCTCAATGTCTTTGGGGCATATACCGGTAAGTTCGGCGCAACACATCCTCAATCAAAGAGTTTAAAAACACATTTCAATGTCCATTTAAAAATTATCCCAAAAAGTTAAATCAAGTGGCTCAATAATATCCTATATGCTCATAATCAACTCAAGAGATATCTCAATGCAAGTTCATCAAGAGTCATCATCACAATCCATGTGGATTAAAATATGATCATTCAAGCCTAAATCCACTATCACAAACAACTCACAACCTTATTCTAAGCAAAAATAAAATAAAGACAAAAAAAACAAAATTTAACTAGAAAAAAAAATGTACCTAAGTGGGTTGCCTCCCACCAAGCGCACAATTTAACGTCTAGGCAAGACGTGGCATGGTGCTCCCACACATCGAACTCTCACAATGTTGCTTCCTTAGGATAAGGTCCTCGCCCTTTTTATGAGCACTCTTGGCTTGCTCGTCCCTCCAAGACTTACAAGTTGTCTTTGTTTCTTCCCAAGAGATAAAGAACCTTGCTTATCGCACAAGCAACACTCACTTGCTTCCTCAAGAAGCAATAGAAAAATCTATACACTCACAAAACATATTAGAAAGTTCCGGCAAAATATAATCAATATAAGCAATTGCCAACAAGAGTTTGGAACACCAATTATTCAAAAGAAATAAACTAAACAAATAAAGCATAAAAAATAAAATGCACAAAAAGAATTTTCAAAATTATGTACATGTGCTAGGGGTGTCATCAACTAAAGGAGGTTTTATCAAGTTTGGAAATATGTTCTTTTTCACAACCCAAACAAGTTGAGTTAATTTCCCATTTTCTTTTCTTTTGGGTCTAACTTGTTCAACCAAGTCTTTTCTTACCCAAATTTGCTTGACTCTAGGTGGACTCTTCCTATTCCTAGACTTTTTCAATTTTTCATGCTTATGGAATTTAAAACAATGAGCTTTGAAGTGCCCTTTTTGAAAACAAAAATAGCAAATAGGAGGATGGTTAAGAAAACTCCCTCTTGGTTGGTGACTATGTGGCCTTTGATGTTGCTTCAATTGTAGCTCTTTGACCTCTTTTTCCACCTTGTCTACATAGACAATGTAGTCACACTCCTTCACTCTTGCTATCTTGAGGGCTTCATCCTTCCTACCAAGTGCCTCCTTCGTTTCTTCCAAAGCTTTTTCCTTCCGTTCCACTTCCATAAGCATTTTTCTTGTCTTCCTTGCACATTCTTCTTCGAATTCTTCAAATAGCCTTGCAAGGTCTTTGAATTCCTTTGATGTGGAATTCCTCTCAACATCAAGTCTCCCAACTTGTATTTCCAACTCCTTGTTCTTGTTGGAGACTTCTCCTACCTTCCTTCGTAAGGTAGCATTTTCTTCTTTGAGCATGTTTACATCAAGAGTGAGCTCCTCATTTTTCACTTCAAGCTCTTCAATCTTCACCTTCCCCAAGGCCTCCTTTTCTTCCAACTCCTTTACCATGAGTTGTATTTTTCTTTCCAACTCTTCCTTCCCTTGGGAGGTTTTCACCAATCTCTCTTGAAGTAAAGCTAATCGTTCTTCCAATTCCGTGCCTTGCTCTTGGTTCCTTGGCGGTTCTTCCTCAACTTCCGCATTCTTCTCAAATACTTGCACAAGAGCATGCACACGGCTCCTCGTCCTCCCTTGCTTGGGATACACCGATTCTATTGATTGATCCGGCCAACTAGGGATCACATGGTTGGACATCCTCTCCTCATGTGCTCGTTGTGCGGATTGGAATAACTCCATGGTCTTTCGTTGAGAAGCATGGATGCTCTCAATCTCCCGAAAGTGATCCTCCATGAAATTTTTCCTCTCATCATCTATGGCATTTGATTGGCATGATGAAAAGGAATCTTGGTTCATCCACCAATCCGCATTGAAGCCATTCCCATGAGTCTCGTAGCTAGGCCCTTGATTTTGCATGAAGAAATCCATAGAATCCTGAAACAAAAGAAACAAAAACTACCAAAGAAGTAAAAAGAAACTAAAAGACTAAAAACAACTAAAAGACTAAAAATTAATAAAATCTAAACAAAGAAAAGTTAATTGATTCAACAACCACTTTAATTCCCCGGCAGCGGCGCCAATTTTGACGAGCGTCGTTTGTGTACTCAACAAAATGATATTTAAATGTGATCTTTTAGAAAACCGATTTTTCACCACTTAGATAGAAAATTAGTAAAGTGGCAAGTGAGATTCGTTCCACAGGGAATTAGAGTGATTAGTTGAATAAATTAACTAATCTATATGCAATAAAATAAATCATAAAAATATGGATGAGTGAATGGGTTGTCAAGCCATCAAACATACATGAAAAATAAACCTAATAACTAATAAAAGAATACTTAACAAATCTAGATAAGATAATGGAATTAACAATTAAGAGAATAGCTAGGGAATTAATGGGATCACAAATGAATTACGGGAAATGCTTATCAAGCTACTTTAGTGAACAAATCTCACAAATGTTAACCAATTGATTTCTAAAATGTGTTTGGGCCATTATTATGAACCCTAAACAACTTCCCACCGCAATGCCTAACCGATTAAGGAAAGGGGGTCACGGCGGGATCGATTTGTTACAATTAACGGCTTAGATTATCGTGGTTGATATACCCTCCGACAATCTATCCTATTCACTAAGTTCTCAATCCATCAAGGTTGTCAATCCAATCAAGATTATATAACAAATTATCCTAAGCAAGATTATAATCAACTAGTGGGTGTACATGTCAATTATATAATGCAAAGAATCTAATTATAAAATGAATAGAACACAAATAGAAATTAAAATATATTAAAGCTTAAGCAAATCCCAATCCAAATATTCTCACATCAAAACCCTAGAAAGGGGATTTAATTACACATATTACAATCAAAGGGAAGACAAGTAAAAGATTAGGAAATCACCCATGGGTCTCCTTTTGTAAGCTTGATCCTTTCCTTGCCTTTGATGCTCCTTGTGTAAAGAGTGGATGATGAGGATGTGTCTAGATGGGTGGAGTCAAATGGGAAGTGACTAAGGAGATTTGTGGAGAAGATGGGAAGAAAAGGAATGATTAGGGGAGGTAATCTAGATGTTAAGTTTAGGTAGGAAAGAAAATGGAGAGAAAAGGAATGGTGGAGAAAGGAGGTTTCTTGGTGGTCAAGAGTTGTCCAAAAGAGGAAAAATGTGATGAATTTATAGGATTTTCAAATTAGGTCTCGGGTGGCAAATTACCAAAACACTCCCTGACCATGGCAAATTACCATTTAGTCCAACAGGGGGGTGCATTTTGTAATTTGCCAGCCAAAATTGGCCAATCAGAGATGAACACAGTGGAGGTCGCGGTTTGGTCATAAATGGCGACCTTGGGATGCAAATGGCGACCTCATCAGGTGTCGAAATCAACTCCCTGTCGCCATGGCGACCTCGAATGACAAATGGCGACCCAATTGGTGACGTGGCAAGACAAAGAGGGGCAAAATGGGGAGAAATGGGTGAGAAATGGTTGGCCGGATTCCGGCCAATTGAAGGGCCGGAATTGTTGCGACGGTGAAGCCGTTGACTTTGCCGTAATTTTGGACCGGAAACCGGCCACCGGTAGGTCCGTTTGAGCCCATTTCCGGTCGGCCAAGGGTTTGGTGAGTTGAGCCATGGCTGCTGCTCGTTTGGAGAAGAAGATGAATAGTTTTGGGGGGTATTTAGCAGGTAGGTGGGGTGTAAATAGGGCTGCAGCAGATTACGCCTAAAAGGGGGGTGCATTTAGCAGTAAGGTGGGGTGTGCACAGCTGTCTCTTCTTTTGTCTTAATAGGGGTGCGCTTAGTAAGCAGCTGGGGTGCATTTAGGTGCATGAAACGCACCGTTTCATTAAATGACGTGGCATGGGCTGCGTCTCTCTTTAGGGGTGCACTTAGATATCAGTTGGGGTGCGTTTAGAAGCATGAAACGCACCGTTTCATTAAATGACGTGGCGTTGCTGCAGCTTCTTGGGGTGCATAAAGAAATGGGCTGGGGTGCAATCAGAGGCCCAAGCTTGATTCTTCTTTGCCACGTGGCGCTGCTTGGCTGGTTCTCTTGGCAAATTACGGACAGACCCTGAACTCCTCTGTAATTACGAAAACGTCATTCTTTCCTTCATAATTTACACTTTTACCCCTGTTTCACCAAAATTACTCCAATGCCCCTGAACTCTATAAATTCCTGAAAACACTTAATTTACACCATTAAATAACGGAATAATGCCCAAGAATCAAGCAAAAGGAGAAGGAAATGGGGACCAAAATCATACCAATTTTGGTTCGATCAATTTTCTGGAGTCAGAATCTGATTGAAAATCAGAATCTGTATACCCAACGGGAATTAAATCCCCTTCAGAGTATACTAGCATATTATCTCTCGTTCTCTTAAGATACTTGAAAATATACTTGACTGCCGTCCAGTGATCAGGACCAGGTTTCGATTGAAACCTGCTAACTATGCCAACAGCAAAACAAATATCTGGTCTAGTACAGAGCATTGCATACATGAGACTTCCAACTGCCGAGGCATATAGAACTCTACTCATGAATTGCTCTTCATGCTCATTCTTAGGAACTTGTTCCTTAGAAGGCTTGATTCCATGTCTGAAAGGTAACATACCTTTCTTGGAATCCTACATGGAAAACCTAGACAAGATCTTGTCTATGTATGAAGCTTGGGATAATGCAATCGTTCTATTCTTTCTATCCCTTATAACTTGGATACCTAGAATAAAACTTTCTTCTCCTAAGTCCTTCATATCAAATTGTTTTGCTAACCATTCTTTTACTGATGTCAATACACCTACATCGTTTCCGATGAGTAGTATATCATCAACATAAAGAATCAGGAAAACCAACTTGTCGCCTTTAATCCTTTTGTATACACAAGGTTCGTCAAGATTCTGAATAAATCCAAAACCTTTGACAGCTTGATCGAACCTTATGTTCCAGGATCTGAATGCTTGCTTTAATCCATATATGGATTTCTACAACTTGCATACCTTTTCCATTTGGCCCTTTTCAATGAATCCTTCTGGTTGCATCATGTAGATGCTCTCGTCAAGACTTCCATTAAGGAAAGCTGTCTTGACGTCCATTTGCCAAATCTCTAGATCTAAAGATACTGCTAATGGATTTAAGCATGGCCACAGGAGAGAAGGTTTCCTCGTAATCGATACCTTATTTCTATGTATACCCTTTAGCTACCAATCTAGCTTTAAAGGTTTCCACCTTTCCATCCATACCTTTTTTCCTCTTGTATACCCACTTGCACCCAATGGGTTTTATCCCTTTAGGCAAGTCTACAAGGGACCAGACTTTGTTATCGAACATAGATTCAATCTCAGATTGCATTGCCTTTTGCCAATGGCGACTATCAACATCCTCCATACCTTCCTTGTACGTATAGGGATCATCGTCGTCCGGGAGATTCTCCACTGATTCTCCCAGACCGATGTATCTTTCGGGTTGTGTTCTAACCCTCCCACTACGACGAGGAATGGTAGGTTGTTGACCTTATGTTGGATCGGAACTTACAATTGGGTTTGGTTGTGTAACCTCTCGTGGAATTGCATCTCCTGACATGTCTTTCAGGACAATTATACTTCTAGGCACAAAATCATTCATATAGTCCTTTTCCAGAAATTTAGCATTTGTCGGAACAAATACTTTAAGATCTGAAGGACTATAAAAATAATATCCTTTAGTTTCTTTTGGATACCCTACAAATATACATGTTTCTGAACGGGACTCCATCTTTTCTGTCTTTCCTTTTAACACATGCGCAGGACAACTAAATATCCTTAAGTGTTGTAAACTAGGCTTGCGCCTAGTCCACAACTCATGCGGTGTTTTAGGAACAGACTTAGATGGTACAACGTTTAGAATGTATATAGCAGTTTGTAAAGCATATCCCCAAAAAGAAATAAGAAGTGTTGAATAACTCAACATAGACCTAACCATATCCAAAAGAGTTCTATTTCTCCTTTCTGCTACCCCATTTTGTTGAGGTGTTCCTGGTGTAGAAAACTGAGAAACTATCCCATTATCAATAAGATATTGCTGAAACTCACCAGATAGATATTCTCCACCACGATCAGATCTCAAGATTTTTATGTGTTTCTCAAGCTGATTTTCCACTTCAGCTTTAAATGCTTTGAACATGTCAAAAGCATCCGACTTATGTCGCATGAGATACACATAGCCAAATCTTGAGTAATCATCTGTGAAAGTGATGAAGTACTCATATCCACCTCTAGCTTGAATGCTCATAGGTCCACATACATCAGTGTGTATCAATCCTAAACATTCAGTAGCTCTGGCACCTTTGGCAGAGAACGTCCTTTTGGTCATTTTACCTTCCAAACAAGATTCACAAGTTGGTAGATCATCAACCTTTAAGTCACTCAAAGGTCCGTCACTTACCAATCTTTTAATCCTATTAAGGTTAATATGACCTAGGCGTAAATGCCATAGATAGGTTTCATCTTTTGATAATTTAACTCTTTTATGATCAGGTTCCGTTATTTCTGTGTCTAACGAGTGAGAGATATTTCTATGCAAAAAGTATAGACCGTTTTCCAATGTACCTTTGCAAATAACTTTGTCATTCTTACTAATAATAAAAACTTTATTAAAAGTAACCGAATATCCAAATTTATTCAAACAAGAAACTGAAATTAAATTCCTCTTGAATTGAGGTACATAATAAACGTCTATTAAATCTAAATGCCTTCTAGAATCTAAACAAACTCTAATATCTCCCACTGCGCTTGCAGACACTAACGTTCCATTGCCCAAGCGCAAATTGATCTCATCTTTATTCAGCCTTCTCCTTTCTTGGAACCCCTGCAAGGAATAACAAACATGATTAGTGGCTCCTGAGTCTATGATCCAAGAATCTGTAGAATCAGCCAAAAAACATGTTTCAAGATAATTCAAATTACCTTCTTCCTTCTTGTTCTGGGACTTTGGGCAATTTCTCTTCCAATGTCCCTTTTCACCACAAAGGAAGCATTTCCCTTTGATCTTGGTTACTTTCTTGGTCTCCTTCTTGGTAGGCCCAAGTTGCTTTTTCTTCTGTTGTTTCTTGACCTTTTGACGGGCCTTAACAGTTGCAACTTTACCAACCATATGAATCTCTTGACCTTTGCCTTTCACAAGGATCTTTTCAGCACTTTGAACATCTTGCATCAGGCTCTGTAAGGTGTATTCCTTTTTGTTCAAAGTGTAGTCCAACTTGAACTGATCAAAGGAATCTGACAATGAATTGACAACCATATCAATTTTTGTCTCACCATCTATCTCAGCGCCATGCAGTTCAGCAATGTTGAGATGTGCTATGACTTTCATCATGTGATCCTTCACAGCCTGTCCAGGTTTCATCCTAAGATTCATAAAAGCAGTCACTGCCTCTCTCTTAGTCGTCCTGGACTTCATAGCAAACATCTCCTCTAGAGACATCATTATATCAGCAGAAGACTCCATTCCTTCATGCTGCTGTTGCAACACGTCGGAGATAGTGGCCATAATATAACATTTGGCCATATCATCTGAAGTCTTCCACTGCTCATACTCATCTCTTTGCATTATGCTTGATTCAATATTAGGAGCAGGTGGTTTAGGAGTAGTTAGAACAAACTTATGTTTTTCACTTTGCAGCAACAACCCAATTTTCCTTTTCCATGTTACATAATTATCTCCGGTTAAGGTGTTATCTTTCAGGATGTTCATAAGTGATGGGGTCATGATTTCTGAATAAAAACAAAACGTATATAAGTAAATAATCATTTTAAAGTACTTTAAATATTTATCTTGAATTAAATGAATAACTCGATTATAAAAATTCAACGGTGATCTAACACCCATAAATGTTACGCCTCTTTTGGGAGTTCGCACCATTTACTAGTTAGACTAGGTCCCACCTAATTGTTAACATAACAACCAGCGTTTTCAATTTTAGCCTTGCAATTTTACTGACAAGAACTCTTGGGAGGATATCAATAAAATTACATTGAGTGTGCTACCAAGATATCGACCCTCAACTTTCTCTCACGAAAATCCCTCCTTGGGGAGTAGATCTCATTTGAGTCCATTGTCTAGTCTATCCTTGTAAGGAAGTATATTGCTAAATTCCATTCATGGACGCCCCTTGGGGGGATTACCAATAAATAATTAAGCTCAACTAACCTTGGAGGCCATAGGTGTTACAAAAACACCTTCTCCCACTCAATTATTTAAGGCGTGTGATTAAATCCCATAGAATGATTTACCAAGTTATCTAGATGCCAATTTAGATACCTAAATCATTCAATGCATGTTCATACCAAAAGAGATATATGAGTGGCACTCCTATTCTATATGACATGTTATCATACAATAACAAATATTGTAATATTTAAGCATAAAATAAATAGCAACAATTTTGGCCTATCCTAGAAAAAACAAGTAAATTACAATGAATTTGGAATACAAGATCTTCAAGTGGCCCATCAACCATACGCTCATCCTTCGGCCTCCTCCCTTGGGATTGCACGGCCCACAACCCCACATAAGGGGCTGCCATGTGCAGCCCAATAGGCTTTGCAAGGCTGCCGTGCGCAGCCCACCAAGCTTTGGGCTTGCCATGCGCAGCCCAATCCACTCCTAGGGTGCGCACGGTGCTCGTTCTCGGTTCCGGTTGCTTCACGTCTTCGATTCTTCGATGTAGAACGTGTTACAATTTAATTTAAACAAATAAAAATACTGCAGAATTTTTTTTTTTTTAATCACAGTAGTAAAAAAAAATACTGCACTATATTTTTAATACATTAAAAAAAACTGCAGCAATATTTAATACATAAAAAAAATATATAGCAACTACCAAGAAGGAATTATGGCGATGATGGACCACCCTTCTTGTTACAATTCCGAAATCAAAATTACATAGAAAATCTAGGACCAAAATCGAGCAATAACAAACCACATAAAACATATATAAATCCATACATCACATGTAATTATATATGCGAATACCTAGAGTGTCATCTCTTTCTAAAACATGCATAATCACAATAAAAAGAAATCGATCCACGTATATATACGTTAATAAATTAAAAGGGTTCAACCTAGGCTCTGATACCAATTGTAGGGAAAAATATAACTGCAACGGAAGCGAGACTAAAAAAAAATAGTTTGAGTAGCTTTTAAAATTTTTCCTTTTATGAACCTTAAACCCTTTTAATCAATTAAAGATATATAATATATATAACAAAAGATTAATACCTCTTGTCGCGTGATCCGATTGACTTACGTCGATGGTAATCCGCAAGATCTTCAATCCTAGCACGAACGTGGATCACCTAGGAGCGTGGTCTCCCTTTCTTTGAATTGCAAACCTGTGATCGGATATAACAAACTTTTCTTTTATTCGTTAGTCACAAAAACAATCAAAAGAAACCTAAGATTATTCCGGTCACTTTTGAGTTCTCAATCTTAAGATCGAAACCCGCGTGAACCTAGATCGATGTAGTATTCACAAGCTTATTGATGAATTAGCAATAGAATACCATCAAAGAATAATCTATGTTTCTTTTTGTTTTAGTAGAATAAAAGCTATCTTTCTATGAGTTGAGAAGAAGAAGAAAAATAAAATTCTGCACACCAAAATCTAGGTATGGCCGAAAATTATAAGTATCCTTATATATGTGGCCAAAAATTTTCTCTTTCTTTTTGCACTAGGGTGGCCGAAATCTCTAGCCCAAAATAAACTAGGGTTGCCGCAATCCTTAACCAAAAAAGAGTTCGAATTGCACCCTAATTCCTATTTTGTTTAAGACTTCCAAACCCTAATCAAACTCATAAATCTTTTATTCCTTATTTGACTAAAATAAAAAATAAAAGACTTCTTATTTGATTAAATAAATAAAATTAATTATTTATTTCCTTGTCAAACAAGTCTTTTAATTTAAGTATACTATTACCAATAGTATACCAATAGGAATCATATTTCCTAATCAGAAAAGATTTGTTTCTTAATTAAACAATTAATTAATAAATTAATTAATTCTTATTTAATTAAATAATGAAAACAAAATAATATTAAGGTTATTTAACCACCTTGCCGCCCCATATAATAATATTGGGCCAAATATTATTTTCTTATTTCATTAAATCCATAGGACTTTAAATAAAAAGCCCACATGTGAACTAGACTCATTCTTACTAAAAGAAACAAGCCCACATGTCATCAATTAATATATAAATATAATTGAGTAGCCCATTACATAAATAATGTGCAAATTATATTTTTAATATATTAAATGCAATTCTAGATGGACCCTAAATTGGTCCGGTAGAATATATCAAGTGATCCATGCAAGTCCGTATGGATTGGGGATCTTGGCGGGCTATCTAAATTTAAGCTTCAATAGACATAACCTAATCACAATCAACAAATGATTCACTTAGGTCCAATCCATTAATTTTAACTCGTTCCACTAAATAGCTAAAATTAAACTCTTAAATAAAGACAGAAAAGGAAGATGTTTCCTCATTCATACCCTAGACAATCATATTGGAGATAGTGTATCCTCGTGATTAATATCAGTAATCGCCAAGAGTTCATAGACCGCCTATAACTCTCCAAGTTACCATATTTACTCATATGACCATGTTTTGAACTTGGATATTTTGACTTGTCCAGAAGCCATGTTTTCAATAGACACTATCGAAAACTCAACGTTGAGATTTAATATCCAATTACCTCAAAACATCCATATGATGATATTATACTCTCATTCGATAAATGGAGCCACGATGTCCATATCTATAAATGAAGTCCTCTATCGATTAACAAATGAATATCACCAAACTATCGAGGATAGACTATGCGATATAATCGTACTCATTGATAGCTCAAATGATATCACTTGCAACCATAAGTCCATCATTTATCTCAGGATTAAGATAGACTCTCTGATTGTCCTGATAATGAAATTACTTTTATCTACTGACGGTTATAGATAAAGTATTTCATTGTGATCCTGTTCAATGCACCCAGTGCACTAGATTCTTTTGCTCGAAGACACTTCGATGGTTTTAGACTCATCATATCTCATTTGATCCCACTCAAATGCTAGCAAAAGAATTCTACAACTTGAACAAGATAAAGGTGCCCAACCTTTAACTTAAGTTGTGAACAATATTTAAGACTAACTAAAGAATTGTGTCTACCACATACATATCCAGATGTACGAACAATTCTTATTTTCTCATAGTCTTTAGACCTTATGATTATTTACTTTGACAATTATTAAACTATAAATGCTATAAGATTTGTTTAAACCAGAAATCACTTTATTAATACGAAAAAGATTGTTAATTACAACATTACACTCTTGCTATTGAGCATAATCCTAACAAAAATGTGGAAAGTAAATGATACATAATTTTTACGTGGAAACCCACACAGGGAAAAACCACGGGCTGCTTAGTGTGTGCCACACAAGAACCTCAATCCACTAATTGTAATGGCAATTACAACCTAGGTTGACCACGTCAAACCTTACACATTTACTAATCTACCACTACTACCCGCAGGCCTTCAAAAGTGAATCTAGTCCATTGTTTGTAAACTACCAAAAGGCAAATACAAGACTTGTCTATCAAAGAGAAGATATAAACATAACCTAAGGTGAATATGTGTAATATTCAAGATGTTAAAATGCAAGGTTAGACATTTAAGCTTATCTAGGCATGGATGAACATATTAGAGACATTCCTAGATATCATGTGGCTATATGGCATTCATACAACCTAGCTATATGTGCAAATCAAACCCTATAGGCAATAGCTATCACAAACAACTCACAAAACAAAATCAAAATGTAATATTGACACTAGTCAAGTCATAAATGAGTTATCTTGAAACTAGTCAAGTCATAAAAGAGCAATCTTGAAAAGCAAGAACATATGAAAGATGAATATGATGTTCTAGCTACAAGTCATGTGAGACGAAATGAAAACCCATGGGAAATCATACCTAGAAGATGCTAGATGATGAATGAACCTTGAATGGAAGATGGGTTTTTGTGTTTTGTAAGATAAAAATCACTTATTTCTCTCTTATCTTGCAAGTCACTCTTTTTGCTTTCAAAAAACACAATCTTAGCTCTTCATAAACGTTTAAGAAGATAAGATAACATATATATATATATGCAATCAAAATGATGTCGTTTTTGGACCAACATCAGAGGTCGCCATTTGTCAAATGGCGACCTCGTGGCGACATCAAAAATGCTTCTCTGTCGCCATGGCGACATCATGGCGACACCATATATTTCTTCTTTGTCGTCATATGTCTCAGGGCAACACTTCATGGCAACCTCACACCTGATTGATTTTTCAAGAATCAATCTTTCTGTCACCATCAAATGGCGACACCATCAAATGGCGACAATGCCCTGTTTTCCACTATGTGTACAATGTACAAGTGAAACGTGACATGTGGAGAAAATGCATACAAAGGCAAAGCATACATATGCAACCATTTGAAGAGTGTGTGCAACCTAAATCTCTTTAAATTAAGAGTCAAGACAAGCAATCTACCTTCCTTGAAGCTCTTGATGCCCACAATGAAGTCCATTGACGTTTGATGAGATTTCTTCAATCCTAAGCTACTCTTACAAGTTTGAACCCCATTGTGGTTTTGTCAACGAAATATGCCAATCAAAAGTGAGGCACTTGCAATCTCCTTCTTTGGCTATTACGTAACAAAACCAACACTCACAAAACAACCTAACAAAAACAAAAAAATGGTTGGTTAATAAAAAATTTTCTATGTTACAATTAAAGCTCCTAGACTAAGTCTTGAACATCTTCAACTCAATTTCAAGGCTTGTAGAAAATTCCAACCTACACACAATCAACAAGAAAGATACCTTTCAGGAGCAAGTGTGTGAGAGGTGCTTGTAACAAAAGAAATTGCAATTGCCAAAAAATATACAATCAAATAATGTAATCATGCAATGCAATGCAACTACCCTTAAATGCATCAACTCCTAACATGGGTTACTCTTTCTCTCAACTCCCCCTAAATGCAATGCCATAAAAAACAAATTCTCCCATAACCTTAATCCCCATTTTTGTCATGAGATAGGCAAAGAGAGTCTCCCCTAATAGGTAAGCATTAGCAAGGAGAGCTTATAGCGCAAACACATATGCATGATCATATAAGCAATTTTATGCAACACAATTAAGTAAGAGAGATTCAAGGAGTTTTATTTATTTTTTAAAATGTGTGACAAGGATGCTTTGCATGCAAGACATGTTGCATTCAAGTTCAAAAGTAATGGTATTTGGCAAAACAAACAACAAAGGTTTCCAAATAGAATTCAGACCATTTTCACCCTTTGTCATGGAAAAGCAAGGATATAGAGTTTAAGCATTTCAAATTTTAAAGAGCAACTATATCCAACTTTATATATGCAAAACAAGACATGAGTGACTTTGCAACCTATTTGATTTTTCTAATTGAGATACCCGTATGATAGTAGTCTTGTTCTACAAATAAAGAAAGAGAGACTTTGGATTTTAAGATCCTTATTAATGAAGTCTCAATATTTGCTTTTGCATACAAAATTGCATTCAAGATAAAGCAATCAAGCATATCATACTTTTCACTTATAAGCATGTCAATAAAAAGAATCATCATGTCATAGGAATCAATTAAAGGTCATTCACAAAGTACTTCCAAAATATCTTTCCTATTCCAAAAATGCATGTTTTAGCATAAATAAGACAAGGATTGCAAGCAAGGCAATGTATCACACTTATTAAGAAAAATACATATAAGCATGTACAACTAATCATCTTAAGCAATTAAGAAAGAGGTATAAAATATATGAATGTAGCACAATGCATGATCATGCAACTTTGCTCTCTTTGCTTTAGCTCTCCATATGAGGTCAAGACATACCACTTCAACCCAAGTGACAAATCCCAATAGACTTGCTAAGGTTCCCAAATCTAAGAGTGTATAAAGGTTTTGTAAACAAATCCGCTAGTTGGTCATTTGTTCCCACATGTTCCAATGCAATGGTTTTACTTTCAACAAGCTTTCTTATGAAGTGGTGTCTAATGTCAATGTGCTTTGTCCTAGAATGTTGGACGGGATTTTTAGAAATGTTAATGACACTCATGTTATCACAAAATAAAGTAAGAGTACCTTGCTCCAAGCCATAATAGGCTAGCATTTGTTTCATCCACATTAATTGAGTGCAAGCACTACCGGTGGCAATGTATTCCACCTCGGCTGTGGATAGGGAAATAAAGTTTTGTTTCTTGCAAAACCAAGAAACCAAATTGTTCCCAAGGAAAAAGCAACCGCCGGATGTACTTTTCCTATCATCATAATTTCTCGCCCAATCACCATCACTATATCCAACAAGACTTGGATTAATGTCAAAGGAGTATCAAATCCCATGGTTTGAGGTACCATTTATAAACCGAATGATCCTCTTTACCACAACAAGCTGAGATTCCTTGGGATTAACTTGGTACCTAGCACACACACCCACACTAAATGTTATATCGGGCCTACTTGCAGTCAAGTAAAGCAAGCTTCCTATCATGCCACGATATAGACTTTGCTCCACATTCTTTCCACTAGCATCTTTGCTTAGTTTTAAGGTGGTGCTCATGGGTGTGTCACAATGTTTGGCATTCTCAAGGCCAAACTTCTTCACTAAGCTCTTGGCATATTTAGCTTGGGATATGAAGATCCCATCATGCATTTGCTTAATTTACAAGCCTATGAAGTAATTTAGTTCACCAACCATGCTTATCTCAAACTCATGAGACATGACATCAACAAATTGTTGCACTTTCAAGTTGTTGGTGGAACCAAATACGATGTCATCAACATAAATTTGAGCTATGAATATCTCATCTTTAGTGCATTTGATAAGCAATATCTTGTCAACACTACCTCTAGAGTGGTCATTGTCAACAAGATAAAGAGTGAGGCACTCATACCAAGCCCTTGGTGTTTGTTTCAACCCATATAAAGCCTTCTTGAGACGATAGACATGAGATGGGTGGTGTGGATCCACAAACCCCTTGGGTTGCTCAATAAACACTTCCTCATGTAAGAAGCCATTAAGGAAGGCACTCCTGACATCCATTTGGTGTAGTTTAAACTTGTACACACAATAAATGGATAAGAGAAGCCTAATGGACTCTAAAAGGGCAACGGGAGCAAATGTCTCCCCAAAGTCAATACCTTCAATTTGAGAGTACCCTTGTGCAACAAGCTTTGGCTTGTTTCGCACAATGTTGTCATCCTCATCGGATTTGTTTCTAAACACTTATTTAGTGCCTATGACATTGGTGTTTTTAGGCCTAGGAACAAGAGTCCAAACCTCATTTCTCTCAAATTGGTTTAGCTCTTCTTGCATGGCAAAAACCCAATATTCATCATTCAAGGCATCATCCACCTTTTTGGGTTCTATTTGAGAGGTGTAACAAGTGTAGATAATTTGATTAGCTATTTGATGTCTAGTCCTAACACCCTCTCTAACCTCTCAAATGATATCATCTTTATCATGGACTTTCCTAACCCAAGGAGCGGGTTCATTAGAGTTCAAGGGAGGAACTTTATTAAAAGGTAAATCATCCTCTTCATCTTGGTTAGACTTCACACCACTTGAAGTCTCACCACATTCCTTCAAGGGAAGGTCTGTTAGGACCCCGGTTTACCGATCGCGCAGTGGAAGGAACTTTTTTAAATTTTTATTTCATAAAGAAATACTGCGATTAGTAAACCTTAGGATCTATTTTTCGGAACAGTAAAAACAAGAAATCAAAATCGAAATATATAAAAGAGAAGATAAGAAACATTTTTCTTCATACCTACGTAGGAGGCTCATTCACTTTAATACGATCTGCTCTTGATTTGAACCACTTGATCTTCCTCGCTATCTCCCGGAACTGGCAACAGCGTGTGGGCGCGTCACGGTATTCAAGAACCTATATGGAGGTAAAAGAAAGAAATACAAAACAACCTTTGTTTTGTTGTCAGATGAATTTAGCCACACAAAAAATAATAAGAAAAAAAAAATTTCTTTTCTTTTCTTTTGGCTGCACCCCTTCTGATTTTTTTTTTTCTCTCTCTCTTTACTTGCTTGAATATGTGTTGGTTTTATATATGTTGATCTGTTATCAGTTTTCTAAACAATAACTCATATATATATTTTTAACTGATAACTTCAATAAATTAATTCTTTAAAATATCTTATATCTATAAGGATAATTAATGACTTTGAATTTAAACCTTTTTAAATTCAAATTTGATATTTAATTTAATAAAAATAAAATAATCAAATTATCTTATCTTCATTCAAACACAAATATCAATCAACATCCTCCAACTAATGATTAATCGTATAATTAAATAATCTTATTATTTAATTAATTTAATCACTAGTATTCATTAATTAAATAATCTTGTTATTCAATTAATTCTCAAATAAATACGTGTCACTTTCATAACACAATTAATTGGACAATCTAATTAATCAACCGTGACCCTTGTTACCTAAATCGATTGGGCTAGCAAGGGGACCTAATAGACCCACAGTATTTTGAGCTCCAATAATCCTTAGAAATAATTAATTAAACTATTTAATTAATATTTCATGATTATTAACTTTGGTGTTATTCCACTAAAAACCCGAAGTTGCACTCTCTCAACTGTAGACGTTTTTACACAAACCAATAACTCTTGGTGTCCATCATTATAGCTATTATATATGGTATAATCCTCCATAAGTAGTTCATAATTAGAGCTGGGTCATAATGTCCATTATACCCCTCTAATTATATCTTTCCATTAAGTACCATTTATTCTCTAATGAACAATAAATCCTACATTCCTTATAGAATTAGGAGAGTGCTCATATTGTTCAAGCCCCGAATCAACCTTTAAGGGAATTATTATCTACTTCTCACAAAAAGGAGTGGATTCCACTATTGTGTGCAAACCTTCCCAGCCACAAGTCAAACCGCGATTCCAACATACGGAGTTATTGACCGGGAATGCAACTCCGATCTCACCCATGTTATATCAAAAACCACAATCTAACCTGAAGGAGTCGATAAGACACTCAGGATTAAGATCATTCATATATAGCCATCATATATTGATATATATGAATCTTATCTTATAACGGATCTTGGTGAGAGATTCATATAGATCATGGTCCAGTCCTATATGATCACATCATATAAGGTGCCTCCATTCTCATATCACCATATAAATAGTCTAGGTTAAGACCATCATATATTACGGAATGGACCGTAGCTGTAGATTAGCCACAAATAAAGTACCCAACTCTATTTGCTATCTACAGACTCTTTAGATTGCTCATCTCAAACTGAATACCTCTGTATATGACACTCATATACTCAGTTAGATATTACATCCGACAATCTTGGATGTTATGTACACATGATATAAATAAATGTATGAGACAATTTTAATGATTAAACTACTTCTTTTATTTCTTGTTCAATTCACATTTACAAACTACAAGCTTTATGGCAAAAAACCCCAACAAGGTTATCAATCTCACTAACATCCTCCTCATGGTTATCATGTTTGGGCCTACAATCATCAAAGACAACATTTGATGATTCCATCACACTTCTAGTCTTTAGATTAAAAACTCTATATGCCTTGCTATTAAGTGCATATCCAATAAAAATACCCTCATCACTCTTGGCATCAAACTTGCTAAGTTGATCACAGTCACTAAGTATATAGCACTTGCTTCCAAAGATGTGGAAGTAGCTCACATTGGGTTCTCTACCCTTCCATAACTTATAGGATCTTTGTTTAGTCCCGGGTCTAAGGAATACTCTATTCCCTATGTAACAAGCCGTATTGATGGCTTCGGCCCAAAGGTTTCTAAGGACTTTGTTGCTAAGCAAAATGACTCGGGCCATCTCTTGGAGGACTCTATTCTTCCTCTAAACAACACCATTTTGTTAAGGAGTGCTAGGGGCCAAAAATTCATGGGAAATGCTTAGGCTATTACAAAATTTTCAAAGTTAGCATTTTCAAACTCTTTCTCATAATCATTTCTAATTTTCTTAATGCTTTTTATGTGAGAAGTTTTCTCATTTTTGAATTTTGACACAAAGCATTTTAAATTTCTCAAAGGCTTCGGACTTTTCTCTAAGGAAGTAAGTCCATGTGAACCTAGAGAAGTCATCAACAACAAGAATGTACCTTCTACCACTTAAGCTTTCGGTTTGAATGGGACCCATAAGGTCTATATGGAGAAGCTCTAATGGCTCTTTGGTGGAAATGTATTTGCCTTTCTTGTGCACACTCTTGGTTTGCTTGCCTTGTTGACAAGGTCTACAAACACCCTCAACCTTTTTCCCAAGCTTGGGAATGCCTCTAACAACATTCAACATATAAAGGACTTTCAAGTCCCTATAGTTTATGTGGCCAAATCTTTGGTGCCACGCTTCAGCTTGCTCACTAGTGGACAAGTTATAAGAGATGAGATTAGACTTAAGACAATAGCAGTTGTCACTTGATCTCTTGCCTTTCAACAAAACTTGCACATTTTCCTTAAGAATAGAGCAATCAACCTTACCAAACATGACCGAAAGCCCTTCATCACTCAAGTGTGAGATGCTAATAAGATTGGCTTGCAAGCCATCTATATAAAGAGCATAGGGCAAGGAGGGCAAACCGGGAATAGATATATTACCTTTCCCTATGTCCTTTTTCTTTGACCCATCACCAAAGGTGACAAATCCACCATCCTCCATTACAATAGATTTAAAGAAACTCTTGTTTCTGGTCATGTGCCTAGAACACCCACTATCAAGGTACCAAGTATTGGAGGCATTGGCTTTTAAGGCAACTTGGGCCACATAGCAATAATATTCATCATTTCTATTCATCCTATGTGAAACATGGTCATTCCTAGGAGCCATTGGTCCATTGTCTCTAAATTTCCTAGGTGCATGCATTGTGGCTCTTCTAAGCATATTTTTCTCAATCATGCTTTCTCTTCTACACAATTTAATATACTTAAAACAATTAGGACTAATGTGGCCTTCAATTCCACAAAAATGGCAAGTAGGAGTAAAATAGGAATTCATACCATAGCCTTGTGCAAGCATTTGTGGCCTCCTTCTATTTTGAGTTGCTCTTGGGTGTTGAGGCAACTCTCTTCTTTATGGTTGAGCCAAGTTGGCATGTCTTATAGGTTGACCATGAAAGACCCCATTTTGAGCTTATGGGATCTTTAGTTATGGAGGTCTTGGTTGAGGAGGTCTTGGTTATGGAGGTCTTGGTTGAGGTGGTCTTGGTTGAGGAGCCCTAGCTTGTGGTAGAGGAGCTCTTGTTGGAATCCTTGCTTGTGCTTGCTTTAAAGATTCACCAACTTCCACCCACTTAGTTGATTGCTGAGGGGTTTGAGCGTTTTCAACCTCTTTGCTCTTGACAAAGGTTGTCTTCTTCAAGGAAGTGGTCTCTATTTCTTCCACATAACCTAACCCCTTCTTGTCAATTGGACTCTTCCTACAAGATAACATCTTGTCAAGCTTCTCGATTCCAGAAGTCATCTTAGCAATCAACTCCTTTGCTTCCATAAGCTTTTTCCTCAAGCTTTCTTCATTCTTCTTGGCTAAGACTAGCTCCATTTTCAAACCTTCTTCCATCTCTTTAACTTTACTCATTTCCTTACTCAAATGAGTTACCTTGGAAGTCAATTCAAGTTTCTCCCCTTTCAACTTTTGTATCTCCTTTTTCTTCTTTAATCTAGAGTTCTCAAAGAATCTCATGAAGTCATCATAGTCCATCTCTTTATCAATTTGAAAATTGGAGTTTGAAGAGTTGCCCTCACCATTTGAGTCACTTTTTTATTGCTTGTCCTCTTCCTCTTCTTTGTCACTCATAACATCATTGCTATTGTGAGAGGATGAGAAAGTAATGAAGTTGGCAACTTTGTCTTCATCATCATCCGAAGACTTATCTTCCTCTTCTAGGTCATCACTATCACTCCAAGTCATCACCATGGCTTTTCCTCTCTTCTTCTTCTTCTTCTTCAAATTAACACACTCAAGAGCAATATGTCCAAAGCCACTACACTAATAGCATTGGACACCCTTTTGTGGTCTTTCTCTTGAGCTTGCTCCATTTTCTTAAAGGGAGCCTTCTTCTTCACAAACTTTCCTTTAGAGCCAAACCTTTTCTTCTCAAACCTCATAGATTGCTTGAACTTCTTTGTTATTAAAGCAATTTCTTCATCTGAGTCTTCTTCATCCTTTTTTACATTGATGCTCTTCAAGGCAAGACTCTTTTGCTTCTTTAGAGGTGTAGAAGTAGGACCATTCCTAGATTCATAGGCCCAGAGCCTTCCAATAACTTCACCTGGCTTCATCTTAGAGTAGTCACTATTTTCTTCTAATGTTGTCACTTTGGATTTAAACCTCTTGGGAAGCGATCTCATGATCTTTTGCTTGATTCTTCTATCCGAGTAGGGATTACTAAGTTGGTGACTTTGATTCACTATATCCATAAGATTCACTATATCCATAAGCTTCATTTGGAAGTTATTGAAGCACTTATCCTCTTCCATCCTTATGATCTCAAATTGTGTTTGGAGGACTTAAAGCTTGGAGTCCTTTACCACCTTGGTTCCTTCATGAGTTGTCTCCAATATGTCCTAAGTTTTCTTTGCTATCCTTATAGTTTGAAAGAGTTTGTATTGATTGTCATCCATGGCACATAGAATTGCATGCATGGCTTTGTTGTTCCATTTTGAAGCTTCAAACTCTTGGGGGGTCCATTATGCCTTTGGCTTGGGGACTTCCTCTCCACCTCCCATAGGAGTCATCATAGGTGGCGTGTACCCATCATCAATCACCATCTATGCCCGGTTAAGAATTTGGCACACATATGCTTTCATTTTGCCCTTTCATGTTGTGTAATTGACCCCGTTGAGCAAAGAAGGTCTAGTGCTAGAGGCACCCTCGCCTCCAATTCCATTTCCATTCATTGTGTTTGGGTGAGAATGATATGAATGCACACAAACAAGCTAAACACACTAAAAGCAAAAAAATGCAAACAAATGCACAAGACTCTAACAAAAGCAAGGGATCTCCTAATTATGTTAAGGAACCTGCTCTGATACCAATTGAAAATAAAATATAAATGAGTCCTAATATAATCTAGAGGGGGGTGAATAGATTTTAATCCCATTTTACCAATTTTCGAGATTAGTCAATATTTCAAAATCAACCTCAACTAGTCAACAACTAAAATCAAGTGTAAAAATGCGGAAAGTAAATGACACATGATTTTTATGTGGAAACCCACACGAGGAAAAACCACAGGCTATTTTGGGAGCCATACAAGAACCTTAATCCACTAATTGTAAAGGCAATTACAACCTAGGTTGACCACATCAAACCTTACACGGTTACTAATCTACCACTACTACCCATAGGCCTTCAAAAGTGAATCTAGTCAATTGCTTGCAAACTACCAAAAGGCAAATACAAGACTTGTCTCTCAAAGAGAAGAGATAAACATAACCTAAGGTGAATATATAGCTATCACTAGGCAATAGCTATCACAAACAATTCACAAAACACAATCAAAATTCAATCTTGACACTAGTCAAGTCATAAATGAGCTATCTTGAAACTAGTCAAGTCATAAAAGAGCAATCTTAAAAAGCAAGAACATATGAAATATGAATATGATGTTCAAGCTACAAGTCATGTTAGACAAAATGAAAACTCATGAGAAATCATACCTAGAAGATGTTAGATGATGAATGAACCTTGAATGGAAGATGGGTTTTTGTGTTTTGAAAGATAAAAATCACTTATTTCTCTCTTATCTTGCAAGTCACTCTTTTTGCTTTCAAAAAACACAATCTTAGCTCTTCAAAAACGTTTAAGAAGATAAGGCAACATATATACGTAAATAGATGCAATCAAAATGATGTTGTTTTTGGACTAACATCAGAGGTCGCCATTTGTCAAATGGCGACCTCGTGGTGACATAAAAAATGCTTCTCTATCACCATGGCGACATCATGGCGACCCAAATGGCGACACCACATATTTCTTCTTTGTCGCCATATGTCTTAGGGCAACACTTCGTGGCAACCTCACACCTGATTGATTTTTCAAGAATCAATCTTTTTGTCGCCATGGCGACACCATCAAATGGCAACACCACACAAATGGCGACAATGCCCTATTTTCCACTATGTGTACAATGTGCAAGTGAAACGTGACGTGAAGAAAATGCACACAAAGGCAAAGCATACATATGCAACCATTTGAAGTGAGTGTGTGCAACTTAAATCTCTTCAAATTAAGAGTCAAGACAAGTAATCTACCTTCCTTGAAGCTCTTGATGCCCACAATGAAGTCCATTGACATATGATGAGGATTTTTTCAATCCTAAGCTACCCTTACAAGTTTGAACCCCATTGTGGTTTTGTCAACCAAATATGTCAATCAAATGTGAGGCACTTACATAAGTCTTGTGTAGATTCCGGAATTAGGTTGTGTAAATCATAAGCAATTGGACTAGGTTCACTTATATTAGGATTAGGTTGTATTCACCTTACTATTAGTGGATTCGAGATTCGAGTGTGGCGCACTTACTAGCCCGTGTTTTTTCCCAATTTGGGTTTCCACGTAAAAATTAAGTGTTATTTAATTTCTGCACTTTACACTTGATTTATTGCTTTAACTAGTTTGGGGTATTTTTGAAATATTGGCTAATTGGGAAAATTGGTAATAATAGTTTAAAATCTATTCACCTCCCCATCTAGATAGTTTTATACATACCGTGCATTATTATTTTCAATTGGTATCAAAGTGGGTTCCTATATATACTTAGGTGATCCTTTGCTCATTTTGGTGTGTTTTGCATTTTGTGTGATTTTTGGTCATTCATACATTTGCATTCATTTCATTCATTCATAAATACTATGAGTGGAAACGGTGGAAATGGAGGTGGCAACGAGGGTGCTTCTAGCATAAGAACTCCCCTACTCACTGGGTTGAATTATGCCTCTTGGAAAGGCAAGATGGAGTCGTATATTTGTCAAATCCATGATAGGGCATGGATGGTAGTTGAAGACGACTACACATCACCTATGATGACTCCTACGGATGGAGGAGAGGATATGCTCAAGCCTAAGGCGCAATGGAACGCACAAGAGTTTGAGTTATTGAAATGGAATAGGAAGGCAGTGCATGCCATCCTATATGCAATGGATGAGAATCAATATAAGTTGATTTAAAACACTAGAATAGCTAAGGAGGCATGAGACATCCTAGAGGTTGCATATAAGGGAACCGAAGTGGTTAAGGACTCTAAGCTTCAAGTCCTCCAAACTAAATTCGAGATGCTTAAGATGGATGAGAATGAGTGCTTCAACGATTTCGAGATCAAGTTGATGGACATAGTCAACCAAAGTCATCAACTTGGTGACCCATATTCGGATAGGAGAATCAAGCAAAAGATTATGAGATCTCTCCCCGATATATTTGAGTCCAAGGTGATGGCTTTAGAGGAGAATAGCTCCTACAAGGATATGAAGCCAAGTGAGGCGATTGGGAGGCTTCTAGCTTATGAGTCTAGGAAGGGTTCTAGCCCTACACCTCCTAAAAAGCAAAAGTGCTAGTCAAGAAGAGGATGAGAGTCAAGAGGAAAATGACTCAAGTGATAAAGGCTCTTCATCACAATCCACAAATGAAAAAGTGGATATGATGGATCTCCGAGACTACATGTTCAAGTTTAAGAGTTCAAGGTTAAAAAACAAGAGAAAAATTATGATATTAAAGGAGGAAAACCTTAAGCTCTTAACACATGTTGATCAACTTAGTGAAGAAGTAGTGAGATCCATGAAGAATGAATATAAGCTAAGAGGAGTTAGTATTATCTAAGAGGAATGAAAAATGTAAGGTCTCAATTATTGATTAGCTTATTTCGTAAACAAACCACATTTTGGGGTTTTGATTTAAGGGTAGCTTAGGCTCTTAAGATCTTAAGAGAAGAAGCACTCCAAAGGTAAATTTCTAAGTGCTTACTTGCAAAAGAAGAGATGTAGTTGCACATACACACAACTCATGCATATATGTATATCTTGTATGTTGTGTATGTTCTATAGGTGCATTATTGTTCATTAATCTCTCTTCATACTTGCCCATATGATTGCATCTTATGTTGTTAATTGTCGTGTCACATTTAGGCATTTAGGATGCATCATACTGATTGGCGATTTTCAAAGCGCTGTACATAGCGCTGTTCGAACAGCGCCTATCTGAGACCTGGTGAGGCTTGGGAAAGCGCTGTACAGACCTGATGCATTTTTTTATGGTCGCTGTTGGGTCGCTGTACATGGCGCAGTATGTATTTCATTGATTTCAATTTTAATAGCAACTATATCCAACTTTATAAGCAAAACATGGCATGAGCAATTTTGCACCCTATTTGATTTTTCCGGGTATGAAGCCCGTATGATAGTAGCCATATTTAACAAATAAAGAAATAGAGACATTTGGATTGAAACATTCTTTGAATGGATACAAGATCCTTTATCATTTTGAGTCTTATAAGCTTTTTCACACATTGTTTTGCATTTACAAAATTGTAATCATCAATTCATGTTTTTTCAATTTTGCATGTCATTTGAATTTCATGCTTTTCATATGTTATTAGCATGTCAATTAAGAAACATCAGGTCATGGAGATCATTTAAGGTCACTGAAAGAGTACTTCCTATGAATATCTCCTAGTCCAAAAATGCATGTTTGAACATAAATATGACATGGATTATAAACAAAGCATGGTTCACACTTATTGAAATAAAAACATATATACATATGTGCAACCAAGCTTACTCAAGCAATCAAAAAAGAAGTATAAGATCTTTCAATTTTTTTTGCATGCATCAAGTATGCAAAAACTCTCTTTGCTTGAGTTCCCCATATGGGGTCAAAACCATGCCGCTTCAAAGAAGGGTATAAGGTCATAAAGACCTACTAAGTCTATTGGACCTATTGAACCTATTTAAGACTTGTTAGTCTCATAGCAAGCGGGTTCATTAATTTTAATCCAATTAGGTGACAAATTTTCAATCCTAGTGGTCAAAGGTTCAAGAGTTATAGATACCATAGGATCATGTAAATGGAATTTATCCTTATGAACATGCATTCTAGCTCTCGCCTTCTTTTTCTCAATCATGCTTTTGGCTTTACACAATTTAATTTAATGAAAGCAATTTGGTCTAATATGACCATCAATACCACAATAATGACATGTAGGGATGAAGTTAGGAATCATACCATGTCCTAGTCATACATAGGAGCTTTCCCATGTCTTTGTGGTTATCTTGGTTGTTGGATAGGATCTCTCCTTCTTTGTTATTGATCAAGACTTGGTTGCTTCCTCAAATGAGCTTGCATGATTGGATTCTTCCCTTGATGGATTTGAGCTTGAAGGAAGTTAGTATGAGGAACTTTTGTAGGTTGAGCTTGAGGTTGTCTTCTTGAAGCTACCTTCACTTTTGCACTATAAGGGCATTGTCGTAAATCAATCTTCTTCCTAGGAATATGCACGGATGAAGTTTCTTTGTTGCCTAAGCTCTTGACACACATGGTCTTGATAGGAGTGGGAATCTCCTTGTCATCTTTAAAGCCAAGACTTCTTTTGTCATAGGGGCTTTTTCCAATACTCAACATATGGTTGAGTTTTTCCATGCTAGAGGCCATCTTAGCCATTAACTTTCTAGCATCATCAAGCTCCCTTTTCAACCCTTCTTCATTCCTCTTAGACAAAGCTAGCTCATTTCTTAGCTCGTTTTCATCCTTCACGGATCTCACCACTTCTCTACTCAAGTGGTCCACTTGTGTTGAAAGCTCAAGGTTTTCTTCCTTCAAATTTTGAATCTCTTTTTCATCATTTATCCTATAGCTTTCAAACCTTTTTAAGTAGTCTTTATGATCCATATTCTCCACATTTCCATTTATGGAGTGGGATGACAAATTCTCAACAATTGAGTCGTCTTCTACATTCTCCATCTTGCCAATGGAGTCATCTTCTATCTTCTCCATTTCGCAAATGGAGTCACCTTCCTCATCAAGATCATGAAATTTGTCTCTTGATGAAGAATGAACCATATCCCAGTGAGTAGCGACGCCAACTACTTCTAAAGCTACTTTTTCATCTATTTGTTCTATGGGATCACTAGTCAAGACATCCTTACCATTAACTTTATCTTCTACAAAAGTGGCTCCAAAAGCCGTGTAGTTAATGGCAAACTCTTTATCACTTGATGACTTATCTCCCTCACCGGAGTCATCACTACTACTACTCCAAGTGGCCGCCATCACCTTTCCCATCTTCTTATCTAGGCGATTAGCACAATCGGGGGCGAAGTGTCCTACACCACCACACTCATAGCATTGGACCTCTATCCTTTCGGCCTTCTCTAGCCTAGGCTCAAACTTGTTGAAGGGACCCTTTTTCTTCAAGTCTTGGCCATCGGATCCAAAACCCTTCTTCTCGAACTTGGCAAACTTCTTGAATCTTTTCACAAATAAGGCAAGATCGTCGTCCGAGTCATCCTCCTTCTTGTTATGCTGCAACGTCTTCAAAGCAATATTCTTCTTTTTCTTAGGAGGTGAGGTGGTAGCCTTTCTTAACTCACAGGCTAGAAGTCTACCAATGACTTCACTCGACTTCATATCCTTATATCCATCATTCTCTTCTAAAGCCATCACTTTGGACTCTAACCTTTCAGGGAGAGATCTTATAATTTTCTGCTTGATCCTCCTATCCGAATAAGGGTCACCAAGTTGATGACTTTGGTTCACAATGTCCATTAACCTTACTTGGAAGTCATTGAAGTGCTCATGCTCTTCCATCCAAATGGTCTCAAAACTGGTTTAAAGGACTTGTAGTTTTGAATTCTTGACCACTTCGGTTCCTTTATGAGCCGTCTCTAGGATTTCCCACACCTCTTTGGCGATCCTAGTAATTTGAACCAACTTGTATTGGTTCTCATCCATGGCACATAGGATGGCATGCATCGCCTTCCTATTCCACTTAGATGTTTCAAACTCTTGCGCGTTCCTTTGCGTCTTAGGCTTGAGAACATCTTCTCCTCCTCCAATAGGAATCATCATAGGTGGAGCGTATCCGTCTTCAACCACCATCAATGCCCTATCATGGATTTGGCATAAGTACGCTTTCATTTCCCCTTCAGTGAGGAGTAATTATCGCCGATGAGTAATGGTGGCCTCATGCTCGACGCTCCCTCTTTGCTCATCCCAATATCACTCATAGTGTTTGAATGAATACAAATGAGATGAATGCAAAATGTATGAATGGATGAAAAATCACACACAATGCAAAACACACCTAAAATGAGCAAGGATAACCCAAGTATATCTAGGAACCCGCTTTGATTCCAATTGAAACAAATTACAAGTGTGTTCTAATATTAATCTGGAGAGGGGGGGGGGGGGGGGGGTGAATAGATTTTAATAATTTTACCCAATTTTCGTGTATGGTCAAGATTACAAAAATACCCTTAATAGATCATATAAATATAACAAGTGTAATATGGTGCGGAAATTAAATAACACTTGATATTTACGTGAAAACCCTTACAGGAAAAACCACGGGCTAGTAAGTACACCACACTCGAACCTCGAATCCATTAAATGTGAAATGATTACAACCTAATCCCAGTTTAATGATCTAATCCCGATCAATAATCATCACACCTACCTAATCCCGGTAAAAGTGAACCTAGTCCAATTGCTTGTGTGACCATCTAATCCTGATGTACGACCTAATCCTGGTCTATTACACAAGACTTCAATTGCTTGTGATTTACGCAACCTAATCCCGGAAGCTACACAAGTCTTACTTCTCAAATGAGAGATAAAAAGTCTATATGAATATATTATGATATTCAAAGAGCAAATAAAGCTAGGTAACCTTAGATGCTTATCTAGGATGATATAATGACAATAAATACAATCATAGATATCAAAAGCTAAATGACATATCATAAAGTTTAGCTAATCAAGATTAAGCAAAACCTAGATAGCTATCACAATACAACACTCAATTATATTCATCACAAACAATCTCTATCTTGTATCTAGCACATGATCTTAAAACATACAAGTAAATAAATAGATGACTTGATAAGAAAGATACTAAAATTAGATGAAGTTAGTCAAAATATTACCAAGCAAATTGTGATGATGCAAAACCATGCATGAATGATGCAAGATGTTCTTTGATGCACAAAAGAATGTCTTTGAGTGTTTAAAGGAGAGTTCTTGAGAATTTTTCACTTGAAAAATGTTCTACGGAAAAAGTAAGAATTTTTGAACTCTTGAAGCTAACCTAAGGCAAAAAGGCATATATATAGGGTGCCAAAATGAAGTGACATCGTTTTGAAAAATGACACATATTTTGCCTTGGGCACTGTACAAGTCGCTGTATGTAGAGTAACTTGTACAGTGCCTACCTAGGAAAAAATGAAGAACATCTTCGTTGGCGCTGTTCGTAGGGCACTTCTGAACAGCGACCCAACAATTCCACAACTCTGTTCTTCTCGGGAAACAGAGTGTTGCTTTAGGTATCTCCCATGAGTTTTCAGCTCCTATGACACCTCAACAGAATGAAGTTGTTGAGAGGAAGAATATGGTCCTTCAAGAGATGGCTCATGTGATGTTGCTTAGCAATAATGTCCCTAGGAACCTATTGGCCGAAGCCGTCAATACGGCCATAGGAAATAAAGTCTTCCTAAAGCCAGAAACTAGGCAAACCTCCTTTGAGTTGTGGGGAGGTAGAAAGCCAAATGTTATCTACTTCCACACCTTTGGAAGCCAATGCTACATTTTAAATGACCGTGATCAACTTGGCAAATTTAATGCTAAGAGTGATGAGAGTATCTTTATTGGCTATGCCTTGAATAGTAGAGCCTATAGAGTTTTCAACTTGAAGACTCAAACCGTCATGGAATCATCCAATGTTGTCATTGATGTTACAAGGCTTAAGTCTAATGACCATAAGGAGGAGGTTGCTATAGATGATGACTCTCCATTGGAGAAGGTTGTGGAGACTCCTAATGTTGGGACGCCTAACCTTGATGAAGATGACACACAACCTCTTGATAGAGTTCCTCACTTGGACTCTACTGAACCTGCTCCATGGGTTAGAAGACTCCAAAACAAAGATGATGTTATTGGAGATGTGAATGAGGGTGTTAGTGTTGGGGTTTTTGCCCTAAAGCTTGTAATTTGTAAATGTGATTGAAGCATTAATAAAAGAAGTAGTTTATTCATTCTATATAATTGTCCCATACATTTATTTATATCATGTGTACCTAACATCCAAGATTGCTGGATGTAATCTTTAACTGAGTACATGAGTGTCATATATAGAGGTATTTAGTTTGAGATGAGCAATCTAAAGAGTCCGTAGATAGCAAATAGAGTTGGGTACTTTATTCGTGACTAATCTACAGCTGCGGTCCATTCCGTAATGTACGAGGGTCTTAACCTAGACTATTTATATAGTGATATGATAATGGAGGCACATTATATGATGTGATTATATAGGACTGGACCATGATCTATATGAATCTTTCACCAAGATCCATTATAAGATGAGATTCATATATATCAACAAATGATGGCTATATATGGGTTATCTTAATCCTGAGTGTCTTATCGACTCCTTCAGGTTAGATCATGGTTTTTGATATATCATGGGTAAGATCGGAGTTGCATTCCTGGTCAATAACTCCGTATGTTGGAATCGTAGTTTGGCTTGTGGCTGGGAAGGTTTGCACACAATAGTGGAATCCACTCTTTGTGAGAAGTAGATAGTAGTTCCCTTAAGGGTTGATTCGGGGCTTGAACAATATGAGCACTCTCTTAATTTCATAAGGAATATATGATTTATTGTTCATTAGAGAATCAATGGTACTTAATGGAAAGATATAATTAGAGGGGTATAACAGATATTATGACCTAGCTCTAATTATGAACTGCATATGGAGGATTATACCGTATGTAATAGCTATATCGACGGACACCAAGAGTTATTGGTTTGTGTAAAAACGTTTACAGTTGAGAGAGTGCAGCTTCAGGTTTTTAGTGGAATAACACCGAAGTTAATAATCATGAAATATTAATTAAAAAGTTTAATTAATTATTTCTAAGGATTATTGGAGCTCAAAATACTGTGGGTCCATTAGGTCCCCTTGCTAGCCCGGTCGATTTAGGTAAGAAGGGTCACAGTTAATTAATTGGATTGTCCAATTAATTGTGTTACGAAAATGACACGTATCTATTCGGGAATTAATTGAATAATGAGATTATTTAATTAATGAATTTAATGATTATAACAATTAAATAATAAGATTATTTAATTATGTAATTTATTATTGATGGAGGGTGTTAGTTGATATTTATATTTGAAAAATGGGATAATATGATTATCTTATTTTTTTTATTAATTAAATATTACTTTTGAATTTAAATAGTTTAAATTCAAATTAGATGATATCAGTTAATAAAATAAAATAAAGAATTTGTTTTAAATTAAAAAGATATCATTAGTTTTTTATTTATTAAATATATATATGATATATATAATTTTTAAGTAAAAAAAACCGAATCAACTTATCAACACAGATAAGAAAACATAAGAAGAAACAAAAAAGAAAAAAAAATGGGTGCGGCCAACAAAAGTAAAAAAAAAAAATGAAAGAAACATTTTTTTGTTTGATAACAAGGGTGGCCGAACTCTACTAACACAAACAACAAGAGTTTTTTTTTTTTTTTTTTTTTTTTTTTTTGTGTTCTTCTACCTTCGTTCTTGTTCCTAAGTACCATGACGTGCCCACACGCCGTTACCAGTTTTGGGAGATAGCGAGGAAGATCAAGTGGTTCAAATCAGGAGCAAATAGCATTAACCTTGAGAGCTAAACCCTTGTTCTTAGCCTTTGGTTTCATACACGCTTCACATACACGCTTCAAAAGTTTGAAGAGATCCTAATAGTTCATCTAAGCTCATGACGTCAACGTCTTTGCTCTCTTCAATGGCGGTAACCTTGGCCTTGAACCTTTTTGTCAAAGATCTTAGAATCTTCCAATTTAGCCTCTCACCGGAGATAGGAGTACCAAGTGCTTGGCACTTGTTAGCGATGTCTAGTAGCTTATCTTGGAAGTCAACAAACTTTTCTTCCTCACCCATTTGTAAAACCTCAAATTGGGAAGTGAGCAATTGTAGATGAGACTTCTTTACCACTTTAGTCCCTTCATTGGTGACCCAGAGTGCATCCCATGCCTCCTTTGTGGTTTCTAGATTTTGGATGTAGCTAAATTGTCTACTATCCACACCTCCGAAAATAGCATTCACTGCTCGATAATTCCATTTTGCTAACTCGAACTCATTCGTAGATCACTCACTCCTAGGCTTGGAAATGATCACACCATTCTCAATCTTGTTGGGAGCAAGATAACCTTCTTTAACGGTCATCCAAGCTCTCTCATCAATAGAGCGAATGTATGCATTCATCCTTAATTTCTAAAACCCATAGTTATGACCCTTGAGAAGAGGAGGCCTAGAATTCAAAGCCCCTTCGGTCATCACATTATCTTGGAAAACTATACTAGCAAAAACCTAAGCAATTCACTTGTAAGTATAATCCGGATCTTGTCGAGTGTTGTCCGACGACCCGCTCTGATACCAATTGAAAGTATACAAATAAGGTTAAATTGCTTAAGACGTACCTAGAGGGGGGAGGGGGGGAATGAATAGGTATTTCTCTTAATTTCAATCCAAAAATTTACGTTTGTCCCTCAAGGTAGCCTTACATACAACACAAAAAACACGGAATCATACAAAGACAAGATAACATGTGATCATTCATACATTGTCTAAGTATCAACAAGTTGTATGAGGTATAAAGAAACATAAACTCAATCAACAAAGAATACTTGTATTTCATTATATATTCAATCATTACAAATATAAACAAATATCACTATACATAAAAACTAATTAATATACAAAAGAAATATAATTACAATTATGATCAAAAGAATTGGCTTATAAATCACACTTTACAATATCTTGTTCCAATATACTTCACAAGTGAATAATATGTCACAAGATAACAACATACACAAAAACAAATATAAGAGATAAAGATAGAAAGAATTAACACAAGAGATTTTTAACGTGGTAAAACCTCCAAGGAGGAAACATCCATGGGTTGAAATACAACCATTGAGTACTATATATATTGGAAAGTAAATTAGAAATTCCACAAAGTGACCAATCCTAGATCACCAACCCATGTGGAGTTTATGTCTACCTAAACCCTATTGGAAGATACAAAATCCCTCAATGATGTGAAACCACCACATATTGGAAATCATACCTAGCCAAGATTGTTGGTAGATTAGTTTTTCCTCAAGAGTGTACACATATCCCATGTACCATGCTCTATCGGATTCTATGTCTAGCCAAACACCCGGGCCTACCAACATATAAGCTAACTCTCTATCCAAGGCACACTTGCCTCTAGAGAGCCTCCCTTGCATGACTATCCAAGTCCTCCAGACTCTAGCCATGACTTCTTGCTTGTTTATCCAAGTCCTCACGACTCTAGACAAGATTTCTTACTTGGCTATCCGAGTCATCCCGACTCTAACCAAGACTTCATGCCTTTTACAAGGACTTCCTAGTGTGATCATGTGAATGCAAATGATACAAACAATCAAACATCATAGAACATGTGATCAATACATTCCATGGAACAACTAGATCTATAGATGTGAAAACACAAACAATAGAAATCTAGATGCAAAACTGTTAGGATTATGCTCAATAACAAGAGTGTAATATTGTAATTAACAATCTTTTTCATATTAATAAAGTGATTTATGGTTTAAACAAATCTTATAGCATTTATAGTTTAATATTCTAATTGTCAAAGTAAATAATCATAAGGTCTAAAGACTATGAGAAAAGAAGAATTGTTCGTACATCTGGATATGTATGTGGTAGACACAATTCTTTAGTTAGTCTTGAATATTGTTCACAACTTAAGTTAAAGGTTGGGCACCTTTATCTTGTTAAAGTTGTAGAATTCTTTTGCTAGCATTTGAGTGGGATCAAATGAGATATGATGAGTCTAAAATCATCGGAGTGTCTTCGAGCAAAAGAATCTAGTGCACTGGGTGCATTGAATTGGATCACAATGAAATACTTTATCTATAACCGTCAGTAGATAAAAGTCATTTCATTATCAGGACAATCGGAGAGTCTATCTTAATCCTGAGATAAATGATGGACTTATGGTTGCAAGTGATATCATTTGAGTTATCAATGAGTACGATTATATCGCATAGTCTATCCTCGATAGTTTGGTGATATTCATTTGTTAATCGATAGAGGACTTCATTTATAGATATGGACATCGTGGCTCCATTTATCAAATGAGAGTATAATATCATCATATGGATGTTTTGAGGTAATTGGATATTAAATCTCAACGTTGAGTTTTCGATAGTGTCTATTGAAAACATGGCTTCTGGACAAGTCAAAATATCCAAGTTCGAAACGTGGTCATATGAGTAAATATGGTAACTTGGAGAGTTATAGGCGGTCTATGAACTCTTGGCGATTACTGATATTAATCACGAGGATACACTATCTCCAACATGATTGTCTAGGGTATGAATGAGGAAACATCTTCCTTTTCTGTCTTTATTTAAGAGTTCAATTTTAGCTCTTTAGTGGAATGAGTTAAAATTAATGGATCGGACCTAAGTGAATCATTTGTTGATTGTGATTAGGTTATGTCTATTGAAGCTTAAATTTAGATAGCCCGTCAAGATCCCCAATCCACACGGACTTGCATGGATCACTTGATATATTCTACCAGACCAATTTAGGGTCCATCTAGAATTGCATTTAATATATTAAGAATATAATTTGCACATTATTTATGTAATGGGCTGTTCAATTATATTTATATATTAATGAATGACATGTGGACTTGTTTCTTTTAGTAAGAATGGGTCTAGTTCACATGTGGGCTTTTTATTTAAAGTCCTATGGATTAAATGAAATAAGAAAATAATATATGGCCCAATATGTTTATATGGGGCGGCAAGGTGAATTAATTAACCTTATATATTATTTTGTTTCATTGTTTAATTAAATAAGAATTAATTAATTTATTAATTAATTGTTTAATTAAGAAACAAAGCTTTTCTGATTAGGAAATATGATTCCTAAAGGTATACTATTGGTAGTAGTATACTTAAATTAAAAGACTTGTTTGACAAGGAAATAAATAATTAATTTTATTTATTTAATCGAATAAGAAGTCTTTTTATTTATTCAAATAAAAGAATAAAAGATTTATGAGTTGGATTAGGGTTTGGAAGTCTTAAACTAAATAGGAATTAGGGTGCAATACAAACTCCTTTTGGCTAGAGTATTGCGGCAACCCTAGTCCCTTTTAGGTTAGAGAATTCGGCCACCCTAGTAAATAGAAAGAAAGAAAATTTTGCCACATATATAAGTGGACTTATAATATTCGGCCACTTAGGGTTTTGGTGTGCTTAATTCTATTTTCTTCTTCTTCTCAATTCATAGAAAGATAACTTTTATTCTACTAAAACAAAAAGAGACATAGATTATTCTTTGATGGTATACTATTTGCTTATTCATCAATAAACTTGTGTATACAACATCGATCGAGGTTCACGCGAGTTTCGATCATAAGATTGAGAACTCAAAAGTGACCGGAATAATCTTAGTGTTCTTTTGATTGTTTTTGTGACTAACAAAGAAGAGAAAAGTTTGTTTTGTCCAATCACAGGCTTGCAATTCAAAGAAAAGGGAGACCATGCTCCTAGGTGATCCACGTTCGTGCTAGGATTGAAGATCTTGCGGATTATCATCGACGTAAGTCAATCGGATCACGCGACAAAAGGTATTCTTCTTTTGTTAGATAAAATATATCTTTAATTGATTAAAAGGGTTTAAGGTTCATAAAAGGAATTTTTTTAAAAAACTACTAAATCTCTATTTTTTTAGTCTCGCTTCCGCTGCGTGTACTTTACGGTATATTTTTCCCTACAAAAACATGAATGAAAACCTAGAGCATGTGAAATCAACTAACACATAAAACTCCTAGATTCATTCACACAAATAACACTTGAATAATCCATATACATGAAACACAAATTCAAGATGTTATAAACACACATAAAAAATGCTAGAATCACAAAATGTATTCAATGAGTATTCTAGTTAAAGATTTAGAGCAAGGATATAATGATAAATCAATTAAATCCTAGAAGTCTCTAAAAACACATGCAAATGCTCTAATCCTAGATATCATCAATCAAAGGATGAAAACACATTTCAAGGATTATTAATCATAAAATGATTCAATCAAGTCTCAAATAATCCTAGATGTCAATCTAATCACAATACAACTCTCAATCATGTGAAAATCAAAGAATCCAAGAATCTAGTTCACATGCGTCTCTAATTAGACTTTTCAATTAGATTGATTATGAAGCTATCTTTCTCAATAGCATTCACCATACATACACATACATATAGAAGAAGAAACCCCAAGCAAATTGAAGGTTATAAAAGAAGAAATCACCAAGATATGAACACTACCTTGATTTCACGAGCTGATTCGTTTTTTTGAGTAAAACCACTCCCAAAATCGATCAAACGGATCGGGTTTGGGGCGGAAATTGAAAACCCGTTCGGGTCACGGGTCGGGTTTGGGGCAACAGTTGAAAACCGGGTTTCGGGTTTGGGGCGGCCTTGACCCGCCCCGACCCGACCCGCCCCATTGCCATCCCTATGCAAGACCAATTGGAAAAGGTAGGGGACTCAATTACAAACAATCTCCAACTTGAATCACTCAATTTTGACTTCGTATGAGAATTTTATGGTGTTTGGAAGTTGAGAAAATTGGAGAGAAAATTCTGACGGGATTTCTATCTTTTTCTTCTTGAAAACAAATGGAGGGAATTGGGAATATTTAAAAGGAAGAGAGAGAAGGAAGATTTCAGCCAATCACAAGAGGCCACATCAGCCTCCTAGCCATGTGGGGTGCGTGGGCCACACGGGACTAGAGGGCTGGTCAGCCCGTGTGGCACACGGCCTCCACACTGGGTGGCCAAGGCATGGCCTGTGGCTATGCATGCCTATCTCGCGCACCTCCCACGTTCTTCGACCGTATTCTGGCCTCCGAACTTCGATTTCGAATCTATTTTCGGATTACGAATCATGACTCCCTCATGCATAACGAAAACTATGAAACTTTGACAAAAGGTTGAGAATTTATCTCGGAAAACGATGACAAACACAACTCAATGAATGAAAACGAAAAGTAGCGTAGCTACATCGTTTAGACTCGAAACTTAATGAATGAGAAACCAAAATGATCGGGACTTAATAATAAATAAATTAAGATCATGTACAAGTCCAAAACACAAGAAACACAAAAAATCAAACACAAATTCACGTATGAATGCCATTTCCTAGACACAGTTTTAGAACATGCAACTCTACAATGTATGAGTATTTGAGTTCAATGCATGAGCATATAAAAACATGTGAATGTGTTATATAAATGGTGCACAACAGTGCATGGACACTTATGAATGATTTGTGTGTGTGTGCCTATGCCTTGTAAGAGGAATGAGGTCAATTATACCTTTGATTAGCAATGAAGCTAATTCCCCTTATCAAGCCACTATATTACATGCACTGTAGTCGAGTCTTTCTTTGAAGCTTTGAATCATCATCATCAATACGACTACTAAACAATACAAGATAAACAACATTTTGATATGGAATATATGCCAACACAAACTAAAAACCTAACATTAATTTCTTCAAAATGCAAATGCTTGTTTTGATTTCACTTGATCATCTCACATTCACTTGTCTTGGAAAGTGTAGAAACTTACTTTGTTTTGAAGGATTGATTATTCTATGAGAGATTGAAGACTTCAAGTTTTAACTTTTAATTTTCTTTTTGTAATGTAAAAAATCATTGTTGACCTTTAGTTTCAATTTTCTTGTGAGGATCAATATGAGTGGTGGTTTTGTCATGAAATAGCCAAAGGGGGAGATTGTAAGTTCCTCAAGTTTGATTGGCTTATGTAAGGTCCTCATTTATTGATTGGCTTATTTCATAGACAAACCACATATTAGGGTTTTTGATGTAAGGATAGTTTAAGCTCGCACGACCTCAAAAGAAGAAGCACCAAAGGCAAATTTCTAGTGCTTACTTGCAAATGAAGAGATGTAGTTGCACACACACAACTCATGCATATATATATATATCTTGTATGTTGGGTATGTCCTATAGGTGCATTCATGTTCTTAAATTATCTCTTCATGCTTGCTCAAATGATTGCATCTTGTGTTGTTAATTGCCTTATCACATTTAGAAATTTAGGATGCATTCATTATGAAGAGCATTGTTCAAAGCACTGTACAAAACGTTGTTCGAATAGCGCCCATCTGAGACCTGGTGAGGTTTGGGTTAGGCGCTGTACAAACCTGATCAATTTATTTCGATCACTGTACGGTCGCTATACAAAGTGTTGTACGAACAACGCTCTGTACAGTGACACTCTTTTTCCCGAGAAGAATAGAGCTATGGCGTTGTTGAGTCGCTGTTCAAAAGCATTCTACGTACAACGTCGTTGTAGAACGTTCTTCATTTTTCCCAGGTAGACGATGTACAAGTCGCTCTACATATAACGACTCGTATTGCGCCCAAGGCAAAATTGTGTCACTTTTCAAAACGATGTCACTTCATTTTGGCACCCTATATATATGCCTTTTTGCCTTTAGGTCAGTTTAGAGAGTTCAAAATCAGCTATTTTACTTAGCATATTTTTTCAAGAGAAAAATTCACTAAAGAACTCACCTTTGTTTACTCAAACAATTTCCATGAGCATCAATCATCATCTAGCATCATCCTTGATAATCTAGGTGCCATCTTTGCATGGGTTTTTCAACACACTTTGCTTGGTAAGTGTTTCACTAATATCTTACATATTTTGTGTCTTTCTTAACAAGCAATCTCATTTATTACTTGTATGCCATTAAAATATATTCTAGATACAAGATTGAGATTAGTGTATTGATTGTTTGAGAGTTGTATTGTGATAGCTATCTAGGTTTGCCTAATCTATGTTTAGCTAAGTTTTATGACATGTCATTTCGCTATTGATATCTAGGAGTGTTTTTATTCTCATCTCTTCATCCTAGATAAGCATATAGGGTTCTAGCTCTATTTGCATTTTTGATATCATACATATTCACATAGGCCATTTTATCTCTTCATTGAGAAGTAAGTCTTTTGTAGCTTCCGGGATTAGGTTGCGTAAATCACAAGCAATTTGGACTAGGTTCACTTATACCGGGATTATATAGTGGTGGTGAGTTATACTGGGATTAGGTTGTATTCACCTTACCATTAGTTGATTCGAGGTTCGAGTGTGGCGCACTTACCAGCCTGTGGTTTTTCCCTGAAAGTCCACAAATAAACGCGTGCGTGTCTTTTAAAAATGACATAGAGGTTGTGTGAATGCGTTGTTAATCCGTTATTACCAAATTTTCGGATTAGTCAATTTTACAAATATAACCCAATTCACAAAACAATAATCAAGTGTAATAAGGTGCGGAAATATAAACGACACTTGATTTTTACGTGGAAACCCTCAACAGGGAAAAACCATGGGCTATTATAGTGCGCCACACTCGAACCTCGAATCCACTAATTGTGATAGCGTATACAACCTAATCCCGGTTTGACGGCCTAATCCCAGCCTATATCCCGCTACCACTAGCCGTAGGCCTGTAAAAGTGGACCTAGTCCAATTTGCTCATGTGATCACCTAATCCCAGTGTGACCTAATCCCGGTTTATCACACAAGACTTACTTCTTCGAAGAGATCAACACCCTATATGAATATGCAATGATATCCAAATATGCAATAAGAGCTAGGGTACTCTAGATGCTTACCTAGGATTATATTATGACAATAAAATCAATCATAGATATCAAAATAGCTATATGACATGGCATAATAGCTTAGCTATGTAAAGGATAACCAATCCTAGATACAATAGCTATCAAAAATAATCCACAAACATTCAAAGGATTAACTAGTTGATTAAAACACAATCTATCAACCTAGTTATCAATAAAGCACACAAGAATGTTTATGGCATAGCTTTTAGGCAATAATGACCTAATCAAATAAGCTATGTAAAAATTAACCCAATCAACACATAATCTCAATCATGTATGTAGAAATTACTCAAAGAACATACAAGTGATAAAAGAGATAAAATTGATAAGTAAAAACACTAAAATTAGATGAGATTAGTGTTCAACAAATCATACCATGTGTGTTGAAGAAGACCCATGCATTAGCAAACACTAGATGATCCTAGATGATGCTTAGATGATGATTTATGCATGTGGAAATGGGTTGAGAGGAATAAAGATGTGATCTTTAAGGTTTTCCTCTCAAGTCTCTCTAAATATCTCTTTAGGGTTCTTAGGATCAGAAACTTGGTTTGGGAACCAGAGATAAGGATGTATTTATAGAGACCAAAAACAGGGCATGTGAAAATACAATTTTGCCCCTGAAAACGCATGATCGGCGGTTTCATTCTGCGGTCGGGGCCGCAGAATGTAACCGCCGAATTGAAACCCGAGAACCTTGGTTTCATTCGGTGCTTTCATTCGGCGGGTACATAATCGCCGATCATAACCGCCGTTTTGGACCCGAGACATTTATTACAATCAGGTCTTGATCGGCGGTTTCGATTCGGCGGCCAGGCCGCCGATCTCAACCGCCGTTCACCAAACATGGTGAATCCAAAGGAGAAGCCAAGGGCAACTCCACCGGCGATCATCGCGTTAAAACACGCACACCAACGTGCACGCACGGATGTTTCCGAATATCCTTCAGGAAACGAATTACACCACACTTAAAGCTAATCAAACATGAAGTGCAAGTGTGGGAATTGAATGCATCCTAATGCCTATCATGTCATGGCATTATCATAGAACAAGATGCAATCAATTCAAACAAGCATGAATAAAATTCATGACTTTGCATCCTAATGCCTAAACATGTTATGGCATTTCAATAAACTAGATGCAATCAAATAAACATGCATGAAGAGATATTCAACAATTATGAATGCACACATATGAAAACACACAACATACAAATATAGAAATATGCATCAGTTGTGAGTGTGTGCAACTATGATCTCTTCAAAGCATGTAAGCTCTAAAATATACCCTTGGTGCTTCTTCACTTGAGGTCTTGAGAGGGCCATTGGATGATCACCAATTCCTAAGCTACCCTTACATCAACCCCAACATGTGGTTTGTCCACGAAACAAGCCAATCAACAAATGGGAATCCTTACATTCCCAATTTGGGTTTCCACGTAAAAATCAAGTGTTATTTAAATTCCGCGCTTTACACTTGACTTATTGCTTTAACTAGTTTGGGGTATTTTTGGAATATTGACTAATTGTGAAAATTAGTAATGATCATTTAAAATCTATTCACCCCCCATCCCTATAGATTAAATTAGAATACATCGTTAATTTGTTTCAGCTTATTTCGGTGACAAACCACATTTGGGGTTTGTAATGTAATGGTAGCTTAGGCATTGATGATCAAGCTCAAAAGCCCTCTCAAGACCTCAAGATGATAAGCACACCAATGTGCTTATTCGCATTGAAGAGATCTTACACACACACAACTCATACATATCTATACTTCTTGTATGTTGTGTGCTTTTATGTTTGTGCGTTATTGTTCTTAACTCTTCGCGCCTTTGATTATTTCCATGCCATTTAGTAGCTTAAGATAGCATGATTTTTCTCTTGGCATGCTTTGACCCAGATGACCGTTGTGGCCTTCATAGTGGTAGTCACAGCGGTGAAATACCTATCTTGGCCGCCCTCTTGACCGCTGTGGTTTTCTGTCCTATAACACAACGATTTTGCAAACAGAGCATACCGTTGTCATAACCGATGTGGAAGCCACAGCTATAAGCATAGCGTTTTGACCTAATGCTTTTTAATTGGCCACCGCTATGGATACCGCGGTGGCTTTGGTAGCAGAACCTGCAATGGTCAACCCCTATTTTTTCAAAACGGCGTTGCATCAATTTGGACACATATATATGAAACAAATTAACGGTGTGTTCAAATATTTAATCTTGGGGGGGGGGGGGGGTGAATAGATTTTAACCGATTTTACCTAATTTTCGTAGTCAGTCAATTTTCACGAAAATACCCCAAACTAGTCAAATTAACAAATCAAGTATATAAGTGCGGAAATTAAAGAATGCTTGATTTTGACGTTGAAACCCTTAACAGGGAAAAACCACAGGCTGGTAAGTGCGTCACACTTGAACCTTGAATCCACTAATGGTAAAGGTGATTACAACCTAATCCCGGTGTACAACCTAATCCCGATCATCACACAAGACTTAATTCTCAATTAAAAGATTAACACCCTAAGTGAATATGCAAAGAGATCCAAATATGCAAATAGAGCTAAGGTACACTAGATGCTTAATTAGGGATATAAGATGACAATTAAATCATTCATAGATATCAAATGCTAAATGACATTTCATAAAGCTTAGCTAAACATAAATTAAACAGCCTAGATATCTATCACATTACAACACTCAATCAACACAACACACAATCTCTATCTTGTATAATAGCATATGTACTAAGAACATACAAGTAAATAAATATATGCCTTGATAAATAAAACACTAATTATATATGATAATAGTGAAGAACATACCAAGAGAAGTTTGTTGAGCAAAATCCATGCAAGCAAGCATCCTAACTATGCTAGAAAATGCTAGATGATATTTTGATGCATAAAAGAATGGTTTTTGAGTTTTAAAAATGAGTTCTTGATTTGATTTTCTCTCAAATATCTCTCTTTAAAGTTTAGGGTTCTTAGAGTCAAAGAACTTGAACTTAGAGAATGAGAAAGTGGTATATTTATAGACATCAAGAATAGGGCATGTGAAAAGACAAGTTTGCCCCTGAAAACGCACGATCGACGGTTTCATTCGGTGGCTAGGCCACCAATCACAACCGCCGAATTGAACCCAAGAAGAACAGGGGGAACAACAGCAGTTTCAAAACCCCCGATCCAACCGTAGAATCAAACACGAGAGAAAAATCAATCAGGTATGAATGGCGGTTTCAAATGGTGATCATGGCCACCGATCATAACTGCCATTTCACCAAATGTGGTGAAACCAAGGGAGAACCCAGGGGCATTCTCCAAGGGCGGTCCTCGCGCTAAACCAAGCACACCAACGTGCATGCTCGGACGTTTTCGAACATATTCGGGAAACAAATTACAAGACATGTAAACACATAACAAGATGCAACAACAAAGTGCTAGTGTGTAATATGACATGTGAAGAGTATGCACACATATGCAAGTATGCTAAATGTGTGTGTGTGTTACCAAATCTCTTCAAAGAAAGACTAAGCACTAGAAGTATACTTTTGGAGTGCTTGTCACCTTAAGGTCTTGAGGGCCTTGAGCTTGATTACACATTACCTAAAATCGTCACTGGGGTGAATCTCCAAATAACAATTTTAATGACCAAGATCGGGATCGATCTCGGTCGGAGGGGTATCACGTAGTTCGATACCAACGATGTTCAAAAGATGCCTTCTCTAGGTTAGGGTAGAATGTTGAACTTTAGTAGGCGATGGAGATGGTGGTGGCGAACTCGTACATTTCGATAAGTAGCTCTGAATGTAGGTTAGGGTTTCTGGAGAGAATCCTTTCCTTTGGTGAGTATGATGTTGTATATATAGGTCTCGTTACTTGCCATGCACTCCTATAATTTCGGTCTAGGTTTTGGCGATTACAGGACTTTCCTTCTTGATAGGAGAAAATCTCATAGGAGCTTTAATCGTTAGAATCAAGTCTTTCCTTCCTAGGAGGAGACAATCTCATAGGAACTTTAATCATCATAATCAAGTCATTCCTTCCTAGTAGGATTCTAATTAAGTTGACCCCTTGTTCAAATGGAACTCTCAGTCGGCGGGAAGAAGTCTACTTATTCTGCTTGACTAAACGACGGCGTTCCAATATTTTCCATGGAGCTTTAACCCAGCCTTCTGGGTGCATAAGTCCTGCCTTTGTAAATTCTACGTCGGGTATTTTGACTGCCTAGAAAGCCTATCTTTTTGTTTTGAATCTTTAGCAGTTGAAAAAGAGGTGACGGTGTATATGGGGCTCGTGTCTGGGTCTGCGAGCACCCTGCCTTCTACTAGTTTTGTGACTTCTGCGAGGTACTTGGTCGCCTGGAATTAGGGTGTCAACTTTAAGTAGCAGCGGGATACCTAGTAGGTGCAGTAGCGGGATACTAGATGGAGTAATAACTGGATATCTAAATGCTGTAATAGCGTGGTACTGTGTGAAGAACCATGCATCGAGATACTCGGTGGAGCTCTATGTCGGGGTACTGAGTGGAACTCTATGTCAGGATACCGCATGTTGAACTGTGCATCGGGATGCTAGGTGGATCTCCGTATCGGGATACTGTGGGGTTCATGAGAAGTTAGGGAATTGCTGGGCTAGATCCCTCTGGAGGGGGTATGTATCTGGTTCGATCTGGATCCCTCCCTTTTCGGGGTAGCTGGATGGTATTTGGATTCCCATCTTCTTCTTGTATCGGGGTGGAAAATTCTTCTTTGGTCCTTTGCCAATTTTGGCGGTTAACAGAAGTCCCCCATGACTTGAACACCGATGCTTTACCCGGGTTGGAGTTAGGATTCCGATTTTACTTGAAGGATTTTTTACCCCGCTTATCTGCATATACTTGGTCTAGTTGGTTATCACCATTCATAAGGGAAATCCTCCTTTGATACGCTGGTAATTACTGCGCAAGCCACATGTCAAATGGTGATTGGCCTTCAGATTTAAAAAGAGTTGTTTTGACACAATTAATACGAAACCGTCTCTAGCACGTCCCCCAAGCATATTACCGGTCATCAATTCTGGTTCCCTTGTGTGTAACCGCTTGTCTTTCTCTATAAATAGACTGGTTTTCTTGGCCTTCTCTTTATCACTTTCAAATTTTCAAGATCAAAAAAAGAAATCTAGCCTATCTCTTCTTTCTTACTTTTACCAGCAATCTTCCTAGCTTTTTCTTCCAACCTCAATGGCGTCGTCTTCGAAATTTCCTACTTCTTCACAAGAGATTCCCCCTGTTCAAACTCATCATGACCCCGCCCCCATACTCCCCAACCCAGCTTCTCCAAATCCCTCCTACAGTCTTGATGCTTTGTTTAACACGGAAAAGGCTGACTCGTGGAAAGATTCTCCGACGTCGATAGGGAAGAAGCGAGGTCGAGGTGGTGACGACGCAGCTAGTGATACCCCGTGGACCCAACGCCATCATTCTATAAGAAATCCACGAATCGGGTTCGGTTTCAACAATAGGCCTGAGGACCCAGTTCAAATTATTGATAAGGAAGGTGCTGCGAAGGTCGGTGGTGAGGAGGAGGGTGGCGAACGAGATGTCACCTTGGTCGGGATTCAGACCGGCACATTCACTTCTTTCCACGACGGTAGAATCGTACTCGATTCGGTGTGCACTGTGGATACCCTTGCTAAGCTGAGGGAGGAGTATCGAATCCCGGATTACATTAATCTATCTCTTCCTCATTGGGGTTATGACGTCTACACCCCTCAGTGGGATATCCTCCTCATCCATAAGGCGGCCTTTGAATGCGGAATCCTGCTCCTTCTTCACCCCACTCTTCGCCGGACCCTAGTCACTTTAGAGTTAGCCCTCCTCCAGATCTCACCGAGCTTTTGGAAGCACTTGACGGGGTTTCTGGTGCTCTGGGGGGAGCAATGTGAGAAGGACAACATAGATAGGGAGCCGGGCTTCAATGAGCTATGCTACTTATTCCAGATAGCTAACTTAGTACCTCGGGGTCAGTTCTATGTGAGGGCATCCAACGAAATGAAGTTTATTGTTCATAGGGTGAACGTAAAGTATGCTGAGCCCTGGAAGGAGGAGTGGCTCGTCATTGAAGGAGAATGGGGGCATACAACCTTTATTGGGGGATCGAGTATCCCGTCCCAACTCAATTTACAATAAAAGACAAGTGGGCAAAAGGAGTACTCTCTCTTGAATCCCGTGACATTCTTAGGAAGATTATGAAGAGAGGGTACACAAACATGAAGTACCCCACTTTGGATCCTTTCGAAGGAGATCGGCTGGAGAGGTACCTAATGATCTCCCTTGCACTTCCAAGTATGTAACTTCATCTTTCTCTCTTATCTATGTGCACACATCTTTCTCTTTCTTTCTTCTTACTATATTTCCCTTTTCTTAGCAGTTTCTGCTACCCCTCTGGTAACTGGGTCTCCACCTTCCACTGGGACTGGAGAAATGGCTCTGCTGCCTTCTACCTCCCCTATCCCTTCTCTTTCTTCTGCTGCCAAGGTTGTAGCCAGGTCTACTCAGCCTGAAACAGACCTTACTCCACTTCCTGCCCCTGCTAAGTCACCTGCCAAGATTTCGACAACTCCTCTTGCTTTAACGGGGTCATTTGCCAAGACTCCTATCCGTCATTCTACTCTCACCCTAGCACGCCCATCGATAAAGGAAATGCTGGCTCGAGCAGCCAAGGCTCGGGGTTCTTTAAAACAAACTCAAAAGAAGATTCGTAATGCTGCTCTACCTACTATGAAGATTTCTCCTATCTCTCCTCCTCAAGTAGAACCTTTCAACAACCGAATTGAAAATACCAAGAAGGAGGAATCTGCCCCTACTCCTGCCTCATCTGTTGACATCCCTTCGGGATCGGGGTTGGGGGTGCCACCTTTGAGGAGGTGGTATCCCGGTTTGTCACCTCCTGCCCAGGAGGGAGCTTGATGAACATGACAAAGCTCCCTACTGAGATCCTGGTCACCAAGGGAGCATCTGTCTTAGCTGAGATATAGTTCTATTCCCTCCCTTACTGTCCTTTTTCTTTCTTTTTACAGGTACTGTCCTTTCTTCTTTTGTAGGGTTTTAAATTTGCTTTGGCTATGGAGAAGTAATTGCTGACCCTGAAGGAGGCCTACATCGGACTTCAAGCCAAATTGGAGGATACCCAATAGGAGCTGGTTCAAGCCCAACAGAGTGTGGCCCCCTTGGTCCAAGCTGCTGCAAAACTTGAGGAAGACAGGCAGGCAGCCTTGGTGGAAGCCAAGCACTATAAGCGCTGCCTGGATACTGAAACCATCAGATCTCTGCATCGCCAAGAGGAGAGGAAGTGCCTGAAGAGAGAGAAGAATTTGCTACAAGATGAAAACCAGCTTCTGCAGGATACAGTGAGAAGCCTGGAGGCCTAGGAGGGTCCTTCTTTCGAAGATGGCTACTTCACGGCTCACTATGAGGTGGCCACGGCCATGCCTCCTCCCTTTGATCTTCAAGTAGCCTGGAACTGGGATCGAGATCAAATCATGGCAAAGGCTGCCCAGCTGGCAGGTGAGGATCAGGAACAAGTGGTTCCTTCACAAGACGCTGCATATCCGGATCAGGGGGGTTGATCTTTCTACTGGAGTCTTATTTGATGGCACTGAAAAAGATGGTTCAGAACCCGCCTCTTACTCAAGAAATGCAAGCGCAAGATCCTGTGCCTTCTTCAGAGGCTGTCTTGGTGAAGGAGGAGGATGACCCATGAAATTCCCTTTAAAGTAATAGTGTTTTATACCTAGATTGGGGGGGGGGGGGGGTGTGAATGGGTATAGTCCCAAATTCTTCCAATATTCAAAAATGTGGAATATAAGAATGAAATGATATAACAATTGTATATTATGAATCAATTCATGTAAGCATCAATATACAAAAGAATCAATACAAGTGAACATATGGAAGGTAAAGAAATATAAAGCGAAAATGAGACACAATGTTTTTTACGTGGTAAAACCTCAAAGAGGAAACATCCACGGGTTGAATCCACAACCACCGGCAAAGCAAATCCACTATACGAAAAGGACTTACACACTCAAAGCTATCAACACTATGATATCCACTCCAAGCTATAAAGACCTAATCAACCCTCGGGCTAGTGATTCACAAAGTCTACTCTCTATCCAAGATGTGTCCTACACCTCTAGAGAGCAACTCTCTATCCAAGGCTCTCAAGCCTCTAGGAAGATTTCCTCGCTTAGTAATCTAGATCACTAGGATCCTAGTCAAGCTACCCAAGCTCAACCATCTGGAGTATGTAACTCCTTGCTAAGACTTTTGCTTAGTTATCCGGATCCTCTTGATCCTAACTAAGGCTTCTTGCTTGGCTATCCGGAATCCTTTCCTAGCCAAGTCTTCTTGCTCAAATTAAGGCTTCACTCACCTTAACAAGAGACTTTAACCTTTCACAAGGCAATGATCCAAGTGAAGTGCACACAAGCAATATGATGCAATCACAAACAAATAGAGCAAGTAGATCAAACACACTCTATGAACATGCAACTAGAGAATCTAGAATAAAGCTATCACAACTCAATCACAAAATATATCTAGAAACCTAAGCATGTGAATTAACATCATTCATATTACTTTTCATCAATCAAATAAGAAAATTAAAGAGATGATCAATAATGAAAGTAAGAAGAAGATGAATCACTTACAAACAAATAAAGCTAGATAATCAATCAAGCTCTATGAACATGCTTACATGCATTCTAGGATATGCTTTCAACAATCAATCACAAAAATACCTAGAAATCAAAGCATTTATATCAATAAGAACAAGGTATGAATATTCAATATATCACACTAAAAAATCTAGTTCTTAGATCATGAAATTAAACCTAGAAAATGTCATAAAGCACATCACATATATCATTTCTAGAATCAATTTCAAGATTAATCAAGTTTAGCAAATATATGTTCAAGTGAAATCACAAAGCTAAAACTCAATTACCAAATGATCAACCACACCTAGAATATGTTCTAACATCATTCTAAACACAAATCATCTATCAAATTGAAAGATTAAAGTGCAGATCAAAAGATGAAGTGAGAAGAAGAAGTTTAACATACAACAATGAAACTCGGACTGAAGAACAGCTTGCTGTGAACAATCACGAATTCAAATGACTCTAAAAATGCTTGACATTTGTATCTCTCTTCAAGACCAACAATTTTGGTTTTTGAATCTCTCAATTTCGAGTTCGTATGAGAGAGTTATGATCAAAATAATAAAACAAAAATCATGAACAATTCTGCGGAATTTTCAATTTGATGTTGTTCAAGTTCATAGAAATGGAGGGAAGAGAAGGCATTTAAAGGAAGGAGAAGAGGGGCATTTTAGTCCAACAAACAAAAGCCAAACCAGCCTTTTCCCCATGTGGGGCGCGTGTGCCACACGGGACCAGAGGGCATGTTAGGCCGTGTGGCACACGGCCTCCACACCTGGATGGCCATGGTGCTCCTCCCGCGCACCTCTCACGTTCTTCAGCCGTATTTGGGCATCCGAACTCCGATTTCGAATCTGTTTTCGGATTACAAATCATGACTCCCTCACACACAACGATGACTATGAAACTTTTACAAAAGGTTGAGAATTCATCTCGGAAAATGATGACGAACACAACTCAACGAATGAGAACGAAAAGTAGCGTAGCTACATCGTTTGGACTCGAAACTAAACGAAGAGTAACCGAAATGACCGGGACTCAATAAGGAATCAATTAAGATCATGTTCAAGTCCAAAACATAAGAAACACAAACAAATAAATACTATGCAACACAAGCATGCCATATCTAAGCGATAGTGAGAAAACATGCAATTCTACAAGATTGTCAACAATAAGAAAAATGCTTGTGCATGCTAAATGTGTGTGTGAAAGTGTTATACCAAATGTTTGAACAACGATGCAGGGACACACATGTATGAGTTGTGTGTGTGTGCGCTAACGCCTTGCAAGAGGAAGAAGAATCTTGATACTTTAGCATCCAAGTAAACGATGTTCCCATTGAAGACGATATTTGCACAAGATGTTGCTTCTTCATCTTTGAGGATCCTTTCTTCCAAGAAACACTTAAGCAACTACTAATACAAATATAGAGAGTTTTGCAATGGAATCAAGCCAATACAAATAAATGATCTTACAACCCAGCTGGATCTGGGGTTCCAGCAGTTGGAGGGACCCAAAGAGATACTGCAGCTGTGGAGGAGGAGAATGATCTAGCTAGACCTCAGGTTCCAGCAATTGAGGGGGCCCAAACCAACATTGCAACTGATGTCACGGGGGCAGAAGTAGCCGGCCTAGAGGAACAACTAGAGGAAGAGAGGGGTGCCTGACTTGGCATCTGGATGTATTCATTCATCTTTTTTTTTCCTGTAGCCTTGAAAGGGGAGTTGGGCACCCTGTTTAGTCAATGAAAAACTTTTCCATCTCGCTGACTCACATAATATCTTGCCTGTTCTTCTAACTTAGAAAAAAATCTTAAAGCATACACACTTGTGAATAATTTAATCCCATTTGGATGCTTGTTTCTTGATTAGATAAATCAAGGTAGATAGATGCTGGATTCTTTAATCCGAGTGTCCTTAAATCAACTGGGACTTAATGGGATACTAAATTTCTTTCCAATATCGGGCTTTCATATGTACATAGCAGTTTTATGGTTTAAAGTACCCTGTCATGGAGCCCCCATTTTTATGATATTTTGCCCTAACTGGTAACAAAGGTTACATTGGCATCAAATCTTTTTCGGAGAAATGGTGAAATAAGGAGCCAGGTATTCTGTTAAGGTATCCCAATCCTTCTGAAGTCTGTCTCAGAAGGCAACTCAAGCCACTTTAGCACCGGCCTTCTTGGAAAAATGGAGAAGTGTAATACCAGGTACCCCAATGAGGTATCTTGTCCCTTCTGATGATCAGTCCTGGTAGGCAACTCGGGCCACTTTAGCACCAGGCTTTTTGGAGGAGGGTATACCCCGACCAAGGTAGCAGGAGCACTATAAGGCTATTTCCCGGTCTTGAGGATGCGGTAGGCAACTAAGGCCGTGATCTGGATCCTTAGTCTGGTAAATCAGATCCTTCTTGGAGGAGGGTATACCCCGACCAAGGCAGCAGGAACGCCATAAGGCTATTTCTCGGTCTTGAGGATGCGGCGAGCGACTTAGGCCATGAGTTCGGATCCTTAGTCTGATTTATCCAGAATCTTCCTAGAGAAGGGTATACCCCGACCAAGGCAACATGAGCGCCATAAGACTATTTCCTGGTCTCGAGGCGATTCAGTAATGGTGAAAACTTGCAGAATGAACATTGGAGAATCGTGTAGGAGAGATTGTAGAGTGAACATAGGAGAACCATGTAGGAGAAAAAACTGATTTTATTGAATTTCCCAAATAGTACAATATGAATTCGGGTTATGTATACTAGCCGATATAAGTTGAATTTTTAAGGGTAGAACCTTCTGAGATGATCAGCATTCCATGTATGATCTACTAGGTATCCTTCCATGTCTTCCAGCTTGTAGGCGCCACCCCAGAGCATTACTTTAATCAGGTAGGGGCCTTCCCAGTTAGGAGCTAGTACCCCGTCGAACCTCTTTCGTGTGTTCTGAGTTACTTTCCTGAGAACCAAATCTCGTTCTTTGAAATTCCGGATCCTTACCCTCTTATTGCAATGTCAGGCTATCTTACTCTGATATACTGCCACTTTTTCGACGGTTCTGCTCTGTTTTTCCTCAAGTAGATCCAGATTGGCTCTTAACTTAACCTCATTATTTTCCTATTCATAATTTTGGACCCAGAAAGATATAAGCATATGCTCGATGGGCAAGACCGCTTCAGTCCCGAATACCAATGAGTACAGGGTCTCCCCCGTTGCAGTTCTCCTGGTCCGTCCTATATGACCATAGCACATTGGGTAATTCTTCAACCCGTAATCCTTTCTTTTGTTGGAGCTTTTTCTTCAGAAGCTTCTTAATGGTTTTGTTAAAAGCATCGGCCAACCCATTGGTTTGAGGATAAGCCACTAATGCAAAATGGAGATCAATGTTCCGACCTTCAAAGAATTCCCTGAATTTGGTGTTATCAAACTGCTTTCCCAGATCTGTTATGATGGTCATCGGGGTCCCAAAACGGCAAACAATGTTCTCATTGACAAAGCTGGTGGTTTTTTTTTTTCAGTTATTCGGGTAAGGGTCTTAGCTTCTACCCATCGGGTAAAGTAATCTATTGCCACCACTGCATGTTTGGCCTAGCCGGTGTAGGGAAAAATACCATTAAAGTACACGCAGCGGAAGCGAGACTAAAAAAAATAGTTTGAGTAGCTTTTAAAAATTTTTCCTTTTATGAACCTTAACCCTTTTAATCAATTAAACATATATATTATCTAACAAAAGAAGAATACCTTTTGTCGCGTGATCCGATTGACTTGCGTCGATGGTAATCCGCAAGATCTTCCAATCCAATCACGAACGTGAATCACCTAGGAGCGTGGTCTCCCTTTTCTTTGAATTGTATACCTGAGAATGGACAACAAAACTTTTCTGTTTTCTGTTAGTCACAAAAATTCCAATAGGTTGCTAAGAACGTTCCGGTCACTTTTGAATTCACAATCGTAAGATTGAAATTCGCGTGAACCTAATTCGAAAGTGTGTACAAGATCTCTTGATGTTAAGATCACTAGTACACTATCGAAACAAGAACAATTCTTCTCTCACGAACCTCTAGGCCGAATCACTCACTAGTCTTAGAGTTGGATCTTATTTTTCTCTAGCAAAAGAAAAAGCTCTCAATTGCAAAAACTAGGGTTTTAGAAATAAATAAAGAATATATATCTTATATTTCTATTGCCGCAAAAATAACTTGCAAATATATATATAATATGCCTGCACCGAATTCTTTTATTTTTATCTATATATCTTGGTCAAATCTATATTATATATTTATGGCCAAAAAATCAACCGAATATATTATATATATATATATATATATCTTGGTCAAATCTATATTATATATCTATTTGTATTGTATTCAAACACTGCATGCATTTAAAAAATATATAATATATATCAAACCCTAATCCAACTCTTTAGTGTATTTGTGACTATATAAAAGACTTCCTAATTTGACTAAACAAATAAAGTCTTTTATATTTAGTATAATACTAATAGTAGTATACTACTAGGAAACATATTTCCTAATCAGAAAAAGATTTGATTTTTAATTAAATAATTAATTAACATATTAATTAATTTCCATTTAATTAAATAATAAAATAAAACAATATAATGGGCTAAAAAATTAGCCATTGCCACCCATGACTAGAACTTGGGCCTACATATTGTTTTCTTATTTTATTTAATCCATTTGGACTTTAATAAAAAGCCCACATATGAACTAGACCCATTCTTACTAAAAGAAACAAGCCCACATGCCTTTCATTAATATATTAATATAATTAAACAGCCCATTAAATAAATAATGTGCAAATTATATTCTTAATATATTAAATACAATTCTAAATGGACCCACAAATAGTCCGGTAGAATATATCAAGTGATCCATACAAGTCCGTGTGGATTGGGGATCTTGGCGGGCTATCTAAATTTAAGCTTCAATAGACATAACCTAATCACAATCAACAAATGATTCACTTAGGTCCGATCCATTAATTTTAACTCATTCCACTAAAGAGCTAAAATTGAACTCTTAAATAAAGACAGAAAAGGAAGATGTTCCTCATTCATACCCTAGACAATCATGTTGGAGATAGTGTATCCTCGTGATTAATATCAGTAATCGCCAAGAGTTCATAGACCGCCTATAACTCTCCAAGTTACCATATTTACTCATATGACCACGTTTTGAACTTAGATATTTTGACTTGTCCAGAAGCCATGTTTTCAATAGACACTATCGAAAACTCAACGTTGAGATTTAATATCCAATTACCTCAAAACATCCATATGATGATATTATACTCTCATTTAATAAATGGAGCCACGATGTCCATATCTATAAATGAAGTCCTCTATCGATTAACAAATGAATATCACCAAACTATCGAGGATAGACTATGCGATATAATCGTACTCATTGCTAACTCAAATGATATCACTTGCAACCATAAGTCCATCATTTATCTCAGGATTAAGATAGACTCTCCGATTGTCCTGATAATGAAAAGACTTTTATCTACTGACGGTTATAGATAAAGTATTTCATTGTGATCCAGTTCAATGCACCCAGTGCACTAGATTCTTTTGCTCGAAGACACTCCGATGATTTTACACTCATCATATCTCATTTGATCCCACTCAAATGCTAGCAAAAGAAGTCTACAACTTTAACAAGATAAAGGTGCCCAACCTTTAACTTAAGTTGTGAACAATATTCAAGACTAACTAAAGAATTGTGTCTACCACATACATATCCAGATGTACGAACAATTCTTCTTTTCTCATAGTCTTTAGACCTTATGATTATTTACTTTGACAATTATAATATTAAACTATAAATGCTATAAGATTTGTTTAAACCAGAAATCACTTTATTAATATGAAAAAGATTGTTAATTACAATATTACACTCTTGCTATTGAGCATAATCCTAACAATCTCCCACTTGCGCTATAGCAAATGTGTCATATCTCTCAAGCCCATATTCTCTAGATGCCCATCAAAACTCTTCTGAGGTAGAGCCTTTGTGAAGGGATCTGCTAGATTTTCTGCTGACGCGATTTTGGTAATCGTCACGTCACCTCTTTGAACAATCTCCCTTAAAAGATGATATTTCCTTTCTATGTGTTTACCTCTCTTGTGACTTCTTGGTTCTTTCGAATTAGCCACTGCTCCACTGTTGTCACAGTAGATAGTGATCTGCTTATTCGCACTAGGAACCACTTTCAAGTCAATCAAGAATTGACGGAGCCAAACAGCCTCTTTGGCAGCCTCGCATGCAGCAACATACTCAGCTTCCATGGTGGAATCAGCAATACAAGATTGCTTGATACTCCTCCATATAACTGCTCCTCCTCCAATAGTAAACACAGCCCCTGATGTGGATTTTCTGGAGTCAGAATCTGATTGAAAATCAGAATCTGTATACCCAACGGGAATCAAATCCCCTCCAGAGTATACAAGCATATTATCTCTCGTTCTCTTGAGATACTTGAAAATATGCTTGACTGCCGTCCAGTGATCAGGACCAGGCTTCGATTGAAACCTGCTAACTATGCCAACAGCAAAACAAATATCTGGTCTAGTGCAGAGCATTGCATACATGAGACTTCCAACTGCCGAGGCATATGGAACTCTACTCATGAACTGCTCTTCATGCTCATTCTTAGGAACTTGTTCCTTAGAAAGCTTGATTCCATGTCTGAAAGGTAACATACCTTTCTTGGAATCCTGCATGGAAAACCTAGACAAGATTTTGTCTATGTATGAAGCTTGAGATAATGCAATCGTTCTATTCTTTCTATCCCTTATAACTTGGATACCTAGAATAAAACTTGCTTCTCCTAAGTCCTTCATATCAAATTGTTTTGCTAACCATTCTTTTACTGATGTCAATACACCTACATCGTTTCCGATGAGTAGTATATCATCAACATAAAGAATCAGGAAAACCAACTTGTCGCCCTTAATCCTCTTGTATACACAAGGTTCGTCAAGATTCTGAATAAATCCAAAACCTTTGACAGCTTGATCGAACCTTATGTTCCAGGATCTGGATGCTTGCTTTAATCCATATATGGATTTCTGCAACTTGCATACCTTGTCCATTTGGCCCTTTTCAATGAATCCCTCTGGTTGCATCATGTAGATGCTTTCGTCAAGACTTCCATTAAGGAAAGCTGTCTTGACATCCATTTGCCAAATCTCTAGATCTAAAGATGCTGCAATGGATAAGAGTATCCTAATGGATTTAAGCATGGCCACAGGAAAGAAGGTTTCCTCGTAATCGATACCTTCTTTCTGTGTATACCCTTTAGCTACCAATCTAGCTTTAAAGGTTTCCACCTTTCCATCCATACCTCTTTTCCTCTTGTATACCCACTTGCACCCAATGGGTTTTATCCCTTTAGGCAAGTCTACAAGGGACCAGACTTTGTTATTGAACATAGATTCAATCTCGGATTGCATTGCCTTTTGCCAATGGCGACTATCAACATCCTCCATAGCTTCCTTGTATGTATAGGGATCATCGTCGTCCGGGAGATTCTCTACAGATTCTCCCAGACCGATGTATCTTTCGGGTTGTGTTCTAACCCTCCCACTACGACGAGGAATGGTAGGTTGTTGATCTTGTGTTGGATCGGAACTTACAATTGGGTTAGGTTGTGTAACCTCTCGTGGAATTGTATCTCCTGACATCTCATTCAGGACAATTCTACTTTTAGGCACAAAATCATTCATATAGTCCTTATCCAGAAATTTAGCATTTGTCGAAACAAATACTTTAAGATCTGAAGGACTATAAAAATAATATCCTTTAGTTTCTTTCGGATACCCTACAAATATACATGTTTCTGAACGGGACTCCATCTTTTCTGTCTTTCCTTTTAACACGTGCGCAGGACATCCAAATATCCTTAAGTGTTGTAAACTAGGCTTGCGCCCAGTCCACAACTCATGCGGTGTTTGAGGAACAGACTTAGATGGTACTCGGTTTAGAATGTATATTGCAGTTTGTAAAGTATATCCCCAGAAAGAAATAGGAAGTGTTGAATAACTCAACATAGACCTAACCATATCCAAAAGAGTTCTATTTCTCCTTTCTGCTACCCCATTTTGTTGAGGTGTACCAGGTGCAGAAAACTGAGAAACTATCCCATTTTCAATAAGATATTGCTGAAACTCCCCAGATAGATATTCTCCACCACGATCAGATCTCAAGATTTTTATGTGTTTCTCAAGCTGATTTTCCACTTCAGCTTTAAATGCTTTGAACATGTCAAAAGCATCCGACTTATGTCGCATGAGATACACATAGCCAAATCTTGAGTAATCATCTGTGAAAGTGATGAAGTACTCATATCCACCTCTAGCTTGAATGCTCATAGGTCCACATACATCAGTGTGTATCAATCCTAAACATTCAGTGGCTCTGGCACCTTTGGCAGAGAACGTCCTTTTGGTCATTTTACCTTCCAAACAAGATTCACAAGTTGGTAGATCATCAACCTTTAAGTCACTCAAAGGTCCGTCACTTACCAATCTTTTAATCCTATTAAGGTTAATTTGACCTAAGCGTAAATGCCAAAGATAGGTTTCATCTTTTGATAATTTAACTCTTTTATGATCAGGTTCCGTTATTTCTGTGTCTAACGAGTGAGAGATATTTCTATGCAAGAAGTATAGACCGTTTTCCAATGTACCTTTGCAAATAACTTTGTCATTCTTACTAATAATAAAAACTTTATTAAAAGTAACCGAATATCCAAATTTATTCAAACAAGAAACTGAAATTAAATTCCTCTTGAATTGAGGTACATAATAAACGTCTATCAAATCTAAATGCCTTCTAGTATCTCCCACTGCACTTGCAGACACTAACGCTCCGTTGCCTAAACGCAAATTAATTTCATTTTTATTCAACCTTCTCCTTTCTTGAAACCCCCATAAGGAATAATAAACATGATTAGTGGCTTCAGAGTCTATGATCCAAAAATCTGTAGAATCTGCCAGAAAAACATGTTTCAAGATAATTCACATTACCTTGTTCCTTCTTATTCTGAGACTTTGGGCAATTACTTTTCCAATGTCTCTTTTCACCACAAAAGAAGCACTTCCTTTTGATCTTGGTTACTTTCTTAGTCTCCATCTTGGTATGCCCAAATTGCTTTTTCTTCTATTATTCCTTGACCTTCTGACGGGTCTTAATAGTAGCAACTTTACCAACCATATGAATCTCTTTTAGAGACATCATCATATCAGCAGTAGACCCCATTCCTTCATGCTGCTGTTGCAACACGTCGGAGATGGTAGCCATTTGGCCATCTCATTAGAGGTCTTCCACTGCTCATACTCGTCTCACTGCATCACATTAGATTCATTAGTAGGAGCAGGTGGTTTAGGAGTAGTTAGAATAAACTTATGTTTTTCAACTTGCAGCAACAACCCAATTTTCCTTTTTCCAAGTGACATAATTATTACCGGTTAAAGTTTTATCTTTCAGGATGTTCATAAGTGATGGGGTCATGATTTCTTAATTAAACAAAAATTAATATAAGTAAATAATCATTAAAAAGCACTTTTAAATATTTATCTTGAATTAAATGAATAACTCAATCATAAAATTCAACGGTGATCTAACACCCATAAATGTTACGCCTCCTTTGGGAGTTCGCACCATTTACTAGTTAGACTAGGTCCCACCTAATTGTTAACATAACAACCAGCGTTTTCAATTTTAGCCTTGCAATTTTACTGACAAGAACTCTTTGGAGGATATCAATAAAATTACATTGAGTGTGTCACCAAGATATCGACCCTCAATTTTCTCTAACGAAAATCCCTCCTTTGGGAGTAGATCTCGTTGAGTCCATTGTCTAGTCTATCCTTGTAAGGAAGTATATTGCTTAATTCCATTTATGGATGTCCCTTTGGGGAATTACCATAAAATAATTAAGCTCAACTAATCTTGGAAGCCATAGGTGTTACAAAAACACCTTCTCCCACTCAATTATTTAAGGCGTGTGATTAAATCCCATAGAATGATTTACCAAGTTATCTAGATGCCAATTTAGATACCTAAATCATTCAATGCATGTTCATACCAAAAGAGATATATGAGTGGCACTCCTATTCTATATGTCATGTTATCATACAACAACAAATATTGTAATATTTAAGCATAAATTAAATAGCAACAATTTTGGCCCATCCTAGAAAAACAAGTAAATTACATTTGATATAGGAATACAAGATCTTCGAGTGGCCCATCACCATAAGCCCATACTCCGGCCTCCCTACTCGGGACTTCACGGCCCACCACCTCTCAAAGGGGTTGCCATGCGCAGCCCACCAAGCTTTGGGCTTGCAGTGTGCGGCCCAATCCACTCCTAGGGTGCGCACGGTGCTCGTTCTCGGTTCCGGTTTGCTTCACGTCTTCAATTCTTCGATATAGAACGTGTTACAATTTAATTTAAACAAAATAAAATACTGCAGAAATTTTTTTTTTTTTTTTTTTAATCACAGCAGTAAAATACTGCACACAAAAAAAAATACTGCAGAAAAATTTTAAATACAATAAAAAAAAAAACTGCAGCTTATTTAATACAAAAAAAAATACTAGCAACTACCAAGAAGGAATTATGGCGATGATAGACCACCCTTCTTGTTACAATTCCGAAACCAAAAATACATTGAAAATCTAGAGCCAAAATCGAGCAATAACAATCCACATAAAAACATATATTAATCCATACATCACATGTAATAATATATGCGAATACCTAGAGTGCCATCTCTTTCTAAAACATGCATAATCACAATAAAAAGAAATCGATCCACGTATATATACGTTAATTAATTAAAAGGGTTCAACCAGGCTCTGATACCAATTGTAGGGAAAAATACCATTAAAGTACACGCAGCGGAAGCGAGACTAAAAAAAATAGTTTGAGTAGCTTTTAAAATTTTTTCCTTTTATGAACCTTAACCCTTTTAATCAATTAAACATATATATTATCTAACAAAAGAAGAATACCTTTTGTCGCGTGATCCGATTGACTTGCGTCGATGGTAATCCGCAAGATCTTCCAATCCAATCACGAATGTGAATCACCTAGGAGCGTGGTCTCCCTTTTCTTTGAATTGTATACCTGAGAATGGACAACAAAACTTTTCTGTTTTCTGTTAGTCACAAAAATTCCAATAGGTTGCTAAGAACGTTCCGGTCACTTTTGAATTCACAATCGTAAGATTGAAATTCGCGTGAACCTAATTCGAAAGTGTGTACAAGATCTCTTGATGTTAAGATCACTAGTACACTATCGAAACAAGAACAATTCTTCTCTCACGAACCTCTAGGCCGAATCACTCACTAGTCTTAGAGTTGGATCTTATTTTTCTCTAGCAAAAGAAAAAGCTCTCAATTGCAAAAACTAGGGTTTTAGAAATAAATAAAGAATATATATCTTATATTTCTATTGCCGCAAAAATAACTTGCAAATATATATATAATATGCCTGCACCGAATTCTTTTATTTTTATCTATATATCTTGGTCAAATCTATATTATATATTTATGGCCAAAAAATCAACCGAATATATTATATATATATATATATATATATCTTGGTCAAATCTATATTATATATCTATTTGTATTGTATTCAAACACTGCATGCATTTAAAAAATATATAATATATATCAAACCCTAATCCAACTCTTTAGTGTATTTGTGACTATATAAAAGACTTCCTAATTTGACTAAACAAATAAAGTCTTTTATATTTAGTATAATACTAATAGTAGTATACTACTAGGAAACATATTTCCTAATCAGAAAAAGATTTGATTTTTAATTAAATAATTAATTAACATATTAATTAATTTCCATTTAATTAAATAATAAAATAAAACAATATAATGGGCTAAAAAATTAGCCATTGCCACCCATGACTAGAACTTGGGCCTACATATTGTTTTCTTATTTTATTTAATCCATTTGGACTTTAATAAAAAGCCCACATATGAACTAGACCCATTCTTACTAAAAGAAACAAGCCCACATGCCTTTCATTAATATATTAATATAATTAAACAGCCCATTAAATAAATAATGTGCAAATTATATTCTTAATATATTAAATACAATTCTAAATGGACCCACAAATAGTCCGGTAGAATATATCAAGTGATCCATACAAGTCCGTGTGGATTGGGGATCTTGGCGGGCTATCTAAATTTAAGCTTCAATAGACATAACCTAATCACAATCAACAAATGATTCACTTAGGTCCGATCCATTAATTTTAACTCATTCCACTAAAGAGCTAAAATTGAACTCTTAAATAAAGACAGAAAAGGAAGATGTTCCTCATTCATACCCTAGACAATCATGTTGGAGATAGTGTATCCTCGTGATTAATATCAGTAATCGCCAAGAGTTCATAGACCGCCTATAACTCTCCAAGTTACCATATTTACTCATATGACCACGTTTTGAACTTAGATATTTTGACTTGTCCAGAAGCCATGTTTTCAATAGACACTATCGAAAACTCAACGTTGAGATTTAATATCCAATTACCTCAAAACATCCATATGATGATATTATACTCTCATTTAATAAATGGAGCCACGATGTCCATATCTATAAATGAAGTCCTCTATCGATTAACAAATGAATATCACCAAACTATCGAGGATAGACTATGCGATATAATCGTACTCATTGCTAACTCAAATGATATCACTTGCAACCATAAGTCCATCATTTATCTCAGGATTAAGATAGACTCTCCGATTGTCCTGATAATGAAAAGACTTTTATCTACTGACGGTTATAGATAAAGTATTTCATTGTGATCCAGTTCAATGCACCCAGTGCACTAGATTCTTTTGCTCGAAGACACTCCGATGATTTTACACTCATCATATCTCATTTGATCCCACTCAAATGCTAGCAAAAGAAGTCTACAACTTTAACAAGATAAAGGTGCCCAACCTTTAACTTAAGTTGTGAACAATATTCAAGACTAACTAAAGAATTGTGTCTACCACATACATATCCAGATGTACGAACAATTCTTCTTTTCTCATAGTCTTTAGACCTTATGATTATTTACTTTGACAATTATAATATTAAACTATAAATGCTATAAGATTTGTTTAAACCAGAAATCACTTTATTAATATGAAAAAGATTGTTAATTACAATATTACACTCTTGCTATTGAGCATAATCCTAACAGCCGGGTGTAGTAGGGAGTGGCCCAATTAGATCTAGTCCCCATATCGCAAAGGGGTAGGTCATACTGATTGAGGAGAGTCTTTCCGGAGGGAGATAATAGAGGTTTGCTGTCTTCTTACAAGCCTTACTGGATCGTGAAAACTGCTTTGCATCCTGGTGTATAGTTGGCCAGAAGTAGCCCATTCTAAGTATCTGGTAAGCTAGTGTCTCGCCTGATGCATGGTTACCACAGTCCCCTTAATGTACCTCGTTGAGTGCCCAGCATGCATCGTCTGGGTGAAGACATCTGAGTAGGGGAGAGATTTCCCTTTATGATAGAGTTATTCGTCTACCAGGCAATACCGGGTAGCAATTCTCTTAAGCTGGCGAGCTTGATCCGGATCCACAGGGAGAGCGTCACTTTAGAGGTTGTCCGCTATTAATCCATCCAACATAGGAGGCGGATGACTGGGAGGACTTCTACAGTCTTAGCTATGCTGGAATGGGGAATCAGTTAGAGGGGTACCCCTCTTGATAAGGCATGCCCTTCACCTACTGCAATTTTGGCCAGGATGTCTGTCCGGTGATTCTTCTCTCGGGGGACTTGTTCCATCCTTACACCTTTGAATTTCTTCATTGCTTCTCAGACTCTAGCAAGATATGCTACCATGTTGTCACCTTTTTCGTGGTACATCCCTGACACTTGGTTGATCACCAATTGGGAGTCACTTTTGACTAGGAGAAAATCAGCCCCTAAGGCTTCTGCTACTCCCATTCCAGCTAGCAAGGCTTCATATTCTACTTCATTATTAGTGGCTCTGAATTCAAACCTGAAATAGTGACTGCATTCAATCCTCTCCGGGTCAATCACAACGATCTCGGCTCCGTACCCAGACTGATTGGAGGCTCAATCTGTGTAAAGGACCCAGGTCTTGCTACGTTCGGGCCAATCTGGATTGGGTAGATCTGGACTCGGGTCTACTGTCATATCCGGGTCTAAGGTCGCGCTGAATTCCATTATGAAATCGGCTAAGGCTTGGTCTTTGATCGTGGTTCTTGCCTTGTACTTGATGTCAAACTAGGTGAGCTCCAAGACCCATAGGACCAGTCTACTAGACACATCCAGCCTTTGGAGGAATTGTCGCAATGGCTAGTCAATGACTACCATGATGGTATGAGCTTGAAAGTAAAGCCGAAGCTTTCTGGATGTAGTTACCAAGGCATAAGCGAGCTTCTACGGGAGGGTGTAGTTTTTCTTAGACTTAGTGAAAGCATGGCTCACGTAGTAAACCGGTCTCTGTACCCCGTCATTGCACTCCTTTACTAAAGCCCCGCTTGTAGCCGCCTCTGAAACTGCCAAATAGAGTAAGAGTTCTTCCCTTGGGGTTGGCTTCACCAACAAAGGCGGGCTGGATAAATACTCCCTCAAGGCTTGGAAAGCCTGTTTGCTTGCTCGTCCCACTTCATCTTTTTTCCCTGTTTGATTACCTTGAAAAAAGGAAGGCACTTATCAGTGGAGCGGGATATGAATCAGTTCAAGGCTGCTATCCGGCCAATCAACCCTTGTGCCTACTTGAGCATTGTAGGGGATTTGAGATCTAAGATAGCTTTGATCTTATTGGGATTGGCCTTGATCCCTCTCTCATGCACCATGAATCCCAGAAATTTCCCTGCAGCTACCCCGAAAGCACATTTGGTAGGGTTTAGTCTCATCTGGTTCTGTCTTATCACCTAAAAAGTTTGGCGCAAGTCTCATGTATGTTGTTCAACCTCCCAAGATTTTGTGATCATGTCATCTATGTACACCTCCATGCATCTTCCTATCTATTCTTTGAACAATTTGTTCACTATACGCTGGTATGAGGAACTTGCATTTTTAAGTTCGAAAAGCATTACCTTCTAGCAATAGAGCCCCTAGCCGATGATAAAGCTGGTCTTGTCTTGATCGGAGGGGTGCATCATGATCTGATTGTACCCTGAAAAGGCACCATGAAGCTTAGGAGCTTGTTTCCCGTGGTGGAATCAATGAGCTGATCTATCTTAGGTAGAGAGAAGATATCTTTAGGGCACGCCCGATTAAGGTTAGTGTAATCCATACACATTCACCATTTCCCATTAGACTTGGTTACCATGACCACATTGGCGATCCATTTGGGGTACCAGGATTCCCTGATGAACCCGACCTTTAAGAGCTTGTCTACTTCTTCCTGGACTGTGGCGTTCCGTTCGGTATTGAAATATCTTCGTTTCTGTTTTATTGGTTTGAAGGTTGCGTCTACTGCCAACCTATAAGTAGCTAGGCTAAGGGGAATGCCAGACATCTCTTGATGGCTCCAAGCGAAGATGTCACTGTATTCCCTGATGAGTTTTACCAAGTCCTTATTGATTTCGTGGTTCAGTTCCCCTCCAATTTTCACTGCCTTAGTTGGGTCTTCACCCTTGACAGGTATTTCTTCTAATTGATCTGTAGGATGTCCACTGACCCAACCTCACTCTTCCTCATATGGCTTCTCCACGATTATATCTGGTGCCTCTCCTTCTTCCAAAACATAGTGGTCCTGTTTCGACATTCCTTTGTTGGGTTCACTAGTGATATGAGCGCATTGTCTTGTCAGTGGGCGAGATTGGTAGATACCGTATAGCAGTTGCGGGCTACCTGCTGGTCACCTCTGACTTCCCCCACATTCACTCTTACTGGGAACTTCAGGACGTTGTGGCAGATGGATAGTACTCCCCTAATTCTAGATAGGAAGGGCTTACCTAGGATGGCGTTGTAAGCAGACGGGGTGTCCACCACAATGAACTATGTCATCATGTTTTGCTGAAGTGGAGCTTCTCCGACTATCACCAGCAGGATTTTGGACCCCATTGGCATTGCAAAGTCCCCCGTGAATCCATACAAAAGCGAGGTGTAGCTATTGTAACAGGAATTTTTCAAGTTAAGTTGTTCATGGGCTCCCTTGAATAGTATGTCAACACTGCTTCTTGTATCAATTAGGACGCGGTGTACCCGGCAGTTAGCGATCTGGACTGAGGTTACCATGGGATCATCATGTGGTTGAACTGTATTGTAAACATCTTCCTCCGTGAAAATAATCTTGGTAGAGCGGGGTAGATCTCAGGATCCAATACTGACTTTGAGCATCTCATGACCAGTATTGAGCCTGGGGATCTTCCTTACATGGTTCTTTCTCGAATTATTGGAGGTTCCGGCTAGAGTAGGGCCTCCACTAATGGTGTGAATCACTTGGATCTGCTGCATTAAATCCTTCTCACCATCTCTCCTTCTTTCTACTGCCTCCTGCATCCCGCTCTGTACCTGTTTCCTTTCCTTGATGCTGTCCCGCACCTGCTATAAAAATTCAGTTAAAAGGCCTCCCCTTACCAATCCTTCGATCTGGTTATGGAGGCTGTAGCACTTAGTTGTGTTGTGTCTTACGTCCTTGTGGAGATCACAATACTTGTATTGATTCCTCCTGTCAGTTGGGACCTTCATAGGCCCTGGCTTCTTGAGAAGGCCCTTATCCCGAATGGCGAGGTAGATGGTTTCTCACGAAGCATTGAGGGGGGTGTAGTGACTATATCCATCTTCCTCTCTTGCTACCCTGGCTACCTCCTTCAAAGGGACTGCCCTAGGGGATAATCTTCTAGCCGGATATCTTTCCTAGTATGAGGGAATAGGAGGCGGCCGGTAGGTGGACCGGTTCGGGGGCTAATTCTGGAATCTCTTGGTTGGTGTGGGCTTTGGAGCCTCTTTCTTAGGACGTGGGGTTAGCCTGGCTTCATCATGCTCAACCATGATTCGGAGTTGCTCTTCTATGTCTACTTGTTTTAAAGCTCAATTGTAAGCTTCTTGGTAAGTTTTTGGAGGGTGCTTAGCAAAAGAGCGAAATAGTCTGCTAGCCTACAAGTTTCTTCGGAAATTAGCTAAGGTCTCCTTCTCATCAAACACTCCCATTTGGATAACCTCCTTGTGGAACTTTTCCATGTAGGATCTCAAAGTTTCACCTCACTCCTAGACCTCGTACTGAAGCAAGATAAGGTCCTTGGGATGAGGCTTGATCCCCTGAAACTACACACAAAAAGCTGTGGTAAGCTTAGGAAATGAATCAACACTACCTGGTGGTAACTGATCGAACCAAAATTGGTATGATTTTTGCCCTCACTTCCTTCTCTTTTTGCTTAATTCTTAGGAAATATCCCATGATTTAATGGTGTGAATTAAGTGTTTTTAGGTTTTTATAAAGTTCAGAGGTATTGGAGTAATATTGGTGGCAAAAAGGGCTGAAATTGTAAAAAGTGTGTGCACCTCATATCAAACCACATTTCCAATAACATATATTCAGAAATCCTCGGAAGTCTACTTTCCAGCGGTGTTTACGGATTACAATTCCGAATCTTCTACAGAAAGTTATGCCCATTTTAGTAACTACTGCGCATTCCCTATCACCACGGCGACCTTAGGGCGACGCCATGGCGAACTCCATTTTCTAGAAGCAATGAATGGACGTTTTTCAAGCCATTTTTTAGGGTTATTCTTGTCCTTTCATGCCCATTTCATACCCCTAGCTTTTCTAACATATAAATACACCATTTTATGCTAAGAATTGGCAACACTTGACATCTCCTGAAAGCCAAGAAACCTCCTTTCTACCATTCCTAATCCCTCCATTTTATCTTCTACCTAAAACTCAATATCTAGATTACTCCACCTAAATCATTCCTCTCTTTCCATCTTCTCCACCCATTTCCTTTGTCACTTTTCATATGACTCCACCTATCTAGACATATCCTCAACACCCACTCTTTGCACAAAATTCAAGCAACTCTTTGCACAAGATTCAAGCAAGGGAGCTCAAGGAAGGATCAAGCTTACAAGAGAGACCCAAGGGTGATTTCTCTCCATTTTACTTCCTTTTCTTGTTTGTATTTATGTATAATTAAAACCCTATTTTAGGGGATGATTGATTAAGCCAAAATTGGTATGATTTTGGCCCTCATTCCCATCTCTTTATGCTTGATTCTCGGGCGTTTCCCCATATTTAATGTCATTAAATCAAGTGTTTCAGGTTTTATTTGGCTTCAAGGGCATTTGTGAAGAAGATGAAGAATTTGGTGCACAAAAGACTCACAAATAGGTGAAACAGGGCATTCTCGCTATTTGAGCAAGAAAAGTTGCCACATGGTCGCCTTGGCGACAGAGGAAATTGCAAAGCATCAAAGGTTTGCCACTTGAGGTCGCCATGGCGACCCACTCTTGCATATGGCGACCACATAGGAATTCCAATGTGAGAATTCCAACGTGGGAATGGTCGCCATTTGGTCGCCATGGTGACAGAAGAATCCACGAGAGGTCGCCATTTGAGGTCGCCATGGCGACCTAGAAGGACAAGTGGCAACCACGTTAGAATTCCAGGGTAGGAATTCCTATGTTGGCATTCAGGAGGGGTATTCTTGTCATTTCATACCCATTTCGTACCCTAGCTTTCCTAGCCTATAAATTCACCAACTTTTACAGATTACCAAGCCTATTCTCTCCTACCAATCTCCTTTACCTCCATTAATCATCTCCCAAATTCCTCCATTTCTATACTTGAACTTATCTTTCCATCCAAAAACTCACACCAAATCTTGATTACTTCCCTAGACCATTCCTTCCCTACCATTTTCTACATCACAAATCCTTTGTCACTCACCATAAGCCATCCACCTATCTAGACACATCCTCCTCTTCCATTCTTTGCACTAGGAGCATCAAAGGAGAACAAGAATCAAACACTAAAGAAGGTGGCCCAAGGGTGATTTCCTTACCATTTACTTGTTTTCTATTTAATTGCTACTATGTGTAATTAAACCCCTAATCTAGGGGATTGATTTGATAAACATTTGGTTGTGGGTTTTTGCTTAAGCTTTGTAATGAATCTCTATATGTGTTCTATTTATTAATTCATTAGATTCTATTCATTATGTGATTGACTTGTATATCCACTTGTTAATTACAATCTTGTTTAGAATAACATGTTATATAATCACTCTTGGATTGACACACTTGAGTGATTAAGAACCCAATAAATAGGATAGATTAGTGGAGGGTATATCAACCACATTAATCTAAACCTAAATTGGTTAACATGTAGAGATTGGTCCTTAAAGTGGCTTAAAATGCAATACCCATACCTACTTGCTAATCAATCAATTCCCTAGCATCCACATTAATTCGTTACATCCATTTTTCTTATCAAGATTGTGAGTCTTCTATTTTTCATATCACCATATTTTTAGTTAGATTTATTTTGTATGTATGTTTGATGGTTTGACAAACCATACACTCATTCATCATTTATGATTTATTTTATTGTTTATAGATTAGCTAATTAATTCAACATATTACTCTAATTCCCTGTGGAACGAATTCTAAGCTTACCACAATACTCATTTTCAAAACTTAAAATATATTACGTAAAGATTCATTTTATAAACATTCTTTTGGTAATTCGCAATTTGGTAACGACACAAAAAGCGAGTCATCAATGATTTGAGAGACTTTTTGGACATGAGTATTTATTAAAGCTTTGAATATTATGTTTGCATGATTTAAGTTTTATTTACTTTTTAATTAGATCTTGCACTTATGTGATTAAATGGGTATTGACACACTTGTTGATTACAATATGTTGTAGGATTTATTTGTGATAGAATTGATTGAGTTATTGACACACTTAATCGATTATAGCACATAGTGAATAGGATAGGCTTTTGGAGGGGTGATCAACCTCAATTGCCTAGACCATTTGATTGTCACTAATTGATCCCGCCGTGACCCCCTTTCTTTAATCTGTTAGGCATTGGGGTGGAAAGTTGTTTAGGGTTCGTAGTGATGGTCTAAACAACACATTCGAATGAGATCCGTCCTTGATTGTGTAGATTGTGCATTAAAGAAGCCATGTATGAATTGCTCATTGTCCATTAGCTACTTTATCATTTCCCTAGAATTCCTATTAATTGTTTATTCCATATATCTTATCTAGATTTGTTGAACATTTCATTTTATTAGTTTTATTAGGTTTATTTTACATGTATGTTTGATGGCTTGACAACCCATTCACTCATCCATTTATCTATGATTTATTTTATAGCATTTAGATTAGCTAATTAATTCAACTAATTACTCTAATTCTATGTGGAACAAATCCTACTTACCACTTTACTAATTTTCTATCTAAGTGGTGAAAATCGGTTTTCAAAACGAACACATTTAAAATATCATTTTGTTGAGCACACAACGACGGCTCATCAAAATTGGCGCCGCTGCCGGGGAATTAAAGTGATTGTTGAATTACTTAGCTTTTCTTTGTAGTTTAGATTTTTCATATTTCTTTTGTTATTCATTTTTATAGTTAGATTTTTTTTTAGTTGTTTGTTGTTTTTGTTATTTTTAGATTTTCTAGTCTTGTTTTCGTTTTTCTTTTATTTTTCTTTTCAGGAACAATGGATCCTTTTGACTTGCAATTGACCATATTCAACCGGGACATGAAGTTATTTGCCTTAAGGCACTCGAAGGAAGAAGGAGCTCATGACTCAAATTCTTCCAATATGGGGCCGAAGGATGGGATTCCCGAGAAAGAAATGCTAGAGGCCATCCGAGCATCACAAATGACATGCGAGCATACTTTGAATGGATGTTTGGAGGCAAGTGCACTTAGGTTTTCGGGATTAGAAGCTTCGTTGAGAAGAATAGAAGTGCACATTGGAGCTATCATGGAAGCCATGCAAGCACAAGAGAGCCAAGAGTTCCCAAATCCACTTATGCTAGAAGAAGCTACCACCATCCATTGGAAGGGTGAGAATGTAGAACACAATTATTTTCATAATTGTGCCATGGAGTCTTATAGTGTTGTAGGTGAAGAAGTAGGAGAAGAGGAGATGAATGAAGAAATGAACGAATCAAAGCCTCATGTTCCTCCTACTATTTCTCAAAGCCGCCTACTTTAAAGCATTTGGTATAAGTTGTTTCCTAAACTTATCAACCCACTGTTTCAAGTGAAAATTTACTTGCCTTTGCTTTATATGATTAGGAACATGCTGGCGTGCGACAAATACTTCTAAGACCTAATCGTATATAGGCGCATATTCGAAACCTTGGAATTTGGTTGACCAATCCAAGTAGCACGTCTAGCGGGGACGTAAAACCAAGCGCTTGGTGGGAGGCACCCCACCTAGGTATAATTTCTTTCTTTGTTCATTTTATTTTTCTTTTTAGTTTTTACATTTTTGTTTAGAATAAGTGTGTGGTTTGTTTGTGTTGTGTTTAGTGCCTAGGGTATTTAAGTTGTTTGTGTTTTGAGTTCTTACCTTCCATGTTTTGTTTATTCATTGTCCATGCATCTCAATGTCATTTATAGATTGAAGACAATGTTCAGATTATGTTTAGGGGTGTGGATTCATTATTTGAGCCATTTTTCATTTTATTTTTTTAAGTTTTTCTTTGACCATTGCGAAAGTTCCCTGTTTTGAAATTTCTGAGGCCAAATGTTTTATTTAAACTGTACTTCTTGGTGAGGAAATAAATTATTTTTCCCACGCTATATTCTTCAATTTTTCGATATGGTTCCAACAGTATAAAGAAAGTAAAATTCTGGGTGAGGGTTTAAAAGTTATGAATGTTTCTTCGACCAAAGGTCATAAGCGATGCCCTGTTTTGAAATTCTGCATGTGAACCATTTTCGAAGTCCGTTTCCACACTTTTCCAATTTGAATTTTGAAATGTTTTCTAAATACAAAGTGTGCATTTACATGTCAATTTTTCTGTTCCAAAATTGGAGAAGGTTTTATTGAGTAGTTTCGAAAATATGTACTGACGAGCAGACATTGGTCGAATTCGAAAGTCACCAGTTTTTTGGAATTTTGTTCTCCATATATAGATGTTTTTTCGCATTGTATTTTTAGTTGGTTAAATTTGTTTCTTTTAGAGAAATAAATGGTTTTTCAAGATCTTTTTGGCAATTGCATGTATTGAGTATATCTTTATTTGCCGGAACTTTCTAATGTGCTTGTGTAGATTTTCTATTGCTTCTTGAGGAAGTGTGTTGTGTTGTTTGAGTGTTGAAGCAAGGTTTCTTTATCTCTTGAGATGAAACAAAACAACTTGCGAGTCTTGGAGGAACGAGCAAGCCAGGAGTGCTCATAAAAAGGGCGAGAGCCTTATCCTAAAAAAAACAACATTTTGGAGTTTGGAGTGCCGGAGGTGGGAGGCACCCCACCTAGGTACAATTTCTTCCTTGCTTTTTAATTTTTTTTTTATTTCTTGCTTTTTAGTTTCTTGCTTAGAATAAGGGTGTGGATTGTTTTTGATAGTGGATTTAGGCTTGAATGATCACATATTTTGTCCACTTGGATTGTGATGTGACTCTTGATGAACTTACATTGTCATATCTCTTGAGTTGATGATGAATATATAGGATGTTAATGAATGCAACCCTTGATTCTATTCTTGGGATAATTTTTTTTAATGCACATAAAGTGTATTTTTTGAAACTTTTTGATTGTGGATGTGTGTTGTGCCGTGTTTATCGATTTATATGCCCCAAAGACATTGAGGACAATGTCTAATTTAGGTTTGGGGGTGTGTGCGCAACACCGTCTCTTGTTTACAATTATGTAAAAATGTTTTGAGCCTAAATTTTTCAAAATTTTCGAAAATCTTGTGATAATGCCATGCTTGAGCATATTTTGCTTGTTGAGATTTTGCCATTGTGTGTGCAAGTAAGGAATTGTGTATCTTTGCCGTGCTTAGTTTAGATTAACTTCATGTCATTTAGGGTTGCATTGCTCAAAGCGCACTAGTTCTTTTCTCTTGATGTTGGAGTGAATATTCAATTGTGCTTAAAGGTTAGGAATTAATAGTGGAGACTTCCCTTGAGGTTCACAAACACGGCCTAAAAAGCTTATTTTTGAGGGAAAGTTTTCACTCTTTAAACACTCATTCAAACACATGTTATGCATATTTTAAAATGTCTCATTCTCACTTAAATGTTGTTTGCCATAGAACATATGGACTACTTGTGGATGCCTTTATTGACTTTATGGACAAACCTTTAGAAATGATTTTAGGCAATGCATGTGAAAAAACCACTAAATTGGCCTAAATACTTCCTATCCCTCTATGTGTGTGCTCCATTGCCCATTTGAAGCCAAACACAATTAAGCTTTTCATTCATGAACCACATCAACATAAACCATATAGCCTAAACACTAGACTTACCTTGTACCAAATGGTTTGCTAAGGCTTAGGGGTTGAATGTAAGCTTTGAGGAGTATTAAAATGTAAAAGAGAAAACCATAAATGGCCATAGGAATTATTAAACTTTTGTTAATAATCACTTTTGAAAAGTTAATTGTTAATAACCACTTTTAAAAAAAAAATTCACTGTATGTCCGTGATTTACTAGAATGCCCTTGAAATTAGTTTTTTTTTTTTTTAAAAAAAAAAAACCTCAAACTTGAAATCATAGCTAAACACTTGAATATTGAAACTTGAAATCATGACTAAAATGAAATTTAAAACTTGAAATCATGCCTAAAATGGAATATGTAAAAGTTGATGTCTTTTTCCCCAATTTTCTTTCTCTCTCCTCTAGTCTATCTCATTTGCCTCTCTCTCTCTCTCTCTCTCTCTCTCTCTCTCTCTCCTGATCTACCTCTCTCTCTCCTCTATTGGACTCTCGCCGGTGTGATGGAGTCTCGTCGGGTGCCGGCGAGAGTCCAATAGAGGAGAGAGAGAGATAGATCGGGAGAGAGAGGGAAATCGGTGAGAGAGACCAGAGGAGAGAGAAAGAAAAAAAGAGAAGAGAGAGAGAGAGAGAGAGCTGATTTTGGGGTTTTTATATGAGGGCTTTCCTGTAATTTCTTAAAAAAGTGGTTATAAACAAATAAAATTTTGTTTGTGGTTAAAAACAAATTTCCTATAATATATGTGGTCAGTTTTAGCAATTTTCACTAAAATGTAAGGCGTGTACCTAGGCAAGTATGTATGTGCAAACACATGTAAAAGATGAAATGCAATGCTTGAAAGAAAAAAAAAAAAAAAAGACAAGCAAAGAAAAGAAAAGAAAAACATAGCAAAAGAAAGAAAAGAAAAAGAAAAAAAAAAATGAATGAGGCACTAAGTGCCTAGATCAATTATGTGGAATTAAATGAGCTACTCAATGAAAATTAAGAGTAGAAAATCCACATATTAAATTGTAAGCCTAGACGCCAAAGTGTGGAATATGCAATGTAAGGATTCTCATATTGATTGACTTATTTCGTGGACAAACCACATGTTGGGGTTTGTTTTGTCAAGGTAGCTTAGGTGGTTAAGGATCAAGCTCGAAGGCCCCTTTCAAGACCTTAAGGTGACAAGCACTCCAAAGGTATATCTCTAGTGCTTATTTTCCATTGAAGAGATTCAGTAGCACACACACACTTAGCATATTCTTGTATGTGTGCATTCTCTTCACATGTCACTTTCACACATGCACTTTTATGAAATCTATCTTGTTGTGTGTTTGTGTCTTGTAATTCGTTTTCCATAGATGTTCGGAAACGTCCACGCTTGCACATAAGTGTGCTTGGTTTTGCGCGAAGACTGCTCTCGGATTGCCTTGGCTTTCTCCTTGGTTTCACCACTTTTGGTGAATCGGTGGTTAAATCGGCGGCCTGGCCACCGAATGAAACCGCCATTTTGGACCAGAGGTCTCTGGTCTGATTCTGCGGTTGTGATCGGCGGCCACGACTGTTGATCCAAAACCGCCGATCATACCTGATGCAATTATTGTTCTCGGGTTTGGTTTTGTGGTTAATTCGGCGGTCAGCGGTTTCAAAACTGCCGAATGAAACCGCCGTTTCTCCCTTGTTTCTCTCGGGACAAATTCGACGGTCATAATTGGTGGCCTGGCCGCCGAATGAAACCGCTGATCGTGCGGTTCAGGGGCAAACTTGTCTTTTCATGTGCCCTATTTTTGATGTCTATAAATAGACCATCTTCTCTGTCTTTAAAATGAGTTCCTTGACTCTTAAAAACCCTAAACTTAAAAGAGAGACACTTGAGAGAAAATTCATCAAGAACTCACCTTTAAACACTCAAAGCATTCATTTTGATTCATCAAGTTCATCTAGGATCATCCATGGTTAGTTTTGCATCATCACAACTTACTTGGTAAGATTTTGACTAACTTCATCTAATTTTAGTTTCTTTCTTGTCAAGCCATCTCTTTATTTCCTTGTATGCTTTATGTTCACATGCTAGATACAAGATAGAGATTGTTTGTGATGAATATGATTGAGTGTCGTATTGTGATAGCTATCTAGGTTTTGCTTAATCTTGATTAGCTAAGCTTTATGATATGTCATTTAGCTTTTGATATCTAGGATTGATTTCATTTATATATCATCATCCTAGATAAGCATATAGGGTTGTCTTGCTCTTATTGCATTTTGAGTATTCATATATTCACATAGGCTTGTTATCTCTTCTTTGAGAAGTAAGACTTGTGTAGCTTCCGGGATTAGGTTGCGTAAACCACAAGCAATTGGACTAGGTTCACTCTGTAAGATCCTTTATTTGTATTGGCTTGATTCCATTGCAAAACTCTCTATATTTGTATTAGTAGTTGCTTAAGTGTTTCTTGGAAGAAAGGAGCCTCAAAGGTGAAGAAGTAACATCTTGTGCAAATATCGTCTTCAAGGGGAACATCGCTTACTTGGATGCTAAGGTATCAAGATTCTTCTTCCTCTTGCAAGGCATTAGCGTACACACACACAATTCATACATGTGTGTCCCTGCATCGTAGTTCAAACATTTGGTATAACACTTTCACACACATTTAGTATGCACATGCATTTATTTCATTGTTAACAATCTTGTAGAATTGCATGTTTTCTCACTATCGCTTAGATATGGCATGCTTGTGTTGCATAGTGTTTATTTGTTTGTGTTTCTTGTGTTTTGGAATTGAACATGATCTTATTTGATTCCTTATTGAGTTCCGGTCATTTCGGTTACTCATTCGTTTAGTTTCGAGTCCAAACGATGTAGCTATGCTACTTTTCGTTTTCATTCGTTGAGTTGTGTTCGTCATCATTTTCTGAGATGAATTCTCAACCATTTGTAAAGGTTTCATAGTTTTCGCTGTGCGTGAGGGAGTCACGATTCGTAATTCGAAAACTGATTCGAAATCGGAGTTCGGATGCCCGAATACGACTGAAGAACGTGAGAGGTGCGCGGGAGAAGCACCATGGCCACCACGTGTGGAGGCTGTGTGCCACACGGCCCAACATGCCCTCTGGTCCCGTGTGGCACACGCACCCTACATGGGGACAAGGCTGAAATGGCCTCTTTTGATTGGACAAAATTGCCCTCCTTCTCTTTCCTTTAAATGCCTTCTCTTCCCTCCATTTCCAACAACTTGAACAATATCAAATTGAGAAATTCTGCAGAAATGTTCTTGATTTTTGTTTACTTACTTTGATCATAACTTCTTCATACGAACTCGAAATCGAGTGATTCAAAATCCAAAATTGTTGGCCTTGACGAGAGCTACAAACCACAAGCATTTCCAAAGCCATTTGACTTCTTCATTTTCCACAGCACTCTGATTTCAGTCCGAGGTTCATTGGTTGTATATGAAACTTCTTCTCTTACAATTTCACTTGATCATCTCTTTGATTCTTTCTAATTGATTGTTGAAATATGTTGAGAAGTATCTTAGATCATATGCTAGGGTTGTATGATTGATTAGTTAATTGAGTTTAGCTTTGTGATCTCTCTTGAACATATTTTTGCTAGACTTGATTTTGCTTGAAATTGCTTCTAGAAATTGATTGTATGATGTGCTTCATGTTATCTTCTAAATTCAATTTCATGATATAAGAACTAAGGTTTTTGTAACATATATTGAATATTCTAATCTTGTTCTTATTGTTTTGGCATGCTTTGATTTCTAGATAGATTTGTGATTGTGTGTTGATAGTATATTCTAGATTATCATTAAGCATGTTCATAGAGTGTGTTTGATCTACTTACTCTATTTGTATGTGTTTGCATCATTTGCATCACTTAGATCATTGCCTTGTAATAGGTTGAAGTCACTTGTCAAGGTGAGTGAAGCCTTTGATTTGAGCAAGAAGTCTTGGCTAGGAAAGTTTTCTGGATAGCCAAGCAAGAAGCCTTAGTTAGGATCAAGAGGATCCGGATAACTAAGCGAAAGTCTTAGCAAGGAGTTATGTACTCCGGATGGTTGAGCTTGGATAGCTTAACTAGGATCCTAGTGATCTAGATTGCTAAGCGAGAAAATCTTCCTAGAGGCTTGAGGGCCTTGGATAGGGAGTTGCTCTCTAGAGGTGTAGGACACATCTTGGATAGAGAGTAGGCTTTGTGAATCACTAGCCCGAGGGTTGATTAGGTATTGATAGCTTGGAGTGGATATCATAGTGTTGATAGCTTTGAGTGTGTAAGTCCTTTTCGTATAGTGGATTCGCTTTGCCGGTGGTTGTGGATTCAACCCGTGGATGTTTCCTCTTTGAGGTTTTACCATGTAAAAACATTGTCTCATTTTCACTTTATATTTCTTTATCTTCCATATGTTTATTTGTATTGATTCTTTTGTATATTGATGCTTACATGAATTGATTCATAACATACAATTGTTATATCTTTTCAAGTATTCATTTCATTCTTATATTCCGCATTTTTTAATATTGGAAGAATTTGGGACTTTACCTATTCACCCCCTCTAGGTATAAAACACTATTGCTTTAAAGGGAATTTCACACTCATACCGGGATTAGGTAGGTATGTGATTACTTCCGGGATTAGGTTGTAATCTTTCTCACATTTAGTGGATTCGAGGTTCGAGTGTGGCTCACTTAATAGCCCATGGTTTTTCCTGTGAGGGTTTCCACGTAAAATTTCAAGTGTCATTTAATATTTCTGCACCATATTACACTTGCTATACTTGTATTGACTATTAGGGGTATTTTCGTAATCTTGCCTATTAACGAAAATTGGGTAAAATAGGATAAAATCTATTCACCCCCCCTCTAGATTAATATTGAACACACCTTAATTTGTTTCAATTGGTATCAGAGCGGGTTCCTAGATATACTTAGGTGATCCTTGCTCATTTTGGTGTGTTTTGCATTTGTGTGATTTTTGTTCATTCATACATTTTGCATACATTTCATTTCATTCATTATACACAATGAGTGGAAATGGTGGCAACAATAAGGGAGCTTCTAGCACGCATCCTCCTCTTCTCACTAGCTTGAATTATTCCTCATGGAAAGGGAAGATGGAATCCTACATATGCCAAATTCATGACCGTGCGTGGATGGCGGTTGAAGATGGATATGATCTTTGCATGATGACTCCAACGGGTGGAGGAGAAGAAGTTTTGAAGCCTAAGGCACAATGGAGCGCACAAGAGTTTGAGGCTTTAAAATGGAATAGGAAGGCTATGCATGCCATCCTATGTGCAATGGATGAGAATCAATACAAGTTGATTCAAAATACTAGGATTCCTAAGGAGGCATGGACAATCCTAGAAGTTGCACATGAGGGAATCGAAGTAGTGAAGGACTTCAAGCTTCAAGTTCTCCAAACTCAATTTGAGATGCTCAAGATGGAGGAGAATGAGTGCTTCAACGACTTCGAGATCAAGTTAATGGACATAGTCAACCAAAGTCATCAACTTGGTGATCCTTATTTGGACAGGAGGATCAAACAAAAGATTATGAGATCCCTACCCGATAGGTTTGAGTCTAAGGTGACGGCTTTAGAAGAAAAGAGTGGATATAAGGATATGAAGCCGAACGAGGTCATTGAAAGACTTCTCGCCTACGAGTCTAGGAAGGCTCCTAGCTCCACTCCTCCTAAAAAGCAAAAGGGAATTGCTTTGAAAGCATCTAAGGAAGAAAAGGAGATGAAAAATGACTCGGATGAAGACATGGCCTTACTTGTGTTAGGGTTATGCTCAATAGCAAGATTGTAATGTCTTACTTGACAATATTTTCATATTAATAAAGTGATTTATGTTAGTTAACAAAATCTTATATAGCATTTATTATTATAATTGTCAAAGTAAATAATCATAAGGTCAAAAGACTATGAGAAAAGAAGAATTGTTCGTACATCTGGATATGTATGAGGTAGACACAATTCTTTAGTTAGTCTTGAATAGTGGTCGTTGCTACAGTGATTCCGCCGCTGCTACAGTTCCGTCAATGCTACAGTGCTGCTACAGTGTCCCGCTACAGTGTTCCATTGTCGCTACAGTATTGGCGCCGCTACAGTGTTTCCGCTACAGTATTGGCACCGCTACAGTGTTTTCGCTACAGTTTCAGTCACTATTCCAGTCCGCTACAGTGATTCGCTACAGGATTCCGCTACAGTGTTTCACTACAGTATCCCGCTACAGTGATTTTGCTACAGGATCCGCTACAGTGATTTTGCTACAGTGATTTTCTTCAGTATTTGATGGATCCTATGTGCATGGAGGCCGCTTTGTCTCTTTCATCTCCGGTGGCAGTGTCTTCCACCTCGAATAGTCTGGTTGGTCGGAGTACAGTGAGTGGAGTGAATTCCTCTTATCGGGTTGTTCCTCTTGCATTTGGTGGGGTGTGTTCATTGGTTGGAGAGTTGATTCCTTCTCAGCCTGAGGGGGATGTTTCGATGATCGTTTCGGATTCTGTTACAGGTCTCATTCAGAGTCCAGCGCCTATGGTCCAGGGTGGTAAGTCTTTTGCGGGTCTTTTCAAATCTTCTCCTGTTGAGACTTTACCGGTGCCATCAGTTCCCTCTAAGAATGGGGGGGTATGTTTCTGTTTGGGTGGATCCGATTGCTTATCAGGCTCGTCTTGAGTTGTGTAAGAATGCTCTTATTGGTCGTGTGGTGCTTTCCAGTGGTGAGCGGCCTTGGAAGCTTGTGGATCTTAAGGTAAGACTTAGCAAGCATTGGATGCTAAACTCCGATTGGCGACTTATCTCTCTAGGGAGAGGATATTATCAGATTCTTTTGAAGTCTCCTGCTGAGAAGACTCATGTTTGGGGGTTAGGTTCAGTTCATCTGAAGCCAGGTATTCTTCGCTTACAGCCTTGGGTCCCGGATTTTAACCCATCGCTACAGAAGTCCACCAATGCTCAGGTTTGGGTTAGGCTCTTTGATTTATCGTGGGAATACTGGCATCCAAAAATTATTTCTGACTTGGCTAGAGGGATTGGGGTGCCATTGCGGTTGGACAAGGCTACTAGTGATGGGGATTTTGGTCATTATGCTAGAGTTCTAGTTGATGTGGATGTGTCATCTGTGCCACCTACTTCAGTGTTGCTAGAGAGGGATGAATTTCATAGTTCTTTTATAGCTATTGAGTATGAGAATCTCCCAGTTTTTTGCTCTACTTGCTCTTCTATAGGTCATTTGCCTAGTTCTTGTCGTTGGAACAAGTCTTCTAAGGTTCCTCTAACTAGTTCTGCAAAATCAACCCAGGATATAGCGGAGGATTCTAGAGTTTTTGGAGCTGATGGTTTTCAGCCTGTTCGGACCCGTTCTTCTAAATCAGTTTATCGCCCTGTTATTGCACCTCAGGAGGAGGTCCCGTTATCCAATGTTTTTACAGCTATTCATCAGGATATAGGTGGTCAAGATTTGGTGGTTGTCCATACTTCAGTAGGGTCTAATTTGATTTCAGGATCCATTCCGTCCGCTAGTTTGGTTCTTTCTTCGGATCCATCTTCGTCTACCGTGTCAGCTATTTCTGAAGTGGTTTCGAGTTCAGTTCCTCCAATGATTTCCCAGGCATTGCAGATTTGCAAGGGTTCAGGATTTGATTATGAGGGCACTGATTCAGTTTTGGTTTCTAGTTCTTCGGTTGTTAATCCTTCTATTAGTTCTGTCAGTTCGACTATAGGGGTAATGCATGATGCTAAGACTGTTGTTCAGGGTTCTTCGTTGGTCAATCAGGTTCGTCCTATGGTCTCTACCATTTTATCCAGGTCATCTTCTCGTCCGGGTCAGACAGCTCGTTGGCAAGTTAGGGTTCATGAGGTTTCAGGCAATCAATCTTCTGAGGAGGCGGTTGTGTCTTCAATTTCGAATGTCAATGTGGATCAGAGTAGTGATGGATCTGGTGTTTCTTGTTCTTCGGTTGTGGTTCCTAGGGGGCTTATTCGGACCTCGGGTCCGTTGTCAGAATCTCAGGCCGAGCTTCACCTCATTGCAAATTCCTCATGGGCTTCCCAAATGGAGGAGGGTGAGTTCGTCGATGATGAGATTGCTCAGAGAGCTTTGAGGGTTGAGCGTAGGCTGGCTTCTTTAAAGTCCGGATATCGGGCTCCTCCGACGGTTTCCGATGATTAATGTTCTCTTTTGGAACTGTCGTGGGATCCGGGGCGAGCCCACGAGGCGGGTACTTAGAGAGTTATGTCGTTTACATAGACCTGCTTTGGTTTGTATTGCAGAGCCTATGGTTGATTTTTCCTCTATCTCTTCAGGTTTCTGGTCTTCTCTCGATCTTCGTCTGGTGGGCATGAATGATAGGGGTGGGTTGATTCCGACTATTTGGGTTTTCGCTTGTGTTTCTTTTCCTGAGGTTCAGATAGTTCATTGTCATGGGCAACATCTTACTGTTTCACTTTCGATCGGTTCTCGGGTGCATTGGTACACTTTTGTTTATGCGAGCACTTCTACAGTGGTTCGTAGGTCTCTTTGGCAGTCTCTTCGTGATATGGTTAGTTTGGTTTCTTCTTCCTGGTTGGTTGTTGGGGATTTTAATGCGGTTCTGGGTGCTCATGAGGCTTTGGGTTCTCGTTCTCCTGCCCGTGGTTCTTGTGAGGATTTCAGGTCGATGATTGAGGATTGTGATTTGGTTGGTATTTGTTCTCAGGGTGCCCGATTAACTTGGGTTAGAGGTCGCAGTAACCGCACTAGAGTTGAGAGACGATTAGATAGAGTTTTGGTTTCTGATGGTTGCATTTCCTGTTGGCGGGAAATTTCGTGTGTGGCTCTTCCCCGTATCTGTTCAGATCACTGCCCGTTGTTGGTTCAGTTGTCAGATTTTGAGGTCTCTAGTCATAGACCGTTTCGGTTTCAGAGCATGTGGTTAGAGCATCCTGATTTTATTGCTATTGTTCGTAGGATTTGGAGCTCTCATGTTGTGGGTAGGCCTCCTCAGGTTGTTATCTATAAGCTGCGAAGCTTGAAGAAGGCTCTCAAGTCTTGGAATTGGGAGGTTTTTGGTGATCTTAACTCTACCATTGCTGGGAAGTGTGCGGAGCTTCATTCTATTCAGCTAGATTTGTCTAACCGGGGTTTTTCAGATGATCTTTTTATGGCCGAGGCGAGTGTTCATTCTGAGCTTGATGTGTTGTTACGGAGACAGGAGTGTTTTTTTCGGGATCGGTCTAGAGTTAGGTGGCTTCGTGATGGGGATCGGAACACATCATTCTTTCATGCCTCTATCAAACGTAGGCAGTATCGTAATGTTATATCAGCCATTTCGATTAATGGGGTTATCTCGGAGGATCGGCCTACCATCAGGGATCATATCATTAGTTATTATTCTGACCTTTTTTCCTCGGATGTTTCTCAGGTTGGAAGAGATTTATCTATTGTAGATGATGTGATTCCTTCCTTGGTAACTGCCGTAGAGAACGTTTTCTTGACTAGCGTTCCATCTGCAGATGAAATTCACGATGCAGTCTTTGTTATGGATGCTGCTTCTGCCCCTGGGCCAGATGGGTTTTCTGGTAGATTTTATCAAAGATGTTGGGATGTTGTTGGTAGTGACGTGGTCCTTGCTGTTCAGGATTTTTTCATCACCGGAGTTATTTTCCCGGGTCTTAATTCCAGTTTCATTATTCTTCTTCCGAAGCTGAGGGAATCTATTTCGGTTGATCAGTTTCGTCCGATTGTTCTTAGCAACTTTCTATTTAAAATTTCTTCGAAGATTTTGGTTGATCGTTTAGCTCTTGTTGCCTCCAGGATTATTTCTCCTCAGCAGTTCGGTTTCATTCGAGACCGGCATATCGAGGATTGTATTGCTTTGGCTTCTGACTGTGTGAATGTGTTGCATAAGAAGTGCTATGGGGGTAACTTGGCCATGAAGATTGATATTCGTAAGGCTTTTGACACCCTGGATTGGTCTTTCCTTTGCAGAGTGCTTCAGGCTTTTGGGTTCTCTTATATTTTTGTGGATTGGATGAACAGTATTCTTCGTTCGTCTAGGCTTTCAGTTCTTTTGAATGGGGTCCCAGAGGGATATTTCAGTTGCTCTAGAGGGGTTCGTCAGGGAGATCCGCTCTCTCCGCTTTTGTTTGGTATTGCAGAGGACTTCCTTAGTAGATTATTAACGAGGTTGGTGGGTTCTTCTCAGATTCTGCTGATTTCCTCCCCAAGGGGTTTTTTGGCTCCAACTCATTTGCTCTATGCAGATGATGTTTTGATCTTTTGCAGAGGCACTCAAAAGAATCTAAAGCATATCATGGGTGCTTTTGGCAATTATGGTGATATTTCAGGCCAGTTGGTTAACTGGGGTAAGTCTTCGATTTATTTCGGATCTTCTATCTCCCATTCTAGGATTGGTAGTTTGCAGTCACTGGTTGGTATGCAGATTGGGCATCTTCCGTTTTCTTATTTGGGAGTCCCTTTATTTCGAGGTAAGCCTCGAAAAGCAGTGCTACGCCCTATTGCAGATAAGATCTTGTCTAAATTCGCTAAATGGAAGGGCAAGTCTCTCTCTCTGGCCGGTCGTGCTACTCTGATCAGGTCAGTCATCACTGGTTCATTTGTGCACTCTTTCATGATTTACAAGTGGCCTTCTTCTCTTCTGTCACTAATTAACCGCAAGTTGAGAAACTTTTTGTGGACCGGTTCCTGTGAGGAGACTAAGTTGGTTCGGGTTGCATGGGATCGTTGTTGTAGGCCTTACTCACAGGGTGGTCTTGGTCTGAAAGATATTGGGTTGCTGAATGACTCACTATTGCGGAAATTCACCTGGAAGTTTATGACCTCTGATGGTTTTGCTTTCTCTTTTCTTCGGGAGAGGTATCTCAGGCATTTACAGAAGCCTCATGGAGGGTATGTCACCTCCTCGATTTGGTCTTCTCTTCGGTCTAATTATAGTTCCCTTCTTAAGGAAGGTATCTGGCTAATTGGCGAAAACTCTCAGAGGGACTTTTGGCGGGATAATTGGTTGGGGGTTCCCATTTTAGACCTTTTAGGGATTCCTGATTATTTAGCTAATCCGCTCTGGGCGAGGGTTTCGGATTTTATTCATCAGGGTAGATGGGTGCTAGCCGATTGTTTTCGAGCGCGTTTCCCGGATCTGTGTTTTCGGATTGATCGTATTGCAATTTCTCCTGTTGTGGATTCTCTGGTTTGGGCTAATTCTCGGGATGGTCGTGTTTCTTGCAAGGCTGCTTATTCCCAGTTTTTCCGTGATATTCCTCAGGTTGTTTGGTGGAGAGATGTTTGGTCCCGTTTTATTCCCCCCTCTCGCTCTGCTTTGACTTGGCGTTTGATGTTGAACAGGCTTCCTACTGAGGATCGCCTTTGCAGGTCTGGGTTCCAGTTGGCTTCTCGTTGCAGTATTTGTGGGGTTAGTAGTGAATCTGCAGATCATCTTTTTCTTCATTGTCCCCTGGCGGTTGCTCTTTGGGAGGCGGTTTTCTCGACTTTCCAGCGACGTGTCTCTACCGACACTTGGCAATCCTTCTTCTTGCAAGCCATGTCAGTTTCCTTTAGTGAGCAGGTCAGGATTTTGTGGAAAGCGGCTATCCATGCAGTGGTATGGGGGGTGTGGACTGCTCGTAATCAGTGGATCTTTAAAGGGAAGTCGGTGGACTTTAGATCCGTCATTTCTTTGGTCTGGTGTGCGGTTTCAGAGGCTAATCGCCTAGGGATTGGTTGTATGCGTAACTGTATGGATGACCTTTTGATTCTTCGTCGATTTGGTCTTCAGGGTCGCCCTTCTAAAGCCCCAGTTATCAAGAGTGTGGTTTGGTTGCCTCCGGCCCCCGGCTGGATCAAAGTGAATACTGATGGCGCTGCTATGGGCTCTCCGGGGGTTGGTGGTTGTGGTGGTATCTTTCGGAACTGTAGAGCATTTGTGAAGGGTTGCTTTGCTATTCCTCTTGGTCAGGTTTTCGCTTTTGAGGCTGAGCTTCTGGCGGCCTCATTGGCCATTAATTTTGCTTGGAAGTATGGGTGGCATCGAATCTGGCTTGAGAGCGATTCTTCTTATGTGGTTCAGCTTCTCTCTTCTCGTTCTGAGTTGGTTCCTTGGAGGGTTCGTCAGGCGTGGCAGCGCTGCATCTTCCAAATCTCACATATGGATTTTCAGGTTTCACATATTTTTAGGGAGGGTAATCAAGTTGCAGATACGCTTTCTAAGCATGCTTTGGAGCTTCAGACAGATTCTTGGTGGTTCTCTGCCCCGCCATTCTGTTCTTCTTTAGTTGGCAATGACTGCATGGGCCGCGAGTCTTTTCGTTTTTCTTGATGTTTTCTTTTTCTTTTTGGTGTGGCCTACGTGCCTCTTTTTGTTTGGGGTTGTTTTCCCTGGCTCTTTGTGCTTTGTTGCTTTTTGTCACTTTTTACTTTCTTTTATCTCTTTTATATACGGATACTGTCTAGGGGTTTTTCAGCATATGATCGCTTGTGATGCTTTTTCCCCTTAGATCAGTCCAATTTTATTAAAAAAAAAAAAAAAACGTTCACAACTTAAGTTAAAGGTTGGGCACCTTTATCTTGTTAAAGTTGTAGAATTCTTTCACTAGCATTTGAGTGGGATCAAATATGTTGTGATGAGTCTAAAATCATTGAAGGGTCTTCGAGTAAAAGAATCTAGTGCACTGGGTGCATTGAACCGGATCACAATGAAATACTTTTTCTAGAACCGTCAATAGATAAAAGTCTTTTCATTATCAGGACAATCGGAGAGTCTATCTTAATCCTGAGATAAATGATGGACTTATGGTTACAAGTGTTATCATTTGAGCTATCAATGAGTACGATTATATAGCATAGTCTATCCTTGATAGTTTGGTGGTATTCATTTGTTAATCGATAGAGGACTTTATTTATAGATATGAACATCGTGGCTCCATTTATAAATGTGAGTAGAATATCATCATATGGATGCTTTATGGTTTTGTATATGAAATCTTAACGTTGAGTTTTCAATAGTGTCTATTGAAAGATGACTTCTGGACAAGTCAGAATATATATCCAAGTTCAAAATGTGGTCATATGAGTAAATATGGTAACTTGGAGAGCTATAGGCGGTCTATGAGCTCTTGGCGATTACTGATATTTTTCACGAGGATTCACTATCTCCCATATGATTGTCTAGGGATGAATGAGTATCGTTAACTTATTCCATCTTTATTTAAGAGTGCAATTTTAGTTCTTTAGTGGAATGAACTAAAATTAATAGATTGAACATAAGTGAATCGTTTGTTGATTGTGATTAGGTTATGTCTATTGGAACTAAAATTTAGATAGGCCCGCCAAGATCCCCAATCCGCACGGACTCGCATGAATCACTTGATATATTCTACCGAACTATTTGTGGGTCCATTTAGAATTGTATTTAATATATTAAGAATATAATTTGCACATTATTTAATTAATGAGCTGTTTAATTATATTAATAAATTAATGAAAGGCATGTGGGCTTGTTTCTTTTAGTAAGAATGAGTCTAGTTCACATGTGGGCTTTTTATTAAAGTCCAAATGGATTAAATAAAATAAGAAAACAATATGTAGGCCCAAGTCTCTTGTCATGGGCGGCAATGCGTAATAATTAGCCCATTATATTGTTTTGTTTTATTATTTAATTAAATGGAAATTAATTAATATGTTAATTAATTATTTAATTAAGAATCAAATCTTTTTCTGATTAGGAAATATGTTTCCTAGTTGTATACTACTATTAGTAGTATATTAAAATTAAAAGACTTTATTTGTTTAGTCAAATTAGGAAGTCTTTTATTTAGTCACAAATACATTAAAGAGTTGGATTAGAGTTTGAATTCTAAAGAAGTCTTTGTATCATAGTTGGAAAAGGACTTTAGTGATCACCTTGTTGAACAAGGTAAGAATTCAGAAACCCTAAATAAACTAGGGTAAAATTTCAGCCACCCTAAATAATCTAGGGCAGAAAATTCGGTCACTATAAATATATAGTGAGAATTTTTGGCCAACCCTAGTTTTTTTTCTTTGAAGAATTTATTTTCTTTGGCAAAAGAGAAAAAATAAAAATCCTATTCTATTACTAGTGAGAATTCGGCCAAGGTGGTTGGTGAGAGAAGAATTGTTGTAGCTTCGATAGTGTACTAGTGATCTTAACATCAAGAGAACTTGTACACACTTTCGAATTAGGTTCACGCGAATTTCAATCATATGATTGTGAATTCAAAAGTGACCGGAACATTCTTAGCAACCTTTTGGAGATTATAGTGACTAACAAAATCAGAAAAAGTGTTTGTTTGTCCATTCTCACGTTCACAATTCAAAGAAGGGAGACCACGCTCCTAGGTGATTCACGTTCGTGATCGGTTTTGGAAGATGTAGCGGATTACCATCGACGTTAGTCAATCGGATCAAGCGACAAAGGTATTTCATCTTTTCGTATGTATGATTAATTAATTAAAGGGTTAAGGTTCAATATGGAAAAATTTTAAAATTTGCTAAACTCTCTTTTAGTCTCGCTTCCTCTGCGTGCACGTATTTTTTTCCCTACAATTGGTATCAGAGCCTGGTTGTACCCTTTAATTAATTAACGTATATATACGTGAATCTTTTTCTTTTTATTGTGATTATGCATGTTTAGAAAGAGTTGGCACTCTAGGTATTCTCATATATCATTACATTGGAATGTATTGATTTATATATGTTATATTTTGATATAAAGTGAATTGTTATTGCTCGATTTTGATCATAGAATTTCAACGTAGTTTTTGTTTCGGAATTGTAACAAGAAGGGTGGCCTATTATCGTCACAATTTCCTTTTGGTAGTTGCTAATATATATATATGTATTATATTAAACTGCAGTATTTTTTTTAATGTATTAAAATATAGTGCAGTATTTTTTTTGTATTAAATACTGCTGTGATTAAAAAAAAAAAAAAAACTGCAGTATTTTTATTGTATAAATATGTTTGTAATATGTTCAAGCATCGAAGATTCGAAGACTTGAAGAATTAGTAGCAACCGGAACGAGTTTGGGACCATGCGCACCATAGCAACGTGCACGCGCATAAAATTGCACGCAGTTGTGCATGTTGGATTGTGGGCTGCGCATGGGAGCCCCATGGAGTCCATGGGCTGCACACGGCAGCCCTTGTTAGGGTTGTGGAGTGTGCACGCCAATTGGGCAGCCGTGGGTGATGAGAATCAAGAAGCATCACCAAAGGCTCAATTGCATGTTCCAGTTGGGCCAATTGCAAGGGCCAAGAGGATCAAAGAAGCATTTAATGATAATTGATTCTGAGTTGCTGAAGTACAAGTTCGGCCCACATGAAGACCAAATCCGGGCTAAACTTTGTAGACCTCTACAGGGGGCATATGAGGTCGGATTATCTATTATAATATGTTTCTGGAAAGCCCAAGATAAGCCCTACAGATTTTATGAAGACTCCGTCATCCGTAACAGATCGCAACAGGCCCAAAATCAGCCATCTATCTTATTACGCACAGACTTGAGCTGGACAAGAGCTGGACGCCAAGCAGAACTTCGTGGGCCTCTACAGAAGGCATATGGAGTTGGATCGTCTATTATAATCTGTTTTCGGAAAGCCCAAGACGAGCCCTACAGATGTTATGAAGACACCATCCTTCGTAACAGATCAAAACAAGCCCGAATTTGGACATCTAGCTTGTTGCGCGAAGACTTGAGCTGAGGAGTCCGAATTTCAGCTTAATTCCGTGTGGTTGGAGGAGACCTAATTTCAGCATACTTGTGTGTGGTACAAGTTAGGGTTAGAGAAGATTCAATTTCAGTTTTTTTCCTTTTTAGTTTTCTAAAGAATAATGAGTTGATTTGTTTCCCGAAATTAAGGGGCTGATTTCCTTCCAAAATTAGCCTTCCAATTGGAAAATAAGTCAATAGTTGCTTGTTTTAGTTTTATTTTCTTTCCTGATTGTAAGACATTAATTGCCGAATATTTGTTCCCTTTTAGGTCTTAGATATTTTAGTATTTAAGGGACTCATTGATGTATTATTCAGTAGACTTTGAATGGAATAATATTATTTGAGAGAACGTTTTCTCTTGGTTCTTCATTGAACTATGAACTTATCAAGGTTTATACCTTGTGGCGTTCAAACTTGACTTATCACTCACCTTCTTCTTGTTCTTGAGTGTGGCGTCTACAACCTTCTTGATACCGTTGGTTCTTGAAATTCCCTTTAAAGTGATAGTGTTTTATACCTAGAGGGGGGGTGAATAGGTATAGTCCCAAATTCTTCCAATATTAAAAAATGCGGAATATAAGAATGAAATGAATACTTGAAATGATATAACAATTGTATAATATGAATCAATTCATGTAAGCATCAATATACAATAGAATCAATACAAGTGAACATATGGAAGATAAGGAAATATAAAGCGAAAATGAGACACAATGTTTTTACGTGGTAAAACCTCAAAGAGGAAACATCCACGGGTTGAATCCACAACCACCGGCAAAGCAAATCCACTATACGAAAAGGCCTTACACACTCAAAGCTATCAACACTATGATATCCACTTCAAGCTATCAAAACCTATTCAACCCTCGGGCTAGTGATTCACAAAGCCTACTCTCTATCCAAGATGTGTCCTACACCTCTAGAGAGCAACTTCCTATCCAAGACTAAAAAGCCTCTAGGAAGATTTCCTTGCTTAGCAATCTAGATCACTAGGATCCTAGTTAAGCTACCCTAGCTCAACCATCCGGAGTACGCAACTCCTTGCTAAGACTTTTGCTTAGTTATCCGGATCCTCTTGATCCTAACTAAGACTTCTTGCTTGGCTATCCGAAATCCTTTCCTAGCCAAGTCTTCTTGCTCAAGACAAAGCTTCACTCACTTTGCAAGAGACTTCAACCTTTCACAAGGCAATGATCTAAGTGAAGTGCACACAAGCAATATGATGCAATCACAAACAAATAGAGCAAGTTGATCAAACACACTCCATGAACATGCAATTAGAGAATCTAGAATAAAGCTATCACAACTCAATCAAAAAATGTATCTAGAAACCTAAGCATGTGAATTAACATCATTCATATTACTTTTCATCAATCAAATAAGACAATTAAAGAGATGATCAATAATGAAAGTAAGAAGAAGATGAATCACTTACAAACAAATAAAGCTAGATAATCAATCAAGCTCTATGAACATGCTTACATACATTCTAGGATATGCTTTCAACAATCAATCACAAAAATACCTAGAAATCAAAGCATGTATATCAATAAGAACAAGGTATGAATATTCAATATATCACACTAAAAACCTAGTTCTTAGATCATGAAATTAAACCTAGAAAATGTCATAAAGCACATCACATATATCATTTCTAGAATCAATTTCAAGATTAATCAAGTTTAGCAAATATATGCTCAAGTAAAATCACAAAGCTAAAACTCAATTACCAAATGATCAACCACCCCTAGAATATGTTCTAACATCATTCTAAACACAAATCATCTATCAAATAGAAAGATTAAACTGCAGATCAAAAGATGAAGTGAGAAGAAGAAGTTTAACATACAACAATGAACCTCGGACTGAAGAACAGCATGCTGTGACCAATCACGAATTCAAATGACTCTGAAAATGCTTGGGGTTTGTAGCTCTCTTCAAGACCAACAATTTTGGTTTTTGAATCACTCAATTTTGAGTTCGTATGAGAGAGTTATGATCAAAATAAGAAAACAAAAATCAAGAACAATTCTGCAGATTTTCCGATTTGGTGTTGTTCGAGTTATGGAAATGGAGGGAAGAGAGGTCATTTGAAGGAGAAGGAAGAGGGGCATTTTTGTCCAACAAAAGAAGCCTTTCAGACATGCCCACGTGTGGTCAGCGTGTGCCACACGTGGCCAGAGAGCTGGCTGGGCCGTGTGGCACACGTGGTCCACACGTGGTGGCCATTGGCCAGCTTGCTCCTCTCGCGCACCTCGCACGTTCTTCGACCGTATTCGGTCATCCGAACTCCGAATTCGAATCCGTTTTCAGATTACGAACCGTGACTCCCTCACGCACGACGAAGACTATGAAACTTTGACAAATGGTTGAGAATTCATCTCGGAAAATGATGTCGAACACAACTCAACGAATGAGAATGCAAAGTAGCATAACTACGTCGTATGGACTCGAAACTTAACGAATGAGTAACCGAAATGACCGGAACTCAATAAGGAATCAAATAAGATCATGTTCAAGTCCAAAACACAAGAAACACAAATAAATAAATACTATACAACACAAGCATGCCATATCTAAGCGATAGTGAGAAAACATGCAATTCTACAAGATTGTTAACAATGAGATAAATGCATGTGCATGCTAAATGTGTGTGAAAGTGTTATACCAAATGTTTGAACTACGATGCAGGGACACACATGTATGAATTGTTTGTGTGTGCGCTAATGCCTTGCAAGAGGAAGAAGAATCTTGATACCTTAGTATCCAAGTATGCGATGTTCCCCTTGAAGACGATATTTGCACAAGATGTTACTTCTTCACCTTTGAGGCTCCTTTCTTCCAAGAAACACTTAAGCAACTACTAATACAAATATAGAGCGTTTTGCAATGGAATCAAGCCAATACAAATAACGGATCTTACAATCTCCCCCTTTGGCTATTCCATGGCAAAACCTCATCCTCACCATACATTGATCACTCCAATAAACTCAATGTTGATAGCATTCTCTCACCTCACATTACAAAGAGATCCCTAGACTAAAAGGTCTTCAAGTCTTCTTGAGTCTTCAAGAATCCCTTCTTTGAGCGTCAAAGTACCTATGAGAAAAGAAACAACCAACAAGAGATCTTCTTCCAAAGAAGAATGGTGAGAAATTATCACATAAACAAAATAATAAAACTTCCCTTATCTCATACAAAAATGCATTATCTCAAGTGAATAAATGTTATCACATAAAGCTCTCCCTTAGACCCTTAACACAATAAGGTAAGAATTCTTTTCTCCCCCTTAGGACAAGAATTCTCCCCCTTAAGACAAAGTCTCCAATAAGCACAAAGAGGTACAAAACTCACTCTCCATATTGAACATGGTGAAGTTTTCTCCCCATGGTGAGATTTCTCCCCTTATATGATCCCCAAGGTGAGATTTCTCCCCTTATAAAGATGGTGAGGTTTCTCCCCCTTTTTGTCAAGGAATAGACAAAGGACACAAGAGATAAAGAACAAGATATTAAGCAAACAAATCGTATAGAAAGCGTAGTTGAATAAACTAAAGCTCCCCCTTAACATATGCTCCACATATTATCACCAAGTAGATTTGTTCACAAGGGACTCAAACATTCACACATTCAAGCAATAAGAGAAAATATTTCATCACTTTTCAAAGTCCAAGAGAGAATCATAGATTTTCATTAATCTCTCAAAAATATTCTCACATTGCTAATGAATCAAGCACATAAGCAAAATTTGTGTGTGTGTGAATGCTTCTCACATATATAGAAGGAGTAATTGTGATATTAACATGCAAACGATTTCCACACCTATCCAACTAAAGCTTTTCCAAAAATAAGTCAAACCGATATTCATCCGTATTTTCGCTTTAAAAGAATAGTTATCAACATGTGAGCGTGTGTGTGCATGTGGCTCGTTTTCCCGTTTCTGTTTGTCAACCCGAGCTTTTCACAATTCTCAACTATACACCATTAAGCCTTTTTTTTTATTTCTTTTAGGCTTAGAATCAAAGATTTTTTTTTTTTTTTTTTTTAATGATTCTTTTCAACTCTTCTTTGATTTTTCTAACAAAAACATATACACCTCTTGGCGGCTTTCACTCAACACAAAGGCGTAGCCCTTTCCAACATTGGGCGGCTTCACAACCAATGCGTGTAGCCCTTTCCAAGAGGGTGCTCGTTGAATACTATGTAGTGCCGAAGCAAAATGGATACATATCATAGGTCATTTATCATGTACTAAGCAATAGGCTTCTAGATGCATCCATTATCTACACATATTCAATCACATATACTCAAAACTAAAACATATAAGAGAAGCATTTGTGCACTTTTCAAAAATAAGATTTTTCAAGCTCAAGTGCATGATCTAAAAACAATAGAAGTTATTTATTCAAGATCATTACTTCTCAAGTGAGTAGCTCTCAAAGATATTGATATACAAATAAAGTTTTGCTCATCAAGCCACTCAACAATCACACATAGACAATAATCAACACAAAACATGCTAATGGATTTTCAAAGAGTTTTTAAACCTCTTATTTCCAAGAGCTTAGTGAACAAACCCGCAAGTTGATTATTTAGTAGGCATTGCTTTAGAGTAACAATAGAACATTCAACAAGTTCTCTAATGAAATGATGCCTAATAACTATGTGCAATAGATATCATGCATACATAGAGTTAAAACGATGAAATAAAAAGCAAGCTTTTAGAATAGAGAAATACCTTAGCAAGCTTTTTCACCAATGAAAGGTCTCCGCTCTTTTTATGAGCTCTCTTGGCTTGTTTGTCCTCATGACAACAAGTTGTTGGTGTGTCATCCCAAGAGAATAAAGACCAAACACTTTCAACTCAAACAAACACATGAAAATGACTTTCTTTAAAAGTCTTAACAAAAATTTCACCAAATAGATTTCAAAATTCAACTTCTTTAAAGTTAATCAACAAATTTTGACTATCATAGTGATTATGAGAATATTAAGTTCATGAATTGATTAGAGACACCAAGTTTGAATACTAGACCTAGCACATTACAAATAGCTTAGTCAAGCATCAAACTTAGAACTCTTATCAAACAAGAACAAAAATATTCTCATATGTGCTACTCAATCAAGCATGAGAGCACTCACCTTTGACCATATTGGTCTTAGGTGAACCAACACAAACAACATCATGATCATTACGCATGACAATATGAAATCTAGAAGATAAATCATCAACTATCTTCTTTATGAGAATATCACTCATATCAAACTCATCATTGTTGCCACGCACAAATATATCATCAAGACTCTTCAAATGATCATGGTTAACACTCTTCTTAACCAATTTCTTCTCAACATTTTTCTTAACATGATTATCATTAACATGCATGTTATTCTTCTCAATCCAAATTTTCTTTGTAGGTTTCTTCACATGAATATGATCAATATGCATATTTTTCAAAGCATTAAAGCTATTATCATGTTTAGAAACATTCAAAGAGTTATCATTAGAAACATGTTTAGAAGAATGACTATGAACATTTTTCACATCATGCGTGGATTTGGTTCTTATAGCATATTGTGCAACTAGACATTTAGGTGTGTCTTTTCTAACCCACACACTCTTCACAATACGCCTCTCACTCTTACCACTAACATGCTTTGACTCAATGTTTGATTTTTTAACATGCACCTTGACCTCATTAGTCACATTTTCAAAAATATCAAATAAAGCATTATCAACTTTCTTATGCATAGTAGAGTGAGGCACAACACAAGATTTAGCAAGCAAGTCATCAACACATTTCTTCTCAACATGCTTTTCCAAGGTCTTCCTAGGTCTAGTTCTAAATCCATACATGGATGATTGCCTAGGACCATTCAAAGACATATCATGCAAAGCATTATCAAATTTGCATTTCCGAATGTATTCAAAGCACCTAGGTCGAATATGTCCTACCATATTACAATGATGACAAATAGGTATGAATTTGAGAAATTTACCATTTGCATTTGCTTCCAAAGTATTTGGTCTTCTCACATTTTTACCTTTTTGAAGTGCAACCCTTGATGCTTTACCTCTTGCATTTGAGGTTGATGCTCTTTGACTTTGATCTTGTTGAGATCTTCCATTTGAGTTCCTTGTTGATGTAGTGGCACCTCCGGTAGCTTTCATTGCTTTACCTTGAGAGAGAGTACCTACATTTGGTTCAACACTTGCTTTGACAAAAATAGATTTGTTAGATGAAGGAGTTTCCTTCTCATTGATATAACCCAAACCTCTTTTGTCACATGGATGCTTTCCACTTTTAATGAGGGTTTCAACCTTGTTAGAACTAGATGACATCTTGTGAATCATCCTATTAGCCTCATTAAGTTTATCATTAAGCATCCTATTTTTAATGGCATATTTTTCTAAGATGTCATCACTTTTTCTAACATCTTCTCTTGATTTATTAAGCCATTGTTCATATTTTTTCTCTTGAGTTAAGTGCTCACTAAGTTTGGCTTTAAGCATGTTTTCTTGCCTTTTAGCACTAACAAGAGAACTATCCCTTTGCTCAATTTCTTTCTTCAAGATGCTAAGTCTATCATTGCTATCTTTTAAGTTCATTTCTAGACTTAGGATCTTGTCTTTAAGTTCGTTTAATTCTTTTGAGCCTAGATCATGATTCTCTAGCTTCTCATTGACAAGTGTTTTAATTATCACCACTAAATTGGCATTGATCAACTTCAACTTGTTGTTCTCTTCATTCTTTTGTTGAAGGATCTTGTCATTGAAGCCACTATCCAAGAGTGGAGGTCTAGCACTAAAGGCACCTACCGGCATCGAATCACCCATAGCTCAAAATACAACAAAACAAAACAAAACACAAACACTATAATACGGATCAATCTAATTACTTCTAGACACCCGCTCTGATACCAATTGAAATTCCCTTTAAAGTGATAGTGTTTTATACCTAGAGGGGGGGTGAATAGGTATAGTCCCAAATTCTTCCAATATTAAAAAATGCGGAATATAAGAATGAAATGAATACTTGAAATGATATAACAATTGTATAATATGAATCAATTCATGTAAGCATCAATATACAATAGAATCAATACAAGTGAACATATGGAAGATAAGGAAATATAAAGCGAAAATGAGACACAATGTTTTTACGTGGTAAAACCTCAAAGAGGAAACATCCACGGGTTGAATCCACAACCACCGGCAAAGCAAATCCACTATACGAAAAGGCCTTACACACTCAAAGCTATCAACACTATGATATCCACTTCAAGCTATCAAAACCTATTCAACCCTCGGGCTAGTGATTCACAAAGCCTACTCTCTATCCAAGATGTGTCCTACACCTCTAGAGAGCAACTTCCTATCCAAGACTAAAAAGCCTCTAGGAAGATTTCCTTGCTTAGCAATCTAGATCACTAGGATCCTAGTTAAGCTACCCTAGCTCAACCATCCGGAGTACGCAACTCCTTGCTAAGACTTTTGCTTAGTTATCCGGATCCTCTTGATCCTAACTAAGACTTCTTGCTTGGCTATCCGAAATCCTTTCCTAGCCAAGTCTTCTTGCTCAAGACAAAGCTTCACTCACTTTGCAAGAGACTTCAACCTTTCACAAGGCAATGATCTAAGTGAAGTGCACACAAGCAATATGATGCAATCACAAACAAATAGAGCAAGTTGATCAAACACACTCCATGAACATGCAATTAGAGAATCTAGAATAAAGCTATCACAACTCAATCAAAAAATGTATCTAGAAACCTAAGCATGTGAATTAACATCATTCATATTACTTTTCATCAATCAAATAAGACAATTAAAGAGATGATCAATAATGAAAGTAAGAAGAAGATGAATCACTTACAAACAAATAAAGCTAGATAATCAATCAAGCTCTATGAACATGCTTACATACATTCTAGGATATGCTTTCAACAATCAATCACAAAAATACCTAGAAATCAAAGCATGTATATCAATAAGAACAAGGTATGAATATTCAATATATCACACTAAAAACCTAGTTCTTAGATCATGAAATTAAACCTAGAAAATGTCATAAAGCACATCACATATATCATTTCTAGAATCAATTTCAAGATTAATCAAGTTTAGCAAATATATGCTCAAGTAAAATCACAAAGCTAAAACTCAATTACCAAATGATCAACCACCCCTAGAATATGTTCTAACATCATTCTAAACACAAATCATCTATCAAATAGAAAGATTAAACTGCAGATCAAAAGATGAAGTGAGAAGAAGAAGTTTAACATACAACAATGAACCTCGGACTGAAGAACAGCATGCTGTGACCAATCACGAATTCAAATGACTCTGAAAATGCTTGGGGTTTGTAGCTCTCTTCAAGACCAACAATTTTGGTTTTTGAATCACTCAATTTTGAGTTCGTATGAGAGAGTTATGATCAAAATAAGAAAACAAAAATCAAGAACAATTCTGCAGATTTTCCGATTTGGTGTTGTTCGAGTTATGGAAATGGAGGGAAGAGAGGTCATTTGAAGGAGAAGGAAGAGGGGCATTTTTGTCCAACAAAAGAAGCCTTTCAGACATGCCCACGTGTGGTCAGCGTGTGCCACACGTGGCCAGAGAGCTGGCTGGGCCGTGTGGCACACGTGGTCCACACGTGGTGGCCATTGGCCAGCTTGCTCCTCTCGCGCACCTCGCACGTTCTTCGACCGTATTCGGTCATCCGAACTCCGAATTCGAATCCGTTTTCAGATTACGAACCGTGACTCCCTCACGCACGACGAAGACTATGAAACTTTGACAAATGGTTGAGAATTCATCTCGGAAAATGATGTCGAACACAACTCAACGAATGAGAATGCAAAGTAGCATAACTACGTCGTATGGACTCGAAACTTAACGAATGAGTAACCGAAATGACCGGAACTCAATAAGGAATCAAATAAGATCATGTTCAAGTCCAAAACACAAGAAACACAAATAAATAAATACTATACAACACAAGCATGCCATATCTAAGCGATAGTGAGAAAACATGCAATTCTACAAGATTGTTAACAATGAGATAAATGCATGTGCATGCTAAATGTGTGTGAAAGTGTTATACCAAATGTTTGAACTACGATGCAGGGACACACATGTATGAATTGTTTGTGTGTGCGCTAATGCCTTGCAAGAGGAAGAAGAATCTTGATACCTTAGTATCCAAGTATGCGATGTTCCCCTTGAAGACGATATTTGCACAAGATGTTGCTTCTTCACCTTTGAGGCTCCTTTCTTCCAAGAAACACTTAAGCAACTACTAATACAAATATAGAGCGTTTTGCAATGGAATCAAGCCAATACAAATAACGGATCTTACAGTTCTTATCTCCATATAGATAATGGGTCGCGGTCCTTTTTATTTTCTTTATTTGTAAACTTGAATTAGAAAACGATCCTTCGTTGCCATATCTTGGTTCCGGGTCTCACTACTCTTGGTGAGGTTCATATCAGTGGGTGCTCACGTGATCCATGGGCCACTTGAAGATTTGTTCGCCAAGAAAGGAGATTTTTTTGTATTCCAAACAATTGTAATTTACTTGCTTTTTTAGGATGGATCAAAATCGTGGCTATTTATTTTGTGTAAATATTACAATATTTGTTATTGTTTGATAACATGTTATGTAGAATAGGAGTGCCACTCATATATCTCTTTTGGTATAAACATGCATTGAATGATTTAGGTATCTAATTGGCATCTAGATAACTTGGTAAATCATTCTATGAGATTTAATCACATGCCTTAAATAATTGAATGGGAGAAGGTGTATTGCAAACACCTATGGCCTCCAAGGTTAGTTGAACTATATTATTTTTGGTAATCCCCCCAAGGGGCGTCCATGAATGGAATATAGCAAGATACTTCCTTACAAGGATAAACTAGACAATTGACTCAAAAGAGATCTACTCCCCAAGGAGGGATTTTCGTGAGGGAATATATTGAGGGTCGAAATCTTGGTAGTACACTCAATGTGGTTTTATTGATATTCTCCCAAGAGTTCTTGTTAATAAAATCACAAGGATATTCTCCCAAGAGTTCTTGTTAATAAAATCACAAGGATAAAATTGAAAACGTTGGTTGTTATGTTAACAATTAGATGGGACCTAGTCCAACTAATAAATGGTGCGAACTCCCAAAGGAGGCGTAACATTTATGGGTGTTGGATCGAACGTTGAATTTTACGATTGAATTATAAATATTTAATTCAAGATAAATATTCAAAAATGCTAAACAATGATTACTTACTTATATATATATTTTTTGTTAAGAAATCATGATCCCATCCCTAATGATCATCCTAAAAGATAAAACTTTAACCGGTAATAATTATGTCACATGGAAAAGGAAAATTGGGTTGTTGCTGCAAGCTGAAAAAATATAAATTTTGTTCTGACTACTCCTAAACCACCTGCTGCTACTAATGAATCTAATGTGATGCAAAAAGATGAGTATAAGCAGAGGAAGACCTATGATGAGATGGCCAAATGCTACATTATAGCTACCATCTCTGACATGTTGCAACAACAACATGAAGGAATGGGGTTTGCTGCTGATATGATGATATCTCTAGAAAAGATTCATATGGTTGGTAAAGTTTCTACTGTTAAGACCCGTCAGAAGGTCAAGGAATAACAGAAGAAAAAGCAACTTGGGCCTACCAAGAAAGTAACCAAGACCAAAAGGAAGTGCTTCTTTTGTGGTGAAAAGAGACATTGGAAAAGTAATTGCCCAAAGTCTCAGAATAAGAAGGAACAAGGAAATGTGAATTATCTTGAAACATGTTTTTCTGGCAAATTCTACAGATTCTTGGATCATAGACTCTGGAGCCACTAATCATGTTTGTTATTCCTTACGAGGGTTTCAAGAAAGAAGAAGGTTGAATAAGAATGAAATCAACTTGCGTTTAGGCAACGGATCGTTGGTGTCTGCTAGTGCAATGGGAGATGTTAGAGTTAATCGAGATGCTAGTAAGCATTTAGATTTGATAGACATTTATTATGTACCTCAATTCAAGAGAAATTTAATTTCAGTTTTTTGTTTAAATAAATTTGAATATTCAGTTACTTTTAATAAAATTTTTATTATTAGTAAGGATGACAAATTTGTTTGCAAAGGTACATTGGAAAATGGTCTATTCTATTTACATAGAAATATCTCTCACTTGTTAGACACAGAATTAACGCAACCTAATCATAAAAGAGTAAAATTATCAAAAGATGAAACCTACCTATGCCATTTGTGTCTAGGTCATATTAACCTTAATAAGATTAAAAGATTGGTTAGTGATGGACCTTTAAGTGACTTAAAGGTCGATGATCTACTAACTTGTGAATCCTGTTTGGAAGGTAAAATGACCAAAAGGTCGTTCAGGACCAAAGACACAAGAGTCATTGAATGTTTAGGATTAATGCATACTAATGAATGTGATCCCATGAGCATTCAAGCTAGAGATAGATATGAGTACTTCATCACTTTCACAGATGATTATTCAAGATTTGGTTATGTGTATCTCATGAGACACAAGTCAGATGCTTTTGACATGTTCAAAGCATTTAAAGCTGAAGTGGAAAATTAGCTAGAGAAACATATAAAAATCTTGAGATCTGATCGTGGTGGAGAATATCTATCTGATAAGTTTCAGTAATATCTAATTGATAATGGGATCATTTCTCAATTTTCTGCACCATGTACACCTCAACAGAATGGGGTGGTAGAAAGAAGAAATAGAACTCTTTTGAACATGGTTAGGTCGACGTTGAGTTATTCAACACTCCCTGTTTCTTTTTGGAGATATGCTCTACAAACTGCAATGTACATTTTAAACGATGTACCATCGAAGTCGGTTCCTCAAACACCGCATGAGTTGTGGACTGGGCAAAAGCCTAGTTTACAACACTTAAGGATATTTGGTTGTCCTGTGCATGTGTTAAAAGGAAAGACAGAAAAGATGGAGTCCCGTACAGAAACATGCATATTTGTGGGGTATCCAAAAGGAACTAAAGGGTATTATTTCTATAGTCCTTCAGATCTTAAAGTATTTATTTCGACAAATGCTAAATTTCTAGAAAAGGACTATATGAATGAGTTTATACCTAAAAGTAGAATTGTCCTGAATAAGATGTCAAGAGATACAATTCCACAAGATGTTTCATAACCTAGCCCAATTGTAAGTTCCGAACCATCACAAGATCAACAACCTACCATTCCTCGTCGTAGTGGAAGGGTTGTAAGACAACCCGAGAGATACATCGGTCTAGGAGAATCAGTGGAGAATCTCCTAGACGATGATGATCCCTACACATATAAGGAAGCAATGGAGGATGTTAATAGTCGCCATTGGCAAAAGGCAGTGCAATCTGAGATTGAGTCCATGTTCAATAACAAAGTCTGGTCCCTTGTAGACTCTCTTAAAGGGATAAAACCCATTGGGTGCAAGTGGGTATGCAAGAGGAAAAGAGGTATGGATGGAAAGGTGGAAACCTTTAAAGCTAGATTAGTAGCTAAAGGTTACACACAGAAAGAAGGTATCGATTACGAGGAAACCTTCTCTCCTGTGGCCATGCTTAAATCCATTAGTATACTCTTATCCATTGCGGTATCTTTAGATTTAGAGATTTGGCAAATGGACGTCAAGACAGCTTTCCTTAACGGAAGTCTTGACGAAAGCATCTATATGATGCAACCAGAAGGATTCATTGAAAAATGCCAAGTGGAAAAGGTATGCAAGTTGCAAAAATCCATATATGGATTAAAGCAAGCATCCAGATCCTGGAACATAAGGTTCGATCAAGCTGTGAAAGGTTTTGGATTTGTTCAGAACCTTGATGAACCTTGTGTATACAAAATGATCAAAGGCGACAAGTTGGTTTTCCTAATTCTTTATGTTGATGATATACTACTCATCGGAAATGATGTAGGTGTATTGACATCAATAAAAGAATGGTTAGCAAAATAATTTCATATGAAGGACTTAGGAGAAGCAAGTTATATTCTTGGTATCCAAGTAATAAGGGATAAAAAGAATAGAATGGTTGCACTATCCCAAGCTTCATACATAGATAAAATCTTGTCTAGATTTTCAATGCAGGATTCTAAGAAAGGTATGTTACCTTTCAGGCATGGAATCAAACTTTCTAAGGAACAAGTTCCTAAGAATGAGCATGAAGAGCAATTCATGAGTAGGGTTCCATATGCCTCGACAGTTGGAAGTCTCATGTATGCAATGCTCTGCACTAGACCAGATATTTGTTTTACTGTTGGCATAGTTAGCAGGTTTCAATCGAAACCTGGTCCTGATCACTGGACGGCGTCAAGCATATTTTCAAGTATCTCAGGAGAACGAGAGACAATATGCTTGTATACTCTGGAGGGGATTTGATTCCCGTAGGGTATACAGATTCTGATTTCCAGTCAGATTCTGACTCTAGAAAATCCATATAAGGATTTGTGTTTACTCTTGGAGGAGGAGCAGTCATATAGAGGAGTATCAAGCAATCATGCATTGCTGACTCCACTATGGAAGTTGAGTATGTTGCTGCATGCGAAGCTACCAAAAAGGCTGTTTGGCTCCGCCAGTTCTTGATTGACTTAGAAGTGGTTCCTAGTGCGAATAAGCAGATCACTATTGACTATGACAACAGTGGAGCAGTGGCTAATTTGAAAGAACCAAGAAGTCATAAGAGAGGAAAACACATTGAAAAGAAGTATCATCTTCTTAGGGAGTTTGTTCATAGGGGTGACGTGACGATTATCAAAATCGCGTCAGTAGAAAATCTAACGGATCCCTTCACAAAGGCTCTACCACAGAAGAGTTTTGATGGGCATCTAGAGAACATTGGAATAAGAGATATGACACATTTGCTATAGCGCAAGTGGGAGATTGTTAGGGTTATGCTCAATAGCAAGAGTGTAATATTGTACTTGACAATCTTTTCATATTAATAAAGTGATTTCTGTTAGTTAACAAAATCTTATATAACATTTATTATTATAATTGTCAAAGTAAATAATCATAAGGTCAAAAGACTATGAGAAAAGAAGAATTGTTCGTACATCTGGATATGTATGAGGTAGACACAATTCTTTAGTTAGTCTTGAATAATGTTCACAACTTAAGTTAAAGGTTGGGCACCTTTATCTTGTTAAAGTTGTAGAATTCTTTTACTAGCATTTGAGTGGGATCAAATGTGTTGTGATGAGTCTAAAATCATCGAAGGGTCTTCGAGTAAAAGAATCTAGTGCACTGGGCACATTGAACCGGATCACAATGAAATACATTTTCTAGAACCGTCAACAGATAAAAGTCTTTTCATTATCACGACAGTCGGAGAGTCTATCTTAATCCTGAGATAAATGATGGACTTATGGTTACAAGTGTTATCATTTGAGCTATCAATGAGTACGATTATATAACATAGTCTATCCTCGATAGTTTGGTGGTATTCATTTGTTAATCGATAGAGGACTTCATTTATAGATATGGACATCGTGGCTCTATTTATTAAATATGAGTAGAATATCATCATATGGATGCTTTGTGGTTTTGGATATTAAATCTTAACGTTGAGTTTTCATTAGTGTATATTGAAAGATGACTTTTGGACAAGTCATAATATGTCCAAGTTCATAGTGTGGTCATATGAGTAAATATGGTAACTTGGAGAGCTATAGGCGGTTTATGAGCTCTTAGCGATTACTGATATTCTTCAAGAGGATTCACTATCTCCTATATGATTGTCTAGGGTATGAATGAGTATCGTTAACTTATTCCATCTTTATTTAAGAGTGCAATTTTAGTTCTTTAGTGGAATAAACTAAAATTAATAGATTGAATCTAAGTGAATCATTTGTTGATTGTGATCGGGTTATGTCTATTGGAGCTTAAATTTAGATAGGCTCGCCAAAATCCCCAATCCGCACGGACTTGCATGAATCACTTGATATATTCTACCGAACTATTTGTGGGTCCATTTAGAATTGTATTTAATATATTAAGAATATAATTTGCACAATATTTAATTAATGTGCTGTTTAATTATATTAATATATTAATGAAAGACATGTGGGCTTGTTTCTTTTAGTAAGAATGGGTCTAATTCACATGTGGGCTTTTTATTAAAATCCAAATGGATTAAATAAAATAAGAAAACAATATGTAGGCCCAAGTCTCTTGTCATGGGCGACAATGGGTAATAATTAGCCCATTATATTGTTTTGTTTTATTATTTAATTAAATGGAAATTAATTAATATGTTAATTAATTATTTAATTAAGAATCAAATCTTTTTCTGATTAGGAAATATGTTTCCTAGTTGTATACTACTATTAGTAGTATATTAAAATTAAAAGACTTTATTTGTTTAGTAAAATTAGGAAGTCTTTTATTTAGTCACAAATACACTAAAGAGTTGGATTAAGGTTTGAATTCTAAAGAAGTCTTTGTATCCTATTTAGAAAAGGACTTTGGTGATCACCTTGTTGGACAAGGTAAGAATTCAGAAACCCTAAATAAACTAGGATAAAATTTCAGCCACCCTAAATAATCTAGGGCAGAAAATTCGGTCACTATAAATATATAGTGAGAATTTTCGGTCAACCCTTGTTTTTTTTTCTTTGAAGAATTTATTTTCTTCGGCAAAAGAGAAAAAATAAAAATCCTACTCTATTACTAGTGAGAATTCGGCCAAGGTGGTTGGTGTGAGAAGAATTGTTGTAGCTTCGATAGTGTACTAGTGATCTTAACATCAAGAGATCTTGTACACACTTTCAAATTAGATTCACGCGAATTTCAATCTTACGATTGTGAATTCAAAAGTGACCGGAACATTCTTAGCAACCTTTTAGAGATTATAGTGACTAACAAAATCAGAAAAAGTGTTTGTTTGTTCGTTCTCAGGTTCACAATTCAAAGAAGGGAGACCACGCTCCTAGGTGATTCACGTTCGTGATCGGCTTTGGAAGATCTAGCGGATTACCATCGACGTTAGTCAATTGGATCACGCGACAAAGGTATTTCATCTTTTCGTATGTATGATTAATTAATTAAAGGGTTAATGTTCAATATGGAAAAATTTTAAAATCTGCTAAACTCTCTTTTAGTCTCGCTTCCGCTGTGTGCACGTATTTTTTCCCAACAATTTGTGAAAAGATTCAATAAGGTTATGAAGTTTGGGAAAAAGGGATTTGGTTTGAGAGGCCAAGACTTGAAGAAAAAGGGTCATTTCAAGAAGTTTGAACCAAGGCAAGAGAAGACCGAAAGGAAAGGGGTTCGTTGCTTTGTATGTGGCGGGATAGGTCACTTTGCTCCCGAATGTGCAAATCACAAGGAAAAGAAGAACGGAAAAGTGATGGCCGCCACTTGGAGTGGAAGTAGTGATGACTCCAATGAAGAAGATGATTCTTCGGATGATGAAGACATCATGGCTAACTTCCTATCTTTTGCCTCCTCCCACAAGAGCAAAAGTGGTAGTGAAAAAGAGGAAGAGAGTCAAAGGGAAAGTGACTCTAGTGAAGATGACTTGGATTCTAACTCCACAAATGGATATGTGGAGAAAGAGTTGTTAGTTGAATACCTTAAGGAGTTTAGAGGCTTAGAGATGAAAACCACTAAGAAGATCAAGATGTTGAGAGAAGAAAATCTTGAGCTTTCATCTCACAATGACCACTTAAGTGAAGAAGTGGAGAGACTTAAGAAGAGAGAAGATAAGCTAGGAGAGGAGTTAGCTTTATCTAAGAGGAATGAATAAGGTTTGAAGAGGGAGCTTGATGAAGCTAAAAGGTCACTTACTAGGATGGACTTTAGCACCAAAACGTTAGATCACATACTTGGTGTTGGAAAGAGTCCATGTGACAAGAGAGGTCTTGGGTTTGAAGATAGTCAAGAGATCTCCTCCTCTAAGAAAACCGTGTTTGTTAAGGGCTTGGGAAACATAGAAGCTTCACCGGTGCACACTCCTAGGAAGAACATAGATCTAGGACAATGTTCAAAAATTGCACAAGTGAAGTTGGCTCCAAGGAGGCAACCTCAAGCCAACATTCCTCATCAATTGGCTTAAAACGGGAAGAGGCCAATCATGCAAGTCCAACATTGGAAGCAAGATAGACCGGTTCAAGAAAGGAGATGGATTGAACCCACTCAACCATAAAGACAAGGGAAGGCTCCCTTAAATGCATAAGGCATTGGTATGATTTCTCATTTCATTCCAATTTGTCATTTTTGTGGTTTTAATGGTCACATTCGACCAAATTGCTTTCGATATATAAAAATGTGTAGAACTCGAAGCATGATTGAAAAGAGAAAGAATAGAGCCAAGATGCATGTTCCTAGGAATAATAATATTGATGTGCATGATACTATGACATCTAGAGCCCATATATCAAAGACCACTAGGAAGAAAAATGTTTTACCTATGTGGATTAGAAAGAATGAAAATGTTTGCCTTGTTGCATAAATTGCCTTAAAGGCAAATTCTTCTAATCTTTGGTATCTTGATAGTGGGTGCTCTAGGCACATGACAGGAAATAAGAGTTTCTTCGAGACTCTTGTTATAGAGGAAGGAGGATGTGTCACCTTTGGTGATGGATCCAAAAAGAGAGTCATAGGGAAAGAAACCATTTTCGTTACCGGCTTACCCTCCTTATCCAATGCTTTATTTGTTGATGGCTTGAAAGCCAATTTGATTAGCATTTCTCATTTAAGTGATGAAGGATATTCTGTCTTGTTTAGCAAAGATAATTGCTCTATCCTAAAGCCCGATGGACAAACCTTGTTAAAAGGTATGAGATCTAGAGACAATTGCTATTGTCTTGAAGCTAGAATAGTCTCAAACAATGTGTCCAAGGATGAGCAAATTGAGTTGTGGCATGAAAGACTTGGCCACATGAACTTTCGGGATTTACGAACCCTTGGAAAGTTTGAATGTGTGCATGGCCTCCCTAAGCTTGGGAAGAAAGCCAATGGTATTTGTGGACCTTGTCAACAAGGAAAACAAACTAAAAGCATGCACAAAAAGGGTAAGTATCTCTCCACCAAGGAGCCCCTAGAGCTTCTCCACATGGATCTTATGGGTCCTATGCAAACCAAGAGCTTGGGTGGAAAGAGATACATTTTTGTTTGTATAGATGATTTCTCTAGGTTCACATGGACATATTTTCTTAGAGAAAAATCCAAAACTTTTGATAAGTTTAAAATGCTTTGTACTAAACTTCAAAATGAAATGAATTCTAATATTAAAAGCATAAAATGGATTAGAAGTGATCATGGGAGGGAATTTGAGAATGCTTCTTTTGAAACCTATTGTGATAGTATAGGTATCTCCCATGAGTTTTCGGCTCCTAAGACACCTCAACAAAATGGAGTTGTTGAGAGGAAAAATAGGGTCCTTCAAGAGATGGCCCGTGTGATGTTGCTTAGCAACAATGTGCCTAGGAATCTATGGGCCGAAGCCGTCAACACGGCTTGCTATATAGAAAATAGAGTTTTCCTAAGGCCCGGAACTAGGAATACCTCCTATGAGTTATGGAAAGGTAAAAGGCCAAATGTTAGCTACTTCCACACATTTGGAAGCAAATGCTACATTTTAAATGACCGAGATCAACATGGCAAATTTGATGCCAAGAGTGATGAGGGTATCTTTATTGGCTATGCCTTAAATAGTGGAGCATATAGAGTTTTTAATTTGAAGACTCGAAGCGTTATGGAATCATCTAATGTTGTATTTGATGATGAAAGGCTCAAAACTATTGACCATGAGGAGGAGATTACTAGAGTTGATAACTCTCCCTTGGAGAAGGTTGTGGTGACTCCTAATGTTGAGACACCTAACCTAGATAAAGAGGTCACTCAATCTCTTGATAGAGTTCCCCTCTTAGACTCTAATGAACCCGCTACATGGGTTAGAAGACTCCATAACAAAGATGATGTTATTGGAGATGTGAATGAGGGCGTTAGAACTAGACGGCAACTAGCTAATCCTATTAGCTTCACATGCTACACCTCTTAAAGAGAACCCAAAAAGATTGATGAAGCTTTAAATGATGAGTTTTGGGTTCTTGCCATGCAAGAAGAGCTAAACCAATTCGAAAGGAATGAAGTTTGGACTCTAGTTCCTAGGCCTAAGACCACTAATGTGATAGGCACAAAATGGATATATAGGAACAAATCCGATGAGGATGGCAACATAGTGCGTAACAAGGCAAGACTTGTTGCACAAGGGTACTCTCAAATTGAGGGTATCGACTTTGAGGAGACATTTGCTCCCGTTGCCCGCTTAGAGTCCATTAGGCTTCTTTTGTCCATCTCTTGTGTGCACAAGTTCAAATTGCACCAAATGGATGTAAAGAGTGCCTTCCTTAATGGCTTCTTGCAAGAGGAAGTGTTTGTTGAGCAACCCAAGGGGTTTATGGATGCATACCACCCCAACCATGTTTATCGCCTCAAGAATGCTCTTTATGGGTTGAAACAAGCACTGAGGGCTTGGTATGTGCGCCTCACTCAATTCCTTGTCAACAGTGACTACACAAGAGGTAGTGTTGACAAGACACTATTCATCAAGAAAGACAATGATGAGCTTTTTATAGCTCAAATATATGTTGATGATATAGTGTTTGGCTCCACCAACAACACCAAGGTTCAATAATTTGTTGATGTTATGTCTCATGAATTTGAGATGAGTCTTGTTGGTGAGCTTAGTTACTTCCTAGGTTTGCAAATTAGGCAATTAAATGATGGGATCTTTATATCTCAAGCCAAATATGCCAAAAACCTTGTGAAGAAGTTTGGTCTCGAAAAAGCCAACCGTTGTGATACACCCATGAGTACCACTTTGAAACTTAGCAAGGATGCTAGTGGTAAAAGTGTGGAACAAACACTATATAGGGGCATGATAGGAAGCTTGCTTTAGTGTGGGTGTGTGTGCTAGGTACCAATCCGATCCCAAGGAGTCCCATCTCTCTTCCGTTAAGAGAATCATTCGCTATGTGAATGGGACTTCCAACTATGGGATTTGATACTCGTTTGACACTAATGCTAGTCTTGTAGGCTTTAGTGATGCGGATTGGGCGGGAAATTACGATGATAGAAAGAGCATATCAGGCGGTTGCTTCTTTCTAAGCAATAATTTGGTGTCTTGGTTTTGCAAGAAGAAAAACTCGATTTTCTTATCCACGGCGGAGATCAAGTACATAGCCTCAAGGAGTGGATGCACACAACTCCTATGGATGAAGCAAATGCTAGTAGACTACGGATTCAACCAAGGTACACTCACTCTCTTTTGTGATAACATGAGTGCTATTAATATTTCCAAGAATCCGGTACAACACTCTAAAACTAAGCATATTGACATCCGCCATCATTTCATTAGAGAACTAGTTGAGAATAAATGCATAGTACTTGAGCATGTAGGTACTAATGATCAACTAGCGGACTTGTTTACAAAACCTTTAGATGCTACTCGTTTTAAAACTCTTAGTAGGTTTATTGGGATATGTCTTGTGGAGTGATGAGTTTTAGTGATTGACCCCATATGGGGAACTCAAGCAAATAGAGCTTTTTGTATACTTGATGCATGCAAAATATTTGAAAGATCTTATGCTTCTTTATTAATTGCTAGAAGTAAGCTTGGTTGCACATATGTATATATGTTTTTATCTCAATAAGTGTGAACTATGCTAGCATTACAATCCATGTCATATTTATGTTCAAACATGCATTTTTGGACTAGGAAATTTACATAGGAAGTATGATTTGAATGACCTATAGTTATCTCCATGACATGATGATTCTTAATTGACATGCTAATGACATATAAAAAGCATGAAATTCAAATGACATGCTAAATTGAAAAAGCATGAATTGATGATTGCAAGTTCTTAAAATGCAAAACAATGTGTGAAAAGCAAATGAAACTTAAATGCTTATCAAAATGTCTCTCTTTCTTTATTTTTTGAACATGGCTACTATCATACGGGTTTCATACCCGGAAAAATCAAATAGGGTGCAAAGTCGCTCATGCCATGTTTCACTTATAAAGTTGGATATAGTTGCTATTAAAATTGAAATCAATCAAATCTCTATATCTTTGCTTCTCTCATGACAAATGGTAAAATTGGTTTGAATTCTATTGGAAACCATTGTCATTTGCTTTGCCAAATACCATTGTATTTTGGACTTGAATGCAACATGTCTTGTTTGCAAAGCATTTTTAATTCACACATTTTCAATAAAATAAATCACCTTGTTTTCTCTCCAATTAATTGAGTGCATAAAGTGGCTTATTTGATTATGCAAATATCTTGTATGCTTATTTCTCTCTTTGCTAAAGTGACCCAATTGGGGACTACTCCTTTGCCTATATCATGACAAAAAGGGGGAGTAGGATGTGTGGTAAGGGAGTTGCTTATTGAAGTAGCAATTGTGCATTTTGGGGATTTTATATTTGGGGGGGAGTAACCCAATGAGGGGGAGCATTGCATTCTTGCATTCATTTTCATTGCATGAAAATTTGCATAATGTTGTGCTCAAATTTCATAAATGCAAACGCTTGTTTATTGTCACTTGATCATCTCACATTCACTTGCTTTCGAAAGTGTATTTTTTTATTTTGAAGGGTTGATAATTCTACAAGAGATTGATGCCGTGAAGACTTTTTACTTTTTATACATCTCTTTGTAATGTAGATTATCATTGATATCCCGTAGCTTAATTTTTGTTGTGAGGATCAATGTGAGTGGTGGTTTTGTCACGAAATAGCCAAAGGGGGAGATTGTAAGGATTCTCATATTGATTGGCTTATTTCGTGGACAAACCACATGTTGGGGTTTGTTTTGTAAGGGTAGCTTAGGTGGTTAAAGATCAAGCTCGAAGGCCCCTTTCAAGACCTCAAGGTGACAAACACTCCAAAGGTATATCTCTAGTGCTTATTTTCCATTGAAAAGATTTAGTAGCACACACACACTTAGCATATTCTTGTATGTGTGCATTCTCTTCACATGTCACTTTCACACATGCACTTTTATGAAATGTATCTTATTATGTGTTTGTGTCTTGTAATTCGTTTTCCATAGATGTTCAGAAATGTCAGCGCTTGCACATAAGTGTGCTTGGTTTTGAGTGAATACCGCTCTTGGTGATTGCCTTGGCTTTCTCCTTGGTTTCACTACTTTTGGTGAATAAGCGGTCAGGCCGCCGAATGAAACCGCCGTTTTGGACCAAAGGTCTCTGGTCTGATTCTGCGGTTGTGATCGGCGGCCACGACTGTCGATCCAAAACCACCGATCATACCTAATGCATTTATTGTTCTCGGGTTTGGTTTTGCGGTTAATTCGGCTGTTTCGAAACCGCCGAATGAAACTGCCGTTTCTCCCTTGTTTCTCTCGGGATAAATTCGGCGGTCATAATCTGCTGCATGGCTACCGAATGAAACAACCGATCGTGCGGTTCAGGGGAAAACTTGCCTTTTCATGTGCCCTGTTCTTAATGCCTATAAATAGACCATCTTCTCTGTCTCTAAAATGAGTTCCTTGACTCTTAAGAACCCTAAACTTAAAAGAGAGACACTTGAGAGAAAATCCATCAAGAACTCACCTTTAAACACTCAAAACATTCATTTTGATTCATCAAGTTCATCTAGGATCATCCATGGTTAGTTTTGCATCATCACAACTTGCTTGGTAAGATTTTGACTAACTTCATCTAATTTTAGTTTCTTTCTTGTCAAGCCATCTCTTTATTTCCTTGTATGCTTTATGTTCACATGCTAGATACAAGATAGAGATTGTTTGTGATGAATATGATTGAGTGTTGTATTGTGATAGCTATCTAAGTTTTGCTTAATCTTGATTAGCTAAGCTTTATAATATGTCATTTAGCTTTTGATATCTAGGATTGATTTCATTGATATATCATCATCCTAGATAAGCATATAGGGTTGCCTTGCTCTTATTGCATTTTGAGTATTCATATATTCACATAGGCTTGTTATCTCTTCTTTGAAAGTAAGACTTGTGTAACTTCCAGGATTAGGTTGCGTAAACTACAAGCAATTGGACTAGGTTCACTCATACCGGGATTAGGTAGGTGTGTGATTACTTCCGGGATTAGATTGTAATCTTTCTCTCATTTAGTGGATTCGAGGTTCGAGTGTATCTCACTTAATAGCCCGTGGTTTTTCCCGTGAGGGTTTCCACGAAAAATATCAAGTGTCATTTAATATTTCCGCACCATATTACACTTGCTATATTTGTATTGACTATTAGGGGTATTTTCGTAATCTTGCCTATTAACGATAATTGGGTAAAATCGGATAAAATCTATTCACCCCCCCCCCCCTCCCCTCCCCTCCCCTCCCCTCTAGATTAATATTGAACACACCTTAATTTGTTTCATGCAAGTTGTAATGAGCAAGTTGTGCTTAATTAGAATGTATGCCTTAGTGTGACCATTGGGTGTTTGTTATCAATTCTTCCCATTTATTGACTCACTATTCAACTTTGGCCCCATTACAACAAAATGAAAGACCTATTTGATCTTTAGGGATGTCCACTTTGGAAATTTTGGTTGATGCATGTTCTTTCCGGTTCATGGCTTTCAATTCCTTTCATGAGATAAATTTTCAAAAATTGTGTTTTTAAATAATCATGTGCAATTATATTTGATATCCTGAACATGAACTCATATTGCATATGGATTGTGAGTGAAGCCTATGAATCTGTGTGAAAATGAGAGAATTCGGTGAGGATTAGATGTCGAGGCGAATTACATTCTTTTCTGAATGGCACTCTAGCTTTTGAAACTTTAGCATCTTGAATGTAGGATCATGTTGCGTGCAATGTTTACTTAGAGTGGTATGACTTTAATCTTCATTTAGCATCTCTTACATGCACATTTTTCCGAATGAGCACAACGTTGATTAAATCTTTTCACTTATGGTTTTGCAAGTCGAATATTGACTTTTGAGTCTTTTTCAAAGAGTTGGCGCTTTAATATTGATTGTGTGATATTTAGACATATGTCCATGTGTGCTTATGTTGTTTTGCTCGAGGACAAGCAAAAGATAGGTTTGGGGGTATTTGATCGAATCAAAATTGGTATGATTTTGGCCCTCACTTCCTTCTCTTTTTGTATGATTCTTGGGCAATATCCCATGATTTAATGGTATGAATTAAGTGTTTTTAGGTTTTTATAAAGTTCAGAGGCATTGGAGTAATATTGGTGGCAAAAGGGGCTAAAATTGTAAAAAGTTTGTGCAGATCATTCATCTTCAAAGAGGTATATCTCTCTCCTCATAACAAACCACATTTCCAATAACATATATTTAGAAAGCCCTGGAAGTCTACTTTCCAACGGTGTTTACGGATTGCAATTCCGAATCTTCTACAGAAATTTATGCCCATTTTAGTAACTGTTGCGTATTCCCTATCGCTAGGGCGACCCTAGGGCGACGCCATGGCGAACTCCACTTTCTAGAAGCAATGAATGGACGTTTTTCAAGCCATTTTTTAGGGGTATTCTTGTCCTTTCATGCCCATTTCATAACCTAGCTTTTCTAACATATAAATACACCATTTTATGCTAAGAATTGACAACATTTGACATCTCTTGAAAGCTAAGAAACCTCCTTTCTACCATTCCTCATCCCTCCATTTATCTTCTACCTAAAACTCAACATCTAGATTACTCCACCTAAATCATTCCTCTCTTTCCATCTTCTCCACCCATTTCCTTTGTCACTTTCCATATGACTCCACCTATTTAGACACATCATCAACACCCACTCTTTGCACAAGATTCAAGCAAGAGAGCTCAAGGAAGGATCAAGCTTACAAGAGACACCCAAGGGTGATTTCTCTCCATTTTACTTCATTTTCTTGTTTGTATTTATGTGTAATTAAAAACCCCATTTTAGGGGATGATTTGAGAGACTTTTTGGATATGAGTATTTATTAAAGCTTTGAATATTATGTTTGCATGATTTAAGTTTTATTTACTTTTTAATTAGATCTTGCACTTATGTGATTAAATGGGTATTGACACACTTGTTGATTACAATATGTTGTAGGATTTATTTGTGATAGAATTGACTGAGTTATTGACACGCTTAATCGATTATAGCACATAGTGAATAGGATAGGCTTTTGGAGGGGTGATCAACCTCGATTGCCTAGACCATTTGATTGTCACTAACCGATCCCGCCGTGACCCCCTTTCTTTAATCGGTTAGGCATTGGGGTGGGAAGTTGTTTAGGGTTCGTAGTGACGGTCTAAACAACACATTTGAATGAGATCCGTCCTTGATTGTGTAGATTGTGCATTAAAAAAGCCATGTATGAATTGCTCATTGTCCATTAGCTACTCTATCATTTCCCTAGAATTCCTATTAATTGTTTATTCCATATATTTTATATAGATTTGTTGAACATTTCATTTTATTAGTTTTATTAGGTTTATTTTACATGTATGTTTGATGGCTTGACAACCCATTCACTCATCCATTTATCTATGATTTATTTTATAGCATTTAGATTAGCTAATTAATTCAACTAATTACTCTAATTCCCTGTGGAACGAATCCTACTTACCACTTTACTAATTTTCTATCTAAGTGGTGAAAATCGGTTTTCAAAACGAACACATTTAAAATATCATTTTGTTGAGCACACAACGACGGCTCATCAGTAACTTTCTGAACCACATCTTCGCACAGTCGGTCAGGGTTGAAGGAAAGATCCTGCACATGGCTGACTGGGTCGCTATTTGGACCTCCATCTGGTGGACAAAGCTTTCCAGGTGGCTGACGGGGTCCTCTATCCCGGAGTACTTCTCAAAGGGCATTCTGAATTTGGGGGGTAATCCCGCCTCCCTGACTCTCTAGTAGAAAGGTGCATTCATCTCACCCAGAGGGTTCTTCCGAATTCCTTGGTGCTTTCCATTCTTCAATTCCTCCAACTCCTTTGCCATTTTGACCATCTGATCTTCCAGGCGTTGGGATTTCTTGTTTCCGGATCGGGCTACTGAGCCTTCTTTGTCCGAAGTTTTTGAATCAATGACCACTTCCTTCCGTTTAGCTTTCTGATGTCTCCCTCTAGGGCTCTTTCGTGATTTGGTGCTTCCTTCTAAATCGAGATGCGGATCTCTCTCCTTTGCCCTTAGTCTCGGTGGAGATTGGGCTCTCCTAGGAGGAATCTCAATTGCGGACTTTACTAGTCCGGGTCTCTTTCTAAAACATGCATATTCACAATAAAAGAAATAGATTCACGTATATATACATCAATTAATCAAGGGTACAACTTGACTTGGATACCAATTGTAGGGAAAATACACGTGGTGGAAACGAAAAATTGATTTGTATAGTTTAAAATTTTTCCTTTTTAAAGATGAACCTTAACCCTTGATTAATTAACACATAATAAAAGATATCATAACTTTTCACGTGACAATTGATGTTATGTCGATAGTAATCCGCAAGATCTTCTAATCCAATCACAAACGTGAATCACCTAAGAGTGTGGGCTCCCTTTCTTTGAATTGTATACCTGAGGATGGATAACAAAAAACTTTTTCTTTTGTTAGTCACAATAATCTTCCAAGAGAAAACGAAGAACGTTCGGTCGCTTTTGAATTCTCCATATTTTGATCAAAACTCACGTGAACCTAATTCAAAGTTGTGCACAAAGCCTTTTTTGATTTAAAAGCTACTAGTGTACAATCAAAATAAAATGCTTCTTCTCTCTTTTTCCTCTTGGCTGAAAATCACACACTAGTCTTTAGAGTTGGATTTATTTTTCTAAGCAAAATAAAATATTTTCTCAAGCTTGAAGAAGTGTGGCCGAATTCTACACCTTTTAATATATAGGTGGCCGAAATCCTTCTTAAAAATTATTTAGGGTTGGTCGAATTCTATGATAGAAAAACTAGGTGGTGATCGAAATCCTCAATCCAAGAGGACTCCTATCAATCTTTAGAATCCAAACCCTAATCCAACTCTTTAGTGTATTATCCTACTATGACAATATCAAAAGACTTCCTAATTTGACTAGATAAATAAATTCCTTTTATTTATCTACTTATCAAATAAAGTCTTTGATTCTTATTATACTACTAACAATAGTATAACACTAAGAAACCTATTTCCTAGTTAGAAAATGATTTTGACTTTTAATTAATTAATTAATTAATTAATTAACTAATTTCCATTTAATTAAATAATAAAATAAAACAATATATTAGGCCAATATATATCACCTTGCCGCCCATGTATAAAACCATGTGCATTATATTGTTTTTCCATTTTATTAAATCCATTGGACCTTAGTAAAAAGTCCACATGTGAACTAGGCCCATTCTTACTAAAAGAAACAAATCCACGTGCCTTTAATTAATACATTAATATAATTTAACAGCCCATTAAATAAATAATTTACAAATTATATTCTTAATGTATTAATTACAATTCTATATGGACCAATAAATTAGTCCGGTAGAATATATCAAGTGATCAATGTAAGTTCGTGTGGATGGGGGATCTTGGCAGACTATCTAAATTTAAGCTTCAATAGATATAACCCAATCACAATCAAGAAATGATTCACTTAGGTTTGATCTATTAATTTTAGTTCATTCCACTAAAAAACTATAATTGCAATCTTAAATAAATTCTTAGCATAAAATGGTGTATTTATATGTTAGAAAAGCTAGGGTATGAAATGGGCATGAAAAGACAAGAATACCCCAAAAAAATGGCTTGAAAAACATCCATTTTGCTACTTCTAGAAAGTGGTGTCGTCCTAGGTCACCCTAGGGTGGCCGTGGCGACAGGGAAAAAGCGCAGGAAAGAAGAATTCTAGGGCTTTCCGAATATATATAAATCAAAATGTGATTCAATATGAAGAGAGAGATATGCCTCTTTGAAGTTGGATGATCTGCACACATTTTTTACAATTTCAACCCCTTTCGCCACCAAATCTCATGTCTTGCCCAAAATGCACTAAATGCCTGTAATTGACTAGAAACGAGCCATTAGACACCAAAATACACTTGAAAACAAGCTAAAGGATACAGAATTGAGGGCCAAAATTATAACAATTTTGGTTCGATCAGATGGCCCGTGTGATGTTGCTTAGCAACAATGTCCCTACAAACCTATGGGTCGAAGCCGTCAATACAGCTTACTATATAAGAAATAGAGTTTTCCTAAGGCCTGAAACTAGAAATACCTTCTATGAGCTATGGAAAGGCTTCCACAGTGGTTATCACAATGGTATGCTCTATTCGTAAAATCGTTGTGCTACCGTTACTGAAAACCACAGCGGTCAAGAGAGTGGCCAAGACAGATATTTCACTGTTGTGGCTACCGCTGTGAAGGTCACAGCGGTACTGACAGTGGTCACCTAGGCCAAAGTATGCCAAGAGAAAAATCATGCAATCTTATGCTACTAAATGGCATGACAATAATCAAAGGCATGAAGAGTTAAGAACATTGATGCACAAACATAAAAGCACACAACATACAAGAAGTACAGATATGCATGAGTTGTGTGTGTGTGCAACTACGATCTTTTCAATGCGAATAAGCACAAGAGTTTTACCTTTGATATGCTTATCATCTTAAGGTCTTGAGAGGGCTTTTGAGTTTGATCATCAATGCCTAAGCTACCCTTACATTACAAACCCCAAATGTGGTTTGTCACCGAAATAAGCCAATAAAACTTGAAGAACTTACACATGGTGTAGGCATGAGAACCGGCAGTGGTACCCACGACGGTACCGACCGCAACAAAGAGAAAAATTCTCTTTTCAAAGCAACAAGTCACACCTAATCTATATGCATGTTGTGCCAACGTGAAGTGTGAAGAGAATGTACATAAAAAGCAATGAACACACATGCATACAAGAGAAGTGTGTGTGTGTGTGTGTGCAACTATTCTTTTCAAAGGGTTAAGTACAAGTGATATACCTTCTATGAGCTCTTGTGCTTGAGAGCTTGAATTTCAGTTAAGCTTGATCATGAACAATGAAGCCCTAAACTACCCTTACATATTAAACCCCAAAATGTGGTTTGTCAATGAAATAATCCAATCAAAAATGAGGAACTTACAACCCCCATAGCACTTGTTAACCGTAAATTCGCTCTGGGTGAGGATTTTCAATTAACACCCTCAAACTGCTACCTGGCAGGCTGCAGCGGGGTAGGTACCTCTAGGTACCATGGTTTGTACGAGTAAATGATTCTGGAGTGAGGTGCAGTAGGTAGGAGAAAAAATCATCCCGACTGTCGGGGCTTCAAGCACATGGAGAAGATGGCGCTTGGGGGTTCCCATGTCGGAGTAAGGGTTGTGATCCCTCTTTCTGGACCCCGATACCCCGCGTTTGGTACTCGATACCCCGCATCCTGTCCCTCGTACCCCGTATCCCGTATCCCGCATCCCATACTTTTTTCTAGATCTCCTTTATGACTCCCCGACCCGGATAGCAAGCAAGCAAGCAAGATATGGGATAGGAATTCTTCAGTGATAAACTTACATACATGTGTAATAAAAATAGATACGAGGGAGAGAATGACAAGTCTTTTTGGTAGAAGGTGGACTGGCCTAAGGGGAAAAAGCATCACGCATGATCATATGCTGAAAAACCCCTAGGTAGTATCCGGTGGAGAGAGATCATTTATATATTTATCAATAAGGCGTGCTCCGGGGAGCTTAAACAAGTAGGAGAATAATACAACATAAGTGCTCCAGAGAGCTTACAATAATATGTGGGCATCGGCCCTTTTCTCTAACCAGTAGAAAAGAAGAAGAAAAGAAGCCAAAAAGAAGATCAAAAGCAGCCAGAAGATCCAGCCGAAAAAAGTCCCCCTCACCGTTGCAAATCTTGTCATATATATAGGTCTTATTTCTTATTGTTCACTCCCATAAATTCAATCCAATGACCTAGCAATTTACGGGGCGTTTCCATGTTGATAGGCGAGAATATCGTGGGATTGATTCCCCAGAATCAAGTGATTCCTTTTTGAACTGAAAGAGTTGACTCCTCTTTAATATAGGACTCTTGAATGGCGAGAAACAAGGCAATTTCCTTGTTTACTTAAACTCTTGGTGTGGTCTAGCTCTTCCTTGGTATTTACGACCTCCTCTGTTGATGTCTTGTATGCTAGGTGGTCGGGAGGAGTTTGGAGGACTAGTCACAGGGTACGGGGTACTACGGGGTACCACGGGGTCCAGCGGGGTCCCGCGGGGTCCTGCGGGGTCCAGCGGGATCCGCGGGGTCCTGCGGGGTCCAGCGGGATCCGCGGGGTCCTGCGGGGTACTGCGGGATCTGCGGGGTCCAGCGGGATCTGCGGGGTCCAGCGGGGTCCTGCGGGATCCGCGGGGTACTACGGGATCTGTGGGGTCCAGCGGGATCTGCGGGGTCCAGCGGGGTCCTGCGGGATATGCGGGGTACTGCGGGATCTGCGGGGTCCAGCGGGGTCCCGCGTGGTCCTGCGGGTGCGGCATCCTTCTACTGGGCTATCTAGACCACGATAAAGTGTGTTGATCTTGGTTCCTTTCAGAGGTAGCTAGATGCTTCTCGCGGCATCCCTCTACTTGGCAAGGATGGAAAATTCTTCCTTGGACCCCTGCCAAAAAAGGCGGTTAACAGCACTTCTTCTGCAACACGTTCACAGAGTCAGAAGCCAAAGCAATATAATCCTCGATATGCCGGTCTCGAATGAATCTGAACTGTTGAGGAGAAATAATCCTTGCCACAACCCGAGCTAATATTTTAATAAGATTGGCCAATTGTGATAATAACTTATTGATATCTCTTAAGTTTTTCCATGCAATTTTTGTAGGTTGGTTGATATTTAGAATATAATAAGATTGATGGTAATTATTGATTACAGCTGGGCCAAGCCATAAACATTAGTTTAAACAAACCAACAACTGAGATCAATCTTTGTATTATGCCTTTAGAATTATATTAGAGAAACCAATTCACGTTTAAACTTTCCAACGAATAAATACATTTTTTATCGTGAAAATAACACAAAAAACAAAGTTGATTTGAATTATGTAAATGCAATGGGCCATGCGTGGTGTTGGAAAATATACTAGCATGTTGTTATTTTATTTTTAAAATGTTGATTGGTGTTAACCGTAAATTCGCTCTGGGTGAGGAATTTCAATTAACACCCTCAAACTGCTACCTGGCAGGCTGCAGCGGGGTAGGTACCTCTAGGTACCATGGTTTGTACGAGTAAAAATGTCTGGAGTAAGATGCATTAGGTAGGAGAAAAAGTCATCCCGCCCATCGGGCTTCAAACATATGGGAAAGATATGGCGCTTGGGGTTCCCATGTTGGAGAAAGGGCTGTGATCCCTCTTTATGAACCTTGTATCCCGTACTCAGTACTCGGTACCCCGTATCCCGTCCCTCATACCCCGTATCCCGAATCCCGCATCCCATACTCTTTTCTAGATCTCCATTGTGGTTCCCCGACCCGGATAGCAAGCAAGCAAGTAGGATATGGGATAGGAGCTCTTCAATGATAAACTTACATACATGTGTAATAAAATAGATACGAGGGAGAGAATGACAAGTCCTTTTGACAGAAGATGGACTGGCCTAGGGTGAAAAAAGCATCAAGCATGATCATATGCTGAAAAACCCCTAGGTAGTATCCGGTGGAGAGAGATCATTTATATATTTATCAATAAGGCGTGCTCCGTGGAGCTTACACAAGTATGAGAATCACTCAACATAAGTGCTCTGGAGTAGACCTGGCGCGGTTCCGGTTCTAACCGGAGGAACCGGCCGGAACCGGAACCGGAACCGGCCGGAACCGGAACCGGAAAAACCGAAAAAACCGGAACCGGAACCGGTTTTTCGGTTCCAGTTCCAATTTTTTCGGAACCGACCGGTTCGAACCGGATTCCGGATTCCGGTTCCGGTTCTGAACCGGCCGGTTCCAATTTTTTTTTTTTTTTTTTTTTTTTTTTTTTTTTTTTTAACATTACAAAATATTATTACATTTCATTTATAAAAAAATAAAATGTTAGAAAGGACATTGTAGAGTATTGAGCCATGGCCCATAACCCTTGTCCAAATAAATATGTTTTCCATTCCTTTCTCCTCATATTTATATAGGTTAGGCATCTCATTCACTTCTCTATTTTTCCAATGTGGGATGTGGGACCCACATCCCACATTGGAAAAATAGAGAAGTGAATGAGATGCCTAACCTATATAAATATGAGGAGAAAGGAATGGAAAACATATTTATTTGGACAAGGGTTATGGGCCATGGCTCAATACTCTACAATGTCCTTTCTAACATTTTATTTTTTTATAAATGAAATGTAATATTTTGTAATGTTAAAAAAAAAAAAAAAAAAAAAAAAAAAATTCCGGTTCGGAACCGGCGGAACCGGTGGAACCGAAACCGGAACCGGTCAAGACCGGTTCCGGTTCCGGTTCCACCCCTTCGAGGAACCGGAACCGCGCCAGGTCTACTCTGGAGAGCTTACAATAATAGATGGGCATATGCCCTTTTCTTTAATCAATAGAAAACTAAAGGAGAAGGAAGCCTTGTTTGTTAGGGAAGACACTGCCTGTCTTTTTTTTTGAAAAAGGAGAGACCTCTGTCGAATCTCATGTCATGTATATATAGGTCTTATTTCTTGTTGTTCACTCCCCTAAATTTAATCCAATGACCTAGCAATTTACGGGGCGTTCCACGTTGATAGGCGAGAAGATCGTGGGATTGATTCTCCAGAATCAAGTGATTCCTTTTTGAACTTAAAAAGTTGACTCCTCTTTAATATAGGACTCTTGAATGGCGGGAACAAGGCAATTTCCTTGTTTACATAAACTCTTGGTGTGGTCTAACTCTTCCTTGGTATTTACGACCTCCTCTATTGATGTCTTGTATGCTAGGTGGTCGGGAGGAGTTTGGAGGACTAGTCACAGGGTACGGGGTACTACGGGGTACCACGGGGTCCAGCGGGGTCCGCGGGGTACTGCGGGATCTGCGGGGTCCTGCGGGATCTGCGGGGTCCTGCGGTGGTCCTGCGGGGTCCAGCGGGATCTGTGGGGTCCAGCGGGATCTGTGGGGTCCAGCGGGGTCCTGTGGGATACTGCAGGATCTGCGGGGTCCAGCGGGGTCCTGCGGGATCCGCGGGGTATTGCGGGATCTGCGGGGTCCAGAGGGGTCCCGCGTGGTCCTGCGGGTGCGGCATCCTTCTACTGGGCTATCTAGACCACGATAAATAGATAGGTGTGTTGATCTTGGTTCCTTTCAGAGGTAGCTAGATGCTTCTCGCGGCATCCCTCTACTTGGCAAGGTTGGAAAATTCTTCCTTGGACCCCTGCCAAAAAAGGCGGTTAACACAAACCAACAACTGAGATCAATCTTTGTATTATGCCTTTAGAATTATATTAGAGAAACCAATTCACGTTTAAACTTTCCAACGAATAAATACATTTTTTATCGTGAAAATAACACAAAAAACAAAGTTGATTTGAATTATGTAAATGCAATGGGCCATGCGTGGTGTTGGAAAATATACTAGCATGTTGTTATTTTATTTTTAAAATGTTGATTGGTATTTAAAATTTAAAACTGTATTGACATATGAAATCGACAAATTTAGGCTTTTGGTGTGTACAAACGAATTATGGAGGACATTGATTTAGGGCTTCAAATATGTGAAGAATTTAGGGCTATCCAAAAATTGAAGGATTTAGGGCTTCTGGTTTAAAGTTTATGGATGAGGATGGAGAGATGGAGTACATAGATGGCTATCCAAGATGACACTAATCATTACTCATTAATGGTAAGGCTTCTAGCTAGAACTAGAAGGAGTGAAGAGATTTTGTTGTGCATGCATGCACTGGTGGCCTGCTGTTATTTATATTTTAATAATATTGGCCAATTGAGACACAAGCTTATTGACATCTCTTACGTTTTTCCATACAAATTTTGTAGGCTTGTTGATATTTAAATCTTATTAAGATTGATGATAATCATTGATTGCAATTGGGGACAAACCATGTACATTAGTTTAAACAAACAAATGGTTGAGATCAATCTCTATATTAAGCCAACAAAATTCTATTAATCAAACCAAATGACGTTTATACTTTTGAATAGATAAATAAACGTTTATCATAAAAATAACACAGAAAACAAAGCTAAATTGAATTATGTAAATATCACTCGTTATACATGGTGGAAAAGTTTTATTCAAAAACTATATAAGGACAATCCCACATCGAAAGAACAAAAGGGATTAAAATGCTTTATAACTAGTAAAGTCATACCCACCCAATGAACAATAGGCCTCTTAACTGGGTCTAGCTTATAAACCTATTGAAGTAACGATGGGCTTTAGGTCTCAGGATTCTTAGACTTGCCTTAATGACTAATCGTGCTAAATATGTTATATATTTCGGCCCTCATTTCCGTATCCTTTGTTTCGTTCTCTTGCGTTTTAGCGTCTCTTATGGGCTTTTTGTGCATAATTGCAGGCATTCGTACATTTTTGTTGTTAGAAGCATATTGAGGGACTTTCGGGCAAAAAGGAATCCAAAGGTGCAGAAATAAGGAAAAATGGGCATTAGAAGCTCCAAGAGTGCGGTTAGGTGCGAGCCCCAACCACACTTCACTCGTACTCTTCCTCAAACCCGGGACATGAAACCTGATGAGAAGATAAAGTGCGGGTCAGTGTGGGTCCCAGCCGAAATTTACCCACACTCATCCCCAAGCCCTGGACATGAAATTTGAAGGAAATGATAAAGTGCGGGTCAGTGCGGGTCATCCAACCGCACTTTACCCGCACTTTTGCCCAGACCCAGGGACCTGATATCTGAAAACTTGATAAAGTGCAGGTGAGTGCGGCACCCGCACTCCGTCGCGTGCCAGATTTCGTTTTAAAGCTTTTGTAACCTATTTTTGTGAGTAGTATAAATATAAAGTGATTAGAACAAATTTAGAGAGCTTTTACACTTAGATTTTCAGAGCTCTGTGATCTAGATCTAGGAATACATTCTACCTCTCTCATTCGCTTTTCTACTCAAATTCAAGGGAGCTAAGGGATTGAAGGGAACTTCAAGGAAGGAGATGATCTCCATGGGTTCTTTCTCCATCCTTTCTCTTGTCTTATTTGTTGAAATGAGTAGCTAAATCCCCACTATGGGGTTGATTGATTAGTTTGTTGGATTTTGGGCTTTTGTAAATAAACTCATTTCTATATTCATATCTATCTTGTATGAATTGTTTTCCTTTGATTTGCTTATCTTGGATACACCCTCTTGGCAAGTTTTCTTTGGAATCTATTTGAGTAGACAACTAGGTATACACCCTATTTGCTTGTTTATTGCTTTATTGAATGGAAGGGATTTCTAAAATTCCGGCTCAACAACTGCGTTCTTAATCTAACCTTGAACGGGTGACTTTCTCTATACACCCTAGGTCGGCACTTGTGAGAGGATTAGAAGCCTTCACTATACATTCTAGTTTGGCTACATTAGTGGTTTTACGAGAACTAACCTTCGAGTAGAATCCAGTTGAATAACCTCGAGTCTCATCTAATCTTAAATGGGTGGCCTTCCCTATACACCCTAGGTTGGCCACTTGTGAGATAATTAGAAGTCATCACTATACACTCTAGGATGGCTACGTTAGTAATAGGTTGAGCCCTTGATAGATAGACGAGCATTCATGGTTAGAATCCTAAATGAGCAACTAACACTATACACCCTAGGTTGGTTGCTTAGGAAGGATTAATTGATAGTAGGAGGTCTTCGCTATACACCCTAGGTTGACCTCTTGCTATAGATAAATAACCAACTCTATACACCCTAGGTTGGTTACATTTGTTATAATGTGCTTAATTACGAGTTTGTTGCATTTGCCCAATGTTCGCTTACGAGTTCGTTAACACCTTAGTTTTCATCTTATATATCTTTCACTCCATTTACATTTTATTTAGTTTGCATTCCTAGTTTAGTTTTATTTGTATGCTCATTCACATTTCACAACATCAACTATTTACTTTTCTTTTATTGCATTAATATTGCTAAGGTATCAACTAGTCTTCACTAGTCCCGATCCTTATGGACGACTCCCACTTATCGCCATACTTGTGTTTTTCAAACCATTTAGGGCTTTGTGAGGTTTTTATAAATATCTTTTGACAAGTGAATTTATACACATAAACGACCTTTGTCAATGACCTAGATCCATTTGAGGCCTAGGCTAATCTAACTTTAATAAGGTTTTTTAATGAGTGACGATATCTGCACCCCTTAAAAACCGTATGTACACCCCAAATCAGTATGTTTTTAAAAATCCAATAATACCCTTGAGTAAAATTACTAAGAGGACTAATTGTTTGTTAGTACACCCACCAATAATTATTAATTAGTTTCCTATTTTAATCCTTCGTATTTTTTTTTCTATTAATGATTTGATATTAACATATATCATGAAAACTCTTTGCATTTTAATAAACATAGATTCTCTTTTAAATATATTTTCAATCCCTTTTAAATAAATACAAATTTATTGCTAAGTATGGAAAATGAATCAAATAATGAGACAAATTTGGGTGTGAAAAAGTAAAGTTTTAAATTAATTTTTATTAGAAGAACAAAATCATTATGTATATAAACAGACTTTCAAATTAACTGTTACCGGAAAATCGTCACTGAGATGAAGTTCCAAATAACAACTTTAAGGGGACCAAGATCAAAGATTGATCTTGGTTGGAGGAGTATCACGTGGTTCGATACCGACTATGTCCTCAATAACACACGTACGATTTGGATCAAAATACGGTAAACAAAATAGAATCTTTATTGATTGTCACTTTGCATTACAAGTACATGAGTTGTGTTTTTCTAGGTTAACCGTAAAGTATGGACATTCAGTGAGCAATGGAGATGGTGGTGGTGAACTCGTACGTGTTGATAAGTAGAACTGAGCGTAGGGTTTCTGAAGATGATTTTCGAATCCCTTTCTGGTGAGTATCATGTTGTTTATATAGGTCCCGTTACTTGCCATGCACTCCTATAGTTTCGATCTAGGGTTTGGCCAATGTAGGACCTCCCTCCTCTTAAGAGATAATCTCAGAGCTTTTTATCGTCAGAATCAAGTCTTTCTTTCCTAGGAGGAGACAATCTCGTGGGAGCTTTCAGAATTAAGTCTTTCCTTCTTAGGAGGATTCTAGTAGAGTTTATTTGTTGAAATAGAACTCTCAATTGGTGGGAAGGAGTATACTTCTTCTATTTCGACTGAATGGTGGTGTTTCAAGAAGTCTTCATGGAGCTTTGATCCTGGCATAAGAGTTTTGCTCTTTGGTAATTTCTTCCTCTAGTACCTTCCTGCTTTAGCGAGCTGATTCTAGAAGGTGGTATGGGCTCTTAAGTATCCCGCTGCTACTTGAGGATCGAGGTATCAACCGAGACTGTAGCAGGGTATCTTGCTGATGAAGTGGAGTGATATCTGGATGGTACAGTAGCGGGATACTTGGTGGAACTCCATGTCGGGGTACTTGTTGGACTTGTGAATATCCCGGTTTGAGGCAATGCCTGTGAATTAGGAGGCTGCATGATGTACTATCAATCGGGGTGCTGGGTGCTGAATTAAGAATCGGGGTACTGGGTGCAACCTCGCATCGGGATACCGTGGGGTCCACGAAGGGCTAGAGAATGGCTGGGCTCGATCCTGTTGAAGGGGGTATGTACTCGGATCAATCGGGATCCCTCCCCTTCTAGATAAGTAGAAGTCCCTCCCTTTCTAGGGTAGGCAGATGATATTTGGATTCCCATGTCTTCCTTGTATTGAGGTGGAAAATTCTTCTTTTGTCCTCCGCCAATTGAATTTTTTTGTCCTCCGCCAATTTTGGTGTTTAACAGAAGTCCCCCCTGACTTGGACATTGATACCTTATTGGGGTCGGAGTCAGGATCTTGATTTTGCTTGAAGGATTTTCTGCCTTATCTGTCTACATATTTCCTTGTCTGACTAGTTTCCATTGTGAAAGGGGAAATCTTTTTAGGGCACGCTAGTACTAATTGCACAGTCTACGTGTCAGTCAATGATTGGAATCTACGTTTTCAAAAAGAGCCGTTTTGGTGCGATTAATGCAGAAAAGTCTCTAACACGTCCTCCAATCTCGTTGTTGGTAACCAATTCTGGTTTCCTGGTGTGTAACCACCTGCCCTCTTCTATAAATAGATCGGCTTTGTGGGTGCCTTCTCCACTACTTTCAAACTTTCAAAATCTTAGCAAAGAAAAAACAAACCCTAACTTCCTTGCTTTCCTTCTTTCTTACCAGCAATCCCTTAAGATTCTCTTACCCTCTTCTTCTTCTTTCTCAATGACATCTCCTTCAAAACTCCCCACCACTTCACAAGACAAACCCGTCTACCAAACTCACCTGGTGGTGGCTTCTACGCACCCGGACCCTGCTTCTCCACATTCTACTGACAGTCTCGATGCCTTATTCAGTATGGAAAAGGCCAACTCAGGGGAGGCTTCTCCAATATCGATGGGTAAAAAACGGGGTCGAGATGGTGATGGTTCCTCTGGCGACACCCTGCCGCCCCAGTGTCGTCGTTCTACACGAAACCCCCGAATCGGGTCGGGTTTCCACAATCAACTAGAGGACCTTGTTTTTATCAACGACGAGGTGGATGCTGCAAAGGTTGGTGTTGGCTAAGAAGGCGGCGATGGAGGCGTCTCTTTAGTCGAGGTCTAGACCGGCTCTTTCGCTTCCTTCCACGATGGAAGGATAGTGCCCGATTCTGTGTGTACCTTGGACACACTTTCTAAGCTGAGGGAGGAATACAAGATTCCAGACTACATCACTCTATCCCTCCCTCATCTGGGTTACGATGTGTACACCTCACCTTAGGATCGCCTGCTGATTCACAAGGCGGCCTTCGAATGTAGAGTTCGGCTACCGTTGCATCCTACTCTTTGCCAGGCTCTCGTGGCGTTATAGTTAGCCCCCCTCCAGATCTCGCCGGGCTTTTGGAAGCACTTGACGGGGTTCCTAGTGCTCTAGCGGGAGCAATGCGAGAGGGATAACATTGACAGGGAGCCAGGCTTGGACGAGCTTCGTTTCCTCTTCAACATAGCCAGTATGGTGCCCCGGGGTCAATTCTCCCTGAGGGCATCCAACGATATGAAGTTTGTCATCCTTGGGGCGAACGTGAAGTATGCCATACCCTGGAAGGAGGAGTGACTCGTGGTTGAAGGTGAATGGGGGCGTACAACCTTCATCGGGGGATATGAATACCCCGTTTCCACTCAGTTCACAACGAGGGACAAATGGGCAAAGGGGGTGCTTTCCCCTGATTCTCAGGATATCCTCGTGAGGATTATAAAGATGGGGTATACAAATATGAAGTATCCCACTCTGGACCCCTTTAAGGGAGACCAGTTGGAGCGATACCTGAAGATTTCTCTTGCACTTACTAGTAAGTAATTTCATCTACCTCTCTTGTTTACATGCTCGTACGTTTTCCTCCTCATTTTTCTAACTAAATTTTCTTTCTTTGTATAGTATCTGCTGCCCCAATGGTGGCGAGGTCCCCCTCCTCCTCTGGGATGGGGGATCTGACCCTGCCTGCTTCTACTTCTCCCGTTCCTTATCCTACTTCTACTGCCAGACTTTTACCGGGGTCCACACTAGCTAGAACTGATTCCACCCTTCCTCCTACTTCTGTGAAGTCTCCAGCTAGCATTGCTACACCCTTTCCTACTCCAGCAGGGTCATCGACCAAGGCCCCTACTCATCCTCCAACACGGCCGTCGATCAAGGCTATGCTGGCCCGAGTAGCTAAGGCTCGGGGTTCTGGAAGGCAAGCTTAAAAGAAGGACCGTAACACTGCCTGTCCTGATGCGAAGATTCCTCATACTTCTCCTCCTCCAGCAGCAATTTCCAAAAACCATGTTGAGCATACAAAGAAGGATGAAGCTGTCCCTACTTTTGCCCTACCTGCTGATGTCCCATCTGGATCGGGGTTGGGAGGTGCCACTCCTGATGAGGTCGTATCCCGATTTGCTGCCTCCTGCCCCAAAGGAAGCTTGTCAAACATGGCGAAGATTCCCACTGAAATCCTAATTGCCAAGGGAGCTTCCGTCTTAGCCGAGGTAGAGTTCCATCCTTTCTTTTGTGATTCTTTCTCTTTCTTCTGGCAGCTATTGACTCTTTTCTTCTTTTTGCAGGGTTTCAAATTTGCCCTGGCTGTGGAGAGGCAACTACTGACTCTAAGGGAAGCCTACATCGAACTCTAGGCCAACTTGGAGGATACCCAGCAGGAGCTGGCTCAGGCTTAGCAGAGTGTTGCTCCTTTGATTCTTGCTGCCAAGGAGTTTGAGGAAGGCAGATAAGCAGCCTTGGTGGATGCTAGACGTTACGAACGTTGCTTGGATACTGAAACCGTCAGGTCCTTGCACCGCTGAGAGGAGAGGGAGCGTTTGAAGGAAGAGAAGAGGTTGCTATTGGATGAAAACCAGCTCATGTGGGACACCATAAGAAGCCTGGAGGCATAAGAAGGTCCTACATTTGAAGATGGCTACTTTACTACCTGCTATGAGGTGGCCACAGCCATGCCCCCTCCCTTCGACCTTCAGGCAGCTTTGAACTGGGACTGGGATCAGATAATGGCAAAGGCTGCCCAGCTAGCAAATGGGGACCAGGAAGCAGAGGTTCCCTTACAGGACGCTGCTCATCTGGATCAAGAGGCTGGTACAACTGTGGGGGTCCAACTTGATGGTACGGAAGGGGCGGTTCAGGATCCTCCTACTTAAGAAGAACGAATGGTGGACCCCGTGCTTTCTTCAGAGGTGGTCCTGGTGGAGGAGGAGGATGATCCAGCTGAATCTGGGGTCCCAAAAGTTGAAGGGACCCAGAATGAATCTGCTGCTGTACAGGAAGGTGTTGTTGCATAGGAGGATGATCCGGCTAGATCTCAGGTTTCGATGATTGAGGGGGCCTAGACTGATGTCGAAGCTGATGGCACAAGGGTGGAAGCAGCCGAGGGAGAAGAGCAACTGGAGGGGAATAAGGAAGCTTGACTTGGCAACTTACTGTACCCCATTTCTTTTTATCATTATTTTTTCTGTATATATATTTTGTAGCCCCAAAAAGGGGGCTGGGCACCCCGTTTGATTAATATAATAGTTCCAGTTTGCTGATTCATACTGTGTCTCGCTTGCTCTTCTTACTTAGAAAAAATTTTAAAGCACACAAACTCGTGAGTAGTTGGATCCAGAATGAATGACTATGTCTTGACAAAGTAGATCAAGATGCTTGATTGCCAGATGTTGATTATCCTTGTATCTCGTAATCGTAGAAACCAGCGGGATCTGTTAAGTAATCATGTCTCCTTAATCGGGCTCTTATGAATACGTACCAACCTAAGGTTCTAAGGATCCTGTCAAGGTATCTCAATCCTTATAATAATCTGACTTGACAAATATCCTAGGCTCCTTTAACGCCAACCTTTTGGAGAAATACAGTAAGGAATCAGGTATCTGGCAAGGTATCCCGATCCTTCTGTAAGTCTGTCCTGGTAGGCAACTTAGGCCACTTTAGCAACAGGCTTCTTGGAGGAGGGTATTCCCCGACCAAGGCAGCAGGAGCGTCATAAGGCTATTTTCTGATCTTGAAATTGAGAAGTAAGGAATCAAGTACTCTGGCGAGGTATCCCGATCCTACTGTAAGTCTGTCCTAGTAGGCAACTTAGGCCACTTTAGCACCAGGCTTCTTGGAGGAGGGTATTCCCTGACCAAAACAGCAAGAGTGCCATAAGGCTATTTCCTGGTCTTGAAATGGAGAAGTAAGGAATCAGGTACCCTGGCGAGGTATCCTGATCCTACTGTAAGTCTGTTCTGGTAGGCAACTTAGGCCACTTTAGCACCAGGCTTCTTGGAGGAGGGTATTCCCCGATCAAGGCAGCAAGAGCGCCATAAGGCTATTTCCTGGTCTTGAAATGGAGAAGTAAGGAATCAGGTACCCTGGTGATCGAACCAAAATTGGTATGATTTTGGCCCTCATTTCTGTTTATTTATGCTTGATTCTTGGGCATTTTCCCCGTGTTTTAATGTTGTTTTTTTAAGTATTTTCAGGTATTTAAAAGTTGGAGGGCATTGTAGTAATTTGGAGAATTAGGGGCAAAAGTGTAAAATATGAAGAAGGATTAAAGATATCGTGATATTAGAATAATGCAAGGGATTGAATTACAATTTACCACACTAGACATCCATGCCACATCAGTTAATGAAACGCACCGTTTCATTTAGATGGGCAAATCAGGCGGCCCAAATCAGTGAGCCCAAACGATGCATTTCACCTGGCCCAAACGTGAAGACCAAGTGAAGCCTCCTCAGCTATGTGTGCCCCAGCTCTATTCTAAATGCACCCCATATTAGGCAAAGAAGTGACGTCTGCATGCACCCCAGCCCATCTCCTTATGCAGCCCAGCTTCTCTAAAGTAATCATACGGTGCAATTTATCGAAGTCAACAAGCCTGGCGTGGCCCAATGCAAGGCCCAATCTTTTACCCCATCAGATCTGTGCAGGCCAAACGCACCCCATCTGATTGTTGAATGCACCGTGCCTGTCAACTTCTTCTTCAACCTCTCGCCTGCAGCTATGGCCTCTAAACCCTAGCCTCTTTGCAGTCGCCATTTTTGATGATTCCCGAGCTACCGCCGGTCATTATCGGTGCCAAAATAACGGCAAGGACAGCGGGAGTCTGGTTGTAACCTTCCTAGCGTTCCAAAAGGGTCGGAATCCAATCGCCAAATCACGTCCTCCATTCCCTTTTGTCACCGTGAATCTCTCTTGGAAATGTCGTCATTTGTCATTTGATGTGGCCATGGCAACAGGGACTTGATTTTCCACACTTGATGAGGTCGCCATATTGTCTCTCCAAGGTCACCATTTAAGCAAACCGCGACAGCCTCTCTGTTCATCTCTGATTGGCTGGTTTTGTTAGGAGAATTACAGAAAGGCCCCCTTGAGGGGCCAAAATGGCAATTTGACAAGTATAGAGGTGTTTTGGTAATTTTACCATTCGTGACCTAATTCAAAAATAGTATAAATTCATCCCTCTTTTCAATTTGAAGACCAATCCTATTCTCTCCTACCTATCTCCTTTCCAACCTAGGATCACCATCAATCATCTCCCAAACTCCTCCATTTCTATACTTGAACTAATCTTTTCCATCCAAAAACTCACACCAAATCTTGATTACTTCCCTAGATCATTCCTTCTCTACCATTCTCTACATCACAAAACCTTTGTCACTCACCATTAGCCATCCACCTATCTAGACACATCCTCTTCTTCCATTCTTTGCACTAGGAGCATCTAAGGAGAACAAGGATAAAGCACTAAAGAAGGAGGCCCAAGGGTGATTTCCTTATCATTTACTTGTTTTCTATTTTATTGCTACTATGTGTAATTAAACCCCTAATCTAAGGGATTGATTTGATAAACATTTGATTGTGGGTATTTGCTTAAGCTTTGTAATGAATCTCTATATGTGTTCTATTTATTTATTCATTAGATTCTATTCATTATGTTATTGACTTATATATCCACTTGTTAATTACAATCTTGTTTGGAATAACATGTTATGCAATCATTCTTGGATTGACACCCTTGAGTGATTAAGAACCCAATAAATAAGATAGATTAGTGGAGGGTATATCAACCACACTAATCTAAACCTAAATTGGTGAACATGTAGAGATTGGTCCATCAAAGTGGCTTAAAAAGCGCTACCCATACCAACTTGCTAATCAATCAATTCCCTAGCATCTATATTAATTGTTTACATCCATTTTTCTTATCAAGATTGTGAGTCTTCTATTTTTCATATCACCATATTTTTAGTTAGGATTATTTTGTATGTATGTTTGATGGTTTGACAAACCATACACTCATTCATTCATTTATGATTTATTTTATTGCATATAGATTAGCTAATTAATTCAACATATTACTCTAATTTCCTATGGAACGAATCTTAAGCTTACCGTTTTACTAGTTTTCAAAACTTAAAGTATATTGCATAAGAATTCATCTATAAACATTCTTTTGATAATTTGCAATTTTGTAACAACACAAAAAGCGAGTCATCACCTAGCGAGGTATCCCGATCCTACTGTAAGCCTGTCCTGGTAGGCAACTTATACCACTTTAGCACCAGGCTTCTTGGAGGAAGGTATTCCCCAACCAAGGCAGCAGAAGTGCCATAAGGCTATTTCCTGGTCTCGAAATGGAGACTCAGTAATGGCAAAAATTTTGTAGATCGGACATCACGTTAGAGATATTGGAGAATTAAGTAGGAGACATTGCATAATGGACACAAGAGAATCATGTAGGAAAGGAAACTAATTTTATTGAATTCTCAAGCAGTACAATATGAATTCGGGATGTGTATACCAGCCAATACAAGTTGAATATCTAAGGGTAGAATTTCCTAAGGTGATCAGCGTTCAATGTATGATCCATTGGGTACCCTTCCATGTCCTCCGGTTTGTAAGCTCCACCCCGAAGCAATGCTTTAATTAAGTAAGGGCCTTTCCCAGTTAGGAGGTAGCAACCCGTCGAACCTCCTTCGTGTGTTCTGAGTTACTTTCCTGAGAACTAAATCTCTTTCTTTGAAATTCCGAATCCTTACCCTTTTATTGAAGTGTCGGGCTATCTTACTCTAGTACACTACCACTTTTTCGACAATCCTGCTTTGTTTTTCCTTGAGTAGATCTAGACTGGCTCTTAACTTAGCCTCATTATCTTCCGATTCATAATTTTGGACCCGGAAAGATATGAGCTTAAGCTCGATGGATAAGACCGCTTCAGTCTCGAATACTAGTGAGTAGGGGGTCTCTCCCGTTGCAGTCCGCCTGGTTGTTCTGTAAGCCCACAGTACATTGGGTAACTCTGCAACCCATAACCCTTTCTTTTGCTAGAGCTTTTTCTTCAGGAGCTTCTTAATGGTCCTGTTGATAGCTTCAACCAACCCATTGGTCTGAGGATGAGCCACTGATGCAAAACGGAGATCGATGTTCTGGCCTTCACAGAATTCCCTGAAGTTGGCATTGTGAAACTGCTTTCCCAGATCAGTTATGATGGCCATCAGGGTACCAAAGCGGCAGACAATGCTCTCCTTAACAAAGTTGGTGGTTTTTTCTTCAGTTATCCGGGTGAGGGCCTTAGCTTCTACCCATCGGGTAAAGTAATCTATTGCCACCACTGTATGTTTAGCCTGGCCGGGGTGCAGTAAGGAGTGGCCCGATCAGTTCTAGTCCCCAGATTGCAAGGGGGTAGGGCGTACAGATTGAGGAGAGTCTTTCTGGTGGGAGATGATGAAGGTTTGCTGTTCTCTGACAAGCCTCGCAGGATCGTGCAAACTGCTTTACATCCTAGTGTATAGTCGGCTAGAAGTAACCCATTTTAATTATCTGGTAAGCTAGTGTTTTGCCCGCTGCATGGTTACCACAGTCCCCTGAGTGTACCTCGTTGAGCACCCAGCGCGCATCATTGCGATGGAGACATCTAAGTAGAGAGAGAGAGATTTCCCCTTACAGTAGAGGTATCCATCTACCAGGCAGTACCGGGTAGCTATCCTCTTAAGCCGGCGGGCTTGATCCAGATCTGCAGGGAGAGTGTCACTTTGGAGATAGTTTGCTATTGAATCCATCCAACATGGGGGGGGCTGACTGGGAGGACTTCTACATCTTTAACCATGCTGGAATGGGGAGTCAATTGGAGGGGTACTCCACTTGGTAAAGCATGCCTTTCTCCTGTTGCAATCTTGGTTAGGACATCTGCGCGGTGGTTCTTCTCTCTAGGAACTTGTTCCATTCTTACTTTAGCCATATATGCTGCCATGTTGTCACCTTTTGCCTGGTACACTCCCGACACCTGGTTGACCACCAATTGGGAATCACTCTTGATCAAAAGGTAATCATCCCTCAAAGCCTCTGCCACTCCCATTCCTGCTAGCAAGGTTTCGTATTCCGCCTCGTTATTAGTGGTTTTGAATTCAAACCTGAAACAGTGACTGCATTCAGCTCCTTCGGGATCAATTACGACGATCCTGGCCTTGTATCCCGTTTGGTTTGAGGCCCCATCCGTGTAAAGAACCCAGATCTTAATGTCTTCGAGCCAATCCGGATTGGTTTGATCTAGATCCGGGTCTTATGACTTATCCGAACTTGAAATCGTGCTGAATTCTATTATGAAATATGCTAGGGCTTGGGCTTTGATCGTGGTTCTCGCCTTATATTTGATGTCAAACTGGGTGAGCTCTAATGCCCATAGAACCAACCTACCTGACACATTCGGCCTCTGGAGGAATTGTTTCAGGGGTTGGCCGGTGACTACCACAATGGTGTGGGCTTGAAAGTAAGGCCGGAGCTTTCTGGAAGCAGTCACCAACACATAGGCGAGCTTATCCAGGAGGGCATAATTTTTCTCAGACTTAGTGAAAGCTCGACTCATGTAATAAACTGGTCTTTGTACTTCGTCACTGCACTCCTTCACTAGGGCTCCGCTAGTAGCAACTTCTAAGACTGCTAAATAGAGTAGGAGCTCTTCCCCCGGGATAGGTTTCACCAACAGAGGCGGGCATGACAAATACTCCTTTAAAGCTTGGAAAGTTTGCTCGCTTTGCTTGTTCCACTTCATTTTCTTTCCCTGCTTGATTATATTGAAAAAGGGGAGGCACTTATCGGTGGAGCGGGATATGAACCAATTCAGCGCTGCTATCCGGCTAGTTAATCCTTGTGCCTGTTTGAGAGTTGTATGGGATTTGAGATCTAGGATAGCTTTGATCTTCTCGGGATTAGCTTCGATCCCCCTTTCATGCACCATGAATCCTAGGAATTTCCCTGCTGCTACCCCGAAGACACATTTGGCGGGGTTCAACCTCATCTGGTTCTATCTTATCACCTGAAAAGCTTGGTGTAAGTCCCCAGTGTGTTGTCCGGCTTCCTGTGACTTTGTGATCATATCATCTATGTACACCTCTATGGATTTTCCTATCTGCTCTTTGAACAATTTGTTCACCATACGCTGGTAGGTGGCACCTGCATTTTTGAGTCCGAAAGGCATTACCTTATAGTAGTAGAGGCCCTGTCCGGTGATAAAGCTAGTCTAGTCCTAATCAGAGGGGTGCATCGTGATTTGTTTGTACCTCGAGAAGGCGTCCATGAAGCTTAGGAGCTTGTTTCCTACGGTAGAGTCAATGAGCTAGTATATTTTAGGCAGAGGGAAGCTATCCTTTAGGCAAGCCCGATTGAGATCGGTGTAATCTACACACATTCGCCATTTCCCGTTAGACTTGGTCACCATGACCACATTGGCTATCCACTCGGGGTACCGAGATTCCCTGATAAAATCGGCTTTTAGGAGCTTGTCAACTTCTTCCTGGACTACGGTGTTCCGTTCGGTATTGAAATGTCTTCATTTCTATTTTATGGGTTTGAAGGTGGCGTCCACTGCCAACCTGTGAGAGGTCAAACTAAGGGAGATGACGGGCATCTCTTCATGGTTCCAAGCGAAGATGTCGCTGTATTCTCTACGGAGCTTTATCAGGTCCCTCTTGACTTTGGGATCTAATCCTCCTCCAATCTTCACCACTTTAGTTAGGTCTTCATCCCTGACAGGTATTTCTTCCAACTGATCCGCGGGAGACCTACTTGCCCAACCTTGCTCTTCCTCTTTCGGTTCTTCCACGATTATGTCTGGTACCTCTCCTTCTTCCAAGACATAGTGGTCCTGTTCTGGTGTTCCCTGACTTGGCTCACTGGTCATATATGCACACTGCTTTGCTAAGGTTGCGGGATTAGTAGATACCGCGTAACAATTGCGGGCTACCTGCTGATCCCCTCTAACTTCTCCTACTCTAGTTCCCACCGGGAATTTCAGAACGTTGTGGTAGATGGACAGTACCCCCCTAATCCTTGACAGGAAAGGCCTACCTAGAATTGCATTATAGGCAGACGAGGTATCTACCACGATGAACTCTGTCATTATGTTCTGTTGAAAAGGAGCTTCTCCGACTATCACTAGCAATATCTTTTACCCCATTGGCATTACAAAGTCCCTTGTGAATCCATACAAGAGCGAGGTGCAGCTGTTGTAGCTAGAGTTCTTTAAATTGAGTTGTTCATGGGCTCCCTTGAACAGGATATCTACGCTGTTTCCTGTATCAATCAGGACGCAGTGTACCAGGCAGTTGGCTATCTATACTGTGACTACCATGGGATCATCATGTGGTTGAACTGTGTTGTAGACATCTTCCTCCGTGAAAATAATTTTGGTAGAGTGGGATAGGTCTCGAGATCCACTACTGACTTTAAGTATCTCATGACCAGCATTGAACCTGGGAATCTTCCTTGCATGGTTCTTTCTTGAATTGTTGGAGGTTCCGGCTAGAGTAGGGCCTCCATTAATGGTGTGAATCACCTGGATCTGTTGCATCAAATCCTTCTCACCATCTCTCCTTCTCTCTGCTGCCTCCTACATCCCGCTCTGTACCTATTTCCCTTCCTTGATGCTGTCCCGCACCTGCTGTAGAAATTCAGTTAAAAGGCATCCCCTTACCAATCCTTTAATATGGTTGCGGAGGCTGTAGCACTCAGAAATGTTGTATCCTACGTCCTCGTGGAAATCACAGTACTTGTATTGATTCCTCATGTCAGCTGGAACTTTCATAGGACTCGGCTTTCTAAGCAGGCCTTTATCCCGAATGGCGAGGTAGATGGTTTCTCGCGAAACATTGAGAGGGGTGTAGTGATTATATCCATCTTCCTCTCTTGCTACCCTTGCCACCTCCTTCAGTGGGACCGCCCTGGGGGGTGAACTCCTAGCCGGATATCTTTCCTGGTACGAAAGAATAGGAGGCAGCCGGTAGGTAGACCGGTTTGGAGGCTAATTCTGGAACTTCTTAGCTGGTGCGGGCTTCGGAGCCTCCTTCTTATGACGTGGTGCTAATCGGGCTTCATCGTGTTCGATCTTAATCCGGAGCTGTTCTTCTATATCCACATGTTCCAAAGCCCGGTTGTAGGCTTCCTGGTACGTCTCTGGAGGATGCTTAGCAAAAGAACGAAATAGTCTACCAGGCCACAGGTTTCTCCGGAAGTTAGCTAAGGTTTCCTTCTCGTCGAATACTCCCATCAGGATGACTTCTTTATGGAATTTCTCCACATAAGATCTCAAAGTTTCACCCCGCTCTTGAACCACATATTGAAGCAAGATAGGGTCCTTGGGTCGAGGCTTGATCCCCTGAAACTGCGCACAAAAAGCTGTGGTAAGCTTAGAAAATGAATCAACACTACCTGGTGGTAACTTTTTGAACCACTTCTTAGCACCGTCGGTCAAGGTTGAAGGAAACATCCTGCATATGGCTAGTCGGGTCACGCTTTGGACCTCCATCTGGTGGACAAAGCTTTCCAAGTGGATTACAGGGTCTTCTGTCCCAGAGTACTTTTCAGATTGCATCCTGAATTTGGGAGGTAACCCCGCTTCCCTAACTCTCTTGGAAAAAAGTGCATTCATCTCACCAAAGGGGTTTTTCTGGATTCCTTGGTGCTTTCCCTTCGTCAATTCCTCCAACTCCTTGGCCATCTTGGCCATCTGATCCTCCAGGCACTAGGACTTCTTGGTTTCGGATCGGGGCTAATGAGCCTTCTTCGTCCGAAGTTTCTGAATCAATGACCACCTCCTTCCGCTTAGCTCTCTGATGTCTTTCCTTGGAGCTTTTTCCGGATCTGGCGCTTCATTCGGAATCAGGATGTGTATCCTTTTCCTTTGCCCTTGGTTTTGGTGGAGATTGGGCTATCCTAGGAGGAATCTCAATTGCGGACTTCACTAGTCTAGGTTTGAGGTCCATCTGTCGAACTGGGTGAGGTGGCCCCAGCCGGTCAAACACTGGTACCCGGGTACTTGGGTCAGCGTCTCGTGGGACCCCGGCTGCTTCAAAGGGGATTCCCTGAGCTATCATCCGGAGCCGAATTGCTTCTACGTATGCTGCAGCATGCTGTTCTAAGACATCCTAATTGACTTTTTGCCTGGCGAGGTCCTGAGGCAAAGGGCCTGCAGCTGGTGAAGGCACTGGTGGCGGATTCTCGTTCCTGGTGCCTTTACCCCGCCTCTGGGCTCTTTCAGTGGAAGCGAGGGACTAGGGGCCTGACGGATCTGGATGGCCCTGGGAGGATCAGAGTCTCATTCTGAAGATCTCTAAGAAGAACTAGGTTATCTTGAGACTGGTCGTGGGTTAAATTCCCACAGATGGCACTAAAAGTGTTACCGGAAAATCGTCACTAGGGTGAAGTTCCAAATAACAACTTTAAAGGGACCAAGATCAAAGATTGATCCTGGTCGGAGGGATATCACATGGTTCGATACCGACTGTGTCCTTAATAACACACGTACGATTTGGATCAAAATACGGTAAACAAAATAGAATCTTTATTGATCGTCACTTTGCATTACAAGTACATGAGTTGTGTTTTTCTAGGTTAACCGTAAAGTATGGAGATTCAGTGAGCAATGGAGATGGTGGTGGTGAACTCGTACGTGTTGATAAGTAGAACTGAGCATAGGGTTTCTAAAGATGATTTTCGGATCCTCTTCTGGTGAGTATCATGTTGTTTATATAGGTCCCGTTACTTGCCATGCACTCCTATAGTTTCAGTCTAGGGTTTGGCCAATGCAGGACCTCCCTCCTCTTAGGAGATAATCTCGAAGCTTTTTATCGTCAGAATCATCTTAGGAGGAGACAATCTCGTGGGAGCTTTTAGAATTAAGTCTTTCCTTCTTATGAGGATTCTAGCAGAGTTTACTTGTTGAAATAGAACTCTCAGTTGGCGGGAAGGAGTAAACTTCTTCATTTTCAACTGAACGACGACGTTTCAAGAAGTCTTCATGGAGCTTTGATCCTGGCATAAGAGTTTTGCTCTTTGGTAATTTCTTCCTCTAGTACCTTCCTGTTTTAGCGGGCTGATTCTAGAAGGTGGTATGGGCTCCTAAGTATCCCGCTACTACTTGAGGATCAAGGTATCAACCGAGACTATAGCGGGGTATCTTGCTGATGAAGTGGAGTGATATCTAGATGGTACAGTAGCGGGATACTTGGTGGAACTCCATGTCATGGTACTTGTTGGACTTGTGAATATCCCGGTTTGGGGCAATGCCTGTGAATTGGGAGGCTGCATGCTGTACTGTCAATCGGGGTGTTGGGTGTTGATCTGAGAATCGGGGTACTGGGTGCAACCTCGCATAGGGATACCGCGAGGTCCATGAAGGGCTTGGGAATGGCTGGGCTCGATCCCGTTAAAAGGGGTATGTACTCGGATCAGTCGGGATCCCTCCCCTTCTGGATCAGTCGGGGTCCCTCCCTTTCCGGGGTAGCCGGATGATGTTTGGATTCTCATGTCTTCCTTGTATCGAGGTGGAAAATTCTTCTTTGGTCCTCCGCCAATTTTGGTGGTTAACATTAATTATATTATCTATATATTTTTTTTTATTTCTTTCAAACACACTATAGACTTTTTATTTATTTATTATTTATCAATATTATATGTTCTTTCTTGTTAATATATATATAATTATATTTATATATATATATATTAGATGTTCTTCAATGTCATCGAACACCTTTTTTTTTTTGAAATATCATTTAACACATATCTACTTCAACATCAATTGGGATATAACACAAATATTGTATTCTTAGAGCACTATGAAATAAAAAGTGGTTCTCCAAAAAAAAAAAAAAAAAAAAAAAAATCTTAAAATGGATTTTTAACGAAAATGGAGTTTGATTTTGAAAGTAAGGAAGAGAAAGAATAGTAAGAGAATTAAAGGTAACAAAATATTTTGAAATTATAATAAAGTTGATTAAATAACATAATAATAGTCATAAGTGATGTGTACTTATAAAAATACAATAAGTATAGTTAAAGAAAGGGTATTTTTGGCATTAAGTGGTGTATATTTACAAATTAGTGATTTTTTTAAAAAAATTTGATGGGTGTGATTACGAAAAGGGTGTAGATACAGTTTTTGAGGGATGTCATTATCGCCACTCTTTCTTAATTATGTTTCAATTATTTTAAACCCAAGACAATCACAGTTTTTTATTTTAACAAAAACAAATGCATGTAGGGCATATAAATAGAAACAAGAGATTCTAACAACGGGAAGGCTCACTGGTCACAAACGGAGGCGGCTACATTATCCCTTTATTTCGAGCAATAAGAGATTCTAGAGCTTCCACCGATGAAGTTACATGGAGATCCACCGATGAATCTCCATGAGATCATCTGGATCGGTGGAGATCCAATTGGATCTCTACCATCCATCCATTGAGATGGACGGTGGAGATCGATCTCCACCTCATTTTTTTAAAATATTTTTAAAAAATTAATAAATCTCCTCCATCAATCTCTTTAGATGAACGGTGGAGATCAAGTTTTTAAAATTCATTTTTTTTTAAAAAAAAAAAATCATTATTATTTTTATGGAATGAATCTCCACCATCCATCTATGAAATGGATGATTGAGGTCCATCTTCTCTTAATTTTGATTTTTTGATTTATTTTTAATTTTTGATTTTATTAAAATAAGGGCAAATGTTAAAAATACGATATTACCCTTTGAAATATCAAAGTTAAAAATTGTAGATGTGACAATATGGGCCACGACACGATAATTGCGGGTTTGGGTTGGGTTTTATTGGGTCAGCACGTTAAACCTGATAAGTAAATGGGTTGTGTTTGGGTTGAACCTCTCCTAACTTGATATTGAAAGTAGGTCATACTTGATATGGAAAGATCGAAGCAAGATTTTTATGAGCTTTTACATGAATCCCTTGCCTGTTGAAATAGTAGTCTCATGCTAGCGGAGAATATTATACGGTAATCACATAATCCATATTTCACTAAAACATGTGTAAAGGGTTTACCAAGGAGATACCTAAATAAACTTGTTAATTACAATAGATCCATGATTGTAAGCTCTCAAGAGATCCTTATCAAAATTTATTGATCACTCGAAGGAAGATCGTGGAACACGGCACCACTCAAAAGGTATCTGAGGATGTTGAGACCTACACGGTAAGAACAAGCATTGCATGAGTGATTTGTGAAATTTTTAATAATCTCAATTTATCAAACATGAAAAGTTGGGGGAATTATGAACCCATCACTACAAAAATAGAGTTTTCAGCAAAATAATTTCCATGTTAAAAAGGGATTATAACAAAGTGGTTTGCTGATAATAAAAGAAAAATACAAAACACCATGAAAATTCGCTGGATTGCATTCATCTATAGTAAAATTTTCCCAACACTGTTTTGATATACAAATAAAGACATTTTCTTCAAATGTTTGACATATCTGTTCTGAAATGTCCCACCTCTATCTACCTATCTCTAGCAAATTGCTTTAGGGGAAGTGCTCTCCATCCGATATCTCGCCGGTAGAATCCTCCGGGCCAGTTAATTTCCTCTACTGCCTGATAAGCTCTATCTCGTGCCTCTGCAAGGTCTTTTCCAGTAGCAGTTACCCCAAGAACACGACCCCCAGTTGCAATGAAGTTCCCATCTGAGTCGAGAGCAGTTCCAGCGTGAAATATCTTAACTGATGGAGCGACTAGTTCTGATTCTTCAAGGTTTTGTATTACCGTGCCTTTCTCATAGGACCCAGGGTAACCCTTGCTTGCCATTACCACCGTCATGGCAGACCCTGGAGACCAGTTTAGTGTTACTCCTGTTAGCTCTCCTCTACAAGCTGCAAGCAGAACTTGTGCTAGATCGGACTCCAATCGGACCATCAATACCTGTGTATCATCAAGCCACATTGTTTTATTTATGCCTTAACAAAATTATAGATGATTCATAAAATTCAAATTCAAGCAACTCACAGCAATGATGATAATGGTCAGCATCCCTCATTGCATGAGATCCAAAATTATATAAACTAGATATCATTGCTATACACCTTTTGGTATACAGAACCAGTTGTACATAAACTTAGCATGTTGTCTCTCAATAATCAGCAGTTAAAAGCAGGTGCATATATGATCCTTCATATGATGTTTTCAGTCTTAATATATAATAAAGTGTACAGACCTACTAATATTGTTCATGTGTAGCCTTGAACATGAGTGCAAGATGATCACAGTCATCCACAGCTTAAAAGGAACCATCAAATTATTTATAAATTCATTCAAATCAATGATCTTGGGGTGTACAATAACATATAAAGCACCTCCCAGTGATATAACACCGATCTAAGTAAGACATGATTAAACACTTCGAGAGGAAAACCTTCTTGTCCTAAGCAAATGTCGTGATAATAAATTTCAATTTTCAATAAAATTAATTGAATTCCAAATCAGAATCAGCAACACAACAACATGGGTAACAGCATATGCATAAGACTCGATTCTAAAATCAACGGTAAATGCATTTAGTTCTTCACTACTAAGTCTGATATCATGTTATGCTGTTAACTAATGATTAAACACTTCGAGAGATAAACCTTCTTGTCCTAAACAAATGTGTTGATAATAAATTTCAATTTTCAATAAAATTAATTGAATTCCAAATCAAAATCAGCAACACACCAACATGGGTAACAGCATATGCATAAGACTCGATTCTAAAATCAACGGTGAATGCATTTAGTTCTTCACTACTAAGTCAGATATCATGTTATGGTGTTAACTAATGATTAAACACTTCGAGAAAAACCTTCCTGTCCAAAGCAAATGTCTTCATAATAAATTTCAATTTTGAATAAAATTATTTGAATTCCAAATCAGAATCAGCAACACACCAACATGGGTAACAGCATATGCATCAGACTCGATTCTAAAATCAACAGTGATTGCATTCAATTCTTCACTACTAAGTCAGATATCATGTTATGGTGTTAACTAATAATTAAACACTTTGAGAGAAAAACCTTCTTGTCCTAAGCAAATGTCTTGATGATAAATTTCAATTTTCAATAAAATTAATTGAATTCCAAATCAGAATCAGCAACACACCAACATGGGTAACATCATATGCATAAGACTCAATTCTAAAATCAATGGTGAATGCAATTAGTTCTTAACTACTAAGATATCATGTTATGGTGTTAACTAATGATAAAACATTTCGAGAGGAAAACCTTCTTGTACTAAGCAAATGTCTTGATAATAAATTTAAATTTTTAATAAAATTAAATGAAATCCAAATCAGAATCAGCAACACACCAACAAGGATAACAGCATATGCATAAGACAAGATTATAAAATCAATGATAAATGCATTTAGTTCTTCACTACTAAGTCAGATATCATGTTATGGAGTTAACTAATGATTAAACTTTTTGAGAGAAAAACCTTCTTGTCCTTAGCAAATGTCTTGAAAAAAAATTTCAATTTTCAATAAAATTAATTGAAATCCAAATCAGAATCAGGAACACAACAACATGGGTAACAACATATGCATAAGACTCGATTCTAAAATCAACGGGTGAATGCATTTAGTTCTTCACAACTAAGTCAGATATCATGTTATGGTGTTAACTAATGATTAAACACTTCGAAAGGAAAACCTTCTTGTCCTAAGCAAATATCTTAGATAATAAATTTCAATTTTGAATAAAATTAATTGAATTCCTAATCAGAATCAACAACACACCAACATGGGTAACAACATATGCATAAGAATCGATTCTAAAATCAACGGTGAATGCACTTAGTTCTTCACTACTAAGTCAGATATCATGTTATGGTATTAAATTATGACTAGACAATTCGAGAGAAAAATCTTCATGTCCTAAGCAAATGTTTTAATAATAAATTTCAATTTTGAATAAAATTAATTGAATTCCAAATCAGAATCAGCAACCCACCAACATGGGTAACAGCATATGCATAAGACTCGATTCTAAAATCAACGATGAATGCAATTAGTTCTTCACTACTAAGTCTAATATTATGTTATGCGGTTAACTAATGATTAAACACTTCGAGAGAAAAACCTTCTTGTCCTAAGCAAATGTCTAGATAATAAATTTCAATTATCAATAAAATTAATTGAATTCCAAATCAGAATCAGCAACACACCAGCATAGGTAACAGCATATGCATAAGACTCGATTCTAAATCAACGATGAATGCTATTAGTTCTTCACTACTAAGCCTGATATCATGTTATGCTGTTAACTAATGATTAATAACTTCGAGAGAAAAACCTTCTTGTCCTAAGCAAATGTCTAGATAATAAATTTCAATTATCAATAAAATTAATTGAATTCCAAATCAGAATCAGCAACACAACAACATGGGTAACAACATATGCATAAGACTCGATTCTAAAATCAACGGGTGAATGCATTTAGTTCTTCACAACTAAGTCAGATATCATGTTATGGTGTTAACTAATGATTAAACACTTCGAAAGGAAAACCTTCTTGTCCTAAGCAAATATCTTAGATAATAAATTTCAATTTTGAATAAAATTAATTGAATTCCTAATCAGAATCAACAACACACCAACATGGGTAACAACATATGCATAAGAATCGATTCTAAAATCAACGGTGAATGCACTTAGTTCTTCACTACTAAGTCAGATATCATGTTATGGTATTAAATTATGACTAGACAATTCGAGAGAAAAATCTTCATGTCCTAAGCAAATGTTTTAATAATAAATTTCAATTTTGAATAAAATTAATTGAATTCCAAATCAGAATCAGCAACCCACCAACATGGGTAACAGCATATGCATAAGACTCGATTCTAAAATCAACGATGAATGCAATTAGTTCTTCACTACTAAGTCTAATATTATGTTATGCGGTTAACTAATGATTAAACACTTCGAGAGAAAAACCTTCTTGTCCTAAGCAAATGTCTAGATAATAAATTTCAATTATCAATAAAATTAATTGAATTCCAAATCAGAATCAGCAACACACCAGCATAGGTAACAGCATATGCATAAGACTCGATTCTAAAATCAACGATGAATGCTATTAGTTCTTCACTACTAAGCCTGATATCATGTTATGCTGTTAACTAATGATTAATAACTTCGAGAGAAAAACCTTCTTGTCCTAAGCAAATGTCTAGATAATAAATTTCAATTATCAATAAAATTAATTGAATTCCAAATCAGAATCAGCAACACACCAACATGGGTAACAGCATATGCATAAGACTCAATACTAAAATCAACGGTGAATGCAATTAGTTCTTCTAAGTCAGATATCATGTTATGGTGTTAACTAATGATTAAAAACTTTGAGAGAAAAACCTTCTTGTCCTAAGCAAATGTCTTGATAATAAATTTCAATTTTGAATAAAATTAATTTAATTCCAAATCAGAATCAGCAACACACCAACATGGGTAACAGCAAATGCATAATCATCGATCCTAAAATCAATGGTGCATGCATTTTGTTCTTTACTACTAACTCAGATATCATGTTATGGTGTTAACTTATGACTAAACACTTCGAGAGAAAAATCTTCTTGTCCTAAGCAAATGTCTTCAAAATAAATTTCAATTTTCAGTAAAATTAATTGAAATCCAAATCAGAATCAGCAACACACCAACATGGGTAACAACATATGCATAAGACTCGATTCTAAAATCAATAGTGAATGCATTTAGTTCTTCTCTACTAAATCTGATATCATGTTATGGTGTTAACTAATGATTAAACATTTCAATTTTCAGTAAAATTAATTGAATTCCAAATCAGAATCAGCAACACACCAACATTGGTAACAGCATATGCATAAGACTCGATTCTAAAATCAACGGTGAATGCATTTAGTTTTTCACTACTAAGTCTCATATCATGTTATGGTGTTAACTTATGATTAAACACTTCGAGAGAAAAACCTCCTTGTCCTAAGCAAATGTCTTCATAATAAATTTCAATTTTCAATAAAATTAATTGAGTTCCAAATCAGAATCAACAACACACCAACATGGGTAACAAAATATGCATAAGACTCGATTCTAAAATCAACGGTGAATGCATTTAGTTCTTCACTACTAAGTCAGATATCATGTTATGGTGTTAACTAATGATTAAACACTTCGAGAGAAAAACCTTCTTGTCCTAAACAAATGCCTTGATAATAAATTTCAATTTTCAATAAAATTAATTGAATTCCAAATCAGAATCAGCAACACACCAACATGGGTAACAGCATATGCATAAGAATCCATTCTAAAATCAACGGTGAAAGCATTTAGTTCTTCACTACTAAGTCAGATATCATGTTATGGTGTTAACTAATGATTAAACACTTTGAGAGAAAAACCTTCTTGTCCTAAGCAAATGCCTTTATAATAAATTTCAATTTTCAGTAAAATTAATTGAATTCCAAATCAGAATCAGCAACACACAACATGGGTAACAGCATATACATAAGACTCAATTCTAAAATCAACGGTGAATGCATTTAGTTCTTCACTACTAAGTCAGATATCATGTTATGGTGTTAACTAATGATTAAACACTTCGAGAGAAAAACCTTCTTGTCTAAAGCAAATTCCTTCATAATAATTTTCAATTTTCAATAAAATTAATTGAATTCCAAATCAGAATCACCAACACACCAACATGGGTAACAGCATATGCATAAGACTCGATTCTAAAATCAACGGTGAATGCATTTAGTTCTTCACTACTAAGTTAGATATCATGTTATGGTGTTAACTAATGATTAAACACTTCGAGAGAAAAACCTTCTTGTCCTAAGCAAATGTCTTGATAATAAATTTCAATTTTCAATAAAATTAATTGAATTCCAAATCAGAATCAGCAACACAACAACATGGGTAACAGCATATGCATAAGACTTGATTCTAAATTCAACGGTGAATGCATTTAGTTCCGCACTACTAAGTTAGATATCATGTTTAACTAAACCTGAATCAGTATTTAAATTATAAGTCAGACTGATAAGACATATACTACTGATCTTTTGACCAACCTGACACTCTGGATCTCCAAACCGCACATTGTACTCAATTAGCTTAGGTAAGCCAGATTTCTTCTCAATCATGAGGCCAGCAAATAAGACACCGACAAACTTGCATCCTTCTGCCGACATTCCTTCCACCGTGGGAAGAATTATAGAATCCATGACTATAGACTGAAGTTCTTTCGTTAAGATTGGTGCCGGAGAGTATGCCCCCATCCCACCGGTGTTCGGTCCCGTATCGCCATCACCAACTCGTTTGTGATCTTGAGCAGATTCTAGAGGAATGGCATTCTCTCCATCAACAAGGGCGAAAAAGGATGCTTCTTCTCCTTCCAAAAATTCTTCAACAATGACACAACAACCTGCAGAACCAAAAACATTTTTAACAAGCATCGAATCAACAGCTTCATATGCCTCCTCCAGTGTCATAGCAACAATAACTCCTTTTCCAGAAGCTAATCCATCCGCTTTGATGACAATAGGTGCTCCTTGCTCTAGAATGTACTCCTTTGCAGCAGAGGGGTCTGTAAATGTTTTATACTGCATCAATAAATCAAAGTGTCACCAAAAAGAGTCATTGGTGACATAAAAGAGAGAGCATAGTGATTTGTGATCGTGAATTTGAATAATTAAGTTGGACCCCGTAAAAGGAGGAAAAAGAAAAGGGACTAGAACAACAATTTTTAATAGAAAAGATATGCTAGTTAAAAAAACAAAACCAAAAAATTATGGAACAGCTAACATAGAGATGAACAAATACTAATCAGTGCCACTTTCAGAAATTTGATCATGTGGATCAGTCATATAAAACGACACGAACTACAATTCAATAAAATAAAATTTAGGGTGGCTCTATTGCCACCCAAAAAATATCTTGTTACACCCATGTTTTAATGAAACTTTTTTATTTCTAAAAGACCCTTACATTTAATTACTTAAAAAATAAAAAATAAATAAAATAAATAAAAAAATAAAATTTTACTCTACATCAATAAGTTGAACACGCAATTTCTCATAAACCCTAATAATATATACAAAATCAAAACCAACACCAATAAGGAAATATAAATTTTCACATATAATCAAAGATTGGATGAACAAATAATTGATTTGATGGATTCTGAATACATACAGTTATGTTTACTTTAATTTTTCTCATTGCTTTGTTATTGAATAAAAATAGTTTTAACTTTGTACCAAAGTTGATGGTTCAAATCACCTTTAATTTAGTATGGTTTGCTTCATTTCATCCCAAAACTATTGTTTCAATTGTGTAGAAACTCTTGTTTGTTGGCAGGAACCAGATGTGTGGAAGAAATGAACAATGTGGCAGGAACATCAGTTCAACATGTTAATGAGAAAGAAGATTTCAGTAATTGGAAAGGAGAGCGTATATGTGATCCAATCGATATTGAAATGGCTGAGATATCTGCGGCCAAAGATAACAATTTTTCAAGTTTTCAAGGTGCATGATCTGCTTGTGCATTAACAAAATTTATTCGATCATATTCTTCCGGTTAGTGACTTGATAATTTCTATGTTAGTTTCTGTTTTACTCCAACTACAAGAGCGGTGCAAGATTCTAGAGCCATTTCTTCAACTTATGTAATGAGAAAAATGGATGCAATGGAAAAAAAAATGTTTAAATTTATCAATAATACTTGAAGGATAATTTTGGTATTTTAAAGGGGGTAAGGAGTAAAATTAATGATTTTAACTTTTTAATATGGGTGTAGGAAGTAAAATTGGTGTAACAAGTTTATTTTTTGGTTGGCTAAAATTTACTATCATTAGAACATAAGGAATTGTACAGCAGAATGTACCCACATTCTGGTAAAAACTATTAAAGAACTGAACAAAGAAGAAAGATTTAAAAGCTAAATTCCGACACCATAATCAAAAGCACAAACCTTAGCAGTAGGAATGTTGTATTTGTCACACAAACTCTTCATGAAGTTTTTAGAACCTTCCAAAGCAGCAGCTTCTGACGATGGACCAAAAGTGGGAATTCCAGCTTTTACAAGATTGTTTGCAAGACCTGAAACAAGAGGAGCCTCTGGTCCCACGACAACTAGTCCCACCCCCCATTGGCGACAGAAGGCAATCACAGCTGAGCTATCAAAAATGTCAAGATCCGAAATACATGTTGCATCCTCTGAGCTAGATATTCCTGCATTGCCAGGCGCACAAAACACAGCGTCGCAGGAGGGAGATCGCTTCAGAGCATGGCAAAGTGCATGTTCCCTTCCCCCACCTCCAACAACCAACACAACCACCCTCTCTTCTGCATCATTAGTAAACAACATACCAATGTTTCATTCATGAACAAACAAGTAACAAAATCATTAATTTGAGCAAAACATTTCACATTTCTTCTCTTTTCTTTATGGTTAATAAGAACCCTTTTTTTTTGAAGAAAAATTATTACTGAAATAACAGTAGACACAAATATCAAAAAAAATAAAAAATAATAATAATAATAATAATAATTCCAACCCACAACCAAACCAAGACCTCCAAATTAAAATTATATAAATTCAACTTCAAATATAAACAATGGTCCATTTAAAAATAATAATATTACAAAACCAAAGAACAAGAATTAAAACAAAAGAAAAAAAAAAAGAGTGAGAGAGAAAATCTCAGTAACTGTACCAGCGTCGTTGCGCGAATCAACAGAAACGGACGGCTCTGATTTCTGGACAAAACACTTAAACCCATTGAAGATTGACTGTGAGCGAGAAATTGAGTGGCGATTAGAGTCGATACTGAACTGGGGTTCCGCCAAAAAATATGGATTGTTTAGTGAAACAAAAGACTTTTGAAACTGAAAACAGTTGCTTTTGTCATTGTTGAGATTACTGTTGCGAAGTTTCAAAGAAAAAGAAGATGAAGTGAAAGTTGTTGCGCAGGCCATTCAAGTTTTGTAGGTGAAACGATCCTAAAAAACAAAGATTTGAAGAAAAAGTCAGTTTTGAAAATGAAATAAAAGAAGAATAGTAAAGAACAGCAGTCAGGACCAGGGACGGCAACGGGTCGGGTTCTTGCGGATTTTGATAAACCCAGACCCACCCACGAACCTGCAACGGTACGGGTTTAGGCTTCACACATACCCAACCGCGAACTTCTGTGATCAAGATAAAGAATTTTTGGCAAACAAATTCAGGAGAGGTCAAAGCGATTAAGATTTTCATTTTTTTTTTAGGCAAACAACATGTGATTGACACTACAAGAAATAGAATCTGGAGCCAGTCAAACTAATCAACCCACAGACTGAAACTGAGTAAACATCGTCAAGTCCAACTTTCGTAGCCAAACAGGAACAGAAAAACAACAAAAGAAACTGAAACTTCTGGCTCAACGCCCACTTAGCAGTCGCGTGAGCAACCGCATTACAATTACGAGGAATAAAATTATTAGAAAAATTACAAAATTTCTCTACCAATGAATAATATTGACTATGTTACTGCTGTTTTTTGAAAGAATGCGATTAAAAATGCAATTGAGAGACTCTCTGTTGTTTGAAAGAATGAATAACAGAATAGAAAAAAACCTAAAACAAAATCCATTGCAAAATATAGTAAATTGAAAAAAAAAAAAAAAAAAAAAAAAACTGACGGAAGAGAATGAAGAGTGGAGAGTCGATACCAACAAAGGCTAAAGATCGACGGACGACGACGATCGACGAAGAAGGAGTACGAGCACCGCAGTTGACTATGGGAAATTTGGGATGGAGCGAGAGCTCTGCGGTAGTACGGCCTGCCTCTACCCCAGACCAGACAAGTATTGTTAAGGTTTTTTAATTTTTTGTTGGGAATATTTCACTAGTATCCCTTCATTTCGGTCTATTTCAGTTATATGGAGCGTTTGCATTAAATTACACAAATATTCCCTACCAGTAGTTGACTTCTCTCTATACTAACGGTTGACCAGTCTTTTAGTGTAAAAAGACTAAAATGCCCTTAGTTAGCTATTTAACTCATTATATATATAACTAAATTGAGGATATGTTTGGGATTACTTTTATTTGAGAAATAATCACTTATCTTTCAAGTTTTGAGGAAATAGATGTTTGGTAAACTTCTCAAAAGTAGCTTGTTTAACAATTTGCTCCTCCAATAATCAGGTTTTGAGAGGTTAGTTGGGGGTAGCTTTTAGAAGCGGTTTATTGGAGAAGTTCGCTTTTTGCTTTTGCACAATCCATAAACCCTAACTATTTAAAGAAAAATTCGATAATGCTCCTCCATTAAGTAATTGTATTTTTCAAAAAACTATAATTCAGAATTATTATTTTTTGGAAAACTTAAATTCAAAAATACTAAAATTTCAAAATAAAAGAGAATATTATTTTTAATAAAAATAAATTGTTATCCAAAAAATCTTGGCGAACACTTTCCATGCAACAGTTAGTCGAGGGGTACGGGTGCCCTAGCGGGATCTTGAGGGTAAGGAGAGGAGACTATATGTTGAGGCTCTCATACTAGTCTCTGGTTGAAATTCCCTTAAGCAATAGTGTAGAATATACTTTGGGGGGGTGGGGGTGTGAATATGTATTGGCCCAAAATCTTCCAAATTCAAATTTTACGTAATAAAAGAATTAAAAACAAACTTAACAAGATATAGCAATTAAATTGATTTAACCAACACATGTGAAAATCAATATACAAGAGATGCAATTAATACAAAAATATAAAAGATAAATAAATAAAAAATGAAACTTGACATGATAGTTTTTACGTGGTAAAACCTCAAAGAGAAAACATCCACGGGTTGATACCACAACTATCGGCAAAGCAAATCCACTATGATGAAAAGGACTTACACACTCAAGGAAATCAACACAATGATATTGTTAGGTTTTTGGTTGTTGTTGGCATATATTCCATATCAAAACGTGTTTATCTTGTAATGTTTATGTGGTCTTATTGATGATGATACAAAGCTTCAAAGAAAGATTTGACTACGGTACATGCAAGATGATGGCTTGATAAGGGGAAGTAGCTTCATAGCTCATCAAAGGTATAATTGACCTCATTCCTCTTACAAGGCCTAGGCACACACACAAAAATCATTCATATGTGTCCCTGCATTGTTGTGCACCATTTATATAACACATTCACATGATTTTTTATGCTCATGCATTGAACTCAAATGCTCATACATTTTAGAGTTGCATGTTCTAGGACTATGTCTAGGAAATGGCATTCATATGTGAACTTGTGTTTGTATATTTGTGTTTCTTGTGTTTTAGACTTGAACATGGTCTTATTTGATTCCTTATTGAGTCCCGGTCATTTCGGTTACTCATATGTTAAGTTTCAAGTCCAAACGATGTAGCTACGCTACTTTTCGTTCTCATTCATTGAGTTGTGTTCGTCGTCGTTTTCCGAGATGAATTCTCAACCATTTGTCAAAGTTTCATAGTCTTCGTCGTGCGTTAGGGAGTCATGATTCATAATCCGAAAACGGATTTGAAATCGGAGTTCGGATGCCAGAATACGACTGAAGAATGCGAGAGGTGCGCGAGGAGGTTGCTCGGCCAAAAGCCAAGCAAGGGGTGGCCACGTGTGGCACACGCTGACCACACGTGGGCTGGCTGAAGTCCCTCTAAATTTTGGACAATTTTGCCCCTCCTTCAATTCCTTTTAAATCTCTCCATTTCCCTCCATTCTTTTCTAAGAAGAAAAATTGTGAAATCCCGTCTATGATTTTCTCCCAAATTTTCTCAACTTCCAAACACCATAACTTTCTCATACGGAGTCGGAATTGAGTGATTCAAGTTGGAGATTGTTCGTATTCAAGTCCTCTACCTTTTCCAAGTGGTCTTGCAGCTGTTTGATTGATTTTCTGAGAGACCCTCACAGAAAACCGAACCAGCTCGTGTAATTAAGGTAGAGTTCATAACTTTGTGATTTCATCTTTTTAAACCTTCAATTTGCTTGGGGTTTCTTCTTCTATATGTATATGTATGTTTAGTGAATGCTATTGAGAAAGGTAGCTTCATAATCAATCTAATTGAATAGTCTAATTAGAGACACATGTTGACTAGAATCTTTGATTCTTTGTTTTTAACATGATTGGGAGTGTATTGTGATTAGATTGATATCTAGGATTGTTTGAGACTTGATTGATCAAGTTTATGATTAATAATCCTTTATATGTGACTTTGATCCATGATTGATGAAATCTAGGATTAAAGTCTTTATATGTGTTTTTAGAGATATTCTAGGATTGATTTGTTTTTAACATATCTCCTATCTCTAAATCTTTGGCTAGAATACTTGTTGAATACATTTTGTGATTCTAGCATTTTTATGCATGTTTATAACATCTTGAACTTGTGCCTCATGTATATGAATTGTTCAAGTGTTATTTGTATGAATGAATCTAGTAGTTCTTATGTGTTAATTGTATTCACATGCTCTAGGTTTTCATTCATGTTTTTGCATCTAGTTTTCTATTGCTTGTGTTTTCACATCTCTAGATCTAGTTGTTCCATGGAATGTATTGATCACATGTTCTATGTTGTTTTGATTGATTGCATCACCTGCATTCACATGATCACACTAGGAAGTCCTTGTAAAAGGCATGAAGTCTTGGCTAGAGTTGGGATGACTCAGATAGCCAAGCAAGAAGTCTTGCCTAGAGTCTTGAGGACTTGGATAGGTAAGCAAGAAGTCTTGTCTAGAGTCGGGAGGACTTGGATAGACAAGCAAGAAGTCATGGCTAGAGTCGGGAGGACTTGGATAGTCATGCATGAGAGGCTTTCTAGAGGCACATGTGCCTTATATAGAGAGTTGGCTTATATATTGGTAGGCCCGGGTGTTTGGTTAGACATAGAGTCCGATAGAGCAGGGTACATGGGATGTGTATGCACTCTTGAGGAATTTCTAATCTTCTAACGATGTTGGTTTTGGTATGAGTTCCAATATGTGGTGGTTTACATCATTGAGGGATTTTGTATCTTCCAATAGGGATTGGGTAAACATAGACTGCACATGGGTTGGTGATCTAGGATTGGTCACTTTGTGGAATTTGTAATTTACTTTCCAAATATATATAAGTACCCAATGGTTGTAATTCAACCCGTGGATGTTTCCTCCTTGGAGGTTTTACCACGTTAAAAAATCACTTGTGTTAATTCTTTCTGTCTCTATCTTTTATATTTGTTTTTGTGTATGTTTTAATCTTGTAGTACAATCTTCACTTGTGATGTATTTGGAAACAAGATTTTGTAAAGTGTGATTTGCAAGCATATCCATTTTGATCATAATTGTAAATATAATTCTTTTATTCATTGATTTTTGTGTATAGGTATTCTTTGATTGATTCTTGTACATATTGGACACTATTGTAAATACAAGAATTATTTGTATTAAGTTTAATATAGTTTCTTCTCTAGCAAGTTGTAGTGTTCTTATATTGTAATACTTTAAGTACAACTTGTGGAATGTGCACTTCATTGAATATACTTGTATATGAGATACATGGTTTATTAATATATGTTGTGTAGATTAAGGGTGGTGAATTGAGCATACATGTGTTAATTGTTTTCTCATAACAATCTTGTTAAAGGTCAATTTGTATGCTCACCAAGGTTTTGTCACTAGTCACGAAAGAGTTTTTAAAACTAGTGTGTCAACCTATTCACCCCCCCCCCCCCCCCCCTCTAGGTTGTTTAATATAACCTTGTAGGCATTTTCAGATATTCACCCTAAGCTATTATCTCCTAATCTACCATCGGGCTAGTGAACTACTTAGCCTACTTCCTATCCAAGATGTGCCCTACAGCTCTAGGAAGCAACTTCCTATCGAAGACTCTCAAGTCTCTAGGAAGGTTTCGTGCTTAGCTATCCAGATCACAAAGGTCCTAGTCAAACTCCCTTAGCTCAATCATCCGGAGTACCACACTCCTAGCTAAGTCTTTTGCTTGACTATCCGGACCATATATCCTAGTCAAGACCACTTGCTCAAATCAAAGCTTAACTCACTTTGACAAGAGACTTCTGCAATGATCTAAGTGAAGTGCACATAAGCAATATGATGCAATCACAATCAAATAAAGCAAGATGATCAATCAAGCTATATGAACATGCTTAGAGATATTCTAGGATATGCTTTCAACAAACAATCATAAATGTATCTATAAATTAAAGTATGTGTATCACTAAGAACAAGATAAGAATATTCAATATTTCACTCAAAAATACTTTGTTCTTAGATCATGAAATTAAACCTAGAAATTAACATGAGGCACATCATACAAGATATTTCTAGAATCAATTTCAAGTTTAGTCAAGTATAGCAAAATATGTTCAAATGAGATCACAAGACTAAAACTAAATAATCAATCAATCATACAAACCTAAAGTGTGAACTAACATCATTCTCAACATATTTCATCAATCAAATAGGAAGAATAAAAGAGATGATCAAAAGAGAAAGTAAGAAGAAAATGTTTCACATACAAAATTGAGACTCGGACTAAAATCAGCATGCTGCGAAAGATCACTAACTCAAATGACACTGAAAATTCTTGGGGTTTGTAGCTCTCTTCAAGACCAACATTTTTGGCTTTTGAATCACTCAATTTCGAGTTGAAATGAGAGAGATATGATCAAAACAAGAAATCAAAAATCATGAAGAAATTTCTGCACTCTACCTTTTTCAATTTTTCTTCTTAGAATCAATGGGAGGGAATGGAGAGGATTAAAAAGGAAGAGAGAGGGAAAATGGGCAGCCAATCAAGACATGCCACCTAAGCACCATGTGTGGGGCACATGTGGCACACGTGGGCAGAGAGGCAGTCTGGCCATGTGCCACACGTGGCCTCCTTTGCTTGGCCTTTGGCCGAGCAAGCTCCTCTCGCGCACCTCTCTCGTTCTTCGGTCGTATCCGGACCTTCAAACTCCAATTTCGAATCTGTCTTCGAATTACTAATTGTGACTCCCTCACGCACAACGAAGACTACAAAACTTTGACAAAATATTGAGAATTCATCTTGGAAAACGACGATGAAGACAACTCAACTAATGAGAACGTAAAGTAGTGTAGCTAACTTGTTTGGACTCGAAACCTAATGAATGAGTAACCGAAATGATCGGGAATCAATAAGGAATCATATGAGATCATTTTCAAGTCCAAAATACAAGAAACACAAACAAATAAACATAATGTCACACAAGCATGTTATATCCAAGCGATAGTCATAAAACATGCAATTCTACAATGTTTGGTAACATGAGAATAATGAATGTGCATACTAAAATAAGTGTATATGTGTTATACCAAATGTTTGCACAATGGTGCAGGGACACACATGTATGAATTGTGTGTGTGTGTGTGTGCTTACGCCTTACAAGAGGAAGAAGTATCTTGATACCTTAGCATCCAAGTACGCGTTTTTCCTCTTAAAGATGATATTTGCATGAGAAGTTGTTTTTCTCCTTTGAAGCTTCTTTTCACCAAGAACCACCTAAGCAACTAACCATTACAAATAAAGAGTGTTTTGCAATAGAATCACGCCAATTGATTGGTCATTTATTGTATATGTTTTTGATCCCCATTCCTCCAATCAATTGCTTGTTTCTCGAGTCTTTTAGAGTTTTAATTTGTGTGTTTGAGCATTTTCAGGTTGTTGGATCCAAGTATTGTATTTGAAGTATTTCAGAGAAAAAATGGCAATTTGGCCAATTACCGCGGCCCAGGCAAATATACATCAAGCGGAACATATTGCGTCAAAGTCCAGAGGTGCTTTATCCAATTTACCTCCCCCTAGGCACTTACCTACCTTGCTATCCTACCAAGCGGTCTACTCCAGAAGTGATACGAACCTCGTCGATTGTAACAAGGATGATGCCTAGGATCGTTCTAACCTCTGGTTCGGATGGAGACCGTGACCCAACACCTATAGCGAGATGTGAACCTTGGTATAATGAAGATGCCACAATCAAGGATGGAATACTTGATTGATAAGTCAGGGAGGAACGCCACAGAGAAAATCTGATAAGTTCCAATCAGTTCTCAAAGAACAAAAGAGAAAATTCTCTCAACTTTTATTAAAAATTCAAAACTAACGAAAAAAACATGAGTTGGTTCCTTTTAAACTAAAACCCTAGAAGACAAGGTAGGCTACACGCCTAACTCAACAAGGAAACAAATATTTTGGCCATTAAGACCTTACAAAATGGGAAAGAAAATAAAACAAATTAAAACAAGCAACTATTGACTTATTTCCTAATTGGAAGGCTAATTTTGGAAGGAAATCAGCCTCTTAATTTCGGAAAACAAATCAACCCAATATTATTTAGAAACTAAAAAGGAAATCTGAAATTGAATGTCCTCCAGCTTGTGCTCCGCGCCTAAGCCTCTGCCACAAGCCCAAATATTCTCTTATTCGGCCCAATCAATGGCCTTAATGACGTTAATAAGCACTTGATCTTCATGTGGGCTCATCTTGGTCTTCAACACTTTAGAATCAGCCCAAGTGTCTTGAATCAGGCCATTAAGTGCCTCTTTGAATCTCTTAGCCCTTGCCCTTGTTATTGGCCCAACCGAAACATGCAATGGGTCCCTTGGCACTTTAGCTCCCTTATTCTCATCAAGAAGTGTCGCCTTATAATTTCCGTGGGGTAGGCAACTTACCTATCCAGCGGTAGCCCGTCAGTGCAGATGATCCATATTTTGGGCCCCATAACTTTCAGTTCCGATTGAACTGTGTGTCCTGCCACCTATGGATTTGAAGCCCCGGAAGTTTAGTTTCCAACCCAATTTACGGCTTGTCAATCCGAATTTTCTAGAAGAAGTTATACCCATTTTAGTGCCCGAAGGTCAGATCGGTCAGGTATTAAATCCGCGAATAGTTTCGGGATTTGTTTCACAAATTGTCGGAACGGGAAATATTACCTTCTTGGATATGTGTGAGAGTCTTGGAAAGCAATTAGACATCTAATCCTTATCCTCCTTCAATAAGTAATCAATTCCTTATCCTCCTTCAATAAGTAATCAATTTGGATGAATTAAGAAAGAAATAGAATCCCAAAAAGGTAGAGTTCTAAAGGGGAAGTGATTTTCTTGTTGTTTAAGGACTTGGCTTAGCATCTACACCTATTTAAGCCCCTTTGAACCCTAATTTCGGGAGAGCAATCTAAGGGAGGCCCTAAGCCACCAAAGGGGCCGTCCCCCTTCACCATCATCCATCTTTACACATCGGGGGTTTGCAAGACGAAGAAGACTAATCATTGAAGATTTGAAGAATTCATTGAAGGCCACAATGGGTTTTATCTTTTCTATCTCTTGTCTTTTTATTTCATCTATGTGTAACTAAATCCATACTAGGGATTCAATGTGAACCTCTATGAATACTCTTTGTTAGAATTGACTATATTTTCTTAATTTAAGTTTCGATTTATTCAATTTGTGATTTCTTCTTGTCTATGCATGGTTAGTGCTAGTCTTGAATCTAGGGTTTTATATGTTAAAGGTTGAGATACGCGTGGGTTTCACCATTCTCAACCAATATGCAATTGAATGAATGGAATTTATCGTAGCAGGATATCGCACGTTATTTTCGGTTCTCTTGTTCTTGTGCTTAATGGATTCTCAATTACAGTTTACACGTAGGTTTTGTTCTAGACTGTGATTGAGAATACTTGATTTTGTGCTTTGTGGGTTTTAGGTTATAGTTTACACGCAGGTTTTGTTCTAGACTTAACTGAGAATGCTTGGTGTATGGTTGATGTATTTTCTGCTATAGTTTACACGCAGGTTTTGTTCTAGACTGCAATAGAGAATACTTAATTTATTCCAGGACCACATAGCATTAATTATACATAATTAAAAGAACGAACCCTTAACTTGATTAACATTCTTTGTAAAAGTCAATTCGAAGCATTGAGTAAACGTAGTTGGGGAGCATTGATGACCTAGTTCTCTCACCTCTTGATCACATTCACATATTCTTGTTAACTGCTTTCTTAGTTTAATATAGTTTTAATATCAAATCAATCAATCAATCAATCTCAAATCTCTTGGTTACTGTTAATTGCTTAGCTTTAATTAGAATTAGTTTTAGTCGGTAAATCACTTTTCCTCATGGGAAAGATCCCTACTTGTCGCTATACTTATCTCACGATTCGTGCACTTGCGAGTTAGGTTTTTATAACACGATTTCACACATCACCAATAAAGATCTAGGATCTTACAATCTCCTTATTTGGCTATTCCATAGCAAAACCTCTTCCTCACCATACAATATTCACTATAATAAACTCATAGTTGATTGCATTCTCTCATCCTCACATTACGAAGAGATCCCTATACTAAAAGATCTTCAAGTCTTCATGAGTCTTCAAGAATCCTTTTTGATCATCAAGGTACCTATGAGCAAAATAGCAAACCAAACAAAAGGTCTTCTCCAAAGGAGAATGGTAGATATTATTCCTTTATCTCAAACAAAAATGCATTATTTCAAGTATGAATATTTTCACATTAAAGCTCTCCCTAAGATCCTTAACCCAATTAGGCAAGAATTCTTCCCACCCCCCGCCCCCCCCCCCCCCCCCCCCCCCCCCCAAGTCAAGAATTCTCCCCCTTAAGATAAAGTCTCAATTAAGCACAAAAAGGACATTACTCACACATTGTGAGGTATAAATTTTTCTCCCCCATATTATCAAACATGGTGAGGTATACATTTTCTCCCTCTTTTTGTCAAGGAATAGACAAATGACATAAGAGATAAAGAACAAGATATTAAGCAAACAAATCGTATATAAAGAGAAGTTGAATAAACTAAGCTCCCCATTAACAAATGATCCACATTATGATCACCAAGTAGATTTGTTCAGAAGGGATTCATACATTCACACATTCAAGCAATAAGAGAAAATATGTCATCACTTTTCAAAGTTCAAGAGACAATCATAGATTTTCATTAATCACTCAAAAATATTCTTACATTGCTAATGAATCAAGCACATAAGCAAAATGTGTGTGTGTGAATGCTTTTCACATATATACAATGAGTAATTGTGATATCAACATGCAAACTCTATCCACACCTATCTAACTAAAGCGCTTCCAAAAATAGGTCAAACCGATATTCATCCGGGTTTTTGCTTTAAAAATAGAATAGATATCAACATGTGAGCATGTGTGTGTATGTGGTTGTTTACCCATTTCTATTTGTCAACCAGAGCTTTTCACAATTCTCAACTATACACCATTAAGCCTATTATTTTTCATTTCTTTTAGGCTTACAATCAAAGATTTTTTTTTTTTTTTTTTAATGATTCTTTTTAAGGCTTCTTTGATTTTTCTAACATAAACATATATACCTCATGGCAACTTTCACTTATCACAATGGCGTAGCCTAGTGGTGTCAAAATGTGCCGGGCTTAGAGGGCCCGGCACGGTCGGCCCACCCAGACTAGTGGGCCGTTCCTGGCACGGCCTGCTTGTATAGCAGGTCAGGCCAGGCACTGCCCCCAGACTGGCCCGACCTGGCCTGGCCCGGGCTAGGTTCGGTTTTACGACCTGCAGGGCCGACCCAGACCGGGCTAACAGGCCGGCGGGCTTGGCCCACCTGGCCGAACGTTTAATTTTTTATTTTATTTTTTTTACCATTGGGGCCGCAGTATTTTATTATTATTTTTTTAAAAAAAATTTGACCTTTGCTGATGTTAACTGACGTCAGCAAACGGTCACATTTTTAAAACACCTTAAAATTTTCATTTTGCCCCCTCATCTTTTCTATTTTATATTTTTACCCACATTTCAAATTTTTCTATAAATACCCCCACCCATTCCTATTTCCCTAAACACTTTCTCTCAATCTCTCATTCTCTCATTCTCTCCATTCTCCAACTCTCCATTATTCTGTCTAATCTCTATTCTCTAATAATTTCATTCTTACTCTCTCTCTCTCTCTCTCTCTAGTCTCTACTCTCACTCTCTATCTATTCTCTACACTAATAATCTACCATTCTAAATTTATAATACCATATTACTAATATTATTCTCTAATCACTCCACCAAAGCTTAAAGGTACGTTTTTCCTTTAAATGTTATTAATTAATTTTATTCTTTAGTTTTTAAATTTTATATTTATACTTAATATATTTATGCTTAGTTATTAATTTTGATATTTATTCTTATTTTTTTTTATGTATATTTAATATTAATGGGTTTTTTTTATGGTTAGTAACTTAGTATATTTATGAGTTAATATTTGTATGCTTTGTTATAAATTTTAATATTAAATCTTAGAATCTTTGATTTAAGTATATTTATCATTTTATGAATTTATGTCTGGTAATTAATTTTAATATTTGTATATTTTAATTATTTGTTTAGTTAGTAAATTGATGATTTTATGTTTAATAATTGATTTTAATGTTTATGCCTTTATGGTTAGTAAATTGATGATTTTATGTTTATTAATTAATTTGAATATTTTTATGCTTAATAATTTAGTATATTTATGATTAAATGCTTAGCAATTAATTTGAATATTTTTATGCTTAGTAATTTAGTATATTTATGATTAAATGCTTAGTAATTAATTTTAACATTTTTATGCTTAGTATATTTATGATTAAATGCTTAGAAATTAATTTTAATATTTGTATACTTATTATATTTATGATTTTATGCTTAGTAATTAATTTTAATGTTTATGGTTAGTAAATTGATGATTTTAATATTTATGTTTAAATGCTTAGTAATTAATTTTAATATTTTTAAGCTTAGTAATTTAGTATATTTATGATTAAATGCTTAGTAATTAATTTTAACATTTTTATGCTTAGTATATTTATGATTAAATGCTTAGAAATTAATTTTAATATTTGTATGCTTATTATATTTATGATTTTATGCTTAGTAATTAATTTTAATGTTTATGGTTAGTAAATTGATGATTTTAATATTTATGTTTAAATGCTTAGTAATTAATTTTAATATTTTTAAGCTTAGTAATTTAGTATATTTATGATTAAATGCTTAGTAATTAATTTTAACATTTTTATGATTAGTATATTTATGATTAAATGCTTAGTAATTAATTTTAATATTTGTATGCTTATTATATTTATGATTTCATGCTTAGTAATTAATTTTAATGTTTATGGTTAGTTTTTTTAATAAAATTGGACTGATCTAAGGGGAAAAAGCATCACAAGCGATCATATGCTGAAAAACCCCTAGACAGTATCCGTATATAAAAGAGATAAAAGAAAGTAAAAAGTGACAAAAAGCAACAAAGCACAAAGAGCCAGGGAAAACAACCCCAAACAAAAAGAGGCACGTAGGCCACACCAAAAAGAAAAAGAAAACATCAAGAAAAACGAAAAGACTCGCGGCCTATGCAGTCATTGCCAACTAAAGAAGAACAGAATGGCGGGGCAGAGAACCACCAAGAATCTGTCTGAAGCTCCAAAGCATGCTTAGAAAGCGTATCTGCAACTTGATTACCCTCCCTAAAAATATGTGAAACCTGAAAATCCATATGTGAGATTTGGAAGATGCAGCGTTGCCACGCCTGACGAACCCTCCAAGGAACCAACTCAGAACGAGAAGAGAGAAGCTGAACCACATAAGAAGAATCGCTCTCAAGCCAGATTCGATGCCACCCATACTTCCAAGCAAAATTAATGGCCAATGAGGCCGCCAGAAGCTCAGCCTCAAAAGCGAAAACCTGACCAAGAGGAATAGCAAAGCAACCCTTATTAATGTTTATGGTTAGTAAATTGATGATTTTAATATTTATGTTTAAATGCTTAGTAATTAATTTTAATATTTTTATGCTTATTAATTTAGTATATTTATGATTAAATGCTTAGTTTTTAATGACTAATGAGTTAATATTTGTATTGTAGGAAATGGAATATCATCCTCAATTTTTGGACGGTCTTAATATGGAGGACGATTATTATGACCTTTTCAGGTCGGCGGCTACGGCAGCGGGACCTTCTATTTCTAGCGCAACACCGACATCACGTGTCCCCAAACCTAAAAAGCTCACATCAAGCGTATGGCAGTGTTTTGAGATAGTACAGAAGACCATGTCAAACAGTAAAGTCATGGACAACGCTCAGTGTAGGTTTTGTCCTAAGCACTATGTCACTTTTTTTGGGGGGGGGGGGGGGGGGGGGTGGGGTGAGGTGGGGGGACTGGTCATTTACGAAGGCATATAGACAAATGCATGCCTGCACACGGATAGATAAACACTACAACCCAGACACAATTACAACAGCACCTAGACAAGTCCGTTTCAACATGGTGTTATGACCCTGTGGTTGCTAGAGAGTGCATGGCATGTTACATTGCATGGATTGATCAACCGATTAATTTCGGTGATAATGTTTTTTACGAAGAATTTATTCAAACTGCATACAACCCCCAATTTCAAGCTGTTTCTAAAAACACTACTAGGAACGATTTGATAAAATGTTTTCAAACCCAACAAGATAAGTTGAAGGCTAAATTACAGTAGCTAACTGTCTCTATTGCATTAACTTCCGATATTTGGAACGCATGTTCCAAACAGGACTATTTAACTGTCACGGGACATTATTTAGACTTTGATTGGAATTGACAAAAAAAAAGTTCTTGGTTTTCGTCCTATGGAGTATGCACATACCGCAGTAAATATTTTTAATGTCATTACGTCTATTTTAGAAACTTATTCAATAACTAATCGCATCATTTTTGTCACATTCGATAATGCATTTGCAAATACTAGCTTTATTGCATTGTTTTTTGAAAGAAATATCCCGCAACATGGGGGTTATTTCTTCCATCAACGGTATGCATGTCGTATCATCAATTTAATTGTATAGTCTGGTATGAAGGTAGTAAGCGATCGTATAGATCGCATCAGAGATGCCCTTGCTTGGATCTGCAGTTATACTCCAAGATTGAATGAATTTGGTAGATACTATAAAACCTTCGGTCTACGACCCCAAAGATTCCTAACAGATATGCCGGTAAGGTGGAACTCTACTTACTTAATGCTGCAAAATGCTTTAGAATATGATACACATATTTCTGGTTTTTATAACTTGAAAATGTCTCAACTTGGTAGTCCAATACTCACCCCAGATAATTGACATGTAGCAAAGGTCTTTATTGAATTTTTAAAGGTTTTTTATGATTCCACTGTAATTCTTTCCGGGGTCTATTATCCCACATCTTCCCTGGCAATCCATCATATTGTGGAAATATCTGAATTGTTAAACAATTATAGGGAAGATGATATCTTAGGCCCTGCAGTTCGTTCTTAAATTATATATAATCAGCACTAAGTGGTCCTGGAATGAGTCAAGTATTCTCTACTACAGTCTACCTCAAAACCTACGTATAAACTATAACAGAAAATTCATCAACCACAACCCAAGCGTTCTCAATAACAGTCTACCTCAAAACCTGCGTATAAACTGTAATCAAAAACCCACAAAGCACAAAATCAAGTGTTCTCAACCACAGTCTACCTCAAAACTTGCGTATAAACTGTGACTGAGAACCCATTAAGCACAAGAACAAGAGAACCCGAATTTATGTGCAATATCCTGCTACGATAATTCTATCCATTCAATTAAATATTGGCTGAGAATGGTGAAACCCACTCGCATCTCAACCCTCAAAATATCAAACCCTAAATTCAAGCCTAACATAAACATGCATCAACAAGAATAAATAATCATAAATTGAATGAATCAAAACTTTCATTAAGAAAATATAATCAATTCTAACAAAGAGTATTCATAGAGGTTCACATTGAATCCCTAGTATGGATTTAGTTACACATCAATGGAGAAAACAAAAACATAGAAGAGGAGAAGAAAGAACCCATGGTGGTAATATAATCTTGTCTTGAATTCCTCGTCATCTTCTTGCTTTCCAGTATTCTCCAAGGATGGAAGAAAGATTGGTTCTCTAATTTCACAGTCTCTAACCTCCTTTTAGAATGCCCTTTGATGTCTATATATAAGAGCTCAAACATAAGTCACTCGTTGACCTAGACGAACCAGACTTTTAAAAGACCGTTGCACGCACCGCTAGATAGGCAAGTTGCCTACCTTGCGGTAATTATAATGTGACACCACTGGACTTAACCGCTAGACGTACCGTAATGTGGATACTTGCCTGGGGGGCGGTCACTTGAATGATGCATCATTGGAGTTGGACGCAAGATGTGCCGCTTGATAGACACTTGCCTGGGCCACGCTAATTTGGACTAAGCATCTATGGACTTTGACTCAAGATGTGACGCAAGATAGGCACCTACCTGGGCCGCGCTAATTTGTGAAAATTCTTCTACAGATGGCCACTTTGATGTACCGCAAGATGGGTCATTGCCTACCCTGCGGTAATTGGCATAATTGCCCTTTACCACATCCTTTGACACCATTTCTTCCATAATCAGCTATTTGCGCTACTTCTATCTAAAGAGACCTACACAGCTCATCAAACATATCAAACTGCTCAAAAGGGCCTTAAGAACAAGCAAAATTGACAGGGAAAAGGGCCAAAATAAAAGTATAATCTAGACCGATCACTGATCGTTTTGAAAACCAATTTCACCACTTAAAAAAAAATCCATTTATAGTAGGATTCATTCCACAGGGAATTAGAGTAATTAGTTGAATTAATTAGATAATCTAAATGCGATAAAATAAAACATAGATAAATGGATGAGTGAATGGGTTGTCAAGCCATCAAATATACATGTAAAATAAACCTAATAAAACTAATAAAATGGAATGCTCAACAAATCTAGATAAGATATATGAAATAAGCAATTAATCTGAATTCTACGGAAATGATAGAGTAGCTAATGGACTTTGAGCAATTTATACATGGCTTCTTTAATGCACTATCTACACAATCAAGGACCGATCTCATTCAAAAGTGTTGTTTAGACTGTCACTACGAACCCTAAACAACTTCCTACCATAATGTCTAACCGATTAAGGAGAGGGGGTCATGGCAGGATCGGTTAGTGACAATCAAATGGTCTAGGCAATCGAGGTTGATCACCTCTCCAAAAGCCTATCCTATTCACTATATGCTACAATCAATCAAGTGTGTCAATAACTCAATCAATTTTATCACAAATAAATCCTACAACATATTGTAATCAACAAGTGTGTTAATACTCATTTAATCACATAAGTGCAAGATCTAATTAAAAAGTAAATAAAACTTAAATCATGCAAACATAATATTTAAAGCTTTAATAAATACTCATGTCCAAAAAGACTCTCAAATCATCCCCTAAAATGGGGGATTTAATTACACATAAATACAAACAAGAAAATGAAGTAAAATGGAGAGAAATCACCCTTGGGTCTCTCTTGTAAGCTTGATCCTTCCTTGAGCTTCCTTGCTTGAATCTTGTGCAAAGAGTGGGTGTTGAGGATGTATCTAGATAGGTGGAGTCATATGGAAAGTGACAAAGAAAATGGGTGGAGAAGATGGAAAGAGAGGAATGATTTAGGTGAGGTAATCTAGATGTTGAGTTTGAGGTAGAGGAGAAATAGAGGGATTAGGAATGGTAGAAAGGAGGTTTCTTGGCTATCAAGAATTACCAAGTGTTTTGAAAGGAGAAAAAGTGATGAATTTATAGGTTTTTCAAATTAGGTATCGGGTGGCAAATTACCAAAACACCCCTAACCATGGTAAATTACCATTTAGTCCAATAGAGGGGAGCATTTTGTAATTTTGCCCACCAATCAGATTTTCAAAGAGAGGGAGGTCGCTCTTTGATAAATGGCGACATCTAGGGTGACCCTAATTGGCGACAAATCTAGAGCCAAATCAAGTCTCTATCGCCATGGCGACCTCGGAATGCAAACCGTTACATCGATTTACACGGTTTGGTCGCGGTTTGGGATTGGGGGAGACTAAAGGGAGATGGAGGCTTGATTGGGGCTATCGGATTTCAATCAATTAGAGGGCCGAAAGTGGAACGAATGGACAGTCGTTGACCTTACCGTCGTTTTAGGACGGTTTCTAACCAATGGTAGGTCGGAGAAGGGCTGTTTCAAGCGGCGGTGGCGCTAGGTTTAGGGTTTCATGGGCTGTCGCTGGCGTGAGCTAAAGGAAGGGGAAGATAAATAGGGTTTGGGTGCATTTGGCACTGATAAGGGGTGTATGCAACAGCTGTAGCTAGTTGTCTTATAGGGGGTGTAATTAGACAAGACATGGGTGCAATTGGATTTGGCTGATCAGGTTTGGGCTTACACGCTTAGGCCACTTGTTTTTGCACCCCTTCATGAAATGCACCATTTCATTAAAGTCTTATTTAGGGTGCATTTAGTATCCAGCTTGAGCGTGCTTAGCCTCTTTTTGGCATCTGAATGGGCTAGCTGCTTGGACTTTGCGTTTAGGCCGAGTGTTGGGTATATATAGCAGTAGTCTTGGTTGCCTTTAGGAGTCCACACCAAGACCAAAACACAATGTTTAGGAGCTGCTGGGGTACACGCAGCAATGGCCCGGGGTTCACTTAGGCCTAGCTTGATTCTTCTTTGATGAAACGCACCATTTTATGTGATGTGGGCTGCTGTGGTTTGTATGGTAAATTATGGACAGCCTCCCTGTATTCTTCTAAAATCATGTTAACTTCAATCCTTCCTTTAATAATTATAGTATTGCCCCTACTTCAACAATATTACACCAATGTCCCTAAACTCTGTAAATTCCTGAAAATACTTAATTTACACAATTAAATCATGGGATAATGCCTGAGAATCAAGTAAAAAGAGAAGGAAGTGAGGGTCAAAATCATACCAATTTTGGTTCGATCAGATACCCAAAAAGCTTATCAACCCTCATAAGATCAACATTCTTGCTTTCTTTAATTTAGGTCACCTTAGTATTAAATCTCTTAGGCAAGGATCTCAAGATCTTCCAATTAATTATCTCTTGTGGATATAGTTCTCCCAAAGTTTGTCTTTGGTTGGTGATACTCAAGAGCCTAGTTTGGAAGTTTACTAACTTTTCATCCTTATTCATGACAAGACTTTCAAATTGAGAAGTAAGCATTTGTACTCTAGACCTTCGAACTGCCAATGTACCCTCATTGGTAGTTTGCAAAGTATCCCATGCTTCCTTTGCCGATTCAAGGTTTTGGATGTAGATAAATTGAGTACTATCTATACCTCCAAAAACATCATTCACCGCCCAATGATGCCACTTAGCATTATCAAAATCAATGGCCATCCATTTGGCTCTAGGCTTTGAAATCATAGTGCCATCTTCAATCTTTTTGGTAGGTAACTCATAACCTTCCTCAACACTCATCCATGCTTTTTCATTAATGGATCTAATGTAAGCTCTCATCCTAATTTTCCAAAAGGAGTAGTTACCACTATTCTATAGTGGAGGTCTACCACTAAAAGCACCTTCCGGCATCGAATCACCCATAGCACAAAAATACAACAAAACAAAACACAAATACTATAATATGGATCTATATAATTACTTCTAGACACCCGCTCTGATACCCATTGAAATTCCCTTAAGTAATAGTGTAGAATATACCAAGAGGGAGTGGAGGGGTGAATAGGTATAGGCCCAAAATCTTCCAAATTCAAATTTTACGGAATACAAGAATTAAAAGCACACTTGACAAGATATAGCAATTGAATTGATTTAACCAACACATGTGAAAATCAATATACAAGAGATGCAATTAATACAAAAATATGGAAGATAAAGAAATATAAAACAAAACTTGACACAATAGTTTTTACGTGGTAAAACCTCAAAGAGGAAACATCTACGGGTTGATACCATAACCACCGACAAAACAAATCCACTATGATTAAAAGGACTTACACACTTAAGGCAATCGACATAATGATATCCAACTTAAACTATCACCTCCTAATCTACCCTCGGGCTAGTGAACCACTTAGCCTACTTCCTATCCAAGATGTGTCCTACACCTCTAGGAAGCAACTTCATATCCAAGACTCTCAAGTCTCTAGGAAGGTTTTGTGCTTAGCTATCCAGATCATAAAGATCCTAGTCAAGCTTCCCTAGCTCAATCATCTGGAGTACCACACTCCTAGTTAAGTCTTTTGCTTGACTATCTGGACCACATGTCCTAGTCAAGACTCCTTGCTCAAATAAAAGCTTCACTCACTTTGACAAGAGACTTCCACCTATTATAAGGCAATGATCTACATGAAGTGCACATAAGCAATATGATGATGTCACAATCAAATAAAGCAAGATGATCAATCAAGCTATATGAACATGCTTAAAGATATTCTAGGATATGCTTTCAACAAACAATCACAAATGTATCTAGAAATTAAAGCATGTGCATCACTAAGAACAAGATAAGAATATTCAATATTTCACTCAAAAATACTTTGTTCTTAGATCATAAAATTAAACCTAGAAATTAACTTGAGGCACATCATACAAGATATTTCTAGAATCAATTTCAAGTTTAGTCAAGTATAGCAAAATATGTTCAAATAAGATCATAAGACTAAAACTAAACAATCAATCAATCATACAAACCTAAAGTGTGAACTAACATCATTCTAAACATATTTAATTAATCAAATAGGAAGAATAAAAGAGATGATCAAAAGAGAAAGTAAGAAGAAAATGTTTCACATACAAAATTGAGACTCGGATTGAAATCAGCATGCTGCAAAGAATCACTAACTCAAATGACTTTAAAAATGCTTAAGCTTTGTAGCTCTCTTCAAGACCATCATTTTTGGCCTTTGAATCACTCAATTTCGAGTTGAAATGAGAGAGATATGATCAAAACAAGGAATCAAAAATCATGGAGAAATTTTTACACTCTACCTTTTTCAATTTTTCTTCTTAGAATCAATGGGAGGGAATGGAGAGGATTTAAAAGGAAGAGAGAGGGAAAATGGGTAGCCAATCAAGACATGCCACCTAAGCACAACATGCGGGGCACATGTGGCACACATGGGCAGAGGGGCAGTCTGGCCGTGTGCCACACGTGGCCTCCTTTGCTTGGCTTTTGGCCGAGCAAGCTCCTCTCGCTCACCTCTCGCATTCTTCAACTGTATCCGGGCCTCCGAACTTTGATTTTAAATCCATATTTTGGTTATGAATTGTGACTCCCTCATGCTCAATGAAGATTATAAAATTTTGACAAAAGGTTGAGATTTCATCTTGGAAAACGGCGATGAAGACAACTCAACTAATGAGAACGTAAAGTAGTGTAGCTAACTTGTTTGGACTCGAAACCTAATGAATGAGTAACTGAAATGATCAGGAATCAATAAGGAATCATATGAGATCATTTTCAAGTCCAAAATACAAGAAACATAAATAAATAAACATAATGTCACACAAGCATGCCATATCCAAGCGATAGTCATAAAACATGCAATTCTACAATGTTTGTGTAAGATCTTTTATTTGTATTGGCTTGATTCCATTGCAAAACTCTCTATATTTGTATTAGTAGTTGTTTAAGTGTTTCTTGGAAGAAAGGAGCCTCAAAGGTGAAGAAGCAACATCTTGTGCAAATATCGTCTTCAAGGGGAACATCGCTTACTAGGATGCTAAGGTATCAAGATTCTTCTTCCTCTTGCAAGGCATTAGTGCACACACACACAATTCATACATGTGTGTCCCTGCATCATAGTTCAAACATTTGGTATAACACTTTCACACACATTTAGTATGCACATGCATTTATCTCATTGTTAACAATCTTGTAGAATTGCATGTTTTCTCACTATCGCTTAGATATGGCATGCTTGTGTTGCATAGTCTTTATTTGTTTGTGTTTCCTGTGTTTTGGACTTGAACATGATCTTATTTTATTCCTTATTGAGTTCCGGTCATTTCAGTTACTCATTCGTTTAGTTTCGAGTCCAAACGATGTAGCTACACTACTTTTCGTTCTCATTCGTGGAGTTGTGTTCGTCATCGTTTTCCGAGATGAATTCTCAACCATTTGTCAAAGTTTTATAGTCATCATTGTGTATAAAGGAGTCACAATTCATAATCAGAAAACGGATTCGAAATCGGAGTTCAGATACCTGAATACGGCTGAAGAACGTGAGAGGTGCGTGGGAGAAGCACCATGGCCACCACGTGTGGAGGCTGTGTGCCACACGGCCCAACATGCCTTCTGGTCCCATGTGGCACACGTGCCCCACACAGGGACAAGGCTGAAATGGCCTCTTTTGATTGGACAAAATTTCCCTCTTTCTCCTTCCTTTAAATGGCTTCTCTTCCCTCTATTTCCAATAACTTGAACAATATCAAATTGAGATATTCTGCAGAAATGTTCTTGATTTTTGTTTACTTACTTTGATCATAACTTCTTCATACGAACTCGAAATCGAGTGATTCAAAAGCCAACATTGTTGGTCTCGATGAGAGATACAAATCCCAAGCATTTCCAAAGTCATTTGACTTTGTCATTTTTCACAGCACACTGATTTCAGTCCGAGGCTCTTTGGTTGTATGTGAAACTTCTTCTCTTTCAATTTCACTTGATCATCTCTATGATTCTTTCTAATTGATTGTTGAAATATGTTGAGAAGTATGTTAGATCATATGCTAGGGTTGTATGATTGATTAGTTAATTGAGTTTAGCTTTGTGTTCTCTCTTGAACATATTTTTGCTAGACTTGATCTTGCTTGAAATTGCTTCTAGAAATTGATTGTATGATGTGCTTCATGTTATCTTCTAGATTCAATTTCATGACATAAGGACTAAGATTTGTGTGACATATATTGAATAATCTAATCTTGTTCTTATTGTTTTGGCATGCTTTGATTTCTAGATAGATTTGTGATTGTGTGTTGATAGTATATTCTAGATTATTATTAAGCATGTTCATAGAGTGGGTTTGATCTCCTTACTCTATTTGTGTGTGTTTGCATCACCTAGATCATTGCCTTGTAATAGGTTGAAGTCTCTTGTCAAGGTGAGTGAAGCCTTTGATTTGAGCAAGAAGACTTGGTTAGAAAAGGTTTCCGGATAGCCAAGCAAGAAGCCTTAGTTAGGATCAAGAGGATCCGGATAACTAAGCAAGAGTCTTAGCAAGGAGTTGTGTACTCTAGATGGTTGAGCTTGGGTAGCTTGACCAGGATCCTAGTGATCTAGATTGCTAAGCAAGGAAATCTTCCTAGAGGCTTGAGAGCCTTGGATAGGGAGTTGTTCTCTATAGGTCTAGGATACATCTTGGATAGAGAGTAGGCTTTGTGAATCACTAGCTCGAGGGTTGATTAGGTCTTGATAGCTTGGAGTGGATATCATAGTGTTGATAGCTTTGAGTGTGTAAGTCCTTTTCATATAGTGGATTTGTTTTGTCGGTGGCTGTGGATTCAACCCGTGGATGTTTCCTCTTTGAGGTTTTACCACGTAAAAACATTGTGTCTCATTTTCGCTTTATATTTCTTTATCTTCCATATGTTCACTTGTATTGATTCTTTTGTATATTGATGCTTACATGAATTGATTCATAATATACAATTGTTAAATCATTTCAAGTATTCATTTCATTCTTATATTCAGCATTTTTGAATATTGGAAGAATTTGAGACTATACATATTCACCCCCACTCTAGGTATAAAACACTATTGCTTTAAAGGGAATTTCAGTTTGTTAACATGAGAATAATGCATGTGCATACTAAAATGAGTGTATATGTGTTATACCAAATGTTTGCACAATGGTGTAGGTGTAGGGAAAAAATTGTACCCGCAGCGGAAGCTGAATTGTATACCTGAGAATGGACAACAAAACTTTTCTGATTCTGTTAGTCACTATAATCTCCAAAAGGTTGCTAAGAATGTTCCGGTCACTTTTGAATTCACAATCGTAAGATTGAAATTCGCGTGAACCTAATTCGAAAGTGTGTACAAAATCTCTTGATTTTAAGATCACTAGTACACTATCGAAACAAGAACAATTCTTCTCTCACAAACCTCTAGGCCGAATCACTCACTAGTCTTAGAGTTGGATCTAATTTTTCTCTAGCAAAAGAAAAAGCTCTCAATTGCAAAAACTAGGGTTTTACAAATATACAAAGAATATATATATATATATATTTTCACGCCTAATATATATATTCGTATATATATGCTGCACAATAGCCTAATAAATATCTTAATATATATATATACTGCACAACAGCCTAATACATATCCTAATATATATATAATGCACGCCTGATACATATATATATCTAGTGCAATTTAATGCACACCTAATACATATATCTCTTTTGTATCATCACTGCATGCATTATGAATTTTTTTATATATATATTGCGCACGGCACTTTGACATATATATTTTTTGTGCATGAAATCATCTCGTATTAAAACTCTATAATACAAACCCTAATCCAACTCTTTAGTGTGTTTGTGACTATATAAAAGACTTCCTAATTTGACTAAACAAATAAAGTCTTTTATATTTAGTATAATACTAATAGTAGTATACTACTAGGAAACATATTTCCTAATCAGAAAAAGATTTGATTTTTAATTAAATAATTAATTAACATATTAATTAACATATTAATTAATTTCCATTTAATTAAATAATAAAATAAAACAATATAACGGGCTTATTATTACCCATTGCCGCCCATGACAAGAGACTTGGGCCTACATATTGTTTTCTTATTTTATTTAATCCATTTGGACTTTAATAAAAAGCCCACATGTGAACTAGACCCATTCTTACTAAAAGAAACAAGCCCACATGCTTTTCATTAATATATTAATATAATTAAACAGCCCATTAAATAAATAATGTGCAAATTATATTCTTAATATATTAAATACAATTCTAAATGGACTCACAAATAGTCCGGTAGAATATATCAAGTGATTCATGCAAGTCCGTGCGGATTGGGGATCTTGGCGGGCTATCTAAATATAAGCTTCAATAGACATAACCTAATCACAATCAACAAATGATTCACTTAGGTCCGATCCATTAATTTTAACTCATTCCACTAAAGAGCTAAAATTGAACTCTTAAATAAAGACAGAAAAGGAAGATGTTTCCTCATTCATACCCTAGACAATCATATTGGAGATAGTGTATCCTCGTGATTAATATCAGTAATCGCCAAGAGTTCATAGACCGCCTATAACTCTCCAAGTTACCATATTTACTCATATGACCACGTTTTGAACTTGGATATTTTGACTTGTCCAGAAGCCATGTTTTCAATAGACACTATCGAAAACTCAACGTTGAGATTTAATATCCAATTACCTCAAAACATCCATATGATGATATTATACTCTCATTTAATAAATGGAGCCACGATGTCCATATCTATAAATGAAGTCCTCTATCGATTAACAAATGAATATCACCAAACTATCGAGGATAGACTATGCGATATAATCGTACTCATTGATAACTCAAATGATATCACTTGCAACCATAAGTCCATCATTTATCTAAGGATTAAGATAGACTCTCCGATTGTCCTGATAATGAAATGACTTTTATCTACTGACGGTTATAGATAAAGTATTTCATTGTGATCCAGTTCAATGCACCCAGTGCACTAGATTCTTTTGCTCGAAGGCGCTCCGATGATTTTAGACTCATCATATCTCATTTGATCTCACTCAAATGCTAGCAAAAGAATTCTACAACTTTAACAAGATAAAGGTGCCCAACCTTTAACTTAAGTTGTGAACAATATTCAAGACTAACTAAAGAATTGTGTCTACCACATACATATCCAGATGTACGAACAATTCTTCTTTTCTCATAGTCTTTAGACCTTATGATTATTTACTTTGACAATTATAATATTAAACTATAAATGCTATAAGATTTGTTTAAACCAGAAATCACTTTATTAATATGAAAAAGATTGTTAATTACAATATTACACTCTTGCTATTGAGCATAAGCCTAACAGTAGAGACACACATGTATGAATTGTGTGTGTGTGCGCTTACGCCTTGCAAGAGGAAGAAGTATCTTGATACCTTAACATCCAAGTATGCATTTTTCCTCTTGAAGATGATATTTGCATGAGAAGTTGTTTTTCTCCTTTGAAGCTTCTTTTCACCAAGAACTACGTAAGCAATTAACCATTACAAATAAAGAGTGTTTTACAATGGAATCAAGCCAATAAAGATCTAGGATCTTACATTGGGATTCGGTCCTGGTCCTGGTCCTCGGTCCCAGGTCGTCGGTCCCGGGTCGTCGGTCCCCGGTCCCCGGTCCCCGGTTCGGTCCTAGTCCTGGTCCTCGGTCCCAGGTCCTCGGTCCCGGGTCCTCGGTCCCGGGTCCTCGGTCCCCGGTCGTCGGTCCCCGGTCCCCTGTCCCCGGTCCCCGGTCCCCGGTCCCTGGTCCCTATTCCCCGATCCTCGGTCCCTAATCTCCAGTCTCCTCTCCAATTCTCCTTTATAGCTCCCCAAAGCAAGAAGGTGTAGTGAGGAGGTACCGGTGCTCCTTATGATGGAGACGTGGTAACTTTAGGAAGAAAGTAGTCGTAGATGACTCTCTTCATGCTCTAGTTCTTCCGGTTGGGGTTAGAACCCATCTCGACTCTTTTGGTTGGTCATGTGGCACTTTTAGGGTTTTTGGAGTGTATTTGACTATGCTCCTCTAGTCCCAGTGTCGGATCCACAAAAAAGGTATCAGTTCCCCTCGGAGGGGCTAGTGGAGCTTCGAGGATCCTTTAGGGTGCGTTTGGTACGCATGACGGTATAGGACAACATGGGACAGTTTGTTCTTGTCCCACGTTTGGCGTGACATTAGTGTGGCACAATGTGGGACAAAAATCTCAAAAAACTGTTCCACCCCAGACCCTTAGCCAAGTTGTTCCATGGCATGGGACAAGTCCGTAAAGATGATTTTGCCCTTTAACATTTTCAAAAATCACAAACCTGTCCAATACACCACCCAATTCCATCTCTCTCTCCCTTGTTCATCATCGAATTCCTCTCAAATTCCTCTCTCTATCTCTCTCTTATTCCCTCGTCTGCCTCCTTCGTTCCTAAAATTATAGCTGTTGTGCTTGGAATCACTTGATTCTTCTTATTTTTTCTTCATGAATCCACTTGAATCTTCAAGAACAGGTATGTAGTCAACTCTCGATCTAATTTCGTGCTTTGATTTAACGAAAATATTTTTCTTCTTTCTCTATTTAGATCGAATTTGATCTAGGGTTAGGGTTTTTTTTTGGGGTGAGAAATTGGTTTTGATGGTTCGAATTAATGATTGCCTGTGTGCTTAATTGATTTATATGTGTATTTATCTTGAAATCCATCTCCAAATCCTTTTTTATTTGCATGAATGTAGCTTACTCTGTTTCTGTTATGTTTCTTATTTATTTGGGTTTTTTAATCAATCCTCCATGTTAATTTCATCACATCTGGGTTTGAGTTGAGGTTAAAAAAATGAACACTCGACCCATGATTTGATTATGTTTCTAATCTTCAATGTAATCTATGATGCCAAGTCTAGTAGAGATCCTTTTTGGTATAATATGCAGACATAAAGAATATAGAGAATCAACAAAAAAAATTTATTTGAATTATAGAGGAGGATTGACTGGAAATAATTTTTCTTTTCCACTCACAATCATTGTAAGTTCCTCAAAGTTTGATTGGTTTATTTCGGTGACAAACCACAATTGGGGTTTGAAATGTAAGGGTAGCTTAGGTGATTGGTGATCAAGCTCAAAGGCCCTTCTTCTCAAGTTGATAAGCACTCCAAAGATATATCTCTTGTGCTTAGTTTTCATTGAAGAGATTTAGTTATGCACACACACATTTATTGTGATTGCATATATGTTCATTGCTCTTGTGTGCATTCTCTTCATATTCCACACTTGCACTTCTTTGTTATATTTTGTGTGTGGTTGTTTGATTAATCCTCCATGCTCATCCTCATTGAGCTTGTGTTGGAAGTTGTTTTCCAGGAGGATTCAGCGCCCTAGTTCTACAGCTGGGGATCGCCGAAGAGGGCCGCTGAATTGGAACCAGAATACCTAGTTGATTTCGATGCCCTAGATTTGACGGGTATGGACCACCGAATAGGGCTGCAGAATTGGAACCAAAATACCTGGTCAATTCTGCGTCTTGGCTTCGGCGATTAGGGGCCACTGAATAGGGCAGCCGAATTTAGTCCAGAATGTCTGGTGAAATTCGGTGCCCTCATTTCTGTGGCCGCTGACCGCTGAATTGTCCCGATAAGTTGGGGTAAATTGGTCATTTCGCACCAACATTTTTTTACTCTATATAAATATACCATTATCTCTTGTTCTTTAGATTAGCTCTTTAACATCAAGAACCCTAAAGAGATATTGAGAGAGACTTGAGAGAAAAATAAAAAAGATTGCATCTTTAATTCTCTAAACACATTCCCACATGCATAAATCATCATCTAAGCATCATCTAGGATCATTTAGTATGTGCTAATGCATGGGTCTTCTTTAACACACATGTTATGGTAAGTTGAACACTAATTTCATTTAATCTTAGTGTTTTTACTTAGCAATTTATCTCATTTATAACTTGTATGCTCTTAGATTAATTTCTACTTACAAGATTGGGATTATGTGTTGAATGTTTGAGTGTTGTATTGTGATAGCTATAACCTAGGATTGATTATCTTATATAGCTATGCTTTATGCTATAACATATAGCAATTAATATCTAGGATTGATTTAATCGATAAGCTTTTAGTGTAACCTAGCATTAACTTGCATATTTGGATATCATGCATATTCATTTAGGTTGATTAATCTCTTCATTGAGAAGTAAGTCATGTGGCTAAGGTTGCTTAGGCCACAAACAAATTGATCTAGGGTTTCTATTAAAGGCCCGCGGGTAGTAGAGGTGTGTTAGTGACCGTATAGGGTTTGACGTGGTCAACCTAGGTTGTGGACACCTTTACAAATAGTGATTTTGAGGATCGTGTGTTGCACACATAATAGCCTATGGTTTTTCCTCGTTAAAGGTTTCCACGTAAAAATCAAGTGTCATTTAAATTCTGCACTTTTCACTTGATTTATTGTATTGATTAGATTAGAGTTATTTTCGTAAAATTGACTAATTGCGAAAATTTGGTAATAACCATATTAAAATCTATTCCTCTAGATAGTTTTTTATACACACTGCATAATATTTGTTTCACTTGGTATCGGAGTGAGTTCCTAGATATACATAGGTGATCCTTTCCCATTTTGGTGTGTTTTGCATTTTGTGTGATTTTTGTTCCTTCATATATTTGCATTCATTCATATACACTATAAGTGGTGAAACAAATATAAGGTGTGTTCTAATAAAAATCTAGAGAGGGAGGGGGGTGAGGTGAAATTCCCTTTAAAGCAATAGTGTTTTATACCTAGGGGGGGGGGGGGGTGTGAATAGGTATAGGCCCAAATTCTTCCAATATTCAAAAATTGTGGAATATAAGAATAAAATGACACTTGATATGATATAACAATTGTATGATATGAATCAATTCATGTAAGCATCAATACACAAAAGAATCAATACAAGTGAACATATGGAAGATAAATAAATATAAAGTGAAAATGAGACACAAGTTGTTTTAATTTGGTAAAACCTCAAAGAGGAAACATCCACGAGTTGAATCCATAACCACCGGCAAAGCAAATCCACTATATGAAAAAGGCTTACACACTCAAAGCTATCAACACTATGATATCCACTTCAAACTATCAAATCCTAATCAACCCTTGGGCTAGTGATTCACAAAGCCTACTCTCTATCCAAGATGTGTCCTACACCTCTAGAGAGCAACTTCCTATCCAAGACTAAAAAGCCTCTAGGAAGATTTCTTTGCTTAGCGATCTAGATCAAGAGATCCTAGTTAAGCTCTCCTAGCTCAACCATCCAGAGTATCAAACTCTTTGCTAAGACTTCTTGCTTAGTTATCCAAATCACCTTGATTCTAACTAAGGCTTCTTGCTTGGCTATCTGGAATCCTTTCCTAGCCAAGTCTTCTTGCTCAAATTAAGGCTTCACTCACCTTAACAAGAGACTTCAACCTTTCACAAGGCAATGATCTAAGTGAAGTGCACACAAGCAATATGATGCAAACACAAACAAATAGAGCAAGTAGATCAAACACACTCTATGAACATGCAATTAGAGAATCTAGAATAAAGCTATCACAACTCAATCACAAAATGTATCTAGAAACCTAAGCATGTGAATTAACATCATTCATATTACTTTTCATCAATCAAATAAGAAACTTAAAGAGATGATCAATAATGAAAGTAAGAAGAAGATGAATCACTTACAAACAAATAAAGCTAGAAATCAATCAAGCTCTATGAACATGCTTACATACATTCTAGGATATACTTTCAACAATCAATCACAAAAATACCTAGAAATCAAAGCATGTATATCAATAAGAACAAGGTATGAATATTCAATATATCACACTAAAATACCTAGTTCTTAGATCATGAAATTAAACCTAGAAAATGTCATAAGGCACAACATATATGTTATTTCTAGAATCAATTTCAAGATATGTCAAGTTTTAGTAAAATATACTCAAATGAGATTCAAGACTAAAACTCAACAAAACAATCAATTATATAACCCTAGCATGTGAATTAACATCATTCATATTATCTTTCATCAATCAAATAAGAATATTAAAGAGATGATCAACAATGAAAGTAAGAAAAAGTTAAATCACTTACAAACTCAAATCTCGGACTGAGATTGATGCACAGCAGAAAATCAGGGACTCAAATGGCTGTGGAAATGCATGGGTTTGTAGCTCTCTTCAAGACCAACAATTTTGGTTTTGGATCACTCAATTTCGAGTTCGTATGAGAGAGTTATGATCAAAATAAGAAAATGAAAATCATGAAGAAATCTGCAGAATTTTCAATTTGATGTTCTTCAAGTTATTTGAAAATGGAGGGAAGAGAAGTCATTTAAAGGAGAAGGAAGAAGGGCATTTTTGTCCAAAAAAATAGGCCAACCCAGCCTTGCCCATGTGTGGGGCGCGTGTGCCACACATGGCCAGAGAGCTGGCTGGGCCGTGTGGCACACGGCCTCCACACGTGGAAGCCTTGCCATGGCCTTTGGCCACCAAGCTTCTCCCGCGCACCTCTCACGATCTTCAGCCGTATTCGGGCATCCGAACTCTGATTTCGAATCCGTTTTCAGATTACAAACCGTGACTCCCTCACGCACAATGAAGACTATGAAACTTTGATAAATGGTTGAGAATTCATCTCGGAAAATGACAACGAACACAACTCAACGAATGAGAACGAAAAGTAGCGTAGCTACATCGTTTGGACTCGAAACTTAACATATGAGTAACCGAAATGACCGGGACTCAATAAGGAATCAAATAAGACCATGTTCAAGTCCAAAACACAAGAAACATAAACAAATAAACACTATACAACACAAGCATGCCATATCTAAGCGATAGTGAGAAAACATGCAATTTTACAAGATTGTTAACAATGAGATGAATGCATGTGCATACTAAATGTGTGTGAAAGTGTTATACCAAATGTTTGAACCATGATGCAGGGATACACATGTATAAATTGTGTGTGTGTGCACTAACGCCTTGCAAGAGGAAGAAGAATCTTGATACCTTAGCATCCAAGTAAGTGATGTTCCCCTTGAAGACGATATTTGCACAAGATGTTGAGTAATATAGAGAGTTTTGCAATGGAATCAAGCCAATAAAAATAAAAGATCTTACATGAGGTGAATAGATTTTATCCGATTTTACCCAATTTTTGAGTAAGGTCAAGATTACGAATATACCCCTAACTAGTCAATATAATATAGCAAGTGTAATACGTGCGGAATATTAAATAACACTTGATATTTACGTGGATACCCTCATGGGAAAAACCACGAGCTAGTAAGTGCGCCACACTCGAACCTCGAATTCACTAAATGTGATAAAGATTACAACCTAATCCCGGTATATAATCACACACCTCCCTAATCCCAGTATAAGTGAACCTAGTCTAATTGGTTGTGATTTACGCAACCAAATCCCGGAAGCTACACAAGTCTTACTTTTCAATGAAGAGATAAAATGCCTATGTGAATATATGAAATATCTAAATGCAATTAGAGTTAGGAAACCATTTATGCTTATCTAGAATGATAATATTACAATTAAAACAATCCTAGATATCAATAGCTAAATGACACGTCAAATAGCTTAGCTAAGCATAGATCATGAAAACCTAAATAGCTATCACAATACAACTCTCAAATAATCAATACACTAATCTCAAACTTGTATCTAGAATATATTCTAATGGCATATAAGTAATAAATAAGATTGCTTGTTAAGAAAGATACAAAATATGTAAGATATAAGTGAAAAACTTACCAAGCAAAGTGTGTTGAAAAACCCATGCAAAGATGACACCTAGATGATCAAGGATGATGCTAGATGATGATTGATGCTCATGGAAAAGTGTTTTGAGTAAACAAAAGAGAGTTCTTTAGAGAATTTTTCTGTAGGAAAAATATGCTAAGTAAACTATCTGAGTTCGATATCCTTAAACTTGCCTAAAGGCAAAGAGGCATATATATAAGGTGCCAAAATGAAGTGACATTGTTTTGAAAAGTGGCTCATAATTTGCCTTGGGCGCTGTACGAGTCGCTGCATGTAGAGCGACTTGTACAGCGCCTACCTAGGAAGATGAAGAACATTCTTCATTGGCGCTGTATGTAGAGCGCTTCTGAACAGCGACACAACAGCGCCACAATTCTGTTCTTCTTAGGAAACAGAGTGTTGCTGTACATAGCGATGTATTACAGTGCTTTGTGCAGTGACTGTACAGCGACCGAATTAAATCAATCAGGTTTGTACAGCGCCTATGCCAAACCTCACCAGGTCTCAGATAGGCGCTATTCGAATAGTGCTTTGTACAACACTTTGAACAGTGCCCATCAGAATGATATCCTATATGCCTAAATGTGAAAAGGCAATTAACAACATAAGATGCAATCATATGGGCAAGCATGAAGAGAGATTAATGAACAATAATGCACATATTGGACATATATAACATACAAGATATACATATATGCATGAGTTATGTATGTGTGTGCAACTACATCTCTTCATTTGTATGTAAGCATTAGAAATTTACCTTTGGAGTGCTTCTTTGTAGGGAAAAAATACGTGCACGCAGCGGAAGCGAGACTAAAAGAGAGTTTAGTATATTTTAAAATTTTTCCCATATTGAACCTTAACCCTTTAATTAATTAAACAATATATACCAAAAGATATCGTACCTTTGTCGCGTGATCCGATTGACTATGCGTCGATGGTAATCCGCAAGATCTTCCAATCCATTCACGATTCGTCTTCAAAAAATAGATTTTAGTAGCTTTTAAAATTTTTTTCCTTTTATGAACCTTAAACCCTTTTAATCAATTAAAGATATATAATATATAACAAAAGATGAATACCTCTTGTCGCGTGATACGATTGACTTACGTCGGTGGTAATCCGCAAGATCTTCAATCCTAGCACGAACGTGGATCACCTAGGAGCGTGGTCTCCCTTTTCTTTGAATTGCAAGCCTGTGATTGGATAAAACAAACTTTTCTCTTATTCGTTAGTCACAAAAACAATCAAGAGAAAACTAAGATTATTCCGGTCACTTTTGAGTTCTCAATCTTATGATCGAAACTCGCGTGAACCTTGATCGATGTAGTATTCACAAGCTTATTGATGAATAAGCAAATAGAATACCATCAAAGAATAATCTATGTTTCCTTTTGTTTTTAGTAGAATAAAAGCTCTCTATCTATGAGTTGAGAAGAAGAAGAAAATAAAATTCTGCACACCAAAACCCTTAGTTGGCCGAATTCTCTCTATCTTTCTTTTAAGGGTGGCCGAATTCTCTCTACCAAAAAGACTAGGGTTGCTGCAATTTTCACTCCAAAAATATACGAGTTTTAGTTGCACCCTAATTCACTTCTAGTTTTAAGAGTTCAAACCCTAATCCAACTCATAAATCTTTTATTCCTTATTTGACTAAAATAAAAAGACTTCTTATTTGATTAAATAAATAAAATTAATTATTTATTTCCTTGTCAAACAAGTATTTTAATTTAAGTATACTACTACCAATAGTATACCAATAGGAATCATATTTCCTAATCAGAAAAGATTTGTTTCTTAATTAAACAATTAATTAATAAATTAATTAATTCTTATTTAATTAAACAATGAAAACAAAATAATATTTAAGGTTAATTAGTTACCTTGCCGCCCCATATAAAAATATTGGGTCAAATATTATTTTCTTATTTCATTTAATCCATAGGACTTTAAATAAAAAGCCCACATGTGAACTAGACCTGTTCTTACTAAAAGAAACAAGCCCACATGTCATCCATTAATATATAAATATAATTGAGCAGCCCATTACATAAATAATGTGCAAATTATATTCTTAATATATTAAATGCAATTCTAGATGGACCCTAAATTGGTCCGATAGAATATATCAAGTGATCCATGCAAGTCCGTGTGGATTGGGGATCTTGGCGGGCTATCTAAATTTAAGCTTCAATAGACATAACCTAATCACAATCAACAAATGATTCACTTAGGTCCGATCCATTAATTTTAACTCATTCCACTAAAGAGCTAAAATTGAACTCTTAAATAAAGATAGAAAAGGAAGATGTTTCCTCATTCATACCCTAGACAATCATATTGGAGATAGTGTATCCTCGTGATTAATATCAGTAATCGCCAAGAGTTCATAGACTGCCTATAACTCTCCACGTTACCATATTTACTCATATGACCACGTTTTGAACTTGGATATTTTGACTTGTCCAGAAGCCATGTTTTCAATAGACACTATCGAAAACTCAATGTTGAGATTTAATATCCAATTACCTCAAAACATCCATATGATGATATTATACTCTCATTCGATAAATGGAGCCACGATGTCCATATCTATAAATGAAGTCCTCTATCGATTAACAAATGAATATCACCAAACTATCGAGGATAGACTATGCGATATAATCGTACTCATTGATAGCTCAAATGATATCACTTGCAACCATAAGCCCATCATTTATCTCAGGATTAAGATAGACTCTCCGATTGTCCTGATAATGAAATTACTTTTATCTACTGACGGTTATAGATAAAGTATTTCATTGTGATCCAGTTCAATGCACCCAGTGCACTAGATTCTTTTGCTCGAAGACACTCCGATGATTTTAGACTCATCATATCTCATTTGATCCCACTCAAATGCTAGCAAAAGAATTCTACAACTTTAACAAGATAAAGGTGCCCAACCTTTAACTTAAGTTGTGAACAATATTCAAGACTAACTAAAGAATTGTGTCTACCACATACATATCCAGATGTACGAACAATTCTTCTTTTCTCATAGTCTTTAGACCTTATGATTATTTACTTTGACAATTATTAAACTATAAATGCTATAAGATTTGTTTAAACCAGAAATCACTTTATTAATATGAAAAAGATTGTTAATTACAATATTACACTCTTGCTATTGAGCATAATCCTAATAGACCCAGCTCCATTACACCCTGACCAGGCTACGTTACACCCCGACCCAGCTTCCCCAAACCCTCCTGATAGTATCGATGCTTTATTCAACACGGAAAGGGTCAATTAGGGGGAGAGTTCTCTAAAATTGAGGGGAAAGAAACGAAGTCACGCTGAAGATGACATGGCTGGTGATATTACCCAATCCCGGTGCCGTCGCTCTATAAGAAACCCTTGAATCGGGTTTGGTTTCAGCAATAAACCTAAAGATATGGTCCAGCTCGCTGACGAAGATGATACTGCTGATGTTGAGGTGGAAGGTTGTGTGCCTGGAGTCACCTTGGTCGGGGTACAAGCTGGTTCTTTCGCTTCCTTCCATGATGACAGAATCATACTGGATTCAGTGTGTACTCCGAATACTCTTGCTCAACTGAGAAAGGACTATAAGATCCCTGACTCCATTACCTTATCCCTTCCTCACTAGGGTTATGATTTATATACCCACTCTCGGGATCGTCTCCTTATCCACAAGGCAGCTTTCGAATGCGGGGTCCGGCTTCCTTTTCACCCCACCTTTTGTCGGGCCCTCGTCGCTTTGGAGTTAGCCCCCGTGCAGATCTCGTTGGGGTTTTGGAAGCACTTGACCGGGTTCTTGGTGCTTTGGAAAGAGCAATATGAGCGGGACAAGGTGGAAAGGGAGCCGAGATTCGACGAGCTCCATTACATATTCCAGATAGCGAACCTGGTACCCCGGGGTCAGTTCTATCTGAGGGCGTACAACGGGGATGAAATTCCTTGTTCCCGGGGCAAACGTGAAGTATGTTGCTCCCTGGAAAGAAGAATGGATCATGATTGAGGGAGACTGGGGCCGTACGGCCTTCATTGGGGGTGTTGAATACCCAGTCCCTACCTAGTTCACCATGAAAGGGGTGCTTTCACCGGAATCCTGGGGTATCTTTAGGAGGATTATGGAGAGAGGTTACACAAACATGAAGTACCATACTCTGGATGCCTTTGAAAAAGACCAGTTGGAGAGATACTTGAGGATTTCTATTGCTCTTCCGGGTATGTAGTTTCACTTGTCTTCATTGCTTATCTATATATATATATATATATCTCCTTTTCTGTATATATTTTTCTTTTTCGGCAGTTTCCTCTACCCCGCTGGAGCTTGATTCTTTGGCGTCCTCTGAGGCGAGAGATATGGTCCACTTCCTTCTTCCTCTCCTTTCCCTTCTCTTCTCCTTCATTTGGGTCTACACGGCCTACAACAGTTCCTACTCCTTATTCTGCTTCTACTAGGTCACCTGCCAAGATATCTACCCCCCTTCCTACTATTACTCCAGCACGCCCATCCATAAGTGTGACGCTGGTTTGGGTGGCCAAGGCTCGGGGTTCATCAGGCCAACCACAAAGGCAAATTCGTAAAGCTGCTGTTCCCAAGCCTGCTGTGACTACTCCTCCTATTTCTCCTCCTTCTGAAATGCCTACCAAGGATTAAGTTGAGGTAGAAAAGAAGAAAGATGTTGCTCCTACCTCCACCCAGGCAGCTAACATTCCTTCGGGATCAGGATCAGGGGACATTATCCATGATGAGGTGGTATCCTAGTTCATTGCTTCCTGTCCGGGAGGGAGCTTAGCGAGCATGGCGAAGATACCTTCGGACATCTTGGCTGCCAAAGGTGCCTCTGTTTTAGCTGAGGTAGAACCCTGCCTTCTCTCTTACTATTATCTTTTTCTCTTTTGTAGGTATTGACTCCTTTTTTTTTTTGTAGGGTTTCAAGTTTGCCTTGGCTATGGAGAGGCAGTTGTCCACCTTGAAGGAGGCCTACCTCGGGCTTCAGGTAGAGTTGAAGGATGCCAAACAGGAGAGTATGGCTCCATGGGTTCAAGCTCCAGCCAATGTTGAGGAGGGTAGGAAGGCTGCCGTGGTGGAAGCCAGGTGTTTTGAGTGTTGCCTGGACACTAAAACAATCTAGTCATTGCATCGTCGCTAGGAGAGGGAGTGCTTGAAGAGGGAGAAAAGACTGTTGCAGGACGAGAACCAACTTATGCTGGATACGATGCATGACCTAGAGACCAGGGAGAGCTTCTCTTTTGAAGATGGGTACTTCATTGCCTGCTGTGAAGTGGCCATGGCTCTACCTCCTCCTTTCGACCTCCGAGCTATATTGAATTGGGACCGGGATCAGATCATGGCCAAGGCTGCCCAGTTATCAAGTGGTGATCCAAACTAGGGGGCTCTTCCAAAAAAACATTACAGATCCAGATCATATCCCATCGCAGGGGCCTGATCTGCTTACTGATGTTCAAATTGATACGATTGAGAAGGCAGCTCAAGACCCTCCTACTACTCAGAAAAACCTGACGCATGATTCCATTCCTCCTTCTAAGATTGCTTCAATGAAAGAGGAGGAGACTCTAGCTGAATCTGGGGTTCCAGGTGTTGGGGGGATCCAAACTAGTATCGCAGCTAAGGTCGCGGAGGTAGAAGCAGCCAGATAAGAGGAAAGCATAGAGGAGAAAGGGGATGATTGACTTGCTATTCTTTCATGTACATTTTTCTTTGTGTTCAGATACATCTATGTAACCCGGAAATGGGGGTTGGGCACCCTGTTTGATCAATGCAGTTTCCCTTTTTTGACTTGCATACTACCTTGCTTTCCTTTCTGATAGAACTTAGAGAAAATTTCGATGCTATATACTTGTGAACAATTGAACTTAACTTGGATGTTTATCTCCTGATAACATAATCAAGGTACTTGGTAATTAAATGTTTGACACTCTTGTACTGTACTGCTTTAATCTATTGGGATCTAATAAGTGACTATGTCTTCTTCCAATATCAAGCTTTCATATGCATGTAGTAATTTAAGGTTTTGGGTATCCTGGTAAGATATACCGATCCTTCTAATGATCTGTCTAGGTAGGCAACTAAGGCCATTTTAGCACCAGGTTTTCTTGGAGACATGGTGAAGTAAGGTATCAGGTATCCTGATCCTTCTAATGTTCTGTCCTGGTAGGCAACTAAGGCCACTTTAGCACCATGTCTTCTTGGAGATATGGTGAAGTAAGGTATCAAGTATTCTGATCCTTCTGATGATCTGTCCTGGTAGGCAACTAAGACCACTTTAGCACCAGGTCTTTCTTAGAGGAGGATATAACCCGACCAAGGTAGCAGGAGTGCCATAAGGCTTTTTCTTGGTCTTGAGGATACGGCGGGCAACTAAGGCCACAAGTCTGAATTTTTAGTCTGGTAGGTAACTATGCCACTTAGGCACTTATGCACTAGTTCCTTCTTGGAGGAGGGTATACCCCGACCAAGGCAACATGAGCACTATAAGGCTTTTTCCTGGTCTTGAGGATACGGCAGGCAACTAAGGCCACAAGTCCGGATCCTTAGACTGGTTGGCATCTATGCCACTTAGGCATTTGTGCACTAGATCCTTCTAGGAGAAACGTATACCCCGACCAAGGCAGCACCATAAGGCTTTTACCTAGTCTTGAGGATACAGCGGGCAACTAAGGCCACAAGTCCGGATCCTTAGTCCGGTAGGCAACTATGCCACTTAGGCATTTATTCACCAAATCCTTCTTAGAGGAGGGTATACCCCGACCAATGCAGCAGGAGCACCATAAGGCTTTTTCCTAATCTTGAGGATATGACGGGCAACTAAGGCCACAAGTCTGTATCCTTAGTCTGGTAGGCAACTATGCCACTTAGGCAATTATGCACCAGATCCTTCTTGGATGAGGGTATACCCCGACCAAGGCAGCATGAGCGCCATAAGGCTTTCTCCTGTTCTTGAGGCGATTTAGTTATGGTGAAAATTTTGTAGGATGAACACAGGTGAGCCATGTAGGAGAAAAAACTGACTTTATTCAATTTCTCAAAAAATACAAAGTGAATTCGGGGTATGCATGTCAACCGACATAAGCCTTTCATAAAATTTCAAAGGATAGAACTTCCTGAGGTGATCAGCATTCCATGTGTGGTCTACTGGAAAACCCTTCATGTCTTCCAGCATGTAGGTGCCACCCTAGAGCATTGCTTTAACCAAGTAAGGGACCTTCCCAATAGGGTGCTAGTACCCCATCGGACCTCTTTCGTGTGTTTTGAGTTACTTTCCTAAGAACCACGTCTCCTTCTTTGAATTTTCAGATTCTCACCTTCCTGTTGAAGTGTCGAGCTATTTTACTCTAGTAAACTGCCACCTTTTTAGCGATTCTTCCTTGCTTTCCTTACGAAGATTCAGATTGGCCCTTAACTTAGTCTCATTATCTCTTGTCTCATAATGTTGGACCCTGAAAGATATAAGCCTGTGCTCGATGGGTAGAACCGCTTTAGTCCCGAATACCAGTGAGTAAGGGGTTTCCCCTGTTGTAGGCCTCCTGGTCATCCTGTATGCCCATAATACGTTGGGTAATTCTTCGACCCACAAACCTTTCTTCTGTTGGAGTTTTTTCTTTAGAAGCTTTTTAATGGTCTTGTTGGTGGCCTCAACTAGTCCATTAGTCTGAGGATGGGCTACTGATGCAAAACAGAGATCAATATTCTGGCCTTAACAGAAATCCCTAAAGTTGGCGTTGTCAAATTACTTTCCCAGATCAGTTATAATGGGCATCGGGGTACCGAAGAGGCAAACGATGTTCTCCTTGACAAAGCTGGTGGTCTTTTCTTTGGTTATCTAGGTAAGAGCCTTAGCTTCTACCCACCGGGTAAAGTAGTCTATTGCCACCACTGCATGCTTAGCCTAGCCAGGTGCAGTAGGGAGTGGCCCGATTAGATCCAGTCCCTAGATAGCAAATGTGTATGGAGTGCTAATCGAGGAGAGCCTTTTTGGAGAAAGATGATAAAGGTTTGCTATCTTCGGACAAGCTTCACATGATCATGCAAACAGCTTTGCATCCTGATGTATAGTCATCCAAAAATAACCTATTCTAAGTATTTAGTAAGCAAGTGTCTTGCCTGATGCATGGTTACCACAGTCCCTGGAGTGTACCTCGTTGAGTGCCCAGTGTGCATCATTTGGACGTAGACATCTCAATAGTGGAAGGGACTTCCTTTTACGATAGAGGTATCCGTCTACAAGGTAGTATTGAGTAGCAGTTCTCTTAAGCTTGCATGCTTGATTTGGATTCGCATGGAGAACATCACTTTGGAGGTAATCCACTATCGGATCCATTCAGTAAGGGAGTCGGTTGACTGGGTGAACCTCTGCGCCTTTAGCTATACTGGAACAAGGTATTAGCTGGAACAATACCCCTCTTGGTAGGGCGTGTCCTTCACCTGTTGGAATCTTAGTTCTTCTCTCTGGGCACTTGTTCCATCCTCACACCTTTAAATCTCTTCATTGCTTCTCCAACCTTAGCTAGATATGCTGCCATGTTGTCACCTTTTGCCTGGTACTATTCTGACACCTGGTTGACCACCAATTGAGAGTCGATCTTGACTAGGAGGAAATTAGCCCCTAGAGCTTCTACTACTCCCATTCCTGTTAGTAATGCTTCATATTCTGCTTCGTTATTAGTGGCTCTAAACTCAAATCTGAAACAGTGACTGCATTCGACCCCCTCAGGGTCAGTCAAGATGACTCCTGCTCCATATCCAGATTGACTTGATGCTCTATCAGTGTATAGGACCCAGGTCTTGCTATCTTTGGGCCATTTTGGATTGGCGGGATCCAAATCCGGGTACGTTGAAGTATCCAGGTCTAGAGTCATTCTGAACTCCACTATGAAGTCGAACAGGGTCCGGGCTTTGATCGTGGTTCTTGCCTTGTATTTGATGTCAAATTTGGTGAGTTTTAGGGCCCATAAGACCAACTTGCCTGATGCATCTGGCCTTTGGAGGAATTGTCACAAGGGTTGGTTAGTGACTTCCACGATGGTGTGTGCTTGAAAGTAGGGCCAAAGCTTCTGGCTGTAGTTACCAAGGCATAGGTGAGCTTCTCTAGGGGGTGTAGTTCTTCTCAGATTTGGTAAAAGCATGGCTCACGTAGTAAACCGGCCTCTGTGCCCTGTCATTGCACTCTTTCATTAAGGCTCCACTAGTAGCAGCTTTCGAAACCGCCAAGTAGAGTATGAGCTCCTCCCCTGGGGTGGGTTTCACTAGTAAAGGCGAGCTAGCCAAGTACTCCCTTAAAGCTTGAAAGGCCTATTCGCTTTGCTCGTCCTACTTTATCTTCTTTCCCTGCTTGATTACTTTGAAAAAAGGAAGGAACTTATCAGTGGAGCGAGATATGAACAGGTTCAATGTTGTTATTCGACCAGTTAACCCTTGTGCCTACTTGAGAGTTATGAAGGATTTGAGATCTAGGATGGCCTTGATCTTCTCGGGATTGGCCTCGATCCCTTTTTCATGTACCATGAATCCCAGAAACTTTCCTGCTGCTACTCCGAAAGCGTTCTTTGTGGGGTTTAGTCTCATCTGGTTCTTTCTTATTACCTGAAAAGTTTGGCGCAAGTCTTCTGTATGTCGTTTAGTCTGCTGGGATTTTGTAATCTTATCATCTGTATATACCTCTATAGATTTTCCTATCTGGTCCTTGAACAACTTGTTCACCATGCGCTGGTATGTGGCCCCTGCATTTTTAAGACCGAAGGGCATTACCTTATAAAAGTAGGGGCCCTACCCGGTGATAAAGCTGGTTTTGTCTTGATCAGAGGGGTGCATCATGATCTGGTTGTACCCCGAAAGAGCATACATGATGTTTAAGAGTTTGTTCCCAGTAGTGGAGTCAATAAGTTGATCTATCTTATGTAAAGGGAAGTTGTCTTTGGGGCAAGCCCGATTAAGGTTGGTATAATTGATGAGAATCAAGAAGCATCACCAAAGGCTCAATTGCATGTTCCAGCTGGGCCAATTGCAAGGGCCAAGAGGATCAAAGAAGCATTTAATGATAATTGATTCTGAGTTGCTGAAGTACAAGTTCGGCCCACATGAAGACCAAATTCTGGCTAAACTTTGTAGACCTCTACAGGGGGCATATGAGGTCGGATTATCTATTATAATATGTTTCTGGAAAGCCCAAGATGAGCCCTATAGATGTTATGAAGACTCCGTCATCCGTAACAGATCGCAACAGGCCCAAAATCAGCTATCTATCTTATTACGCGCAGACTTGAGCTGGACAAGAGCTGGACGCCAAGCAGAACTTCGTGGGCCTCTACAGAAGGCATATGGAGTCGGATCGTCTATTATAATATGTTTTTCGAAAGCTCAAGACGAGCCCTACAGATGTTATGAAGACTCCGTCATCCGTAACAGATCGCAACAGGCCCAAAATCATCCATCTATCTTATTACGCGCAGACTTGAGCTGGACAAGAGCTGGACGTCAAGCAGAACTTCGTGGGCCTCTACAGAAGGCATATGGAGTCGGATCGTCTATTATAATATGTTTTCGAAAAGCCCAAGACAAGCCCTACAGATGTTATGAAGACTTCGTCCTCCGTAACAGATCACAACAAGCCCAAATTTAGACATCTAGATTGTTGCGCGAAGACTTGAGCTGAGGAGTCCGAATTTCAGCTTAATTCCGTGTGGTTGGAGGAGTCCTAATTTCAGCATACTTGTGTGTGGTACAAGTTAGGGTTAGAGAAGATTCAATTTCAGTTTAGTATTTAGTATTTTGTTCCCTTTTAGGTCTTAGATAGTTTAGTATTTAAGGGACTCATTGATGTATTATTCAGTAGACTTTGAATGGAATAATATTATTTGAGAGAACGTTTTCTCTTGGTTCTTCATTGAACTATGAACTTATCAAGGTTTATACCTTGTGGCGTTCAAACTTGACTTATCACTCACCTTCTTCTTGTTCTTGAGTGTGGCGTCTACAACCTTCTTGATACCGTTGGTTCTTATCTCCTTATAGATAATGGGTCACGGTCCTTATATTTTCTTTGTTTGTAAACTTGAATTAGAAAACGATCCTTCGTTGCCATATATTGGTTCTGGGTCTCACTACTCTTGGTGAGGTTCATATCAATAATCCACGCACATTTACCATTTCCTATTAGGCTTGGTCGCTATGACCACATTGGCGATCCATTTGGGGTATCAGGATTCTCTGATGAACTCGGCCTTTAGGAGTTTGTCTATTTATTTCCGGACTGCGGCATTCCATTCAGAGTTGAAATGTCTTCACTTTTGTTTTATTGGCTTGAAGGTTGCATCTACTACCAACCTATGAGTGACCAAGCCGAGGAGGATGTTGGGAATCTCTTCGTGGCTCCAAGCGAAGATATCGTTGTATTCTCTGAGGAACTCTACTACTTGACTTCGTGATCTAGTCCCCTTTGATACGAACCTCTTCGATTGTAACAAGATTGATGCCTAGGATCGTTCTAACCTCTGGTTCGGATGGAAACCGCGACCTAACACCTATATCGAGATGTTAACCTTGGTATAAAGGAGGACGCCACAATCAAGGATGGAATACTTGATTGATAAGTCAAGGAGGAATGCCACAGAGAAATCTGATAAGTTCCAATTAGTTCTCAAAGAACAAAAGAGAAAATTCTCTCAATTTTTCATTCAAATCAAGTCTACCGAAAATTACATCAGTTCATTCCTTTTAAACTAAAACCCTAATGGAAAAAGAAAGGCTACACGCCTAGTTCAAGAACGAAACAAGATATCCGGCAATTAATGCCTTAAAAAACGGGAAAGAAAATAAAACAAACTAAAACAAGCAACTATTGACTTGTTCCCTATTTGGAAGGCTAAATTTGGAAGCAAATCAACCCCTTAATTTGGGAAACAACTCAACTCATTATTCTTTAGAAAACTAAAAAGGAAAAACTGAAATTGAATGTCCTCCACATGCTTAAGCTTGTGCTCCACGCCCAAACTTCTGCCACATGCCCAATTCTTCTCTTATTCCACCCAATCAATGGCCTTGATGACATTAATTAAGCCTTGGTCTTCATGTGGGCTCATCTTGGTCTTCAACAATTCAGAATCAGCCCAAGTGTCTTGAATCGGGCCATTAAGTGCTTCTTTGAATCTATTAGCCCTTGCCCTTGTTATTGGCCCAATCGGAACATGCAAAGGATCCCTTAGTACAACTCCCTTATTCTCATCATTCCCTCCCTCTTGAAAAGGATTTGTCATCAAATCGTCACCTACATCAAAAGGAGACGAATCAGAAACATTGAAGCTTGCACTAACATTATACTCACCTAGAAGATCTAACTTGTAGGCATTGTCATTGATCCTTTCAAGCACTTGAAATGGGCCATCTCCTCTAGGAAGTAATTTAGAACGCCGCTGGACTGGAAACCGTTCCTTCCTCATATGCACCACACCCAATCACCTGGCTCAAACACAACTTTCTTGCGCCCTTTATTAGCTTGGTTGGCATATTGTTCAGTTCTCCTCTCGATGTTTTGTCAAGTCTTTTCATGGATTTGCTTAACAAAATCTGTCTTTTTCTTCCCATCCAAGTTAATATGCTCATTCACAGGTAAAGGAATTAAATCCAAAGGAGTTAACGGATTAAAACCATACACAATTTTAAAATGTGAAAAATGAGTTGTAGAATGCACACTCCTATTATAAGCAAACTCTACATGCGGCAAACAATCCTCTCATGTTTTCAAGTTCTTTTGTATTATAGGACGCAACAAGGCAGATAAAGTCCTATTAACTATTTCAGTTTGACCATCAATTTGTGGATGACAAGTAGTAGAAAATAAAAGTTTAGTTCCTAACTTGCCCCACAAGGTTTTCCAAAAGTTGCTTAAAAATTTAACATCTCTATCCAAAACAATGATTTAGGCATGCCATGCAATCTAACATTTTCTTTGAAAAACAAATCAGCAATATGTGATGCATCATCAATTTTATGACAAGGAATGAAATGTGCCATTTTAGAAAACCTATCAACAACCACATATATAGAATCCCAACCCCTCTTTGACCTAGGCAAACCCAGCACAAAATCCATAGAAATATCAATTCAAGGTCCACTAGGTATAGGCAAAGGAGTATACAAACCATGAGGCCAAACCCTAGACTTAGCTTGTCTACACGTAATGCATTTCTCACAAATTCTTTCTACATCACGTTTCATATGAGGCCAAAAGAAATGTTCATGCAAAACATCTAGTGTCTTGGCTATACCAAAGTGCCCCATCAAACCTCCCCCATGAGCTTCTCTAACAAGCAATTCACGCAAAGAACTCTTAGGCACGTAGAATTTAGTTTCTCTAAACAAAAATCCATAATGCCTATAAAATTTGCCAAATGCAACCTTTTCACATGCATTGAATACATTGCCAAAATCATCATCTTCCACACATAAATCTTTAATGTAGTCAAAACCAAACAATCTAGCATCTAAAGTAGAAAGTAAAACGTACCTTCTAGACAAAGCATCAGCGACTACGTTTTCCTTACCTTTTTTGTACTTGATCACATATGGAAATATTTCTATGAACTCCACCCACTTGGCATGCCGCTTATTTAGCTTATGTTGCCCCTTTAAATGTTTCAAGGACTCATGATCTGTGTGAATCACAAATTTTTTCGATCAAAGGTAATGTTTCCAAGTTTCCAATACACTAACCAAAGCATACATCTCCTTGTCATAGGTAGGATAATTCAAGGCTACTCCACTTATTTTCTCACTAAAAAATGCAATTGGACGTCCTTTTGCATTAGAACAGCTCCAATACCTATTCCTGAAGTATCACACTCAATCTCAAAAGTTTTAGCAAAGTCAGGCAAAGCAAGCAAAGGTGCATTAGTTAGTTTTTCCTTAATCAAGTTAAATGCCTTTTCATGTTCATTACCCTACTTAAAACCCACATTCTTTTTGATAACTTCAGTTAAAGGTGCAGCTAGACTACCAAAGTCTTTCACAAACCTCCTATAGAAACTAGCCAACCCATGGAAACTTCTCACTTGTCCCACATTTGTTGGTTTCGGCCACTCCTTAATTTCCTTAACCTTTTCCTCATCAATCCCAATTCCCTTAGCACTAACAACAAAACCCAGAAATACAAGCTTATCAGTGCAAATGGTACATTTTTTAAAATTAGCAAACAATTTTTCTGTTCTTGAAACACCTAAAACAAGTTTTAAATGTTCAACATGCTCATCTAAAGTTTTTCTATAAATCAGAATGTCATCAAAGTAAACAACCACAAATTTCCCAATAAAAGCACGCAAAACATGGTTCATTAATCTCATGAAAGTACTTGGTGCATTAGTTAACCCAAAAGGCATAACTAACCACTCATATAAACCATATTTAGTTTTGAAAGCAATTTTCCACTCATCACCATCTTTCATCCTAATTTGATGATATCCACTTTTAAGATCAATTTTAGTGAAAACAATAGAACCATGCAATTCATCAAGCATATCATCTAATCTAGGAATATGATGTCAATACTTTACAGTGATATTGTTGATGGCACGACAATTAACACACATCCTCCATGTTGTCCTTCTTAGGCACAAGCAATACGGGAACCACACAAGGACTCATACTCTCACGAACATACCCCTTTTCCATGAGCTCATCAACCTGCCTTTGAAGTTCCTTTGTCTCCTCGGGATTATTTCTATATGCAGGTCTATTTGGAATTGGTGCTCCGGGTACAAAATCAATTTGGTGCTCAATCCTCTTTATTGGTGGTAAACCAATAGGCATCTCTTCGGGAAACACTTCATCAAAGTCCTGCAAAAGTGAAACAACAACACTAGGCAAATAAGAGTCAATTTCGTTAGCACTAAAACAAGCTTCTTTGTACAAAAGTACAATCATTGGCTGATTTGAAAACAAAGCCCTTTTGATCTCACTCTCTCTTGCATAAAAGCTCACTTGTTTTCTCTCTCTTTTTTTCTCATCAGCCTCCTTTTCTTTTTCAATTTTCTTTTCTTTTTTTGTTGTTTCGGACTCTCTCTCTTTTGTCACTCTTTCTTTTAAACTCTCACTCTCCTTTTTAACATCTCTCTCTTTTTTTAACCTCACTTGATCTTCATATACTTGGCTTGGGGTTAAAAGTACAAGAGTGATTGGCCTTTTATTGAGTACAAATGAGTATCTATTGGTAGATCCATCATGAGTCACATGCCTATCAAACTGTCATGGTCTTCCTAAAAGGATATGACTCGCATTCATTGGTACCACATCACAAATAACTTCATCTTTATATTTTCCAATTGAAAATGACACCAACACCTATTTATTCATCCTAACTTCCCCACTATCATTCAACCATTGTAGTTTATAAGATTTTGGGTGCTTCAAAGTTGTCAAATTCAATTTTCCACCAAAATAGTGCTAGCCACATTAGTACAACTCCTCCATCAATAATCATACTACATACCTTATCGTTAACATGGTAGCAGGTGTGAAAAATGTTATCACGTTGTACCTCATCACCTTCCTTGGCTTGAGCACTAAGAGCTCTTCTTGTAACCAAAAGTTCTCCACCCACCGGATATTCAAAGTCACTTGCATCCTCCAAAGGTGGCATAGACTCATCATTAGATTCATCCTTGGATTCGATACCACCATCATCCTTCAAAACCATTACTCTCTTGTTTAGGCATTGTGATGCAATATGACCTGCTCCCAAACACTTAAAGCACTTAATGTCATGGTATCTAGAAGGTTGAGGATCTGATTTACCTTGATTTAATGTGCCTCTGACCTTATGATCTTTGGAATGTTCGGTTTTGGCCTTGAAACTAGGCTGGTCCTCCCTCTTACTCCAATTCGGTTTCCATGATGATGAAGAACCCAAATTTTGCCCAACCCGTGTGGAACCCTTCCTCTTCAATTGTTGTTCCACTTTAATGGCCATGTGTACCATGTCAGTCAATTCAACAAAATGTTGCAACTCCACTACATTTTTAATGTCTCGGTGTAGCTCATTGAGAAACCTAGCCATAGTCGCTTCTCGGTCCTCCTCCACAACAACTTGAATCATGGCTATCTCCATCTCCTTGTAGTAGTCTTCAACACACTTACACCCATGAGTAAGAGTTTGTAATTTTTGAAACAAACCCCAACAATAGTGACTTGGAATGAATCTCCTCCTCATAACAGTTTTCATCTCCTCTCATGTCTCAATAGGTCTTTCTCCATTCTGTCTCCTACTCACAATCAATTGATCCCACCAAACAATAGCATAATCAGTGAATTCTATGGCTGCCAATTTGACCTTCTTCAATTTGGAATAATCATAGCAATCAAACACCAACTTTATTCATTTCTCCCACTCCAAATAAGCTTCAGGATCAGTTTTACCTTGAAAGGTTGGAATCTTCACCTTTATACTACCCAAATTATTATCAACCCTCTCTCCATACCTATCTTCTCTATTCCCATACCTATCTCCTCTACCTCCCATTCCACGCCTAAATCTTCCTGCACCCACATTGGACATGCGATCATCCCCCTCCATGTCATTATCATCCCCGTAATAATTATTAACTTCTTCTCTAACCGGAACTCTCTCTCTCCTACGTGCTTGTGCAACAGGTCGTGGCTGTTCCACACATGCGTTTTCCATTTGATCTAAGCGCTCATGTAATTGTTCCAATTCCCCCCTCATCATCCATCTCATCTCCTCTACTAATGCCTCCTTCCAATTCTTTAAATCCGCCTGGATGGAAGAATCCTCAATAGTGCCTTTATCTTTGTTTTTGGACATGTTTTCCTACAAGAAAAAGATTAGAAAGAAAAAAAAAAGGACCTCACGGCACTCCCTCACGTGTTTCGGTCAAATAATCAGTTCACTCAACACTCATGTTTTCACACAATATATTCGGCTTTTACCCTCAGTACATACTTACCACTCTTGCCTTTTTCCACTCGTAATTTCTCAAAAGTTCTTATCAAACTAACCAAACAATGATCAGGATTTCTTAGCCACGTACACACGAAACAAAAATTTCCTAGGTTCACAAGAAACGAATCACAACGAAACTAGAATAACAAGGACGAGTTTCTACTACCAAGAATTTTTTTTTGAATACCACTGCACGAATCAAGAAGAGGAATGACAATAGTTGATATATATTCAACTACACGATCGTTCGAAATAATTTTCTTTTTTAACCGACCTTGATTAACAAGCAAGATCTTTGGAATTTTTATTTATTTTTGGGTACTAGACTTGAACAAACGGAATTCAAAGAAGAAGAATAACAAAGATAGATTAAACCTGATGTTAGAGGCCTAAGCTCTGATACCAACAGATACGAACCTCGTCGATTGTAACAAGATTGATGCCTATGTTCGTTCTAACCTCTGGTTTGGATGGAAACTGTGACCCAACACCTATATCGAGATGTGAACCTTGGTATAAAGGAGGACGCCACAACCAAGGATGGAATACTTGATTGATAAGTTAAGAAGGAACGCCACAAAGAAATCTGATAAGTTCCAATTAGTTCTCAAAGAACAAAAGAGAAAATTCTCTCAATTTTTCATTCAAATCAAGTCTACCGAAAATTACATCAGTTCGTTACTTTTAAACTAAAACCCTAATGGAAAAAGAAAGGCTACACGCCTAGCTCAAGAAGGAAACAAGATATCCGGCAATTAATGCCTTACAAAACGGGAAAGAAAATAAAACAAACTAAAACAAGCAACTATTGACTTGTTCCCTATTTGTAAGGCTAAATTTGGAAGCAAATCAACCCCTTAATTTGGGAAACAACTCAACTCATTATTCTTTAGAAAACTAAAAAGGAAAAACTGAAATTGAATGTCCTCCACACGTTCAAGCTTATGCTCCACGCCCAAACTTCTGCCACATGCCCAATTCTTCTCTTATTCGGCCCAATCAATGGTCTTGATGATGTTAATTAAGCCTTGGTTTTCATGTGGGCTCATCTTGGTCTTCAACAATTCAGAATCAACCCAACTGTCTTGAATCAGGCCATTAAGTGCTTCTTTGAATCTCTTAGCCCTTGCCCTTGTTATTGGCCCAACCGGAACACGCAAAGGATCCCTTGGTATAGTTCCCTTATTCTCATCTCCCTTCCAACTTTCACTACCTTAGATAGATCTTCTTTCCTGATCGGCACTTCTTCTAACTGATCTACAGGTTGCCCACTGACCCATCCCTACTCTTTTTCCTTCGGTTCTTCTATGATTATGTCTGGTACCTCTCCATCTTCCAATCCAAGACATAATGATCCTGTTTCGGTGTTCCCTGGCTTGGTTCACCAGTCACATGCGCGTACTGTTTAGCCAACGCGGCGGAATTAGTAGATACTGTGTAGTAGTTGCAGGCTGCCTACTGATCCCTCATGACTTCTTCGAGTCCAGCGCGGCGAGATTAATAGATACCGTGTAGCAGTTCAAGACGTTATGATAGATGGATAATACTCCCCTAATCCCTAACAGAAAGGCCTACCCAGAATTGTGTTGTAGGCAAACGGGGTGTCCACCACGATGAACTCTGTTATCACGTTCTGTTGAAGAAGAACTTCTCTAACTATTACTGGCAGAATCTTTGATCCCATTGGCATCACTGAATCCCCTGTGAACCCGTATAGAGGCGAGGTGTAGCTGTTGTAACACGAATTTTTTAAGTTTAGTTGCTCATGCGCTCCCTTGAACAGGATGTTAACACTGCTTTCTATATCAATCAGAATGTGGTGAACCCAGTAATTAGCGATCTGCATCGAGATTACCATGGGATCGTCATGGGTCTGAACTGTATTGTAGACATCATCCTCTATGAAAATAATCCTGGTGGAGCAGGATGAATCTCGGGATCTACTGTTGACTTTGAGCATCTCATGACTAGTATTAAGCCTGTGTATCTTCTTTGCATGGTTCTTTCTCAAATTGTTAGAGATTCCGACCAAGGTAGGGCCTCCAATAATGGTGTAAAGTACCTGGATCTACTGCATCAGATCCTTCTCCCCATCCATTTTTCTGTTTGCTGCCTCCTACATCTCACTTTGTACCTGCTTCCCCTCATTGATGTTGTCTCGTACCTACTGCAAAAATTTAGCCAAAAGGCCTCCCCTTACAATCATTCGATCTGGTTATAGAGGCTGTAACATTCAGATGTGTTATGTCCCACATCCTCGTGGAAGTCACAGTACTTGTAACGATTTCTTCTATTGACTAGGATTTTCATGGGACCCGACTTCCTGAGTAGGCCCTATCCCAGATGGTGAGGTAAATGGTCTCTCGCGAAGCGTTGAGGGGGTTGTAGTGGTTATACCCATCTTCCTCCCCTGCTATCCGGGCTACTTCCTTTAAAGGGGCAGTTCTATAAGGTGTTCTTTTAGCCGGGTACTGTTCTTGGTACGAGGGAAGAGGAGGTGGCCAATAGGTTGATCGATTCGAGGGCTGGTTCTGGAATCTTCTGGCTGGTGCGGGCTTCAAAGCCTCTTTCTTAGGACGTGGTGCTAATCGAGCTTCATCATGCTCGACCTTGATCCAGAGTTGTTCTTCTATATCTACTTGTTCTAGAGCCTGGTTGCAGGCCTCTTGATAAGTTTTTGGTGGATATTTAGTGATTGAGTGGAACAATCTGCCAGCCCACAAGTTTCTTCGGAAATTGGCAAATGTCTCCTTCTCGTCGAATACTCCCATATGGATAACTTTCTTGTGGAATTTTTCCACATAGGATCTCAAGGTTTCACCCCGCTCCTGGATCACATACTGAAGCAAAATAGGGTCCTAGGGATGAGGCTTGATCCCCTGAAACTGTGCACAAAAAGCCGCGGCAATTTTAGAAAAGGAATCAACACTACCTGACGGTAATTTCCTAAACCATGTCTTGGTACAGTCGGTCAGGGTCGAAGGGAACATCCTACACATAGCTGACTGGGTTGCGTTTTGGACTTCCATCTGGTGGACGAAACTCTCCAGGTGACTGACGGGGTCCTCTGTTTCCGAATATTTCTCAGGGGGCATCCTGAACTTAGGTTGTAATTCTGCCTCCCTGATTCTCCTAGAGAATGGTGCATTCATCTCTCCTAGGGGATTCTTCCGGGTTGGTTAGTGCTTTCCCTTCTTTAACTCCTCAAGCTCAGGTACTTAGATTTCTTACTTCCGGATTGAGCTACCGAACCTTCTTCATCCAAGGTTTCTGAATTGACGGCCACTTCCTTCCGCTTAGCTTTCTAATGTTTTACTATGGGGCTCCTTTTGGATCTGGCACTTCCTTCTGAATCGGGCTGCAGATTTTTCTCCTTTGCCCTTGGCTTCGCCGAAGGTTGAGCTTTTCTATGAGGAATCTCAATTGCAGATTTCACTAATCTAGGTCTGAGATCCACCTGTCGGGCCGGGGTTGGAAGAGGTGGTCCTAGTCGATCAAACACTAGTACCCGGGTACCTGGGCCAATATCTCCTTCGACCCATGCTGTTTCGAAGGGGATTCTTTGAGCTATCATCTAGAGACGGATGGCTTCTACGTAGGCTGCTGCTTACTGCTCTAAGACGTCCTGATCGATTTCCTATCCGACCAGGTCTTGGGGTATGAGGCCTTCAGCTGGAGGGGGTGCTGGTGCCAGATTATCATTCCTGGATCCTCTACCCCACCTTTGGGCTCTCTTGGTGGAAGCAAGGGACTGGTGTCCGGATGGATCGGGATGAACCTGAGAGGATCGAAGTCTCATTCTGAAGATCTTTTTAGGTAGAACTGGGCTATTTTAAATGAGTGGTTGGAAAAATAGAGTTCCCCACAGACGGCGCCAAAAGTGTTTTTGGAAATCATCATTGGGGTGAATTTCCAAATAACGACTTTAAGGACCGAGATCGGGGTGGATTCCAGTCGGAGGGGTATCAAGTGGTTCGATACCTATGATGCTTTTAACAAAACAACTAAAAACTTAACACGGAAAGTAAATTGAAATAATCAGGTTATTTATTGATAACATCTTTATAATATGGGTACAAAGGAGTATTTCTTTTGACAATGGCGATGGTCGAATCTCAATAGGTGAAAGAGATGGCGGTGGCGTTCTCATGAATGTCGATAAGTAGAATAGGTTGAAAGTTCTAGGGTTTTCTAGGAGCCGATCTCCCTTTATCTCGTAGATTATAATGTCATATATATATATAGGTCCCGTTGCTTGCCATGAACTTCTATAAATTCAGTCTAGGGTTTCGACAATTGTGGGACTTTCCCTGGCCATCAATGAGATTGTCGCGGGATTTGATCCCTAAATTCAAGTGATTCTTTCCTAGGAGGTTTCTGATAGAGTTGACTCCTTATTTGAATGGAACTCTCAAATGGTGGGAAGAAGACTAAACGACAACATTTCAGTACTCTTCCTTGTAGCTTTAACCCGGCCTTCTAGGCATATAAGTCTTACCCATGTAAATTCTTCGTCTGGTATCCTAACTGCCTGGTGAGCTGGTTCTAGAAAGTGTCTGAGTTTTTGAATACCACACTCCCTACTAGCTTTGTGATTTCTACATGTTACTTGGTCATCTGGGAATCGAGATACCAACTGATGTTGTAGCGGGATACCTTGATGCTATAGTGGCGGGATACTTGGATGATGCAGCTGCGGGATACTTTGGCGATGTAGTAGCGGGATACTGCATGGAGAACTCTACATCGGGACACTGGATGGAGCTCCGTATCGGGGTACTGTCAGGTATTTGTGTAGTTAGGAAACTACTAGTCTTGATTCTTCTAGAGGGAAGGTGTATCCGCATTGATCTAGATCTCTCTCTTGAAGTAGCTAGATGGTACCCGAAAAATAATCTCTTCCTTGTATACAAGTGGAAAATTTTTCTTTGGTCCCTTGCCAATTTCGGTAGTTAACAATAGGGTGCCAAAAATGAAGTGACATCGTTTTGAAAAGTGGCACATATTTTTCCTTGGGCGTTGGACCAGTCGTTGTACGTAGAGCGACTTGTACAGCGCCTACCTGGGAAAAATGAAGAACATCTTCATTGGCCCTGTTCTTAGGGTGCTTCTGAACAGTGGCCCAACAGTGCCTCAACTCTGTTCTTCTTGAAAATCAGAGTGTCGCTGTACGTAGAGCTATACGTACAGCGCTATACGTACAGCGCTTTGTACAACGCCATATACAGAGACCCAACATCGACCCTAAAAAATGCATCAGGTCTGTACAACACCTTTCCTAAGCCTCACCAGGTCTCAGATAAGCGATGTTCGAACAATGCTTTATACAACACTTTGAACAGCGCCCAACACAATGATGCATCCTAATGCCTAAATATGACACGACAATAATCAACACAAGATGCAATCATATGGGCTAGCATGAAGAGAGATTAAAGAACATTAATGCACCTAAATAACATACACAACATACAAGATAAACATATATGCATGAGTTGTGTGTATGTGCAACTACATCTCTTCATTTGTAAGTAAGCACTTAGAAATATACCTTTGGAGTGCTTCTTCTCTTGAGGTCTTGTGAGCCTAAGCTACTCTTATATCAAAACCCTCAAATGTGGTTTGTCTACGAAATAAGTCAATCAATAATTGAGACCTTACAATATCCCCCTTTGGCTATTTTGTGACAAAACTACCACTCACATGATCCTTACAACATAATTGAAGCTACAGGATAATAATGATATTCTACATTACAAAAAGATACTAAAAAGTAAAAACTTCAAGTCTTCAATCTCTTATAGAACCGTCAATGCTTCATCACAAAAAAAAAAAAAAAAAAAAAAAAAAAAAAAAATTACACTTTCCAAAGAAAGTGTATGTAAGAAGATCAAGTGAAAAAATACAACAAGCATTTGCATTTATGAATTTAAGTACAACATCATGTAATGAAGGTCAATGCAATGCTCCTCCTCATTGGGTTACTCCCCATAGTCTCCCCAAAATGCACAATTGCTACTATAATAGCAACGCCCCTTACCACATTCTACTCCCTCTTTTTGTCATGATATAAGCAAAGGAGTAGTCCCCAACCCGGTCACCTTAGCAAATAGAGATAGTAGCATACTAGATATTTGTATAATCATATAAGTCACTTAATGCACACAATTAATTGGAGAGAAATAAGGAGATTTATTTTATTGAAAATGTGTGAATTAAAAATGCTTTGCATACAAGACATGTTGCATTTAAGTCTAAAATACAATGGTATTTGGCAAAGCAAATGACAAAGGTTTCCAATAGAATTCAAACCAATTTTACCATTTGTCATGAGAGAAGCAAGGATATAGAGATTTCATTGATTTAAAATTTAATAGCAACTATATCCAACTTTATAAGCAAACCATGGCATGAGCAACTTTGTACCCTATTTGATTTTTTCGAGTATGAAACTCGTATGATAGTAGCCATGTTCAATAAATAAAGAAATAAAGACATTTAGATTTAAACATCCTTTGAATGGATACAAGATCCTTTATTATTTTCAGTCTCATAAGCTTTTTCACACATTATTTTGCATTTAAGAAATTCCAATCATCAATTCATGCTTAATTTAGCATGTCATTTGAATTTCATGCTTTTCATATGTCATTAGCATGTCAATTAAGTATCATCAAGTCATGGAGATAACTATAGGTCATTCAAATCGTATTTTCTATGTAAATCTCTAAGTCCAAAAATGCATATTTGAACATAAATATGACATGGGTTGTAATGCTAGCATGGTTCACACTTATTGAGATAAAAGCATATATACATATGTGCAACCAAGCTCATTTCAAGCAATTAATAAAGAAGCATAAGATCTTTCAAATATTTTGCATGCCTCAAGTATGCAAAGGCACTCTTTGCTTGAGTTTCCCATATGAGGACAATCACAAAAACTCATCACTCCATAAGACATATCCTAATAGATCTACTAAGTGTTTTAAAACGAGTAGCATCTAAAGGTTTAGTAATAAGTCCGCTAGTCGATCATTAGAACCATGTTCAAGTACTATACATTTATTCTTAACTAGTTTTGTAATGAAATGATGGCGGATGCCAATATGCTAAATTCTAGAGTGTTGTACAGGATTCTTGGAAATATTAATAGCACTCATGTTATCACAAAAGAGAGTGAGTGTACCTTGGTTGAATCCGTAGTCTACTAGCATTTGCTTCATCCAAAGGAGTTACGTGCATCCACTCCTCACAGCTATGTACTCGACCTCCACCGTGGACAAGGAAATCCAGTTTTGCTTCTTGCAAAACCAAGATACCAGGTTGTTCCTAAGGAAGAAGCAACCGCCCAATGTGCTTTTTCTATCATCACAATTTCCTGCCCAATCCGCGTCACTAAAGCCTACAAGACTAGAATTAGTGTCAAACGAGTACCAAATCCCATAGTTGGAAGTCTCATTCACATAGCGAATGATTCTCTTTACAGAAGAGAGATGGGACTCCTTGGGATCCGATTGGTACCTAGCACACACACGCACACTAAAGGATATATCAGGCCTACTTCTTGTTAAATATAGCAAGCTACCTATTATGCCTCGATATAGAGTTTGTTCCACACTTTTTTCACTAGCATCCTTGCTTAGCTTCAAAGTGGTACTCATGGGTGTCTCACAATGTTTGACTTTTTCAAGACCAAACTTCTTTACTAAGTTTTTGGCATATTTTGCTTGGGTTATAAAGATCCCATCATTTAATTGCCTAATTTGCAAACCTAGGAAGTAACTAAGCTCACCAATAAGACTCATCTCAAATTAATGAGACATAACTTCAACAAATTGTTGGACCTTGGTGTTGTTGCTGGAGCCAAACTGAAATTCCCTTTAAGCAATAGTGTTTTATACCTAGAGGGGGGGTGAATAGGTATAGTCCCAAATTCTTCTAATATTCAAAAATGCGGAATATAAGAATGAAGTGAATACTTGAAATGATATAACAATTGTATAATATGAATCAATTCATGTAAGCATCAATATACAAAAGAATCAATACAAGTAAACATATGGAAGATAAATAAATATAAAGCGAAAATGAGACACAATGTTTTTACGTGGTAAAACCTCAAAGAGGAAACATCCACGGGTTGAATCCACAACCACCGGCAAAGCAAATCCACTATACGAAAATGACTTACACACTCAAAGCTATCAACACTATGATATCCACTTCAAGCTATCAAATCCTAAACAACCCTCAGGCTAGTGATTCACAAAGTCTACTCTCTATCCAAGATGTGTCCTACACCTCTAGAGAGCAACTTCCTATCCAAGACTAAAAAGCCTCTACGAAGATTTCTTTGCTTAGCAATCTAGATCAAGAGATCCTAGTTAAGCTATCCTAGCTCAACCATCCGGAGTATCAAACTCCTTGCTAAGACTTCTTGCTTAGTTATCCGAATCACCTTGATTCTAACTAAGGCTTCTTGCTTGGCTATCCAGAAACCTTTCCTAGCCAAGTCTTCTTGCTCAAGACAAAGCTTCACTCACTTTGCAAGAGACTTCAACCTATTACAAGACAATGATCTAGGTGATGCAAATGATGCAAACACACACAAATAGAGTAAGTAGATCAAACACACTCTATGAACATGCTTAATGATAATCTAGAATAAACTATCAACACACAATCACAAATCTATCTAGAAATCAAAGCATGTCAAAACAATAAGAACAAGATTAGAATATTCAATATAACACACTAAAAACCTAGTTCTTAGATCATGAAATTGAATCTAGAAGATAACATGAAGCACATCATACAATCAATTTCTAGAAGCAATTTCAAACAAAATCAAGTATAGCAAAAATATGTTCAAGAGATATCACAAAGCTAAAATCAATTAACTAATCAATCATACAACCCTAGCATATGATCTAACATACTTCTCAACATATTTCAACAATCAATTAGAAAGAATCAAAGAGATGATCAAGAGAAATTGAAAGAGAAGAAGTTTCACATACAACACTTGAGTCTCGGACTGAAATCTGCCAACTGTGAAAAATCAAGAACTCAAATGACTATAAAAATGCTTGGGATTTGTATCTCTCTTCAAGACCAACAATTTTTGCATTTGGATCACTCAATTTCGAGTTCATTTGAGAGAGTTATGATCAAAATAAGAAAATGAAAATGTTGAAGAATTCTGCAGAAATTTCTTCAAGTTATTGGAAATGGAGGGAAAAGAAGGCATTTAAAGGAAGGAGAAGAGGGGCAAAATTGTCCAAATAAAAAAGGCCAAACCAGCCATGCCCACGTGTGGGGTGCGTGTGCCACACGTGATCAGAGGGCTGGTTGGGCCGTGTGGCACACGTGGTCCTCCTTGCTTGGCCTTTGGCCGAGCAAGCTCCCTCGCGCACCTCTCACGTTCTTTAGCCGTATACAGGCATCCGAACTCCGAATTCAAATCTGTTTTCGGATTACGAACCGTGACTCCCTCATACACAACAGCGACTATGAAACTTTGACAAATGGTTGAGAATTCATCTCAGAAAATGATGACGAACACAACTCAATGAATGAGAACGAAAAGTAGCGTAGCTACATCGTTTGGACTCGAAACTAAACGAATGAGTAACCGAAATGAGTGGAACTTAGTAAGGAATAAAATAAGATCATTTTCAAGTCCAAAACACAAGAAACACAAACAAATAAATACTATGCAACACAAGCATGCCATATCTAAGCGATAGTGGGAAAACATGCAATTTTACAAGATTGTCAACAATGAGATAGATGCATGTGCATGCTAAATGTGTGTGAAAGTGTTATACCAAATGTTTGAACTATGATGTAGGGACACACATATATGAATTGTGTGTGTGTGCCTAACGCCTTGCAAGAGGAAGAAGAATCTTGATACCTTAGCATCCAAGTATGCGATGTTCCCCTTGAAGACGATATTTGCACAAGATGTTGCTTCTTCACCTTTGAGGCTCATTTCTTCCAAGAAACACCTAAGCAACTACTAATACAAATATAGAGAGTTTTGCAATGGAATCAAGCCAATACAAATAAAGGATCTTACACAAACACTATATCATCAACATATATTTGAGCTATAAAAATCTTATCATTGTCTTATCAAAACTACCCCTTGTGGAGTCATTGTTGACAAGGAATTGAGTGAGGCGCTCATACCAAGCTTTCGATGCTTGTTTCAATCCATACAAAGCCTTTTTGAGGCGATAGACATGGTTGGGGTGGTGAGCATCCACAAACCCTTTGGGTTGTTCAACAAAAACTTCCTCTTGCAAGAAGCCATTGAGGAAGGCACTCTTGACATCCATTTGGTGCAATTTGAACTTGTGCACACAAGAGATGGACAAGAGAAGCATAATGGACTCTAAACGGGCAACGAGAGCAAATGCCTCCTCAAAGTTGATACCCTCAATTTGAGAGTACCCTTGTGCAACAAGTCTTGCCTTGATACGCACAATGTTGGCATCCTATCAGATTTGCTCCTATTTATATATATTTGGTGCCTATGACATTAGTGGTCTTAGGCCTAGGAACTAGAGTCCAAACCTCATTCCTTTCGAATTGGTTTAGCTCTTCTTGCATACAAAAACCCAAAATTCATCATTTAAGGCTTTATCAACCTTTTTGGGTTCTTTTTGAGAGGTGTAGCAAGTCAAGCTAATTAGATTAGCTATTTGACGCCTAATCCTAACACCATCATTAACATCTCTGTAGGGAAAAAATACATGCACGCAGCGGAAGCGAGACTAAAAGAGAGTTTAGCATATTTTAAAATGTTTTCCATATTGAACCTTAACCCTTTAATTAATTAATCATACATACGAAAAGATGAAATACCTTTATCGCGTGATCTAATTGACTAACGTCGATGGTAATCCGCTAGATCTTCCAAAACCGATCACAAACGTGAATCACCTAGGAGCGTGGTCTCCATTCTTTGAATTGTGAACCTGAGAATGGACAACAAAACTTTTCTGATGTTCATCACAATAAATCCCAATATGTTGCTAAGAATGTCCCGGTCACTTTTGAATTCACAATCGTTAGATTGAAACTCGCGTGAACCTTATTCGAAATTGGGCACAAGACCTCTTGATGTAAAGATCACTAGTGCACTATCGAAATAAGAACAATTCTCCTCTCACAACACCTCTTGGCCGAATGCTCTCACTAGTCTTAGAGTTGGATTTTATTTTTCTCTAGCAAAAGAAAAATCTCTCAATTGCAAAAAACTAGGGTTTTTGAATAATCAAATAACGAAGAAGAAGAAGTGTATATTCACTTGCACGCCTAATATATATCTATATCTCATGTGCAATTACTGCACGCCTCTTATATATATATATATATGTAGTGCAATTACTGCAGGTTTCTTATATATATTTAGTTTTGTACAAACACTGCATTATATAATATATATATTGCCAAAAAAACATATATATCTTACTTTATATATCTCGGTCAAAATATTATATATATATTTGGTCAAATATATACTATATATCTATGGCCAAATAACATATATATCTAGGCCAAATATAATATATATCTCTATAGTGTAAACCCTAATCCAACTCTTTAGTTTATTTGTGACTATATAAAAGATTTCCTAATTTAACTAAACAAATAAAGTCTTTTATATTTAGTATAATACTAATAGTAGTATACTACTAGGAAACATATTTCCTAATCAGAAAAAGATTTGATTTTTAATTAAATAATTAATTAACATATTAATTAATTTCCATTTAATTAAATAATAAAACAAAACAATATAATGGGCTAAAAATTAGCCATTGCCGACCATGACTAGAACTTGGGCCTACATATTATTTTCTTATTTTATTTAATCCATTTGGACTTTAATAAAAAGCCCACACGTGAACTAGACTAATTCTTACTAAAAGAAACAAGCCCACATGCCTTTCATTAATATATTAATATAATTAAACAGCCCATTAAATAAATAATGTGCAAATTATATTCTTAATATATTAAATACAATTCTAAATGGACCCACAAATAGTCTAGTAGAATATATCAAGTGATTCATGCAAGTCCGTGCGAATTGAGGATCTTGGCGGGCCTATCTAAATTTAAGGTCCAATAGATATAACCCAATCACAATCAACAAATGATTTACTTAGGTTCAATATATTAATTTTAGTTCATTCCACTAAAGAACTAAAATTGCACTCTTAAATAAAGATGGAATAAGTTAACGATACTCATTCATACCCTAGACAATCATATGGGAGATACTGAATCCTCGTGATGAATATCAGTAATCGCCAAAAGCTCATAGACCGCCTATAGCTCTCCAAGTTACCATATTTACTCATATGACCACACTTTGAACTTGGATATATATTATGACTTGTCCAGAAGTTATCTTTCAATAGACACTATTGAAAACTCAACGTTAAGATTTCATATCCAAAACCACAAAGCATCCATATGATGATATTCTACTCACATTTAATAAATGGAGCCACGATGTCCATATCTATAAATGAAGTCCTCTATCAATTAACAAATGAATACCACCAAACTATCGAGGATAGACTATGCTATATAATCGTACTCATTGATAGCTCAAATGATAACACTTGCAACCATAAGTCCATCATTTATCTCAGGATTAAGATAGACTCTCTAATTGTCCTGATAATGAAAAGACTTTTATCTATAGACAGTTCTAGAAAAAGTATTTCATTGTGATCCAGTTCAATGCACCCAGTGCACTATATTCTTTTACTCGAAGACCCTTCGATGATTTTAGACTTATCACAACACATTTGATCCCACTCAAATGCTAGTAAAAGAATTCTACAACTTTAACAAGATAAAGGTGCCCAACCTTTAACTTTAGTTGTGAACGTTATTCAAGACTAACTAAAGAATCGTGACTACCTCACACATATCAAGATATACGAACAATTCTTCTTTTCTCAGTCTTTTGACCTTATGATTATTTACTTTGAAAATTATAATAATAAATGCTATATAAGATTTTGTTAACAAACAGAAATCACTTTATTAATATGAAAAGATTGTCAAGTACAACATTACACTCTTGCTATTGAGCATAATCCTAACAATCTCCAATAACATCATCTTTGTTATGGAGTCTTCTAACCCATGGAGTGAGTTCATTAGAGTCCAAGTGAGGAACTCTATCAAAAGGTTGTGTGTCATCATCAACAACATTAGACGTCCCAACATTAGGAGTCATAATAACCTTCTCCAAAGGAGAATCATCACCAAAAATAACCTCCTCCTCATGATTACTAGATTTAATCCTTGTATCATCAATGACTACATTGGATGATTCCATGACGGTTCGAGTCTTCAAGTTGAAAATTCTATCGGCTCTACTATTTAAGGCATAGCCAATAAAGATGCCCTCATCACTCTTAGCATCAAATTTGCAAAGTTGATCACAATCATTTAAAATATAACATTTGCTTCCAAAAGAGTGAAAATAGTTAACATTTGGCTTTCTACCTTTCCATAACTCATAGGAGGTATTTCATGTTCTGGGCCTTAGGAAAACTGTATTTCCCATATAGCAAGCCATATTGACGGCTTCGACCTATAGGTTCCTAGGCACATTGTTACTAAGCAACATCACATGGGCCATCTCTTGGAGGACCCTATTCTTCCTCTCAACAACTCTATTTTGTTGAGGTGTCCTAGGTGCCAAAAACTCAAGGGAGATGCCAACACTATTGCAATAGGTTTCAAACATGGCATTCTTAAATTCCCTCACATGGTCACATCTAATCCGTTTTATGCTTTTTATGTTTGAGTTTATTTCATTTTTAATTTTAGTACAAAGCATTTTAAACTTGTCAAAAGTTTTGGATTTTTCTCTAAGAAAATATGTCCATGTGAACCTAGAGAAATCATCTACACAAACAAAAATGTATCTCTTTCCACCTAAACTCTCGGTTTGCAAAAGACCCATAAGATCCATGTGGAGAAGCTTTAGGGGCTCCTTGGTGGAGAGATACTTGTCATTTTTGTGCATGCTTTTAGTTTGTTTTCCTTGTTGGCAAGGTCCACAAACACCATTGGCTTTCTTCCCAAGCTTAGGGAGGCCATGCACACAATCGAACTTGCCTAGGATTCGTAAATCCTGAAAGTTCATGTGGCCAAATCTTTCATGCCACAACTCAACTTGCTCATCCACGGACACATTGTTTGAGACTATTCTAGCTTCAAGACAATAGCAATTGTTGCTAGATCTCATACCTTTCAACAAGGTTTGACCATTGAGCTTTTGGATAGAGAAATCATCTTTGCTAAACAAGACGAAATATCCTTCATCACTTAAATGAGAAATGCTTATCAAATTGGCTTTCAAGCCATCAAAAAATAAAGCATTGGATAAGGAGGGTAATCCTGGAAATGGTTCTTTTCCCTCTGACTCTCTTTTTGGATCCATCACCAAAGGTGACACATCCTTCTTCCTCCATAAAAAGAGTCTCGAAGAAACTCTTGCTTCTCTTCCTGTGCCTAGAGCACCCACTATCTAAATACCAAAAGTTAGAAGAATTTGCCTTTAAGACAATTTGAGTAACATGCAAACATTTTCATTCTTTCTAACCTACTTAGGTAAAACATTTTCTTTCCTAGTGGTCTTTGGTACATGGGCTCTAGATGTCCTAGGATCATGCAAATCAATTTTATCATTCCTAGGAACATGCATTATGGCTCTATTCTTTTTCTTCTCAATTATGCTTCTAGTTTTACACATTTTAATATAACGAAAGCACCTTGGTCTAATATGACCATTAAAACCACAAAAATGACATATATGAATGAAATAGGGAATCATACCATGTCCTTGTGCTTGCATGGGAGCCTTCCCTTGTCTTTTTGGTTGCCCTGGTTGTTGATTAGGATTTCTCCTTCTTTGTTGTTGACCAAGACTTGGTTGTATCCAAGGTTGATCTTGCATGATTGACCTCTTCCCTTTTGAGCCATTTGTTGAGGAATGTTGGCTTGAGGTTGTCTTCTTGGCCCCACCTTCACTTGTGCACTTTTAGAACATTGTCCTAGATCTATCTTCTTCTTAGGAGTTTGCACCGGTGAAGCTCCTTTGTTGCCTAAGCTCTTGAAAAACACAGTTTTTTTAGAGGAGGAGGTCTCCTTATCATCTTCAAACCCAAGACCTCTCTTGTCACTTGAACTCTTTCCAACACCAAGTATGTGGTCTAGTTTATCGGTGCTAGAGGCCATCCTATTCATTGACTTTTTAGCTTCATCAAGCTCCCTCTTCCAACCTTCTTCATTCCTCTTAGATAAGTCTAACTCCTTTGTTAGCTTATCTTCTACCTTCTTGGACCTTTCCACTTCTACACTTAAGTGGTCAATGTGAAGTGAAAGCTCTAGATTCTCTTCTCTCAACCTTTGAATCTTTTTTCCAGTCTTCATCTCTAGGCATTTAAACTCCGTGAGGTATTCATCAAGAACCTCTTTCTTAACATATCAATTTGTGGAGTTAGAGTCGGAGTCATCTTCACTGAGTCATTTTCCCTTTGACTCTCTTCCGCTTTTTCACTAGCACTGGCAAAAGCTAGGAAGTTAGCCATGATATCTTCATCATCTGAAGACTCATCTCCTTCATTGGAGTCATCACTACTTCCTTTCCAAGTTGCGGCCATCACTTTTCCCTTCTTCTTTTCATTGTGATTAGCACATTCGGGAGCAAAGTGACCTATCCCACCACACGAAAAGCATCAGACCCCTTTCCTTTCATCCTCTCTTTCCTTTTTTCTTCATGTCTTGGCCTTTTGATCCAAAGCCCTTCTTCCTGAACTTCATCACCTTATTGAACCTTTTCACAAATAAGGCAAGGTCTTCGTCTGAGTCATTCTTTACCTCCTTTTCATCCTTAGATGCTATTTTTAGCAATTCCCTTTTGCTTTGTAGGAGGAGTGGAGCTAGGAGCCTTCCTAGACTTGTAGGCGAAAAGTCTTTCAATAACCTCGCTCGGCTTCATATCCTTATATTCACTATTTTCTTCTAAAGCCGACACCTTAGACTCAAACCTATCGGGGAGAGACCTCATTATCTTTTGTTTGATCCTCCTATCTGAATAAGGGTCACCAAGTTGATGACTTTGGTTGACTATGTCCGTCAACTTGATCTCGAAGTCATTGAAGAACTTATTCTCCTCCATCTTAAGCAACTCAAATTTAGTTTGGAGGACTTAAAGCTTGAAGTCCTTCACTACTTCGGTTCCCTTGTGTGCAATTTCTAGGATATCCCACGCCTTGTTAGGCTTTTAGTTTGTGTTGGCATATATTCCATATCAAAACGATGTTTTCCTTGTATGTGATTAATGGTCACAGGTTGATGATTTGAAGCTTCAAAGAAAGATATGACCAAAAGATCAAGCAAGAAGTTGCCTTTGAAGGGGAATGGACTACTTTGCACAATTAAGGTAAGGCTAATTGGCACGGATACCCCCTGAACTATACCCGAATTTGCACCTTACCCCCTGAACTTTTTTTTTCGCCATTAAACCCCCTGAACTCTTGTAATTTGGCAATCGATGAAGGAATTTGCTCCCTCACCAGAGGGTAGATTCCTTCAGCGATTGCAAATTTACGAGAGTTCAGGGGTTTAGTGCCAAAAAAAAAAGTTTAGGGGGTACAGTGCAACTTTTTGAAGAGTTCAGGGGGCATTTGTGTCAATTAGCCTTAAGGAGGTAATATAGACCTCATTCTTCTTCAAGGCAATAGCCACACACACATAAATAATTTATATGTGTCCCTGCATCATTGTGCAACATTTATATAGCATACTCATATGTTTTTACATGCTCATGCATTGAACTCAAATTCTCATACATTGTAGAATTGCATGTTCTAAGACTATGTCTATGAAACGGCATACATGTATGACATTGTGATTATATGTTTACATTTTATTGTTTTTGGACTTAAAAATGATCTTTTATGATTCCTTATTGAGTCCCGGTCATTTCAGTTACTCATACATTTGATTTCGAGTCCAAACGATGTAGCTACGCTACTTTTCGTTCTCATTCATTGAGTTGTGTTCATCTTCATTTTTCGAGATGAATTCTCAACCTTTTGTCATATTTTCAAAGTCATCATTGTCAATGAGTGAGTCACAATTTGTAATATGAAAACGGATTCAAAATCGGAGTCCGGAGGCCCGGATATGGCCGAAGAACGCGAGAGGGACAAGTAAGGCCAAAAGGCCAAGCTTGTTGTCCACATGTGAGCCACGTGTGACACATGGGCTGGACAGCCCTCTGTCCGCATGTGTCACATGCGGTCCACATGTGGATGACACATGGCTGCTCCTAATTGGGTGGCTTCTCTCTCTCTCTCTCTTGCTTCCTTTTAAATATTTTCATTCCCTCCCATTTTCAAGTAAGAAGAAAAAGAAGAAAGAAAGAAGAAATAGGGTGAATCCCGTCAGATTTTTTCTCTCCAATTTTCTCACATTCCAAACACTATAACTTCTTCATACGAAATCGGATTTGAGTGATTCAAATTGGAGATTGTTTGTAATTGAGTCCTCTACCTTTTCCAAGTAATCTTGCAGTCATTTGATTGAGTTTTCAAGGTGTTCTACCCAGAAAAACGTGACAACTCATGATTTGTAGGTATTGACTTTATCTTTGTGATTTCTTCTTTTATAACCTTCAATTTTCTTGGGGTTTCTTCTTCTATATGTATGTATATATTTAGTGAATGCTATTGAGAAAGATAGCTTCATAATCAATCTTAATCAAAAGTCCGATTAGAGACACTTGTGAACTAGAATATTTGATTCTATGATTTTCACATGTTTGAGAGTTGTATTGTGATTAGATTGACATCTAGGATTATTTGAGACTTGATTGAATGATTTTATGATTGATAATCCTTGAAATGTGTTTTGACCCTTTGATTGATGAAATCTTGGATTAAGGCTCTTGTATGTGTTTTTAGAGATATCTAGGATTTAATTGAGTTATCAATATATCCTTTCTTTAAATCTTCAGCTAGATTACTCATTGAATACATTCTAGGTTTCTAGCATTTATTTGTATGTTTATAACATCTTGAAATTGTGCTTCATGATTATGATATATTCAAGTGTTATATGTGTGAATGGAATTATGAGCTTTTGTGTTTAGGTGTTTTCACATGCTCTAGTTTAATTCATGTTTTTGCTTCTAGACTTTTATGCTTGTGTTCTCACGTGTTTAGGTCTAGTTGTTCCATAGATTATATTGATCACATGTTCTATGTTGTGTTGATTGTGATTTGCATCATTTGTATCACTTAGATCATTTGCCTTGAGGAAATGTTGAAGTCTCTTTCAAAGTGAGTGAAGCTTTGTATTGAGCAAGAAGTCTTGGATAGAAATGAGCTCCGGATAGCCAAGCGAAAGTCTTAGCAAGGAGTTGCGTACTCCGGATGGTTGAGCTAAGGGAGCATAACTAGGATCCTAATGATCTAGATTACTAAGCAAGAGAATCTTCCTAGAGGCTTAAGAGCCTTGGATAGGAAGTTGCTTCCTAGAGGTGTAGGACACACCTTAGATATGGAGTAGGCTTTGTGATTCACTAGCCCGACGGTAGATTAGGATTTGATAGCTTAAGACGGATATCATAGAGTTGATAGTCTTGAGTGTGTATGTCCTTTTCATATAGTGGATTTGCTTTGCCGATGGTTGTGGATTCAACCTGTGGATATTTCCTCTTCGGTGGTTTACCCAATAAAAATCTTGTGTTCATTGTCTCTTTCTCTATCTCTTTTATATTGTATATGTGTATATGTTAACTTGTTGAATATTATTTACTTGTGTAGTATATTGGAACAAGTACTTGTAAAGAGTGTAAAGAGTGATTTGTAGAACAATCCTCTTTAAATCAATTTGTATTTGTAATTTTTCATATTTGGTTATTCATGTATATAGATATATTTGATCACTCTTGTAATAACTTTGAACAGTATTGATATACAGGATATTCTTTGATTTTGTATTTTATTGATATTATACCTCATACAACAACTTGTTATATGTAGACATTGTTTAAATGATGATATGCATATCGTGTCTATATATGAATGTTCTGTTTATATGTTGTATGTAAAGCTACCTTGAAGGACAAATATAAGTTTGTTCAAGGGATTGAAATTAGGCAAAAAACCTATTCACCCTCCCCCCCCCCCCCCCCCCCCCCCCCCCTCTATGTATGCTTTAAGCAATTTAACCTTGTTTGTATACTTTCACGCCTCTTTAGCTATCCTAGTGTTTTGAATCAATTTATATTGATTCTCATTCATTGCACATAGAATGGCATGCATTGCCTTCCTATTTCATCTTGAGGCCTTAAACTCTTGTGCATTCTATTGCACCTTAGGCTTCAATACTTCTTCTCCTCCACTCGTGGGAGTCATCATAGGTAGATCATATCAATCTTCAACCGCCATCCAGGCATGGTCATGAATTTATCATATGTAGGATTCCATCTTTCCTTTCCGTGACGAATAATTCAAGCCAGTGAGAAGAGGAGGTCTCGTGCTAGAAGCTCCCTCGTTGTTGCCACCGTTTCCACTCATTGTGTATAATGAATGAAATGAAATGTACTCAAAATATATGAATGAACAAAAATCACACAAATGCAAAACACACCAAAATGAGCAAGGATCACCTAAGTATATCTAGGAACCTGCTCTGATACCAATTGAAACAAATTATGGTGTGTTCTAATATTAATCTAGGGGGGTGAATAGATTTTAACAAATTTTACACAATTTTCGTGTATCGTCAAGATTACGAAAATACCCTTAATAGTCAATATAAATACAACAAGTGTAATATGGTGCGGAAATTAAATAACACTTAATATTTACGTGGAAACCCTCATGGGAAAAACCACAGGCTAATAAGTGCGCCACACTCGAACCACGAATCCACTAAATGTGTTAAAGATTACAACCTAATCCCGGTATATAATCACACACCTATCTAATCCCAGTATGAGTGAACCTAGTCCTATTACTTGTGATTTATGCAACCTAATCCTGGAAGCAACACAAGATTTAGTTCTCAATGAAGAGAATGCAAACTATGTGAATATGTAAAATACTCAAAATGCAACAAGAGCTAGGTAACCCTATATGCTTATCTAGGATGATGATATATCAATTAAAACAATCCTAGATATCAAAAGCTAGATGACATATCATAAAGCTTAGCTAATCAAGATTAAGCAAAACCTAGATAGCTATCACAATACAACACTCAATCATATTCATCACAAACAATCTCTATCTTATATCTAGCATATGATCTTAAAACATACAAGTAAATAAAGAGATGACTTGATAAGAAAGAAACTAAAATTAAATGAAGTTAGTAAAAATCTTACCAAGCAAGTTGTGATCATGCAAAACCATGCATGAATGATGCAAGATGTTATTTGATTCACAAAGGAATGTCTTTGAGTGTTTAAAGGAGAGTTCTTGAGAATTTTTCACTTGAAAAATGTTCTAAGGAAAAAATATGATTTTTTGAACTCTTGAAACTTACCTAAAGGCAAAGAGGCATATATATAGGGTGCCAAAATGAAGTCACATCGTTTTGAAAAGTGGCACATATTTTTCCTTGGGCGTTGTACGAGTCGCTGTACGTAGAGCAACTTGTACAACACCTACCTGGGAAAAGTGAATAACATCTTCATTGGCACTATTCGTAGGGCGCTTCTGAACAGCGACCTAATAGCGCCACAACTCTATTCTTCTCAGTAAATAGAGTATCGCTGTACTTAGCACTATACATACAGCGCTTTGTATAGCGCAATGTATGGCGACCCAACAATGACCATAGAAAATGCATCAAGTCTGTACAGTGCCTTTCCCAAGCCTCACCAGGTCTCAAATAGGCGTTGTTCGAACAACGCTTTATACAGCGTCCAACACAATGATGCATCCTAATGCCTAAATGTGACATGGCAATAATCAACACAAGATGCAATCATATGGGCAAGCATGAAGAGAGATTAAAGAACATTAATGCACTAAAATAACATACACAACATACAAGATAAACATATATGCATGAGTTGTGTGTATATGCAACTACATCTCTTCATTTGCAAGTACGCACTTAGAAATATACCTTTGGAGTGCTTCTTCTCTTGAGGTATTGAGAGCCTAAGCTACCCTTCCATCAAAACCCCCAAATGTGGTTTGTCTACGAAATAAGCCAATCAATAATTGAGACCTTACAATTGTAACTATGTGTAACTAAACCCCTAATCTAGGGGATATATTTGAGGAACTTGTGATTATGGGTATTTTGCTAAGCATTTTGTAATTGAATCTTTATATGATTTCTATTCACTTTATATTTAGATTCTACATATTATATGATTTGCATTGTATATCACTAGTAGATCATACTCTTATGTGGGATAATTAGTTGTGAAACTAATCTTGGATTGACACCCTTGATTGGTTAAAGAACTTAATGATTATGATAGACTGGTGAAGGGTATATCAACCACACTAGTCTAAACCTCTATTTGAAACCAACCAATCCCACCTTGACCCCATCTCCTTAATCGGTTATGCATCTTGGTGGGAAGTTGTTTAGTGTTCATAGTTATGACCTAAACACAATTTAGAAATCAAATGGTTATCATATATGACATTTTTCCACTAATGAGGCTATGAAGTTATTACCCACATTCACTAGTAACTCAATCTATCACCCTGCATCTTTATTAATTGTTTTCACCATTTCACTTATCAAGATTGATGAGTCTTCTCTTTTGCCTATCATTTTTGCATGTTTATTTTAGTAGTAAATTTGGTGGTTTATGAAACCACACAACTATCACATTCAATGATTTATTTTATTTTGTTTAAGATTAGTCAATTTATATAACATAACACTCCATTTACCTATGGAACGAACTTGCTTATCACTTGCTAGAAATTTATATCTTAAAGGATTTTAAGTGGCTAAAAAAAAGGTTTTCAAAAGATCAAATTAAAACATTATTTTTGTGAGCACAATACGACTCATCAGTTCGTTGAAACATGATCTTTCACGTCCATGGCATAGTGATTCTATCTTAGGCTAAATTCAGTAGAAAGTAATGGTCTTTCCAATGCTTAATTTATATGCAATGCATTAGATTTATATATAATTTCATCTTTGCATATTTTGCACATGCGGAACTTAGGACTCTGAGCGGAAAGAAAAGAGAGAATCCACATGAGCTTTAGAATTGAAGCGAATTATGCTTAAGGTATGGGAGTGAGTAGTCCCTGATGCATGAGTATCTTTAGGTGTGGGATTGGATTCGTGTTCATGCGAGTTTCCCTTTGGTATCTCTAAGTTGCTCTAGATCATGTTGAATATATTTTACTTTTCTCAATCACACATTTTTGTATCACATCACTAATTGGACTTGCAGACATTTTGGAATTTTTGTTTGGGTGTCTAGAAATTTTTTTCATTTGAGTCAGTTTTATTAGTGTGTCTTATTTTTTTTATCTTGTGTTTGCTTGAGGACAAGCAAATGTTTGGTTTGGGGGTATTTGATCGCACCAAATATGTTGTATATTTTGGCCCTCAAATCTGTGTCCTTTGCCCCGTTCCCATGTGTTTTTCCATATATTTCATGTCTAATAGGTTCTTTTGTAGTAATTGCAGGCAATTGACATAATTTAGGTGTTGGATATGAAAAGTGGGAATTTCAGAGGCAAAACAAGCCAAAAAGAAAGGAAACAAGCCTAAATGCAAGAAAGGAAGCTTCAATGCGCGGGTACTGTGCTAGTCAGCATACCCGTGTTAGGATTATGCTCAATAGCAAGAGTGTAATATTGTATTTGACAATCTTATCATATTAATAAAATGATTTCTATTTTAACAAAATCTTATAGCATTTATAATTATAATTGTCAAAGTAACTAATCATAAGGTCAAAAGACTATAAGAAATGAAGAATTGTTCTTACATCTGGATATGTATGAGGTAGACACAATTATTTAGTTAGTCTTGAATAAATGTTCACAACTTAAGTTAAAGGTTGTGCACATTTATCTTGTTAAAGTTGTAGAATTCTTTCGCTAGCATTTGAGTGGGATCAAATGTGTTATGATGAGTCTAAAATCATCAAAGGGTCTTTGAGTAAAAGAATCTAGTGCACTGGGTGCATTGAACAGGATCACAGTGAAATACTTTATCTAGAATCGTCAGTAGATAAAAGTGTTTTCATTATCAGGACAATCGGAGAGTCTATCTTAATCCTGAGATAAATGATGGACTTATGGTTACAAGTGTTATCATTTGAGCTATCAATGGGTACAATTATATAGCATAGTCTATCCTCGATAGTTTGGTGGTATTCATTTGCTAATCGATAGAGGACTTCATTTATAGATATAGACATCGTGGCTCCATTTATTAAATGAGAGTAGAATATCATCATATGGATGTTTTGAGGTATTGGATATTAAATCTTAACGTTAAGTTTTCGATAGTGTCTATTGAAACGTGGCTTCAGGACAAGTAAAAATATTCAAGTTCAAAATGTGGTCATATGAGTAAAGTAACTTGGAGAGCTATAGGCAGTCTATGAGCTCTTGGCGATTACTGATATTCTTCATGAGGATTCACTATATCCAATAAGATTGTCTAGGGTATGAATGAGAATCATTTACTTATTCTATCTTTATTTATGAGTGCAATTTTAGTTATATATGGAATGAACTAAAATTAATAGATTGAACCTAAGTGAATCATTAGTTGATTGTGATTGGGTTATGTCTATTGAAGCTTAAATTTAGATAGCCCGCAAAGATCCCCAATCCACACGGACTTGCATGGATCACTTGATATATTCTACCGGATTAATTATGGGTCCATCTAGAATTGTATTAAGGCATGTGGATTTGTTTCTTTTAGTAAAAATAGGCCTTGTTCACATGTGGGCCTTTTAATTAAAGGTCCAACGGATTTAATCAAATGGAAAAATAATATTAGGCCCATTTATTGTATATGGGCGACAAGGCTATAGTATAAGCTTAATATATTAAATGATTAAATGGAGATTAATTAATTTATTGATTGATTATTTAATTAAGAATCAAAATCTTTTTCTTACTAGGAAATATGTTTCTTAGTGTCATACTATTGGTAGTAGTATAATAAATATAAAACACTTTAATTGGTAAGTAGATAAATAAGGGATTTATTTATCGAGTCAAATAAGGAAGTCTTTTGATATAGTCATAATAGGATAAAACACTAAAGAGTTGGATTAGGGTTTGGATTCTAAAGATTGATAGGAGTATGGGTGAAACACAAATCCTCTTATGGTGAGGATTTCAGCCACTTTGTAATTTCCCCATCATAGAATTTGGCAAGCCTAAGGGATTTTTTGAGCAATGGATTCGGCCACCATAGTTTTTGCTAGAGAGAATTATTTCTTTTGCTTGAAAAATAGATCCAACTCTAGATATTAGTGTGAGAATTCGGCCAAGAGGAAAAGAGAGAAGAGATCGTTCTTATTTCGATAGTGCACTAGTAGCTTTTACATCAAAAGGCTTTATGCACAATTTCGAACTAGGTTCATATGAATTTTGATCAAATGATTGAGAATTCAAAAGTGACCGGAATGTTCTTTATTATCTCTTGGAAGTTATTGTGACTATAGAAAAAGAAAAGTTTTTGTTATCCATCCTCAGGTATACAATTCAAAGAAAGGGAGATCACGCTCCTAGGTGATTCATGTTCGTGATTGGATTGGAAGATCTTGCAGCTTACCATCGATACAACGTCAATCGGATCACGCGACAACGGTACGATACTTTTATTATATGTTAATTAATTAAAGGGTTAAGTTTCATTGAAACTAATTAAGATGTGTATAATATAAGTGTAGGGGGGGATGAATATATTTTATTCGATTTTACCTAATTTTCATGTATGGTCAAGATTATGAAAATATCCCTATCTAGTCAATATAAAATATCAAGTGTAGAAGTGCAGAATAATCAATAACACAAGATATTTACGTGGAAACCCTCACGGGAAAAACCACGGGTTAGTAAGTGTGCCACACTCGGACCTCGAATCCACTAATTGTTATAGAGTTTATAGCCTAGGTTTACCTCAACCTCTCTCAGCCTATAGCCCCCTACTACTACCCATGGGCCTATAAAAGTGAACCTAGTCCAATTTGCTTGTGGTCTAAGCAATCTTAGCCACAAATCTTACTTCTCAATAAAGAGATAATATGGCCTATGTGAATATATGAAATACTCAAAAATGCAATTAGGGCTAGGAAACCCTATATGCTTATCTAGGATAATGATATTGCAATTAAAACAATCCTAGATATCAATAGCTAAATGGCATGTCATATAGCTTAGCTAAACATATATTATGAAAACCTCGATAGCTATCACAATACAACACTCAATCAATACATCACAAATAATCTCTATCTTATATTTAGCATATGATCTAAAAACATACAAGTAATTAAAGAGATGTCTTAATATGAAAAACACTAAAATTAGTGAAAAACATACCAAGGAAGATGTGATGATGCAACACCATGCATGGATGCATCCTATATGGTCATGGATGATCCTAGATGAACTTTGATGAACAAATGGAAAGCTTTGAGTGTTTAAAGGTGAGTTCTTGATTGGTTTTCTCTAAAGTATCTCTCTTTTGATCTTTAGGGTTCTAAGAGTCAAAGAACTAGGTTCAAAGAATGGGAAGATGGTATATTTATAGATATCAAGAACAGGGCATGTGAAAAGACAAGTTTGCCCTTGAACCGCATGATCAGTGGTTTCAAACTATGGCCAAGCCACCGATCATAACCGTTGAATTGAACCTGAGAAGAACAGGGGAGCAACGGTGGTTTCATTCGGTAGTTTCATAACCACCGATCTAACCACAGAATCATACCCGAGAGATTAAAATCAATCAGGTATGAACGACGGTTTCAAACGATGGTCATGGCCGTCGATCATAACCATAGAATCAAACTAGAGACTTCTAGACCAAAACGGCAGATTCATTCGGCAGTTTCATTGGGCAACCAGAGCCGCCGATCACAACCGTCGATTCACCAAATGTGGTGAAACCAAAGGAGAAGCCAAGGCAATCTCTGGGAGCGATCTTCACGTAAAACCAAGCACACTTTTGTGCAAGCGCAAACGTTTCCAAACATATTCGGGAAACTAATTACAATACATATAAACACATAAAAAAGATACAACAACAAAGTGCTAGTGTGTAAAGTGACATATGAAGAGTATGCACACATATGCAAGTATGTTAAGTGTGTGTGTATGTGCTACTAAATCTCTTTAAAGAAAACTAACCACTAGAGATATATCTTTGAAGTGCTTCTTCTCTTGAGGTCTTGAAAGCCTAAGCTACCCTTACATCAAAACCCTAATATGTGGTTTGTCCATGAAATAAGCCAATCAATAAATGAGACCTTACAATCTCCCTATTTGGCTATTTCATGACAAAACCACTACTCACAATGATCCTCACAACAAAATTAAATCTAAAGGTCAACAAAGATAATCTATATTACAAAGAGATAAGAAAAAAAAAATTCAAGTCTTCAATCTCTTATAGAACTATCAAACCTTCAAAACAAAAAAGATTACACTTCTAAAGCAAGTGTATGTAAGGTGATCATGTAAAATTAAAACAAGCATTTTCATTTAAGTAACTTAAGTACAAAATCATGCAATGAATGTTAATGCAATGCTCCCCCTCAATTTGAAGTTAACCCAAAATGCACAATTTCTACTACAATAGCAACTCCCCTTACAACATTCTACTCCACCTTTTTGTCATGATATAGGCAAAGGAGTAGTCCCCAACCGGGTCACCTTAGCAAAGAGAGATAGTAACATACTAGATATATGCATAATCATATAAGCCACTTTATGCACTCAATTAATTGGAGAGAAACAAAGAGATTTATTTTATTGAAAATGTGTGAATTAAAAATGCTTTGCATTCAAGACATGTTGCATTCAAGTCCAAAATATAATGGTATTTGGCAAAGTAAATGACAAAGGTTTCCAATAGAATTCAAACCAATTTTACCATTTTTCATGAGAGAAGCAAGGATATAGAGATTTCATTGGTTTCAATTTTAAGAGCAACTATATCCAACTTTATAAGCGAAACATGGCATGAGTGACTTTGCACCCTATTGATTTTTCTGGGAATGAAACTCGTATGATAGTAACCATATTTAACAAATAAAGAAAGAGAGACATTTGGATTGTAACATCCTTTGAACGGATACGAGATCCTTTATTCATTTGAGTCTCATAAGTAATTCACATAATGTTTTGCTTTTAAGAAATTAAAACCATCAATTCATGCTTTTTCAATTTAGCATGTTATTAGAATTTCATGCTTTTCATATGATATTAGCATTTTATAAAAGAATCATCATGTCATGGAGATAACTATAGGTCATTCAAATTGTACTTCCTATGTAGATCTCCTAGTCCAAAAATGCATGTTTGAATATAAATATGACATGGATTGTAATTAAAGCACGGTTCACATTTATTGAAATAAAAACATATATACATATGTGCAACCAAGCTAACTTCAAGCAATTAATAAAAAAGCATAAGATCTTTCAAATTTTTTGCATGCATCAAGTATGCAAAAGCTCTCTTTGCTTGAGTTCCCCATATGGGGTCAATCACTAAAAACACATCACTCCATAAGACATCCCAATAGATCTACAAAGTGTTTTAAATCGAGTAGTATCTAAGGATTTAGTAAATAAGTTCGCTAGTTGATCATTAGTACCTAGATGTTCAAGTACTATGCATTTATTTTCAACTAGTTCTCTAATGAAATGATGGCGGATGTCAATATGCTTAGTTCTAGAATGTTGAATCGGATTCTTGGAAATATTAATAGCACTCATATTTTCACAAAAGAGAGTGAGTGTACCTTAGTTGAATCCGTAGTCTACAAGCATTTGCTTCATCCAAAGGAATTGTGTGCATCCACTCCCCTCAGCTATGTATTCAGCCTTGCACGTAGACAAGGAAATTGAGTTTTTCTTCTAGCAAAACCAAGAGACTAGGTTGTTCCCAAGGAAGAAGCAACCGCCCGATGTGCTTTTCCTATCATCGCAATTTCCTACTTAATCTGCATCACTAAAGCCTACAAGACTAGCATTAGTGTCAAACGAGTTCCAAATCCCATAGTTAGAAGTCCCATTCACATAGCGAATGATTCTCTTAACGGAAGAGAGATGGGACTCTTTAGGATCTGATTGGTACCTAGCACACACACCCACACTAAAGGATATTTCGGGCCTACTTGTGGTCAAATAAAGCAAGCTACCAATCATGCCCCGATATAGCATTTGTTCCACATTTTTACCACTAGCATCCTTGCTAAGCTTCAAAGTGGTACTCATAGGTGTATCACAATGTTTGGCTTTTTCAAGACCATACTTCTTCACTAGGTTTTTGGCATATTCGGTTTGGTTATAAAGATCCCATCATTTAATTGCCTAATTTGCAAACCTAGGAAGTAACTAAGCTCACCAACAAGACTCATCTCAAATTCATGAGACATAACATCAACAAATTGTTGGACTTTGGTGTTGTTGGTGGAGCCAAACACTATATCATCAACATATATTTGAGCTTTAAAAAGCTCATCATTGTCTTTCTTGATTAATAGTGTCTTGTCAACACTACCCCTTATGTAGTCATTGTTGACAAGGAATTTAGTGAGGCGCTCATACCTAGCCCTCGATGCTTGTTTCAACCTATACAAAGCCCTTTTGAGGCGATAGACATGGTTGGAGTGGTGAGCATCTACAAACCCCTTGGGTTGTTCAACATGTTAGGATTATGCTCAATAGCAAGAGTGTAATATTATAATTAACAATCTTGTTCATATTAATAAAGTGATTTCTGGTTTAAACAAATCTTATAGCATTTATAGTTTAATATTATAATTGTCAAAGTAAATAATCATAAGGTCTAAAGACTATGAGAAAAGAAGAATTGTTCGTACATCTGGATATGTATGTGGTAGACACAATTCTTTAGTTAGTCTTGAATATTGTTCACAACTTAAGTTAAAGGTTGGGCACCTTTATCTTGTTAAAGTTGTAGAATTCTTTTGCTAGCATTTGAGTGGGATCAAATGAGATATGATGAGTCTAAAATCATCGGAGTGTCTTCGAGCAAAAGAATCTAGTGCACTGGGTGCATTGAACTGGATCACAATGAAATACTTTATCTATAACCGTCAGTAGATAAAAGTCTTTTCATTATCAGGACAATCGGAGAGTCTATCTTAATCCTGAGATAAATGATGGACTTATGGTTGCAAGTGATATCATTTGAGTTATCAATGAGTACGATTATACTGCATAGTCTATCCTCGATAGTTTGGTGATATTCATTTGTTAATCGATAGAGGACTTCATTTATAGATATGGACATCGTGGCTCCATTTATCAAGTGAGAGTACAATATCATCATATGGATGTTTTGAGGTAATTGGATATTAAATCTCAACGTTGAGTTTTCGATAGTGTCTATTGAAAATGAAACAAATTATGGTGTGTTCAATATTAATCTAGAGGGGGGGGGGGGGTGAATAGATTTTAACAATTTTACCCAATTTTCGCGTTAATCAAGATTACGAAAATTCCCCAATCTAGTCAACAAATATAACAAGTGTAATATGGTGCGGAATTATAAATGACACTTGATATTTACGTGGAAACCCTCACGGGAAAAACCACGGGCTGTATAGTGCGCCACACTCGAACCTCGAATCCACTAAATGTGTTAAACGATTACAACCTACTCCCGGTATATAATCACACACCTACCTAATCCCAGTATAAGTGAACCTAGTCCAATTTGCTTGTGTGACCATCTAATCCCGGTGTCCGACCTAATCCCGGTCTATCACACAGGACTTCAATTGCTTGTGATTTATGCAACCTAATCCCGGAAGCTACACAAGTCTTACTTCTCAATGAAGAGATAACAACCTAAGTGAATATATGAAATACTCAAAATGCAACAAGAGCAAGGCAACTCTATATGCTTACCTAGAATGATGATATATCAATGAAATCAATCCTAGATATCAAAAGCTAAATGACATATCATAGAGCTTAGCTAATCAAGATTCAACAAAACCTAAATAGCTATCACAATACAACACTCAATTCAACAATGTTGTCAATAATCATGGCAATGACAATAAATGCAATTAACAAGTGCAATCAAGGAATTGTCAATCAAAATGCCAATCAATGAGTCCTACACATCAATGTCTAAATGAAAATCATATAGACTTAGCTAGAGGGCAAAATAGTCCTAAATGCTAGCTATCAACAAACAACTCATCTCAACCAAAATCAAAGACTCAAACATGTTATAAACAACATTAAGTAAAGAGGCATGCATTTAATTAACCACTAAATGCTAATCCTAGGCAAAACATGTCATATATATGAAACAAAGAGATGTAGAACATGTAGAGATTACCTAGTCAAAGAAATCAACAAAAACCATGCTTGGATGATGCTAGGAAGAAGTTAGATGCACATGGGAAGTGATTTGGTTGAGTAAAGGTGAGTTCTTGGGAGCTTCTCTCTCTAGGGTTTGAGTTTCTCACTCTAAGGTCTGATTTTGAGCTCTCTTGGCCGAGCTAGGAAGAAGATGATACTTATATAGTGTGCCAAAGTGAAGTGGTGTCGTTTTGAACAAAATGCAAAAGACCGCCGATTCTGCGCCCTTGTTCTGCGCCCTTGGCCGCAGAACAAGGGCGCAAAAATGCACCTGACAAATTTTGCGGCCCCTAAACGCAAAAACCAAGGGCGCAGAAAAGAGGACAGAGAGTATGGTTTCTGATCCTCATTCTGCGGCCTCATTTCTGCCGCCTTGGCCGCAGAACAGGGCGCAAAATGCGCCTGATGGAGCATCCTAAAATCTAACCATGCTATGCAATACTAAGCAAGATGCAACCAAATAAACATGCATGAAGAGAGATGAAATAGGCAATAATGCATACACACAATAAATACACAACACATTCAAGAATGAGAATTATGCAAGTGATGTGTGTGTGTGCATCTACTTCTCTTCATTGCAAGAAACACTAAGTATGATACCTTTGGAGTGCTTCTTCCCTTGAGGTCTTGAAAAGGGCCTTTGAGCATAATCTTCAATCACCTAACTACCCTTACAATTCAAACCCCCAATATGTGGTTTGTCTACGAAATAAGCCAATCAACAATGGGAATCCTTACAGAAAACATGGCTTCTGGACAAGTCAAAATATCATAGTTCAAAACGTGGTCATATGAGTAAATATGGTAACTTGGAGAGTTATAGGCGGTCTATGAACTCTTGGCGATTACTGATATTAATCACGAGGATACACTATCTCCAACATGATTGTCTAGGGTATGAATGAGGAACATCTTCCTTTTCTGTCTTTATTTAAGAGTTCAATTTTAGCTCTTTAGTGGAATGAGTTAAAATTAATGGATCGGACCTAAGTGAATCATTTGTTGATTGTGATTAGGTTATGTCTATTGAAGCTTAAATTTAGATAGCCCACCAAGATCCCCAATCCACACGGACTTGCATGGATCACTTGATATATTCTACCGGACCAATTTATGGGTCCATTTAGAATTGTATTTAATATATTAAGAATATAATTTGCACATTATTTATTTAATGGGCTGTTTAATTATATTAATATATTAATGAAAGACATGTGGACATGTTTCTTTTAGTAAGAATGGGTCTAGTTCACATGTGGGCTTTTTATTAAAGTCCAAATGGATTAAATAAAATAAGAAAACAATATGTAGGCCCAAGTTCTAGTCATGGGCGGCAATGGCTAAATTTTTAGCCCATTATATTGTTTTATTTTATTATTTAATTAAATGGGAATTAATTAATATATTAATTAATTATTTAATTAAAAATCAAATCTTTTTCTGATTAGGAAATATGTTTCCTAGAAGTATACTATTGGTAGTAGTATATTTAAAATAAAAGACTATATTTGATAAGTAGATAAATAAGGAATATTATTTATCTAGTCAAATTAGGAAGTCTTTTATATAGTCACAAACACACTAAAGAGTTGGATTAGGGTTTGTAAACAAATATGAATGCATGTGGAAATATATATACATGTATGCATGCAGAAATATATATAGTATATATGCATGTGTACCGAATGCATATTGAGATGTATAAGATATATATATAGTATATACGCATGCGTAATGAATATATATTAATATATAATGCATGAATGCATGCAGAGATATATGAAGTATATATATACATGCAATGTTTTGATTGAAACAAGTTATATATAACAATATTTTAGGCGTATATATATAACCATATTTTTGTTTGGCAATTGATGGCCGGCTAATAGACAAATATATATATTCTTAATATATTTTCTGAAACCCTAGTTTTTGTAATTGAGAGCTTTTTCTTTTGCTAGAGAAAAATAAGATCCAACTCTAAGACTAGTGAGTGATTCGGCCTAGAGGTTTGTGAGAGAAGAATTGTTCTTGTTTCGATAGTGTACTAGTGATCTTAACATCAAGAGATCTTGTACACACTTTCGAATTAGGTTCACGCGAATTTCAATCTTACGATTGTGAATTCAAAAGTGACCGGAATGTTCTTAGCAACCTATTGGAATTTTTGTGACTAACAGAAATCAGAGAAGTTTGTTTGTCCATTCTCAGGTTTGCAATTCAAAGAAAAAGGGAGACCACGCTCCTAGGTGATTCACGTTCGTGCTAGGATTGAAGATCTTGCGGATTACCATCGACGTAAGTCAATCGGATCACGCGACAAAAGGTATTCTTCTTTTGTTGATTATATATATGTTTAATTAATTAAAGGGTTAAGGTTCATAAAAGGGAAAAATTTTAAAAGCTACTAAACCTATTTTTTTTAGTCTCGCTTCCGCTGTGTGTACTACGATATTTTTCCCTACACAACAAACACTTCCTCTTGCAAGAAGTCATTGAGAAAAGCACTTTTGACGTTCATTTGGTGCAATTTGAACTTGTACACACAAGAGATGGACAAGAGAAGCCTAATGGACTCTAAACAGGCAACGGGAGCTAATGTCTCCTCAAAGTTGATACCCTCAATTTGAGAATAACCTTGTGCAACAAGCCTTGCCTTGTTACGCACAATGTTGCCATCCTCATCGGAGTTTTTCCTATATATCCACTTGGTGCCTATGACATTAGTGGTCTTAGGCCTAGGAACTAATGTCCAGACTTTATTCCTTTCGAATTGGTTTAGCTCTTCTTGCATGGCAAGAACCCAAAATTCATCATTTAAGGCTTCATCAACCTTTTGAGTTCTATTTGAGAGGTGTAGCATGTAAAGCTAATGAGATTAGCTATTTGACTCTTAGTCCTAACACCCTCATTAACATCTCCAATAACATCATCTTTTTTATGGAGTCTCCTAACCCATGGAGCAGGTTCATTAGAGTCCAAGTGAGGAACTCTTTCAAGAGGTTGTGTGTCCTCTTCACCAAGGTTAGACGTCCCAACGTTAGGAGTCACCACAACCTTCTCCAAAGGAGAGTTATCAACTCTATTAATCTCTTCCTCATGCTCCATAGACTTGAGCCTTTCATCATCAATGACAACATTAGATAATTCCATGATGCTTCGAGTCTTTAAATTGAAAAATCTATAGGCTCTACTATTTAAGGCATAGCCAATAAAGATGCTCTCATCATTCTTAGCATCAAATTTTCCAAGTTGATCTCGGTCATTTAAAATGCAACACTTGCTTCCAAATAAATGGAAGTAGCTAACATTTGGCTTCCTACCTTTCCATAGTTCATAAGAGGTATTCCTAGTTCTGGACCTTGGGAAAACTCAATTTCCTATACAACAAGCCGTATTGACGACTTCGGCCTATAGGTTCCTAGGGACATTGTTGCTAAGCAACATCACATGGGCCATCTCTTGAAGAACCATATTCTTCCTCTCAACAACTCCATGTTATTGAGGTGTCTTAGGAGCCGAAAACTCATGAGAGATGCCTAAGCTATTGCAATAGCTTTCAAAGACGACATTCTTAAACTCTCTCCCATGGTCACTTCTAATCCGTTTAATGCTTTTAATGTTAGAATTCATTTCATTTTGTATTTTAGTACAAAGCATTTTAAACTTGTCAAAAGCTTCGAATTTTTCTCTAAGGAAATATGTCCAAGTGAACCTAGAGAAATCATCTACACAAACAAAAATGTATCTCTTTCCACCTAAACTCTCGGTTTGCATGGGACCTATAAGATCCATGTGGAGAAGCTCTAGGGGCTCCTTGGTGGAGAGATACTTGCCCTTCTTGTGCATGCTTTTGGTTTGTTTCCCTTGTTGGCAAGGTCCACAAACACCATTGGTTTTCTTCCCAAGCTTGGGAAGGCCACGCACAACATTGAACTTATCTAAGATCCGTAGATCACGATAGTTCATATGGCCAAGTCTTTCATGCCACAACTCAATTTGCTCATCCTTAGAAATATTGTTTGAGACTATTCTAGCTTCAAGACAATAGCAATTGTCGTTAGATCTCATACCTTTCAACAAGGTTTGTCCATCGGGCTTTAGGATTGAGCAATCATTTTTTCTAACAAGACGGAATATCCTTCATCACTAAGATGAGATATGCTTATCAAATTGGCTTTCAAGTCATCAACATATAAAACATTGGATAATGAGGGTAATCCAGGAACGAAAATGATTTCTTTCCTTATAACTCTCTTTTTGGATCCATCACCAAAGGTGACACATCCTCCTTTCTCCATGACAAAAGACTCGAAGAAACTCTTATTTCCTGTCATGTGCCTAAAACACCCACTATCTAAGTACAAAAAATTAGAAGAATTTTCCTTCAAGGCAATTTGAGCAACATGGCAAAAATAAGCGTCTCTTTTAATCCACCTAGGTGAAATATTTTTCTCCCTAGTGGTCAAAGGTACATGGGCTCTAGATGTCCTAGGATCATGCAAATTAATTCTATCATTCCTAGGAACATGCATTATGACTCTACTCTTTTTCTTCTCAATCATGTTTTTAGTTCTATGCATTTTAATATACCGAAAGCAATTTCGTCTAATATGACCAATAATACCACAATAATGATAGTAGGGATGAAGTTTGGAATCATACCTTCCTTGTGCATGTATGGGAGCATTCACATGTCTTTATGGTTGAATTGGTTCATTTCTTCTTCATTGTTGAACCAGTCTAGCTTACTTCCTTGGTTGTGTTTGCATGATTGGTTTCTTTCCTTTGTGAGCCATTTGTAAAGGGAAGTTGGCTCGAGGAACTCTTGGGGGTTGAACTTGAGGTTGTCATCCTGACTCAACTTTCACTTGTGCACTACGTGAACATTGTCTAAGATCAATGTTCATCCTAGGATTTTGCATCGGCGAAGTTACTTTCTTGCCCAAGCTCTTGAGAAATACAATCTTGCGAGGAGTAGAAGACTCCTTGCCATCTTCAAATTGTAAACCTCTCTTGTCACAAGGACTCTTTCCGACACTTAACATAAGGTCAAGCTTTTTGGTGCTAGAGGTCATCATTGTCATTGACCCTTTAACCTATTCTAGTTCCCTCTTCAAACCTTCTTTATTCGTCCTAGATAAGTCTAACTCCTTTCTTAGCTTATCTTCATTTTCCATGGATCTCACCACTTCTTCACTCAAGTCATCAACCTTGATTGAAAGCTCTAAATTTTCTTCTTTCAACCTTCATATTTCTCTTTTATTTTTCAACCTTAAGCTTTCAAATTTGACCATGAAGTCTTCAAGATCCATTTTCTCCACATGTCTATTTATGGAGTTAAATGAGGAGTCATCTTCACTTGAGTCAATCTCCTCTTGACTCTCTTCCTCTTCTTCACTAGAACCTTTGCTCTTGTGGGAGGAGGCAAAGGCTATGAAGTTAGCTATGAGTTCTTCATCATCTGAAGACTCATCTCCTTCATTGGAGTCATCACTTCCACTCCAAGTGGCGGCCATCACATTACCCCTCTTGTTCTTCAAATTTCCACAATCGGGTGCAATGTGTCCTATACCGCCACATTCATAGCATTGGATCCCTTTCCTTTCACTCTTCTCTTGCCTAGGCTCAAACTTCTTGAAAGGAGCCTTTTTCTTCAAGTCTTGGCCCTTAGATCCAAAACCCTTCTTCTCAAACTTGTAGAATTTCTTGAACCTTCTCATCAACAAAGCCATTTCTTCATCCGAGTCATCATTCTCCTCCTTCTCAACTTTGGAGGCTTTCAAAGCAATTCCCTTTTGCTTTTTAGGAGGTGTGGAGGTAGGACCCTTCCTAGACTCATAAGCTTGAAGTATCCTAATCAACTCACTCGGCTTCATATCATTATAGGTGCTATTCTCCTCTAAAGCCATAACCTTGGACTCAAACCTATCAGGGAGTGACATTATTATCTTTTGTTTGATCCTCCTATCCGAGTAAGGGTCACCAAGTTAATGACTATGGTTGACTATGTCCATTAACTTGATCTCGAAATCGTTGAAGCACTCAAATTAAGTTTGGAGGACTTGAAGCTTGGAGTCATTCACTACTTCGGTTCCCTCGTGTGCAACTTCTAGGATGTCCCACGCCTCCTTAGTGATCCTAGTATTTTGAATAAATTTATATTGATTCTCATTCATTGCACATAGCATGGCATGCACTGCCTTCCTATTCCACTTTGATGCCTCAAACTCTTGCGTGTTCCATTGCACCTTAGGCTTGATTACATCCTCTCTTCCACCCGTAGGTGTCATCATAGGTGAGGTGTAGCTGTCTTTGGCTATCACTCAAGTGACACTCGCAATAGGACGAGGTCGGAGAGTAGCACAACGAAAAGTAAAGTTCGTTCCTAAGGAATCGAGTGATCGATTACCGAAATTGATTAGTCCATTTGCTATTCAAACAATCAATAATCATGGTAGATCAAAACAAACAAAGTAAACTATCTTGATTAAAGGCTAATACTAAAGCAATGAAATGAAAACTCAAAATAAAACACAAATGTGATAATAGAGAGAAATATGCTAGGACTTGACTACACCCCACCCTTAGATTGACTTTCTAGTTAGACTCGATTGTATAACCCCAAACGTACTCATGCAATTCATATACTCGTACACCCTTATATTGACCCACAATCTTGGTCAAGTAGAGTGAGTCACACTCAAAACATACCCAAGCTTATCCTTCGATTACCCGGAATGTACGAATGAGTTCATTACAGACTTTGGTGTACTAAATGAGTCCTATACGCTAGCCTAAGTAGGTCTGCTTTTCTAAGCATGCATAGGGGAGCATTTTATCGAACACGTGGCATGCGTCTCCGGTTAGTGCATAACATACCACAAAAGTCATTCAAGAGGAGATCAATCAATTGAAAAGCATTAAGAACATTAAAATACCCATACAAACAACAATCTTGCACATAAGGGATAAACAAGAATCAATTCATTTAAATGTATAGTCAAAGGTGTGGTTTCATCAAATCCTAGCACTATGAGTTTAGCTCATCATATTACAACTAGTAACCATACAATATATGTGAAATAAGAAGTACATGGCTACAATAAAGAATAAAAGAGAAAGAGTCTAGAAAAAACTATATGGAGAGCTTCTTCTTCTTTGGATCTTCTTCTCTTTCTATCCTTCTTCTTGCTCAAAAGGTGAAGTGATGGTGGTTATGGAAAAGAGGTGGGATTGGTGTGTTTGGATCTTAGGGAAAGGTAGGATTTTTGGTGGGTTGTAAGGGATGGGTTGGTGATGTGTGTAGGAAAGAGCCAAGATGGAAACTTGCTGTAATAATTCGAGCTGGGGAGGTCTAGTTCTAAAATGACCTAGAAGGGGTACTTATAGGAGGCCCAAAAATGACCAAAATGCCCTCTGGAATACGAAAGGACGCTCTGCCGCGGTTGCCATTTTCACGGTTGGACAACTGCGGCAGATCAACCGCGGTAGGCCGATGAAATTTCTGTCCCGCCATTGCCGCGGTTGAGCAACCGCGGCAACCCAATGAGGTTTCTGTCGCCCCTCTGCCACTGCTGCACTACCGCGGCACTTCGTACGCGGCAACTTTGGAGGATCTCTGTCACCTCCTTGCCGCTTGTGCACCAACCGCGGCGCTTCAACCGCAGCGCTTCAACCGCAGCGCTCTGATCCAAGCCCCCAGACTTTTCATATTTACGCTATTTGCCCAAAGTTCTCCAGTTAGAGCCAAAACACCCCTGCTAGCAGAAAAACCTACAAAAACCTCAAATGAAACATTAAAAACCCGCTTTTACCCGAGAAACTTACACAAAAGGATACGGAAAGGGGGCTACACTTTGTGTAGAAATAAAGCAATCAAACACCCCCAAACCTATCTTTTGGTCGTCCTCGAGCAAAACCAAAGCAAACAAACAAAAAGAAAAACAACGGAAAGCAAAAACAAAAAGAAAACAAGAAAAACACATGATAAGCCTTTTAAACCCCTAGGCGATCCCTAGTAGGACGAGTGAAGTCTCGTGAGGGTTTACAGAACGACACCCACAAACTTCTTTCCTACTGAGCCAACTATAGACAGAGATGCAATGATGGGTGAACCGAATTGAGACACATGCATGAAAAGACCCCTAAGAACAAGCTTGGGAAGTGCAAGCCAAGGTGCTACAACACGAGAGATTGCAATTCCATACTTCTTAGTGAACAAAGCTTCAAAAAGCATCGAACACAAGAGTCTCATGATAGCATTTCGCCTCGACTCTATACCTCTCCGGATCTCTCTCATTTTACCACTCAGAACCTAGGCTCACTCAACGAACATATGCGGTTGGAAGTTAAGCACAAGAATTTTCAAATTTTACACGCATATGACAAATTTTGAAAAACCGCTAATGTTTAAATACAAATGGACCACAAGAACGGATTTGGACATTTAAGAACAAGAGCAAAACATCATTTGAAACCTTCATCAACAAGCTTAAACTCCTCCTAAAGATCAATTAGGACTTCTCTAAAGTTCAAGTGGGGATACGGTGAATAGGTGGTGGAGAGGTTAGGTGGGTACGGTATTATTGGCTAGCTATCGGTTATGCTTTAAACTTTTATTTAGGTGCTCATCACAATTAAAGCGCCTAGGCATGAATTATTTAATCAATTAACTTGTGCTAAACTTTAAGTTGCTTTATTTTTGCAACTTTTACACATTTGACCATATAAGGCTTGGATTTTTTTTTTTTTTAAACAAACAAGCCTTAATCCTTGCACACTTTACACTTCTAGCCTAAGTACACGCTACTTTTACACTTTTGATTTTCCTTGAGCTTCATTTTGATATGATATCAAGCCATAACCGTAGCACATGGGATGGTTTAGTGTTTATGGAAGATGCGGTGATGTGTATGATATGGGAGGATATAGTGATGGGGTTTAGTGTGTAGGTCAACATAGATAGGACAATCAAGCACACACACAAGGCATGGGACGTGTTTGGGATATTTGTAGTGACTAAACACACATAGCCTACGTCATCTCTATAGGTAAGAGTTAAGCACGCAAACAAAGGCGAAACAAAGATGATGCTCTTTCACGACGTTCTTTAAAGCCCAAAGTATGGAGTGAGGTCCTTTTATTTATGCTTAAATATCTACAAGAAGAGTGTTTAGGATGAAACAATAAATTAAATCACACTCATAAGGACGCTATTTAGGCTCTGGCCTCACGCGGGTAGTCTCCACTAATGATCTAGACATCTTAAGCGTGATACCCAATTACTTAGACACTTTCGAGTCTGGTAGGGTGCGTGCAAGCAATGTGGTGTAGCTTTAACTAGCACCACCTTTACCTAGACTTAGGGGCTCAACACATGCAAAAATTGCCTCAAAAGGCACAACCCAAAAGCATCTTATAAAGCAAGCTAATGCCCCAAAATTTTGGCTCGAAGCAAGAGAACGGACCAAGCACACAATCATGCAAAAATTGAAAAAAAAATTCACAAAAACAAGCACACACAAAACAATCAAACAATATTGGTCAAAGAATGGCCGCACCCCCAAACCTAAACGAAACATTGTCCCTAATGTTTGCACATAAGCGGATTGGACAATATAAGCTTAGAAGCGGGAGGGAGGCCAAACGCAACCCTAACAAGCACGCCGCAAACCTAAAAACTAGGCACAATACAACGCCACACACTTAATCTAAGCAAGGAAAACAAAAAACATAAAAAGATAACGCATGAAATAAAAGTTCAGAAGCATAACTATTTAACAACTAAAAGACAATGAAATATCCAAAAACAAAGCAAAAATATTTGAAACTATGTCAAAGTAAGCAAAAATATCTGAAAATAAGCAACTAAAAAGAAAACAAGCATGAAAAGAAAAGGGTGGTGGAATGCGGTGGTAAGTGGCTACGAGGAACCCGGCAACTTTCCTTTGCCCTTGCTCGTCCTCGCCTCTCTATCAGCATGCTCCTTCAGGGACCGCTCCATGGCCATGTGCATTTGAGACTCCTCCTCTGAAATCACGGGACCACCGGTCGGACGGGGATGAGCTGGCGGAAAGGGATAGGCCTTCTTCTGCCTGGTGTACTGGGAGATGTGGAGGTCAGTCCTAAGCTCAGCAAAGTCCTGCATAAGCCCATCCTCCACCTCACTGATCAGGGCTCTAGTCCTGCCCTCTGAAGCTGCTATCTCCCTCAGGATGTCCTCCTTCATAGCCCTAACTTCCGCCATCTGCCTGTCACGTGCTGCAGCCCGTTCTTTCTTTTCAAGCCTCCTCGTGAGCTTCAGTGCCGACAGCATCCGCGACCACTTGCTCTTGCTCTCATCATCCTCTGAAAGCAACGCACCGTCCCCAGCCTCTGGTCCTGACTCTGGCCCTGGCTCTGGCTCTGGCTCTAGCTCTGGCTCCAGCTCCTCAGCATCTGGTCCCTCAACATCTGACTCAGACTACTCTGCCTCTGACCCAGGACCTAAATCTACATCATCTCTTCGAGCTCTCTTGTGTCCCCTAGGCCTCTGCAATCCCCTACTCGGGTAGAGGGAATACCACTGATTGATCCCAATGTCCACTAGAGCCTCTCTCAACTCTTCCGCCGAAAGGTCAACACCTGCCTGCAAGCAAAGCTGGGTGATCAGGCTCGGGAACCCCATGGCCTCCTTCTTGCTCTCGTCCTTCCCGCACTTGTGGATCTCCATCTTGATAAGAGCTCCAATGTCAATCGGCTCGTCATGGCGCAAGTAGTAGAGAATCTGTGCCACCTCATAGGCCATGGTAGTGCGGTGTCCACACGGCCTCAGTGAGTATGAAATGAACACGTGCCAGAAAGCTAGGTCAATGTGGATCTTGGATTGCTTCAGCAGGCTAGACCGAGTGTGCCAAAACGGCAGTGGATAATCTGTCAGGGCGTTGGCTAGCTCCACATTCATCTTGGTGAAGATGTCGTTTCTTGGCAACCCCCGATACATCCTCTCCCGGTCTTCAACTGACACAACTGTACTGAAGTACCTGTTGATGTCTGAGGCATTTACTCTAACCTCATTGCCTCGTACCCACACTGCGCCGCCCAAAAGGTAGTTCCTCGGAACCATTCCGTTATAGAACTCCTCCACTATCCGCCTGCAATATCTGGAAGGGTGCTGGACATATGTCTGCCATCCTCTCCTCTCAATCATACCTGGGATGGGTGTATCTCCAAACTCTGTGACGGTGATCCCCTTCTCTGGAATAATCTTCCTCTTCTCCTATTTAGCAAATTGGGACGGGAAGTCCGAGTTCTGCACACACGGGGGAATTGCCTACCGTCTGCTTCCCCCTCCCCTACTCAGCCTCGAGGAAGCACCGGTGTCTTCTGCTGCATCAACCACTGCGGGAACCTTTGTTCTAGCCATTCGGACACACAGAAAACAGTGCCGCTTCACAAATCAACCCAAATCCGGCAGAACTTCGGCGCTCAGTCAACAACTACTGGTAACCCGATACACCACTGGCACCCTCAAGCCACAACCACCAAAAACCAAACACAAAAACACAGAGAAAACACTTCTAAACCCTCCTTCCACACCAATTCACGCCAAAAACACTCAAAATTCGGCCAAAATCCACCAATTTATGCAATAAACTTCAAAGTTTTCTCAAATCAACTACACAAGCATCAAATTACAACCACTACTCAACCCATACACCAATTCGGATCAACAACAATGCTTAACCCCGCCATTCACCGAAAACAAATCCCAAACTTCACCAAACTAACCCTAGAATCCAAAGAGAGGGAAAGAGAGGGGAAGGGAAATAATTCCAATCAAAAGAACAAGTAAAATGAGAGGGAGAAATACCGGTTGGTGATGGCACCCACGAGAGAGAGGAGAGCTGCTCGGTTGAGAGGGTTTTGGAGTGCAGTGGAGTGAAGCCCTAACTGAAACATCCCCTTTATACTCGTCAGAGTGCCGCGGTCCCTAATGCCGCGGTTGGTAGACCGCGGTTGATCAACCGCGGCAGATCAACCGCGGCACCAAAACGGTAGTGTTTGGCTCCAAAACAACGTCGCTTCGTTAAGTTGGGCTTGCAGCGGTTGCTCTCTCAAGCGACACTCACGCGGCAGACCCGCGACAGAGATTCTTGGGGATTTCTGTCGCTCGACTGCCGCGGTTGCGTCCCTGGCGACAAAGGCGCGGCAACCACGCGGCAGCCACGCGACAGAAACCCAGGAGGATCTCTGTCGCTCGACTGCCGCGGCAGGTCAACCGCGGCAGGCCCTTCTTGGCCTGCTGAAATTCTTCACTTTGGCCTACTGCAATCAACACACTAACACACCATATTAACCATATCTGAACTAACAAAATAAGTGCAAGGAAGGTGAAGAAACTAAAATAAAACAAATAAAAATTTGAAAACAAAACTAAAACTAATATGTACAAGATGGTACCTCCCTTTTGATTGCTTGCTTGCTTAGGGTGGTTCTTGGAACCGGACCACCTCATTGAGCTTTTGATCCTCAAGCTCCCAAAAGATCTTCAGCCGCTGGCCATTCACCTTAAATCTATCCATCTTTTCATTTTCAATCTCTACCGCTCCATGAGGGAATATTTCGGTGATTGTGTACAGAGCCATCCATCGGCTTTTGAGTTTGCCCGGGAAAAGCTTCAATCTAGAGTTGAAAAGAAGCACCTTTTGACCCACTCTCAACTCCTTGGCTTCTATTCTCTTGTCATGCCACCTCTTGGTCTTTTCTTTGAAGATTCTTGAGTTCTCATAAGACTCAAGCCGAAGCTCCTCTAGCTCACTCAATTGGAGGCACCTCTTTTCCCCGGCCTCCTTCATGCTCATGTTGAGGAGCTTAATTGCCACCATGCTTTGTGTTCAATCTCAAATGGCAAGTGACATGCTTTTCCATACACAAGTCAGAAAGGAGACATTCCAATAGGAGTTTTGTAGGCCATTCTATAAGCCCACAAGTCATCTTCCAACTTCTTTGCCCAATCCTTCCTCCTAATCCCAACGGTTTTCTCCAAGATGCTTTTGATTTCTCTATTCGAGACTTCGGCTTGACCGTTGGCTTGTGGATGATAAGGAGTAGTGACTTTGTGTTTCACCCCATATTTATTCAATAATGCCTCAAACCTCTTGTTACAAAAGTGAGAACCTCCATCATCACTATTGCTCGAGGTGTGCCAAACCGGGTGAAGATGCTCCCCTTCAAGAACTTTGTCACTTCCTTGCCCTCACATGTTGGAGTGGCTATGGCTTCAATCCATTTAGAAACGTAGTCCACGGCAACTAGAATGTACTTCTTCCCAAAAGATGTTGGGAATGGTCCCATGAAGTCTATGCCTCAAACATCAAAGAGTTCCACTTCCAACATGACATTCATCAGCATCTCATCTCTCTTTGTTATGTTTTCGGTTCTTTGACACCGGTCACATGCCTTTACAAAGCTCCGTGAGTCCTTGAATAAAGACGGCCACCAAAAGCCCGATTGAAGGACTTTCCTAGCCTTTCGGGAAGCACCAAAATGACCCCCACACTCCTTGGAGTGGCAATGCCCCAAAATCTCAAGCATCTCTTCTTCAGGGACACACCTACGAATCACTCCATCTCCACATGTTCTAAAAAGGAGCGGCTCATCCCAAAAGTAATACTTCAACTCGGCGAAGAATTTTCTCTTTTGATGCACATTTAGCTCTAGGGGCACTATGTCACTAGCAAGGTAGTTCACCACATCCGCAAACCATGGGATTAGCAAGCTTTGCAACTCAAAAAGTTGCTCATCCGGGAACTCTTCCTTAATGGGCTCTTCCACCCACGTTTCTTTGTCATCCCTCTCAAGCCTTGAAAGGTGGTCCGCTACCACGTTTTCGGTCCCCTTCTTGTCTCGAATCTCAAGGTTGAACTCTTGGAGGAGTAGCACCCATCATATGAGCCTTGGCTTGGCATCGTTCTTGGCTAGGAGGTACTTTATGGATGCATGGTCCGTGTAGACAATTACCTTGGATCCCACCAAGTATGACCTAAACTTGTCAAAGGCAAACACAATGGCCAACAATTCTTTTTCAGTTGTTGCATAGTTGACTTGTGCCTCATTTAGTGTATGACTTGCATAGTAGATAACATGTTGGCGCTTCTCTTCTCTTTGACCCAAAACGGCGCCCACCGCATAGTCACTAGCGTCACACATCAACTCAAAGGGGAGGTCCCAATTTGGGGCCCTCATGATTGGAGCCGAAATAAGCTCTTTCTTCAAAAGTTCAAACGCCTCTAAGCATGCTTCATCAAACACAAATGGCACGTCTTTCATCAAAAGGGAGCACAATGGCTTTGTAATCCTCGAAAAGTCCTTGATGAATCTTCTATAAAACCCGGCGTGCCCCAAAAAACTCCGGATACCCTTCACTGAAGTTGGTGGTGGCAACTTTTCTATCACCTCTATTTTTGCTTTGTCCACTTCAATCCCTTCAGAGGATATCCTATGACCCAACACGATTCCTTCCCTCACCATAAAATGGCACTTCTCCCAATTGAGTATGAGGTTAGTCTCCTCACATCTTTCTAGCACCTTCCCCAAGTTCTCTAGGCACCCATCAAATGATGACCCAAAAACGGAGAAATCATCCATGAAGATCTCAATGTACCTCTCCACCATGTCAGAAAAAATGGCCATCATACATCTTTGGAATGTCGCCGGAGCGTTACAAAGTCCAAAGGGCATTCTTCGGTAGGCAAACGTCCCATATGGACATGTGAACGTCGTCTTTTCTTGATCTTCGGGGTCTATTGGGATTTGGTTATAACCAGAGTATCCGTCTAAGAAACAATAGTACTCATGCCCCGCTAGCCTTTCCAACATTTGGTCAATGAAGGGTAAGGGGAAGTGATCTTTCCGTGTCGCCGTGTTGAGTTTTCTGTAATCAATACACACCCTCCAACCTGTGACGATTCGTGTCGGGATGAGTTCATTGTGCTCATTTGGTACCACTGTGATGCCTCCTTTCTTAGGCACTACCTGTACTAGACTAACCCATGGACTATCGAATATTGGGTATATGATACCCGCATCTAGAAGCTTTAGGATCTCGGCTCTAACTACCTCTTGCATGTTAGGGTTCAATCTTCTTTGGTGCTCCACTGTTGGTTTAAACTCTTCCTCCATCAAAATTTTGTGCATACAAATTGAAGGGCTCAACCCCTTAATATCGAAGATAGACCAACCAATGGCTTTCTTGTGGCTTCTTAGCACCCTCAAAAGTTTCTCTTCTTCAATTGAGGACAAGGAGGCCGAAATGATCACCGGAAGTGATAGTGACTCACCAAGGAAAGCATACCTCAAGTGCTCCGGTAGTTGCTTCAACTCAAGCTTTGGAGGCTTTTCAATAGATGGGGGTAGCCTAGGCTTTCCTTCTCCTAACTCCTCAAACCTCCTTCTTTCTCTAAACTTCTTCATGGGTTGGGAATTTAAATGTAGAGCATATTCCGCAACATTCTCATCTTCATCCTTCTCATTGGCACCATGAACCAAACAAACCTCCAAGGTTTCCTTGGGAATTTCTCTTCTAACAAAGTCTTCAACCAACGGATCAACAATCTCAATCATCAAACATCTATCTACTCCCATTGGTCTCCGGGCCGCCTTTTTCATGTCAAACACCACATTTTCATCTCCAACCCTCAAGGTCATCTTATCTTCCTTCACATCTATCAAAGCCTCGGCCGTCTTCAAGAAAGGCCTACCTAAAAGCAAAGGTATTTCCACATCCTCTTCCATTTCTAGTATCACAAAGTCTACCGGGAAGTACAAATTCTCTACTTTCACCAAGACATCTTCCATGACCCCCCTTGGGTATTTGATTAACCTATCGGCTAGTTGTAGAGTGACATGAGTAGGCTTCACTTCCCCCACTCCCAACTTTTGAAAAACCGAGTATGGCATCAAATTTATACTTGCCCCGGAGTCAATCAATGCTTTCCTAAATTCCGTTTGGCCAATGGTGCATGGAATAGTGAACTTTCCGGGATCTTTTAGCTTGGGTGGGAGCTTGTTTTGTAGGATGGCACTACATTCCTCCGTCAATGCAACCGTCTCGAATTCTTCCAACTTTCTTTTGTTAGAGAGCAACTCCTTGAGAAATCTCACATAACTAGGCATTTGGGCAAGTGCTTCGGCAAAGGGAATATTGATGTGAAGCTTCTTAAACACCTCCAAAAACTTACCAAAGTTGTGAGCATCCTTGTGTTGTTTCAATCTTTGTGGGTATGGTATGGGAGGACATAGGCTTTGACTTGGGGCTTTGGAGGGGTATCATTTGATGTGATAGGTATGTCATCATGGCTAGAACTCTTCTTCTCCTCAACAACCTCTTGTTCAACATCTCCCTCTTCCTCCACAACAACTTCTTTTCCCTTTCCAAAGTCATCCGGTAATTCAACCTCTCTACCACTCCTTAATGCAATGGCTTTGCATTGCTCTTTAGGGTTCACCACTATGTCACTTGGGAGAAAGCCTTGTTGTCTTCCTTGTTGTCCCCTAGCTAGTTGACCCACTTGCATCTCCAAGTTTTGGATCGAAGCTTGTGAATGTTGGGCGAGTTGGTCAATCTTTGTATCAAGCTTTCTCAAGGCTAAGTCTTGGGTATCAATCCTTGTATCTAACTTGCCCATCATTCTAAAGAACATCTCTTCTAGGTTAGGTTTTCTCTCCACTTGATTGTTAAAGGGTGGGTTTGGGTATTTTTGTTGGTGAGGTTGTTGGAATCCGGGGGGTTGTCTTTGGTTGAGGTTTTGTGGATGCTGGGGTTGTTGGGGTTGGTTGTCCTTCCATGATAAGTTTTGGTTGTTTTTCCATGAAGGGTGGTATGTTTTTGAATAAGGATGGAAGATGGGATTTGGGTTGGCATGTTGTTGGGGTTGGTTTTGGTAGTTCCGGTGGTTGTTCACAAAAGACACTTGTTCGGACGAGCTTGAAGCAAACGGGCTTCCCGTTTGACAATCCATGCTAGAGTACGGCCCCAAACACCACTCACATTGGGCAACTTGCACATTGCTAGGTCCGGCACTCAACTTGTTCATTTGATTTTGAAGTGCCACCATTTGAGCTTTAACACTTGTCAACTCATCTACCTCTAGCACACCCGGAATCCTCCTTGGCGCTTGCCTCTGAGCTCCCCATTGGCTATTGTTGAGTGTCATTTCTTCTAGGAGATCATGAGCCGCATCCATTGTCTTGCTCATTATAGATCCTCCCGCAGTCGCATCCACCAAATTCCTTGTTGAAACCGTGAGCCCTTGGTAGAAAGCTTGCAAAGTTTGCCACCTTGCAAGGCCATTGTGAGGACATCTCCTTTGAAGCTCCTTAAACCTCTCCCAAGCCTCGTGGATACTCTCATTCTCAAATTGTTAAAAGGAAAGGATCTCATTTCTAAGGCGGGCCGCCTTTCCCGGTGGAAAGAATCTATTCAGAAATGCTTGGGCCAACTGATCAAAGGAAGTGATCGAATTTGGTGGTTGGGTGTTCAACCATATCTTTGCATCATTTCCCACAGAAAACGGGAACAACTTCAACTTGACAAAATCATCGGGAATCCCATTGTACCTAAAGGTGTCACAAATCTCGTTGAAATTCTGAAGGTACAAGTTCGGATCATCATTCGCCAAACCATTGAACATACAAGTAGTGGCAATCATCTGAATCACCCCAGGCTTTATCTCAAAGGAATTAGCTGCAATTGTTGGTCAGTGAATAGATGACATGTTCTGGTCTACTCTAGGCATTGTGTAATCCCGTAGGGTGCGCTCATCCCTAACATGAGGCAAACCCTCTTGAACCGAAACGGCCTCAGGACGCACTTCCCCTTGATTTTGATTCACCACAGGAGGCAAACCCATTTGTCCTAACTATGCATGTTGATCACCCATTTCTGCTCTTCTCAACCTTGCCTCACGTCTATTCCTTCGACCTATCCTTTCAATCTCCGGATCGAAATTTAAGAAGTGAAGATTTTGGCTGCTTGTACATGGGTGCATACAAGAGCGATGGTACCTATAAGAAGAAAACACACAAACTAAATTAAAAGGTTCAAATTAGCAATAAACTAACTAGTATCGATATCAATCATTCCGCTCAATCCCCGGCAGCGGCGCCAAAAATTTGGCTATCACTCAAGTGACACTCGCAATAGGACTAGGACGAGGTCGGAGAGTAGCACAACGGAAAGTAAAGTTCGTTCCCAAGGAATCGAGTGATCGATTACCGAAATTGATTAGTCTATTTGCTATTCAAACAATCAATAATGATGGTAGATCAAAACAAACAAAGTAAACTATCTTGATTAAAGGCTAATACTAAAGTAATGAAATGAAAACTCAAAATAAAACACGAATGTGATAATGGAGAGAAATATGCTAGGACTTGACTACATGATATGAACCTCACCAAGAGTAGTGAGACCCGGAACCAATATATGGCAACGAAGGATCGTTTTCTAATTCAAGTTTACAAATAAAGAAAATAAAAAGGACCGCGACCCATTATCTATATGAAGATAAGAACCAACGGTATCAAGAAGGTTGTAGACGCCACACTCATGAACAAGAAGAAGGTGAGTGATAAGTCAAGTTTGAACGCCACAAGGTATAAACCTTGATAAGTTCATAGTTCAATGAAGAACCAAGAGAAAACGTTCTCTCAAATAATATTATTCCATTCAAAGTCTTTTGAATAATACATCAATGAGTCCCTTAAATACTAAACTATCTAAGACCTAAAAGGGAACAAAATACTAAATACTAAACTGAAATTGAATCTTCTCTAACCCTAACTTGTACCACACACAAGTATGCTGAAATTAGGACTCCTACAACCACACGGAATTAAGCTGAAATTCGGACTCCTCAGCTCAAGTCTTCGCGCAACAATCTAGATGTCTAAATTCGGGCTTGTTGTGATCTTTTACGGAGGACGAAGTCTTCATAACATCTGTAGGGCTCGTCTTGGGCTTTCCGAAAACATATTATAATAGATAATCCGACCCCATATGCCCCCTGTAGAGGTCTACAAAGTTTAGCCCGGATTTGGTCTTCATGTGGGCCAAACTTGTACTTCAGCAACTCAGAATCAATTATCATTAAATGCTTCTTTGATCCTCTTGGCCCTTGCAATTGGCCCAACTGGAACATGCAATTGAGCCTTTGGTGATGCTTCTTGATTCTCATCACTACACCCCACCCTTAGATTGATTTTCTAGTTAGACTCGATTGTATAACCCCAAACGTACTCATGCAATTCATATACTCGTACACCCTTATATTGACCCACAATCTTGGTCAAGTAGAGTGAGTCACACTCAAAACATACCCAAGCTTATCCTTCGATTACCCGGAATGTACGAATGAGTTCATTACAGACTTTGGTGTACTAAATGAGTCCTATACGCTAGCCTAAGTAGGTCTACTTTTCTAAGCATGCATAGGGGAGCATTTTATCGAACACGTGGCATGCGTCACCGGTTAGTGCATAACATACCACAAAAGTCATTCAAGAGGAGATCAATCAATTGAAAAGCATTAAGAACATTAAAATACCCATACAAACAACAATCTTGCTGATGTGTAAAATCGTGTTATAAAAACCTAACTCGCAAGTGCACGAATCATGAGATAAGTACAACGACAAGTAGGGATCGTTCCCACGAGGAAAAGTGATCTATCGACTAAAACCAATTCTAATTAAAGCTAAGCAATTAACAGTAACCAAGAGATTTCAGATTGATTTGATTGATTTGAGATTAAAACTAGATTAAACTAAGAAAACAATTAACAAGAATATGAGAATGAGATCAAGAGGTGAGAGAACTAGGTCATCAATGATCCCCAACTACGTTTACTCAATGCTTCGAATTGACTTTTACAAAGAATGTTAATCAAGTTAAGGGTTCGTTCTTAAATTATGTATAATTAGTGCTATGTGGTCCTGGGATAAATTAAGTACTTCTACTACAATCAATAGCAAACCTTGCATACAAACTATAACAGAAAATACATCAACCATACACCAAGCGTTTCTCAGTTGAGTAAATAGCAAACCTTGCATATAAACTATAACCTAAAACCCACAAAACACACAATCAAGTATTCTCAATCACAGTCAATAGCAAACCTTGCATATAAACCATGATTGAGAACCCATTAAGCATAAGAACAAGAGAACCAAAGATAACGTGCAACCTGCAACAATAAATTCATTCATTCAATTGAATATTGGCTAAGAATGGTGAACCTCACACATATCTCAACCTTAACATATAAACCCTAGATTCAAGACTAGCACAAACCATGCATAGACAAGAAGAAATCCCAAATTGAATGAAACAAAACTTGAATTACTAAAACATAGTCAATTCTAACAAAGAGTATTCATAGAGGTTCACATTGAATTCCTAGTAAGGATTTAGTTACACATTAATGGAGGAAACAAAAATATAGAAGAGGAGAAGATAGAACCCATTGTTGTCTTCTAATCTTGCTTCGAATCCTTTGTCTTCTTCTTGCTTTTCGGTGTCTTCCAAGGATGGATGGTAGAATAGCTCTCAATCTCGCAGTCTCTAACTTCCTCTGAAAGCCCTCTCATGTCTTATTTATAGTGGCTCGCAACTTCGTCATTCGCTGACCTAAACGAATCAGATTTCTTAAACTCTTGCTGCACGTGCCGCTAGGTAGGCAACTTGCCTACCCCGCGGTCATCTTTTTGCAACACTACTGGAGACCACCGCTAGGTAGGACCGCTATGTAGGACAGTGTCTGGGGGGCGGCCACTTGAATGACACACTGCTGGAGTTTAGTGCAAGCTAGGACCGCTAGACAGGACATGCCTAGGCCGCGGTCCTTCATGAACAACTTCTCTGGAGTTTGGTGCTAGATAGGACCGCTAGGTAGGCACTACCTAGGGGGCGGTCCTTCACAATCTTCACTTGAGGCTTCAACATGCATTGACCGCGACATATGACCGCTAGGTATGCATACCTAGGGGGCGGTCCTCTGCAGAAAATGTATATTTGATCAACATTGACATCTTTTCTTCCATACTTGAATATTTGCACCACTTCTGATAACGAGACCTGCACAGCTCAACAAGCACATCAAACAACCTAAAATACTCGAGAACAAAGCACAAAGACTAGGAAATAGGGGTCTAAAACATATATAGAAATAGACCGATCAAATACCCCCAAACCTAACTTTTGCTAGCCCTCGAGCAAAACCAACTAACCAACTAAAAAGAAAAACTAAATCCTAGCTAAGCCACTTTTGCAGGGAGCGCGATAGCATTGAGCATATGCTACAAGCCTTTAAACCTCTAGGTGTCCCTAGAGGAGGAGTTTTGTCTCCTGAGGGTTTACAGCTATGACACCCACAAACATATCCAACAAAATCCCATCATTCGAGATGCAATCGAATAGCGCCCATAACGAAACAATGCATGCTTAAGCCAATATGTAAATACTAAAATTAAGCCACAAAACTGAAAACATTGTTCGTTTTAAATGAAAAGCCCATGCTCAAGACAATCTAGCATCAAAAACACCTTTGCCAGACGCCATAGATATAATTCGCCTCAACTCTACTTCTTACAAGATATCGCTCATATTTCACACAGAACCTAGGCAATTTCACTCATCAAGCATATGCGAATGGAATTTATGCACAAGAAATTTCAAGTTATTATCGCATATGAATATATCATTGAAAGAACGCTTGATTTGTAAGAAAAAGATCTCATGAAAAGAATCAGGCATTATGAACAAGATTAAGCACACTCTTACCTTCTACTTTCATTGCAAGGATAACCAGCAGATCAATCAGACTTTCATTATGGTTGTAATGGGGCTATTGGGTAGGGGCTAAGAAAGAACAGGAAAAAGGAATTCAAAAACCCTAGGATCATTCAATGAGAGTCTTCACTTTGTCTTCAAGGCCTTGCTTTCTTTTAGGCCTTCCTTTCTTCCTGTTTGCAAGTGGAATGACACCACTCACCATTAATTTCAAACCACCTCTTTCACCAAATTCTTGATAACTCCTTTAAGAGTAGATACAACACTACCAGTCATTTGACTGGTTGAATTCATTAAACCGTGCATATTTCTGTTGCACCATTTTTTTTTTTCTATTTTTTTTTTTGAATGAATACAAATACAGTTCCTCTCAGCTTTGGATTGAATGCAGCTCTTCTTCACTTGTTACTCATTACCTTCGCACATATTCCTGCGGCGAAATCTCAAGTCTTCTTCACAATCTCAATGTATGATCCCAAGTTAAAAAGGTAAGGCTATAATTCAGGCTTACATGGGTTAAAGTCAGTGTGGTGAAGAAAGAAAAAGGCTAATCAGTGTTTGGCTTCAAACAGGGCTATGGAGCACACACATAAGGTAGGAAATATTTTAGGCCTTTTAAGTAGATCAAGCACACATAGTCTGAAATCACTTCCATTGGTTCAACTTACTCAAGATCAAAGATAGCATGTGAAATCTTTTATGATGAACGTTCTATAATGCTCAATGTTAAACATATAGAGATCAAGTCTAGTGCTAAGAACCTATGTAGTGTTTAAAGAGTAGAAACAATTAATCACTCATATCATGTCATTTATGTACGCTTTTTGGCTTAGTGAACTCACCAAGGTAGTCTCCACTATTAATCATGGCAATCCAACTAAGCATCCTATCCACTATCATATCAAGAGCATGTCATAATTTTTTAAAAATGCAACGCAATACTCTAAGTGGCTAGACTTTAGTTTAAACACATTGAATAAAGCATACTAGTTCTAAAGCACACATCAAAGCATCTCATCAAAGATTCAGGAGGAACGACAGACTCAGAACGAAAATAAAACTAAAAATCAAAACGACACTAAATACCCCCAAACCTGAGCTTAACATTGTCCCTAATGTTGACAGTCAAGACAGTTATGGTAGGGACAGACATAAAGAAATAAACTATAATATCCAAAGAAAATAAAAGAAAAAGAAAATAAAATAAAAAGTCAAAAGAAATCATATCCTGTCAATCTCCGCCATCCTCATCTGAAGGTAAGATCTCGGTGTGCTGATCGGAGTCTAACTGATCATCCTGCGGCTCCTCATCATCAAACTGCATGATCGGGGTCCTCTGGTCATCAAACTGCTGCTCAAATCCCGATCCACTAGCTGCATAAGGATCCTGATCAGGAAAAGGAGGCTGAGACGGAGCTCCACTCCCACTAGCCACAGAAAACCGACTAGTCATCATCGTGCGCAAATCATCTATGCTCGTCTCGACATCGTCAAAACGCTCCTCCATACGAACCACCATCTGCCTGATGCGCAAATCCATGTGAGCCTTCATAGCCTGCAAAAGAGTGTGAAACTGATCACCTCCGGGCTGTGCTGCAGGTGCATCCTCATCGGGCTGCTCTGCAGCTGGATCCTCCTCAGGCTGCTCCTGTGCCATCGCGGCAGCTGCTGCTACACGCTCCTCTCTGCGACGTCTGCGTCGCGCATAATCTCCAACAGGAGGCAAACCCCGAAAAGCCAACTGCTGGTTCCATCTAGTCCTGGTGAGCATGGATGGGTCATTGTGCTCCAAACCTGCAGTCACATCAATTCCTGCCCGACTGCAGAAAGCCGTGATCAAACATGGAAATACCATGGATAATTCATCAGTGCCACAGGCTTCACGAATAGCACCAAAAATCACCCTCCCAATGTTGATGGGGCCACCAGTCCTCAACCGGAGCAATATACGAGCCTGGTCATAGAAAATCTCGGTGCGGTGCTGAGAAGGTAGCAGCGAACACGTCAGAAAAATGTTCCAAAAGGCGACGTCCACATGCGTGTCACGCTGGTACAACTTCCGCAATAGGTCCCACTATTCAAGCCCATCCATCCTAAGGACTGCAGCCATTCATCCTCGAAACGGGTCGAGAGTATCAAGGTACTCCACCCCTCCTCCGCCTCGAATGTCAATATCAGGAACCTCAAAGAACTGATTTATCACCTCAGGATTGATCAGGATCTCAACCCCCTGGACCACAACAACACCCCCATCCTGGAGCCTCCCTGCCATAGCACTGGCATAGAATTCGATCACGAGACTCCTATTAGGCCGTGTCGGCCTAGCAACGTACCTCTCCCACTGGTGGGCAGCAACGGTGGCTGGAATGGGCGTCTGCGCCATACTTTCTAGATCAATGCCCCTCTCAATAATCCAGGGCCGTGCCTGGAACCTGTTCACCCTATCTCGGAATTCTTTGTGTTGCGCCAGTCTTGGAGTGGCAGGACGCTTTCCTTTATCTGCTGCACTAATCCGAGGACGCTTGCCAATATGAGTTTTTGCCATCTGGCACAATAAATAATCAAAATAAATCCACAGAAATTGGCAGCACTTCGTTTCAAAGGAAGTGTCCAAATACACATATTACCAATAAAAACTCATCATTATAACGGTATCAAACTCATTATAATCCACATTGGGCATTCCAACAATAATTTCATCATTCTAATAATATCAATGTCAAAAACATTATATCAAAGAATACTATAATCACACATGCCAATAATTTCAAATCCCATTTAAAACAAATGCAATACCAACCATGCATGTTTCAAATCTAACAAGATAATCAATTTTTACAAGAAACATAATGATTCTAAGCAAGGGATTTAGAAATTTTCACACAAAATAATCCCAAAATCCATCAAAAATTACATAAATAAAGATATCTCAAGTTAAAAGCAATGGAATCATGAAGAAAATTGAGAGTAGAGAGGTAGAAATCATACCTTGTGACTTGTTGGAGAGAGGGAGTAACAATGGAGGAAATAGAGAGAAATAGAGAGAGAAAGAGAGGAGAGAGGACGTGCGCAGCCAAGGGAAAGAGAAGGGTTGCGCATGGTCCATTTAAATGCAATAGGGTTTTTTTTTTGTATTGACCGCTGGGTAGGTACCTGCCTAGGGGGCGGTCCTATCCAGCGGTCCAAGCAATGCATGCAGGCCAAGGTGCAAAACGCACCGTATCATTTACGTTTGGACCGCTGCCTAGGCATGTGCCTAGGGGGCGGTCCTACCTTGCACTGATTTCCAGAGACGCGTTTTAAAAGTGACCGCTTCCCAGGCATGTGCCTAGGGGGCGGTCCTACCTTGCACTGATTTCCAGAGACGCGTTTTAAAAGTGACCGCTTCCCAGGCATGTGCCTAGGGGGCGGTCCTACCTTGCACTGAAGTCCAGAGACAATCTTCAGGATTCTCAGCTGGCCAGGAACGTGCACATCCAGCAGGACTAAGTGGCGGTCAACTCCAGAGAGACCCCTTTAGAGAGACCGCTGCCCAGGCATGTGCCTAAGGGGCGGTCATATCCCGCGAAAAATATTTTCTTCATACCTGATACCTGGCCAAAAGTAAAACACGCATAAAACATACCAGCTCTCTCCTAAAACAGAAAAATTAATTAATCGAACACCCCCAAATCTGAATTGAATAATATCTCCTTTAAAACTCTATATCCAATAACCATATTCATCGGGTTTAAGAACGTTCGAGACTCCTAAAAAAAAAACTGACTCAAAAATAGACAAAAAAATATAAAATAAGAAAATATTACCTAGGTGGGTTGCCTCCCACTGAGCGCTTTATTTAACGTCTGGGCAAGACGCATAAGAGCCTTACGGCTCATTGAGGCAGGAAAATTGGTCTGGTTTTAGCTTGGATGCACACAGATATGGCTTGAGTCAGTGTCCATTAACTTTAAATCTCTTATGACCGTCACGACCTTCAATTTCCACAGCTCCGTGCGGGAAAACCTGAGTAACCCTATATGGACCCAGCCAACGTGATCTCAGCTTCCCTGGAAACAACAGTAACCTTGACTGATACAAAAGGACAAGCATCCCCGGTTGGAATTCCTTCTGAAAGATTTTGCTGTCGTGCAACATTTTTGTCCTTTCTTTGTATATCTTGGCATTCTCATAAGCATTGTCCCGAAGCTCCTCAAGCTGACTCAGTTGCAATTTTCTTTCCTCTCCTGCCTTATCTAAATCGAAGTTCAACTTCTTCAGTGCCCAATAGAAATTATGTTCCAACTCCACAGGTAGATGACACGCTTTCCCATAAATAATCCTATAAGGGCTCATATCAATTGGGGTTTTGTAGGCAGTTCTGTACGCCCACAATGCATCATTAAGCTTAGTTGACCAATCCTTTCGATTTGGTTGCACCATCTTCTCCAATATCTGCTTAATCTGCCTATTGCTCACCTCCACTTGTCCTGAAGTCTGAGGGTGATATGGGGTTGTCACTTTGTGCCTGACACCATATTTCTTCATTAACGAGGCAAAAACCTTGTTACAAAAATGGCTCCCACCATCACTAATGATCGCACGCGGTGTCCCAAATCTGGCAAATATGTGTTCTTTCACGAATTTCACCACCACCACTTTGCTATCATTCGTCTTGGTTGCAATTGCTTCAATCCACTTCGAAACATAGTCCACAGCCACCAAGATGAAAGTGAATCCGTGCGAGGATGGGAAGGGACCCATAAAGTCAATTCCCCACACGTCGAATATTTCTATCACCAACTGACTGGAAAGGGGCATCTCATCCCGTTTGCCAATGTTCCCCGTTCTCTAGCACCTATCACAAGAAATACAAAAAGCATAAGCATCTTTAAATAAAGAGGTCCAGAAGAAACCTGATTGGAGAACTTTCAGAGTAGTCTTCTTGGCACTAAAATGCCCTACACAGCTAAGGTCGTGGCAGAATTTCAGCACATCTTGCTGCTCCTCTTCAGGGACACATCGCCGAATGATCTGATCAGCGCCATATTTGAACAGGTATGGCTCATCCCAAAAGTATTGCCTGGAAAGGGAGATGAATCTTCTTTTTGCTTGAGAATTCAGGTCGGCTGGTATGATGCCATTAGCAAGATAGTTCACTATGTCTGCGTACCATGGATCTTTAGCTCTCACATTCATCAGCTGTTCATCTGGGAAGTTCTCGTTTATTGGTACGAGCTTGGCACTTTCTTCTCCCGTTTCTTCTTCCACTAATCGAGAAAGGTGGTCAGCTACCACATTCTCACTGCCCTTCTTATCCCTGATCTCCAAATCAAACTCTTGCTACAAAAGGATCCACCGGAGTAATCTCGGCTTCGCTTCCTTCTTTGTTAGTAAATATTTCAAAGCAGCATGATCAGAATAAACAATTACTTTAGACCCAATTAAATATTGACGAAATTTTTCCAGGGCACTAACAACAGCAAGTAATTCTTTTTCTGTAGTGGAATAGTTCAATTGTGCATCATTCAAAGTGCGACTAGTGTAGTAAATAACATGAGGCAATTTATCTACTCACTGTCCTAGAACAGCACCTACAGCATAGTCCGACGCATCACACATTAATTCAAATGGAAGAGACCAATCATGAGGCATAATTACAGGAGTAGAAGTCAGTTTATCTTTCAGAGTTGTAAAGGCAAGCATACATTCATCATTAAAATCAAATGTAGATTCTTTAGCCAACAGATTACACAGGGGGCGACTAATTTTTGAAAAATCCTTTATAAAACGCCTGTAAAAGCCTGCATGACCAAGAAAACTCCTCACACCCTTTACCGAAGTAGGAGGTGGAAGTTTAGCAATTACTTTAATTTTAGCTCTATCTACCTCTATGCCTTTATCAGATATCACATGTCCTAACACTATTCAAGATTTCACCATGAAGTGACTTTTCTCCCAACTAAGAGTTAAATTAGTCTCAGTGCATCTTTTCAAAACATTAGTTAAATTATCAAGGCAGTGGTCAAAAGAATTACCAAAAACAGAAAAATCATCCATAAATACCTCGATATACTTCTCTAACATGTCGGAAAAGATCGACATCATGCATCGTTGGAAAGTGGCAGGGACATTGCACAACCCAAACGGCATTCTTCTGTAGGCAAAGGTACCGAAAGGACAAGTGAATGTCGTCTGCTCTTGATCCTCTGGAGCGATGGCAATCTGATTATACCCTGAAAAACCATCCAGGAAACAATAATAAGCATGTCCCGCCAAATGCTCAAGCATCTGATCGATGAACGGCAGTGGAAAGTGATCCTTTTTTGTTGCCGTGTTAAGCTTGCGGTAGTCTATGCACACCCTCCATCCTGTGGTCTTCCTTGTAGGGATCAACTCATTGTTCTCATTCGCCACCACTGTGATTCCAGACTTCTTTGGTACAACATGAACCGGACTTACCCAATTACTGTCAGATACCGGGTATATGATACCCACTTTGAGTAGCTTTAGGACCTCTTCCTTGACCACCTCCTTCAAGTTCGGGTTAAGTCTTCACTGAGCTTCTCTAGATGGCTTCAAACCCTCTTCTAAAAGAATGTGATGCATACAAATGGTAGGGCTTATTCCCTTGATATCTGCAATGGTCCATCCAATGGCGGCTTTGTGCTCCTGCAGTACTGCCAAGAGTTTCTCTTCTTTTTCTGACTCTAAATCTGAAGCTATAATCACTGGAAGAGTCTCATTCTCACCTAGAAATGCATATTTGAGGTTAGAAGGAAGTTGTTTCAGCTCCAATGTAGGAGGAGAACTAATAGATGGGATTAACGACTTGTTGATCTCATCTTTAACTTCAGTACACACTTCCTCTATGTCAGAATCCTCATTTGAAACTCCTATCTGCTGAAGTTCTTCATCATCTTCAAACACATCACAAACCCAATCTAACAATTCCTCAGATATATCTTCTAACAACTCATCCTGCACTGCTGACTTTACCACTTCAATTGCATTACATTCAACAGAATAACAATCGTCGGCTGCTTCAGGGAACTTCAGGGAACTTCAGGGACTCAAAGACTTTAAACTCTACAGTCTCATCTAACACAGTCATCGTTAGCTTCCTATTCTGGACATCAATAAAAGTCTTTGCAGTTGCCATAAAGGGTCTCCCTAAAAGAATAGGCTTACAGTTCCTATCTTTGGCACCTTCATCCATATCTAGCACCACAAAGTCAGCAGGAATAATAAGATTTTCTACCTGCACTAGCACATCTTCCACATATCCCTTAGGGTATCTTACAGACCCATCAGCCAACAGAAGCGACATGGTTGTCTTTTTCAGATCATTCAAACCCAATTGCTCATAGATAGTTGTCGGCATTAAGTTGATGCTGGCTCCTAAGTCTAGCATAGCCCTCTCCAGAGTTGTACCACCAATAGTAATGTTAATGCAGAAACTACCTGGATCTTGAAGCTTTGGTGGCAATGACTTTTTGAAGGACTGCATTAGCACTTCCGGTCATAAACTCTTGATGATTCTCCACAAATCTTGTTTTGTAAGTGTGAAGGCTCTTGAAAAACTTAGCATATGCAGACATCTTCTGAATCATCTCCAACAGGGGCAAGTTGACATTGACCTTTGAAAGGATGTCATATATGTCTTTATAAGACTTTTCCAACTTGCTCTTTTGCAGTCTCCCTGGGAATGGAATGGGTGGCACATAAGGATTTGCTGACTTGTGTAGGAGTGGTGAATCCTTGGATTTTTCCACCACTACCTCATCCTCCTGGTGCTTAAGCTTTTCTTTTGAAGAACCTGAAACAGTAATAGGTTTATCAGAAAGTTCAGCAGGTAAATTATCAGTTAGCACCTTACCATTTCGGAGAATTGTCATAGCTTTAGCTTGCTCAGTGTAACTTGGAAATTTTCCTTGTTCCATTCTTTGTTGAGCTTCAGCTAGTTGTCCAACTTGGATCTCTATCTTCTTTATTGAAGCATTAATATTCTGAAATTGTACCTCATTCCTTTGGTCAGTTTGTGTCATACACTGCCCTAATTGCTAGATTTGCTGTAATTGCTACCCTAATTGCTGTGATTGCTGTTGCATGTGCTGCTGCATGTCTAGTGATTGCTGCTTGATTTGCTGCTGCAGTTGCTCCAGTAATTCTTCCATTGAAGGCTTCTTTGGTTAAGATTCGAAGTTTTGCTGAGCACCGGTGTTTCTGTTGTTGTTACCCCATTGGTTATCGGTGTTCTGATTGTTCGACCATAAAAAATTAGGATGATTCCTCCACCCTGGATTGTAGGTGTTGGAATATGGATCATTCCTAGGTCTGGGGTTGAAGTTTTTCATGGCATTAACTTCTTCTTCTTTAGGTCCAGGACCTGCTGCCTAGTGCTCTCCCATAAACACCTTTTGTTTCAGTTGACCAATTTCAGAAGCAAAAGAATCTATCTTCTTCATTATCTGTGTCATTTGAATGGAACTCTCTGTGCTAGCATCCACGGTGTAGATTCCCTTCTTTCTTCTGGAGTTCTTATGACGAGAATTCTGGGCTAACTTCTCAAAGATCTCGTACACCTCATCAGGCTGCTTATCATACATAGATCCACCACAGGCATTGTTCACTAGAAGTCCTGAAACTTCAGTCAGACCATCATAAAACCATTGACACAACTGATTAGTCAGAAACCCATGCTGAGGACAGTCCCTGGTATATTTCTTGAAACGCTCCCATGCCTCATAAAAAGTCTCGTTGTCTTGCTGAATGAAACTCGAAATTTTGGCTCGGATTTCACTGGTTTTCTGAGGTGCATAATACTGATCAGTAAGCTTTTCTCGCACTTCATCCCATGTTCTCAAAGATGCAGGAGGCAAAGTTAACAGCCAAGCTTTCGCCTCTCCTTTCAATGCATGTGGAATGCATCTCATACGCAGCTGATTTTCAGTTATCCTGTAGTTAGGGAAGGACTGTATTGCTCCATAAAACTGTCTGAAGAACAAGAGTATATCTTCATCTGGTAATCCATGGAAACTGGGCAGCTGATTGTAATGGCTACTCTTCAGCTCATAATTCCTTGCTGCAGGTTCTAGCACAATGCACAAAGGATCATTGCTCACAACTGGTCTACTGTAATCCTTCATAGTTCTGATAGGTTCTGGCTCATACACTGGATTAGGAACAAGGTTAGGGGCTTGTTGCACCCTCTCTTGATTCTGTTCCTGATTTCGCTCGTCTTCCATTGCTAAATTTCTGATACGATCTATGTTATCGTTCAAAGGTAGTAATTCTCCCTGTTGAGATCTTCTACCTTGCATCTGCTGTCAAAATCTGCAATGAGACAAACAAATCACTAGTAAACTCTGAAAAGAAAAAGAAAAAGAATAAATAAAAAGAAAAATCTAAAAAGCTAAAAATTAATGACTCGACTACCTGAACTTATAAATCTATTAACTATAACTAAAACTAAAACTAGAAATAACCAATAAATTCACTGTTCCCCGGCAACGGCGCCAAAAACTTGAAGTGTAAAATCGTGTTATAAAAACCTAACTCGCAAGTGCACGAATCGTGAGATAAGTACAGCGACAAGTAGGGATCGTTCCCACGAGGAAAAGTGATCTATCAACTAAAACCAATTCTAATTAAAGCTAAGCAATTAACAGTAACCAAGAGATTTCAGATTGATTTGATTGATTTGAGATTAAAACTAGATTAAACTAAGAAAACAATTAACAAGAATATGAGAATGAGATCAAGAGGTGAGAGGACTAGGTCATCAATGATCCCCAACTACGTTTACTCAATGCTTCGAATTGACTTTTACAAAGAATGTTAATCAAGTTAAGGGTTCGTTCTTAAATTATGTATAATTAGTGCTATGTGGTCCTGGGATAAATTAAGTACTTCTACTACAATCAATAGCAAACCTTGCATACAATTATAACAGAAAATACATCAACCATACACCAAGCGTTTCTCAGTTGAGTAAATAGCAAACCTTGCATATAAACTATAACCTAAAACCCACAAAACACACAATCAAGTATTCTCAATCACAGTCAATAGCAAACCTTGCATATAAACCATGATTGAGAACCCATTAAGCACAAGAACAAGAGAACCAAAGATAATGTGCAACCTGCAACAATAAATTCATTCATTCAATTGAATATTGGCTAAGAATGGTGAACCTCACACATATCTCAACCTTAACATATAAACCCTAGATTCAAGACTAGCACAAACCATGCATAGACAAGAAGAAATCCCAAATTGAATGAAACAAAACTTGAATTACTAAAACATAGTCAATTCTAACAAAGAGTATTCATAAAGGTTCACATTGAATTCCTAGTAAGGATTTAGTTACACATCAATGGAGGAAACAAAAATATAGAAGAGGAGAAGATAGAACCCATTGTTGTCTTCTAATCTTGCTTCGAATCCTTCGTCTTCTTCTTGCTTTTCGGTGTCTTCCAAGGATGGATGGTAGAATAGCTCTCAATCTCCCAGTCTCTAACTTCCTCTGAAAGCCCTCTCATGTCTTATTTATAGTGGCTCGCAACTTCGTCATTCGCTGACCTAAACGAATCAGATTTCTTAAACTCTTGCTGCACGTGCCGCTAGGTAGGCAACTTGCCTACCCCGCGGTCATCTTTTTGCAACACCACTGGAGACCACCGCTAGGTAGGACCGCTATGTAGGACAGTGTCTGGGGGGCGGCCACTTGAATGACACACTGCTGGAGTTTAGTGCAAGCTAGGACCGCTAGACAGGACATGCCTAGGCCGCGGTCCTTCATGAACAACTTCTCTGGAGTTTGGTGCTAGATAGGACCGCTAGGTAGGCACTACCTAGGGGGCGGTCCTTCACAATCTTCACTTGAGGCTTCAACATGCATTGACCGCGACATATGACCACTAGGTATGCATACCTAGGGGGCGGTCCTCTGCAGAAAATGTATATTTGATCAACATTGACATCTTTTCTTCCATACTTGAATATTTGCACCACTTCTGATAACGAGACCTGCACAGCTCAACAAGCACATCAAACAACCTAAAATACTTGAGAACAAAGCACAAAGACTAGGAAATAGGGGTCTAAAACATATATAGAAATAGACCGATCACTTGCACATAAGGGATAAACAAGAATCAATTCATTTAAATGTATAGTCAAAGGTGAGGTTTCATCAAATCCTAGCACTATGAGTTTAGATCATCATATTACAACTAGTAACCATACAATATATGTGAAATAAGAAGTACATGGCTACAATAAAGAATAAAAGAGAAAGAGTCTAGAAAAAACTATATGGATAGCTTCTTCTTCTTTGGATCTTCTTCTCTTTCTATCCTTCTTGTTGCTCAAAAGGTGAAGTGATGGTGGTTATGGAAAAGAGGTGGGATTGGTGTGTTTGGATCTTAGGGAAAGGTAGGATTTTTGGTGGGTTGTAAGGGATGGGTTGGTGATGTGTGTAGGAAAGAGCCAAGATGGAAACTTGCTGTAATAATTCGAGCTGGGGAGGTCTAGTTCTAAAATGACCTAGAAGGGGTACTTATAGGAGGCCCAAAAATGACCAAAATTCCCTCTGGAATACGAAGGGACGCTCTGCCGCGGTTGCCATTTTCATGGTAGGACAACCGCGGCAGATCAACCACGGCAGGCCGATGAAGTTTCTGTCCCGCCATTGCCGCGGTTGAGCAACCGCGGCAAGTAGACCGTGGCAACCCAATGAGGTTTCTGTCGCCCCTCTGCCGCTGCTGCACGACCGCGGCACTTCATGTGCGGCAACTTTGGAGGATCTCTGTCGCCTCCTTGCCACTTGTGCACCAACCGCAGCGCTCTGATCCAAGCCCCCAGACTTTCCATATTTGCGCTATTTGCCCAAAGTTCTCCAGTTAGAGCCAAAACACCCCTGCTAGCAGAAAAACCTACAAAAACCTCAAATGAAACATTAAAAACCCGGTTTTACCCGAGAAACTTACACAAAAGGATACGGAAAGGGGGCTACACTTTGTGTAGAAATAAAGCAATCAGTCTTCAACCGCCATCCATGCCCAGTCATGGATTTGACATATATACGACTCCATCTTCCCCTTCCATAATGAGTAATTCATCCTGGTGAGTAGGGGAGGCCTTGTGCTCGAAGCACCCTCGTTGCCACCACCGTTTCCATTCATAATGTATAATGAATGAAATGAAATGTATGCAAAATGTATGAATGAGCAAGGATCACCTAAGTATATCTAGAAACCCGCTCTCATACCAATTGAAACTAATTAAGGTGTGTACAATATAAGTCTAGAGGGGGTGAATAGATTTTATCTGATTTTACCCAATTTTTGTGTATGGTCAAGATTACGAAAATATCACTATCTAGTCAATATAAAATATCAAGTGTAGAAGTGCGGAATAATAAATGACACAAGATATTTACGTGGAACCCTTACAGGAAAAACCACGGGCTAGTAAGTGCACCACACTCGGACCTCGAATCCACTAATTGTAATAGAGTTTACAGCCTAAGTTGACCTCAACCTCTCACGACCTATAACCCCCTACTACTACCCGTGGGCCTATAAAAGCGAACCTAGTCCAATTTGCTTGTGGCCTTAGTAATCTTAGCCACAAGTCTTACTTCTCAATAAAGAGATAATATGGCTTATGTGAATATATGAAATACTCAAAAATGCAATTAGGGCTAGGAAACCCTATATGCTTATCTAGGATAATGATATTGCAATTAAAACTATCCTAGATAGATAGCTAAATGACATGTCAAATAGCTTAGCTAAACATAGATTATGAAAACCTAGATAGCTATCACAATACAACACTCAATCAATACATCACAAATAATCTCTATCTTGTATTTAACATATGATCTAAAAACATACAAGTAATTAAAGAGATGTCTTAATATGAAAAACACTAAAATTAGATGAAATTAGTGAAAAACATACCAAGGAAGATATGAGATGCAACACCATGCATGGATGCATCCTATATGGTCATGGATGATCCTAGATGAACTTTGATGAACAAATGGAAAGCTTTGAGTGTTTAAAGGTAAGTTCTTGATTGGTTTTCTCTCAAGTGTCTCTCTTTTGATCTTTAGGGTTCTAAGAGTCAAAGAACTAGGTTCAGAGAATAAGAAGATGGTATATTTATAGACATCAAGAATAGGGCATGTGAAAAAACAAGTTTGCCCCTGAACCATACGATCGGCGGTTTCAATCGAAAGGCTAGGCCACAGATCACAACCACCGAATTGAACCTAAGAAGAACAGGGGAGCAACAGCTGTTTCATTCGGTGGTTTCATAACCGCCGATATAACCGCATAATCAAACTCGAGAGATTAAAATCAATCAGGTATGAATGGTGGTTTCGAACAGCAAACGTGGTCGCCATTCATTACCGGAGAATTAGACTACAGACTTCTAGACCAAAACAATGGTTTAATTAGGTGGCCAAGGCCACCGATCACAACCGTCGATTCACCAAATGTGGTGAAACCAAAGGAGAAGCCAAGACAATCTCCGAGGGCGGTCTTTGCACAAAACGAAGCACACTTTTGTGCAAGCGTGGACGTTTCCAAACATATTTGGGAAACGAATTACACGACACATAAACACATAACAAGATACAACAACAAAGTGCTAGTGTGTAAAGTGACATGTGAAGAGTATGCACACATATGCAAGTATATTAAATGTGTGTATGCTATTAAATCTCTTCAAAGAAAACTAAGCACTAGAGATATATACCTTTTGAGTGCTTCTTCTCTTAAGGTCTTGAAAGCCTAAGCTACCCTTACATCAAAACCCCAATATGTGGTTTGTCCATGAAATAAGCCAATCAATAAATGAGGCCTTACATTCATCTTAAGGAAAACTTTTAAACTATACTAAAACTATTTTTTGCTTCCGCCGCATGTATTTTTCCTTGCAACCCGCTCACATCTAGCATACCTCCAGCACATAATGGCTCAAAGTGCGGGTCCCTACCCACACTCAACCCACCTCGAACATTATTAGCATTCCTTTATTGAGAGTTTTGTGCTAACATCTCATATATCTCATAAATCTCAGTTGCGGTCTTTATGCCGTAAGAACCTCCACAAGCATTATCCACCAATACTTGAGAGAAACATGTGAGACCACCTTAAAAGCAAGAAACCTTGTACTCTTCCGTAAACATGTGAGGAGGGCATTAGGCCAAAAGGAGTTGATACCTCTCCCAAGACTCATGAAAAATCTCTCCTTCACTCTCATTGAAGTCTACTATCTTTATCTTAAGCTCATTAGCCTTCCTGGTGGGGAAAAACGTATTGAAGAATATGCCACAAATTTGGCCCCAACTTGTCAAAGATCCCGGCCTAAGTCCCATCAACCACTTCATTGCCAAGTCCTTTAGGCAATATTGTAAACACCTCATGTGTAATTGCTCCCTCATGAGTTGCATGATCGAGAACGTCTCGATAATTGTGCTATATTCCTTCATGAATTGCAAGCAATCCTCATTCAACTTCCCATAAAAGGAAGGCAGTAGGTTGATGTGTGTTAGGTTTTTGGTTTGTCTTGGCATATATTCCATATCAAAATGATGTTTTTCTTGTATTTGATTAGTGGTCTTAGAGTTGATGATTCAAAGCTTCAAAGAAAGATGTGGCCACAAAATTGTTAGGATTATGCTCATTAGCAAGAGTGTAATATTGTAATGAACAATCTTTTTCATATTAATAAAGTGATTTCGGGTTTAAACAAATCTTATAGCATTTATAGTTTAATATTATAATTGACAAAGTAAATAATCATAAGGTCTAAAGACTATGAGAAAAGAAGAATTGTTCGTACATCTGGATATGTATGTGGTAGACACAATTCTTTAGTTAGTCTTGAATATTGTTCACAACTTAAGTTAAAGGTTGGGCACCTTTATCTTGTTAAAGTTGTAGAATTCTTTTGCTAGCATTTGAGTGGGATCAAATGAGATATGATGAGTCTAAAATCATCGGAGTGTCTTCGAGCAAAAGAATCTAATGCACTTGGTGCATTGAACTGGATCACAATGAAATACTTTATCTATAACCGTCAGTAGATAAAAGTCTTTTCATTATCAGGACAATCGGAGAGTCTATCTTAATCCTGAGATAAATGATGGACTTATGGTTGCAAGTGATATCATTTGAGTTATCAATGAGTACGATTATATCGCATAGTCTATCCTTGATAGTTTGGTGATATTCATTTGTTAATCGATAGAGGACTTCATTTATAGATATGGACATCGTGGCTCCATTTATTAAATGAGAGTATAATATCATCATATGGATGTTTTGAGGTAATTGGATAATAAATCTCAACGTTGAGTTTTCGATAGTGTCTATTGAAAACATGGCTTCTGGACAAGTCAAAATATCCAAGTTCAAAATGTGGTCATATGAGTAAATATGGTAACTTGGAGAGTTATAGGTGGTCTATGAACTCTTGGCGATTACTGATATTAATCACGAGGATACACTATCTCCAAAATGATTGTTTAGGGTATGAATGAGGAACATCTTCCTTTTCTGTCTTTATTTAAGAGTTCAATTTTAGCTCTTTAGTGGAATGAGTTAAAATTAATGGATCGGACCTAAGTGAATCATTTGTTGATTGTGATTAGGTTATGTCTATTGAAGCTTAAATTTAGATAGCTCGCCAAGATCCCCAATCCACACGGACTTGCATGGATCACTTGATATATTCTACCGGACCAATTTATGGGTCCATTTAGAATTGCATTTAATATATTAAGAATATAATTTGCACATTATTTATTTAATGGGCTGCTCAATTATATTAATATATTAATGAAAGGCATGTGGGCTTGTTTCTTTTAGTAAGAATGGGTCTGGTTCACATGTGGGCTTTTTATTTAAAGTCCAATGGATTAAATGAAATAAGAAAATAATATATGGCCCATTTTATACAAGTGGGGCAGCAAGGTCATATTTAACCTAATATATTATTTTGTTTCATTGTTTTAATTAAATGAGAATTAATTAATTTATTAATTAATTGTTTAATTAAAGAAACAAATCTTTTCTGATTAGGAAATATGATTCCTAAAGGTATACTATTGGTAGTAGTATATTTAAATTAAAAGACTTGTTTGACAAGAAAATAAATAATTAATTTTATTTATTTAATCAAATAAGAAGTCTTTTTAATTTAGTCAAATAAGATAATAAAAAGATCTAGAGTTGAATTAGGGTTTGAACTCTTAAGAAAACTAGAAGTGAATTAGGGTGCAACTAAAACTCCTATATTTTTGGAGTGAAAATTGCGGCAACCCTAATGCTTTTGGGAGAAAGAATTCGGCCACCCTAAATAGAAAAGAGAGAGAATTCGGCCACCAAGTTTTTTGGGGGTTGTGGTGCTTGAAACAATTCTTCTTCTTCTTCTTCTCAACTCATAGAAAGAAATTTTATTCTACTAAAACAAAAAAGAGTGAATAGATTATTCTTTGATGGTACACTAATTGCTTGTTCATCAATAAGCTTGTGTGTACAACATCGATTTAGGTTCACGCGAGTTTCGATCATTAGATTGAGAACTCAAAAGTGACCGGAATAATCTTAGTCTTCTTTTGATTGTTTTGTGACTAACAAAAGAAAAGAAAATTTTGTTTGTCCATCCCATGTTTGCAATTCAAAGAAAAAAGGGAGACCACGCTCCTAGGTGATTCACGTTCGTGCTAGGATTGAAGATCTTGCAGATTACCATCGATGTAAGTCAATCGGATCACGCGACAAAAGGTATTCTTCTTTTGTTGATTATATGTATGTTTAATTAATTAAAAGGGTTAAGGTTCATAAAAAGGAAAATTTTTAAAAAGCTACTAAATCTATTTTTTTTTTTTTAGTCTCGCTTCCGCTGCGTGTACTACGATATTTTTCCCTACAAAAATCATGCAAGAAGGTGCCTTCGAAGAGGAATGTGCTACGTTGCACAATAAAGGTAATATATACCTCATTCCTTTTACAAGGCTTAGGCACACACACACACATGGAATTCATATGTGTCCCTGCATGGTTGAACAACATTTATATAACACTTTCACATACTTGGTAATGTATGCACATGCATTAGATTTATATTGATAATCATTGTTAATTGCAAGTTTTAGGACTATGTCTAGGAATTGGCATATGTGTGTGACATTGTGTTTATTTGTTTCCATATTATTATTTTTGGACTTGAACATGATCTCTTATGATTCCTTATTGAGTCCCGGTTATTTCAGTTACTCATTCTTTGGGTTTCAAGTCCAAACGATGTAGTTACGCTACTTTTCGTTATCATTCATTGAGTTGTTTTCGTCGTTGTATTCCGAGATGAATTCTTAACCTTTTGTCAAAGTTTCATAGTCATCATTGTGCATGAGGGAGTCACAATTCGTAATCTAAAGACAGATTTGAAATCAAAGTTTGGAGGCCCAGATACCGCCAAAGAACGCGAGCAGAGCAGAGCAAAGCAGAGAGGAGCAAGATTGGCCAACGGCCAACCTTGGTGAGCCACGTGTGGTACACGGCCAAGGAGGCCCTCTACCCACATGTGGCACACACGCCCCACACATGGAGGTGACATGGCATGCTGTGATTGGCTCTTGTTTTCCCTCTCTTGATTTCTTTTCAAAGTTTTCCATTCCTTCCCATTTAATTAAAAGAAGAAAAATTAGAATTTCTCATACAAGAATTTTCACTCAACTTTTTCTCACCTTCCCAACACTATAACTTTCTCATACAAAATTAGAATTGATTGATTCAAGTTGGAAATTCTTTTGTAATTGAGTCCTCTACATTTTCCAAGTGGTCTTGCAGTTGTTTGATCAACTTTTCTAGTGGTTCTACCCAAAAATACGAACCAGCTAGTGATCTTGAGGTATTGGTCATATCTTTGAGATTTCTTCTTTTATAACCTTCAATTTGCTTGGGGTTTCTTCTTCTATATGTATGTATATGTATGGTGAATGTTATTGAGAAATATAACTTCACAATTAAACCTAATCAAAAGTCTAATTAGAGACATATGTGAACTAGTTTCTTAGATTCTAGGTTTTTCACATGATTGAGAGTTGTATTGTGATTAGTTTGATATCTAGGATTATTTGTGATTTGATTGAATCATTTTATGATTGATAATATCTACGATTAGTGCTTGTGTATGTGTTTTTAGAGACATCTAGAATTTAATTGGTTTATCATTATATCATTTCTCTAAATCTTTGGCTATATTTGTTTATACTTGTAATACATTGAACAATATTGAAATACAAGTATTCTTTGTTATTAAGTTTATTTTGTGCTATTATACCTCATGCAACTAATTGATATATGTAGACAATGCCTAAAAGATCACATGATTATCTTGTTTATATATGAATGTTTCATTTATATGTTGTATGTAAAGCTACCTTGAGGGACAAACGTGAGTTTGGTTCAAGGGATTGAAAAAGGCGTAAAAACCTATTCACCCCCCCCCCCCCCCTTTAGGTATGCTTTAAGTGATTTAACTACGTTTGTATACTTTCAATGTGCATACTCCTAAGCTCATATCTTCGCGCAACTGGTGAGTAGTTGCTCCCTCGTGAGTTGCATGATCGGGAACGTCTTGATGATTGCGCTATATTCCTTCATGAATTGCATGATTGGGAACGTCTCGATGGACCAACTGTGGTTGCTCTCTCATAAGTTGCATGATCGGGAATGTCTCGGTTATTGCGTTATATTCCTTCACGAATTGCAAGCAATCCTTGTTCAACCTCCCATAGAAGGAAAGCAATATGTTGATGTGCATACTCCTAAGCTTATATATTCGCACAACTGGATCCAGAACAATTGGTGACGGTTGATTCCCAATTGCAGGTGAAAAGTACTCCCCCATGGTCATCCTTTGACTTTGGTTAGTAAGAGTCTCTTGGGTCACTTCTACCTTAGAAGGAGCTTCATCCTCCCTCCTTGGTTCTTGTTCTTCCATATCTGGAGCTTGCCCTGTAATTTCTTCAAATTCTCTCACAATCCTTCCAACACGGTTAGACTCTTCCAGTGGTGGGTGTAATCCTCTCCCTAAGGATCTCCTACTGTGCATGCACTTAAACACAAGTAAAAGGTAAAATGAACTACGAAAATCTACAAACAAATAATATTATCAATGGTTATGAAAAAGCACAAGTTAGTAAGCTATCTAATGAAATTTGCAACTACAAAGAAAAGTCAATTCAATTAACAATCGCTACCATTCCCCGTCAGCGGTGCCAATTTTTGATAAGCCCATCATTGTGTACTCATCAAAATGATGTTTTAGTTTGATCTTTTGAAAACCATGTTTTAGCCACTCAAAAATCTTTTAAAATATAAATTCTTAGCAAGTGGTAAGCAAGATTCGTTCCACAGGGAGATGGAGTAATGTGTTAGATTGATTGATTAATCTAAAGTGCAATAAAATAAATCACTGTAAATTGATAGTTATGTGGTTTCATAAACCACAAAAATGCAAGTAAAATAAACATACAAAAGTGATAAAACAAATAGATGACTCAACAATCTTGATAAGAGTATGGATGTAAACAATTAAAATAGATGGAATTGCAAATGGGAATGGGTAATGCTATCAAAGCCTCTTTAATTACCAATCTCTTATATGTTAACCATTTGTTTTCTAAGGTGTGCTTGGGTCATCACTATGAACCTTAAGCATCTTCCCACCAAGATGCCTAACCGATTAAGGAAAGGGGGTCAAGGTGGGATCAATTAGTACAAATTAAGGTTTAGATTAGTGGGGTTGATATACCCACCACTTAATCTATCCTAATCATTATGCTCCTAACCAATCAAGGGTATCAATCCAAGATTGGTTTCACAACAAGTTATCCCACACGAGATTATGATCTACTAATGATATCCAATGAAAATCATATAGTGAATATGATCTAAATATAAAGTGAATTAGAACACCTATAGAGATTCAATTATGCATAGCTTAGCAAATACCCACAACCAATTGCTCCTCACATCTATCCCCTAGATTAGGGGTTTAGTTACACATAGTCAAAAACAAATAGAAAAGAAGTGATAGATAAGGAAATCACCCTTAAGCGTCCATATTTAGTGCTTGCTTCTTCCTCTCCTTGAATGCTCCTAGTGCAAAGAGTGGTAGTAGAGGATGTGTCTAGATAGGTAGGTGTCTAATGGGTAGTGACGAAGGTATTGAGATGTAGAGAATGGGAAGAGAGGAATGGTTGGGTGAAGTAGTCAAGATTTGGTGTTGAGGTTTTAGATGGAAAAGGTAGTACAAGTTTAGAGAATGGAGGAAGTTGAAAGATGAAGAATGGAAGAGAAAAACTAGATCTATTCTCTATAAATTTGTGCTCAAGTAATGCTTGGATTCTCTTTCAAGTTAGGGAAGAAGAATATTTATAGTGGCCCTTGGAATCGTACTGATAACTGCTTGAAACTTTGATGTGGCAAGATGTCGCTATTTATGTCGCCATAGTGACCTCATGGCAACAAACGGTTACGTAATTTGAGATTCATTTGTTGCGGCCATTCTCGTCTTTTTTGCCATGGTGCAAACAGCGATACTAAGAAATTTGTGTGTTGTCACCATTTGTTCTTGGAGAGGTCGCCATTGGTCTCATGGTGACACCAAAAGGGCGACATGACTTCCTTTGAAAAATCTCTCTGTCTCCATGGCGACCTTCGTGGCTACGCCTTGTGTTCTTCAATGTCGACATTTGTCTCATGGTGATGTCTCATGGCTATAGCCATGCTTCATTTATATCTACCTATCGCCATAGCGACCATATTGTCATCAAAAGGGTGAAAATGCCCTATTTTGCCACCTTGTGCTCTTTTTGCACCAAATTCCTCATCTTCTTCACAAATGCTCTTGCGGCCTAAATAAACCTGAAACGCTTGATTTAACAACATTAAATATTAGGGTATGCCCGAGAATCAAGCATGAAGAGACGGGAATGAGGGCCAAAAGTCATACCAAATTTAGCTTGATCAGCTTGGTGGGAGGCAACCCACTTAGGTACATTTCTTTTATGGTTTAAATTTTGTTTTTATTTAAGTCGCATCATTTTTTAATTTTTTTTCTTTATTTTATTTTTGCTTAGAATAAGAGTGTGAAATGATTGCGATAGTGAATATAGGACTTTGATGACATATCATTTTATATCCTTTGATTAAGGATGAGTTTTATGATTGAACTTCATTCTCATATCTCTTGTGATGAATATGTAAATAATGGAATGAACGCAACACTTCATTATATTCTTGGGATATTTTTTGTGATAATGAACATTGATTGTGTTTTTTAAACTCTTTGATTATGGATGTGTGTTGCGCCGCATTTATCGGTTTTTATTGCCCCAAAGACTTTAAGGACAATGTCTAATTCAGGTTTGGGGGTGTGTGCACAACACCATCTCTTATTTGCAAATTGTGTACAAATATTTTGAACCTAATTTTTCAAAATTTTCAAAAATCTTGTAATAATGTCATGCTTGAGCATAATTTGCTTGTTAAGATTGTGCTATTGTGTGTGCAAGTAAAGAATTGTGCATATTTGCATTGCTTAGTTTAGAATAACTTCATGTCATTTAGGGTTGCATTGAGTAATTATTTTCTCTTGATGTTGGAGTGAATATTCAATTGTGCTTGAAGGTTAGAAATTAATAGTGGAGACTTCCCGTGAGGTTCACAAACACGGCCTAAAAAGCGTATTTTGAGGGAAAATTTTCGCTTTTTAAACACTCATTCAAACACACATGTTTAGCATATTTAAAATGTCTCATTCACACTTAAATGTTGTTTGCCATAGAACATATGGACTTCTTGTGGATGCAACTTTGTGGACAAACATTTAAAGATGATTTTAGGCAACACATGTGAAAAACCACCAAATTGGCCTAAATACTTCCAATTCCTCTAATATGTGTGCTCCATTGCCCATTTGAAGCCAAACACAACTAAGTTTTTCATTCATGAACCACATCAACATAAACCATATAGTCTATACACTAGACTTACCTTGTACCAAATGGTTTGCTAAAGCTTAAGGGTTGAATGTAAGCTTTAAGGTGTATTAAAATTGTAAGGCGTGTACCTAGGCAAGTATGTATGTGCAAACGCATTAAAAAGATGAAATGCATTGCTTGAAAAGCAAAGAAAAGAAAAGATGAAGGAGGCACAAAGTTCCTAGATGAATTATGTACAATTAAATGAGCTGCTCAATGAAAATTAAGAGTAGAAAATGCACATAGTAAATTGTAAGCCTAGACTCCAAAGTGTGGATTATGCAAAGTTGTAATGAGCAAATTGTGCTTAATTTATAATGTATGCCTTAGTGTGACCTTTGGGTGTTTGTTATCAATTTTTCCTATTTACTGACTCACCATTCACCTTAGGCCCCATTACAACCAAATGAAAGACCTATTTGATCTTTAGGGATGTCCACTTTGGAAATTTTGGTTGATGCAAGTTCTTTTCAGTTCATGGCTTTCAATTCTGTTCATGAGACAAATTTTCAAAAATTGTGTTTTTAAATGATCATGTGCAATTATATTTGATATCTTGAACATAAACTCATATTGCGTATGGATTGTGAGTGAAGCCTAAGATCTGTGCTAAAATGAGAGAATCTGGTGAGGATTAGATGTCAAGGCGAATTACATTCCTTACCGAATGACACTAGTTTTTGAAGCTTTAGCATCTTGAATGTAGGATCGCATTGCGTGCAATGTGTACTTAGAGTGGCATGACTTTAATATTCATTTAGCATCTCTTACATGCATTATTTCCTAGTAAGTACAACGTTGGTTAAATCTCTTCACTTTTAGTTTTACAAGTCGAATATTGACTTTTGAGTCTTTTACAAAAGAGTTGGTGCTTCAATGATTGATTGTTTGATATTTAGACACATGTCCATGTGTGCTTATGTTTGTTTTGATCGAGGACGAGCAAAAGATTGGTTTGGGGGTATTTGATCAAACCAAAATTAGTATGATTTTGGCCCTCATTTCCTTCTCTTTTTGCTTGATTCTCGGGCAATATCCTGTGATTTAGTAGTGATGTGCAGTTTTTCATTTGTTTTTCTCACAACTTTCAAACACCATATATCTCTTAACTTTCATCCAATTTGAGTGATTCAAGTTGGAGAATCTTTGTATATGAGTCCTCTACAAACCCTAAGCAACCTTGAGGTCATTTGGTCAAGCTTTCATTTGGTTTCACACCATTTTCGGACTGCACCTACTTGTTCTAGGTAATTGTTCAAACCTTTGTGTTCTTGAGCTTAAATGTTCTTCAATTACCTTGGGCTTTCTTCCTATACATGTGTATGTTCTTGATCAAGTGTTATTAGATTTGTGAGCTTCAATTAAAAGCTAATTTAATCTTAATTAGAATCTTGAATGTGAGTTAGGTTTTTCTAAACCTATGTTTTCACAAGCTTGTGAGTTGTATTGTGATTAGCTTCGTATATAGGAATATTTGTGCATTGATTATTGATATTCTAATGATAAATGATCCCTAGTTGCGCTATGTTTCCTTGATTGATCATATTTGAAAATAGCACATGTTTGTGTATGTTTTAGGGAATTGATTGGATTCACTTAATTGATATTTGAATACATGCTCTAATTGATTTCTAGAAGAAGTTTGTATCTAATCTCACTTCTCTAGGATTTTCATTTTTGTGCTAAATACTTGAAGATGTGCTTCATGAACATGTGTTTATCTTAAGCTTTTGTTGCATGAATCAAATCTAGGATTAAAATTGTTTGGTGTTTTGGCATACTCTAGATTTTGGTTTTCATGCATTAATGACCTAGACTATTTTTTGTTGTGAACTTTGTTGACTAAGTCTAGTTCTACATGATTTGTACTTAATCCATACATTTCATATGTTCAAGCATTATCTTGTGTGATTGCATCATTTGGATTTCAAACTAGAATATCATACATTGTGTGCTCATTGTCTAATTCTAGTTTCCATAGCTCATATTGATCATATATTCTATGTTGTTTGTGCTTGCATCATTTGCCTCAAATAGATCACTTGCCTTGTAAAAGGTGGAAGTCTTGGCTAAGAGTGTGAGGCTCTAAGTAAGCTCAAGCAAAGGAAGTCTTGGCTAAGAGGTGTGAGGCCTTTAAGTAAGTCCGAGCAAAGTCTTGTCTAGAGGTGTGAGGCTCCAGTTAGACAAGCAAGGAAAGTCTTGGCAAGGGGTGTGAGACTCATATAGTGTGAAGGAAAAGTCTTTTGTTGTTGAGTGATTCTTCAACATAGAGCAGGGAAAGTCTTGGCAAAAGATGTGAGGCCTCTAATAAATTCTAGAGGCATGCGATATGTCTCGGTTAGAGAATAGGCAAGTTTCTCTTTAGTGGGAATAGATAGGAGGGATATCCAATAGATTGTGATACATGAGAGTTGGTCACATTTGAGGGTGTACTCTTGTTCAACTAGTGAAAAATATTTTGCCAGTGGTTGTGGATTCAACCCATGGACATTTCCTCTTCGGAGGTTTACCACGTTAAAAATGTTGTGTGTGAAGTTTCTCTTTCCTTATCTCTTTGATATTTGTTTATGTGAATCAAATTGATCTTACATATACTCATATTGACAATATCTTTGACACACATTCTTTGTATCTTTGTAAGTGCTTAACATTGTATCTTGTGATATTTTATATCAAGTTGTAAAGTTCTATTTTTGAACTTACATTGTAATATTCTAAGTACAACTTATGGAATTTACTTTGCATTGAACAGTCTTATATATAAGATAAATTATCTCTTATTATATGTTATGTGAACTAAGGGTGGTGAATCAAGCATACATGTGATTATTGTTTTCTCATAACAATCATATTAATGGTTAAATTAATGGTTAACTTGTATGCTCACAAAGGTTTTGACAAAAGCATCAAAAGAGTTTTTAAAATTAGAGTGTCAACCTATTCAAACACCCCCCCCCCCCCCCCCCCCCCCAGGTTGTTAAGTATAACCTTGTAGGTATTTTCAATGTGTCTAGGCTAAGATTAACATTTTGATATTTGTGCTAATTGGTACTCATTTTCGAGTATTAAGTCAATTAGATACTATGGCTTAAGCGTTTTATTTTTACCACTTTTACCATTTAGCCTGTATTTTGCACAATTTTCTATCATTGCCTGAGTACACGCTATTTACAAATTTGAGCTAAAATTTGCATTTATAACTTATGCATAATCTATGAACAACAACTAAAGATTTCATGTGATTGATGTGTATGGATAATATGTGGTGATGAAATGAATGGTTTGTGTTTGGCCTCAAATTGGCAATTGGAACACACATACAATAAAGACAGTGTTTGGGTAAATATAGTAGTTAAGTATACACATGCCTAGAATCATACCCAAAAGTCTATCTATCAAGGGAATATAAGTCGCACAAGTAGTCCACATAATTTTCATGTTCTACGGCAATCAATACTAAATGCTTTGTGAATGAGATCTCAATGCAATTAAAATTTGAAAAGTGTTTTCGGAACATAATTTAATTATACTCTCTCAAATGAACATTAAGGCTCAATGTCTCACACGGGTAGTCTCAACAATTCTCCTAGGATCAGCAAGCCTAAGGTTCATTTACCTCAACATCCGAAAATTGGCACTGTACAAGCATGATGAGCGTCGTTTGTGTACTCAACAAAATGATATTAAAATGTGATCGTTTTGAAAACCGATTTTCACCACTTAGATAGAAAATTAGTAAAGTGGCAAGTGGGATTCATTCCACAGAGAATTAGAGTGATTATTGAATAAATTAACTAATCTATATGCAATAAAATAAATCATTAAAATATGGATGAGTGAATGGGTTGTCAAGCCATCAAACATACATGAATAATAAACCTAATAACTAATAAAAGAATACTTAACAAATCTAGATAAGATATATGGAATTAACAATTAAGAGAATAGCTAGGGAATTAATGGGATCACAAATGAATTACGGGAAATGCTTATCAAGCTACTTTAGTGAACGGATCTCATAAATGTTAACCAATTGATTTCTAAAATGTGTTTAGGCCATTATTATGAACCTTAAACAACTTCCCACCGCAATGCCTAACCAATTAAGGAGAGGGGGTCACGGTGGGATCGATTTGTTACAATTAATGGCTTAGATTATCGTGGTTGATATACCCTCCGACAATCTATCCTACTCACTATGTTCTCAATCCATCAAGGTTGTCAATCCAATCAAGATTATATAACAAATTATCCTAAGCAAGATTATAATCAACTAGTGGGTATACATGTCAATTACATAATGCATAGAATTTAATTATAAAATGAATAGAACACAAATAGAGATTAAAAATATATTAAAGCTTAAGCAAATCCCAATCCAAATGTTCTCACATCAAAACCCTAGAAAAGGGATTTAATTACACATATTACAAACAAAGGGAAGGCAAGTAAAAGATTAGGAAATCACCCATGGGTCTCCTTTTGTAAGCTTGATCCATTCCTTGCCTTTGATGCTCCTTGTGTAAAGAGTGGATGATGAGGATGTGTCTAGATGGGTGGAGTCAAATGGGAAGTGACTAAGGAGATTTGTGGAGAAGATGGGAAGAAAAGGAATGATTAGGGGAGGTAATCTAGATGTTAAGTTTAGGTAGGAGAGAAAATGGAGAGAAAAGGAATGGTGGAGAAAGGAGGTTTCTTGGTGGTCAAGAGTTGTCTAAAAGAGGAAAAATAGTGATGTATTTATAGGTGTGAAAAGCTAGGGTATGAAATGACAAGAATACCCCTCTTGAATGCCAACACTGGAATTCCTACGCTGGAATTCCAACGTGGTCGCCACTTGTCCTTCTAGGTCGCCATGGCGACCTCATGGCGACAAAGTGGCGACCATTCCCACGTTGGAATTCCTATGTGGTTGCCATTTGCAAGTGTAGGTCGCTATGGCGACCTCAAGTGGCGAACCTCTGATGCTTTGCAATTTCCTCTGTCGCCATGGCGACCATGTGGCGACTTTTCTTGCTCAAATAGCGAGAATGCCCTGTTTCACCTATTTGTGAGTCTTTTTGCACCAAATTCTTCATCTTCTTCACAAATGCCCTTGAGTTCTAATAAAACCTGAAACACTTGATTTAACGACATTAAATACTGGGAAACGCCTGAGAATCAAGCATAAAGAGACGGGAACAAGGGCCAAAATCATATCAATTTTGGTTCGATCAAATACCCCCAAACCTATCTTTTGCTCGTCCTCGAGCAAAACAAACATAAGCACACAATGGACATGTATCTAAAAATCAAATAATCACATTAAAGCAGCAACTCTTTGTAAAAGACTCAAAAACCAATATTTCGACTTGCAAAACCAAAAGTGAAAAGATTAAACCAACGTTATGCTCATTAGGACATAATGCATGTAAGATATGCTAAATAAAGATTAAAGACATGCAACTCTAAGTACACATTGCAAGCAACGCGATTCCACATTCAAGATGCTTAAGCTTCAAAACTAAAATGCCATTAGGACAGAAATATAATTCGCCTCGACATCTAATCCTCACCGGATTCTCTCATTTTCGCACAGATTCCTAGGCTTCACTCACAATCCATATGCAATATGAGTTTATGTTCAAGATATCAAATTTAATTGCACATAATTATTTAAAAACACGATTTCTCAAAATTTGTCTCATGAACGGAATTGAAAACCATGAATCGGAAAGAACATGCATCAACCAAAATTTCCAAAGTGGACATCCCTAAAGATCAAATAGGTCTTTCATTTGGTTGTAATGGGGCCAAAGGTGAATGGTGAGTCAATAAATGGGAAGAATTGATAGCAATCACCCAATTGTCATACTAAGGCATACATTCTAAATTAAGCACAACTTGCTCATTACAACCATGCATATTCCACAATTTGGCGTCCAGGCTTACAATTAACTTTGTGCATTTTTCTACTCTTAATTTTTGTTGAGTAGCTCATTTGATTTCACAAAATTAATCTAGGCACTTAGTGCCTCATTCATTTTTTTTTTTTCTTTTTCTTTTTCTATGCTTTTCTTTTCTTTTCTTTGCTTGTCTTTTTCTTTTTCTTTTCAAGCATTGCATTTCATCTTTTTCATGTGTTTGCACATACATATTTGCCTAGGTACATGCCTTACATTTTAGTACACCTCAAAGCTTACATTCAACCCCTAAGCCTTAGCAAACCATTTGGTAAAAGGTAAGTCTAGTGTTTAGGCTATATGGTTTATATTGATGTGGTTCATGAATGAAAAGCTTAATTGTATTTGGCTTCAAATGGGCTATGGAGCACACATATTAGAGGGATAGGAAGTCTTTAGGCCAATTTGGTGGTTTTCACATGCATTGCCTAAAATCATTTCTAAAGATTTGTCCACAAAGTCAATCAAGGCATCCACAAGCAGTCCATATGTTCTATGGCAAACAATATTTAAGTGTGAATGAGACATTTTAAATATGCATAATATGTGTGTTTGAATGAGTGTTTAAAGAGTAAGAACTTTCCCTCAAAAATATGCTTTTTAAGACCGTGTTTGTGAACCTCACGGGAAGTCTCCACTATTAATTCCTAACCTTCAAGCACAATTGAATATTCACTCCAACATCAAGAGAAAAGAACTAGCGCACTTTGAGCAATGCAACCCTAAATGGCATAAAGTTAATCTAAACTAAGCAAGGCAAAGATACACAATACCTTACTTGCACACATAAAGGCACAATCTCAACAAGCAAAATATGCTCAAGCATGGCATTATCACAAGATTTTTCAAAAATTTTGAAAAATTTAGGCTCAAAACATTTGCACACAATTGCAAACAAGAGACGGTGTTGCGCACACACCCCCAAACCTAAATTAGACATTGTCCTCAATATCTTTGGGGCATATAAACCAATAAACGCGGCGCAACACACATCCATAATTAAAGAGTTTCAAAAACACATTTTAATGTCCATTTAAAATTTATCCCAAAAATCGAATCAAGTGTTGCATTCATTAACATCCTATATATTCATCATCAACTCAAGAGATATGGCAATGTAAGTTCATCAAGAGTCACATCACAATCCATTTGGACAAAATATGTTATCATTCAAGCCTAAATCCACTATCAAAAACAATATGCACCCTTATTCTAAACAAGAAACTAAAAAGCAAGAAATAAAACAAATTAAAAAGCAAGAAAGAAATTGTACCTAGGTGGGGTGCCTGATCGGTCTACTTCTATATATGTTTTAGGCCCCTATTTCCTATTCTTTGTGCTTTGTTCTCGAGTGATTTAGGTTGTTTGATGTGCTTGTTGAGCTGTGCAGGTCTCTTTAACTGAAGTGGTGCAAATATCCGACTATGGAAGAAAAGATGTCAAAATTGATCAGAAATACATTCTCTGCAGTGGACCGCCCCCTAGGCAAGGCCTACCTAGCGGTTCTATGTTGCGGTCGATCAACATTGCAGCCTTCAAGAAAAAGTCATAAAGGACCGTGGCCTAGGTATGCCTACCTAGCGGTCCCATGTGGCGTCAAACTCCAGAGATGTTGTGCATGAATAACCGCGGCCCAGGCATGTTCCTACCTAATGGTCCCATCTTGCATCAAACTCCAGTAGTGTGTCGATCAAGTGACCGCGGCCTAGACACCTTCCTGTCTAGCGGTCCTATCTAGCGTTCAACTCCAGTGATGTTGCAAAAACATGACCGCGGGATAGGCAAGTTGTCTACCTAGCGGCACGTGCAGCGATCTTTTTAAAAGCCTGATTCGTTTAGGTCAGCGAGAGACAGAGTTTTGAGCGATTATAAATAAGACATCAGAAGTCTTTCAGAAGGGAGGTTGGAGACTGGGAGATTGGGAGCCATTTTTCTTTCATCCTTGGAGGACACCATAAAGCAAGAAGAAGACGAAGGATTCAAGACAAGATTAGAAGACAACAATGGGTTCTATCTTCTCCTCTTCTATGTTTTTGTTTCCTCCATTGATGTGTAACTAAATCCATACTAGGGATTCAATGTGAACCTCTATGAATACTCTTTGTTAGAATTGACTATATTTTCGTAATTCAAGTTTTGATTCATTCAATTTGTGATTATTTCTTCTTGTTGAGGCATGGTTAGTGCTAGACTAGAAGTTAGGGTTTGATATGTTAAAGGTTGAGATGCGCGTGTGTTTTCACCATTCTTAACTAATATGCAATTGAATGAATGAATTTATCGTAGCAGGATATCGCACGTTATTTTCGGTTCTCTTGTTCTTGTGCTTAATGGATTCTCAATCATAGTCTACACGCAGGGTTTGCTAATGACTGTGATTGAGAATACTTGATTGTGTGCTTTGTGGGTTTTAGGTTATTGTTTACACGTAGGGTTTGCTAATAACTTAACTGAGAACGCTTGGTGTATGGTTGATGTATTTTATGCTATAGTTTACACGCAGGGTTTGCTAATGACTGCAGTAAAGAGTACTTGATTTATTCCAGGACCACATAGCACTAATTATATATAATTTAAGAATGAACCCTTAACTTGATTAATATTCTTTGTGAAAGTCAATTCGAAGCATTGAGTAAACGTAGTTGGGGATCATTGATGACCTAGTCCTATCACCTATTGATCACATTCACATATTCTTGTTAACTGTTTTCTTAGTTTAATATAGTTTTAATCTCAAATCAATCAAATCAATCTGAAATCTCTTGGTTACTGTTACTTGCTTAGCTTTAATTAGAATTAGCTTTAGTCGATAGATCACTTTTCCTCGTGGGAACGATCCCTACTTGTCGCTGTACTTATCTCACGATTCGTGCACTTGCGAGTTAGGTTTTTATAACACGATTTTACACATCAAGTTTTTGGCGCCGTTGCCGGGGAATTAGTGAATTTATTGGTTATTTCTAATTTTAGTTTTAGTTAATAGATTTATTAGTTCAGGTAGTCGAGTCATTAATTTTTAGCTTTTTAGATTTTTTTCTTTTTATTTATTCTTTCTTTCTTCTTTTCTTTTTCAGAGTTTACTAGTGATTTGTTTGTCTCATTGCAGGTATTGACAATAGATGCAAGGTAGAAGATCTCAACAGGGAGAATTATTACCTTTGAACGATAAGATAGATCGTATCAGAAATTTAGCAATGGAAGACGAGCAAAATCAGGGACAGAATCAAGAAAGGGTGCGCCAGGCTCCTAACCTTGTTCCTAATCTAGTTTTTGAGCCAGAACCCATCAGAACTATGAAGGATTACAGCAGACCAGTTCTGAGCAATGATCCTTTGTGCATTGTGCTAGAACCTGCAGCAAGGAATTATGAGCTAAAGAGTAGCCATTACAATCAGCTGCCCAGTTTTCATGGTTTACTAGATGAAGATATACTCTTGTTCTTCAGAGAGTTTTACGGAGCAATACAATCCCTACCTAACTACAGGATAACTGAAGATCAGCTGCGTATGAGATGCATTCCGCATGCATTGAAAGGAGAGGCGAAAGCTTGGCTGTTAATTTTGCCTCCTGCATCTTTGAGAACATGGGATGAAGTGCTAGAAAAGCTTACTGATCAGTATTATGCACCTCAGAAAACCAGTGAAATCCGAGCCAAAATTTCGAGTTTCATTCAACAAGACAACGAGACTTTTTATGAGGCATGGGAGCGTTTCAAGAAGTATACCAGGGACTGTCCTCAGCACGGATTTCTGACCAATCAGTTGTGTCAATGGTTTTATGATGGTCTGACTGAAGTATCAGGACTTCTAGTGAACAATGCTTGTGGTGGATCTATGTATGACAACCAGCCTGATGAGGTGTACGAGATCTTTGAGAAGTTAGCCCAGAATTCTCATCATAAGAATTCCAGAAGGAAGAAGGGAATCTATACCGTGGATGCTAGCACAGAGAGTTCCATTCAGATGACACAGATAATGAAAAAGATAGATTCTTTTGCTACTGAAATTGGTCAATTGAAACAGAAGGTGTTTATGGGAGAGCACCAGGCAGCAGGTCCTGGACCTGAAGAAGAAGAAGTTAATGCCATGAACAACTTCAACCCCAGACCTAGGAATGACCCATATTCCAACACCTACAATCCAGGGTGGAGGAATCATCCTAATTTTTCATGGTCGAACAATCAGAACACCGGTAACCAATAGGGAAACAACAACAGCAATCAGAGACTGATTAACACCGGTGCTCAGTAAAACTTCGAATCTCAACCAAAGAAGCCTTCAATGGAAGAATTACTGGAGCAACTGCAGCAGCAAATCAAGCAGCAATCACAAGACATGTAGCAGCACATGCAGCAACAATCACAACAAATGCATCAGCAAATCCAGCAATTAAACCAGAGGTATGATGTACAATTTCAGAATATTAATGCTTCAATAAAGAAGATAGAGATTCAAGTTGGGAAACTAGCTGAGGCTCAACAAAGAATGGAATAAGGAAAATTTCCAAGTTATACTGAGCAAGCTAAAGCTATGACAATTCTCCGAAATGGTAAGGTGCTAACTGATAATCAACCTGCTGAACTTTTTGATAATCCTGTTACTGTTTCAGGTTCTTCAAGAGAAAAACTCTAGCACCAGGAGGATGAGATAGTGGTGGAAAAATCCCGGGATTCACCACCCCTACACAAGTCAGCAAATCCTTATATGCCACCCATTCCATTCCCAGGGAGACTGCAAAAGAGCAAGTTGGAAAAGTCTTACAAAGACATATATGACATCCTTTCAAAGGTCAATGTCAACTTGCCCCTGTTGGAGATGATTCAGAAGATGCCTGCATATGCTAAGTTTTTCAAGAGCCTTCACACTTACAAAACAAGATTTGTGGAGAATCATCAAGAGTTTATGACCGGAAGTGCTAATGCAGTCCTTCAAAAGTCATTGCCACCAAAGCTGCAAGATCCAGGTAGTTTCTGCATTAACATTACTATTGGTGGTACAACTCTGGAGAGGGCTATGCTAGACTTAGGAGCCAGCATCAACTTAATGCCGACAACTATCTATGAGCAATTGGGTTTGAATGATCTGAAAAAGACAACCATGTCGCTTCTGTTGGCCGATGGTTCTGTAAGGTACCCTAAGGGATATGTGGAAGATGTGGAAGATGTGCTAGTACAGGTAGAAAATCTTATTATTCCTGCTGACTTTGTGGTGTTAGATATGGATGAAGGTGCCAAAGATAGGAACTGCAAGCCAATTCTTTTAGGGAGACCCTTTATGGCAACTGCAAAGACTTTTATAGATGTCCAGAATGGGAAGCTAATGATGACTGTGTTAGATGAGACTGTAGAGTTTAAAGTTTTTGAGTCCCTGAAGTTCCCTGAAGCAGCCGACGACTGTTACTATGTTGAGTGTAATGCTATTGAATTGGTAAAGTCGGCAGTACAAGATGAGTTGTTAAAAGACATATCTGAGGAATTGTTAGACTGGGTTTGTGATGTATTTGGAGATGATGAAGACCTTCAACAGATAGGAGTTTCAAATGAGGATTCTGATATAGAGGAAGTATGTACTGAAGTGAAAAATGAGATCAACGAATCATTAATCCCATCTATTAGTTCTCCCCCTGCATTGGAGCTGAAACAACTTCCTTCTAACCTCAAATATGCATTTTTAGGCGAGAATGAGACTCTTCCAGTGATTATAGCTTCAGATTTAGAGACAGAAAAAGAAGAGAGACTCTTGGCAGTGCTTCAGGAGCACAAAGCCGCCATTGGATGGACCATAGCAGATATCAAGGTATAAGCCCTACCATTTGTATGCATCACATTCTTTTAGAGGAGGGTTTGAAGCCATCTAGAGAAGCTCAGCGAAGACTTAACCCGAACTTGAAAGAGGTGCTCAAGGAAGAGGTCCTAAAGCTACTCAAAGTGGGTATCATATACCCTATATCTGACAGCAATTGGGTAAGTCCGGTTCATGTTGTGCCAAAGAAATCTGGAATCACAGTGGTGGCGAATGAAAACAATGAGTTGATCCCTACAAGGAAGACCACAGGATGGAGGGTGTGCATAGACTACCGCAAGCTTAACACGGCAACAAAAAAAGATCATTTTCCTTTGCCGTTCATCGATCAGATGCTTCAGCGTTTGGCGGGACATGCTTATTACTGTTTTCTGGATGGTTTTTCAGGATATAATCAGATTGCCATCGCTCCAGAGGATCAAGAGAAGACAACATTCACTTGTCCTTTTGGTACCTTTGCCTACAGAAGAATGTCGTTTGGTTTGTGCAATGCCCCTGCCACTTTCCAAAGATGCATGATGTCGATTTTTTTCGACATGCTAGAGAAGTATATCGAGGTATTTATGGATGATTTTTCTGTTTTTGGTAATTCTTTTGACCACTGCCTTGATAATTTAACTAGTGTTTTGAAAAGATGCACTGAGACTAATTTAACTCTTAGTTGGGAGAAGAGTCACTTCATGGTGAAATCTGGAATAGTGCTAGGACATGTGATATCTGATAAAGGCATAGAGGTAGATAGAGCTAAGATTGAAGTAATTGCTAAACTTCCACCTCCTACTTCGGTAAAGGGTGTGAGGAGTTTTCTTGGTCATGCAGGTTTTTACAGGCGTTTTATAAAGGATTTTTCAAAAATTAGTCGCCCCCTGTGTAATCTGTTGGCTAAAGAATCTACAGTTGATTTTAATGATGAATGTATGCTTGCTTTTACAACTCTGAAAGATAAACTGACATCTACTCCTGTAATTATGCCTCCTGATTGGTCTCTTCCATTTGAATTAATGTGTGATGCGTCAGACTATGCTGTAGGAGCTGTTTTAGGACAACCAGTAGATAAATTTCCACATGTTATTTACTACACTAGTCGCACTTTGAATGATGCACAATTGAACTATTCCACTACAGAAAAAGAATTACTTGCTGTTGTTAGTGCCCTGGAAAAATTTCGTCAATATTTGATTGGGTCTAGAGTAATTGTTTATTCTGATCATGCTGCTTTGAAATATTTACTAACAAAAAAGGAAGCGAAACCGAGATTACTCCGGTGGATCCTTTTGTTGCAAGAATTTGATTTGGAAATCAGGGATAAGAAGGGCAGTGAGAATGTGGTAGCTGACCACCTTTCTCGATTAGTGGAAGAAGAAACTGGAGAAGGAAGTACCAAGCTCGTACCGATAAACGAGAACTTTCCAGATGAACAGCTGATGAATGTGAGAACCAAGGATCCATGGTACGCAGACATAGTAAACTATCTTGCAAATGGCATCATACCAGCTGACTTGAACTCGCAAGCAAAACGAAGATTCATCTCCCTCACCAGGCAATACTTTTGGGATGAGCCATACCTATTCAAATATGGCGCTGATCAGATCATTCGGCGATGTGTCCCTGAAGAGGAGCAGCAAGATGTGCTGAAATTCTGCCACGATCTTAGCTGTGGAGGGCACTTTAGTGCCAAGAAGACTGCTCTGAAAGTTCTCCAATCAGGTTTCTTCTGGACCTTTTTATTCAAAGATGCTTATACTTTTTGTATTTCTTGTGACAGGTGCCAGAGAACGGGGAACATTGGTAAACGAGATGAGATGCCCCTTTCAAGTCAGTTAGTGATAGAAATATTTGAAGTGTGGGGAATTGACTTTATGGGTCCCTTCCCATCCTCGCACGGGTTCATTTTCATTTTGGTAGCTGTGGACTATGTTTCGAAGTGGATTGAAGCAATTGCAACCAAGACAAATGACAGCAATGTGGTGGTTAAATTCGTGAAAGAGCACATATTTACGAGATTTGGGACACCGCATGCTATCATCAGTGATGGTGGGAGCCATTTTTGTAACAAGGTTTTTGCCTCGTTAATGAAGAAATATGGTGTCAAGCACAAAGTGGCAACCCCATATCACTCTCAGACTTCAGGACAAGTGGAGGTGAGCAATAGGCAGATTAAGCAGATATTGGAAAAGACAGTGCAACCAAATCGAAAGGATTGGTCAACTAAGCTTAATGATGCATTGTAGGCGTACAGAACTGCCTACAAAACCCCAATTGGTATGAGTCCTTATAGGATAGTATATGGAAAAGCTTGTCATCTACCTGTGGAGTTGGAACACAATGCCTATTGGGCACTGAAGAAGTTGAATTTCGATTTAGATAAAGCAGGAGAGGAAAGAAAATTACAGCTGAGCGAGCTTGAGGAGCTTCGGGACAATACTTATGAGAATGCCAAGATATACAAAGAAAGGACGAAGAAATTGCATGACAGCAGAATCAGTCGGAAGGAATTCCATCCAGGGATGGTGGTCCTTTTGTATTAGTCAAGGTTGAGGTTGTTTCCAGGGAAGCTGAAATCACGTTGGATAGGTCCGTTTAGGGTTACTTAGGTTTTTCCGCATGGAGCTGTCGAAATTGAAAGTCCTGAATTGCAAAAGAGGTTTAAGGTTAATGGGCATAGACTCAAGCCATACCTGTGTGCACCCATGCTAAGGAATTATGAGTTTTCCCGCCTCAATGAGCCGTAAGGCTCTTGTGCGTCTTGCCTAGACGTTAAATAAAGCGCTCAGTGGGAGGCAACCCACCTAGGTAAAATTTTCTTATCTTATATTTTTGTCTATTTTTGAGTCAGTTGTTAGGTATCTCGAACATTCTTAAACCGGATGAATATGGTTATTGGGTATAGAGCTTGGAGGAAGATATTATTCAATTCAAGTTTAGGGGTGTTCGATTAATTATTTTTCTATTTTAAGAGAGAGCTGGTATGTTTTATGCGTGTTTTACTTTTGGCCAGGCATCAGGTATGAAGAATATATTTTTCGCGAGAAAGGACCGCCCCCTAGGCACCTGCCTGGGCAGCGGTCGCTCTAAAGGGGTCTCTCTGGAGTTGGCCACCATTTAGTCCCGCTGGATGAGCACGTTCCTGGCCAGCTGAAATTCCTGGAGAATGTCTCTGGAGATCAGCACAAGGTAGGACCGCCCCCTAGGCACATGCCTGGGCAGCGGTCACTCTTAAAAGGCTTCTCTGGAGATCAGCGCAAGGTAGGACCACCCCCTAGGCACATGCCTGGGCAGCGGTCCAACACGTAAGTTAAACGGTGCGTTTTGCACCACAGGTCTGCATGCAATTGATGTGACCGCTGGGTAGGACCGCCCCCTAGGCAAGTACCTACCCCGCGGTAAATAAAAAAAAAAAACAAACCCTGATTCACTTATATTTAAAGGACCGTGCACAGCCCCTTCTTCCTCTTTAGGCTGCGCACGTCCTCTCTCTCTCTCTATTTCTCTCTCTTTCCTCCATTATTGCTACTCTCTCTAACAAGGAACAAGGTATGTTTTCTCTCTCTCTCTTCTCAATTTTCTTCAAGAATTCATTGTTTTTAACTTGAGAAATCTTTGTTTATGTGATTTTTGATGGATTTTGGGTTATTTTGTGTGAAACTTTCCAAATCCCTTGCTTAGAATCATTATGTTTCTTGTATAATTGATTATCTTGTTGGATTTGAAACATGCATGGTTGGTTTTTAACTTGTTTTAGATGGGATTTGAGACTATTGGCATGTGTGATTATAGTATTCTTTGATACAATGTTTTTGACATTGATATTGTTAGAATGATGATATTATTGTTTGTGATACGATCCTCGTTGATTGTAACAAGGATGATGCCTCGGATCGTTCTAACCTCTGGTTCGGATGGAGACCGCGACCCAACACCTATAACGAGATGTGAACCTTGGTATAAGGAAGACGCCACAATCAAGGATGGAATACTTGATTGATAAGTCAAGGAGGAACGCCACAGAGAAAATCTGATAAGTTCCAATTAGTTCTCAAGGAACAAAAGAGAAAACTCTCTCAATTTTTCATTCAAATTAAAAGCTTCCAAAAACATAGAGGTTGGTTCCTTTTATACTAAAACCCTAGAAGACAAGGTAGGCAACATGCCTAATTTTAAGGAAAAGACAAGGTAGGCAACATGCCTAATTTAAGGAAAAGAAAAAGGTAGGCAACATGCCTAATTTAAGGAAAAGACAAGGTAGGCAACATGCCTAATTTAAGGAAAAGACAAGGTAGGCAATCATGCCTAATTTAAGGAAAACAAAAATTAAAATTGAAATTCCTCCAAATGAAATTCCTCCAAAAGCCCAAGTCTTCTCTTATTTGGCCCAATCCATTGCCTTGATGACATTAATTAAGCCTTGGTCTTCATGTGGGCTTATCTTGGGGTCCAACAATTTAGAATCAGCCCAAGTGTCTTGGATCAGGCCATTGAGTGCCTCTTTGAATCTCCTAGCCCTAGCCCTTGTTATTGGCCCAACCGGAACATGCAATGGGTCCCTTGGTGCAGCTCCCTTATTCTCATCATTCCCTCCCTCTTGAAAAGGATTTGTCCTCAAATCGTCACCTACATCAAAAGGAGACAAATCAGAAACATTGAAGCTTGCACTAACATTATACTCACCTGGAAGATCTAACTTGTAGGCATTGTCATTGATCCTTTCAAGCACTTGAAATGGGCCATCTCCCCTAGGAAGTAATTTAGAACGCCTTTGGACTGGGAACCGTTCCTTCCTCATATGCAACCACACCCAATCACCTGGCTCCAACACAACTTTCTTGCGCCCTTTATTAGCTTGGTTGGCATATTGTTCAGTTCTCCTCTCAATATTTTGCCGAGTCTTTTCATGGATTTGCTTAACAAAATCTGCCTTTTTCTTACCATCCAAGTTAACATGCTCATTCACAGGTAAAGGAATTAAATCCAAAGGAGTTAACGGATTAAAACCATACACAATTTCAAAAGGCGAAAAATGAGTTGCAGAATGCACACTCCTATTATAAGCAAACTCTACATGCGGCAAACAATCCTCCCATGTTTTCAAGTTCTTTTGTATTATAGCACGCAACAAGGCAGATAAAGTTCTATTAACTACTTCAGTTTGACCATCAGTTTGTGGATGACAAGTAGTAGAAAATAAAAGTTTAGTTCCTAACTTGCCCCACAGAGTTTTCCAAAAGTAGCTTAAGAACTTAGCATCTCTATCCGAAACAATGGTTTTAGGCATGCCATGCAATCTAACAATTTCTTTGAAAAACAAATCAGCAATATGTGATGCATCATCAGTTTTATGACAAGGAATGAAATGTGCCATTTTAGAAAACCTATCAACAACCACATATATAGAATCCCTACCCCTCTTTGACCTAGGCAAACCCAGCACAAAATCCATAGAAATATCAATCCAAGGTCCACTAGGTATAGGCAAAGGAGTATACAAACCATGAGGCTGAACCCTAGACTTAGCTTGTCTACATGTAATGCATTTCTCACAAATTCTCTCTACATCACGTTTCATATGAGGCCAAAAGAAGTGTTCATGCAAAACATCTAGTGTCTTGGCTATACCAAAGTGCCCCATCAAACCTCCCCCATGTGCTTCTCTAACAAGCAATTCACGCAAAGAACTCTTAGGCACGCATAATTTAGTTTCTCTAAACAAAAATCCATCATGCCTATAAAACTTGCCAAATGCAACATTTTCACATGCATTGAATACATTGCCAAAATCAGCATCTTCCACATACAATTCTTTAATGTAGTTAAAACCAAACAATCTAGCATCCAAAGTGGAAAGTAAAACGTACCTTCTAGACAAAGCATCAGCGACGACGTTTTCCTTACCTTTCTTGTACTTGATCACATATGGAAATGTTTCTATGAACTCCACCCACTTGGCATGCCGCTTATTTAGCTTATGTTGCCCCTTTAAATGCTTTAGGGACTCATGATCCGTGTGGATCACAAATTCCTTTGGCCAAAGGTAGTGTTGCCAAGTCTCCAATGCCCTAACCAACGCATACATCTCCTTGTCATAGGTAGGATAATTCAAGGCTGCTCCATTTATCTTCTCACTAAAAAATGCAATGGGACGTCCTTCTTGCATTAGAACAGCTCCAATACCTATTCCTGAAGCATCACACTCAATCTCAAAAGCTTTAGCAAAGTCAGGCAAAGCAAGCAAAGGTGCATTAGTTAGTTTGTCCTTAATCAAGTTAAATGCCTTTTCTTGTTCATTACCCCACTTAAATCCCACATTCTTTTTGATAACTTCAGTTAAAGGTGCAGCTAGACTACTAAAGTCTTTCACAAACCTCCTATAGAAACTAGCCAACCCATGAAAACTTCTCACTTGTCCCACATTTGTCGGTTTCGGCCACTCCCTAATTGCCTTAACCTTTTCCTCATCAACCCCAATTCCCTTAGCACTAACAACAAAACCCAGAAATACAAGCTTATCTGTGCAAAAGGTACACTTTTTTAAATTAGCAAACAATTTTTCTATTCTTAAAACACCTAAAACAAGTTTTAAATGTTCAACATGCTCATCCAAAGTCTTGCTATAAATCAGAATGTCATCAAAGTAAACAACCACAAATTTCCCAATGAAAGCACGCAATACATGGTTCATTAATCTCATGAAAGTACTTGGTGCATTAGTTAACCCAAAAGGCATAACTAACCACTCATATAAACCATATTTTGTTTTGAAAGCAGTTTTCCACTCATCACCTTCTTTCATCCTAATTTGATGATATCCACTTTTAAGATCAATTTTTGTGAAAACAATAGAACCATGCAATTCATCAAGCATATCATCTAATCTAGGAATAGGATGTCGATACTTTACAGTGATATTGTTGATGGCACGACAATCAACACACATCCTCCATGTTCCGTCCTTCTTAGGCACAAGCAATACGGGAACCGCACAAGGACTCATACTCTCACGAACATACCCCTTTTCCATGAGCTCCTCAATCTGTCTTTGAAGCTCCTTTGTCTCCTCGGGATTACTTCTATATGCGGGCCTATTTGGAATTGGTGCTCCGGGTACAAAATCAATTTGGTGCTCAATCCCCCTTATTGGCGGTAAACCAATAGGCATCTCCTCGGGAAACACTTCACCAAAGTCCTGTAAAAGGGAAACAACAACACTAGGCAAAGAAGAGTCAATTTCGTTAGCACTAAAACAAGCCTCTTTGTACAAAAGTACAATCATTGGCTGATTTGAAAACAAAGCCCTTTTGATCTCACTCCCTCGTGCATAAAAGCTCACTTGTTTTCTCTCCTTTTTTTTCTCATCAGCCTTTTTTTCTTTTTTTGCTGTTTCGGACTCCCTCTCTTTTGTCTCTCTTTCTTTTGAGCTCTCACTCTCCTTTTTAACATCTCTCTCTTTTTTTAACCTCACTTGATCTTCATATACTTGGCTTGGGGTTAAAGGTACAAGAGTGATTGGCCTTTTATTGAGTACAAATGAGTATCTATTTGTATATCCATCATGAGTCACATGCCTATCAAACTGCCATGGTCTTCCTAAAAGAATATGACTCGCATCCATTGGTACCACATCACAAATAACTTCATCTTTATATTTTCCAATTGAAAATGACACCAACACCTGTTTATTCACCTTAACTTCCCCACTATCATTCAACCATTGTAGTTTATAAGGTTTTGGGTGCTTCAAAGTTGTCAACTTCAATTTTTCCACCAAAGTAGTGCTAGCCACATTAGTACAACTCCCCCCATCAATAATCATACTACATACCTTGTCATTAACATGGCAGCGTGTGTGAAAGATGTTATCACGTTGTACCTCATCCTCTTCCTTGGCTTGAGCACTAAGAGCTCTTCTTGCGACCAAAAGCTCTCCACCTACCGGATATTCGAAATCACTTGCATCCTCCAAAGGTGGCATAGACTCATCATCAGATTCTTCCTCGGATTCGATATCACCATCATCCCTCAAAACCATTACTCTCTTGTTTGGGCATTGTGATGCAATATGACCTGCTCCCAAACACTTAAAGCATTTAATGTCACGGTTTCTAGAAGGTTGAGGATCTGATTTACCTTGATTTAATGAGCCTCCGGCCTTATGATCTTTAGGAGGTTCGGCTTTGGCCTTGAAACTAGGCTGGTCCTCTTTCTTGCTCCAATTCGGTTTCCATGATGATGAAGAACCCGAATTTTGCCCAACCCGTGTGGAACCCTTCCTCTTCAATTGTTGTTCCACTTTGATGGCCATGTGTACCATGTCAGTCAATTCAACATAGTGTTGCAACTCCACTACATTTGCAATGTCTCGGTGTAGCCCATTTAGGAACCTAGCCATTGTCGCCTCTCGGTCCTCCTCCACATCAGCTCGAATCATGGCTATCTCCATCTCCTTGTAGTAGTCTTCTACACACTTAGACCCTTGAGTAAGAGTTTGCAATTTTTGAAACAAACCCCTGTAGTATTGACTTGGAATGAATCTCCTCCTCATAACAGTTTTCATATCCTCCCATGTCTCAATAGGTCTTTCTCCATTCCGTCTCCTACTCAGAATCAATTGATCCCACCAAACAATAGCATAATCGGTGAATTCTATGGCTGCTAATTTCACTTTCTTCAATTCGGAGTAATCATGGCAATCAAACACCAACTCTATTCTTTTCTCCCACTCCAAATAAGCTTCAGGATCAGTTTTACCTTGGAAGGTTGGAATCTTCACCTTGATATTACCCAAATTATTATCAACCCTCTCTCCATACCTATCTCCTCTATTCCCATACCTATCTTCTCTATTCCCATACCTATCTCCTCTAACTCCCATTCCACGCCTAAATCTTCCCGCACCCACATTGGACATGCGATCATCCCCTTCCATGTCGTTTTCATCCCCATAATAATCATTAACTTCTTCCCTTACCGGAACTCTCTCCCTCCTACGTGCTTGGTGAACGGGTCGTGGCTGTTCCGCACGTGCGCTTTCCACTTTATCTAAGCGCTCATGTAAGTGCTCCATTTCTCCCCTCATCATTCGTCTCATCTCCCCTACTAATGCCTCCTTCCAATTCTTTAGATCTGCTGGAATGGAAGAATCCTCAGTAGTGCCTTTATCTTTGTTGTCAGACATGTTTTTCCTGCAAGAAAAAGATTAGAAAAAAAAAAGGACCTCACGGCACTCCCTCACGTGTTTCGCTCGAATAATCAATTCACTCAACACTCGTGTGTTTCACTCATCATATTCGGCTTTTACCCTCAGTATTTTCTCACCACTCTTGCCTTTTTCCACTCACAATTTCCTCAAAAGTTCTTATCAAACTAACCAAACAATAATCAGGATTTCTTAGCTACGTTCACAAGAAACTTAGATTTGCTAGGTTCACACAAACGAATTACAATGAAACTGAAATAATAGGGCTGTTTCTACTACCAAGAATATATATATATATATATATATTTTTAATGCTACTACTGCACGAAACCAGAAGAAGAATGACAAAGATTGATATATATTCAACTACAAGATCGTTCAAAATAAAAAAAAATTTGTACTCGTTTTTTTTTTTTTTTTTTTTTTTTTTTTTTTTTTTTTACCGACCTTGATCAACAATCAAGATCTTCTGAATTTTTTTTTTTTTTTTTTTTTTTGAGTACTGAACTTGAACGGAATTCAAAGGAATACGAAGAACAAAGATAGATAAAACCTGATGTTAGATGCCGAAGCTCTGATACCAACTGATACGATCCTCGTTGATTGTAACAAGGATGATGCCTCGGATCGTTCTAACCTCTGGTTCGGATGGAGACCGCGACCCAACACCTATAACGAGATGTGAACCTTGGTATAAGGAAGACGCCACAATCAAGGATGGAATACTTGATTGATAAGTCAAGGAGGAACGCCACAGAGAAAATCTGATAAGTTCCAATTAGTTCTCAAGGAACAAAAGAGAAAACTCTCTCAATTTTTCATTCAAATTAAAAGCTTCCAAAAACATAGAGGTTGGTTCCTTTTATACTAAAACCCTAGAAGACAAGGTAGGCAACATGCCTAATTTTAAGGAAAAGACAAGGTAGGCAACATGCCTAATTTAAGGAAAAGACAAGGTAGGCAACATGCCTAATTTAAGGAAAAGAAAAAGGTAGGCAACATGCCTAATTTAAGGAAAAGACAAGGTAGGCAACATGCCTAATTTAAGGAAAAGACAAGGTAGGCAATCATGCCTAATTTAAGGAAAACAAAAATTAAAATTGAAATTCCTCCAAATGAAATTCCTCCAAAAGCCCAAGTCTTCTCTTATTTGGCCCAATCCATTGCCTTGATGACATTAATTAAGCCTTGGTCTTCATGTGGGCTTATCTTGGGGTCCAACAATTTAGAATCAGCCCAAGTATCTTGGATCAGGCCATTGAGTGCCTCTTTGAATCTCCTAGCCCTAGCCCTTGTTATTGGCCCAACCGGAACATGCAATGGGTCCCTTGGTGCAGCTCTCTTATTCTCATCAGTTTGAATGCCCAATTTGGATTTCAATGAGTTTGATACCGTTATAATGATGAGTTTTTATTGGCAATGTGTGTATATGGACACTTACTTTGAAACGAAGTGCTGCCAATTTCTGTTCAGAAAATCTGTGGATTTATTTTGGTTATTTATTGTGACAGATGGCAAAAACTCATGTTGGCAAGCGCCCTCGAATTAGTGCAGCAGATAAAGGGAAGCGCCGGGCCACTCCGAGGCTGGCGAAACATAAGGAATTCCGGGATAGGGTGAACAGGTTCCAAGCACGGCCCTGGATTATTAAGAGGGGCATTGATCTGGCAAGTTTGGCACAGACGCCCATTCCAGCCGTCGTTGCTGCCCGTCAGTGGGAGAGGTACGTTGCTAGGCCAACACGGCCTAATAGGAGTCTCGTGATCGAATTCTATGCCAGTGCTATAGCAGAGAGGCTCCAGGATGGGGGTATTGTTGTGGTCTAGGGGGTTGAGATCCTGATCAATCCCGAGGTGATCAATCAGTTCTTTGAGGTTCCTGATATTGCCATCAAAGGCGGAGGAGGAGTGGAGTACCTTGATACTCTCGACCTGTTTCGAGGACGATTAGCTGCAGTCCTTAGAATGGATGGGCTTGAACAGTGGGATGGGCTGCTGAAGTTGTACCAGCGTGACACGCATGTGGACGTCGCCTTTTGGAACATTTTTCTGACGTGTTAGCTGCTACCTTCTCAGCACCGCACCGAGATTTTCTATTACCAGGCTCGTGTACTGCACCGGTTGAGGACAGGTGGCCCCATCAACATTGGGATGGTGATTTTTAGTGCTATTCGTGAAGCCTGTGTCACTGATGAATTATCCATGGTATTTCCATGTTTGATCACGGCTTTCTGCAGTCGGGCAGGAATTGATGTGACTGCAGGTTTGGAGCACAATGACACATCCATGCTTACCAGGACTAGATGGAACCAGCAGTTGGCTCTTCGGGGATTGCCTCCTGTTGGAGATTATGCGGGCCGCAGACGTCACAGAGAGGAGCGCGCAGCAGCAGCTGCCGCGATGGCACAAGAGCAGCCTGTAGAGGATCCACATGCAGCACAGCCAAAGGAGGATCCAGCTGCAGCACAGCCCGGAGGTGATCCGTTTCACACACTTTTGCAGGCTATGAAGGCTCACATGGATTTGTGCATCAGACAGATGGAGGTTCGTATGGAGGAGCGTTTTGACGATGTCGAGATGAGCATAGATGATTTGCGCACGATGATGACTAGACGGTTTTCTATGACTAATGAGAGTAGAGCTCCTTCTCAGCCTCCTATCCCTGATCAGGATCCGAATGCTGCTAGTGGATCAGGATTTGTGCAGCAGTTCGATGACCAGAAGACCCCGATCATGCAGTTTGATGATGAGGAGCAGCAGGATGACCAGTTAGACTCCGATCAGCACACCGAGATCTTACCTTCAGATGAGGATGGCGGAGATTGACAGGATATGGTTTCTTTTGACTTTTTATTTTATTTTCTTTTTCTTTTATTTTCTTTGGATATTGTAGTTTATTTCTTTATGTCTGTCCCTGCCAAAACTGTCTTGACTGTCAACATTGGGGACAATGTTAAGCTCAGGTTTGAAGGTGTGTCGTTTTGGTTTTTAGTTTTATTTTTGTTCAGAGTCTGTCGTTCCTCCTTAATCTTTGATGAGATGCTTTGATGTGTGCTTTAGAACCAGTATGCCTTATTCAATGAGTTTAAACTAAAGTCTAGCCACTTAGAGTATTGCGTTGCATTTTTCAAAAATTTATGACATGCTCCTGATATGATAGTGGATAGGATGCTTAGTTGGATTGCCATGATTAATAGTGGAGACTACCTGGGTGAGTTCACTAAGCCAAAAAGCGTACATAAATGACACGATATGAGTGATTAATTGTTTCTACTCTTTAAACACTTCATAGGTTCTTAGCACTAGACTTGATCTCTATAGGTTTAACATTGAGCATTATAGAACGTTCATCATAAAAGATTTCACATGCTATCTTTGATCTTGAGTAAGTTGAACCAATGGAAGTGATTTCAAACTATGTGTGCTTGATCTACTTAAAAGGCCTTAAATATTTCCTACCTTATGTGTGTGCTCCATAGCCCTATTTGAAGCCAAACATTGATTAGCCTTTTTCTTTCTTCACCACACTAACTTTAACCCATGTAAGCCTGTATTATAGCCTTACCTTTTTAACTTGGGATCATACATTGAGATTGTGAAGAAGACTTGAGATTTCAGCACAGGAATATGTGCGAAGGTAATAAGAAACAAGTGAAGAAGAGCTGCATTCAATCCAAAGCCGAGAGGAGCTGTATTTTTGTGATTAAAAAAAAATTGCAACAAAAATATGCAAGGTTTAATGAATTCAACCAGTCAAATGACTGGTAGTGATGTATCTACTCGTAAAGGAGTTATCAAGAAATTTGGTGAAAGAGGAGGTTCAAAATAAATGGCGAGTGGCGTCATTCCTCTTGCAACAGGAAGAAAGGAAGGCCTAAAAGTTTAAGCAAGGCCTTGAAGACAAAGTGAAGGCTCTTATTGAATGATCCTAGGGTTTTTGAATTCCTTTTTCTTGTTCTTTCTTAGCCCCCACCCAATAGCCCCATTACAACCATAATGAAAGTCTGATTGATCTGTTGGTTATCCTTGCGATGAAAAGTAGAAGGTAAGAGTGTGCTTAATCTTGTTCATAATGCCTGATTCTTTTCATGAGATCTTTTGCTTACAAATCAAGCGTTCTTTCAATGATATATTCATATGCGATATTAACTTGAAATTTCTTGTGCATAAATTCCATTCGCATATGCTTGATGAGTGTTATTGTCTAGGTTCTGTGTGAAATATGAGCGATATCTTGTGAGAAGTAGAGTTGAGGCGAATTATATCTATGGCATCTGGCAAATTTGTTTTTGATGCTAGATTGTTTTGAGCATGGGCTTTTCATTTAAAACGAGCAATGTTTTCAGTTTTGTGGCTTAATTTTAGTCTTTACATATTGGCTTTAGCATGCATTGTTTCGTTATGGGCGCTATTCGATTGAATCTCGAATGATGGGATTTTGTTGGATATGTTTGTGGGTGTCATCGCTATAAACCCTCAGGAGACAAAACTCCTCCTCTAAGGACACCTAGAGGTTTAAAGGCTTGTAGCATATGCTCAATGCTATCGCGCTCCCTGCGAAAGTGGCTTAGCTAGGATTTAGTTTTTCTTTTTAGTGTAGTTAGTTGGTTTTGCTCGAGGGCTAGTAAAAGATAGGTTTGGGGGTATTTGATCGGTCTATTTCTATATATGTTTTAGGCCCCTATTTCCTATTCTTTGTGCTTTGTTCTCAAGTGATTTAGGTTGTTTGATATGCTTGTTGAGCTGTGCAGGTCTCTTTAACTAAAGTGGTGCAAATATCCGACTATGGAAGAAAAGATGTCAAAATTGATCAAAAATACATTCTCTGCAGTGGACCGCCCCCTAGGCAAGGCCTACCTAGCGGTCCTATGTTGCAGTCGATCAACATTGCAGCCTTCAAGAAAAAGTCATAAAGGACCGCGGCCTAGGTATGCCTACCTAGCGGTCCCATGTGGCGTCAAACTCCAGAGATGTTGTGCATGAATAACCGCAGCCCAGGCATGTTCCTACCTAACGGTCCCATCTTGCATCAAACTCCAGTACTGTGTAGATCAAGTGACCGCGGCCTAGACACCTTCCTATCTAGTGGTCCTATCTAACGTTTAACTCCAGTGATGTTGCAAAAACATGACCGCGGGATAGGCAAGTTGTCTACCTAGCGGCACGTGCAGCGATCTTTTTAAAAGCCTGATTCGTTTAGGTCAGCGAGAGACGGAGTTTTGAGCGATTATAAATAAGACATCAGAAGTCTTTCAGAAGGGAGGTTGGAGACTGGGAGATTGGGAGCCATTTTTCTTTCATCCTTGGAGGACACCATAAAGCAAGAAGAAGACGAAGGATTCAAGACAAGATTAGAAGACAACAATGGGTTCTATCTTCTCCTCTTCTATGTTTTTGTTTCCTCCATTGATGTGTAACTAAATCCATACTAGGGATTCAATGTGAACCTCTATGAATACTCTTTGTTAGAATTGACTATATTTTCGTAATTCAAGTTTTGATTCATTCAATTTGTGATTATTTCTTCTTGTTGAGGCATGGTTAGTGCTAGACTAGAAGTTAGGGTTTGATATGTTAAAGGTTGAGATGCGCGTGTGTTTTCACCATTCTTAACTAATATGCAATTGAATGAATGAATTTATCGTAGCAGGATATCGCACGTTATTTTCGGTTCTCTTGTTCTTGTGCTTAATGGATTCTCAATCATAGTCTACACGCAGGGTTTGCTAATGACTGTGATTGAGAATACTTGATTGTGTGCTTTGTGGGTTTTAGGTTATAGTTTACACTCAGGGTTTGCTAATAACTTAACTGAGAACGCTTGGTGTATGGTTGATGTATTTTATGCTATAGTTTACACGCAGGGTTTGCTAATGACTGCAGTAAAGAGTACTTGATTTATTCCAGGACCACATAGCACTAATTATATATAATTTAAGAATGAACCCTTAACTTGATTAATATTCTTTGTGAAAGTCAATTCGAAGCATTGAGTAAACGTAGTTGGGGATCATTGATGACCTAGTCCTCTCACCTATTGATCACATTCACATATTCTTGTTAACTGTTTTCTTAGTTTAATATAGTTTTAATCTCAAATCAATCAAATCAATCAGAAATCTCTTGGTTACTGTTACTTGCTTAGCTTTAATTAGAATTAGCTTTAGTCAATAGATCACTTTTCCTCGTGGGAACGATCCCTACTTGTCGTTGTACTTATCTCACGATTCGTGTACTTGCGAGTTAGGTTTTTATAACACGATTTTACACATCAGTGCCTCCCACCTCCGGCACACCAAACTCCAAAATGTTGCTTTTCTTAGGCTAAGGCTCTCGCCCTTTTTATGAGCACTCTTGGCTTGCTTGTCCCTCCAAGACTCACAAGTTGTCTTTGTTTCATCCCAAGAGATAAAGAAACCTTGCTTCAACGCACAATCAACACAACATACTTCCTAAAGAAGCAATAGAAAATCTATACAAACACTAAGCACATTAGAAAGTTCCGGCAAATAAATATATATTCAATACATGCAATTGCCAAAAAGAGTTTGGAACACCATTTATTCAAAAGAAATAAACTAAACAAATAAAGCATAAAAAATAAAATTTATAAAAAGATTTTTCAAAATTATGTACATGTGCTAGGGGTGTCATCAACTAAAGGAGGTTTTACCAAGTTTGGAAATTGGTTCTTTTTCACAACCCAAACAAGTTGAGTTGATTTCCCCTTTTCTTTTCTTTTGGGTCTAACTTGTTCAACCAAGTCTTTTATTACCCAAATTTGCTTCACTCTAGGTGGACTCTTCCTATTCCTAGACTTTCTCAATTTTTCATGCTTATGGAATTTAAAACATTGAGCTTTGAAGTGCCCTTTTGAAAACAAAAATAGCAAGTAGGAGGATGGTTAAGAAAACTCCCTCTTGGATGGTAACTATGTGGCCTTTGGTGTTGCTTCATTTGTAGCGCCTTGACCTCTTTTTCCACCTTGTCTACATAGACAATGTAGTCACACTCCTTCACTTTTGCTATTTTAAGTGCTTCATCCTTCTTATCAAGTGCCTCCTTCATTTCTTCCAAAGCTTTTTCCTTCCGCTCCACTTCCATAAGCATCTTTCTTGTCTTCCTTGCACACTCTTCTTCGAATTCTTCAAATAGCCTTGCAAGGTCTTCGAATTCCTTTGATGTGGAATTCCTCTCAGCTTCAGGTCTCCCAACTTGTATTTCCAACTCCTTGTTCTTGTTGGAGACTTCTCCTACCTTCCTCTATAAGGTAGCATTTTCTTCTTTGAGCATGTTTACTTCAAGAGTGAGCTTCTCATTTTTCCCTTCAAGCTCTTCAATCTTCACCTTCCTTAAGGCCTCCTTATCTTCTAACTCCTTTACCATGAGTTGTATTTTTCTCTCCACTTCTTCCTTTCCTTGGGAGGTTGTCACCAATCTCTCTTGAAGCAAAGACAATTTTTCCTCCAATTTCGTGCTTTGCTCTTGGTTCCTTGGCGGTTCTTCCACGACTTCCGCATTCTTCTCAAATACTTGCACAAGAGCGTGCACATGACTCCTTGTCCTCCCTTGCTTGGGATAACCCGATTCTATTGATTGATCATGCCAACTAGGGATCACATGGATGCACATCCTCTCCTCATGTGCTCGTTGTGCGGATTGGAATAACTCCATGGTCTTTCGTTGAGAAGCTTGGATGCTCTCAATCTCCCGAAAGTGATCCTCCATGAAATTTTTCCTCTCATCATCTATGGCATTTGATTGGCATGATGAGAAGGAATCTTGGTTCATCCACCAATCCGCATTGAAGCCATTCCCATGAGTCTCGTAACTAGGCCCTTGATTTTGCATGAAGAAATCCATAGAATCCTAAAACAAAAGAAACAAAAACTACAAAAGAAGTAAAAAGAAACTAAAAGACTAAAAATAACAAAAAGACTAAAAATTAATAAAACGTAAACAAAGAAAAGTTAATTGATTCAACAACCGCTTTAAGTCCCCGGCAGCGGCGCCAATTTTGATGAGCGTCATTTGTGTACTCAACAAAATGATATTAAAATGTGATCGTTTTGAAAACCGATTTTCACCACTTAGATAGAAAATTAGTAAAGTGGCAAGTGGGATTCGTTCCACAGGGAATTAGAGTGATTAGTTGAACAAATTAACTAATCTATATACAATAAAATAAATTCCTACGCTGGAATTCCAACGTGGTCGCCACTTGTCCTTCTAGGTCGCCATGGCGACCTCAAACAGCGACCTTTCATGGATTCTTCTGTCACCATGGCGACCTCATGGCGACAAAGTGGCGACCATTCCCACGTTGGAATTCCTATGTGGTCGCCATTTGCAAGTGTAGGTCGCCATGGCGACCTCAAGTGGCGAACCTCTGATGTTTTGCAATTTCCTCTGTCGCCATGGCAACCATGTGGCGACTTTTCTTGCTCAAATAGCGAGAATGCCCTGTTTCACCTATTTGTGAGTCTTTTTGCACTAAATTCTTCATCTTCTTCACAAATGCCCTTGAGTTTTAATAAAACCTGAAACACTTGATTTAACGACATTAAATACGGGGAAACGCCCAAGAATCAAGCATAAAGAGACGGGAATGAGGGCCAAAATCATACCAATTTTGGTTCGATCAAATACCCCCAAACCTATCTTTTGCTCGTCCTCGAGCAAAACAAACATAAGCACACAATGGACATGTATCTAAAAATCAAATAATCACATTAAAGCAGCAACTCTTTGTAAAAGACTCAAAAACCAATATTTCGACTTGCAAAACCAAAAGTGAAAAGATTAAACCAACGTTGTGCTCATTAGGACATAATGCATGTAAGATATGCTAAATAAAGATTAAAAACATGCCACTCTAAGTACACATTGCAAGCAACGCGATTCCACATTCAAGATGCTTAAGCTTCAAAACTAAAATGCCATTAGGACAGAAATATAATTCGCCTCGACATCTAATCCTCACCGGATTCTCTCATTTTCGCATGGATTCCTAGGCTTCACTCACAATCCATATGCAATATGAGTTTATGTTCAAGATATCAAATTTAATTGCACATGATTATTTAAAAACACAATTTCTCAAAATTTGTCTCATGAACGGAATTGAAAACCATGAATCGGAAAGAACATGCATCAACCAAAATTTCCAAAGTGGACATCCCTAAAGATCAAATAGGTCTTTCATTTGGTTGTAATGGGGCCAAAGGTGAATGGTGAGTCAATAAATGGGAAGAATTGATAGCAATCACCCAATGGTCACACTAAGGCATACATTCTAAATTAAGCACAACTTGCTCATTACAACCTTGCATATTCCACAATTTGGAGTCCAGGCTTACAATTAACTTTGTGCATTTTTCTACTCTTAATTTTTGTTGAGTAGCTCATTTGATTTCACAAAATTAATCTAGGCACTTAGTGCCTCATTCATTTTCTTTTTCTTTTTCTTTTTCTATGCTTTTCTTTCCTTTTCTTTGCTTGTCTTTTTCTTTTTCTTTTCAAGCATTGCATTTCATCTTTTTCATGTGTTTGCGCATACATATTTGCCTAGGTACAGGCCTTACATTTTAATACACCTCAAAGCTTACATTCAACCCCTAAGCCTTAGCAAACCATCTGGTAAAAGGTAAGTCTAGTGTTTAGGATATATGGTTTATGTTGATGTGGTTCATGAATGAAAAGCATAATTGTGTTTGGCTTCAAATGGGCTATGGAGCACACACATTAGAGGGATAGGAAGTATTTAGGCCAATTTGGTGGTTTTCACATGCATTGCCTAAAATCATTTCTAAAGATTTGTCCACAAAGTCAATCAAGGCATCCACAAGCAGTCCATATGTTCTATGGCAAACAACATTTAAGTGCAAATGAGACATTTTAAATATGCATAATATGTGTGTTTGAATGAGTGTTTAAAGAGTAAAAACTTTCCCTCAAAAATATGCTTTTTAAGGCTGTGTTTGTGAACCTCACGGGAAGTCTCCACTATTAATTCCTAACCTTCAAGCACAATTGAATATTCACTCCAACGTCAAGAGAAAAGAACTAGCGCGCTTTGAGCAATGCAACCCTAAATGGCATAAAGTTAATCTAAACTAAGCAAGGTAAAGATACACAATACCTTACTCGCACACACAAAGGCACAATCTCAACAAGCAAAATATGCTCAAGCATGGCATTATCACAAGATTTTTCAAAAATTTTGAAAAATTTAGGTTCAAAACATTTGCACACAATTGCAAACAAGAGACGGTGTTGCGCACACACCCCCAAACCTAAATTAGACATTGTCCTCAATATCTTTGGGGCATATAAACCAATAAACGCGGCGCAACACACATCCATAATTAAAGAGTTTCAAAAACACATTTTAATGTCCATTTAAAATTTATCCCAAAAATCGAATCAAGTGTTGCATTCATTAACATCCTATATATTCATCATCAACTCAAGAGATATGGCAATGTAAGTTCATCAAGAGTCACATCACAATCCATGTGGACAAAATATGTTATCATTCAATCCTAAATCCACTATAAAAAACAATCTGCACCCTTATTCTAAACAAGAAACTAAAAAGCAAGAAATAAAACAAATTAAAAAGCAAGAAAGAAATTGTACCTAGGTGGGGTGCCTCCCACCTCCGGCACTCCATGTAGGGAAAAATTGTACCCGCAGCGGATGCGAGACTAAAAAAATAGTTTGAGTAGCTTTTAAAAATTTTCCAATTTTATGAACCTTAAACCCTTTTGATTAATTAAAGATATAAAATAAACAAAAGATTAATACCTCTTGTCGCATGATCCGATTGACTTGCGTCGATGGTAATCCGCAAGATCTTCAATCCTAGCACGAACGTGGATCACCTAGGAGCATGGTCTCCCTTTCTTTGAATTGCAAACCTGTGATTGGATTAAACAAACTTTTCTTGATTCGTTAGTCCCAAAAACAATCTAAAGGAACCTAAGATTATTCCGGTCACTTTTGAGTTCTCAATCTTATGATCGAAACTCGCGTGAACGTTAATCGATATAGTATATACAAGCTTATTAATGAACAAGCAAACAATATACCATCAAAGAATAATCTATGTTCCTTTTGTTTTTAGTAGAATAATAGATCTCTAACTATGAGTTGAGAAGAAGAAGAAGAAGAAATAAAATTTCTGCACATAAACCCTAGGCTGGCCGAAAATCATCAATAGCCTTATATGTGGCAAATTTTCTTTTTCTCTTTCTTAACTAGGGTGGCCGAATTCTTTTTACCAAAACCAATTAGGGTTGCCGCAATTATTACTCCTAAAATATTGAAGATTTAGTTGCACCCTAATTCCTATTTTGTTTAAGATTTCCAAACCCTAATCAAACTCATAAATCTTTTATTCCTTATTTGACTAAAATAAAAGACTTCTTATTTGATTTAATAAATAAAATTAATTATTTATTTCCTTGTCAAACAAGTCTTTTAATTTAAGTATACTACTACCAATAGTATACCAATAGGAATCATATTTCCTATTCAGAAAAGATTTGTTTCTTAATTAAACAGTTAATTAATAAATTAATTAATTCTTATTTAATTAAACAATGAAAACAAAATAATATTTAAGGCTTTTAAATCACCTTGCCGCCCCACATGTATATATTGGGCCAAATATTATTTTTCTTATTTCATTAAATCCATAGGACTTTAAATAAAAAGCCCACATGTGAACTAGACCCATTCTTACTAAAAGAAACAAGCCCACATGTCATCCATTAATATATAAATATAATTGTGCAGCCCATTACATAAATAATGTGCAAATTATATTCTTAATATATTAAATTGCAATTCTAGATGGACCTTAAATTGGTCCGGTAGAATATATCAAGTGATCCATGCAAGTCCGTGTGGATTAGGGATCTTGGCGGGCTATCTAAATTTAAGCTCCAATAGACATAACCTAATCACAATCAACAAATGATTCACTTAGGTCCGATCCATTAATTTTAGCTCATTCCACTAAAGAGCTAAAATTAAACTCTTAAATAAAGACAGAAAAGGAAGATGCTTCCTCATTCATACCCTAGACAATCATATTGGAGATAGTGTATCCTCGTGATTAATATCAGTAATCGCCAAGAGTTCATAGACCGCCTATAACTCTCCAAGTTACCATATTTACTCATATGACCACGTTTTGAACTTGGATATTTTGACTTGTCCATATGCCATGTTTTCAATAGACACTATTGAAAACTCAACGTTGAGATTTAATATCCGATTACCTCAAAACATCCATATGATGATATTATACTCTCATTTAATAAATGGAGCCACGATGTCCATATCTATAAATGAAGTCCTCTATCGATTAACAAATGAATATCACCAAACTATCGAGGATAGACTATGCGATATAATCGTACTCATTGATAGCTCAAATGATATCACCTGCAACCATAAGTCCATCATTTATCTCAGGATTGAGATAGACTCTCCGATTGTCCTGATAATGAAATTACTTTTATCTACTGACGGTTATAGATAAAGTATTTCATTGTGATCCTGTTCATTGCACCCAGTGCACTAGATTCTTTTGCTCGAAGACACTCCGATGATTTTAGACTCATCATATCTCATTTGATCCCACTCAAATGCTAGCAAAAAAATTCTACAACTTTAACAAGATAAAGGTGCCCAACCTTTAACTTAAGTTGTGAACGATATTCAAGACTAACTAAAGAATTGTGTCTACCACATACATATCCAGATGTATGAACAATTCTTCTTTTCTCATAGTCTTTAGACCTTATGATTATTTACTTTAACAATTATTAAACTATAAATGCTATAAGATTTGTTTAAAACAGAAATCACTTTATTAATATGAAAAAGATTGTTAATTACACTATTACACTCTTGCTATTGAGCATAATCCTAACAATCTCCCACTTGCGCTATAGCAAATGTGTCATATCTCTCAAGCCCATGTTCTCTAGGTTCCCATCGAAACTCTTCTGAGGTAGAGCCTTTGTGAAGGGATCTGCTAGATTTTCTGCTGACGCGATTTTGGTAATCGTCACGTCACCTCTTTGAACAATCTCCCTTAAAAGATAATATTTCCTTTCAATGTGTTTACCTCTCTTAGGACTTCTTGGTTCTTTCGAATTAGCCACTGCTCCACTGTTGTCACAGTAGATAGTGATCTGCTTATTCGCACTAGGAGCCACTTCCAAGTCAATCAAGAATTGACGGAGCCAAACAGCCTCTTTGGCAGCCTCGCATGCAGCAACATACTCAGCTTCCATGGTGGAATCAGCAATACAAGATTGCTTGATACTCCTCCATATAACTGCTCCTCCTCCAATAGTAAACATAGCCCCTGATGTGGATTTTCTGGAGTCAGAATCTGATTGAAAATCAGAATCTGTATACCGAACGGGAATCAAATCCCCTCCAGAGTATACAAGCATATTATCTCTCGTTCTCTTGAGATACTTGAAAATATGCTTGACTGCCGTCCAGTGATCAGGACCAGGCTTCGATTGAAACCTGCTAACTATGCCAACAGCAAAACAAATATCTGGTCTAGTGCAGAGCATTGCATACATGAGACTTCCAACTGCCGAGGCATATGGAACTCTACTCATGAACTGCTCTTCATGCTCATTCTTAGGAACTTGTTCCTTAGAAAGCTTGATTCCATGTCTGAAAGGTAACATACCTTTCTTGGAATCCTGCATGGAAAACCTAGACAAGATTTTGTCTATGTATGAAGCTTGGGATAATGCAATCGTTCTATTCTTTCTATCCCTTATAACTTGGATACTTAGAATAAAACTTGCTTCTCCTAAGTCCTTCATATCAAATTGTTTTGCTAACCATTTTTTTACTGATGTCAATACACCTACATCGTTTCCGATGAGTAGTATATCATCAACATAAAGAATCAGGAAAACCAACTTGTCGCCCTTAATCCTCTTGTATACACAAGGTTCGTCAAGATTCTGAATAAATCCAAAACCTTTGACAGCTTGATCAAACCTTATGTTCCAGGATCTGGATGCTTGCTTTAATCCATATATGGATTTCTGCAACTTGCATACCTTTTCCATTTGGCCCTTTTCAATGAATCCCTCTGGTTGCATCATGTAGATGCTTTCGTCAAGACTTCCATTAAGGAAAGCTGTCTTTACGTCCATTTGCCAAATCTCTAGATCTAAAGATGCTACAATGGATAAGAGTATCCTAATGGATTTAAGCATGGCCACAGGAGAGAAGGTTTCCTCGTAATCGATACCTTCTTTCTGTGTATACCCTTTAGCTACCAATCTAGCTTTAAAGGTTTCCACCTTTCCATCCATACCTCTTTTCCTCTTGTATACCCACTTGCACCCAATGGGTTTTATCCCTTTAGGCAAGTCTACAAGGGACCAGACTTTGTTATCGAACATAGATTCAATCTCGGATTGCATTGCCTTTTGCCAATGGCGACTATCAACATCCTCCATAGCTTCCTTGTACGTATAGGGATCATCGTCGTCCGGGAGATTCTCTACAGATTCTCCCAGACCGATGTATCTTTCGGGTTGTGTTCTAACCCTCCCACTACGACGAGGAATGGTAGGTTGTTGACCTTGTGTTGGATCGGAACTTACAATTGGGTTAGGTTGTGTAACCTCTCGTGGAATTGTATCTCCTAACATCTCATTCAGGACAATTATACTTTTAGGCACAAAATCATTCATATAGTCCTTTTCCAGAAATTTAGCATTTGTCGAAACAAATACTTTAAGATCTGAAGGACTATAAAAATAATATCCTTTAGTTTCTTTCGGATACCCTACAAATATACATGTTTCTGAATGGGACTCCATCTTTTCTGTCTTTCCTTTTAACACGTGCGCAGGACATCCAAATATCCTTAAGTGTCGTAAACTAGGCTTGCGCCCAGTCCACAACTCATGCGGTGTTTTAGGAACAGACTTAGATGGTACATGGTTTAGAATGTATATTGCAGTTTGTAAAGCATATCCCCAGAAAGAAATAGGAAGTGTTGAATAACTCAACATAGACCTAACCATATCCAAAAGAGTTCTATTTCTCCTTTCTGCTACCCCATTTTGTTGAGGTGAACCAGGTGCAGAAAACTGAGAAACTATCCCATTATCAATAAGATATTGCTGAAACTCACCAGATAGATATTCTCCACCATGATCAGATCTCAAGATTTTTTATGTGTTTCTCAAGCTGATTTTCCACTTCAGCTTTAAATGCTTTGAACATGTCAAAAGCATTCGACTTATGTCGCATGAGATACACATAGCCAAATCTTGAGTAATCATCTGTGAAAGTGATGAAGTACTCATATCCACCTCTAGCTTGAATGCTCATAGGTCCACATACATCAGTGTGTATCAATCCTAAACATTCAGTGGCTCTGGCACCTTTGGCAGAGAACGTCATTTTGGTCATTTTACCTTCCAAACAAGATTCACAAGTTGGTAGATCATCAACCTTTAAGTCACTCAAAGGTCCGTCACTTACCAATCTTTTAATCCTATTAAGGTTAATATGACCTAAGCGTAAATGCCAAAGGTAGGTTTCATCTGTTGATAATTTTACTCTTTTATGATTAGGTTCCGTTATTTCTGTGTCTAACGAGTGAGAGATATTTCAATGCAAAAAGTATAGACCGTTTTCCAATGTACCTTGGCAAATAATTTTGTCATTCTTACTAATAATAAAAACTTTATTAAAAGTAACCGAATATCCAAATTTATTCAAACAAGAAACTGAAATTAAATTCTTCTTGAATTCTTGAATTGAGGTACATAATAAACGTCTATCAAATCTAAATGCCTTCTAGAATCCAAATAAACTCTAATATCTCCCACTGCACTTGCAGACACTAACGTTCCGTTGCCCAAGCATAAATTGATTTCATTCTAACTCAGCCTTCTCCTTTCTTGGAACCCCCATGAGGAATAACAAACATGTTTATTGGCTCCAGAGTCTACGATCCAAGAATCTGTAGAATCTGCCAGAAAAACATGTTTCAAGATAATTCGCATTACCTTGTTCCTTCTTATTCTGAGACTTTGGGTAATTACTTTTCCAATGTCTCTTTTCACCACAAAAGAAGCAATTCCTTTTGATCTTGGTTACTTTCTTAGTCTCTTTCTTGGTAGGCCCAAGTTGCTTTTTCTTCTATTATTCCTTGACCTTCTGACGGGTCTTAATAGTAGCAACTTTACCAACCATATGAATCTCTTCTAGAGACATCATCATATCAGCAGCAGACCCTATTCCTTCATGCTGCTGTTGCAACACGTCGGAGATGGTAGCCCTTTGGCCATCTCATTAGAGGTCTTCCACTGCTCATACTCGTCTCATTGCATTAGATTCATTAGTAAGAGCAGGTGGTTTAGGAGTAGTTAGAACAAAATTTATATTTTTTCAGCTTGCAGCAAAAACCCAATTTTCCTTTTCCATGTGACATAATTATTACCGGTTAAACTTTTATCTTTCAGGATGTTCATAAGTGATGGGGTCATGATTTCTTAATTAAACAAAAATTAATATAAGTAAATAATCATTATAAAGCACTTTTAAATATTTACCTTGAATTAAATGAATAACTCAATCATAAAAATTCAACGGTGATCTAACACCCATAAATGTTACGCCTCCTTTGGGAGTTCGCACCATTTACTAGTTAGACTAGGTCCCACCTAATTGTTAACATAACAACCAGCGTTTTCAATTTTAGCCTTGCAATTTTACTGACAAGAACTCTTTGGAGGATATCAATAAAATTACATTGAGTGTGTTACCAAGATATCGACCCTCAATTTTCTCTCACGAAAATCCCTCATTTGGGAGTAGATCTCGTTTGAGTCCATTGTCTAGTCTATCCTTGTAAGGAAGTATATTGCTCAATTCCATTCATGGATGCCCCTTTGGGGGATTACCAAAAATAATTAAGCTCAACTAATCTTGGAAGCCATAGGTGTTACAAAAACACCTTCTCCCACTCAATTATTTAAGGCATGTGATTAAATCCCATAGAATGATTTACCAAGTTATCTAGATGTCAATTTAGATACCTAAATCATTCAATGCATGTTCATACCAAAAGAGATATATGAGTGGCACTCCTATTCTATATGACATGTTATCATACAATAACAAATATTGTAATATTTAAGCATAAAATAAATAGCAACAATTTTGGCCCATCCTAGAAAAACAAGTAAATTACATTGAAATAGAAATACAAGATCTTCGAGTGGCCCATCAACCATAAGCCCATCCTCCGGCCTCCCTCCTCGGGATTGCACGGCCCACAACCCCACGTAAGGGGCTGCCATGCGCAGCCCATGGGCCTTGCATGGCTGCCGTGCGCAGCCCTCTTGGTTGCAAGGCTGCCGTGCGCAGCCCACTTGGTTTCGGGCATGCCATGCGCAGCCCAATCCACTCCTAGGGTGCGCACGGTGCTCGTTCTCGGTTCCGGTTGCTTCGTTTCTTCAATGTAGAGCGTGTTACAATTTAATTTAAACAAATAAATTACTGCAGAAATTTTTTTTTTTTTTTATTCATGACAGTAAAAAAAATACTGCACATTATAATAAATAATACATTAAAAACTTGCAGCAATTTTTAACACATAAAAAAAATGTCTAGCAACTACCAAGAAGGAATTATGGCGATAATAGACCACCCTTCTTGTTACAATTCCAAAACCAAAAATACATTGAAAATCTAGGACCAAAATCGAGCAATAACAATCCACATATAAAACATATATAAAACCATACATCACATGTAATTATATATGCGAATACCTAGAGTGCCATCTCTTTCTAAACATGCATAATCACAATTAAAAAGAAATCGATCCACGTATATATACGTTTAATTAATTAAAAGGGTTCAACCTGACTCTGATACCAATTGTAAGGGAAAAATACGTGCACGCAGCGGAAGCGAGACTAAAAGAGAGTTTTAGTAGCTTTTAAAATTTTTCCAATTTTATGAACCTTAAACCCTTTTGATTAATTAAAGATATATAAAAATAAACAAAAGATTAATACCTCTTGTCGCGTGATCCGATTGACTTGCGTCGATGGTAATCCGCAAGATCTTCAATCCTAGCACGAACGTGGATCACCTAGGAGCGTGGTCTCCCTTTCTTTGAATTGCAAACCTGTGATTGGATTAAACAAACTTTTCTTGATTCGTTAGTCCCAAAAACAATCTAAAGAAACCTAAGATTATTCCGGTCACTTTTGAGTTCTCAATCTTATGATCGAAACTCGCGTGAACCTAGATCGATATAGTATTCACAAGCTTATTGATGAATAAGCAACTAGAATACAATCAAAGAATAATCTATGTTCCTTTTGTTTTTAGTAGAATAATAGATCTCTAACTATGAGTTGGTAAGAAGAAGAAGAAGAAAATTCTGCACACAAGCCTTAGTGGTGGCCGAAATTATAAGTTGCCTTATATAGGTGGCAAAATTTTTCTCTTCCTTTTTGCCCTAGGGTGGCCGAAATCTCTACCAAAAATAATTAGGGTTGCCGCAATTTTACTCCTAAAATATTGGAGATTTAGTTGCACCCTAATTCCTATTTAGTTTAAGATTTCCAAACCCTTATCAAACTCATAAATCTTTTATTCCTTATTTGATTAAAATAAAAGACTTCTTATTTGATTTAATAAATAAAATTAATTATTTATTTCCTTGTCAAACAAGTCTTTCTATTTAATTATACTACTACCAATAGTATACAAATAGGAATCATATTTCCTATTTAGAAAAGATTTGTTACTTAATTAAACAATTAATTAATAAATTAATTAATTCTTATTTAATTAAATAATGAAAACAAAATAATATTAAATGCTATTTTAGCACCTTGCCGCCCTACATGTATATATTGGGCCAAATATTATTTTGCTTATTTCATTAAATCCATAGGACTTTAAATAAAAAGCCCACATGTGAACTAGACCCATTCTTACTAAAAGAAACAAGCCCACATGTCATCCATTAATATATAAATATAATTGTTCAGCCCATTACATAAATAATGTGCACATTATATTCTTAATATATTAAATTGCAATTCTAGATGGACCTTAAATTGGTCCGGTAGAATATATCAAGTGATCCATGCAAGTCCGTGTGGATTGGGGATCTTGGCGGACTATCTAAATTTAAGCTCCAATAGACATAACCTAATCACAATCAACAAATGATTCACTTAGGTCCGATCCATTAATTTTAGCTCATTCCACTAAAGAGCTAAAATTGAACTCTTAAATAAAGACAGAAAAGGAAGATGCTTCCTCATTCATACCCTAGACAATCATATTGGAGATAGTGTATCCTCGTGATTAATATCAGTAATCGCCAAGAGTTCATAGACCGCCTATAACTCTCCAAGTTACCATATTTACTCATATGACCACGTTTTGAACTTGGATATTTTAACTTGTCCATAAGCCATGTTTTCAATAGACACTATTGAAAACTCAACGTTGAGATTTAATATCCAATTACCTCAAAACATCCATATGATGATATTATACTCTCATTTAATAAATGGAGCCACGATGTCCATATCTATAAATGAAGTCCTCTATCGATTAACAAATGAATATCACCAAACTATCGAGGATAGACTATGCGATATAATCGTACTCATTGATAGCTCAAATGATATCACCTGCAACCATAAGTCCATCATTTATCTCAGGATTGAGATACACTCTCCGATTGTCCTGATAATGAAATTACTTTTATCTACTGACGGTTATAGATAAAGTATTTCATTGTGATCCTGTTCAATGCACCCAGTGCACTAGATTCTTTTGCTCGAAGACACTCCGATGATTTTAGACTCATCATATCTCATTTGATCCCACTCAAATGCTAGCAAAAGAATTCTACAACTTTAACAAGATAAAGGTGCCCAACCTTTAACTTAAGTTGTGAACGATATTCAAGACTAACTAAAGAATTGTGTCTACCACATACATATCCAGATGTATGAACAATTCTTCTTTTCTCATAGTCTTTAGACCTTATGATTATTTACTTTAACAATTATTAAACTATAAATGCTATAAGATTTGTTTAAAACAGAAATCACTTTATTAATATGAAAAAGATTGTTAATTACACTATTACACTCTTGCTATTGAGCATAATCCTAACATGTTTTTCTTGTATTTGATTAATGGTCATAGGTTGATGATTTGAAGCTTCAAAGAAAGATATAGCCAAAAGATCAAGCAAGAAGGAGCCTTTGAAGGGGAATGGACTACATTGCACAATTAAGGTAATATAGACCTCATTCTTCTTCAAGGCAATAGGCACACACACAAAAATCATTTATATGTGTCCCTGCATTGTTGTGCAACATTTATATAGCACATTCACGTGTTTTTACATGCTCATGCATTGAACTAAAATTCTCATACATTGTAGAATTGCATGTTATAAGACTATGTCTAGGAAATGGCATACATGTGTGATATTGTGCTTATATGTTTACGTTTTATTGTTTTTGGACTTAAACATGATCTCTTATGGTTCTTTATTGAGTCCTGGTTATTTTGGTTACTCATAAATTTGATTTCGAGTCCAAACGATGTATCTACGCTACTTTTCATTCTCATTCGTTGAGTTGTGTTCGTCTTCGTTTTTCGAGATGAATTCTCAACCTTTTGCCAAATTTTCATAGTCGTTGTTGTGCGTGAGGGAGTCACGATTCGTAATTCGAAAACAAATTCAAAATCGAAGTTCGGAGGCCCAGATACGGCGAAGAACGCTAGTGGAGTGCGGGAGGAACAAGCAAGGCCAAAAGGCCAAGCTTGCTGTCCACGTGTGAGCCACGTGTGACACACGGGCTGGACAGCTCTCTGTCCACGTGTGTCACACATGGTCCACATGTGGATTACCCCATGGCTGCTCCTCATTGGGTGGTTTCTCTCTCTCTCTTGCTTCCTTTTAAATATTTTCATTCCCTCCCATTTTTAAGTAAGAAGAAAGAAAGAAGAAAAAGATAGAAACTATACAGAATTTTTCTCCAAATTTTTCTCACATTTCAAACACCATAACTTCCTCATACGAAGTCGGATTTGAGTGATTCAAATTGGAGATTATTTGTAATTGAGTCATCTACCTTTTCCAAGTGATTTTACAGTCATTTAATTAAGTTTTCAAGGTGTTCTACCTAGAAAAACATAACAGCTCGTGATTTGGAGGTATTGGCTTTATCATTGTGATTTCTTCTTTTATAACCTTCAATTTGCTTGGGGTTTCTTCTTCTATATGTATGTATATATTTAGTGAATACTGTTGAGAAAGATAGCTTCATAATCAATCTTTATCAAAAGTCCAATTAGAGACCATTGTGAACTAGAATTTTTTATTCTATGATTTTCACATGTTTGAAAGTTGTATTATGATTAGATTGACATCTAGGATTATTTGAGACTTGATTGAATGATTTCATGATTGATAATTCTTGAAATGTGCTTTGATCCTTTGATTGATGAAATCTAGGATTATGGCTCTTGTATGTGTTTTTAGATATATCTAGGATTTAATTGATTTATCAATTTATCATTTCTCTAAATCTTTGGCTAGATTACTCATTGAATACATTCTATGTTTCTAGCATTTATTTGTATGTTTATAACATCTTGAATTTGTGCTTCATGATTATGATATATTCAAGTGATACACATGAATATATCATGATTATGATATATTCATGATTATGATATATGTGTGAATGGAACTATGAGTTTTTGTGTTTAAGTGATTTCACATGCTCTAGGTTTAATTCATGTTTTTGCATCTAGACTTTTATTCTTGTGTTCTTACATGTTTAGGTCAAGTTGTTTCATAGAATATATTGATCACATGTTCTATGTTGTGTTGATTGTGATTTGCATCATTTGCATCACTTAGATCATTTGCCTTGAGGAAAGGTTGAAGTCTCTTTTAAAGTGGGTGAAGCTTTGTATTAAGCAAGAAGTCTTGACTAGGAATGAGTTCTGGATAGCCAAGCGAAAGTCTTAGTAAGGAGTTGCGTACTTTAGATGGTTGAGCTAGGGGAGCATAACTAGGATCCTAGTTATCTAGATTACTAAGTAAGGGAATCTTCCTAGAGGCTTGAGAGCCTTGATAGGAAGTTGCTTCCTAGAGGTGTAGGACACACCTTGGATAAGGAGTAGGCTTAATGATTCACTAGCCTAAAGGTAGATTAGGATTTGATAGCTTGAGGTGGATATCATAGAGTTGATAGCCTTGAGTGTGTATACCCTTTTCATATAATGGATTTGTTTTACCGGTAGTTGTGGATTCAACCCGTGAATGTTTTCTCTTTGGAGGTTTACCACATAAAAATCTTGTGTTCATTGTCTCTTTCTCTATCTCTTTTATATTGTGTATGTGTATGTGTTAATTTGTTGAATATCATTTACTTGTGTTATATATTTGAACAAGTACTTGTAAAGAGTGATTTGTAGAACAATCCTCTTTAAATCAATTTGTATTTGTAATCTTTCATATTTGGTTATTCTTGTATATAGATATATTTGATCACTCTTGTAATAACTTTGAACAATATTGATATACAAGACATTCTTTGATTTTGTATTTTAGTGATATTGTACCTCATACAACAACTTGTTATATGTATACATTGCCTAAATGATGATATGCATATATTGTCTATGTATGAATGTTCCATTTATATGTTGTATGTAAAGCTACCTTGAGGGACAAATATAAGTTTATTCAAGGGATTGAAATTAGGTGAAAAACCTATTCAACACCCCCCCCTCTCTCCCCTCCCCTCCCCTCCCCTAGGTACGTTTAAGCAATTTAACCTTTTTTGTATACTTTCATATCCCCATTCTTCTAATTTAGCAACTCAATAGCTCTATGTGGGAATACTTTGAGTATCCCATAAGGCCTGTACCATCTTGATCTAAGCTTTCACGGAAACAATTTCAACCTAGTGTTGAACAGGAGGACCAACATGCTTGGATGTAATTCCTTCAGGACTATGTTCTTGTCATGCATTCTCTTGGTCCTTTCCCTATAAATCTTGGCATTCTCATATGCCTCATCTCTAAGTTCTTGAAGCTCGTTCAACTGAAGTTTCTGTTGCCTCTCTTACTTCGATCAGATCACAATTCAGCTTCTGAAGTGCCCAGTAAGCATTGTGTTATAGCTCCACCGACAGGTGGCAGGCTGTTAGGTTTTTGGTTTGTCTTGGCATATATTCTATATCAAAACGATGTTTTTCTTGTATTGGTTAGTGGTCTTAGAAATGGTGATTCAAAGCTTCAAAGAAAGACTTGGCCACGATTCATACAAGATGGTGTCTTGAAAGGGGAATAAGCTATATTGCTCTTCAAATGTAAAATTGACCTCATTCCGCTTACAAGGCTTAAGCATGCACACACATGGCATTCATTTATGTCCCTACATAGTTGTACATCATTTGTATAACATATTCACACACTTGACAAAGTATACACATGCATTAGTTTCAAATTGACAAACATTGTGAAATTGCATATTCTAGGACTATCTCTAGGAAATGTCATACTAGGAAATTGCCTATTTGTAAATGACAGGATAGTGTGTATGTTGAAGAAGAAATGTGAGTGTTTTGTGTATGGAGTGAAAAATATGGGTGTGAGGGATGTTCTTTTATAACCAAAAGAAAGAGGCATTGCTCAACGGTCTCATTGGAGGGAAACAGGGTAATTTACCCCATGCAAACCAAAAATAAGGGCATTAGGGTCATTTTACCAAACTCATTAAGATTCAAGGGCATTACGGTCATTATACCCTCTGTGAATGTTAGCATATATACTTTTAACGAAAAAGTAGACAGAAGGACTATTTTTGATAATACGCGAAAACAGTAGACCAAACGATGATATACCTTAAACTAGAGGTACTTTTTCATAACTTCCCTAAATTTAATCAAACTACTGGGAAGTCGGACTGTCGGATCGAACCTTGAGAAATAAGAAAAACACCAAATAGGCAAATAAATAGAGAGGGAAAGATGAGTTGTTCTTCTTCATCATCAGGATCTTCTTGGTCAGGTCAGCATTCTGGTAGCAAAAACAACAAGGAGGAGAGTCAGAGACCAAGATTCTTTGACTCAAAAGCAAAGACCCAATGTTGGGTTAATGCTGAAACGGTGCCAGGTCGACACCCAGAGAGATGGCGCAAAGATGCTGTTGGCAACATTGTCTGCAAGCGCTTCTGTAATTGCCATGGTTGCCTTTGCTTCGAATACGACCACATCATTCCCTTCTCTAAAGGTATTCTATTCTCACTTTGTTTGTCTTCATATTTGTAAGACACTGAACAAAGGGTGAAGGAAATATGAAACTTACTTGAATGATGTATCATGTATGTGTCTTGCTTCATGTAAGATTAGACAACATGGCATATAAGATTCTAAATTTTGGTTTTGGGTTTGTTTGTAGGTGGTGAATCCACAGCAGATAACTGTCAGATTCTTCAAACTAGGGTAAACAGGTTTAAATCAGACAAAGAAAAACTGGATAAAACTCAATTGAAAGGCTACTCTTGTGATATCAAGTTTACTGGTATGTTTGCCTAATTTTTTATCCTTCTTTTTTGTGTTTGTTGTGACTTTCCCGTGTGGTATACAAGTTGTTTCACTCTAATTTGCTCTTCATGGTGGGAAAATAAAGTTGTATTTGAATCATAAAAAACTCATTCAGGTTCACACATGACAATGATTAACCTATTTGAGTTTCTTAGACAGACATATTGATGGTATCAGATTGGAACAACTCAGAAATATGTTTGCATTTTGTCCTAATAAGGTTTGACCATGATCCTATTCTATAATAAGAGCCCAAAAATGAGAGACTCCTAATAATCTATGGGTGATTTTGACTTGGAAAATTCGTTGGGTTACAGGTGATATTGTATAGCATGGCTTGTAAATGTTGATTGAAGCTTGCTGCTGAAGATTGTTGTGGCATTTTTTGTCCTCCCTATTGATTAATTCGTTATAACAAAAGGTCAACTAGGTATTGTGATATATGATTGATAACCTAAACTAGATAGCTCTCCAGTCTGAGCCGAAGAAGTCTGTCAATAAGCAAGGACTGGTACTTGGGAATCTAAGACCATGAATATGGGACACGCAAAGCGAAAGATTCACTCTATTATCATATGTTATATATATTAGCTATCAAATTCAGGACCAATTTAGGTTGGTGATTTCAGAGCATAGTCAGTTCAAGGTGTGTCCGTGTTTTGGTGTCTTTAAACTTTAGGTGTTCCCGCGGCTTTGTTATTTACCTGGTAATTCATATAGGACTTTAGTTCTAGTTGTTTTAGTAGAGCCATTCCCTTAGTGCGATTGTTTAATGAGGCTATTTTTCTTCCTTGAACTTATTTGGTGCACGGTCTTAAAACAATAGAAGATTGGTGTGCTATGTTTTCAGCACTATGATTATGAACATGGGCTCAAAATTGCCCTAAAAGTTGGGTACAGCATTTCGAGTGCTGTAGCTAACTCTTCCAATTTCATTGGGAATTATTTGGATATTACTAGATACCTTCTTGCCTAATTTAGTATTTCTTTAGGACATTTGGTTTCTATGATGTGTTTGTTAGTTGGAGGGATTGAATCTTGAAGGAACTTACTATTTGTCCATTCCCATTCATGGATATAACTATACCTGCGAAATGGCTAATACAACTTTTCTTGGAAACATTGTCCTTTCTCTTCATCCTTATTTATCAAAGGATTATTGAATCAGCTCCCACGACAACTTGGGATGAATCTTGCTGCACCCGGTAGTTGATTAAAATGGTTAAGTTGGTTGCACTCTAGGACATGGACCTTATTTAACATAAACATGTGCACTTCAGAGTAATCAAACCAATTGTGACATGACTATTGTTGATTGATGGTGAAATGATCATGCTTAGTGAACAGTGTTTGAGGTGAGGCTTCAATAATAATTAATTCATTCGGTTAGGATATTTTGATCCTAGACCCTTGCCCAACATTTGGGTGGGATCATTTCTCCTCAAATCGGGACTTTACGATGGCTAAAATTGAAAGTTATTTACATGGTAGGGAATATGATTCTCCAAACATTATTGGGAATTCACAATGAAGGCAGTTCTTGCCTATTGTTTTGCTTTGTTAGTCACCTTACCTTCAATGGAAATCTTCACTATAGTCATCGTGTGATGCACAGGGGTTTTACAGAGTTATTGGAGATGATGAGTACCCATATAAATGTCACATGTTTTCCGACTTGCAGATAAAGAACTTGACATAATTGAAATGGCTGTTTATGGGAACGTGATCCGACCAGGAAACCAGTGCCGCTGCAAAACCGTTGCGGAAATGCTTGGCAAATTGAAGTCAAAAGATAGCATCGCTGCTTGCAAAATTCCATATGAAGGTGAATCATTGTAGCAAACACAGGTGTGGGATTCTTTGGAATTAGGGGTTGTTTGTTTTTTTCACTATAAAGCTTATTGCCTCTTATATCTTAAATTAAGATAAATTAGTTTGTTTGTTTTTTCAACTTATATCTTATTTTAAGATATATGTTTTTTAGAAAAAGTAAAATTTTTTGACTTTTATCTTATTCAAAAAGTGATATATTAGAGTGTTTTTTAATAAATTTTCACAAATATTCTATAACAATTCATACATTTATAATTTTATCCGTACATAATAAAATCCTAAAATTCAATTTTCAAAAATTCCAAATTTTAAGGAAACCCTAGCACAACCTAATCAATTTTATATTTATGATAAGTCATCCAAAATGAAAAAAATAAACATATCATAGTATCTTAATTTATAAGACTTATCCATATGTCTAACAAATTAAGGTTTTATAAGACTTTATATAAAAAAAATAAAATAAACAACCCATGTGTTTGTATTAGATCATTGACTGGCCGGCTTTAATTCAGTAAATTGTGTTATGACCCTTTAGTTTAGTTTGGTATTGCTTTTGAGAGGTTTAAATTAAGATTATTTAATGAATCATTTACATTACCAAATTATTTTTGTTCATTTAATATAATCATAACCTTAATTTCATTTAAATTTAGTCTTATGATTTATTATTATCATTTGAGTTTTTTTAATAATTATTTTTAAATGCCCATTTTTATTTATTGTTTGTATTTTTTTTATCTACTTTTATAACGTTGTAGACCATTTTTTTTATCTACTCCAAGTAAGGATGGGAATGGGGGCCCAATGTGGCGGGGTAGGGTCCCCCCGTTCCGAAAACCTCCCCCACCCTCACCCCCAAACCCTATTTGAGGGAACTGGGGATGGGGGTGTTTGGGGGGAGGTTCCCCTGCCCCCACCCCCGTCCCCCATTTCTCCCATTTCTAATTCTAAATTTTGAACCTAAAATTTTTCAATCCGAAATTCAAAATTTAGAATTCAGAATTCGAAATTCGATCGGACCAAACTTTTGTTTCATTCTGTTTCAATATCCAATCCAATAATTAACAAAACATATAATTAATTTAATTTAATCTAAAATTAATACAAATAACTATAATAATATAGTTTTAGTGTATTACAATATTATATATAAAAGTTTAAACAAATTTAAAGCTTTCAATCAATCCAAAATATGAGTAATAGAGTAATAGAGTTAAAGTTTTTTTTTTAAGAAAATAAAATTATAAACATATAAATAAATAAATAAAAATATATGGGAGAGATGGGGGATTTGGGGCCCCACCCCCACCCCCACCCCCATTTATAAAATGGGGGAATGGGGAAATGGGGTGGGGGGAGGTTCCCCCACCCCTACCTCCATTTAGGTTTTGGGGGCAAAATTTGTCCTCACCCTCACCCTCACCCCAAAACCCCATTTGGGGGCAAATTTTGCCTCCAAATGGGGGCGGGTCCCGTGGTGGTGGGGCCCCATGGAGGAAATTTTCATCCCTAACTCCAAGACTACATAAAATATAAGTTGATCAAGAACTAGATGAAGATCTAGTACTTTATACTTAATAGCTAATACTAATACAAAGGTTGATAATGTGAACTTAAAAAAAAAATAGATATTTTAGATTTATTTTTTTGACATTTGAATTAATGGTATAATGTTTGTTGATCATTTTCTATCATTTGAATTAAATATTGGGTTGATACAAATTAGAAATTAGAACATTTCAATTTCCATACATTTCACTTAAAAAAATAATCATACCTTCTTTAGTCATAATATAAATCGAAAGCAATTAACATTATAATTTACCAAACGCAAGCAAACTATTTTTGAGTCTAGCATCAGAGTTCAAGCAACGTTAACCAAACGGTTGCCTGATTAATTTCATATCACATTATTAGCTGCTTTTTTTTTTAGCCTTAATCAGATATACCTAAATGAAATGTAGCCAGCAGCCCTTTTAACAAAAAAACTGTGACATAATGGAGGTATAATAGCCTGAGTGAAGTCTTGTTTGATTGGAAATATTGCAGCTTGGTCGGTGAAGTGGTCTTCACGGTGCGGCTGACTTGAGAGTTAGGTCAAGGTTAAGCATGTGAAGGTGTTAAATGTTTTTGAAAAGTTGTCAATCAAAGATAGTTGGAAACTGAATTGGATGCTCACCATGAATCATGATAGTCATTGTCTCATATTGTTTATGCTTTTTCTGTAAAAGTCAAAACCGCTAACACAGCCAGGAAGGATTGGAACATTTGTGCGTGTGAACAAAATTGCTACAATTGACCGCTGCTTCGTTGAACTCGAACTCACAACTCACAACCTCTTAATGGGTATACCATTTTGCAAATTTCATGATCTTGTATGACCGCCCAACATTACCTTTTCTTCGACCATCCATTATCACTCTGCCTCAACTTTCAACAATGTGGGGTGGCCTTCCAAACTCTTCTCTCATCATATATATATATGCACTTTGATTAATTGACAGAATTTACTTAATGGAAAGTAGAGATGGGCATTTATCCTTGGGGATCCAAATCTCCACTTCCCCATCCCCATTTGGAGAATGGAAATGGGGATAGGGAGAGGTGCCCATCTCCGTTTCCCCAATTTCCTCAAACATTATATATAAAATAATATATATATATATAAATATTATTTAAATCCAATGACTCACATACAAAGAACTGATATATTTTATATCATTTCGAACTGATAATAGAAAGACTATATATATATATATATAATTTTTAGTTAAACAGGGAAAATGGGGAAGACAGAAAAACGGAAAAAAAAAATGGGGGAAAAATGAAAAAAATGAGAATTGTGATGGAGATACCTCCCCCCAACTAGAGCTGACCACGGTTTGGTTAAACCGTCGGTTTTGTCCGCGGTTTAACCGGAACCGGATTGGCCAAACCGGAACCGAAACCGCCGGTTTGGAAACCGGTGGTTCCGGTTCCGGTTTCGGTTTGGGATTCCTCCAAACCGCCGGTTCCAAACCGCCCAAAACCGGCGGTTAAACCGCCGGTTTATAAAATTAAAAAAAAAAAAAAAAAAAAAAAAAAAAAAAAAAAAAAAAAAAAAAAACCAATCAAAAGTTGCCACGTGACACTTTTTTTTTTTTTTTTGAAAAACCGCCCAAACCGCCGGTTTCGAAACCGAAACTGAAACCGAAACCGAAACCGAAACCGGAACCGGAACTGCCAAACCGACGGTTCCAAACCGGTTACAAACCGGTTTTTCCGGTTTCGGTTTCGGTTTCGGTTTCGGTTTTCGTTTTGCGTCCCTCCCAAACCGAAACCGGCGGTTCGAAACCGAAACCGGAACCGAACCGACCGGTGCCACCTCTACCCCCAACCTATCCCTATTTTCCCCAAATGGGGAATTGAGGAGGGGATCCATCTCATTTTCCCGATGTCCCTCCCTAACGGAAAGTACACGTAGTAGGTATTCCAAGAAAGTTGATATTTATATCATTGGTTGTACAAATATTGATTACGATAGCATGTAGTTGTCATTTTATTGGAATCCCATTTTGAGGAAGGAAGAAATGATAAACAATAATGACAGCACAAGCTGGCAAACAAAATTCGTTCCATAATCTTGCTTATATTATGTTTAACCATAAATAATTAAATATATTCCATTAGTGCAAGAAGACAAGATAAGATGGAAAGAATATTTAAACATTTAATATTAAGAGGTTAGGGCATATTAAGAGTCAAAGTCTTGTGTATGTTGATTGTTGAAGAATCATTTATGCATGTACACATCATCCCAATCTGTTCATATTCGTAATAAATGTTTTTTTTAATTAGATAAAAAAATATTATAAATTATAGTTGATAAAAAGTAAAAGGACAATTTGATAAGAGAATGCTTTGTTTGAGTTGTAAATAATATGAGCATTTATTTTGGCTTAACTTTCATGTCAAAAGTAAAATATTGACACTTGTCAAAGAAAGAAGAGAGAACTAATTGAGAGAGTATTTTTTTAATCTCTTTTATCTAATTAAAAAACATTTTAAAGATTTTTTTTATTCCTAAACATAATTTATACCAAATATAATTTGTAATCTATTTCATCTAATTCTTTATGAATTTATTTTATTTTTTTTTTATTTTTTTTTATTTTTTTTATTTTTTACTTCTAAACATCATTTATTCTCCTTTAAAAAAAATAAAAAATAAAAATAAAATAAAAATAAAAAACATGATTACATAAAATATAATTTCTATTTCCATTTATTTCACACACTTATAAATGTTTTTTTTTTATATATATAATTAGATAAAAAAGATTATAAATTATAGTTGGTAAAAGGGCAATTTGGGAAGAGAATGTTTTGTTTGAGTTGTAAATAATATGAGCAAATAAACCATTTATTAATTCAATAATGCTAAACATCTCACCTACAATCCCACCATTTCCATCCAAACACACGTGGCAGCTGATGTGTTACTTGGTGAGTGGACACACATTAATTGGTACTTATCTCTCTTACCTATGTATTCACTCACCAATTAATGTGTGTCCATATACCAAGTGACACATCAACTGCCACGTGTGTTGGGATGAAAATTATGGGATTGTAGGTGGGATGTGTAGCATTACTGTTATTAATTATTATGGTTTAATTTTCATGTCAAAAAGTAAAATATTGACACTTGTCAAAGAAAGAAGAGAGAGTGGATTGAGAGAGTGTGTTGGTAGAGTGTATTTAGCATTCCCCATGAGAGAAAGCAAACAATCTCCGACACCCTTTAATATTGCTATTATTATTTAAAATAGGACAATTACCAATTTGGTCATAAACTTTTTTTAAAATTCCAAATTGTTTATGACTTTTATAAAAGCGACCAAATTGGTCTTCACATTTTTCCCAAGTACAAAATTAGTCCCTCTCTTTTTAGAAGTGACCAAATTGGTCTCTCTAATGGTTTAACGGTGTTAAATATAATAGTTAACTTTAACAATTTTAGTTAAAGTACGTAAATACCCTTTATTTGTCATATTATAGCAAAGTTGTTTTGTCTTTTGTACATTACATTCACCATTATAATTACAGTAAAATTCAAAAATATTATTAATGAAACACTATTTGTACCATTTTTAATTAAAATTTTCTAAAAAAAATCTTAAAATATTTTAATATGACAATGTCAATTATACCCTTAGTCACATTCATTTCCAGTTTAGTCTTTTACCATTTTTATATAATTTTTTTCTTTACAAACAACTTGGAATTTTAAAAAAGGTTCAAGACCTAATTGGTAATTGCCCTTAAAAAAAAAATTACAAACATTTTTCTTGGCAATTTGATCCTTGATCTTGATGTGATAATTCCACTATATATTAATTAATTTTTTTATTTAAATTTTTTTTTAAAAAAAAAATTTAATAAATGGCATATTTGGTAATATGTGAGGTGTGCTTATAAGATTTCATCTTTTAATAAATCTGAATGGGTGTTACTAATTTTGCGGCTTCAGCGGCCCAAGCAGTTATTAATAATAAAAAAGCTCTATAGAGCTTATTATCGATAAAAAAATAATTAAAAAAATTTGAATGGGTGTACCATATACAAAAAAGGTTACACATACAGTTTTTAAGGGGTACAAATATCGTTACTCCAGTATTAATTTAGTCAAGTCAAGTCCGGTCCAGTCCAATCCAATCCAATCTTATATAATCTCAGTCCCATCTTAATCCAGTACCATAAAATAGTTTACTCCAATCTCGTGTACCAAACGAGGACAAAAAGTTTTACCAAGCCACATTGGCCGGTGGTAATTATTACCAGAGCAGATTTATTATTATAAAAGAATCAAATGTAAACAATCGAATATGATTTCATATATATTTCATAGTATAGAAAATATATAGAAAACTTTTTAAAATAATTTGTAAAAAACAATAAATATATATATATATATACGATTCTCGTTCACATCAGTGCGCATTGATGTAACTACATCAATACCAATGCATGTGAGCCACTTATTATTGAGAAGTTTTGACAAGTGCATATATTTTGAGTTAAAGTATGTAAATCTAATAATTCATATCCAACACACTGATGAAGTTATATTAGTGCATATTGACTTGAACATTTATATATATATATATATATATATAACTTTTCCTATCAACAGACCTTATTTTAATACAATGAGAACCTTTGACGAAATTGTATGTAATTGAATATTTATCGATGAGATTTTTTTTATGTATCCTATGAAAATTAAAATACATATTTGGTAATTTGAAATTTTTTTTGGATTTAAAAACTATTTTATCTTATATTTCCCTATTTTTAAATGTTTTATCTTTAAAAAAGTCGGAAAAATTTAGTTTTTGTACCTGAAAAATTTTCAATTTTTTTTTCACAAATGTATTCCAATGTTTTTTATCATCCATACAAAAAATCACATTAAGATTCAATAAATTCCATTTAAATTTAATCAATAGTGATTAAAGTGTGTATTGTAAAAAATCTTCATTGGAAAATTTATATATATATATATATATTGCTAACTGCCAAAAATGGCCAAGGAGTCAAAGAAGCACTTTTCCTAATGCACCATAGCCAAATCGGGAACTGGCCTAGAAATACCTGATAAAGCCAGGACCGTCCCAATTCTAATCCAACCAGGCTTAACGTGGGTCTGTCATACCCCCCAACATTGGTCCCAATCAGTATCGGGATTCCCGACATAACTGGGATCAATCAGCACGCCATGATGACCTGGCCCATCTCGATTATATCCTAGGAAGCAATCTACTGAGATAGAGACGGATCACCAAGAGGGAAAGACCCCATGAAGCTCCACGTTACCCAAAATGAACCAGGATGCCCTAAACCTTAGGGGACATTCTAGAATCGCCATTAGGATCACTAGGGGATCAATTAAGGGCAGACACAAGCCTTAGAAGGTGAACCAACTCGACTAACGAAGAAACCCTAGCAGGAGACAATTGGTAGTTGGGCATTAAATTCAACCATCTATCAAAGAAAAAGAAGGGCAAGAACCAATGGTTCAGATCGCACTCCACCGCCCAACACCGACGGCCTGATAGGGGTCCAACTCATCCTTACCCAATGTCAACTCTTGCCATCACCAAATAGGAACCTAAGTTCCAATTATTACCAATTTTTCGGATTAGTCAATTTTACCAAATTAACCCAATTTAACAATCAATAAAATCAAGTATAAAATGTGAAAATTAAAGAACACTTGATTTGTACATGGAAACCTTCAACAAGAAAAAACCACGAGCTATTCAGCTAGCCACACTCGATCCTCAAATCCACTACTTGTAATGATATCTACAACCTAGGTTGACCACCGTCAAACCGTACACGGTTACAAACCCACCGCTACTACCCTGCGAGCCTTTAATAACATACCTAGACCACTTGCTTGCGCACCAAGCTACCTTAGTCACAAAACTTACTTCTCAATGAAGAGATCAATTACCTATGTGAATAATTATGATATTCAATTATGCAATTAATACTAGGTTACACTAAATACTTATCTAGGATTAAAGATGTAAATAATAACAATCCTAGATATCAATAATGCTATATGTCATGTCATACAAAATAGCTATCATAGATAAAATAATCATAGGTTATAGCTATCACAATACAACTCACAATCAATCAACACAATAATCTCAATCTTGTAAATAGAATATAATCTAAATGAATACAAGTTAAAAATGAGATTTCTTGCTAAGTAAGAACACAAAAATGAATAGATGGTGTTCAACTTACCAAGTCATGTGTGTTGAATAAGACTCATGTATAGATACATCTTAGATGATCCTAGATGATGTTTATATGATGTTTGATGCACATGGAAATAAGTTTAGAGAATTAAAGGAGCAATCTTTGTGCCTTTTCTCTCAAATCTCTCTATATTTCTCTTTAGGGTTCTTAATATGCAAGAGCTGAGAACAAGAGAATGAGATAATGGTATATTTATAAAGAGCAAGAAAAGGCTAGGTGAAAAGATAAGTTTGCCTTTGAAACGCACCGATGCGGTTTCAAAACCGTCGATCCAACTATCAAATTGAAACCGAGAGCATCAGGTATTATTGGTGATTTCATAACCACTGATCACAACCGCTCATTTGAACCCGAGAGATCAAAATCAATCAGGTCAAAATGGCGGTTTCATTTGGTGGCCAGGCCGTTGATAACAACCGTAAAATTCCATCCAAAACCTATTGGAATCAAACGGCAGTTCCATTCGGTGGTCAGGGTTGTCGATCATAACCGTCGTTTCACCAATTGTGGTGAAACCAAAGGAGAAGCCAAGTGCTATCTCCGGTGGCGATCCTCGCGCTAAACTAAGCACACCAACGTGCATGCGCAGACGTTTCCGAACAATCTTCGAGAAACGAATTACACGACACACTAACTATACAACACAAACCATCAAAGATGTGCAAGTGTGAAGTGTGAAGTGAATGCATCATAATGCCTAAAATGACGAGGCAATTATCAACCAAGATGCAAGCATATATAATATGCATGAAGAGAGTATAAGAACATAAATGTGCACAATATGAAAACACTTAAGAACACAAGAAGCATAGAAATGCATGAGTGGTGTTAGTGTGCAACTAAGTCTCTTCAAAGGAAATAAGCACTAGTGATTTACCTTTGAAGTGCTTATCCTCTTGAGGTTTTGAGAGGGCATTTGTTGAGCATGATCTCCAACAATAAAGCGTCTAAGCTATCCTTACATTTCAAAACCCTAAATGTGATTTGTCACCGAAATAAGCCAATCAAAACTTGAGGAACTTACATGATTTAATTGCAATAAAAAAATTGAATAATCGAGAGAGAATTGAGTAAGTGAGAGAGAATTGGAGTGAGGAGAAATGAAATGGGAGGCCCATTTGTAGGAAAAAGGGTTTGTAATTTAATTTTTTTTTTTAAATTTAAAATTTTTTAAAAACTAACTATTGGGCCTCCAATCGCTAAAAAAATGAACTTTGGAATCGAAGGTTCTAGACCGGTTTCAAAATATTTAGAACCGGAACCGAAACCGAAACCGAAATCTTATAGGTCCTAGTTCCGAATTGGAACCAGATTTTTCGGTTCGATTCTTTAGCTCACGGTTTCGGTTCGAACCATGGTCACCTCTAAATACGAGCTAATTTCCAACACCTAGGAGTACTAACCCTAATATAACTAGAAACATGAAATATAACATAACTAAGAACTATTACTAGAAAGCCCCTAAAGGTGTAGCTTAATTAATAGATGAACGAGATTGAGTTTTAGGCAAATGACTCTCAAGTCAATGGCTTGAATCCTACTGATAGCAAAAAACTTGAAAAAAATATATGGTCTAGATAGATGGATAAATAGATACTGTCTCAAAAAAAATATTACTAGAAATATAATCTTAACAAAACTAGGAAGTATATTATTATTCTAAAATGATCTTCTAAAGTGTCCTTGAGGAAAATACTTGTACCGTTGTAAGTAATATATTTTGTTATATAACACGACTGAATATTTTTGTAATGTCTTTTATAAATGAAGGAAAGGTCCAGACACTTTTTATATAGAGAAAATAGCATTAGACACCATTAATTGGTGGGTGAAGTCCCAAAAAGGCCATTGACTATTTAAATTGTTCCAAAATCACATTTTTACAAAACATTGTTCCAAAATCACTATGTTGACAAAACATTGTTCATTGACAGCCGTTCTATTAAAATCTAATAGAAAACTACTGTTATCTGTGACATGGCACCCATAAAGAATTTTATGGGCAATATTTTATATATTTTGTTTATTTGATTATATATAAAAATTAATGATTTGATTAATTTATTATTTTTATGGGTAATATTTCCAGTTTATGGATGGCATCAAACTTATTATTATTCCCTAATTAATTTCCTAATTAATTTGGGGTGACATCAAACTTATTTCATGATTAATTTATTATTTAATTATATATATAAAGTAATGATTTGATTATAAGCATTTTATGGGCAATATTTCCTGTTTTATAAAGTAATCATGATCAAAAAAATATTCAAAATACAGGTAAAAAACCAGTTTAAAACCTGTTAAAAATCAGTTCAAAAACCGGTGCAAAACATGTTTTACTAATTTTTGACCCATATTGTAATAGGTTATAACATAAGCAAACGGACTTCAAACAATTAATGGACAAAGTGGCAACAATTGATACTTAAAACCTACTAAAAATCAATTCAAAAACTGGTGCAAAACATGTTTTACTAATTTTTGACTCATATTCTAACAGGTTATAACATAAGCAAACAGACTTCAAACAATTAATGAGCAAAGTGACAACAATTGATACTTTCTTTCTGTGAAATGGTTAATTTGAGCAATTTTGAAAAATTAATGTTCATTTAGGGATTGCCTCACCAAATCAGTGGCTTTAGATATCACTGACCCTTTTATATATTAAGAAGACTAACAGGATGGTGAATTGATATGTTGATGAGTAATGAGTAGTGGGCTTTTATTTTAATTTTTGAATTAGATATATTAAAAGGGTACGTAATGATAATGGGAGAAGGATGTTGATTTGATAATGGGAGGCAGCAATTATGGCATATGGCTTAATACCATTTTTTATTAGGACTAAAATGCTTTTATCAATCATCAAAAGCACTTCATTTTATTTTAGTAAACTGCTATTTTAAGTATATATTTTATTTATTTATTAACTCAAAATCTACTTTGTTAGTTGATATATCAAAATCACACCTAAAGGATATTATTGCTTATTTTCTTTATTGTTCCTTCACTTCCTTTCCTTGTATATTTTTTAAGCCTTTTACACAAGATTGTTTCAAATTTCAATGCATAATCAGTACGTACATGTTAGGTTGACCACAATGCAATAGTAGTCCTTGACATTAGCACTGTGTTTGGTAAGAGGGAGAGGGTTGGAGGGAGAGGGTTAGAGGGAGAGCTCTAATCCTTTATTTGGTTGGAGGGATAAGAGGAAGGAGAGGAGAAGAGGAGGGAGATGTGATCCATCCGAGCCCACCAAAATGAATCCACCCAATGAAGGGCGGATGAGAAAGGAGGGAGAGAAGATTGGAGGAGAATGACCATAATGCCCTCCAATTTTTCATTGCCCTCTAATTTTTTTAGGGGTAATATAGTAATTTTACAAATTAAATACCATTCCATCCATTCAACCTTTTTTTCAATACCAAACTACTTGAAGGATATATGTTATCATCTCCATCCCTCCTACTCTCTCTCCCTTTTAATTCATCCATCCCTCATACTTTCCCTCCCTCTATCAAACATAATGTAGTTGTTTGATGTTGTTTATACAATATATGAATTGCCATACACTAAGTTGAATTTGTTGGACATAGCTTGAATTACCGATGGTTTCCAAACGAGATACAACTAATGTAGAGACTTCATGGAGACGTGAGAACATTTGGGAGTATGAGGTTATGTTTGAGGGAGGCTTGAAGACTTGAAGAATGAGAAGAAACGAATAACAGTGCAAACCGCTGTGGCTTTGACAATGGTAATGACATCGGTAATCAGTGCTGTGGGTTTCCACAACGACATGGGCATCAGTCCAATTCCAGTGTCTTACACTATAGGTGGCACTGTGGCTTTCACAACGGCCATGACAGCGGCCGTCGATGATGTAGTGTGTGGGTCACGGTTTTTTGAGTGATCAAATTCAACACGGTTTAGGAAGCGGGTGACCAACTGCAACTCGAATCGTAGTCAATCACTAGCATGCGTTGAATTAGGAAATATTCTTAGAAAATGAAATATGTTGTTTCTACAAGTTCTAATGATTATAGGAAATGATTTCTCCTTACAAGAAGACTTATCATAAAGGGGAAATAATATTTATGTGAAATAAGTAAATCTTGTACGACTAAGAGATAGATTTCCTTATTAGTTTATATTCCCTGTAATTCATATAAATAGACCATAATAGCTAGGTTATTAGGTGTGGAGCAAAATAGTAAATACTACAGAGATCTCAAAGTGAGCATTGAGTGTAATCGGGTTTGGGGTATCCTTTAGAGAGAGAATCATGAGTGTGTGGTTGTAACAATTTACTACATATTGGAACTTTCTCTTTTCGTCCTGATGGTCGTAGTTTTTTTTTTCCTGATTTGAATTTTCACGTAAATTCTTGTGTTGTGTGTGATTGGATTTGAATACTTCTTTTCATCTTATCTTTTCTTTGTTATTGTGTTTGTTTATGTTCTATTCGGCAACGTTTCCATGCATATAGTGACGTTTGTTTTCTAACAATTGGTATTAGAGTCACGGTTGCTTGATGATGGTCTTAACAAACTATTATGTCAAAGATGATAAGATAAAAATTAACCTTTTCTTATGGCAAGTTTAAGTCAAAGATCTATTAATCCAATTCGGTTTACACAAGGCATTGTGGGCAAGTCAACCCCTATGAACCTTGAAGATTCGGGATATTCTAGTAAAGAAACAACTAGTACTAGTTCTGAAAAACCTAAGATGAGCGATGATGATCGGGAGGATTTGGATGAAAGGATTACAAATGCGATACAATTGTGCCTAGCTAAGAACATTCTCGTAAATATTCATAGAGAATATTTAGCGAAAGAACTTTGGGAGAGGCTTGGAGAATTGTATCAAGCAAATAGTGTCTGCAACTGGTTTTACCTGAAGGAGTAGTTTCACACGCTACAGATGTCTAAAGGTATGAAAATTTCCGATCATCTATGAGTACTTAATGGAATTGTTTCAAAATTAGAGTTGATTGGAGTTAAAATCAATGAGGAAGACAAAGGTCTTAGACTCATCCGGCCCCTTCCATCATCTTATGCACACACGAAGCCAATCTTGATGCATAGAAGTTCAACCATATGTTTTAGAGATGAAGTGAACAAACTAATCTCTGAGGAACGAAGGCTAAGAAATGAAGGTAAATCTTCTGATAACTTTATTCTTTTGGTTGACAGAAAAAAGGGGAACTCCGAATGGAAAGTCACGTATTGAGGATGTAGACAGTCTAGACATGTAAGGAAGGATTGTTAAAATAAGAAAACAAGTGTAGCTAAGGGCTCCAAAGAGGGTGGTCCGACAATCGCCTCTCTTGGGTATGCTGACTATAGCGATGCCCTCTAAAGGGGCATAAAACATCCTTATAGCATGACCACTAGTTGCCATAATTGAGGATGTATTGCTGATAGCAGGTCTACAATTGCACATGGGCATTGGTTAGGAGGTGATGCAAGGTGTGCAATGGACAAGGATGTTGATGGCTGAGCGAACTCCCTATGAACCTAATGTGAGGAGTTGCACCACAATTTCAGCAAGGTAATTTCGACATGTGTCTGTGAAATCTTAGGATGGCAGTTCCTAAGTGGTTATACCTAGTGTTGGGTATATTGATTCTTGGTGATTCTACGATGGTTGTTCCTTTCCATCATTGTATTTTGTGGTTGTCGGGATATATAAATTAGCTCTCAAGTCTCAACTTTGTATTTGATACATTTGAAGAGAACAATTGATGGATAAAGATTCATATTCTCATGGGCTACCATTTTTCATTCATTAAAAAAAAAAAAAAAAAAAAAAAAAAAAAAAAACTTTAAGTTTTATGTATTATTGTGTCCTTTTAATCATTTCATTTTCATAACAAATTCTTTTTTAATCTTTCAATTCTTTTTTTTTTTTCATAACAAAGTTGAATATGCCTGTAATTTCATAAAAATTCACAAGATATTTCTGCAATTGACAATAAAATTTATCAAGTATGATGCTTTTGAGTCTACATTAGATTAGTAGTTAACTAATTAAGTAATTACCAATCAAAATGGCCATAATTGAAAATGAAATGAATGTCGTGTTCATTAACCAGGAATATAATGAAGGAAGGAAATTTAATTCTTAATTTGTGATTACAATGTTTACTTATAAAATCATTTGGAAATGAAATTATTTGAATCCCACACATAAATTAGGAATTAAATTCTTGAAAAGTCAACTTAATTCCCCCTCCCACATAAGAAATCAAGTTTCATTTAAAAACTTTAGGAATAAAAAACCATTAAAAGGCAAAAAATGATCTTTCCCCGAGATTCCCAATCGGGTTATCTGCATAGATACCATTAAAAAAGATGACCTTGTATTTTTAATCAAGCCTCGAAATGTTTGTAAATGGTGTTAATGAAGAAAGAAATCAGAAATGGAACATAGAGATGCCATGTCCAACAAACTCATAAGTCATGAGTCATGGGCCCCAAAAGGAAGTAATGAAGTAAAGATGCAAAAAGTCAGAAATGGGAACTGAAAAAGTTAGAAAAATCAATCAATGTCTTTGCCCTTTCCACTTTGGCCCTCTTTCTACTCCATTAATGCCATTCCCTATTTTGAATTTGAATTTTCTAAAAATACCCTCCACTCTACTCTCTATTAATTATGGATTAATTAATATTAAATTATGGATTTAGTTACTTGTTTCTTGATTTTTACGTACTCTTGGGTTGGGAGGGGGAGGGACCCATAAATTATTAATTGTTTTTTCTTAAAGTAAAATACCGATAGATTTGAGTAGAAGAAGATGTAGAAATGTTGAAAAGACAATAAAAACAAAAACAGAGAATAAAAGGTCACATAGCAATATAGCAATGTAGCACCGCACCACACCACAGAAAAGAATTTTGGAGTGGCTGCGATGATTACGGTGATTACGAAGAGGCCATTAAAATGCAGTAACAACAGCCTCAGCCTCCGCAATCTTCGCTAACACTCCCTCCATTATAATAATAATAAATCCTTCATTCTTCTCTCAACAAACACAAACCATTTTTCGCCACCCGGATCCCAACCCAATGGAACCTTGACTTGCCTCAATGGGTTGTGTCAGCTCCAAGCAGGCCGTCTCCGTCACGCCTGCTGCCCTCGACCTCGGAGACACCTCCTCGGGTCGGATCCGGGTCATAAATGGCAGTACTAGTAGTAAGAGCAAGGTGGCCGTTACCGAGTTGGGTGAGTCGGGTCGGGCCAGCGAGTCGTTGAGTTTCAGGCTCGGCAATTTACACAAGTACATTGAAGGTGAACAGGTGGCCGCTGGCTGGCCGGCTTGGCTTACCGCTGTTGCCGGCGAGGCCATCCAGGGTTGGGTCCCACTTCGAGCCGACGCTTATGAGAAATTAGAGAAGGTCTTTTTTCTCAATTTATTTGTTTAGCAGTAGATACTAGATGATGAATGCAGCTCTTTTTCTTACTTGAATTCAGTACTTCAAGTAGATAATTGTTGTTTTTAATTGCTTCAACAGATTGGACAAGGAACATACAGTAGTGTGTTCCGAGCTCGTGATCTTGATACAGGGAAGATTGTTGCCTTAAAGAAGGTGCGATTTGACAATTTTGAGCCTGAGAGTGTTAGGTTTATGGCGAGAGAGATTATGATTCTCCGTAGACTTGACCATCCTAACATAATTAAATTGGAGGGATTAATTACTTCCAGATTATCATGTAGCATTTACCTTGTATTCGAGTACATGGAACATGATATTACTGGACTTCTATCCTGCCCTGACGTCAAGTTCACAGAGTCACAGGTTTGTTTACGATAACATTCTTTTCAATGTGTTATATGTAAAAGGATAGAGTCATTTGCACTCAATGTGGAATTTATTGATTGCAAGATTTTCTATTGTAGATTAAATGCTACATGAAGCAATTGCTATCTGGACTTGAGCATTGTCACTCACGGGGCGTTATGCATCGGGACATTAAAGGAGCTAATCTTCTGGTGAACAATGATGGAATACTGAAGGTGGCTGATTTTGGATTGGCAAACTTCTCCACCTCTTCACACAAGCAACCTTTAACCAGTCGTGTTGTGACTTTATGGTACCGACCTCCTGAGCTTTTGCTTGGGTCCACAGATTATGCAGCGTCCGTGGATCTATGGAGTGTTGGCTGTGTATTTGCAGAACTTCTCATGGGCAAACCTATCCTTCAAGGGAGGACAGAGGTAATCACTTCATTCGATTCTTAGTCAAGAAAAAATAAAACTTTGATGGAATTCACTTCTATTATGCTGTGTCACAAACAGAGACAAGATCAATTACAGAAACCAAACAAGGTTCAAGAGTGTAGGACAACTCTAAGGAAATAGAACTGATCACAGCAATTACAATTCCTATAGATTCTAAATTTGCACGGCTTTAAAAGACAAAGGCAGGATAATGTGTAACTTTTAGATGGCATGAATTTCATCTTTCAAACATGACCCTTTTACTTCGGGCAGTCCTTCAATTTTCAGTATCTTTATAGCTATAATCCTTTTATGGTACCTAAGTTGACATATTATATATATACATACTAGCAGAACAGCCAATATTTTTTTTTTCAGTTATTGAGAAGGCAATTTATATTTTTACTGCCTTGTCAACCCCAATATTCATCTGAGAAGGTGCCCGTATTGGTACATGGGATTGTTTATGGGATTTGACTATTTTAAGTGAAGATATTTGGCACCATTAAAAGGTAGGGACTAATAATCCCATCTCTCTATTTAGTCCCATACAAATCTATAGGATTGATTATTCCCTTGCTCATGGCACTAATTCTAAAGTAATTATTTATATACATTATAGATATAATGATTTATATAATAATTTAGATATTCATTAAATCAACAAAAATAAACATTAATTAATTTATTAATATATATTAATCCAATATATTCATTTACAGTATTATGCCTTTTTTTTTTTGAAAGTTTATTTATGCTTTTTATATAATTGAAGTATCATATAAATTTAAATTATAAAAGATTTAATATAATACTTAAGAAATTAAATGCATGTGTTTGGGTGATTAGATAAGTTGTTTTTGTATTATGTTCATGTACATATTTAGATTGATGTAAGCATTTGTTACATAATTTTTGCTGAATCCATATCATGTTTTTAATGGGGAATGCTCTTGTTCCACCAACAGGTTGAACAACTACATAAAATTTTCAAGCTTTGTGGGTCGCCACCTGATGATTACTGGAAAAAGTCCAAACTTCCTCATGCAACTCTATTCAAACCACAACAACCTTATGACAGTTGTCTTCAGGATACCTTTAAAGATTTGCCAACTGTGGCTGTGAACCTGATTGAAACCCTACTTTCCGTTGAGCCATACAAGCGTGCAACTGCCTCCAGTGCTCTTTCATCTGAGGTAATTTTGCTTGATTTATGATATTCCTCTGAAATTTGATTTGCTGGTGTTTATAGACTACCCTGGTTCTTTTGTCTTGAATGAAAATATAATTATCTAATATTGTCAGTATTTACAATATTAAATAGTGACTGCATTCATTTTATTTGTAAGCTTATGATTTTATTAATCATAAAAGAGCTTCTTTTTTCACCCAACCTTCATTTCTGGTTAGTTCTTAGATTTATCTAGAGAATTCTAATTACTATTAAGTCACTCCTATATAGATGGTATTGTTTTTTTATCTAAAAAGTCTTATAAGACTTTAATTTGTTAGGCATATGAATAAGTCTTACAAATTAAAATACTATGATATGTTTGTTTTTTCATTTTTTAGACAACCGTGGCCCCCCTTGAGTTGGTTAGGTTGCTTTAGGGTTTATTTAAAATTGAAAATTTTTGGAAAATTTATTTTTAGGGTTTTATTATATGTGGATAAAATTGTAAATATATGAATTGTAATAGGACATTTATGGAAATTTACTAAAAGACTCTACCATATCACTTTTTCAATAAGATAAAAGCTAACATTTTTTACTTTTTCTATTAGACATATATATCTTAAAATAAGATAAAAGTTAGAAAAACAAACAAACTGATTTATCTTAATTTAAGATATAAGAGACAATAAGTCTTATAGTGGAAAAAACAAATGGCCCCTAAATGTAGTATGTATTTGCAATATTTGTAGTATGTTGAGCTTTATTTTGTATCTCTAGCTTATTTCTAATGCAATACTTTCTACCCACAATTTTCAGTATTTCACAACAAAGCCTTATGCATGTGATCCATCAAGTTTGCCAAAATACCCACCTAGCAAAGAGATTGATGCTAAACATCGTGAAGATGCAAGGAGGTGAGAATCTCTCTTTTTGTTTTTTTGTTTAACAAGATTTAATCTAAACAACCTTGCTGTGGTCGTAGTTATTTCATGCCCAGAATCACCATATCTAATCTGACAAATCACTATCGTGCACATATAAGATATATAACTTTCAAAAGAGATGCTGCAAAGTCTGTGGGCCTTGCATTGTACCATTCTGTTGATTAGGGTGTTTGAAGATAACATAAGCTTTTGACAGCACATAACAATTGGATGTGCAAGCTGAACTGCAACATGAACTGCACAATCTCCTAGAAAGTGAAAATAATGTAATTGGTTGAATTCCTTAAGATTAGTCTTACTGGTGTCAGGAGAAATATACTAACATAGTAGGTTCATAAAGCCAATTAGCCAATCAAAATATAGGTAAAACTTGAGGAATGATTTTATTTATTTATTATTTAGCAGAAGATAGTACTATCTCTTATAACGGTAAGATTGAAGATGATAAAATGAAGTAAACCTTTTCAGGCTGTGATTCCAAATGCATGCATACACATTAATAGTGCTTACATTTGTATGAAGTCTAAATTCTCCACATTATGGTTTGGATCTGCCAAAATGTTGATCCTGTTAGCTACTTACTTTTCTTCTAGGTAATTATGTCAACATTTAAAATGGATTAATATATAAGCATTGATATTTCAGGAAAAAGATTGGTGGGAGAGTTCGTGGACCTGAAACACGGAAGTCAACACGAAAAACCCACGGAATGAATAAATTAGCACCAGTAGAGGTTCGTATGTTTCTGTGTTTGGAGATATATGTTCACGCACTGCTTACCAAGGGATCCAATCCTAAAGGATCAGCTTTTTTCCACTTGCAGGATGTGGCAGGCCAAGCACAGTGTCCTCCAAAAATTAATGGCAATAATGTGCATATTTTAAAAGGAGAAGTCATTTTAGGCAGGGAGATCCCGAAGCTACAAGTTGAAGAGTGTGAGGAGGCTTCCCATGTAAAGAATGCATCTCATGGAGACATTCCCTTTTCTGGTCCCTTGCAAGTTTCTACATCTAGTGGCTTTGCATGGGTGAAAAGGCGAAAAGATGATACATCTATAAGATCTCACAGTAGGACTATCTCAAGAGGTCACATTAATAACACATTAGAATCTTCTGCTGTATCACATGGGAGAAATAATTATGATCCAAAAAGACATGATACTGAGGACAATATATATGGGGGTGGCACTGATTCTAGAGGCCATGACAACGAGGCTGCCAAGCTTGCTATGCTTAAACAATGGGGCCAGTTTGAACGTCCAGATTCTTTTGATGCTTCTGATGGATACCATTCACAGGAACTATCATTGGCACTGTACCAAAGAGAGGAAATGGCAGCCAAGAGAAATAACTTGGTACGTTTGTAAATATTAGAACTAAATATTTATTGAATTTTTCTTTTAACATCTAATATTGGTTTAAATCTTAGTTGAAATTGAAGTAATTTTGGTTGCTATTTTGCAATGTTGTTTTGAAAAATATTGCAACATGTCATGCTTCTGAATTGCTAATATCCGACAGGAATTCCACAAAAAAAGTCAAATTTTGTCAAAATACCAAACCTTGTTGTGATGAGTGAAGCTTTGGCCATTAATGTTTTCCTTCCATTTATTTTTAATAGGTGTACTAGTATTAGTAAAGTAGGCCCTGAATCTTTAAGCCTGTTAAAGTAAATGGTGCAGTTTTTTCCCCTTACTTTTGGAAGCAAGGGTGATGTATATTAATCAGAATCACAGTGTATAGATAAAAAGTACAAAGTGCTCAAACAACTTTTGTCTAGTTAACTCGGATGAAGTGGATGGAGATGATGGTTATGGAGGATGAGGCACTGGTGCAGATGGTGGTTGAGGCAGTGGCATTGAGGGCAGGTTGGTGATATTAGCTCAGTAATGGAGGTGTTGGTAACTGAGATGGTTTCATAATGACAGATGACAGCAGATAATGAGATTCTGGGAACATGTTCCAATATTTTGTTATTCATTTGGAAGTGTTAACTGCTCGCTTCATAAGATCTTGAAAGAACAAGAACATTTCCAAAGAGAAAAATAAAATTAGATAGGCTTAGCATGTGCCATTTCACATATATTGTTCAATTTTGCTATTTAGAAATCGAGAACATTGATTGGGAAATAGAGTCCCCACCAGCCATGTCTAAGTGAGGGATTGATGTACTGCCCTTTCTCATATCTTTGTACATAATTACTCAAGTTCTTTAGAATACTTATTGAGCCCGCTTAACTGTATTAATATTGGTGCTGATGCAGGGTTATCAAGATCAAGGGGACAAGGTTGAATTTTCTGGACCCTTGTTATCTCAATCAAATAGAATTGATGAACTCCTAGAAAGACATGAGCGCCAAATCCGTCAAGCAGTTCGAAAGTCTTGGTTCCAAAGAGGTATAATGATAAGAGTATATACAGTAGGGGTTCCAAAGCAATTGATTTCCAGTCCAAACAGAAATTAAGTAAAAGCAAAAGAATTGATTGTGTGGTTATGCCATTATTTTCAATAATAACTTTGAACCACTTAAACAGCTTTGTAGTGATTTTAGGGACATCAGATCAAGTTATAATGGAATGGCAATTAGACTCCACTGATAGTGAATTGTATGGAATATAATTACCATTATATGCTTGCTTGCATATCAATCTTCTTGATGGCTAAACATGACTGATATTTGATCTTTTCAAATGCAGGTAGAAAATATGGCAAGTGATTGTCAAATATCGACAATTCTAGGAAAATTGTCAAGAGAAGAAACCCGTACCAGATGGTAAGAAAATCCCAACAGCTAAGATCTAAGAGGAACAAGTCTAACTGGGTGTCTCACCCAGCAATCTGAACTTAAATTGAAATGAACAATCAATTTTGCGGCACATGCAGTAGATTGGTAATGAGAAAGAGTCTCGAAGCTAATAATAGACATAAAGGAAAGGAGCAAGGAGCGAGGAACGAGGAATGAATTGGTTGGCATATTTCAATCTAACCATGAATATGGAGGTGTAGTTTTGGTTTCTCAGTTAGATCCAATATATTACCACATTGTTTTTCATTATCAATTCTTTTCTTATAATAGATGTGTTGTATCTATCCCACTCTGCACTGTACAGATTAATGGCATTTGATATTGGGAATAGTCATTCATGTATATGTTTGTGATTCATTTAGATATCATTTTTAAGATTTTGTTTCTCCCACCCTTGGTGTAGCTTAGGTAGGATACCGTGCTGGGCTAGGCACGGCACAATAAGGATTTTGGGGGTATGGCACAGTAGGCCAGCCTAGCCCCAAGAGGCCGGGCCGGCATGCCGTCCCACGTGCTTGATGGGCCTTAACAGGCCAGTCCGTCAATTACAGTTATTTATTTATTTTTTTTATAATTAAAGTACTAAATTTATTTCTTATAATATTATTTTAACAATTTAACTTATGTATTTGTAATTTGATTATCTTATTTATTATTTGAGTCTAATAAAATAAAATGTAAAAAATAGATAAATTTATTTAATAAAATAATTCAATGAACAAATAAAGATGTAGGAAAATAAGAAATAGATGAAAATATGAAATGATGAATTATTTAATAAAAAGTGTGTAAGTCTAAATTAGATAAAAAAAAATATATAGGTAAAAAAATGAATTTTATTTACTTACGTAGATTTCAGTATTACATGATTGTCTCGTTAAAAATCTTACTAAGGAGGGTGTATTCAATTAGGATTTCAAATGACTTTTCAAGACTTTTTTTTAAGTGAATGACTTTTGTAGACTTTAAAGATTTTTAATGACTTTTATAGACTTTATAAAAGTATGAAAGACTTTCATAGACTTTTATATACATTCATTTTAAAGACTTTCAAAGACATTGATCGGTTTTCAGATAATCGATAGACTTTCAAAGACTTTTTGACATCTAAAAATAATATTTACTTTGTTGTACTAAGGAGCATACATTCTTAAGATACCAAACTGTTGACAGCTTTTTAAGCAACAAATTCATACTAAATTTTGGTATGATTCAAAATAGTAATTTTGGTGGAGTTCAAAAAAAAAAAAAAAAAGCAATAGCCTTTTCTTAAAAATCATACACTGTCAAGCAGTGCAAACAAAGAAAATTCTGAAGACACATTACTATATGGACTGTCTTCATAAAATTTGATGCACTTTAAACATATTAAATAGTAGTTACAACACCAAACTCTGTTAATAAATAAATACAATCAATTAACAACTAAAAAACAAAATTCACTGCTTTGAAAAATAGTAAAAAAATAATAATAATCATTGTAATTAACAATTCAAAAACCACATTGATTTTACTCCAAACACAACAAGCAGAGTTGAAAAAGAAACTAGCTATCTCTCTTTCTGGACATCTGTAATATGGTAGTTAGGCAAATTGAAGAAGACCATTCCACCACTTAAAAGACTTGACAATATAGATAAAAAAAAATAAAATATCTCGTCCTTAATTGGCCGATGGAGAGTTATTTATATTATCTTTTTAGTTTTTTTTTTTTTTTTTTTTTTTTAATAATGTTTATTCATTTTAAAAGTTATTTGTTTTATTTTATTTATGAAATTTAGTAAGAACGAGTGTGCTTTTATTTGGAAATAAAACATATGTTCAGTGGTTGATGTTTTTCAAAGAGTTTTATGTTTTTCTTCTAAAGTGATTTTTTTTTTTTTTTTTTTTTTTTTTTTTTTTTTTTTTTTAAAGTCATTCAAAGTCTTTGGTAGGAATGGAAGATAAATTGTGAGATTTGTTATAATAAAAAATTATTAAAAGTCATTAAAAATCATTAAAAGTCATTGAGATTTTGAATACCTCCTAACTTTTATAGACCGTTAAAAAGTCTTGATTGAATACCACATGACTTCTAAAGACTTTTTTAAAGTCTATAAAAGTCTGTATTGAATACCTCATGACTTTTATAGAGTCGTTTAAAGTCCACATTGAATACACCCAAACTTTTTAATTTCAGAAAAGTCATTAAAAGTCTTTTAAAATCCTAATTGAATACACCCTCCTAAGAAAAACCTAGTGGGATAAAAATTTGGTAAGGGAAAAATAATGCAATTGAATTACAAGTACTCAAGTACATGTATATGTATAATTAAAAATTTAATAATAAAAAGAGTGCAATAATAACTCTTCACTCTTCAGTCTTCAGTCATGGTTACTGTCGGAACTAACACACATTGTTTGTGTATGTCAAAAGATTGCTCTTTTGTATTTCTACCTCGTAAGTGCACGAGTTAAAAGACAACTATAGCAACAAGCAACGGTATTGTTCTACAGGGAGGTGTCATCCGTCAACCGTCTCAAGTTTTAGAGTTTATTGAAAACATTTTAAATAGAACATGGAAGTGGTGAGAATGGTGTGTGTGAAGTGTATTGTGTGCGGTTGTGTGTGAGAATGGAAATGAAAATAAAAATAACCTTGTTATGCCCTAAAATCAGGCCGACTAACACATAGCCCATATGTCTAAAACCAAGGCCCATCAACAAAAGGAACTACCCCGGCCTGCCAAAAATGAACCTTCTATTTCTATCAGAACCAAAAATTCTTAGACCAAAGCCCACAAGCCTCGAAAAGATCCGTGCTAGATAAGTAACCCAAAAAAGCCTCATCCAGCAGGGAAAAAGATGCCATCAGGTGTTTTTACTTAGGCAAGCCATGCATTGAACCAAGTCACCACCATATGAAATTTACAAACGAAGTTAAATTGCCTAAAGCATACTTGGAGAGAGGAGGGGGGGGGGGGGGGGGGGTGGGGTGGGTGAATAGGTTTTTACGCCTTTTTCAATCCCTTATGTAAGGTCTCAATTATTGATTGACTTATTTCGTAGACAAACAACATTTGGGGGATTTTGATGTAAGGGTAGCTTAGGCTTGCAAGACCTCAAGAGAAGAAGCACTCCAAAGGTATATTTCTTAGTGTTTCTTGCAAATGAAGAGATGTAGTACTCATGCATATATGTTTATCTTGTATGTTGTGTATGTTATTTAGGTGCATTAATGTTCTTTAATCTCTCTTCATGCTTGCCCATATGATTGCATCTTATGTTGATTATTGCCATGTCACATTTAGGCATTAGGATGCATCATTTGTGTTGGGCACTGTTCAAAGCACTGTTCGAACAGCGCCTATCTGAGACCTGGTAGTAAGGCTTGGGAAAGGCGCTGTACAGACCTGATGCATTTTTATGGTCATTGTTGGGTTGCTGTACGCAGCGGCACTGTACAAAGCGCTGTACGTACAGTGCTACGTACAACAACACTCTGTTTTCTCGAGAGAACAGAGTTGTGGCCTTGTTGGGTCGCTGTTCAGAAGTACCCTATGAACAGCGCCAATGAAGAACATACTTCATTTTCCCAGGTAGGCGCTGTACAAATTGTAGGGAAAAATATACGTACCCGCAGCGGAAGCGAGACTAAAAATAGTTTTGAGTAGCTTTTAAAATTTTTCCAATTTTATGAACCTTAAACCCTTTTGATTAATTAAAGATATATAAAGAAGTAATAAAAGTTTAATACCTCTTGTCGCGTGATCCAATTGACTTGCGTCGATGGTAATCCGCAAGATCTTCAATCCTAGCACGAACGTGGATCACCTAGGAGCGTGGTCTCCCTTCTCTTTGAATTGCAAACCTGTGATTGGATTAAACAAACTTTTCTCTCTTGTTCGTTAGTCACAAAAACAATCAAAAGAAACCTAAGATTATTCCGGTCACTTTTGAGTTCTCAATCTAATGATCGAAACTCGCGTGAACCTTGATCGATGTTGTATACACAAGCTTATCAATGATTAAGCAAATAGTACACCATCAAAGAATAATCTATGTTCCTTTTTCTTTTTGTCTTAGTTGAATAAATTCTCTATCTATGAGTTAAGAAGAAGAAGAAAAAAAAATTCTGCACCTTCAGCATTAGGGCTGGCCGAAAATTATATGTATACATATATAGGTGGCCGAAATTTTTCTTCTTTCTTTTTAGGGTTGGCAGAATTCTCTTCCTAAATTAATTAGGGTTACCGCAATTTCCAAACAAAATTAATTAGTTTGAATTGCACCCTAATTCCTATTTAGAAAAGATTTCCAAAACCTAATCAAACTCATAAATCTTTTTATTCTCATATTTGACTAAAATAAAAAGACTTCCTGTTTGAATAAATAAAACTAATTATTTATTTCCTTGTCAAACAAGTCTTTCTATTTAATTATACTACTACCAATAGTATACCTTTAGGAAACATATTTCCTAATGAGAAAAGATTTGTATCTTAATTAAATAATTAATTAATTAATTAATTAATTCTTATTTAATTAAATAATGAAAACAAAATAATATTTTAGGTTAATATATAACCTTGCCGCCCCATATGTGTATTGGGCCAAATATTATTTTTCCTATTTCATTTAATCCATAGGACTTTAAAAAAAAAAAGCCCACATGTGAACTAGACCCATTCTTACTAAAAGAAACAAGCCCACATGTCATCCATTAATATATAAATATAATTGTGCAGCCCATTACATAAATAATGTGCAAATTATATTCTTAATATATTAAATTGCAATTCTAGATGGACCCTAAATTGGTCCGGTAGAATATATCAAGTGATCCATGCAAGTCCGTGTGGATTGGGGATCTTGGCGGGCTATCTAAATTTAAGCTACAATAGACATAACCTAATCACAATCAACAAATGATTCACTTAGGTCCGATCCATTAATTTTAGCTCATTCCACTAAAGAGCTAAAATTGAACTCTTAAATAAAGACAGAAAAGGAAGATGCTTCCTCATTCTTACCCTAGACAATCATATTGGAGATAGTGTATCCTCGTGAATAATATCAGTAATCGCCAAGAGTTCATAGACCGCCTATAACTCTCCAAGTTACCATATTTACTCATATGACCACGTTTTGAACTTGGATATTTTGACTTGTCCAGAAGCCATGTTTTCAATAGACACTATCGAAAACTCAACGTTGAGATTTAATATCCAATTACCTCAAAACATCCATATGATGATATTATACTCTCATTCGATAAATGGAGCCACGATGTCCATATCTATAAATGAAGTCCTCTATCGATTAACAAATGAATACCACCAAATTATCGAGGATAGACTATGCGATATAATCGTACTCATTGATAACTCAAATGATATCACTTGCAACCATAAGTCCATCATTTATCTCAGGATTAAGATAGACTCTCCGATTGTCCTGATAATGAAATTATTTTTATCTACTGACGGTTATAGATAAAGTATTTCATTGTGATCCAGTTCAATGCACCCAGTGCACTAGATCCTTTTGCTCGAAGACACTCCGATGATTTTAGACTCATCATATCTCATCTGATCCCACTCAAATGCTAGCAAAAGAATTCTACAACTTTAACAAGATAAAGGTGCCCAACCTTTAACTTAAGTTGTGAACGATATTCAAGACTAACTAAAGAATTGTGTCTACCACATACATATCCAGATGTATGAACAATTCTTCTTTTCTCATAGTCTTTAGACCTTATGATTATTTACTTTAACAATTATAATATTCAACTATAAATGCTATAATATTTGTTTAAACTAGAAATCACTTTATTAATATGAATAAGATTGTTAATTACATTATTACACTCTTGCTATTGAGCATAATCCTAACACAAATCGCTATACGTACATCGACTTGTACAGAGGTCAGCCTAAAGAGTTCAAAAATTCATAATTTTTACTTAGAACATTTTTCAAGTGAAAAATTCTCAAGAACTCTCCTTTAAACACTCAAAGACATTCCTTTGTGCATCAAAGAACATCTTGCATCGCTCATGTATGGTTTTGCATCATCACAACTTGCTTGGTAAGATTTTGACTAACTTCATCTAATTTTAGTTTCTTTCTTGTCAAGCCATCTTTTTATTTACTTGTATGTTTTAGGATTATATGCTAGATACAAGATAGAGATCGTTTGTGATGAATATGATTGAGTGTTGCATTGTGATAACTATCTAGGTTTTGCTTAATCTTGATTAGCTAAGCTTTATGATATGTCATTTAGCTTTTGATATCTAGGATTGTTTTAATTGATATACCATCATCCTAAATAAGCATATAGGTTTACCTAGCTCTTGTTGCATTTTGAGTATTTCACATATTCACATAGGTTGCATTCTCTTCATTGAGAACTAAGTCTTGTGTTGCTCCCGAGATTAGGTTGTATAAATCACAAGCATTAGGACTAGGTTCACTCATACTGGGATTAAGTAGGTGTGTGATTATATACCGAGATTAGGTTGTAATCTTTAACACATTTAGTGGATTCGAGATTCGAGTGTGGCTCACTTATTAGCCTTTGGTTTTTCCTGTGAGGGTTTCCACGTAAATATTAAGTGTTATTTAATTTTCGCACCATATTACACTTGATATTTATATTGACTATTAGGGGTATTTTCGTAATCATGAATATAGACAAAAATTGGGTAAAATTAGTTAAAATATATTCATCCCCCTCTAGATTAATATTAGATCACACCGTAATTTGTTTCAATTGGTATCAGAGTAGGTTCCTAGATATACTTAGGTGATTCTTGCTCGTTTTGGTGTGTTTTGCATTTGTGTGATTTTTGTTCATTCATACGTTTGCATGCATTTCATTTTATTCATTATACACAATGAGTGGAAATGGTGGCAACAACGAGGGAGCTTCTAGCACGCGACCTCCTCTTTTCACTGGCTTGAATTATTCCTCATGGAAAGGAAAGATGAAATCCTACATATGTCAAATTCATGACTGTGCTTGGATGACGGTTGAAAATGGATATGATCTACCTATGATGACTCCCACGGGTGGAGGAGAAGAAGTATTAAAGCCTAAGGTGCAATGGAACGTGCAAGAGTTTGAGGCTTCAAGATGGAATATGAAGGCAATGCATGCCATCCTATGTGCAATGGATGAGAATCAATATAAATTGATTCAAAACACTAGGGTCGCTAAAGAGGCGTGGGATATCCTAGAAGTTGCACACGCAAGTAGTGAAGGACTCCGAGCTTCAAGTCCTCCAAACTCAATTTGAGTTGCTCAAGATGGAGGAGAATAAGTGCTTCAATAACTTCGAGATCAAGTTGATGGACATAGTCAACCAAAGTCATCAACTTGGTGACCCTTATTCAGATAGGAGGATCAAACAAAAGATAATGAGATCTCTCCTCGATAGGTTTGAGTCTAAGGTGACGGCTTTAGAAGAAAATAGTGGATGTAAGGATATGAAGCCGAGTGAGGTTATTGATGTTGGGGTTTTTGCCCTAAAGCTTGTAGTTTGTAAATGTGAATTGAACAAGAAATAAAAGAAGTAGTTTATTCATTCAAATTGTCTCATATATTTATTTATATCATGTGTACATAACATCCAAGATTGCCGGATATAATTTCTAACTGAGTATATGAGTGTCATATACAGAGGTATTCAGTTTGAGATGAGTAATCTAAAGAGTCCGTAGATAGCAAATAGAGTTGGGTACTTTATTTGTGGCTAATCTACAGTTGCGGTCCGTTCCGTAATGTATGATGGTTTTAACCTAGACTATTCATATGGTGATATGAGAATGAAGGCACCTTATATGATGTGATCATATAGGACTGAGCCATGATCTATATGAATCTCTCACCAAGATCCGTTACAAGATGAGATTCATATATATCAACATATGATAGCTATATATGGGTGATCTTAATCCTGAGTGTCTTATCGACTCCTTCAGGTTAAATCGTGGTTTTTGATATCTCAGGTTAGATCCTAAGATCGGAGTTGCATTCCCGGTCAATAACTCCGTATGTTGGAATCGCGGTTTGGCTTGTGGCTGGGAAGGTTTGCACACAATAGTGGAATCCACTCCTTCTTGTGAGAAGTAGATTGTAGTTCCCTTAAGGGTTGATTCGGGGCTTAAACAATATGAGCGCTCTCCTAATTCCGTAAGGAATGTAAGATTTATTGTTCATTAGAGAATCAATGATGCTTAATGGAAAGATATAATTAGATGGGTATAACGAACATTATGACCCAGCTCTAATTATGAACTACTAATGGAGGATTATACTATATGTAATAGTTATATTGATTGACCCCAAGAGTTATTGGTTTGTGTAAAAACGTCTACAGTTGATAGAGTGCAACTTCGGGTTTTTAGTGGAATAACACCGAAGTTAATAATCATGAAATATTAATTAAAGATTTTAATTAATTATTTCTAAGGATTATTGAAGCTCAAAATACCGTGGGTCCATTAGGTCCCTTTGCTAGCCCGATCGATTTAGGAAACAAGGGTCACGGTTGATTAATTGGATTGTCCAATTAATTGTGTTACGAAAGTGACACATATTTATTTGGGAAATAATTGAATAATGAGATTATTTAATTAATGAATATTTAATGAATATTAGTGATTAAATTAATTAAATAATAAGATTATTTAATTATGTGATTAATCATTAGTTGGAGGATGTTGATTGATATTTGTGTTAAAATGAAGATAAGATAATTGATCATTTTATTTTTAGTAAATTAAATATCAAATTTGAATTTAAAAAGGTTTAAATTCAAAGTCATTAATTATCCTTAAAGATATTAGATATTTTAAAGGATTAATTTATTAAAGTTATCAGTTAAAAATATATACATGAGTTATTGTTTAGAAAACTGATAACAGATTAACATATATAAAACCAACACATATTCACGCAGAAGAAAAAAAAGAGAAAAGAAATCAGAGGGGGTGTGGCCAAAAGAAAAGAAAAGAATATATATATATATATATTTGCTTATTATTTTTTGTGTGGCCAAATTCATTTGACAACAAAACAAAGGTTGTTTTGTATTTCTTTCTTTTACCTCCATATAGGTTCTTGAATACCGTGACGCGCCCACATGTTGTTGCTAGTTTCGGGAGATAGCGAGGAAGATCAAGTGGTTCAAATCAGGAGCAGATTGTATTAAAGTGAAGGAGCCTCCTACGTAGGTATGAAGAAAATTGTTTCTTATCTTCTCTTTTATATATTTCGATTTCGATTTCTTGTTTTTACTGTTCCGAAAAATAGATCCTAGGGTTTACTAATCGTAGTATTTCTTTATGAAATAATTTTTTTAAAAAAGTTCTTTCCACTACGCGATCGATAAACCGGGGTCCTAACAATTGAAAGACTTCTTACCTACGAGTCTAGGAAGGCTCCTAGCTCTACTCCTCCTAAAAAGTAAAAGGGAATTGATTTGTAAGCATCTAAGGATGAAAAGGAGGTAAATAATGACTCAGACGAAGACCTTGTCTTATTTGTGAAAATGTTCAATAAGGTAATTGATCAAACCAAAATTGGTATGATTTTGACCCTCATTTTCTTCTCCTTTTGCTTGATTATTAGGCAATATCCCATGATTTAATGGTGTGAATTAAGTGTTTTCAGGCATTTATAAAGTTCAGAGGCATTGGAGTAATATTGGTGGCAAAAGGGGCTGAAATTGTAATAAGTGTGTGTAGATCATTCATCTTCAAAGAGACATATCTCTCTCCTTAGATCGAACCACATTTTGGATTATATATATTCGGAAAGCCCTAGAGGTCTACTATCCAGCGGTTTTTACGGATTGCAATTCCGAGTCTTCTAGAGAATGGTATGCCCATTTTAGTAACTGTTGCGCATTCCCTGTCGCCACGGCGATCCTAGGGCGACCCCAAGGCGGCACCACTTTCTAGAAGCAGTGAAATGGACGATTTTCAAGCCATTTTTTTTAGGGGAATTCTTGTCTTTTCATGCCCATTTCATACCCTAGCTTTTCTAACATATAAACACACCATTTTATGCTTAGAATTGACAACTCTTGACAACACTTGACAATCAAGAAACCTCCTTTCACCACCATTCCTAATCCCACCAATTCTCCTATCCAATAAACACCTAGATTACTCTACATAAATCATTCCTCTCTTTCCATCTTGTCCACCCATTTCCTTTGTCATTTTCTATTTGACTCCACCTATCTAGACACATCCTCAACACCCAATCTTTGCATAAGACTCAAGCAAGGAAGCTCAAGGAAGGATCAAGCTTACAAGAGAGACCCAAGGGTGATTTCTCTCCATTTTAATTCCTTTCTTTGTTTGTGATTATGTGTAATTAAATTCCCTTTCTAGGGGAATGATTTGAGACACTTTTGGACAATGAGTATTTATTAAGGCTTTCAATATTATGTTTGCATAATTAAAATTTTATTCACTTTTTAATTAGATCTTGCACTTATGTGATTAAATGAGTATGACACATTTATTGATTACAATATGTTGTAGGATAATTTGTAATAAAATTGGTTGAGTTATTGACACACTTGATTGATTGTAGCACATAGTGAATAGGATAGGCTTTTGGAGGGTAGGCCTACCACGATTGCCAAGGCACTCGATCGTCACTAACCGATCCCGCCGTGACCCCCTCTCCTTAATTAGTTAGACATTGCTGTGAGAAGTTTTTTATGGTTCATAGTGACAGTCTAAACAACACTTTTAAATGAGATCGGTCCTTGATTGTGTGAATAGTGCATTAATGAATTGCTCAAAGTCCATTAACTACTCTATCATTTCCCTAGACTCCCAATTAATTGTTTAATCCATTTTCTTATCTAGGTTGTTGTTACTGGATTCCTATCTATTCATATTCTCTTTACATTTTATTACTTTTATTTTCCATGTATGTTTGGTGGTTTTTTAAACCATACACCATTCAAACTACCATCATTCAAACTACCATGATTTATTTTATTTGCATTTTTAGATTATTTAAATAATTCAACTAATTACTCTAATTCTCTGTGGAACGAATCCTTATTTACCACTTTACTAATTTTCTATCTAAGTAGATTTTTAAGTGGTGAAATTGGTTTTTGTTGATGGTGAATTTTGGTAATTGACCGGTCAACGATTTCTGGTTTGTAAGTGTAATTCAGACGTGTGATAAAGCAAGAGAAAAGAGAAGTTAAACAGATATTACGTGGTAAAACTCCGGTGATCGGAGAAACATCCACGGGAGATTGCCTAAGCAATCTAGCCAAATTCACTATAATGAACTTTATAATTACACACTCTGCTCTCTCTCTCTCTCTCTCTCTCTAATTTTCCCCCCCTCTGCTTATGCTTTGCAGGGGTATTTATACATGATCCCCTTAGGGTTTTTGGTACGTGATATACAAGTTGAGGAGTCCTGAATCTCCTTTGTGATTCTTTCCTTTATTGTTACGGATTCTGAATCTGTTTTGGACTCTGGACAGCTGTCGAGGAAATCTCCTTGATTCCTTATAGGACTCTACTTCCCGGTAATTGATTCGCATATTTGTAGACGATTCATGTCAATTGTATTGGTGTACAGGTGGCAAATAGATCTCACCAGGCGTTCCTTTCCTTTTTGCCGAGTAAGTGTAGTCGGGATCTTTCCTTTGTGCCGAGTAAATGTAGTCGGGAATTTCCTGCACTCGGAAGGTTCAGTACTATTCGCTACTCGTTGCTATATCTCTTGATTCGGCCCGGGGCAATTCCCCACTTCTGATCGGTCTCGTTGCTTATGGTTTGCTAGTATTCATGCTGATCCACTAATGTGGCATCTATTGCGAATTTTACTTACAACAATACCCCCTTAAATATTTGAGCCGAACCAATTTGCTTTACTCTTTGAACACGATTTTGTTTACTCGGTGAAAGTATTTAATTCTTGCTTGGTCTTTCTCCTGATCGGGCAAGTTCCTCGCCTTTTCCTCCTTATAAATGTCTTTTGGCGATGTTCGAGGAATACTTATGATTATGGTTTCTTATTAACCCGGCGTATTAATGACGTGTCTTAATTGCACCCCCACACATTCGATTTGTCTCCTGCTAGAAAATCTGTTGATAGCGACGTTTAAGGTTTATGACGGCTTCTGACGACTCAAGCCTCTTCCAAAGTTGCCATCTGTCTGGTTGGGGTTGGATGCGTCAGGCCACATTTATGTGATATGACCTTTGCCAGACAGACGCGTCCTTTCGCTCATTTTCCCACCCTCGGCCTTTTCTAGGGTTTCTCGTCCTATTTATATCTCTTTCACTCTTTTTTTTTTATTTTTTTATTTTTTTTATTATTATTCTTTTTCTGATACCTTCTCTGATTACCATTGCAATTTCTCTCCTTTTTTCCTAGTCCAGACATTCTCCTTTTCTCTTCACTTACTTCTAGGCTTTCGCTAATCATTTGGAGAAGGAGTCCTTTCCCACTGTTCTCCTGCTTTCACTCGTGGTTCGCCTGTGGTTCATTTCTGTTTTTCGGGTTTTGCTGAGGTTAGTTTTTCCTTTTCATCTTTTTTCTTTCTCATGGATCCCTCACTTCGTCACCGTCTTTTCGTTGCTTCCATGGTTGCTATCGAGCGCCATGATGCTCGTTTGGTTGAAACTCTTCAAAACCTGTTAAGCAATAGACCACCCCCAGACCAACCTTATTTCTTAGACGTCAATGTCTCTGAGTTGGTTCGTGAAGCCCCTCTAGGGGATGACTCCACTAGGGTTTCTCAATCTGATCCTTGTCCTTCTTCTTGCAGCGACGTACGACCTCCGATAACGAGATCCAAGAATTGCAGTTCACGCATAATACATAAAAGCTTGAGCGGAGCTCATACTATTGGACCCCAACAGATAAATGAAGATGACGTGCAGTTGGAGCACAGGGAAGCTCGAATTCCGTTTTCGCCCGAGCGGGTTTGCGCTTTCGATATCGAACCGAATGTAGTCGGTCGGAAGGAGATCCGTCAGTACATGGGTCGGTTTGATTTGGATAAGGATTCTATCCGGCTTGAACCAGCTGACGATAGGGCTGCTTGGAATCCTCCGTCCGGGATGGTGGCAGTTTATGGGGCTATGCTCAGTTGTGGTGTGACTCTCCCCCTCCAACCGTTCATCACTTGGTTCTTGGCTGACGCCCAGATTTCTCCCACCCAGCTTGCTCCGAACAGCTATCGTATCTTGATGTGCTTATGGCACATGTGGTATCGAATGAAGCTACCTCACCCGACTCCCCGCGAAATTAGGTACTTCTATAAGCTCAGACAATCGGGTCGGTCGGGGACATATTTCTTATTATCAAGCAAGCCCGACCACTGGATCCCAAAGGGCGTGGAGGTTATCGGGAAGGTTGACACAACCAAAGAAGATAAAGCCAAGGGGTTTATCTGGGGCTTCCCATCCTCCAACAAGTATTGGAAAAATAGCTGGTTCTTCGTCTGGGGCGACTGGGGCCAATCTATCGAATTCGACGTTGACGGAGTTTGGGTAACGCGGAAGGTCCCTCGTTACTTCTATTCTCCCGAGTCATGGAACAATGCTGCCCCGATCCTCTCGGATGGGGAGTTGAAGAATTTGGCGCGGGCAGCTGTTCGGGCGTCGAGGAAAAGGGGAGGACCTTATCTCCTTGATGAGGAGAAAATGATCAAGGCTGGCCTTTTTCCCCGCTTGTCTGCAGCTCGCAAGCGATGTAATTCCTACTGCCCCTTTTTCATATCTTTTCTTACATTTTATGAGCGGTATGTTCTGGTGCTTGACTCCGTTTTCTTTTGATTTGCGTAGTGAACTATTCTGACGTTGTCTGTGAGGCTCAAGCCCGCAAGTGGAAGGCTGTCTTGGAGACTAGCCGGAAGGAAGCTACCCTTTAGGAGTTTGACCTGGATGCTCCTGATGGGTCAGGGGAGGATGCCCCGACCAGAAAGAATGCGGAGGAAGACGTTGGGGGCATTCCTGAATATACTCCCCAAGATGTTCATCCTTTTCATGAGGCTGGGACAAGCGAATGTGCCGACCGGCTTGATTCTGACACCTAAACCTTTTACGCTGGTGAGTGGGAGCATTCCCCGATTGAGTGCCATCAGAATGTTACAGATGAGGTAGCCGTCGGGGTCGATGAGTTGAGCCAGGTTACCGACAAGGTGGTAGATGAAAGCGGTCGACCTGTTTATTCTGCAGATGAAGCGGTCGCTGGGATGCCCGAGTCGAGTCCTGGCCCTTCCAAGGGCAAGAAAAAAGTTGGGGAATGCTCCGAAAAAAAATGTTCCTCGGGGTCCTTCGGCGGCCACTCCGCCAACTCCCAGCGGAGGAATTCAAGGAGAAATTGAAGCTCAAGACTCCTCTGAAGACCCCCATGCCGGCCTCGATACTTGTGGGAGGCAATCGCAAAAAAGGAAGGCCTCATTTTCCTCTGGTCAGCCTGCTCCCAAAGTGCCCCGGGTGGTGAGGTATTTTGACTCCTGCTCGGGTGATGAGGGGACAGGTGCTGGGGTAGTTCGGGTAGAGCTGAGTCAAGCAGTGAAGTCATCCAAGGCTTTGCCTAGTGACCCTGCACACGATATGTATACCCCCGACCAACCCCTTTCGCCTAGGACAGATATTGGCGGCTCGGGAGCGCCTGCCCAGTCGGGAGCGCCTGCCCAGTCGGGAGACCCTTCCCCTCAAGCCATGCTAAGGGCTATGTCTTCTGACCGGGCATTTTTTGGTGAAGATAACTGGAATCGTTTCCGGGTCGGCCCCCCCTCGGAGCGACTACAAAACTTTTTTGACAGCGCTTCTTATGTAAGTTATCCCTCTTCTTCCCTTATGGTATTTATTGCCAGCGTTCTTCTTACGTATTTCTGTTGTGTAGATGGTAGCTGAGATTTCGGAGGCGTGCCTGACTAGCCAAGCTCAGTCGGACAGGATAAAGCGCCTGGAGGCCCAACTAAAAGAAAGTGAAGACAACCGTGCTCGGGTTGAATTGGCTTGCCAGGAGAAAATTACGTCACATCAGGAATTCATGGACCGATGCTTGGCAAGTCAGTTAGATGCTGAGCAAAGGGCGTCTTCAGCTACTGATGAAGCGAAACGCCTTCGGGACTTATTATCCTCTACTCAGGAGGCAATGCTTCAGGCGGAGCAGAAAGCTGAAGAGGCCAGGTTGGGTTACGAGCGTAAGGCGGAAGACTTGAAGAACCAGGTGCTAACTGTCAAGTCTTTATCCAAGGAGGCTCGGCTGGAGCTGGAGATCCAGGGAGTTGACCGTTTTAAGAGTTCCCCAGCTTATGATGCCTTGCTCCTGCGGGAGTTCCACCGAGGGATGGTGTCTGCTCGGGAATTCTTTAAGGTCAAGAATAGGGCAACTGATCGGGCGAGGGCCAACTGGGACTGCTCGGTTGAGAACCATGTTGAAACGTCCTTGGACTCTCTCCGTGCTCAAATAAAATTGTGGCGCGCCTACTGCCGCAGCAAAGGTAATGCTCCGCATCCTATGCATTTGGAGATGCCGACTGAGAGTGCCCTCTCTACTTTCCATGCTTGTCAAAAAGCTGGGATAGATGGTGAAGAGCCGGACGTTGGGCCTGTGCCTGGCAGGGACTATAGTTCCTAGATGGATGACACCGAGGACGTGATTGTCTGGCCTTCTGATGAGAGTCTCCTGAGTGAGTACGACATGGTTCCTGAGCCGAGTCTTGCACGCAGCGCTTCTCAACCTGGTAGTACTTCTCGTCCTGATAGCGGTCCTTCAGCTCCAGCCCCCACTTAGACTCCTTTTGTATTTTTACCGTAGCAATTTTCTGTTTCTGATGTACATATCTTTCTGTAATCATTTTTGATGTACATATCTACCCCCTTTTTTTTTTTTTTTTTAAATGATAACGGCAAGCGTTTTTCATTACTTGTATTCCATGCCTTGATAAACGTGGTACCTGAAACACAGTAATATAACTAAAAAGGTAGCAAAGGGGTAATACACGGAAGGCTGCATAAGTTTAACGTGGTCGGGCTGCTCTTGTTCTTTTTCTTCGGCACCTTCTAAAAACAACCAAGTATAGGTTACAATTGAGAAAATAGGTCCTGGTTTCTGGGAATGCAAACCCTTTAGGGGATGCCGAGTATCCTTTTTAACTGGCTTTCTGGTTATGCCGAGTGTCTTATTTAACTGGCTTTTTGGTTATACCGAGTGTCTTATTTAACTGGCTTTTTGGTAATGCCGAGTGTCTTATTTAACCAGCATTTTCCTTCCGGTTCTCGTTTAAACTATGTATTACGTCGAAGCTCACCCCGACCATACACATAGTCCTCTGCGCAAGTCACCTAGGACGTCTCCCGGTTTTGTCTGCAACAGGGTTTTGCCGAATTGTTGGGGTAGTATATACCGGCCAACAAAGCTGCGCTTCTCACCAGACCTACTTCGGCGGCGCCCCGAGCAGTTTGCCAGGTATCCCTTGCTGGGTATTCTGGTGCCTCGGGTATGCCTTTTCATTGGGTGATACGTTTGTATCATCCCAACTAGGCGGGCATGCTATTTTAGCTTCTTCGCCCTTCGGGCACTGTCCATTCGCTCTTTGCGATTTTCGTGGTGCCTAAGTATCCACGGAGACTTGGCTCCGTTCTTTTACTTTGTATTTCGAGTCTGTTCGTATTTCTATGAATTTATCCTTCTGCAAGCTATTTTACTGATTCTGTGGACTTTTATAAGAATAAAAAAGAAAAAACGGGTGGGTTGCCCTTTTCATTATTAATCACCTGTCTGAAATTCTGAATCCAGAAAAAAGAAAACTAAAGCAAAGATATAAGTTCTATTAGAATAATTTAAATGCTGAGCGGTCAAGGAGCCGAAAATCAGAGGAGCCCCTTTTATGGATAAAACATCTTCAGGTATTGGGCATTGCATGGCCGGGGGACTAATCCACCATCAGGTCGGGCAATGAGGTAGGCTCCATGATCGGCAGTACCTTGGACAACATACGGTCCTTCCCATTTGTCCGCAAGTGACCCTGCGGCCTTGTCTCTTGTATTCGGGGATACCCTTCGTAGAACTAAGTCCCCGACCTGGAATCTTCGTATTCAGCCATGTGAATTGTAATATCTTGCTGCTCTTTGTTGGTATGCTGCATTTCTTATCTGGGATCTGTCCCTGGCTTCCTCTAACTCGTCTAGATTCTGCATTAGCATGTCGACATTGTGTTCCGGGTGAGATAACCGTACCCTTGGGGAGATGAAGGATATTTCTGCTGGTATAACAGCTTCGGTCCCGAATGCTAACGAGAATGGAGTTTCCCCAGTGGAGGTTCTAGCAGTCGTCCTGTATGCCCAAAGCACTTCATGTAGCTTGTCTGCCCAGTTCCCTTTCTTTGCATCTAGCTTTGCTTTCAAGGTATGCTTGATTACTTTGTTTACAGCTTCAGTCTGCCCATTGGTCTGAGGGTGAGCTGGGGTGGCATAGTAATTTGCGATTCCGTATTCCTCACACATATCCCTGAATTTCCTGTTGTCGAACTGTGTACCATTGTCAGTAATGATGGTGTTCGGAACTCCAAACCTATAGAGGATATTTTTCTTGACAAAACTGGTGGTGTTTGCTTCAGTAATATGTACAAGTGCTTCAGCTTCTGCCCACTTTGTGAAGTAGTCAACTGCCACGATAGCATGTTTTGCGCCTCCTTTTACGCCCGTGGGCATTGGTCCTATGAGATCAAGGCCCCACATGGCAAACGGCCACGGGGACGTCAAACTCCTGAGCAGTTCTGGTGGCTGCCGTATGTCATTGGCTATTCGCTGACAGGTTTCGCAACCTTCTGCAAACTTCCGAGCCTCTACAAACAGGGTCGGCCAGTAGAATCCCTGCCTCAGTATTTTGTGTGCCAAGCTTTTTCCCCCAGTGTGGTTCCCGCATATGCCGCTAAGGATGTCTCTTAGGATTTTTTCAGCTTCTTCTCCTGTCACGCATCTTTGTAGTGCTTTCGAGAAACCTTTCCTATATAACTCACTGTTTATGATTGTGTATCTGGTCGATCTGTACCTGATACGCTTTGCTTCCGAGGTGTCTTCAGGTAGGATGTTCTCCTCCAAATATTTCCTGAGCTGAGTCGTCTAGTTGTCTAATTGTGGTTGGATCTCTGTTACTTCCAATTCTACCGTGCTGGGGCTGGCCAGATGAGCGATCGGAACTGTTTTTGATCCGACGCAATTTGTTGCGGAAGCTAGCTTGGACAGGGTGTCTGCTCTCTCATTCTCTTCCCGAGGGATCTGGGTAATTTTATACCCTTTAAACTTTTTGAGCAATCTTCTTGCTATTTCTAAATATGCCATCATACACCCGTCTCTTGCTTAGTACTCATCTAACACTTGGTTGACTACTACCTGTGAGTCACTGAAAATCTCTATTTCATCTGCTCCCAGTGCCACGCACACCCTTAGGCCTGCCAAAAGAGCTTCATATTCGGCTTGATTATTAGTAGCTTTGAAATCGAATCCCATGGCACATTCTACAGCATCACCTTCTGGTGTCAGTATCACTATTCCTGCCCCGCTGCCATGGGTATTAGATGACCCGTCCACATGCAACTTCCAGTGATATTTTTTCCCTTGTTCTTTCATCATCATTCTACACATTTCCTCTCCCGGTTCTGTGAATTCTGCCACAGAGTCTGCTGCTGCTTGGCCTTTATGTGCCGACTTACCCATATACTGGATGTCGAACTCACTCAGTTCTACCGCCCATTTGGTCAACCGTCCTGACAACTCGGGCCTCTAGAGGATTAGTTTGAGTGGGCAATCTGTGTATATTATGATCGTATGTGCTTGAAAGTATGGCCTTAGCTTCCTTGCCACTGTGACTAATGCTAGAGCCATTTTCTCGGCTGGTGAATATCTGGTTTCGGCTGGGAGTAGTGCCTTGCTCGTATAATATACCGGCTTTTGTACCCCCTTTTCCAACCGAATTAACACTGAACTGGTAGCTACATCGGTGAGGGACAGGTACATGTATAGGGTTTCCCCGACTGAAGATTTAGAAAGTATTGGTGCCCGTCCCAAGTATTCTTTTATATTCTGGAAAGCCGTTTCACACTTCTCATTCCATTCAAGCCCTTTTCCCTTTTTTATTGCTTTGAAGAATTAAGCGCACTTGTCTGTAGATTTTGCTATGAATAGATTGAGTGACGTGAGGCACCCTGTCAATTTCTGTACATCCTTCAGCATCTTCGGGGAAACCATATCCTCAAGTGCCTTGATCTTTTCAGGGTTTACCTCAATTCCCCTCTGGTGGACTTGAAAACCTAAGAACCTCCCTGACGGTACACCGAACACACATTTGTTTGGATTGAGCTTCATCTGGTATTTTACCAGGACATCAAATGTCTCTCTTAGGTCTGCCGTGTGCTCATCTGCCGTGACGCTCTTGGTCAGCATGTCGTCTACATAAACTTCCATATTTCTTCCGATCTGCCGAGAAAATATTCTGTTCAATAGTCTTTGATATGTCGCTCCTGCATTCTTCAAACCAAAAGGCATTACTGTGTAGCAGTACAATCCTTGGTCTGTTGTGAAAGCTGTCCTTTCTTCGTCAGCTTTGTTCATTTGGATCTGGTTATATCCCGAGTAAGCATCCATGAAGCTCAGTAGTTCATGTCCTGCGGTTGCGTCTACTAACTGATCTATTCTCAGGAGCGGAAAGCTGTCCTTCGGGTAGGCTTTGTTCAGATCTGCGAAGTCTACGCACATTCTCCACTGATTGTTTTTCTTTTTCACTAGTAGGGGTGGGCACGGTTCGGTTCGGTTCGGTTCGGTTTTGAGCAAAACCGAATTGAACCGAAAATATTTCGGTTCACCCAAAATTGAACCGGTTTGAACCGAATAAGAAATGGTAACCGAACTGAACCGAATTGATTTTAATCGGTTCGGTTCGGTTCGGTTCATTTCGGTTTTTGGCCTAATGGGCCTTATTGGTTTGATGAGTTTAATTAGTCTTTTTTTATGTTTTTAAATTTGATGGGCTATTGGATTCTAATTTTAGGCCAAAGTTTGATAAATTTTAATAGCCCAAGCCCAAAAAAACCCAAATCAAACCTAGCTAATAATATTTAATTTATAATTTATTTAAAAAAATCACAAATTGAATAGACAGTAAATTCAATTTTCGACGGCTAAGAGAGAGAAGTAAAGAACATTAGAAAAGTTTAGGGTTTTTTTTTTTTTTTTTTTTTTTTTTTACTTATATAGGCGGTTTATTTGGTTCAAACCGGTTTTGAAAAACCAAAACCGGTTTTCAACCGAAAACTTTTCGGTTTTTGATTTTTTAAACCGGTTTAAACCGAATTAATCCTTTGAACCGAACCGAACCGAACCGAACACCCTTTTTTCGGTTTGGTTCGGTTCTATTTGGTTCGGTTCCGAACTTTGTGCCCACCCCTATTCACTAGTACTACATTAGCTACCCATTGTGGGTACTGGACTTCTTTTATAGATCCTACAGCAAGGAGCTTTTCTACTTCTTTCTTGATAGCTGCACTTCTGTCCGGATTAAACAGTCTTCTTTTCTGTATAACTGGTCGGGATTCAGGGCTAATGGCCAAGTAATGGGATATTACCTTTGCATCTATTCCTGGCATGTCTTTGTGGCTCCAGGTGAATATATCCTTGTACTCTCTTAGCAACCTGGTTATGCTAGTTTTGACTGCTTCTTGTAAGCTAGTGCCTATCTTAACGACCCTGGTCGGTTTGTTATCATCCAAGATTACATCTTCGGTTGGTTCATCCTTCTTATTTTCTGGCCCTTCCCTTGGGTCCAATTCGAACTCTTCGGGTGCCTCATCCTGATCATCAGATATTCTTATTTCTCGCCCACTCGGCAAGATTACGCATACCTGATGTCCCTCTTTACTTTCTCTGTCTCTGTAAACTGAAAGATTTGCTTTCCGTGCCATCTCTTGCGATCCCTTCACCGAGCCTACACCGAATTCAGTCCGGAATTTCATCATGAGGGCATAGGTAGCTGTTACCGCTTTGGCTTTGTTCAGGAATGGTCGTCCTAGTAGTGCGTTGTAAGGCCAATTCTCCATATCTACTACTACAAAATCAAGTAGCACCGTTTTCTGACAGGGGACACTCCCAACCCTAACAGGCAATTTCATAGTACCTAGCGACCTCACTTCCACCCCGCCAAAACCTCGCAGTGGAGTATGAAAAGGCTACAAATCTTTCCGGTCTAATCTTAACTGGTCGTAAACTTCGGCACTCAGTATGTCCGCTGAGCTCCCATTATCGATCAAAATTCGATAGACTTCTCTATGTCCAATCCTGGCGCTGATTACTAAAGTGTCGTTTGGTCTTACGTCTATGCCATGCGAGTCAGCTTCTGTAAAAATTATCGGATCCCATCCTTCCTTGATTCTCTTCTGGTCGGGCTCGATAGAGTTGACGTCCAAGTCCCTTCGTGCTTCTATTGCTTCACGAATCTCTAAGGTTCTTTCCCTGTTGCTCTTTCCAGTTGCCGGTCCTCCGAAAATGGTGTTTATTGCCCCTTCATCTTCAAGATTTTTCGGGCTTAATTTTCTCCGACCGTTCTGACGGTTGTCTTGCTGCCTGTCCATCTTCTCTGCTTTTTTCTGGACAATGTCCTTTAAATGACCTTCCCGAATAAGGGTTTCGATATGATCCCTGAGCTGAAAACACTTGGAAGTCTCATGCCCGTTCTCTTTGTGGAATTAGCAGTATTTGGTCGTGTCCTTCCGAGCATAGAATGACTGCCTAGGTGGTTCCTTGGACATGTTCTTTTCTTCCAGGATTGCAAGTACTTCGTCCTGAGTTTTCTTCAATGGTGTGTAGTTCATATAATCACCTCAAAACCTTTGGTAGGGCTTGTCGACCTTTGAATCGTTATGTTTACGCCCATCCCGACCATCCGAAGCTTTGCTTTTCTGCTTGTCCCCCTTTTGGTTGGGGATTTTGGACGTGCTGTCCTTGGTTTTCGAAACCTCTGGCCGTCCTCCATGTACGAAATAACCGCCCGTTACAATCTCCTCTTCTTCCGCTAAGGCATAACCCCCTGCCATGTCCATCATATCTGCATAGCTGGTCAATCGCGCTTTTCTTAAATCGAATGAGAGCTGTCCATTCTGTAAGTTGTTAATAAATGCCGCCATTATGGCTTCATCATTAGCGCTCCCAATCTCCGATACTGCCTGACCAAACCTTCCCAAATATTTTTTGAGTGACTCATCTTTCCCCTGCTTAAGTTGGGATAGGTAAGCCACTGACTTCTTTCTATGCACGTTCCCAAGGAACTGTCGGGAGAACGCTTTACTCAGCTCATTGAAACTGTTTATGCTTGCTGCTGGTAACCTGTCGAACCATCTGGAACCCAAATCCCCGAGAGTCTGTGGAAAATTCAAACATAACAAAGCATCGTTATTGGCATACTGAGCCATGGCACTTTTGTATCTTCTGACATGCTCCTTTGGATCTGTGTCTTTTTTGAATTGCTCTACGTGTGGCATTCTAAACCTCTCTGGAAATGGCATGCGAAGAACTTCATTGGCGAAGGGACTGCCTAATTCATCATTTGACAGTTCATTCTGCCCATATCGCCTGACTAGTGCATCCATTTGTCGGCGGTTATTCTAGACTTCCTTGGTCAAGCTTTGTATGAGCATGTCCTTGTCGCCTTCTGGCTCTCCCATGGCGTCGAAACTCTGATTGACAACCAGCCTTTGTCCTTGATTTTCCAACTTTTGCTTCTGAGGTTTGTGGTTTAAACCGTGCAGCCGGATGGTGCCTCTTTGACGCTTCCGATGAGCGTACTGATCGCTGTCCCCAGAAGATGGGGATCGATCCCTTCGGCGGTCCTCTCGCCCAAATCGGCCTGTATCTAACTCAGCTTGCCCGGAGTGATATTTCCTATGTGGGTACCTGTCTGCCCTGGGTTCTCTATCATCCTGGGCCCGTTCCTCTAGTACCCCCGGCTGTTCCACTGAGGTTCGACTATTCTTTAAAGGTGCATCTGGTGTTGGTCGAACTACTACGGAACGTAGTCTGCCCTGCTGTTGGTCCGGGATATCCAATTGACACGGCGAAGTTAATCCCTCTGTGGTGGAGAGACTAACTCTATGCTTGGCTGCATCTGATACGAGTTGTTGCAAAGATGCCTGGAAACGCTGTGCGATCTCATCACTGGTTGGTGGGAAGCGTTGGATGCCCGCAACAGGCGTTGGCTGATTCTCTGCAATCAACGTGGCATCAAGGGAAGCATCTACTTCCAGCCTATCATCCGGTAGATCTTGGTCGTGCCTGGAATTGCTACCATCTCCTTCTCCAGCCATTGCTTCGCAAGGGATTTCAAGGTTTTTGTTATTGCGTACTATACCCCCCTCCTTCTAGCTCCAATTGTTGACGTGAATTTTGGTCATTGACCGGTCAACGATTTCTGGTTTGTAAGTGTAATTCAGACGTGTAATAAAGCAAGAGAAAAGAGAAGTTAAACAGATATTACTGTAGGGAAAAATAACGTACCCGCAGCGGAAGCGAGACTAAAAAATAGTTTTGAGTAGCTTTTAAAATTTTTCCAATTATGAACCTTAAACCCTTTTAATCAATTAAAGATATATAATATATAACAAAAGAAGAATACCTTTTGTCGCGTGATCCGATTGACTTACGTCGATGGTAATCCGCAAGATCTTCCAATCCGATTACGAACGTGAATCACCTAGGAGCGTGGTCTCCCTTCTCTTTGAATTGTATACCTGAGAATGGACAACAAAACTTTTCTGATTCTGTTAGTCACTATAATCCCAAAAAGGTTGCTAAGAATGTTCCGGTCACTTTTGAATTCACAATCATAAGATTGAAATTCGCGTGAACCTAATTCGAAAGTGTGTACAAAATCTCTTGATGTTAAGATCACTAGTACACTATCGAAACAAGAACAATTCTTCTCTCACAAACCTCCGGGCCGAATCACTCACTAGTCTTAGAGTTGGATCTTATTTTTCTCTAGCAAAAGAAAAAGCTCAATTGCAAAAACTAGGGTTTCAGAAAATATATTAAGAATATATATATTTGTCTATTAGCCGGCCATCAATTGCCAAACAAAAATATTGTAACCGACCATCTATAAAGTTAATAAAAATATATATATATACGCCCAAAATATTGTTTTTTTTTTTTTTTTTTTTTTTTTTTTTTGAAGGACCTAAAATATTGTTATATATAACTTGTTTCAATCAAAACACTGCATGTATATATATACTTCATATATCTCTGCATGCATTCATGCATTATATATTAATATATATTCATTACGCATGCGTATATTATATATATATATATATCTTATACATCTCAATATGCATTCGGTACACATGCATATATACTATATATATTTCCGCATGCATACATGTATATATATTTCCACATGCATTCATATTTGTTTACAAACCCTAATCCAACTCTTTAGTGTGTTTGTGACTATATAAAAGACTTCCTAATTTGACTAGATAAATAATATTCCTTATTTATCTACTTATCAAATATAGTCTTTTATTTTAAATATACTACTACCAATAGTATACTTCTAGGAAACATATTTCCTAATCAGAAAAAGATTTGATTTTTAATTAAATAATTAATTAATATATTAATTAATTTCCATTTAATTAAATAATAAAATAAAACAATATAATGGGCTAAAAATTTAGCCATTGCCGCCCATGACTAGAACTTGGACCTACATATTGTTTTCTTATTTTATTTAATCCATTTGGACTTTAATAAAAAGCCCACATGTGAACTAGACCCATTCTTACTAAAAGAAACAAGCCCACATGCCTTTCATTAATATATTAATATAATTAAACAGCCCATTAAATAAATAATGTGCAAATTATATACTTAATATATTAAATACAATTCTAAATGGACCCATAAATTGGTCCGGTAGAATATATCAAGTGATCCATGCAAGTCCGTGTGGATTGAGGATCTTGGCGGGCTATCTAAATTTAAGCTTCAATAGACATAACCTAATCACAATCAACAAATGATTCACTTAGGTCCGATCCATTAATTTTAACTCATTCCACTAAAGAGCTAAAATTGAACTCTTAAATAAAGACAGAAAAGGAAGATGTTCCTCATTCATACCCTAGACAATCATGTTGGAGATAGTGTATCCTCGTGATTAATATCAGTAATCGCCAAGAGTTCATAGACCGCCTATAACTCTCCAAGTTACCATATTTACTCATATGACCACGTTTTGAACTTGGATATTTTGACTTGTCCAGAAGCCATGTTTTCAATAGACACTATCGAAAACTCAACGTTGAGATTTAATATCCAATTACCTCAAAACATCCATATGATGATATTATACTCTCATTTGATAAATGGAGCCACGATGTCCATATCTATAAATGAAGTCCTCTATCGATTAACAAATGAATATCACCAAACTATCGAGGATAGACTATGCGATATAATCGTACTCATTGATAACTCAAATGATATCACTTGCAACCATAAGTCCATCATTTATCTCAGGATTAAGATAGACTCTCCGATTGTCCTGATAATGAAAAGACTTTTATCTACTGACGGTTATAGATAAAGTATTTCATTGTGATCCAGTTCAATGCACCCAGTGCACTAGATTCTTTTGCTCGAAGACACTCCGATGATTTTAGACTCATCATATCTCATTTGATCCCACTCAAATGCTAGCAAAAGAATTCTACAACTTTAACAAGATAAAGGTGCCCAACCTTTAACTTAAGTTGTGAACAATATTCAAGACTAACTAAAGAATTGTGTCTACCACATACATATTCAGATGTACGAACAATTCTTCTTTTCTCATAGTCTTTAGACCTTATGATTATTTACTTTGACAATTATAATATTAAACTATAAATGCTATAAGATTTGTTTAAACCAGAAATCACTTTGTTAATATGAACAAGATTGTTAATTATAATATTACACTCTTGCTATTGAGCATAATCCTAACAATCTCCCACTTGCGCTATAGCAAATGTGTCATATCTCTCAAGCCCATGTTCTCTAGATGCCCATCGAAACTCTTCTGAGGTAGAGCCTTTGTGAAGGGATCTGCTAGATTTTCTGCTGACGCGATTTTGGTAATCGTCACGTCACCTCTTTGAACAATCTCCCTTAAAATATGATATTTTCTTTCAATGTGTTTACCTCTCTTGTGACTTCTTGGTTCTTTCGAATTAGCCATTGCTCCACTGTTGTCACAGTAGATAGTGATCTGCTTATTCGCACTAGGAACTACTTCCAAGTCAATCAAGAATTGGCGGAGCCAAACAGCCTCTTTGGCAGCCTCGCATGCAGCAACATACTCAGCTTCCATGGTGGAATCAGCAATGCAAGATTGCTTGATACTCCTCCATATAACTGCTCCTCCTCCAATAGTAAACACAGCCCCTGATGTGGATTTTCTGGAGTCAGAATCTGATTGAAAATCAGAATCTGTATACCCAACGGGAATTAAATCCCCTCCAGAGTATACAAGCATATTATCTCTCGTTCTCTTAAGATACTTGAAAATATGCTTGACTGCCGTCCAGTGATCAGGACCAGGTTTCGATTGAAACCTGCTAACTATGCCAACAGCAAAACAAATATCTGGTCTAGTACAGAGCATTGCATACATGAGACTTCCAACTGCCGAGGCATATGGAACTCTACTCATGAATTGCTCTTCATGCTCATTCTTAGGAACTTGTTCCTTAGAAAGCTTGATTCCATGTCTGAAAGGTAACATACCTTTCTTGGAATCCTGCATGGAAAACCTAGACAAGATTTTATCTATGTATGAAGCTTGGGATAATGCAATCGTTCTATTCTTTCTATCCCTTATAACTTGGATACCTAGAATAAAACTTGCTTCTCCTAAGTCCTTCATATCAAATTGTTTTGCTAACCATTCTTTTACTGATGTCAATACACCTACATCGTTTCCGATGAGTAGTATATCATCAACATAAAGAATCAGGAAAACCAACTTGTCGCCCTTAATCCTTTTGTATACACAAGGTTCGTCAAGATTCTGAATAAATCCAAAACCTTTGACAGCTAGATCGAACCTTATGTTCCAGGATCTAGATGCTTGCTTTAATCCATATATGGATTTCTGCAACTTGCATACCCTTTCCATTTGGCCCTTTTCAATGAATCCCTCTGGTTGCATCATGTAGATGCTTTCGTCAAGACTTCCATTAAGGAAAGCTGTCTTGACGTCCATTTGCCAAATCTCTAGATCTAAAGATGCTGCAATGGATAAGAGTGGATTTAAGCATGGCCACAGGAGAGAAGGTTTCCTCGTAATCGATACCTTCTTTCTGTGTATACCCTTTAGCTACCAATCTAGCTTTAAAGGTTTCCACATTTCCATCCATACCTCTTTTCCTCTTGTATACCCACTTGCACCCAATGGGTTTTATCCCTTTAGGCAAGTCTACAAGGGACCAGACTTTGTTATCGAACATAGATTCAATCTCGGATTGCATTGCCTTTTGCCAATGGCGACTATCAACATCCTCCATAGCTTCCTTGTACGTATAGGGATCATCGTCGTCCGGGAGATTCTCTACAGATTCTCCCAGACCGATGTATCTATCGGGTTGTGTTCTAACCCTCCCACTACGAGGGGGAATGGTAGGTTGTTGACCTAGTGTTGGATCGGAAATTACAATTGGGTTAGGTTGTGTAACCTCTCGTGGAATTGTATCTCCTGACATCTCATTCAGGACAATTCTACTTTTAGGCACAAAATCATTCATATAGTCCTTTTCCAGAAATTTAGCATTTGTCGAAACAAATACTTTAAGATCTGAAGGACTATAAAAATAATATCCTTTAGTTTCTTTCGGATACCCTACAAATATACATGTTTCTAAACGGGACTCCATCTTTTCTGTCTTTCCTTTTAACACGTGCGCAGGACATCCAAATATCCTTAAGTGTCGTAAACTAGGCTTGCACCCAGTCCACAACTCATGCGGTGTTTTAGGAACAGACTTAGATGGTACATGGTTTAGAATGTATATTGCAGTTTGTAAAGCATATCCCCAGAAAGAAATAGGAAGTGTTGAATAACTCAACATAAACCTAACCATATCCAAAAGAGTTCTATTTCTCATTTCTGCTACCCCATTTTGTTGAGGTGTACCAGGTGCAGAAAACTGAGAAACTATCCCATTATCAATAAGATATTACTGAAACTCACCAGATAGATATTCTCCACCACGATCAGATCTCAAGATTTTTATGTGTTTCTCAAGCTGATTTTCCACTTCAGCTTTAAATGCTTTGAACATATCAAAAGCATCCGACTTATGTCGCAAGAGATACACATAGCCAAATCTTGAGTAATCATCTGTGAAAGTGATGAAGTACTCATATCTACCTCTAGCTTGAATGCTCATAGGTCCACATACATCAGTGTGTATCAATCCTAAACATTCAGTAGCTCTGGCACCTTTGGCAGAGAACGTCCTTTTGGTCATTTTACCTTCCAAACAAGATTCACAAGTTGGTAGATCATCAACCTTTAAGTCACTCAAAGGTCCGTCACTTACCAATCTTTTAATCCTATTAAGGTTAATATGACCTAAGCGTAAATGCCAAAGGTAGGTTTCATCTGTTGATAATTTTACTCTTTTATGATTAGGTTCCGTTATTTCTGTGTCTAACGAGTGAGAGATATTTCTATGCAAAAAGTATAGACCGTTTTCCAATGTACCTTTGCAAATAACTTTGTTATTCTTACTAATAATAAAAGCTTTATTAAAAGTAACCGAATATCCAAATTTATTCAAACAAGAAACTAAAATTAAATTCCTCTTGAATTGAGGTACATAATAAACGTCTATCAAATCTAAATGCTTTCTAGAATCCAAACAAAACTCTAATATCTCCCACTGCACTTGCAGACACTAACGTTCCGTTGCCCAAGCGCAAATTGATCTTATTCTTATTTAGCATTCTCCTTTCTTGACACCCCCGTAAGGAATAACAAACATGATTAGTGGCTCCAGAGTCTACGATCCAAGAATATGTAGAATCTACCAGAAAAACATGTTTCAAGATAATTCATATTACCTTGTTCCTTTTTATTCTGAGACTTTGGGAAATTACTTTTCCAATGTCTCTTTTCACCACAAAAGAAGCACTTCCTTTTGATCTTGGTTACTTTCTTAGTCTCTTTCTTGGTAGGCCCAAATTGCTTTTTCTTCTATTATTCCTTGACCTTCTGACGGGTCTTAATAGTAGCAACTTTACCAACCATATGAATCTCTTCTAGAGACATCATCATATTAGCAGCAGACCCTATTCCTTCATGCTGCTGTTGCAACACGTCGGAGATGGTAGCCATTTGGTCATCTCATTAGAGGTCTTCCACTGCTCATACTCGTCTTATTAGATTCATTAGTAAGAGCAGGTGGTTTAGGAGTAGTTAGAACAAAATTTATATTTTTTTCCAGCTTGCAGCAACAACCCAATTTTCCTTTTCCATGTGACATAATTATTACCGGTTAAACTTTTATCTTTCAGGATGTTCATAAGTGATGGGGTCATGATTTCTAAATTAAACAAAAAATTAATATATAAGTAAATAATCATTATAAAGCACTTTTAAATATTTATCTTGAATTAAATGAATAACTCAATCATAAAAATTCAACGGTGATCTAACACCCATAAATGTTACGCCTCCTTTGGGAGTTCGCACCATTTACTAGTTAGACTAGGTCCCACCTAATTGTTAACATAACAACCAGCGTTTTCAATTTTAGCCTTGCAATTTTACTGACAAGAACTCTTTGGAGGATATCAATAAAATTACATTGAGTGTGTTACCAAGATATCGACCCTCAATTTTCTCTCACGAAAATCCCTCCTTTGGGAGTAGATCTCGTTTGAGTCCATTGCCTAGTCTATCCTTGTAAGGAAGTATATTGCTTAATTCCATTCATGGACGCCCCTTTGGGGGATTACCAAAAATAAATAAGCTCAACTAATCTTGGAAGCCATAGGTGTTACAAAAACACCTTCTCCCACTCAATTATTTAAGGCATGTGATTAAATCCCATAGAATGATTTACCAAGTTATCTAGATGCCAATTTAGATACCTAAATCATTCAATGCATGTTCATACCAAAAGAGATATATGAGTGGCACTCCTATTCTATATGACATGTTATCATACAATAACAAATATTGTAATATTTAAGCATAAAATAAATAGCAACAATTTTGGCCCATCCTAGAAAAACAAGTAAATTACATTGAAATAGAAATACAAGATCTTCGAGTGGCCCATCAACCATAAGCTCATCCTTCGGCCTCCTCCCTTAGGCTTGCACAGCCCACAACCCCACATATGGAGCTGCCTTGCGCAGCCAATGAGACCACACAAGGCTGCCATGCGCAGCCCACCAAGGTTTGGGCTTGCCATGCGCAGCCCAATCCACTCCTAGGGTGCGCACGGTGCTCGTTCTCGGTTCCGGTTGCTTCGTTTTTCTTCGTGTCTTCAAATCTTCAACACCCAAATATATTACAGCGATATAAAATAATAAATACTGCAGTATTCCTTTTTTTTTTTTTTTTAATCACTGCAGTATTTTTACATAAAAAAAAAAAAAACTGCACTTAAAAATAAAATAAAAAACTGCAGTAGTATTAAAAAAAAAAATACTGCACATATATAAAAAAAGTAAAACCTAGCAACTACCAAGAAGGAATTGTGGCGATGATAGACCACCCTTCTTGTTACAATTCCATAACAAAAATACATTGAAAATCTAGGACCAAAATCGAGCAATAACAATCCACATAAAAACATATATAAATCCATACATCACATGTAATTATATATGCGAATACCTAGAGTGCCATCTCTTTCTAAAACATGCATAATCACAATAAATAGAAATTGATCCACGTATATATACGTTAATTAATTAAAAGGGTTCAACCTAGGCTCTGATACCAATTGTAGGGAAAAATAACGTACCCGCAGCGGAAGCGAGACTAAAAAATAGTTTTGAGTAGCTTTTAAAATTTTTCCAATTATGAACCTTAAACCCTTTTAATCAATTAAAGATATATAATATATAACAAAAGAAGAATACCTTTTGTCGCGTGATCCGATTGACTTACGTCGATGGTAATCCGCAAGATCTTCCAATCCGATTACGAACGTGAATCACCTAGGAGCGTGGTCTCCCTTCTCTTTGAATTGTATACCTGAGAATGGACAACAAAACTTTTCTGATTCTGTTAGTCACTATAATCCCCAAAAGGTTGCCAAGAATGTTCCGGTCACTTTTGAATTCACAATCATAAGATTGAAATTCGCGTGAACCTAATTCGAAAGTGTGTACAAAATCTCTTGATGTTAAGATCACTAGTACACTATCGAAACAAGAACAATTCTTCTCTCACAAACCTCCAGGCCGAATCACTCACTAGTCTTAGAGTTGGATCTTATTTTTCTCTAGCAAAAGAAAAAGCTCAATTGCAAAAACTAGGGTTTCAGAAAATATATTAAGAATATATATATTTGTCTATTAGCCGGCCATCAATTGCCAAACAAAAATATTGTAACCGACCATCTATAAAGTTAATAAAAATATATATATATACGCCTAAAATATTGTTATATATAACTTGTTTCAATCAAAACACTGCATGTATATATATACTTCATATATCTCTGCATGCATTCATGCATTATATATTAATATATATTCATTACGCATGCGTATATTATATATATATATATCTTATACATCTCAATATGCATTCGGTACACATGCATATATACTATATATATTTCCGCATGCATACATGTATATATATTTCCACATGCATTCATATTTGTTTACAAACCCTAATCCAACTCTTTAGTGTGTTTGTGACTATATAAAAGACTTCCTAATTTGACTAGATAAATAATAATTCCTTATTTATCTACTTATCAAATATAGTCTTTTATTTTAAATATACTACTACCAATAGTATACTTCTAGGAAACATATTTCCTAATCAGAAAAAGATTTGATTTTTAATTAAATAATTAATTAATATATTAATTAATTTCCATTTAATTAAATAATAAAATAAAACAATATAATGGGCTAAAAATTTAGCCATTGCCGCCCATGACTAGAACTTGGACCTACATATTGTTTTCTTATTTTATTTAATCCATTTGGACTTTAATAAAAAGCCCACATGTGAACTAGACTCATTCTTACTAAAAGAAACAAGCCCACATGCCTTTCATTAATATATTAATATAATTAAACAGCCCATTAAATAAATAATGTGCAAATTATATACTTAATATATTAAATACAATTCTAAATGGACCCATAAATTGGTCCGGTAGAATATATCAAGTGATCCATGCAAGTCCGTGTGGATTGAGGATCTTGGCGGGCTATCTAAATTTAAGCTTCAATAGACATAACCTAATCACAATCAACAAATGATTCACTTAGGTCCGATCCATTAATTTTAACTCATTCCACTAAAGAGCTAAAATTGAACTCTTAAATAAAGACAGAAAAGGAAGATGTTCCTCATTCATACCCTAGACAATCATGTTGGAGATAGTGTATCCTCGTGATTAATATCAGTAATCGCCAAGAGTTCATAGACCGCCTATAACTCTCCAAGTTACCATATTTACTCATATGACCACATTTTGAACTTGGATATTTTGACTTGTCCAGAAGCCATGTTTTCAATAGACACTATCGAAAACTCAACGTTGAGATTTAATATCCAATTACCTCAAAACATCCATATGATGATATTATACTCTCATTTGATAAATGGAGCCACGATGTCCATATCTATAAATGAAGTCCTCTATCGATTAACAAATGAATATCACCAAACTATCGAGGATAGACTATGCGATATAATCGTACTCATTGATAACTCAAATGATATCACTTGCAACCATAAGTCCATCATTTATCTCAGGATTAAGATAGACTCTCCGATTGTCCTGATAATGAAAAGACTTTTATCTACTGACGGTTATAGATAAAGTATTTCATTGTAATCCAGTTCAATGCACCCAGTGCACTAGATTCTTTTGCTCGAAGACACTCCGATGATTTTAGACTCATCATATCTCATTTGATCCCACTCAAATGCTAGCAAAAGAATTCTACAACTTTAACAAGATAAAGGTGCCCAACCTTTAACTTAAGTTGTGAACAATATTCAAGACTAACTAAAGAATTGTGTCTACCACATACATATCCAGATGTACGAACAATTCTTCTTTTCTCATAGTCTTTAGACCTTATGATTATTTACTTTGACAATTATAATATTAAACTATAAATGCTATAAGATTTGTTTAAACCAGAAATCACTTTATTAATATGAACAAGATTGTTAATTATAATATTACACTCTTGCTATTGAGCATAATCCTAACAATTACGTGGTAAAACTCCGGTGATCGTAGAAACATCCACGGGAGATTGCCTAAGCAATCTAGCCAAATTCACTATAATGAACTTTATAATTACACACTCTGCTCTCTCTCTCTCTCTCTCTCTCTCTCTCTCTCTCTAATTTTTCGCCCCCTCTACTTATGCTTTGCAGGGGTATTTATACATGATCCCCTTAGGGTTTTTGGTACGTGATATACAAGTTGAGGAATCCTGAATCTCCTTTGTGATTCTTTCCTTTATTGTTACGGATTCTGAATCTATTTTGGACTCTGGACAGCTGTCGAGGAAATCTCCTTGATTCCTTATAGGACTCTATTTCCCGGTAATTGATTTGCAGATTTGTAGACGATTCATGTCAATTGTATTGGTGTACAGGTGGCAAATAGATCTCACCAGGCGTTCCTTTCCTTTTTGCCGAGTAAGTGTAGTCGGGATCTTTCCTTTGTGCCGAGTAAATGTAGTCGGGAATTTCCTGCACTCGGAAGGTTCAGTACTATTCGCTACTCGTTGCCATATCTCTTGATTCGGCCCGGGGCAATTCCCCACTTCTGATCGGTCTCGTTGCTTATGGTTTGCTCGTATTCATGCTGATCCACTGATGTGGCATCTGTTGCGAATTTTACTTACAACAGTTTTCAAAATGATCACATTTAAAACATTATTTTGTTGTGCAAAATGACCGCATCAGTAATGAAGTTCGGGAAGAAGGGCTTTGGATCAAAAGGCCAAGGCATGAATAAAAAAAGGTCCCTTCAAAAAGTTTGAGCCAAGGAAAGAGAGGACCGAAAGAAAAGGGATCCGATGCTTTGAGTGTGGTGGGATAGGTCACTTTGCTCCCGAATGTGCTAATCACAATGAAAAGAAGAAGGGAAAAGTGATGGCCGCCACTTGGAGTGGAAGTAGTGATGACTCCAATGAAGGAGATGAGTCTTCGGATGATAAAGATATTATGGCTAACTTCCTAGCTTTTGCCTCCTCCCATAAGAGCAAAAGTGCTAGTGAAAAAGAGAGAGAGAGTCAAAGGGAAAATGACTTAAGTGAAGATGACTCCGACTCTAACTCCACAAATGGATATGTGGAAAAAGAGGTTCTTGTTGAATACCTCACGAAGTTTAAAAGCCTAAAAATGAAGATTAGGAAAAAGATTCAAAGGTTAAGAGAAAAGAATCTAGAGCTTTCACTTCACATTGACCACTTAAGTGAAGAAGTGGAAAGGTCCAAGAAAGTAGAAGATAAGCTAACAAAGGAGTTAGACTTATCTAAGAGGAATGAAGAAGGTTTGATAAGGGAGTTTGATGAAGCTAAAAAGTCAATGAATAGGATGACCGCTAGCACCAATAAACTGGACCACATACTTGGTGTTGGAAAGAGTTCATATGATAAGAGAGGTCTTGGGTTTGAAGATGGAAAGGAGACCTCCTTCTCTAAGAAGACCGTGTTTGTGAAAAGCTTGGGTAACAAATAAGTTTCATCGGTGCAAACTCCTAGGAAGAACATAGATCTAGGACAATGTTCTAAAAGTGTACAAGTAAAGGTAGTGCCAAGAAGGCAGCCTCAAGCCAACATTCCTCAACAAATGGCTCAAAAAGGTAAGAGGTCAATCATGCAAGATCAACCTCGGATGCAACCAAGTCTTGGTTGTAAGGATTCTCATATTGATTGGCTTATTTCGTAGAGAAACCACATGTTGGCGTTTGACTTGTAAGGGTAGTTTTAGGTGTTTAAGGATCAAGCTTAATGCTCTTAAGACCTCAAGGTGACAAGCACACTAAAGGTATATCTCTTGTGCTTAGTTTTTCATTGAAGAGATTTAGTAGCACACACTTACTTAGCATATTTTAATATGTGTGCATTCTCTGTTAGGATTATGCTCAATAGTAAGAGTGTAATAATGTAATTAACAATCTTTTTCATATTAATAAAGTGATTTCTGTTTTAAACAAATCTTATAGCATTTATAGTTTAATAATTGTCAAAGTAAATAATCATAAGGTCTAAAGACTATGAGAAAAGAAGAATTGTTCATACATCTGGATATGTATGTGGTAGACACAATTCTTTAGTTAGTCTTGAATATTGTTCACAATTTAAGTTAAAGGTTGGGCACCTTTATCTTGTTAAAGTTGTAGAATTCTTTTGCTAGCATTTGAGTGGGATCAAATGAGATATGATGAGTCTAAAATCATCGGAGTGTCTTTGAGCAAAAGAATCTAGTGCACTGGGTGCATTGAACAAGATCACAATGAAATACCTTATCTATAACCGTCAGTAGATAAAAGTAATTTCATTATCAAGACAATCGGAGAGTCTATCTTAATCCTGAGATAAATGATGGACTTATGGTTGCAGGTGATATCATTTGAGCTATCAATGAGTACGATTATATCGCATAGTCTATCCTCGATAGTTTGGTGATATTCATTTGTTAATCGATAGAGGACTTCATTTATAGATATGGACATCGTGGCTCCATTTATCAAATGACAGTATAATATCATCATATGGATGTTTTGAGGTAATTGGATATTAAATCTCAACGTTGAGTTTTCGATAGTGTCTATTGAAAACATGGCTTCTGGACAAGTCAAAATATCCAAGTTCAAAACATGGTCATATGAGTAAATATGGTAACTTGGAGAGTTATAGGCGGTCTATGAACTCTTGGCGATTACTGATATTAATCACGAGGATACACTATCTCCAATATGATTGTCTAGGGTATGAATGAGGAAACATCTTCCTTTTCTGTCTTTATTTAAGAGTTCAATTTTAGCTCTTTAGTGGAATGAGTTAAAATTAATGGATCGGACCTAAGTGAATCATTTGTTGATTGTGATTAGGTTATGTCTATTTGTAGCTTAAATTTAGATAGCCCGCCAAGATCCCCAATCCACACGGACTTGCATGGATCATTTGATATATTCTACCGGACCAATTTAGGGTCCATCTAGAATTGCATTTAATATATTAAGAATATAATTTGCACATTATTTATGTAATGGGCTGCTCAATTATATTTATATATTAATGGATGACATGTGGGCTTGTTTCTTTTAGTAAGAATGGGTCTAGTTCACATGTGGGCTTTTTATTTAAAGTCCTATGGATTTAATGAAATAAAAAAAATAATATTTGGCCCAATATATTATATGGGGCGGCAAGGTGCTATAATAGCCTTAAATATTATTTTGTTTTCATTGTTTAATTAAATAAGAATTAATTAATTAATTAATTAATTGTTTAATTAAGAAACAAATCTTTTCTGATTAGGAAATATGATTTCTATTGGTATACTATTGGTAGTAGTGTACTTAAATTAAAAGACTTGTTTGACAAGGAAATAAATAAATAATTTTTTTTATTTAATCAAATAAGAAGTCTTTTTATTTTAGTCAAATAAGGAATAAAAGATTTATGAGTTGGATTAGGGTTTGAACTCTTAGAAAGTGAATTAGGGTGCAACTAAAACTCCTATATTTTTGGAGTAAAAATTGCGGCAACCCTAGTCCATTTGAAAGAAAGAATTTGGCCACCCTTAAAAGAAAAAGAAGAGAATTTCGGCCATAAGGTTTATTGGTGCAGAAATTTTATTTTCTTCTTCTTCTTCTCAACTCATAGATAGAGAGATTTTATTCTACTAAAAACAAAAAGGAAACATAGATTATTCTTTGATGGTATTCTTTTTGCTTATTCTTCAATGAGCTTGTAAATACTACATCGATTAAGGTTCACGCGAGTTTCGATCACAAGATTGAGAACTCAAAAGTGACCGGAATAATCTTAGGTTTCTTTAGATTGTTTTTGTGACTAACGTTTCGGAAAAAAGTTTGTTTTATCCAATCACAGGCTTGCAATTCAAAGAAGAGGGAGACCACGCTCCTAGGTGATCCACGTTCGTGCTAGTATTGAAGATCTTGCGGATTACCATCGACGTAAGTCAATCGGATCACGCGACAAGAGGTATTCATCTTTTGTTCTTAATTATATATCTTTAATTAATCAAAAGGGTTTAAGGTTCATAAAAAGGAAAAATTTTAAAAGCTACTAAACCATTTTTTTAGTCTCGCTTCCGCTGCGGGTATATTTTTTCCCTACATTCTCTTCACATGTCACTTTCACACATACACTTTTATGAATTGTATCTTGTTGTGTGTTTGTGTCTTGTAATTTGTTTTCCGTAGATGTTCGAAAACGTCCGCGCTTGCACATTAGTGTGCTTGGTGTTGCGCGAAGACCGCTCCCGGAGAGTGCCTTGGCTTCTCTTTGGATTCACCACTTTTGGTGAATCGGCGGTTAGATCGGCGGCCCTGGCCGCCGAATGAAACCATTGTTTGGTCTCTGGTATGATTCTGCGGTTAGATCGGCAGCCTCGACCGCCGATTTGAAACCGCCGTTCATACCTGATTGATTTTAATCTCTCGGGTTTATTCTGCGGTTAGATTGGCGGTTTCGAAACCGCCGAATGAAACCGCCGTTGCTCCCCTATTTCTCTCGAGACCAATTCGGCGCTCGTGATCGGTGGCCTGGCCGCCGAATGAAACCGTCGATCGTGCGTTTTCAAGGGCAAACTTATCTTTTCACATGCCCTGTTCTTAATGCCTATAAATATCATGCTTTCTCATTTCTCTGAGTTAGTTCTTTGACTCCTTAGAACCCTAAAGCAAAAAGAGAAACACTTGAGAGAAAAATCATCAAGAACTCACATTTAAACACTCAAAGCTTTTCAATTGATTCATCAAGTTCATCTAGGATCATCCATGCATAGCTTTACATCATCACAACTTGCTTGGTAAGATTTTGACTAACTTCATCTAATTTTAGTTTTTTTCTTATCAAGAAATCTCTTTACTTACTTGTATGTTTCATGTTCACATGCTAAATACAAGATAGAGATTGTTTGTGATGAATATGATTGAGTGTTGTATTGTGATAGCTATCTAGGTTTTACTTAATCTTGATTAGCTAAGCTTTATGATATGTCATCTAGCTATTGATAACTAGGATTGTTTAATTGCAATATTATCATCCTAGATAATCATATAGACTTACCTAGCTCTTGTTGTAATTTTTGAGTATTTCACATATTCACATAGGTTGCATTCTCTTCATTGAGAACTAAGTCTTGTGTAGCTTCCGGGATTAGGTTGCGTAAACCACAAGCAATTGGACTAGGTTCACTCATACCGGGATTAGGTAGGTGTGTGATTACTTTCGGGATTAGGTTGTAATCTTTCTCACATTTAGTGGATTCGAGGTTCGAGTGTGGCTCACTTAATAGCCCGTGGTTTTTCCCGTGAGGGTTTCCACGTAAATATCAAGTGTCATTTTATATTCCGCACCATATTACACTTGCTATTTTATATTGACTAGTTAAGGGTATTTTCGTAATCTTGCTTATTAACGAAAATTGGGTAAAATCGGATATAATATATTCACCCCCCTCTAGATTAATATTAGTACACACCGTAATTTGTTTCATTGGTCAACGACAAAAGAGGAGAAATCCTAATCAACAACCAAGACAACCACAAAGATAAGGGGAGGCTCCCATACAAGCACAAGGACATGGTATGATTCCTTATTTCGTTCCTATTATCCAAAAAATTGTCACGGGGACTTTCCGTACAACAATTATCCAAGAGGTACTGGTGCCTCCTAGCGGGGTCATAAGGGTAAGAGGAGATGGGCGCTTGTCGCTCTAATATTGGTCTTGGGTCCTTGGTACCGGGTACCCTATCAGTCTTCCTTGGTACTCGGTCTATTGTCCTTGGTACCTGGTCTGTGGTACCCTATATGCTGCCCTGGTACTTTGTTTGTCGTCCCTGGTACCGTTTTGTGGTACCTGGTACCTTGTCCGTGGTACCCTGCCTGTCATCCCTGGTACCTGGTCTCCTCTGTAGTTCCCCAATACAAAGAGGAGTAGATGCTCTTCAATGATGCGGGTGGTCCCATCCGTGGTCACAAAGGATGGGACCACCCGTACATGACTCTTTCCATGCTACAGTTCCTCTAGTGAGGGTTGGAACCCGTCCCGCTTCTTCTAGCTACTCCAATGAGGCTTTAAGACTGTGCTGGAGTAGGCTCCTCTAGTCCCTTTGTCGGATCCTCAATAAAGGTACCTGGCCCCTTGGAGGGGGTGGTGGAGCTTGGTTGGTCCTCTGGTAAGTCTAGTGGGGATCCTCTAGTTTTTAGTATTGATTTGGCCTTATCCTGCTAGTTCTAGTGGTAGATCCTCTATAGGTGATACGGTCTTTTTTGCACAACAAAATGATATTTTTATGTGTTCTTTTAGAAAACCAATTTTTACCACTAGAAAATCCTTTTAGGATGTAAGATTAGTAAAACGGTGAGTAGGATTCGTTCCATAGGAAATTAGAGTAATATGTTGAATTAATTAGCTAATCTATATGCAATAAAATAAATCATAAATGAATGAATGAGTGTATGGTTTGTCAAACCATCGAACATATGTACAAAATAAACCTAACTAAAAATATGGTGATATGAAAAATAGAAGACTCACAATCTTGATAAGAAAAATGGATGTAAACAATTAATATAGATGCTAGGGAATTGATTGATTAGCAAGTGGGTATGGGTAGTGCTTTTTAAGCCACTTTAATGGACCAAACTCTACATGTTAACCTATTTAGGTTTAGATTAGTGTGGTTGATATACCCTCCACTAATCTATCCTATTTATTGGGTTCTTAATCACTCAAGGGTGTCAATCCAAGAATGATTGTATAACATGTTATTCTAAACAAGATTGTAATTAACAAGTGGATATACAAGTCAGTGACATAGTGAATAGAATCTAATGAATAAATAAATAGAACACATATAGAGATTCATTACAAAGCTTAAGCAAATACCCACAACCAAATTTTCCTCAAACCAATCCCCTAGATTAGGGGTTTAATTACACATAGTAGCAATAAAATAGAAAACAAGTAATGGATGAGGAAATCACCCTTGGGCCTCATTCTTTAATGCTCAATCCTTCATTTCCTTTTATGCTCCTAATGCAAAGAGTGGGAGAAGAGGATGTGTCTAGATGTGTGGGTGTCTATGGTGAGTGACAAAGGAATTGGAATGGAGAGAATGAAAAAGGGAGGAATGATTTAGGGAAGTAGTTAAGATTTGGTGTGAGTTTTTGGATGGAAAATATTAGTTCAAGTATAGAAATGGAGGAGTTTGGGAGATGATTGATGGTGATCCTAAGTTGAAAAGGAGATAGTTAGGAGAGAATAGGATGAGATTCAAATTAGAAAAATAGGATGAATTTATACTGTTTTCAAATCAGGTCACGAATGGCTAATTACCAAAATACCCCTATACTTGTCAAACTGCCATTTTGGCCCCTCAAGGGGGCCTTTCTTTAATTTTTCACCTAAATTAGACCAATCAGAGATGGATGGTGAGGGGGACGCGGTTTGCTTCAATGGCGACCCAAGGGCAACATCACCAGGTGTGGAAAATCATCCCCTGTCGCCATGGCGACATCGAACTACAAATGTCGACCATTTCAGGAGAATATCATGGCTGAACCGGGGAGTGACACACACGGCTGAACCGGATTTGATGCCATGGATCTCGGCTACCAGGAGGACAGCCTCCCACTAACCTTGCCGTAATTTTGGGCAAAAGATCGATCGAAAATGGGAACGGAAAGGCTGCTTTCCGGCGATGTGCAGTTGGGGTTTGAAGGTCGTCCATGGAGGCCAGACGAGAGGAAGAAGAAAGCTGATTCAAGATGATGGGGTGCACTTAGAAACGGGCTGGGGGTGCACACAGCTGTCTCACTTTTGTCTCTGTTAGGGTGTACTTAGCAGGGAATAGAGGCGTGTATAGCCGCAGCTGGTCAGGTGCATGGGCAATGGATTGGGCTTGTGTGTTGGGTCTGTTGTGGCTGTTCATAGAAGTGGCCTTGGGTGCACAGCCTTGCCTTCTTGGGGTGCACTTAGCATGAGCCTGGGGTCCCCAAAGATGTTAACACAGCATCTCCTTTTGGGTGCACTTAGACTTCGGCTGGGGGCGATTAGGCTTGTATTGGGCTTGTGCCCAATTCTTTAATCAGCCCAGAACGCACAGCATCACTCATGATATGGCGTGCTGGGCTGATTTGGGTGGCTAATTATGAAACAGCCCTTAATCTCTCATGGAACCATAATAAATGCAATCTTTCCTCAATTGTTATACTTTTGCCCCTAATTTCTCCAAATTACTACAATGCCCTTCAACTTAGTAAATACCTGAAAACACTTAATTACACAATTAAAACACGGGAAAATGCCTAAGAATCAAGCATAAATGGACGAGAGTGAGGGCCAAAATCATACCAATTTTGGTTTGATCAATTGGGTTGCTCGCTCCCATAGAAAAGGTACGGGGGAGCTCCTCGGCTCCTCAGTACCCCGACTCCTTTCTAGCAGGTCTAGAGGGTCTTTTCCCCTTTTTATGTGTGACTTGACATGCAGATAAGTGGATAAGAGAGCAAGACCAGTAGGGTCGGAACCTAGCTCCCAAACATGCATAATAAAAGAGATAGAGGGGAGAATGACAATATCTTTGTTAGAATTGGACTGGCTTAGGGGGAAAAAGTATCACATGTGATCATATGCTAAAAAACCCCTAGGTAGTATCTAGTGGAGAGGGAGGCCATTCTTCATATGTATTAACAAGGAGTGCTTCGGAGAGCTTACACAAGTAGCAAAGTAGTACAACATAGATGCTCCGGAGAGCTTACAATAGTTGACAAGTAGCCTAATCTAATGTAGTAGATTATCTAGGAGATAAGTAGCCAAGTAGAATACCCGTCTTGCTAAGGAGGGGAGCATGGGGGCTCCCCTTGGAGAGGTACCTTCCTCTAGTTGTATGGTCCCTCATAATGGTAGAGCTGCTGGAGAACACACCAAAAATAGTGGAGAAGGGGGGTTTCGTGGATGTGCCTAAAAAGAGATAGAGTTTGGAGGAGGGATGCATGGGGGCTGCCCCTTTTGGAGGAGGTACCTCCTTATATGGTAAAGGTGTTGTAGAGCCCTCTCAAATGATATAAGAGAGTCATTTTGTAGAGAAGGAGAGAACCATTTCATGGTGGAGGAGCCAACCCTTAAGAAGTACCTAGGATTTCACTTATATAGTGAGCCTAGGTGGTGATATGGAGGGAATGTGTTTGGCACATGTGGGAACAAGCTTCCCACATGCAAACACACTCTTTAAGTGGTGTTGGACGTGTCACATTAGATTTAGGGCATATGTGTCAATGACGTGGCGATGACGAGGCCCTTTAGTCTCACTTAGGTGCCTTTTCATTAGAGGGAGGTGTCCAGGTTGCTCTTTGACCAAATGGCCCTCACATGGGCTGTCATAGAGAAATAAATGCTGCTAGAAAGTGGTTGAAAAGTTGCTGGAAGGTCACCATCAATGGGACCCCTTTGTCCCTCTAATTGGTGGAAAGCTCTTATGTTGTCTTTAATTGAAATCTGGTGGGTCCCTATCACTTTGACCAATATTATCTCATGGAATATAGCCCATAAGATATGTGGGAAGAGCTTCTCTCTTTGAAGGATCCGGTACCTCGGTACTCGGTACCCGGTACCCCGGTACCATGGTACCCTAGTGTAGGTCTGATGTAAGGGGAATTTGCTATAGAAAAGCTGTGCTAGTGTCGACATGCTGCCAAGAGGGGTGGATCCGGTAGGGGAGATCCGGAGCGAATCTTGCAAAGGAGCTCGTGTGGAAAGGCCCAAATGGGGGTTCTCCTAGATAGTTTCTTGAGAATTCTCCTTTGGATAAATGACCAAATTTTGTGGTTAACAATTCCTATATGTCATTTTTGTGGTTTTGATGGTCATATTAGACCAATGTGCTTTCATTATATTAAAATGTGTAAAACTAGAAGCATGATTGAGAAGAAAAAGAATAGAACCATGATGCATGTTCCTAGGAATGAAAAGATTGATTTGCATGACCTTAGGACATCTAGAGCCCATGTAGCAAAGATCACTAGGAAAGAAAATGTTTTACCTAAGTGGGTTAGAAAGAATGAAAATGTTTGCCATGTTGCTCAAATTGTCTTAAAGGCAAATTCTTCTAACTTCTATATTGAGATAGTGGGTGCTCTTGGCACATGACGAGAAACAAGAGTTTCTTTGAGACTGTTGTTATGGAGGAAGGAGGATGTGTCACCTTTGGTGATGGATCCAAAAAGAGAGTCATAGGGAAAGGAATCATTTCCGTTCTCGGATTACCTTCCTTATCCAATGCTTTATTTGTTGATGGCTTGAAAGCCAATTTGATAAGCATTTCTCATCTAAGTGATGAAGGATATTCCGTCTTGTTTAGCAAAGATGATTGCTCTATCCTAAAGCCCGATGGACGAACCTTGCTGAAAGGTATGAGATCTAGCGACAATTGCTATTGTCTTGATGCTAGAATAGTATCAAACAATGTGTCCATGGATGAGCAAGTTGAGTTGTGGCATGAAAGACTTGGCCACATGAACTTTCAGGATTTACGAATCCTAGTCAAGTTCGATTGCGTGCGTGGCCCCCTTAAGCTTGGGAAGAAAGCCAATGGTGTTTGTGTTCCTTGCCAACAAGGAAAATAGACTAAAAACATGCACAAAAGGGCAAGTATCTCTCCACCAAAGAGCCCCTAAAGCTTCTCCACATGGATCTTATGGGCCTATGCAAACCGAGAGCTTAGGTGGAAAGAGATATATTTTTGTTTGTGTAGATGATTTCTTTAAGTTCACATGGACATATTTTCTGTAGGGAAAAATACCGTAGTACACGCAGCGGAAGCGAGACTAAAAATTAGATTTAGTAACTTTTAAATTTTTCCTTTTTATGAACCTTAACCCTTTAATTAATTAAACATATATATAATCAACAAAAGAAGAATACCTTTTGTCGCGTTATCCGATTGATTTACGTCGATGGTAATCCGCAAGATCTTCAATCCTAGCACGAACGTAAATCACCTAAGAGCGTGGTCTCCCTTTTTCTTTGAATTGCAAACCTAAGAATGGACAAACAAACTTTTCTGATTTCTATTAGTCACAAAAATTCCAATAGGTTGCTAAGAACGTTCCGGTCACTTTTGAATTCACAATCGTAAGATTGAAATTCGCGTGAACCTAATTCGAAAGTGTGTACAAGATCTCTTGATGTTAAGATCACTAGTACACTATCGAAACAAGAACAATTCTTCTCTCACAAACCTCTAGGCCGAATCACTCACTAGTCTTAGAGTTGGATCTTATTTTTCTCTAGCAAAAGAAAAAGCTCTGAATTGCAAAAACTAGGGTTTTAGAAATAAATAAAGAATATATATATATTTCTATATAGCCGACAGTCAAAATGCCAAAATATATATATGTGTACTCATACAACACGCATCTTTAATATATATCAATATATATATATATATATATATGTAACTGCACCGCCTAATATATCTATATATATATTGTGCAAAATTAATTGCACACCTAATATATATATTTATATATAGTGCAAGGCAACTATGTCATATGCATGAATTCTACTTCCAATATATATCATATATGCCGCAATTTAACTTGCCATATATTATATATTTGTATTCCACTTGAATTCAATTTTCTATGTATAGTATATTCAAACCCTAATCCAACTCTTTAGTGTATTTGTGACTATATAAAAAACTTCCTTATTTGACTAAACAAATAAAGTCTTTATATTCAGTATAATACTAATAGTAGTATACTACTAGGAAACATATTTCCTAATCAGAAAAAGATTTGATTTTTAATTAAATAATTAATTAACATGTTAATTAATTCTTATTTAATTAAAACAATGAAACAAAATAATATATTAGGTTAAATAAACACCTTGCCGCCCCATTCATACAAATTGGGCCATATATTATTTTCTTATTTCATTTAATCCATTGGACTTTAAATAAAAAGCCCACATGTGAACCAGACCCATTCTTACTAAAAGAAACAAGTCCACATGCCTTTCATTAATATTAATATAATTGAGCAGCCCATTAAATAAATAATGTGCAAATTATATTCTTAATATATTAAATGCAATTCTAGATGGACCCATAAATTGGTCCGGTAGAATATATCAAGTGATCCATACAAGTCCGTGTGGATTGGGGATCTTGGCAGGCTATCTAAATTTAAGCTTCAATAGACATAACCTAATCACAATCAACAAATGATTCACTTAGGTCCGATCCATTAATTTTAACTCATTCCACTAAAGAGCTAAAATTGAACTCTTAAATAAAGACAAAAAAGGAAGATGTTCCTCATTCATACCCTAGACAATCATGTTGGAGATAGTGTATCCTCGTGATTAATATCAGTAATCACCAAGAGCTCATAGACCGCCTATAACTCTCCAAGTTACCATATTTACTCATATGACCACGTTTTGAACTTGGATATTTTGACTTGTCCAGAAGCCATGTTTTCAATAGACACTATCGAAAACTCAACGTTGAGATTTAATATCCAATTACCTCAAAACATCCATATGATGATATTATACTCTCATTTAATAAGTGGAGCCACGATGTCTATATCTATAAATGAAGTCCTCTATCGATTAACAAATGAATATCACCAAACTATCGAGGATAGACTATGCGATATAATCGTACTCATTGATAACTCAAATGATATCACTTGCAACCATAAGTCCATCATTTATCTTAGGATTAAGATAGACTCTCCGATTGTCCTGATAATGAAAAGACTTTTATCTACTGACGGTTATAGATAAAGTATTTCATTGTGATCCAGTTCAATGCACCCAGTGCACTAGATTCTTTTGCTCGAAGTCACTCCGATGATTTTAGACTCATCATATCTCATTTGATCCCACTCAAATGCTAGCAAAAGAATTCTACAACTTTAACAAGATAAAGGTGCCCAACCTTTAACTTAAGTTGTGAACAATATTCAAGACTAAATAAAGAATTGTGTCTACCACATACATATCTAGATGTACGAACAATTCTTCTTTTCTCATAGTCTTTAGACCTTATGATTATTTACTTTGACAATTATAATATTAAACTATAAATGCTATAAGATTTGTTTAAACCAGAAATCACTTTATTAATATGAATAAGATTGTTAATTACAATATTACACTCTTGCTATTGAGCATAATCCTAACATTTTCTTAGAGAAAAATCTGAAACTTTTGACACATTTAAAATGCTTTGTACTAAAATTCAAAATGAAATGAATTCAAACATTAAAAGCATAAAACGGATTAGAAATGACCATGGGAGGGGATTTGAGAATGCCATGTTTGAAACCTATTGCAATAGTATTGGCATCTCCCATGAGTTTTCAGCTCCTATGACACCTTAATAAAATAGAGTTGTTAAGAAGAAGAATATGGTCCTCCAGGAGATGGCTCATGTGATGCTGCTTAGCAACAATGTGCCTAGAAATCTATGGGTCAAAGCCGTCAATACGGCTTGCTATATAGGAAATAGAGTTTTCTTAAGGCCCGGAACTAGAAATACCTCCTATGAGTTATGGAAAGGTAGAAAGTCAAATGTTAGCTACTTTCACTCTTTTGGAAGCAAATGCTACATTTTAAATGATCGTGATTAACTTAGCAAATTTGATGCTAAGAGTGATAAGGGTATCTTTATTGGCTATGCCTTAAATAGTAGAGACTATAGAGTTTTCAACTTGAAGACTCGAACCATCATGGAATCGTCCAATGTTGTCATTGATGATACAAGGCTCAAATCTAGTAATCATGAGGATGAGGTTATTTTTAGTGATGATTCTCCTTTGGAGAAGGTTATTGTGACTCCTAATATTGGGATGTCTAATGTTGTTGATAATGACACACAACCTATTGATAGAGTTCCTCACTTGGACTATAATGAACCTGCTTTATTGGTTAGAAGACTCCATAACAAAGATGATGTTATTGGAGATGTTAATGAGGGTGTTAGGACTAGGCGTCAAATAGCTAATCTAATTAGCTTTACTTGCTACACCTCTCAAATAGAACCCAAAAAGGTTGATGAAGCCTTAAATGATGAATTTTGGGTTATTGCCATGCAAGAAGAGCTAAATCAATTTGAAAGGAGTGAGGTTTGGACTCTAGTTCCTAGGCCTAAAACCACTAATGTCATAGGCACCAAATGGATAAATAGGAACAAATTCAATGAGGATTGATGAGGTCGTTTGTGTACTCAACAAAATAATGTTTTAAATGTGATCGTTTTGAAAACCAATTCCACCACTTAAAAATCCACTTAGATAGAAAATTAGTAAAGTGGTAAGCAGGATTCGTTCCACAGGGAATTAGAGTAATTAGTTGAATTAATTAACAATTCCTAAAATGCAAAATAAAGTAAATCATGATAGTTTGAATGGTGTATGGTTTAAGAAACCATCAAACATACATGGAAAATAAAAGCAATAAAAATGTAAATAGAATATGAATAGATAGGAATCCAATAACAACAACCTAGATAAGATAATGATTAAACAATTAATAACAAGTCTAGGGTGATAATAGATTAGCTAATGGACTTTGAGCAATTCATCAATGGCTTCATTAATGCATTATTCACACAATCATGGACCGATCTCATGTAAAAGTGTTGTTTAGACTGTCACTATGAACCTTAAATAACTTCCCACCGCAATGCCTAACCGATTAAGGAAAGGGGGTCACGACGAGATCGGTTAGTGATGATCGAATGACCTAGGCAATCGTGGTAGGCCTACCCTCCAAAAGCCTATCCTACTCACTATATGCTCTAATCAATTAAGTGTGTCAATAACTCAACCAATTTTATAACAAATAAATCCTACAACATATTGCTATCAACAAGTGTGTCAATACTCAATCAATTACATAAGTGTAAGATCTAATTAAAAAGTGAATAAAACTCTAATTATGCAAACATAATATTTAAAGCCTTAATATATACTCATTGTCCAAAAGTGTCTCAAATATCCCCCTAGAAAGGGGGTTTAATTGCACATAATCACAAACAAAGAAAGGAAGTAAAATGGAGAGAAATCACCCTTGGGTCTCTCTTTTAAGCTTGATCCTTCCTTGAGCTTCCTTGCTTAAGACTTGTGAAAAGATTGGGTGTTGAGGAGGTGTCTAGATAGGTGGAGTCAAATGGAAAGTGACAAAGGAAATGGGTGGGGAAGATGGAAAGAGAGGAATGATTTAGGTGGAGTAATCTATGTGTTTATTGGAGAGGAGAAATGGTGGGATTAGGAATGATGGAGAAAAGAGGTTTCTTGATGAACAAGAGTTGTCAAGAGTTCTCAATTCTTAGCATAAAATGGTGTATTTATATGTTAGAAAAGCTAGGGTATGAAATGGGCATGAAAGGACAAGAATACCCCTAAAAATAGCTTGAAAAGCATCCATTTCGTTGCTTCTAGAAAGTGGAGTTCGCCCTGGAGTCACCCTAGGGTCGCCATGGCGACAAGGAATACGCAGTAGTTACTAAAATAGGCATCACTTTCTATAGAAGACTCGGAATTGCAATCCGTAAAAACTGCTGGAAATTAAACTTTTGGGGCTTTCTGAATATATGTAATTGGAAATGTGGTTTGTCTGAGGAGAGAGATATGCCTCTTTGAAGATGAATGATCTGCACACACTTTTTACAATTTCAGCCCCTTTTACCACCAATATTACCCTAATGCATCTGAACTTTATAAAAACCTGAAAACACTTAATTCACACCATTAAATCATGGGATATTTCCCGAGAATCAAGCAAAAAGAGAAGGAGGTGAGGGCAAAAATCATACCAATTTTGGTTTGATCAAGGATATAAACATTGTGCGTAACAAGGCAAGACTTGTTGCACAAGGGTACTCTGAAATTGAGGGTATCAACTTTGAGTTTAGAGTTTATTAGACTTCTCTTGTCCATCTCTTGTGCGCACAAGTTAAAATTACACCAAATGGACGTCAAGAGTGCCTTCATCAATGGCTTCTTGCAAGAGAAAGTGTTTGTTGAACAACTCAAAGGGTTTGTGGATGCACACCACCCCAACCATGTCTATCACCTCAAAAAGGCTTTGTATGGGTTGAAACAAGCACTTAGGGATTGGTATGAGCGCCTCACTCAATTCCTTGTCAACAATGACTACACTAGAGGTAGTGTTGACAGGACATTATTCATCACGAAAGACAATGATGAGCTTTTTATAGCTCAAATATATGTTGATGATATAGTGTTTGGCTCCACCAACAACACCAAGATCCAATAATTTGTTGAAGTTATGTCTCTTAAATTTGAGATGAGTCTTGTTGGTGAGCTTAGTTACTTCCTAGGTTTTCAAATTAGGCAATTGAATGATGAGATCTTTATAACCCAAGCCAAATATGCCAAAAACCTAGTGAAGAAGTTTGGTCTTGAGAAAGCCAAATATTGTGACACACCCATGAGTACCACTTTGAAGCTAAACAAGGATGTTAGTGGAAAAAGTGTGGAACAAACTCTATATCGGGGCATGATAGGAAGCTTGCTTTATTTGACCACAAGTATGCCCGATATATCCTTTAGTGTGGATGTGTGTGCTACGTACTAATCGGATCTCAAGGAGTCCCATCTCTCTTCCGTTAAGAGAATCATTCGAATGAGACTTCCAACTATGGGATTTGGTACTCGTTTGACATTAATGCTAGTCTTGCAGGCTTTAGTGATGTGGATTGGGCAGGAAATTGCGATGATAGGAAAAACACATTAGGCAGTTGCTTCTTCCTTGGGAACAACCTTGTCTCTTGGTTTAGCAAGAAGAAAAACTCAATTTTCTCTTCCATGGCAGAGGCCGAGTACATAGCCGCGAGGAGTAGATGCACAAAATTCCTTTGGATGAAGCAAACGCTAGTAGACTACAGATTCAACCAAGGTACACTCACCCTCTTTTGTGATAACATGAGTGATATTAATATTTCCAAGAATTTGGTACAACACTCTAGAACTAAGCATATTGACATCCGCCATCATTTTATTAGAGAACTAGTTGAGAATAAATGCATAGTACTTGAACATGTAAATACTAATGATCAACTAGCGGACTTATTTACTAAACTTTTATATGTTACTCATTTTAAAACTCTTAGTAGATCTATTGGGATATATCTTGTAGAGTGATGAGTGTTTGTGATTGACCCCATATGGGGAACTCAAGCAAAGAGAGCTTTTGCATACTTGATGCATGCAAAATATTTGAAAGATCTTATGTTTCTTTATTAATTGCTTGAAGTAAGCTTGGTTGCATATATGTATATATGCTTTTATATCAATAAGTGTGAACCATACTAGCATTAAAATCCATGTCATATTTATGTTTAAACATGCATTTTTGGACTAGGAGATTTACATAGGAAGTACGATTTGAATGATCTATAGTTATCTCCATGATATGATGATTCTTAATTGACATGCTAATAACATATGAGAAACATGAAATTCAAATGACATGCTAAATTGAAAAAGCATGAATTGATGATTGCAATTTCTTAAATGCAAAACAATGTGTGAAAAAGCTTATGAGACTCAAAATGATAAAGGATCTTGTATCCATTCAAAGGATGTTTCAATCCAAATGTCCCTCTTTCTTTATTTCTTAAACATGGCTACTATCATACGGGTTTCATACCTGGAAAAATCAAATAGGGTGCAAAGTCGCTCATGCCATGTTTCACTTATAAAGTTGGATATAGTTGCTATTAAATTTGAAATCAATGAAATTTCTATATCCTTGCTTCTCTCATGACAAATGGTAAAATTGGTTTGAATTCTATTGGAAACCTTTGTCATTTGCTTTGCCAAATACCATTGTATTTTGGACTTGAATGCAACATATCTTGTATGCAAAGCATTTTTAATTCACACATTTTCAATAAAATAAATCTCCTAGTTTCTCTCCAATTAATTGAGTGCATAAAGTGGCTTATATGATTATGCACATATCTAGTATGCTTCTATCTCTCTTTGCTAAGGTGACCCGGTTGGGGATTACTCCTTTGCCTATATCATGACAAAAAGGGGGAGTAGAATGTGGCAAGGGGAGTTGCTATTGTAGTAGCAATTGTGCATGTTGGGGAGATAAAAAATTGAGAGGGAGTAACCCAATGAGGGGGAGCATTGCATTATCATTCATTGCATGATGTTGTACTTAAATTCATATATTTAAATGCTTGGTTTATTTTTGACTTGATCTTCTCAAATACACTTGCTTTGGAAAGTGTAATTTCTTTTGGGTTGAAGGGTTGACGGTTCTACAAGAGGTTGAAGATTTGAAGTTTTTATTTTTTATATCTCTTCGTACTGTAGAATGTAATTGTTATCCCGTAGCTTCAATTATGTTGTAAGGATCATGTGAGTGGTGGTTTTGTCATGAAATAGCCAAAGGGGGAGATTGTAAGGTCTCAATTGTTGATTAGCTTATTTCGTAGACAAACCACGTTTTGGGGTTTTGATATAAGGGTAGCTTAGGCCCTCAAGACCTCAAGAGAAGAAGCATTCCAAAGGTATAATTCTTAGTGTTTCTCACAAATGAAGAGATATAGTTGCACACACACACAACTCATACATATATGTTTATCTTGTATGTTGTGTATGTTATTTAGGTGCATTAATGTTCTTTAATCTCTCTTCATGCTTGCCCAAATGATTGCATCTTGTGTTCATTATTGTCATGTCACATTTAGGCATTAGGATGCATCATTTGTTTTGGGCGCTGTTCGAACAGTGCGTATTTGAGACTTGGTAAGGCTTGGGAAAGGCGCTGTACAGACTTGATGCATTTTTATGGTCATTATTGGGTCACTGTACGCGGCGTTGTACAAAGCGTTGTACGTATAGTGACACTCTGTTTTCCCGAGACAACAGAGTTGTGGCGCTGTTAGGTCGCTATTTAGAAGCGCCCTACGAGTAGCGCCAACGAAGAACTTGATTCATTTTCCCAGGTAGGCCTTGTACAAGTCGCTATACGTACAATGACTCATACAACACCCGAGGCAAAAATTGTGTCACTTTTTAAAACGATGTCACTTCATTTTGGCAACCTTTATATATGCCTCTTTGCCTTAGGTCAGCCTAAAGAGTTCAAAAATTTATAATTTTTACTTAGAACATTTTTTAATTGAAAAATTCTTAAGAACTCTCCTTTAAACACTCAAAGATATTAATTTGTGCATCAAAGAACATCTTGCATCATTCATGCATGGTATTGCATCATCACAACTTGCTTGATAAGGTTTTGACTAACTTCATCTAATTTTAGTTTCTTTCTTGTCAAGCCATCTCTTTATTTACTTGTATGTTTTAGGATTATATGCTAGATACAAGATAGAGATTGTTTGTGTTGAATATGATTGAGTGTTGTTTTGTGATAGCTATCTAGGTTTTGCTTAATCTTGATTAGCTAAGCTTTATGATATGTCATTTATCTTTTGATATCTATGTAGGAAACCAGGTTTACAGATTGCGCAGCGGAAAGGTTTTAAAATTTTTTATGCAATCATAAACTAAACCTATTTGTACAGTAATAATCGAAAGCAATTAAAGAAGGTGAAACGATTTCATACCTACGTAGGAGGCTCCTTCACTTTAATTCGATCTACTCCTGATTTGAACCACTTGATCTTCCTCGCTATCTCCCAGAACTGGTAACGGCGTGTGGGCGCGTCACGGTACTCAGGAACAAGGAGGATGAATGGAGGTTGAAGAAGAATACACAAAAACAACTCTTGTTGTTTGTATATTTTAGGTTCAGCCAAAAAGAAAACTTTAAAAATATAATTTTTTTTTTCCTTTTTGATTCTAGTTGGCCGCACACTATTTCTCTTTTCTTCTTTTGTTTTGTTTTGTATCAGATACAAATCATCTCCCCTTTCTTTTTTTTTTTTTTTTTCAAAATCACATATATCATATATATATATATAATTTTTAAACTTAAACTAATAAAATCTTTTAAGATATCAAATATCTTTTAAAGATATTAATTAATTTATTTGATTTAATTTGAATTCAAAACTCTTTTAAATTCAAATTTAAATATTTAATTAAATGAAAATAAAATAATCAAATTATCTTTTCTTCATTCAAAATTAAATATCAATCAACACCCTCCATCTAATGACTAATTACTGAATTAAATAATCTAATTATTTAATTAACATAATCATTAATATTCATTAATTGAATAATCACATTATTTAATTAGTTCTTGAATAGACACGTGTCACTTTTGTAACACAATTAATTGGACAATCCAATTAATTAACCGTGACCCTTGTTACCTAAATCGATCGGGCTAGCAAGGGGACCTAATGGACCCCCAGTATTTTGAGCTCCAATAATCCTTAGAAATAAATAATTAAACTCTTTAATTAATATTTCATGATTATTAACTTCGGTGTTATTCCACTAAAAACCCGAAGTTGCACTCTCTCAACTGTAGATGTTTTTACACAAACCAATAATTCTTGATGTCCATCGATATAGCTATTACATATGGTATAATCCTCCACAGGTAGTTCATAATTAGAGCTGGGTCATAATGTCCGTTATACCCCTCTAATTATATCTTTCCATTAAGTACCATTGATTCTCTAATGAACAATAAATCCTACATTCCTTACGGAATTAGGAGAGCGCTCATATTGTTCAAGCCCCGAATCAACCCTTAAGGGAACTACTATCTACTTCTCACAAGAAGGAGTGGATTCCACTATTGTGTGCAGACCTTCCCAGCCACAAGCCAAACTGCGATTCCAACATACGAAGTTATTGACCGGGAATGCAACTCCGATCTCACCCATGGTATATCAAAAACCACGATCTAACCTGAAGGAGTCAATAAGACACTTAGGATTAAGATCACCCATATATAGCCATCATTTGTTGATATATATGAATTTCATCTTTTAACGGATCTTAGTGAGAGATTCATATAGATCATGGCCCAGTCCTATATGATCAAATCATATAAGGTGCCTCCATTCTCATATCTCCATATGAATGATCTAGGATAAGATCACCATACATTACGGAATGGACCGCAGCTGTAGATTGACCACAAATAAAGTACCCAGCTTTATTTGCTATCTACGGACTCTTTAGATTGCTCCTTTCAAACTGAATCCATCTATATATGACATTCATATACTCAGTTTGAAATTACATCCGGCAGAACCCTGCAGTAAGCACCCCGATTCACAGTTTAGCACGTAGTATCCCGACATGAAGTTCCACTCAGTATCCCGATACAGAGTTCCACCAAACACCCTGCTACTACATCATCCAGATATCTCGCTGTTTCATCGGCTGGATATCCCGCTGCAGCCTTAGTTGGTATCCCGATCCTCAGGCGATAGTGGGATACTCATGAACACTTTAAACCTTCTAGAATTAGCTCGCTTGGCAGTAAGATACCAGATGAAGAAATTAACAAAGAACAAGACTCATACGCCTAGAAGACTGGGGTAAAGCTCCATGGAAAATGATGGAACGCCGTCATTTAGCCAAACAGAGGAAGTAGACTTCTTCTTGCCCACTAAGAGTTCCATTTGAACAAGGAGTTAACTTTATTTAGAATCCTACCAGGAAGGAAAGTCTCGATTCTAACGATTAAAGCTCCCATGAGATTGTCTCCTATCAAGAAGGAAATTCTTGTAAATGCCAAACCCTAGACCGAAATTATAGGAGTGCATGGCAAGCAACGAGACCTATATATACAACATCATACTCACTAGAAAGGGGATCCAAAAATCACCTCCTAAAACCCTACGTTCAGTTCTACTTATCGACACGTATGAGCTCGCCACCACCATCTCTATCGCCTACTGAAGCTCCACACTCCACCTTAGCCTAGAAAAACACAACTCTTGTATTCATGATATAATGTTACAATCAATAAAGATCTTATTTATTTACCATATTTTCTACATTCAAACCACACTTGTTATATCAGGAACATTGTTGGTATCAAACTACGTGATACCCCTCCGACTGGGATTGATCCTAATTTTGGTCTATTAAAGTTGTTATTTGGAGATTCACCCCAGTGACGATTTTTCGGTAACACTTTTGGCGCCGTCTGTGGGAAATTATTTTCCCAATCAATCTTAAAACAGCTTAGTTCTATTCAGAGATCTTCAGAATGAGACTTTGATCCTCTCAGGTCCATCCCGATCTATCAGGACCCCAGTCCTTCGCTTCCATCGAGAGAGCTTAGAGGAGGGGTAAGGGGTCTAGGAATGAGAATCCTACACCAGTGCCTCCTCCACTGTTGGCCCTTTGCCTCAAGACTTTACCAGGCAAGAAGTCAATTGGTATGTCCTAGAACAACAAGCCGCAACATACGAATGATCTAGGATTGGATCACTATACACTACGAAATGGACCACAGCTGTAGATTAACCACAAATAAAGTATCCAGCTTTATTTGCTATCTACGGACTCTTTAGATTGCTCGTTTCAAACTGAATCCATCTATATATATGACACTCATATACTCAGTTTGAAATTACAACCAGCAATATTGGATGTTAAGTGCACACGTTATATATATATAAAGTATAACAAAAAATGAAGGAGTATACTACTGATTTTATTTATGTTCAAATTACATTTACAAATTACAAGCTTTAGGGCAAAAAACTCCAACAATCTCCGACTTGCACTAAAGCATTTGAGTCATGTCTCGTAACCCTAGACCATCTAGGTGACCTTCAAACGCTTTAGCCGGTAAGGTATTCGTAAAAGGATCATCATGATTGTCCTGTGAGGTTGTCTTTGTGACGATCACATCTCCTCTATGCACTATCTTTCTAATGAGATGATACTTTCTCTTTATATGATTCCCTCTCTTGTGGCTTCTTAGTTCTTTGGAATTAGCCACAACTCCACTATTATCACAATAAAGTGTAATAGGCTTATCCAGATCTGGAACAACTTCCAGATCACTCAAGAACTTAAGGAGCCAAACAACCTCTTTAGCAGCTTCACAAGTGGCTACATGTTTGGCTTCCATGGTGGAGTCAGCAATGCAAGATTGCTTTATACTTCTCCACACAATAGCTCCTCCACTTAGGGTTAATACTGATCCAGACGTGGATTTCCTAGAATCCATATTTGACTGAAAATCAGAATCTGTGTATCCTAACGGGATCAAATCCTATTCGGGATCAAATCCTGTTCGGAATAGACTAGCATATAGTTTCTCATTCTCCGAAGATACTGGAGAATGATCTTGACAGCAACCCAATGATCCAATCCTGGGTTGGACTAGTATCTACTGACTACTCCCACTGTATAGCAGATGTCCGGTCTCGTGCATAACATAGCATATATGAGACTACCTATTGCTGATGCAAAAGGTACACGTCTCATGTCCTCAATTTCTTGAGGTGTCTTAGGACACTGTTCCTTAGACAAGTGAACTCCATGCCTGGACGGTAAATTACCTTTCTTGGAGTTCTGTATCAAAAATCGCACAAGAATCTTGTTAATATACGATGCTTGAGACAGTGATATGAATTTATTCTTAAGATCCCTTATAAGTTAAATCCCTAAAACATAAATTGCCTCTCCCAAATCTTTCACTTGGAATTGGCTTGCTAGCCAGCCATTTACATCAGACAACACTCCCATATCATTCCCAATGAGTAGGATGTTGAAACAAATAACTCGGTGTGTACAAAAATAATCTAGAGGGGGGGTGAATAGATTTTTACGATATTACCCAATTTTCGCGTTAAGTCAATATTACGAAAATACCCCAATCTAGTCAAAACAATAACAAGTGTAATATGGTGCGGAATTATAAATGACACTTGATATTTACGTGGAAACCCTCACGGGAAAAACCACGGGCTGTATAGTGCGCCACACTCGAACCTCGAATCCACTAAGTGTGTAATGATTACAACCTAATCCCGATCAATAATCAACACACCTACCTAATCCCGGTATAAGTGGACCTAGTCCAATTGCTTGTGTGACCACCTAATCCCGGTGTACGGCCTAATCCCGGCCTATCACAACAAGACTTCAATTGCTTGCGATCTAAGCAACCTAATCCCGGAAGCTACACGCAAGACTTACTTCTCAATGAAGAGATTACAACCTATGTGAATATATGATGATATTCAATGAGCAAATAAAGCTAGGTAACCTTAGATGCTTATCTAGGATGATTAGATAACAATTAATGCAATCCTAGATGTCAATAGCTAAATGACATGTCATAAAGCTTAGCAAATCATAGATAAAATATCCTAGATGTTGCTATCACAATACATCACACAAACATGTCAACACAACAATCTCTATTTTGTATCTAGAATATATTCTAAGAGCATACAAATAATATAAGAGATTTCTTTGATAAATAAAACACTAAACTTAGATGAGATTAGTGAAGAACATACCAAAGGATGTGTGTTGACCAAAACCCATGCAAGCAAGCATCCTAACTATGCTAGAAAATGCTAGATGATATTTAGATGCATATGTGAAAGGTTTTGAGTGTGTAAAAATGAGTTCTTGATTTGATTTTCTCTTAAATATCTCTCTTTGAGGTTTAGGGTTCTTTTGAGTCAGAGAACTAAGTTAGAGAAATGAGAAAGTATGATATTTATAGTCATCAAGAACAGGGCATGTGAAAAGACCATTTTGCCCTTGAAACGCTCAATCGGCGGTTTCATTCTGCGGTCGGGGCCGCAGATTGTGGCCGCAGAATTGAGCTCGAGAAAGAAAAAGACCTAAAATATCTAATTCGGCGGTTTCATTCGGTGGCCAGGCCGCCGATCATGACTGCAGAATTCAACCCGAGAACAGGGGAGAAAACGACGGTTTCATTCGGCGGTTTCGATTCGGCGGCCTGACCGCCGATCGTAACCGCCGATTCACCAAAATTGGTGAAACCAAGGAGAAGCCAAGGGCAATCTCCATGTGCGGTCTTCGCGCAAAACCAAGCACACTTTCGTGCACGCGCGGACGTTTCCGAACATATTCGGGAAACGAATTACGAAGGCACATAACAACACAACAAGACTATAATCAATCAAAGTGCTAGTGTGTAATATGACATGTGAAGAGTATGCACACAATTGCAAGTATACTAAGTGTGTGTGTGCTTCTAAATCTCTTCAAAGAAAATAAGCACTAGAGATATACCTTTGGAGTGCTTGTCATGCTTAAGGTCTTGAAAAGGGCCTATGAGCTTTGTCTTCAATCACCTAAACTAACCTTACAATTCAAACCCCAACTTGTGGTTTGTCCACGAAATAAGCCAATCAATAATGGGAATCCTTACAATCTCCCCCTTTGGCTATTTCGTGACAAAACCACCTTTCACATTGATCCTCACAAAAATAAATGAAGCTACGGGATATTCTACATTACAAAGTACAAAGAGATAAGAAAATAAAAACTTCATGTCTTCAATCTCTTGTAGAATTACCAAACCTTCAAAACAATAAGATTACACTTCCAAAGCAAGTGTATGTGAGATGATCAAGTGAAAGTAAAACAAGCATTTGCATATTAAACTTTTAAACACAACATCATGCAATGTATGAATATGCAATGCTCCCCCTCAATGGGTTACTCCCCCTCAATATGTACTCTCTCCAATATGCACAATTGTTACAACAATTTAGCATCTCCCCTCACCACATTCTACTCCCCCTTTTTGTCATGATATAGGCAAAGGAGTAGTCCCCAACAAGGTCACTTAAGGCAAAGAGATGTAGTCGCATACAAGATATTTGCATAGTCAAATAAGCCACTTTATGCTAATCAATTAATTGAAGAGAAACAAGGAGATTTACTTTCATAAAATGTGTGAATCAAAAATGCTTTGCATACAAGACATGTAGCATTCAAGTCCAAAATACAATGGTATTTGGCAAAGCAAATGACAAAGGTTTCTAATAAGAATTCAAACCAATTTCACCAATGTCATGAGAGAAGCAAAGATATAGAGAATTCATTGATTTTCAATTTGATAAACACTATATCCAACTTTATAAGCGAAACATGGCATGAGCGACTTTGCACCCTATTTGATTTTTCCGGGTATGAAACCCGTATGATAGTAACCATGTTCAACAAATAAAGAAAGAGAGACAATTGGATTTTAAAATCCTTTGACCGGATACAAGATCCTTTAATCATTTGAGTCTCATAAGCTTTTTCACACAAGTTTTGCATTTTTAAGAATTATGCAATCATCAATTCATGCTTTTTCATTTGAGCATGTTATTTGAATTTCATGCTTTTTCATATGGCATTTAGCATGTTATATTAAAGAATCATCATGTCATGGAAATAACTATAGGTCATTCAAATCATACTTCCTATGTTAATTTCCTAGTCCAAAAATGCATGTTTGAACATAAATATGACATGGATTGAAAACAAAGCAAAGTTCACACTTATTGAATAGAAAACATATATACATAGTGCAACCAAGCTTACTCAAGCAATCAACAAAGAAGCATAAGATCTTTAAAATCGTTTACATGCATCAAGTATGCAAAAACTCTCTTTGCTTGAGTTCCCCATATGGGGTCAAAAACCACCCTTCATCAATGAGGGTCATGAGGTCCTATGAACCTTCCAAGCCCATTGGACTTGGTTGAACCTTTATGAGACTTGTAAGTCTCGTAGCAAGCGGGTTCATTATTTTTAGTCCACTTAGGTGACAAATTTTCTATCCTAGTGGTCAAAGGATCTAGAGTTCTAGGAGTCATAGGATCATGTAAGTGGTTCTCATCCTTCCCATGAACATGCAATCTAGCTCTAGCCTTCTTTTTCTCAATCATGCTTTTGGCTCTACACAATTTAATGTAATGAAAGCAATTTGGTCTAATATGACCATCAATACCACAATAATGACATGTAAGGTTGAAGTTAGGAATCAAACCTTCTCCTTGTGCATCCATAGGAGCTTTTCCATGTCTTTGTGGTTGTCTTGGTTGTTCGATAGGATCTCTCCTTCTTTGTTGATGACCAAGACTAGGTTGCTTCCCCAAATGAGCTTGCATGATTGGATTCTTCCCTTGATGAATTTGAGCTTGAGGGAAGTTAGTGTGAGGAAATCTTGTAGGTTGACTTCTTGAGGCTACCTTCACTCGTGCACTTTGAGAACATTGTCCTAGATCAATCTTTTTCCTAGGAGTGTGCACAAATGAAGTTTCTTTGTTGCCAAGGCTCTTGACACTCATAGTCTTGTTAGGAGTAGGAATCTCCTTTTCATCTTCAAAGCCAAGACCTCTCTTGTCATAGGGGCTTTTTCCAATACTCAACATATGGTTGAGTTTTTCCGTGCTAGAGATCATCTTATCCATTAACTTTCTAGCATCATCAAGCTCCCTTTTCAACCCTTCTTCATTCCTCTTAGACAAAGCTAGCTCATCTCTTAGCTTGTCTTCATCCACCATGGATCTCACCACTTCTCTACTCAAGTGGTCCACTTGTGTTGAAAGCTTAAGATTTTCTTCCATTAACTTTTGAATCTCCTCTTCATTCTTTATCCTATAGCTTTCAAACCTTCTCAAGTAGTCTTCACGATCCATGTTCTCCACATTTCCATTTGTGGAGAGGGGTGACAAGTTCTCAACAATTGAGTCATCCCCTATATTCTCCATATTACCAATGGAGTCATTTCCCAAATCCTCCATCTCACCAATGAAGTCATCTCCTTCATCAAGATCATCAAATTTGTCTCTTGATGACATATGAGTCATATCCCAATGAGTAGCTACATCAATCTCTTCTATGGCTACTTCTTCATCTAATTCTTCTATGGGATCACTAGTCAAGTCATCCTTGCCATCAACTTCATTTTCTACATAAGTGACTCCAAAAGCCGTGTAGTTAATGGCAAGCTCCTCATCACTTGACAACTCATCTCCCTCATGGGAGTCATCACAACTATCACTCCACGAGGCGGCCATCACTTTTCCCTTCATCTTGTCCATGCGATTTGCACAATCGGGGGCGAAGTGTCCTATACCACCACACTCATAGCATTGGACCACTTTCCTTTCGGCCTTCTCTAGCCTAGGCTCAAACTTGTTGAAGGAACCCTTTTTCCTCAAGTCTTGGCCATTTGATCCAACACCACTCTTCTCGAACTTGGCAAACTTCTTGAACTTTTTCACAAATGTGTCAAGTTCATCGTCCGAGTCATCCTCCTTCTTGTTATGCTTCGACATCTTCAAAGCAATATTCTTCTTTTTCTTAGGAGGTGAGGTGATAGCCTTTCTTGACTCATAGGCTAGAAGTCTTCCAATGACTTCACTCGGCTTCATATCCTTGTACCCATCATTCTCTTCTAAAGCCGTCACTTTTAATTCGAACCTTTCGGGGAGAGATCTCATAATCTTCTGCTTGATTCTCCTATCCGAATATGGGTCTCCTAGTTGATGACTTTGATTCACAATGTCCATCAACTTCACTTGGAAGTCATTGAAGTGCTCATGCTCTTCCATCCTAATGGTCTCAAAACTAGTTTGGAGGACTTGTAGTTTTGAATCCTTGACCACTTCGGTTCCTTCATGAGCCGTCTCTAGGATTTCCCACGCCTCTTTGGCGATCCTAGTAATTTGAACCAACTTATACTGGTTCTCATCCATGGCACATAGGATGGCATGCATTGCCTTCCTATTCCACTTAGAAGTCTCAAACTCTTCATTAGTCCATTGAGCCTTTGGCTTGAGAACTTCTTCTCCACCACCCGTGGGAGTCATCATAGGAGGTGCGTATCCGTCTTCAACCGCCATCCATGCCCTATCATGGATTTGGCATAAGTACGCCTCCATCTTCCCCTTCCATGAGGAGTAATTATCGCCGGTGAGCAATGGTGGCCTCACGCTCGACGCTCCCTCTTTGCTCATCCCAATATCACTCATAGTGTTTGGATGTATGCAAATGAGATGAATGCAAAAATGTATGAATAAATCAAAAATCACACACAATGCAAAACACACCAAAAATGAGCTAGGATCACCCAAGTATATCTAGGAACCCGCTCTGATACCAATTGAAACAAATAACTCGGTGTATACAATAATAATCTAGAGGGGGGGTGAATAGATTTTTACGATATTACCCAATTTTCGCGTTAAGTCAATATTACGAAAATACCCCAATCTAGTCAAAACAATAACAAGTGTAATATGGTGCGGAATTATAAATGACACTTGATATTTACGTGGAAACCCTCACGGGAAAAACCACGGGCTGTATAGTGCGCCACACTCGAACCTCGAATCCACTAAGTGTGTAATGATTACAACCTAATCCCGATCAATAATCAACACACCTACCTAATCCCGGTATAAGTGGACCTAGTCCAATTGCTTGTGTGACCACCTAATCCCGGTGTACGGCCTAATCCCGGCCTATCACAACAAGACTTCAATTGCTTGCGATCTAAGCAACCTAATCCCGGAAGCTACACGCAAGACTTACTTCTCAATGAAGAGATTACAACCTATGTGAATATATGATGATATTCAATGAGCAAATAAAGCTAGGTAACCTTAGATGCTTATCTAGGATGATTAGATAACAATTAATGCAATCCTAGATGTCAATAGCTAAATGACATGTCATAAAGCTTAGCAAATCATAGATAAAATATCCTAGATGTTGCTATCACAATACATCACACAAACATGTCAACACAACAATCTCTATTTTGTATCTAGAATATATTCTAAGAGCATACAAATAATATAAGAGATTTCTTTGATAAATAAAACACTAAACTTAGATGAGATTAGTGAAGAACATACCAAAGGATGTGTGTTGACCAAAACCCATGCAAGCAAGCATCCTAACTATGCTAGAAAATGCTAGATGATATTTAGATGCATATGTGAAAGGTTTTGAGTGTGTAAAAATGAGTTATTGATTTGATTTTCTCTCAAATATCTCTCTTTGAGGTTTAGGGTTCTTTTGAGTTAGAGAACTAAGTTAGAGAAATGAGAAAGTATGATATTTATAGTCATCAAGAATAGGGCATGTGAAAAGACCATTTTGCCCTTGAAACGCTCAATCGGCGGTTTCATTCTGCGGTCGGGGCCGCAGAATGTGGCCGCAGAATTGAGCCCGAGAAAGAAACAGACCTAAAATATCTAATTTGGCGGTTTCATTCGGCGGCCAGGCCGCCGATCATGACCGCAGAATTCAACCCGAGAACAGGGGAGAAAACGGCGGTTTCATTCGGCGGTTTCGTAACCGCAGAATCAGACCCGAGATAATAAATGCACCAGGTCTAATTCGGCGGTTTTGATTCGGCGGCCTGACCGCCGATCGTAATCGCCGATTCACCAAAATTGGTGAAACCAAGGAGAAGCCAAGGGCAATCTCCATGTGCGGTCTTCGCGCAAAACCAAGCACACTTTCGTGCACGCGTGGACGTTTCCGAACATATTCGGGAAATGAATTACAAAGGCACATAACAACACAACAAGACTATAATCAATCAAAGTGCTAGTGTGTAATGTGACATGTGAAGAGTATGCACACAATTGCAAGTATACTAAGTGTGTGTGTGCTTCTAAATCTCTTCAAAGAAAATAAGCACTAGAGATATACCTTTGGAGTGCTTGTCATGCTTGAGGTCTTGAAAAGGGCCTATGAGCTTGGTCTTCAATCACCTAAACTACCCTTACAATTCCAACCCCAACTTGTGGTTTGTCCACGAAATAAGCCAATCAATAATGGGAATCCTTACAGATGTCATCTACGTATAGGACTAAGAAAACTACTTTCTTGTCAATGATGCACTTATAGACACAAGGCTCATCGACATTCTACTTGAAGCCATAGGTTTTGATCACATCATCAAACCTAATGTTCCATGATCTAAATGCTTGCTTAAGTCCATAGATCAACCTTTGCAGCTTGCAAACCTTTTGCTCTTGATCCGGAGACACAAATCACTTTGGTTGTATCATATAAATGCTCTAGTCAAGATTGCCATTCAAGAATGCAGTCTTGACGTCCATCTGCCAAAATGTCATAATCGAAATAGGCAGCAATGGATAAGAGAACCCTAATAAACTTAAACATGGCCACTGGCGAGAAGGTCTCTTCATAACCGACCCTTTCCTTTTGGGTATAACCCTTGGCCACTAGCCTTGCATTGAAGGACTCTACCTTCCCGTCTACTCCTCTCTTTCTTTTGTAGATCCACTTACACCTTATGGGTTTCACCCCATCCGGTAAGTCTACAAGTTCCTAGACTAAGTTAGAGTACATGGACTCCATCTTGAGATTCATGGCTTTAAGTCACTCCTCTTTATCAGGATCTTCCATTACATTCTTAATTGTCAATGGATCATCCACACTATCAGCAGAGACAACATCATATCCCTCACTTACACCCAAATAGCGTTCGGGCTGTCTTACAACCCTCTCATTACATCTAGGTGGTAGTGTATCCTGACTTGGAATCATCTGACTCTTAGATGTTAATGGATTAACAACTCTTGTTGATTGAGTACTGGTCTTACTAGGCTCCAACTCATTCAATACAATTTTAGAACGAGGTTTATGGTCACTAATATAGTTATCCCCAAGAAATGTTGCATTTGTCGATACAAATACTTTGTTATCTTTAGGACTATAGAAGTATCCACCTCTGGTCTCCTTGGAGTATCCTACAAACAAGCAGACCACAGACTTGGGATCTTGCTTTCTAGTTCTGTTCTTTAGCACGTGTGCTGAACACCCCTACATGCGGATATGTCGTAAATTAACTTTACGACCATTCCATAACTCTAGGGGAGTCTTAGGAACATATTTGGATGGCACTACATTCAAAATGTATGCCACTATTTGTAATGCATATTCCCAAAAGGAATTTGGTAATGATGAGAAACTAATCATAGATCTCACAATTTCCATTAGGGTTCTATTTCTCCTCTCTGCAACACCATTCTGCTGAGGTGTACCAGAAGCTGTGAGTTGGGACACTATCCCATACTCGACCATGAAGTCTTCAAACTCTTGGTCAAGGTACTCACCTCCATGATCCGATCATAGAGTCTTGATAGTCTTTCTTAACTGATTCTCAACTTCAGCTCGGAATTCTTTGAACTTTTCAAATATTTTCGACTTTCATTGTATTAGGTAGACATATCTGTATCTTGAGTAGTCATCTATAAAGGTGACATAGTAACATTCATCGGTCCGTAGATGTCTGTATGTATAAGCTCTAGCGATTTTTTAGCTTTAAGCCCTTTTCCAATGAAAGGTCTCTTAGTCATTTTACCTTCTAGAAAAGATTCATAGACAGGTAGGGTGCCAACCTTTAACTCACTTAAAGATCCGTTTTTAACTAGTCTGTTTATTCGGTCAAGGTTAATATGACCAAGCCTTAGATGCCAGAGATACGTTTCATTTTCTGAAAAAATCTTATGTCGTTTATTTTTGTTTTTTCAACCTTATACATTTCGTTGTTGTGCTGTGTTTTATGTATTAATGGTCTTAACACATACAAATTGTTTTCATTAATTCCTGAATAAATATTCAGAGCATTCCTTGCAACAATAATTGATTTATTATCAAAAGAAACAAAATATAATCGTTCTAACAACTTAGAAACGGAAATTAAATTCCGTGTAAATCCAGGAGTGAAAAATACATTGTCCAACAATATAAAATTATTATTACAAAAAAGCAATCTAATTACGCCAACTACTCGTGCCGACACGACATCCCTTGACCCCACACGCATAGAGAAGGCTCCCTCCTCAAGCTGTGCCCAAGAATCAGTCGACTGCAAAGAAGAACAAACATGGTTAGTGGCCCTTGAATCAACTATCCGAGGTGAAGAATCATCTTCCACTAAACATAACTTAAGAACAAGCAAATCATACTTACCTTTCGTTTTCTTTTTCTTGTCTACCTCCTCTAGATACTAAGGATAGTTCCTCTTCCAGTGCCCGACCTTGTCGTAATGGAAACATTTTCCCTTGCTCTTGTCGATGGAGGCACTTTTCTTTTTGCTTTGGGCTTTCTTGGGTTTGGGCTTACCCTTCGCCTTCCCAGCAGACCTCTTCCTCTTCCTCTTCTTATTAATGGAGGAAGATGGTTCGGCAACATTTGTCTCACCAGTCTTTCCCTGGCTGTCCTTAGTTAAGGACTCCAAGGTAGTGAGCTCATTGAGCAACTGTGTGAGACTGAACCTAAGCTTGTTCATCCTATAGTTGCTCTTGAAATGATCGAAATGTTAGGATTATGCTCAATAGCAAGAGTGTAATATGGTATTTAATAATCTGTTTCATATTAATAAAGTGATTTCTGGTTTAAACAAATATTATACAATTATAGTTGAATATTATAATTGTTAAAGTAAATAATCATAAGGTCTAAAGACTATGAGAAAAGAAGAATTGTTCATACATTTGGATATGTATGTGGTAGACACAATTCTTTAGTTAGTCTTGAATATTGTTCACAACTTAAGTTAAAGGTTGGGCACCTTTATCTTGTTAAAGTTGTAGAATTCTTTTGCTAGCATTTGAGTGGGATCAAATGAGATATGATGAGTCTAAAATCATCGGAGTGTCTTCGAGCAAAAGAGTCTAGTGCACTGGGTGCATTGAACTGGATCAAAATGAAATACTTTATCTATAACCGTCAATAGATAAAAGTAATTTCATTATCAGGACAATCGGAGAGTCTATCTTAATCCTGAGATAAATGACGGACTTATGGTTGCAGGTGATATCATTTGAGCTATCAATGAGTACGATTATATCGCATAGTCTATCCTCGATAGTTTGGTGATATTCATTTGTTAATCGAGAGAGGACTTCATTTATAGATATGGACATCGTGGCTCCATTTATTAAATAAGAGTATAATATCATCATATGGATGTTTTGAGGTAATTGGATATTAAATCTCAACGTTGAGTTTTCAATAGTGTCTATTGAAAACATGGCTTCTGGACAAGTCAAAATATCCAAGTTCAAAACGTGGTCATATGAGTAAATATGGTAACTTGGAGAGTTATAGGCGGTCTATGAACTCTTGGCGATTACTGATATTAATCACGAGGATACACTATCTCCAATATGATTGTCTAGGGTATGAATGAGGAAGCATCTTCCTTTTCTGTCTTTATTTAAGAGTTCAATTTTAGCTCTTTAGTGGAATGAGCTAAAATTAATGGATCGGACCTAAGTGAATCATTTGTTGATTGTGATTAGGTTATGTCTATTGGAGCTTAAATTTAGATAGCCCGCCAAGATCCCCAATCCACACGGACTTGCATGGATCACTTGATATATTCTACCGGTCCAATTTAGGGTCCATCTAGAATTGCATTTAATATATTAAGAATATAATTTGCACATTATTTATGTAATGGGCTGCTAAATTATATTTATATATTAATGGATGACATGTGGGCTTGTTTCTTTTAGTAAGAATGGGTCTAGTTCACATGTGGGCTTTTTATTTAAAGTCCTATGGATTTAATGAAATAAGAAAAATAATATTTGGCCCAATATATACATGTGGGGCGGCAAGGTGATTTAAAAGCCTTAAATATTATTTTGTTTTCATTGTTTAATTAAATAAGAATTAATTAATTTATTAATTAATTGTTTAATTAAGAAACAAATCTTTTCTGAATAGGAAATATGATTCCTATTGGTATACTATTGGTAGTAGTATACTTAAATTAAAAGACTTGTTTGACAAGGAAATAAATAATTAATTTTATTTATTAAATCAAATAAGAAGTCTTTTATTTTAGTCAAATAAGGAATAAAAGATTTATGAGTTTGATTAGGGTTTGGAAATCTTAAACAAAATAGGAATTAGGGTGCAACTAAATCTCCAATATTTTAGGAGTAATAATTGCGGCAACCCTAATTGGTTTTGGAAAAAGAATTCGGCCTCCCTAGTTAAGAAAGAGAAAAAGAAAAATTGCCATATATAAGGCTATTGATGATTTTCGGCCAGCCTAGGGTTTATGTGCAGAAATTTTATTTCTTCTTCTTCTTCTTCTCAACTCATAGTTAGAGATCTATTATTCGACTAAAAACAAAAGGAACATAGATTATTCTTTGATGGTATATTGTTTGCTTGTTCATTAATAAGCTTGTATATACTATATCGACTAAGGTTCACGCGAGTTTCGATCATAAGATTGAGAACTCAAAAGTGACCGGAATAATCTTAGGTTCCTTTAGATTGTTTTTGGGACTAACGAATCAAGAAAAGTTTGTTTGATCCAATCATAGGTTTGCAATTCAAAGAAAGGGAGACCACGCTCCTAGGTGATCCACGTTCGTGCTAGGATTGAAGATCTTGCGGATTACCATCGACGCAAGTCAATCGGATCACGCGACAAGAGGTATTAATCTTTTGTTTATTTTTATATCTTTAATTAATCAAAAGGGTTTAAGGTTCATAAAATTGGAAAAATTTTAAAGCTACTCAAACTATTTTTTTAGTCTCGCTTCCGCTGCGGGTATATTTTTCCCTACACGAAACTCTTCGGAAGAGTCGTCAGTATGATGCTCACTTGACTGGGTTCATCAATGGCACTTCCATCGATTTCCGCCGTGTTGAAGTAGGATATCATATTCAGAACATGTTCCCGAATTGATGTACCCTCCTTCATACGAGCGAGCATAGCGGAACAAACAACTTTTTGCCTCTTTTGCTCATAGGGTTGCCCGAACATAGCCTGCAATGATTCCATTATTTCGAATGCAGAAGTCATTGCTTCGTGCTTTGTGACAAGCACGTATGTCATACTAGCTAACAGATATGTTAAGGCCTTTTCATCAGATGAGACCTATTTGTCGTATGCCTCACGAACTCGTTGTGCGGCATGGGCAGTAGGTGCTGGAGGACATTCCTTTGTAAGCATAAACTTAAGGTCCTTGGTGACCAAGATTGCATTGATATTGTGTTTCCATTTAGTGTAGTTATCACCAGTTAATTTGTCATTGGTTATGATTTGTAATAGTGTAGTTGACATGGCTAAGAAAACATAAATTAAGAATTCATTCAGTCATACATTCGAAACATGTGCGAATTCTCTTGTTCAATTCTTCTTTGAGCATGTTTACTTCAAGAGTGAGCTTCTCATTTTTCACTTCAAGTTCTTCAATCTTCACCTTCCCCAAGGCCTCTTCCCTAAGGCCTCCTTATCTTCTAACTCCTTCATCGTGAGTTGTAATTTTCTTTCCAATTCTTCCTTCCCTTGGGAGGTTTCCACCAATCTCTCTTGAAGCAAAGACAATTTTTCCTCCAATTTCGTGCTTTGCTCTTGGTTCCTTGGCAGTTCGTCCTTGGTTTCCGCTCCATTCTCATATACTTGTACAAGAGCGTGTACACCGCTCCTCGTCCTCCCTTGCTTGGGATACACTGATTCTATTGATTGATCCGGCCAACTAGGTGACACATGGTTGGTCATCCTCTCCTCATGTGCTCGTTGTGCGGATTGAAATAACTCCATGGTCTTTCGTTGAGAAGCATGGATGCTCTCAATCTCCCGAAAGTGATCCTCCATGAAATTTTTCCTCTCATCATCTATGGCATGTGATTGGCATGATGAGAAGGAATCTTGGTTCATCCACCAATCCGCATTGAAGCCATTCCCATAAGTCTCATAGCTAGACCCTTGATTTTGCATGAAGAAATCCATAGAATCCTGAAACAAAAGAAACAAAAGAAACAAAAACTACCAAAGAAGTAAAAAGAAACAAAAAGACTAAAAACCACTAAAAGACTAAAAATTAATAAAAACTAAACAAAGAAAAGTTAATTGATTCAACAACCGCTTTAATTCCCCGGCAGCGGCGCCAATTTTGATAAGCGTCGTTTGTGTACTCAACAAAATGATATTTAAAATGTGATCGTTTAGAAAACCGATTTTTCACCACTTACATAGAAAATTAGTAAAGTGGCAAGTGAGATTCGTTCCACAGGGAATTAGAGTGATTAGTGGAATAAATTAACTAATCTATATGCAATAAAATAAATCATAAAAATATGGATGAATGAATGGGTTGTCAAGCCATCAAACATACATGAAAAATAAACTTAATAAACTAATAAAAGAATACTTAACAAATCTAGATAAGATAAATGGAATTAACAATTAAGAGAATAGCTAGGGAATTAATGAGATCACAAATGAATTACGGGAAATGCTTATCAAGCTACTTTAGTGAACATATCTCATAAATGTTAACCAATTGATTTCAATATGTGTTTAGGCCATTATTATGAACCTTAAACAACTTCTCACCACAATGCCTAACCCCTTAAGGAGAGGGGGTCATGGTGGGATCGATTAGTTACAATTAATGGCTTAGATTATCGCGATTGATATACCCTCTGACAATCTATCTTATTCACTATGTTCTCAATCCATCAAGGTTGTCAATCCAATCAAGATTATATAACAAATTATCCTAAACAAGATTATAATCAAGTAGTGGGTATACATGTCAATTATATAATGCAAAGAATATAATTATAAAATGAATAGAACACAAATAGAGATTAAAATATAAAAGCTTAAGCAAATCCCAATCCAAATATTCTCACATCAAAACCCTAGAAAGGGGATTTAATTACACATATTACAATCAAAGGGAAGGCAAGTAAAAGATTAGGAAATCACCCATGGGTCTCCTTTTGTAAGCTTGATCCTTTCCTTGCCTTTGATGCTCCTTGTGTAAAGAGTGTATGATGAGGAGGTGTCTAGATAGGTGGAGTCAAATGGGAAGTGACTAAGGAGATTTGTGGAGAAGATGGGAAGAAAAGGAATGATTAGGTGAGGTAATCTAGATGTTAAGTTTTAGGTAGAAGAGAAAATGGAGAGAAAAGGAATGGTGGAGAAAGGAGGTTTCTTGGTGGTCAAGAGTTGTCAAGAGTTAGCATAAAATGGTGTATTTATATGTTAGAAAAGCTAGGGTATGAAATGGGCATGAAAGGACAAGAATACCCCTAAAAAATGGCATGAAAAACGTCCATTTTACTGCTTCTAGAAAGTGGAGGTCGCCATGGCGCGCCATAGGGTCGCCATGGCTACAGGGAGTACGCAGCAGCTACGAAAATGGGCATAACTTTCTGTAAAAAATTCAAAATCACAATCCGTAAAAACCACTGGAAAGTAGACTTCCGGGGCTTTTCGAATATACGTAATCAAAAATGTGGTTTGATCTGAAGAGAGAGATATGCCTATTTGAAGATGAATGATCTGCACACACTTTTTACAATTTCAGCCCCTTTTGCCACCAATATTACTCCAATGCCTCTGAACTTTATAAATACCTGAAAACACTTAATTCACACCATTAAATCATGAGATATTGCCCGAGAATCAAGCAAAAAGAGAAGGAAGTGAGGGCCAAAATCATACCAATTTTGGTTCGATAAAGTGTGTTGTATCTGATGCAAACAAAAACCACACTAACATCCTTACATAAAACAAGAGGTGTGTGGCCAACTAAATATATAGAGAACAAAAAGGTTTTCTTGTTTTTCACACAGGGGTGGCCGAACTACACAAGGCAAAGGGTTGCCTTCGTGCGTCTCTACATCCTCCTTGTTCCTGAGTACCGTGATGCGCCCACACGCCGTTACCAATCCAAGGAGATAGCGAGGAAGATCAAATGGTTCAAATCAGAAGCCGATCGTATTAAAGTGAAGGAGCTTATTATGCTGGTATGAAATTGTTTTCATCTCCTTCTTATTGTTTTCGATTATTACTGTACAAATTGGTTTATTTGATGATTGCTTTTAAATTTTTTTATAACCTTTCTGCTATACAATCTGTAACCCTAGGTTCCTACACCTGCAGGGTACTGCGGGATACTACGGGGTACTGCTGGGTACCAGGGTCCTGCGGGGTCCTCGGGACCTTGACTTCCATATTTGTTGGTATCTAGGGAACCAGGTGACCTCGATCTAGATCTCGGTAAATAGATAGGTGTTTTGATTTTGGTTCCTTTCGGGGTAGCTAAAAGCTTATTGCTGCATCCTCCTACTCTATGCGATCTTGGCAAGGATGAAAAATTCTTCTTTGGACCTCTGCCAAAAAAGGCAGTTAACAGAAGTCCCCCCTGACTTGAACACTAGTACTTAGTTGGGGTTGGAGTCAGGATATGTAATACTTGAAGAATTTTTCTCATCCTTTTTTGTTGGTAGTCATTACTTGAAACGAAAACCGTTCTTTGCACACTTAGCTTTAGGCGAACCATGGTACTAGTCATTCCTGCAAAATAGATGAGCCGTGGCAGACCATTGAAGAGATTTCCCCTGGTATTCCTGTTCCATGAATCCTGGTACTTTGGAGAAAATCCACTGGTGAATTTGGGTACTTAGCATTCCTATTCTAGGAATCCTGGTACTTTGGCGAAAAGGTCCTGGTAGGCAACTAAAGCCACTTTTGCACCAGGTCTTCATTTGGTGAATCTATGGCACCAGGTGTCCCGTATAAGGGATCCTGATCCTTTTAATGATCTTTCCTGGTACGCAACTTAGGCCACTTTAGCACCAGGCTTCTTGGAGGAAGGTACACCCCGACCAAGGCAGTAGGAGCTCCATAAGGCTATTTCCTGGTCTTGCGGAGAGATGGAGAAGTAAGGTACCAGGTACCTCGGTGAGCTATCCCGATCCTTCTGATGATCTGTCCTGGTAGGCAACTTAGGCCACTTTAGCACTAGGCATCTTGGAGGAGGGTATACCCCAACCAAGGTAGAATGAGCGCCATAAGGCTATTTCCTGGTCTTGAGGATGCGGCAGGCAACTAAGGCCGTGAGTCTGAATCCATAGTCTGGTAAATCTGATCCTTCTTGGAGGAGGGTATACCCCAACCAAGACAGCAGGAGCGCCATAAGGCTATTTCATGGTCTTAAGGATGCGGCGGGCAACTAAGGCCGCCAGTCCGGATCCTTAGTTTAGTAAATCTGATCCTTCTTGGAGGAGGGTATACCCCGACTAAGGTAGCAGGAGCGCCATAAGGCTATTTCCTAGTCTTGAGGATGAGGCAGGCAACTAAGGCCATGAGTCTGGATCCTTAGTCTGATTTATCTAGAATCTTCTTGGAGGAGGGTATACCTCGACCAAGGCAACAGAAGCGCTATAAAGCTATTTCCTGGTCTCGAGGCGATTTAGTAATGGAGATACTTCTAGAGGGGTTGACCCAGTCTAGGGCATCAGGAGTGCTATGTAACCCTCATGGTCTTGACTCGGTAATGGTGATCCTCCTAGAGGGGTTAACCTAGTCTAGGGCATCAAGTATTTCTACACAAGAAATCCCGATGTTCAGGCGCTTTTATCTTAGATTGGTAACATGATCAGATTTCTGAATATAGGGGTCATCGTCCCTCCCTTAGGTTTGTGAGAGAGAATAGTGAGGTTTCAGTCCCTAAGTACTACAGCCAATTTAGAGGGGGCCTGCTCGGGGTAGATAAGAGTTTTCAACAATCATAATGAGGCTTGAGATTCCTCTGGAACGAACCGAAACCTCAGTTTTTTATTGGGCCGTTAAGTGGCCCGGTGTAAGAAATCAGGAACTACTAGTCCTCCTTTGATGGTACTGGTCCAGAATCATGTTTGGGATCCTAGAAGTCCCCAGTAACTGAAATGAGGCTATAGACTTCACTCGGACGAGCCGGAACTTAAGGGGATCACTTGGGCGTTGAAGGGCCCGGTACAAAAGTGAGGAGCCTTTGGTCTTCTACCGGTTGTGCTGCTCCTTCATTCCCAAATAGGCAGCCCGCAATGCTTTGTTTCCCAAATCCCGTGTAAAAATGCTTGGCTGACCTTTGTGTAGTAAAATGGTCATAACTCATTCAAGAGAACTCGAAATCACAAACCGTAAAATTATACAGAAAGCTAACTTCCGTATCTTTCCAACCATATAAGGCTCGAAATGTAGTTCCGTCGAAGATGATACAGTTTTATTCTTGAAGTTGACCCATCAACAGATGCTGCCCGCGTCGAAAATCTTGCTGACCTTTGGGTAGTAAAATGGTCATAACTCCTTCAAGAAAACTCAAAATCACAAACCATAAAATTCTATGAAAATCTAACTTCTATTTCTTCCCAACCATATAAGGTTCGAAATCCGGTTCCATCGGAGTTGATACAGTTTGATTCTTGAAGTTTACCCACGACAGATGTTGTTTTCTCAGGCTTGATCGAAAATCTTCCAAATTACTTCCAATTATCTTCTAGGACTCGAATAGCTTAGAACTAGGAGCTTGGAAGAGTGGATTTGGTGTCATGAGGGGATCCGTATATATAACTGCTAGTCTGTTAGATCTGCTGGATAGGAGCTCTATCGGTATCAGAGAAAATCTTTTGTAAAGAAGCAGGAGAGGTACAACTCTACTGCATAGGAGCTCTAGATGTACTGGAGCGGGTTTGCTAGATAGGAGATCTACCGGTAAGGAAGCTGCTATAGTGGAGCTTCACAAGTATTTGAGAAGGTTTGTTGCATAAGGGCAGCATAGTAGGCTGGCTTCACTAGGAGTCCCACACATTATATTTGCTCCACATCAAACAAAAGTTGTCAAATGACAAAGTGAGCACCACTTGTGGTGCACATGCAGTACATATAAATATGGAGAAAGGGTAAACCACATGAATAATATGCCACGAATAATGACTCTATCATCTTGATAGTAGAAGGTTAAGCTTGCATGGCAATAGATTAGGTAGATCTCATGGAGATACATCAAGATGCACTCCGCGTGTTCAACGTATTTAAGTAGCAACATATATAAGGTGAAATATCAATCGATTATAATAGGCGTTGATTTAGTTCACATGATTCATGCAAGTTTTTTATAAAATTATACTAGTAATAAAGGAACTAGTAGGGTGAAATAAAGTTTCATGGCATCATGACATCAAGGAATAGGCATGCAATGAACATAGCAGGGGGATGCGTTAAATCATATGTAGTTTTAATATGTAAGGGATAGAGAAACACTCGCACATGTAGAGAAAAAGAAGCCACGTTGGTCTAGTGAACTCCACATAGACGGCGCTAAAATATGAACCAAAAATTCGCTCTGGGTGAGGAATTTCAATTAACACCCTCAAATTGCTACCCGGTAGGCTGCAGCGGGATAGGTACCTCTAGGTACCATGTTTTGTACGAGTAAAAATTCTGGAGTAAGGTGCAGTAGGTAGGAGAAAAATCACCCCACCTGTCGGGGCTTCAAGCATATGGAGAAGATACAGAGCTTGAGGTTCCCTTAGTAGTGTGAGGGGCTTTGATCCTGGTCCTTGGTTCTTGGTACTGGCTGGTACCCAGTCTAGACACCCGGTACCCGGTACCCGGTACCCGGTACTCTTTTCTAGATCTCCTCTGTGGTTTGCCGACTCAGATATCAAGCAAGGAAGAGGAGGGATAGGTGCTCTTCAATGATAAACTTACATTCATGTGTAATAAAATAAATACGAGGGAGAGAATGACAAGTCTTTTGATAGAAGGTAGATTGACCTAGGGGGAAAAAGCATCACGCATGATCATATGCTGAAAAACCCCTAGGTAGTATCCGATGGAGAGAGATCATTTATATATTTATCAATATGGCATGCTCCGAGGAGCTTACACAAGTAAGAGAATAATACAACATAAGTGCTCCAGAGAGCTTACAATAATATGTGGGCATATGCCCTTTTCTCTAACCAGTAGAAGAGAAGAAGAAAAGGAAGCCTTGTTGGGGAAGAAGTCACATGTCTTCCTGGGAAAAAAAGATCCTCCTCTGTCGAATGTCATGTCATATATATAGGTCTTATTTCTTATTTTTCACTCCCCTAAATTAAATCCAATGACCTAGCAATTTACAGGGCGTTCCACGGTAATAGGCGAGAATATCGTGGGATTGATTCCTTTTAGAACTGAAAGAGTTGACTCCACATTTATATATGACTCTTGAATGGCGGGAACAAGGCAATTTCCTTGTTTACTTAAGTGTTGTTGTATTCAGTCTATTATTATAACTTGATATTGGAGTGGTCTAGCTTTTCCTTAGTAATCTAACAGATGATGCATTACGACCTCCCTTGTTGATGCCTTCTACGCTAGGTGGTCGGGAGGTTTTTGTAGGACCGGTCACGGGGTACTGGGTATGAGGGTACTAGGTGTAGGGTATAGGATACTGAGGGGTACCGCGGGATATTGTGGGGTACGGCGGGGTAAATTGTTCTTGCAGGGTACTGCTGGCTACCGTGGGATATTGCGGGGTATAGCGGGGTTCCGTAAGGTACCGCGGGGTACTGGGGTCCTACGGAGTACTATAGGGTACTACGAGGTACCGTGGGATACAAGGGTCCTACGGGGTATTATGGGATACTACGGGGTATTATGGGATACTGCGGGGTACCGCGGGGTACTGTGGTGTACTGTAGGGTACCGTGGGATACTGTGGGGTACAGCAGGGTACCGTGGGGTACCGGGGTCCTGTGGGGTACTGCGGGGTACCACATAGTACCGCGGGGTACAAGGGTCTCGAGGGGTACCTCAAGGTACTGGGGGGTATCGGGGTCCTACGGGATCCGTGTGGTAGCGGGGTCCTCGGGACCTTGACTTCCATATTTCTTGGTACCCAGGGAACCAGGAGACCTCGATCTAGACCTCGATAAATAGATAGGTGTGTTGATCTTGGTTCCTTTCGGGGTAGCTAGATGCTTCTTGCTGCATCCTTCTACTCTATACGATCTTGGCAAGGATGTAAAATTCTTCTTTGGACCCCTGCCAAAAAAGGTGTTTAACAGTTGTTATTTGAAATTTCACCCAATGACGATTTTTCGGTAACAAATTGATTGCATCTTGTTCATTAAAATGTCATGACATGTTTAGGCATTAGGATGCAAAATCATGAATTCTATTCATGCATGTTTTAATTGATTGCATCTTGTTCAATGATAATACCATCACATGTTAGGCATTAGGATGCATTCACTTCCCACACTTGCACTTCATGTTTGATAGTTTTAAGTGTGGTGTAATTTGTTTCCGTTTAAGTGATCGGAAACGTCCGTGCTTGCATGATGGTGTGCATGTCTGATGTGTAAAATCGTGTTATAAAAACCTAACTCGCAAGTGCACGAATCGTGAGATAAGTACAGCGACAAGTAGGGATCGTTCCCACGAGGAAAATTGATTTATCGACTAAAACTAATTCTAATTAAAGTTAAGCAATTAACAGTAACCAAGAGATTTCAGATTGATTTGATTGATTTGAGATTAAAACAAGATTAAACTAAGAAAACCGTTAACAAGAATATGTGAATGTGATCAAGAAGTGAGAGGACTAGGTCATCAATGATCCCCAACTACGTTTACTCAATGCTTCGAATTGACTTTCACAAAGAATGTTAATCAAGTTAAGGGTTCGTTCTTAAATTATATAAAATTAGTGCTATGTGGTCCTGGAATAAATCAAGTACTCTCTACTGCAGTCATTAGCAAACCCTGCGTGTAAACTATAGCATAAAATACATCAACCATACACCAAGCGTTCTCAGTTAAGTCATTAGCAAACCCTGCGTGTAAACTATAACCTAAAACCCACAAAGCACACAATCAAGTATTCTAAATCACAGTCATTAGCAAACCCTGCGTGTAGACTATGATTGAGAATCCATTAAGCACAAGAACAAGAGAACCGAAAATAACGTGCGATATCCTACTACGATAAATTCATTCATTCAATTGCATATTAGTTAAGAATGGTGAAAACACACGCGCATCTCAACCTTTAACATATCAAACCCTAACTTCTAGTCTAGCACTAACCATGCCTCAACAAGAAGAAATAATCACAAATTAAATGAATCAAAACTTGAATTACGAAAATATAGTCAATTCTAACAAAGGTATTCATAGAGGTTCACATTGAATCCCTAGTATGGATTTAGTTACACATCAATGGAGGAAACAAAAACATAGAAGAGGAGAAGATAGAACCCATTGTTGTCTTCTAATCTTGTCTTGAATCCTTCGTCTTCTTCTTGCTTTCCGGTGTCCTCCAAGGATGAAAGAAAAACGGCTCCCAATCTCGCAGTCTCCAACCTCCTCTTTGAAAGACTTCTAATGTCTTATTTATAATCGCTCAAAACTCCCTCTCTCGCTGACCTAAACAAATCAGACTTTTAAAAAGATCGCTGCACATGCCGCTAGGTAGACAACTTGCCTATCCCGCGGTCATGTTTTTGCAACATCACTGGAGTTGAACGCTAGATAGGATCGCTAGATAGGATGGTGCCTGGGGAGTGGTCACTTGATCGACACAATACTGGAGATTGATGCAAGATGGGACCGCTAGTTAGTTAAGTACCTAGGCCGCGGTTATTCAGGCTCATCTCTTCTAGAGTTTGACGCCACATGGGACCGCCAGGTAGGCATACCTGGGCCGCGGTCCTTCATGATTTTCTCTTGAAGTCTGCAACTTGAATTGATCACAACATAGGACGGCTAGGTAGGCATTGCCTAGCCCGCGGTCCACTGCAGAAATGCACACTCATCAATTTTGACATCTTTTCTTCCATAATCGGATATTTGCACCACTTCTGTTAAAGAGACCTGCACAGCTCAACAAGTACATCAAACAACCTAAATCACTCGAGAACAAAGCACAAAGAATAGGAAATAGGGGCCTAAAACATATATAGAAATAGACCAATCAAATACCCCCAAACCTATCTTTTGCTAGCCCTCGAGCAAAATCAACTAACTACACTAAAAAGAAAAACTAAATCCTAGCTAAGCCACTTTCGCAGGGAGCGCGATAGCATTGAGCATATGCTACAAGCCTTTAAACCTCTAGGTGTCCCTAGAGGAGGAGTTTTGTCTCCTGAGGGTTTACAGCTATGACACCCATAAACATATCCAACAAAATCCCATCATTCGAGATGCAATCGAATAGCGCCCATAACGAAACAATGCATGCTAAAGCCAATATGTAAAGACTAAAATTAAGCCACAAAACTAAAAACATTGCTTGTTTTAAATGAAAAGCCCATGCTCAAAACAATCTAGCATCAAAAACACCTTTGCCAGATGCCATAGATATAATTCGCCTCAACTCTACTTCTCACAAGATATCGCTCATATTTCACACAGAACCTAGGCAATAACACTCATCAAGCATATGCGAATGGAATTTATGCACAAGAAATTTCAAGTTAATATTGCATATGAATATATCATTGAAAGAACACTTGATTTGTAAGCAAAAGATCTCATGAAAAGAATCAGGCATTATGAACAAGATTAAGCACACTCTTACCTTCTACTTTTCATCGCAAGGATAACCAGCAGATCAATCAGACTTTCATTATGGTTGTAATGGGGCTATTGGGTAGGGGCTAAGAAAGAACATGAAAAAGGAATTCAAAAACCCTAGGATCATTCAATGAGAGCCTTCACTTTGTCTTCAAGGCCTTGCTTAAACTTTTAGGCCTTCCTTTCTTCCTGTTGCAAGTGGAATGACGCCACTCGCCATTAATTTCGAACCTCCTCTTTCACCAAATTTCTTGATAACTCCTTTAAGAGTAGATACATCACTACCAGTCATTTGACTAGTTGAATTCATTAAACCTTGCAGATTTTTGTTGCAATTTTTTTTTTGAATAAATCAAGAATACAGCTCCTCTCGGCTTTGGATTGAATGCAGCTCTTCTTCACTTATTTCTCACTACCTTCGCACATATTCCTGTGCTGAAATCTCAAGTCTTCTTCACAATCTCAACGTATGATCCCAAGTTAAAAAGGTAAGGCTATAATGTAGGCTTACATAGGTTAAAGTCAGTGTGGTGAAGAAAGAAAAAGGCTAATCAGTGTTTGGCTTCAAACAGGGCTATGGAGCACACACATAAGGTAGGAAATATTTAAGGCCTTTTAAGTAGATCAAGCACACATAGTCTGAAATCACTTCCATTGGTTCAACTTACTCAAGATCAAAGATAGCATGTGAAATCTTTTATGATGAACGTTCTATAATGCTCAATGTTAAACCTATTGTTAGGATTATGCTCAATAGCAAGAGTGTAATATTGTAATTAACAATCTTTTTATTATTAATAAAGTGATTTTTGGTTTAAACAAATCTTATAGCATTTATAGTTTAATATTATAATTGTCAAAGTAAATAATCATAAGGTCTAAAGATTATGAGAAAAGAAGAATTGTTCGTACATCTAGATATGTATGTGGTAGACACAATTCTTTAGTTAGTCTTGAATATTGTTCACAACTTAAGTTAAAGGTTGGGCACCTTTATCTTGTTAAAGTTGTAGAATTCTTTTACTAGCATTTGAGTGGGATCAAATGAGATATGATGAGTCTAAAATCATCGGAGTTTCTTCGAGCAAAAGAATCTAGTGCACTGGGTGCATTGAACTGGATCACAATGAAATACTTTATCTATAACCGTCAGTAGATAAAAGTCATTTCATTATCAGGACAATTGGAGAGTCTATCTTAATCCTGAGATAAATGATGGACTTATGGTTGCAAGTGATATCATTTGAGTTATCAATGAGTACGATTATATCGCATAGTCTATCCTCGATAGTTTGGTGATATTCATTTGTTAATCGATAGAGGACTTCATTTATAGATATGGACATCGTGGCTCCATTTATTAAATGAGAGTATAATATCATAATATGGATGTTTTGAGGTAATTGGATATTAAATCTCAACGTTGAGTTTTCGATAGTGTCTATTGAAAACATGGCTTCTGGACAAGTCAAAATATCCAAGTTCAAAACATGGTCATATGAGTAAATATGGTAACTTGGAGAGTTATAGGCGGTATATGAACTCTTGGCGATTACTGATATTAATCACGAGGATACACTATCTCCAACATGATTGTCTAGGGTATGAATGAGGAAACATCTTCCTTTTCTGTCTTTATTTAAGAGTTCAATTTTAGCTCTTTAGTGGAATGAGTTAAAATTAATGGATCGGACCTAAGTGAATCATTTGTTGATTGTGATTAGGTTATGTCTATTGAAGCTTAAATTTAGATAGCCCGCCAAGATCCCCAATCCACACGGACTTGCATGGAGCACTTGATATATTCTACCGGACCAATTTAGGGTCCATCTAGAATTGCATTTAATATATTAAGAATATAATTTGCACATTATTTATGTAATGGGCTGCTCAATTATATTTATATATTAATGAATGACATGTGGGCTTGTTTCTTTTAGTAAGAATGGGTCTAGTTCACATGTGGGCTTTTTATTTAAAGTCCTATGGATTAAATGAAATAAGAAAATAATATATGGCCCAATATGTTTATATGGGGTGGCAAGGTGAATTAATTAACCTTATTATTTTGTTTCATTGTTTAATTAAAATTAATTTATTTATTAATTAATTGTTTAATTAAGAAACAAATCTTTTCTGATTAGGAAATATGATTCCTAAAGGTATACTATTGGTAGTAGTATACTTAAATTAAAAGACTTGTTTGACAAGGAAATAAATAATTAAGTTTATTTATTTAATCAAATAAGAAGTCTTTTTATTTAGTCAAATAAAAGAATAAAAGATTTATGAGTTGGATTAGGGTTTGGAAGTCTTAAACTAAATAGGAATTAGGGTGCAATACAAACTCCTTTTGGCTTGAGTATTGCGGCAACCCTAGTCCCTTTTAGGTTAGAGAATTTGGCCACCCTAGTAAAAAGAAAGAAAGAAAATTTTGCCACATATATAAGTGGACTTATAGATTTCGGCCACTTAGGGTTTTGGTGTGCTTAATTCTATTTTCTTCTTCTTCTCAATTCATAGAAAGATAACTTTTATTCTACTAAAACAAAAAGAGACATAGATTATTCTTTGATGGTATACTATTTGCTTATTCATCAATAAGCTTGTGTATAAAACATCGATCGAGGTTCACGCGAGTTTCGATCATAAGATTGAGAACTCAAAAGTGACCGGAATAATCTTAGTGTTCTTTTGATTGTTTTTGTGACTAACAAAGAAGAGAAAAGTTTGTTTTATCCAATCACAGGCTTGCAATTCAAAGAAAAGGGAGACCACACTCCTAGGTGATCCACGTTCGTGCTAGGATTGAAGATCTTGCGGATTACCATCGACGTAAGTCAATCGGATCACGCGACAAAAGGTTTTCTTCTTTTGTTAGATAAAATATATCTTTAATTGATTAAAAGGGTTTAAGGTTCATAAAAGGAAAATTTTTTAAAAGCTACTAAACATATTTTTTTTAGTCTCGATTCCACTGCGTGTACTTTACGGTATATTTTTCCCTACACCTATAGAGATCATGTCTAGTGCTAATAACCTATGATTTGTTTAGAGAGTAGAAACAATTAATCACTCATATCATGTCATTTATGTACACTTTTTGGCTTAGTGAACTCACCCAGGTAGTCTCCACTATTAATCATGGCAATCCAACTAAGCATCCTATCCACTATCATATCAAGAGCATGTCATAATTTTTGAAAAATGCAATGCAATACTCTAAGTGGCTAGACTTTAGTTTAAACTCATTGAATAAGGCATACTGGTTCTAAAGCACACATCAAAGCATCTCATCAAAGATTAAGGAGGAACGATAGACTCTGAACCAAAATAAAACTAAAAACCAAAACGACACACCCCCAAACCTGAGCTTAACATTGTCCCCAATGTTGACAGTCAAGACAGTTTTGGCAGGGACAGATATAAAGAAATAAACTACAATATCCAAAGAAAATCAAAGAAAAAGAAAATAAAATAAAAAGTCAAAAGAAACCATATCCTGTCAATCTCCGCCATCCTCATCTGAAGGTAAGATCTCAGTGTGCTGATCGGAGTCCAATTGGTCATCCTGCTGCTCCTCATCATCAAACTGCATGATCGGGGTCCTCTGTTCATCGAACTGCTACACAAATCCTGATCCACTAGCTGCATTCGGATCCTGATCAGGGATAGGAGGCTGAGAAGGAGCTCCACTCTCACTAGCCACAGAAAACCGACTAGTCATCATCGTGCGCAAATCATCTATGCTCGTCTCGACATCGTCAAAACGCTCCTCCATAAGAACCTCCATCTGTCTGATGCGCAAATCCATGTGAGCCTTCATAGCCTGCAAAAGTGTGTGAAACTGATCACCTCCGGGCTGTGTCGCAGCTGAATCCTCCTCGGGCTGTGCTGCTGCTTGATCCTCTTTGGGCTGCTCCTATGCCATCGCGGCAGCTGCTGCTGCGCGCTCCTCTCTACGACGTCTGCGTCCCGCATAATCTCCAATAGGAGGCAATCCCCGAAGAGCCAACTGCTGGTTCCATCTAGTCCTGGTGAGCATGGATGGGTCATTGTGCTCCAAACCTGCAGTCACATCAATTCCTGCCCGACTGCAGAAAGTCGTGATCAAACATGGAAATACCATGGATAATTCATCAGTGGCACATGCTTCACGAATAGCACTAAAAATCACCCTCCCAATGTTGATGGGGCCACATGTCCTCAACCGGTGCAATACGCGAGCCTGGTCATAGAAAATCTCGGTGCGGTGCTGAGAAGGTAGCAGCGAACACGTCAAAAAAATGTTCCAAAAGGCTACGTCCACATGCGTGTCACGCTGGTACAACTTCAGCAACCCATCCCACTATTCAAGCCCATCCATCCTAAGGACTACAGCTAATCGTCCTCGAAACGGGTCGAGAGTATCAAGGTACTCCACTCCTCCTCCGCCTCTGATGGCAATATCAGGAACCTCAAAGAACTGATTGATCACCTCGGGATTGATCAGGATCTCAACCCCCTGGACCACAACAATACCCCCATCTTGGAGCCTCCCTGCTATAGCACTGGCATAGAATTCGATCACGAGACTCCTATTAGGCCGTGTTGGCCTAGCAACGTACCTCTCCCACTGGCGGGCAACAACGGCGGCTGGAATGGGTGTTTGCGCCAAACTTGCCAGATCAATGCCCCTCTCAATAATCCAGGGCTGTGCTTAGAACCTGTTCACCCTATCCCGGAATTCCTTATGTTTCGCCAGCCTCGGAGTGGCCTGACGCTTCCCTTTATCTGCTGCACTAATCCGAGGGCGCTTGCCAACATGAGTTTTCGCCATCTGTCACAATATATAACCAAAATAACTCCACAAATTTTCTTAACAGAAATTGGCAGCACTTCGTTTCAAAGTAAGTGTCCATATACACACATTGCCAATAAAAACTCATTAATATAAAGGCAACAAACTCATTGAAATCCAAATTAGGCATTCAAAAAATAACACCATCATTGTATCAAAGAATACTATAATCACACATGCCAATAGTCTCAAATCCATCTAAAACAAGTTTAAACCAACCATGCATGTATCAAATCCAACAAGATAAGCAATTTCATAAGAAACACTATAATTCTAAGCAAAGGATTCGGAATTTGACACACAAAATAACCCAAAATCCAACAAAAATCACATAAACAAAGATTCCTCATGTTAAAAACAATGAATTCCTGAAGAAAATTTAGAAGAGATAGATAGTAAACATACCTTGTTCCTTGTTAGAGAGAGTAACAACAATGGAGGAAAGAGAGAAAAATAGAGAGAGAGAGAGGATGTGCGCAGCCTAGAGAAGAAAAAGGGGATGCGCACGTTCCTTTAAGTAGGAAAGAATCAGGGTTTTTTTTTTTAATTACCGCGGGGTAGGTACCTGCCTAGGGGGCGGTCCTACCCAGCGGTCACACCTTGCATGCAGACCTGTGGTGCAAAACGCACCGTTTAACTTATGTGTTGGACCGCTACCCAGGCATGTGCCTAGGGGGTGGTCCCACCTTATGCTGATCTCCATAGAGGCCTTTAAGAGTGACCACTGCCCAGGCATGTGCCTAGGGGGCGGTCCTACCTTGCGGTGAAGTCCAGAGACATTCTGCAGGATTTTCAGCTGGCCAGGAACGCGTACATCCAGCGGGAACAAGTAGCAGTCAACTCCAGTGATCGACTTTACTAAATTACCGCTGCTTAGGCAATGCCTCGAGGGCGGTTCTACCTTGCGCTAAATACACTCTTAATACCTGACGCTTGGCCAAAAAGAATACACACATAAAACATACCAGCTCTCTCTAAAATAAATAAATAAATAAATAAATAAATAAATAACTAAATAAATAAATAATAGAACACCCCCAAACCTGAATTGAATATTATCTACCTCAAAGCTCTATATCCAAAAATCATATTCAACCAGTTTAAAGATGATCGAGACACACTAACAACTGACTCAAAAATAGACAAAAATATAGGATAAGAAAATGTTACCTAGGTGGGTTGCCTCCCACTGAGCGCTTTATTTAACGTCTGGGCAAGACGCACAAGAGCACTACGGCTCTGTTAGCGCAATGACTTCCAACTGAGCAACCCCTTCGCTCGTACTACCACCATTTGTGTCGAAGAGTTCAGAACACTTTTTCATGTCAAGGACTTTCCGTCCATCAATGCTGGTTTCTCTCACTGGGGCCAATCTGTCCTTGCGGACCCAAACTTGTCGAATTCTCCTTGGCTTTCCTCTAGGCTTTCTTTGCTTCTTTTTGCAACTTTTAATAAACTCCGCACATTGGGCCTTTTTATGACCCCTAGTATGGCAAAAATAACAATTGTAAGGAAAAAACGAATGACCACATGTGATTTTACTAACCTTTGCTTTGGAATAGCTTAAAACTCCATTGACGATGTTAAGCACTAAGGACTCTCTTTTAATGCCTTGCTCCTCGGTCAGGAACTTGATAGTGTTTTCTGCCTTTTCAAGTTCCACTAAGTAATCACGTTCCTTCACCCTTGCTATTCTTAATGCATTCTCATTTTTGCATGATTCCTCCTTCATGGCATCTATTGTCTGGTCTTTCAACTCTGCTTGCCTTTGGATTTTCCTTGTCTTGTGGGCAAAATCTTCCTCCTGTTCTTTTACCATCCTTGCAAGCTCTTCTGCCTTCTTGATTGCCTCATCCCTTTCTTTCCTAAGGGCCTCCACTTCCATCATCAAGTTGGCTTTGTCACTCTTCAGTTTACTGATTTCTGATGATGATTGTGCTTCACCAGTCTCCCCTATAAGAACACCTTTTTCTTCTTTGTCCTTAAGTAGTGATAGAAAAAACTCGCTCACATCCTTTCGTCGGTCTTCTGACTGTAGTGTATCCACTACAAAACAATCGATTGAGCTGATGTCCTGCAAGTCAGACTTGAAGACCTTGAATTCTACCTTTTCATCTAAGACAGTCATAGAAAGTTTTCCTTCATGTACATCAATGATTGTTCTTGCTGTCTTCATGAATGGTCTACCTAAAAAGATAGGTCTCATGTTTGTCTCCCTACTCACATCATCCATGTCAAGAACTACGAAATCTGCCGGAATGACGAGCTTATCCACTTGTACCAACACATCTTCCACAATTCCTCTCAGATACCGAGTTAATCCATCTGCTAACAAAAGTGACATTGTTGTCGGTTTAAGCTCATTCAACCCAATTTGCTTGTAAATGGAGAAAGGCATCAGATTTATGCTAGCTCCTAAGTCTAACATCGCCTTCTCGAGCTTAGTACCCCCAATTGTGATGTTGATGCAAAAACTGCCCGAATCCTTAAGCTTTGGTGGAAGTTCCTTCTGTAGAACTGCACTCGCATTTCCTGTTATGTATTCCTTATGGTTTGGACCAAACTTCTGTCTGTTGGAATGAAGACTTTTGAAAAACTTAGCGTAAGCAGGCATTTTCTCTATCATATCGAGTATGGGAAGGTTTACATTCACCTTCGTGAGGATGTCAAAAATATCCTTAAACGACTTGTTGAGCTTGTCTCTTTTCAGCCTCCTAGGGAATGGAACCGGTGGAACATATGGATTTGCTGACTTGTGTAAGGGTGGTGAATCCTTGGATTTTTCCACCAATATCTCATCCTCTTGGTGTTTGAGCTTTTCTTTTGAAGAACCTGAAACAGTAATAGATTCATCAGAAAGTTCAGCAGGTTGATTATCAATTAGCACCTTACCATTTTGGAGAATTGTTATAGCTTTAGCTTGCTCAGTGTAACTTGGAAATTTACCTTGTTCCATTCTTTGTTGAGCCTCAGCTAGTTGTCCAACTTGAATCTCTGTCTTCTTTATTGAAGCATTAATATTATGAAATTGTACATCATACCTCTGGTTTAATTGCTGGATTTGCTGATGCATTTGTTGCTGCAATTGCTGTGATTGCTGCTGCATTTGCTGTGATTGCTGCTGCATTTGCTGTGATTGCTGCTGCATGTCTTGTGATTGCTGCTTGATTTGCTGCTGCAGTTGCTCCAGTAATTCTTCCATTGAAGGCTTCTTTGGTTGAGATTTGAAGTTTTGCTGAGCACCGGTGTTAATCTGTCTCTGATTGCTGTTGTTGTTTCCCCATTGGTTACCGGTGTTCTGATTGTTCGACCATGAAAAATTAGGATGATTCCTCCACCCTGGATTGTAGGTGTTGGAATATGGGTCATTCCTAGATCTGGGGTTGAAGTTGTTCATGGCATTAACTTCTTCTTCTTCAGGTCCAGGACATGCTGCCTGGTGCTCTCCCAGAAACACCTTTTGTTTCAATTGACCAATTTCAGTAGCAAAAGAATCTATCTTTTTTCATTATCTGTGTCATCTGAATGGAACTCTCTGTGCTAGCATCCACGGTATAGATTCCCTTCTTCCTTCTGGAATTCTTATGACGAGAATTCTAGGCCAACTTCTCAAAGATCTCGTACACCTCATCAGGCTGCTTGTCATACATAGATCCACCACAAGCATTGTTCACTAGAAGTCCTGATACTTCAGTCAGACCATCATAAAACCATTGACACAACTGATTAGTAAGAAATCCGTGCTGAGGACAGTCCCTGGTATACTTCTTGAAACGCTCCCATGCCTCATAAAAAGTCTCGTTGTCTTGTTTAATGAAACTCGAAATTTTGGCTCGGATTTCACTGGTTTTCTGAGGTGCATAATACTGATCAGTAAGCTTTTCTCGCACTTCATCACATGTTCTCAAAGATGCCGGAGGCAAAGTTAACAGCCAAGCTTTCGCCTCTCCTTTCAATGCATGCGGAATGCATCTCATACGCAGCTGATCTTTAGTTATCCTGTAGTTAGGTAGGGATTGTATTGCTCCGTAAAACTCTCTGGAGAACATGAGTATATCTTCATCTAGTAAACCATGGAAACTGGGCAGCTGATTGTAATGGCTACTCTTCAGCTCATAATTCCTTGCTGCAGGTTCTAGCACAATGCACAAAGGATCATTGCTCACAACTGGTCTGCTGTAATCCTTCATAGTTCTGATGGGTTCTGGCTCAAATACTTGATTAGGAACAAGGTTAGGAGCTTGGCGCACCCTTTCTTGATTCTGTCCCTGATTTTGCTCGTCTTCCATTACTAAATTTCTGATACAATCTATGCTATCATTCAAAGATAATAATTCTCCCTGTTGAGATCTTCTACCTTGCATCTATTGTCAATACCTGCAATAAGACAAACAAATCACTAGTAAACTCTGAAAAAGAAAAGAAGAAAGAAAGAATAAATAAAAAGAAAAAATCTAAAAAGCTAAAAATTAATGACTCGACTACCTGAACTAATAAATCTATTAACTAAAACTAAAACTAGAAATAACCAATAAATTCACTAATCCCCGGCAGCGGTGCCAAAAACTTGATGTGTAAAATCGTGTTATAAAAACCTAACTCGCAAGTGCACGAATCGTGAGATAAGTACAGCGACAAGTAGGGATCGTTCCCACGAGGAAAATTGATTTATCGACTAAAACTAATTCTAATTAAAGTTAAGCAATTAACAGTTGTTATCCGAAAATCGTTAGAAGGACGATAATCCAAATAACCACTTTAAAAGGGTCAAGATCGAGATTGATCCTGGCCGGAGGGGTATCAAGTAGTTCGATACCAACTAGGTCCCTGCCAATGCATGCATAATAAAGAACACGTGAAATCGAATAAGAACTCGTTTTATTGATCACTCTTTTTTAATACATGAGTACATCGACCATGAATTTATTAGATCATCATGTTACACAAGGATTTTAGTCGGTAATAAGGGTGATGGTGGTGGTGGTGAATCTGTGCCTGTCGATAAGTAGAGTGTCGGGTCTTTTTCCTTTTTCTTCTCAATTAGCTGTTATATATATAGAGGTCCTGTTTGCTTTCCATGCACTCCTACAATCTCGGATTAGGGTTTGGCAGCTTGCAGGATCCTCCATCTTTAGGAGATAATCTCGGAGATTTAATGCGCTGAATCCAATCTTTCCTTCCTAGGAGGAGTCAATCACTTACCTTCCTAGTAGGACTCTTACTGTGCTGTCCTGCTTAAATTAGGACTATCTGGCAGGAAGGAGTATATCTCCTTTGTACGGCGATGTTTTACTGGATCTTTTGTGGAGTTTTTGGTTCTTGGTGTTAGGATCCTGCTTCCTGGTGCTCTTCTGCTTTAGCGGGCTGCCTACATCTAGTAAGCATCCTACTGATGGCAATAGGGGGATATCTATCTAGCTTTGTAGTAAGGTGATCAGTAGAACTCCGTGTCGGGGTGCTGCAGGGTCCGTAAGAAGCTGTATCGGGGTGTTGCGAGGTCCATAGGAAGCTCGGTTATAGCCGGGTTTGATCTCGCTGTGAGTTCTAGTGAGTATTTTTGGCTCTCGGCCACTTTGTTGAGCTAAGAGGCTTGGCGGGGTAGACCCCGCTGAAGGAGGTATGTGTTGGGATCAATCGGGGTCCACTCTGACATGGTGTCCGGGTTGCGTACTGTTATACCCTTCTTATGTCGAGGTGGAAAATTCTTCTTTGGTCCTTCGCCAATTTTGGCGGTTAACAGAAGTCCCCCCTGACTTGGACACTGATACCTTGTCGGGGTCGGGGTCAGGATCTTTTTGTTTGTTTGAAGGATTTTCTACCTTATCCCCTTGCTTTCCTTGTCTGACTGGGTTTCCACTTAGGAGAAGGAAATTCTTATTTTGTCCGTTATAACTGACTGCGTGTCGACTGTTGATTGGGCTCCTCATTTTCAAAAAGAGCCGTTTTGGCGCGATTAATGCGGAGAACCCCTCAACCCATCCTTCCGGTCATCGATTCCGGTTTCTGAGTAAGTAACCGTCATTCTTTCTTTATAAATAGACCAGTTCTACTGGCGCTTCTCACCTTTGAGCTTTCAGACTTTCAAAATCAAACGAGAACAAAAACTGCTGTCCTACCTTCTTTCTCTCCTTTCCAACTTCCATAAAACCTTCTTTTCTTCTTCTTCTTCTTTCCATGGCTTCTCCTTCACAAATCCCTACTTCTCAAGAAATTGCTGCTGAACAAAACCCTCCAGTAACGACGAATCCCGTTCATTTCGATCCCGCCTTCTCTCCCCAGTCTGACAATACTGAGGCGATTGAGGCTGCAGCGGACTCCCTGACGTCAGAGGGGAAAAAACGGGGTCCAGAGGGGGATGCAACTGCTGAGAAAACCCCGCAGGCTCAGCGACGCCGCTTTACCCGAAACCCCCGAATTGGGTTGAGTTTTCATAATCAACCTGAAGACCCAGTCCTGGTTGGTGATGAGGCGGGCGCCTTTCAGACTGGCGGCCATGAGGAAAGTGACGGACCTGTCGTCGCGCTGGTCGGAGTTCAAACGGGCTCCTTTCCCGCCTTTCGTGATAGTCAGGTTATTCCCGATTCTGTTTGTACAATGGATACGCTCAATCAACTACGGGAAGAGTACAAGATCCCGGAGTACATCACTCTCTCCCTTCCTCCCCAAGGCTATGACGCTGTAATGGAGGTGGTTCAAAATGATGCAGCTGCCGATCCTATGGGAGAAGGGGCGGCTGGCCAAGGAGAGCATCCAGAGGAGGAAACAGAAAACTAGTCTGGCCTCCCTTCTTTTTTAAAATTTTTGTAGCCCGACTGGGGAATTGGGCACCCTGATTATAAATATAGCAGCTTTTCTGAATACTGTGTCTTGTTTACTTTGTACTTAGAAAACTCTCACTGCATATAAATTTGTTGATACTTGGAATCCTGATGAATACTTGGACCCCGATGAGTAATAAGGACAATGACTGGACCCCGATGGGTAATAAAGATAAAACATGTGACGCTTATATTTCGTAACCGTAAAAATCAGCGGGGTCAGATCAAATCTTCCTTTAATCGAACTCCCAACAGTATAAAATGTAAAGCAGTCAGTCGAGGAAGCCTGCTACTTACGAACAGTTTAATTTGCTGAGGATAAACTTCCAAATCTTCCTCTGACTGTTTGTCCTCTATCGGGAAGATAAGATGTTTTGTAACGGTTGGATTCTGATAAACTCTCCGGTTTCCCCCCTGACTGTGGATCTTCTATCGGGGTAGCAAGTGGAGGAATAAAGGACGAAGCATCTCGATGAGTTATCCCGATGTTACAGTAGATCTGTCCTGGTGGGCTACTAACGTCACTTTAGTACCAGGCTTCTCGGAGGTGGTTATTCCCCGACCAAGGCAGCAGGAGCGCCCTTAGGCTATTTCCTGGTCTTGAGGCGCTTTAACAATGGAGATCCTCTTGGCGGGGTTGGCCCCGTCCAAGGCATCAGGATTGCTATGTAGCTTTTCCCTGGTCTCGAGGCGAAGTAAGGAATCAGGTACCCTGAGGCAGCCCGACTCTTACTGTAATATGTCCTGGTAGGCAACTAAGGCCACTTTAGCACCAGGCTTCTCGGAGGAGGGTATTCCCCGACCAAGGCTGTCCTGGTAGGCAACTAAGGCCACTTTAGCACCAGGCTTCTCAGAGGAGGGTATTCCCCGACCGAGGCAGCAGGAGCGCCCTTAGGCTATTTCCTGGTCTTGAGGCGCTTTAACAATGGAGATCCTCTTGGCGGGCTTGACCCAATCCAAGGCATCAGGAGCGCCCTGAGGCTATTTCCTGGTCTCGAGGCGAAGTAAGGAATCAGGTACCCTGAGGCAGCCCGACTCTTACTGTAATCTGTCCTGGTAGGCAACTAGGGCCACTTTAGCACCAGGCTTCTCGGAGGAGGGTATTCCCCGACCAAGGCTGTCCTGGTAGGCAACTAAGGCCACTTTAGCACCAGGCTTCTCAGAGGAGGGTATTCCCCGACCGAGGCAGCAGGAGCGCCCTTAGGCTATTTCCTGGTCTTGAGGCGCTTTAACAATGGAGATCCTCTTGGCGGGGTTGGCCCCGTCCAAGGCATCAGGATTGCTATGTAGCTTTTCCCTGGTCTCGAGGCAAAGTAAGGAATCAGGTACCCTGAGGCAGCCCGACTCTTACTGTAATCTGTCCTGGTAGGCAACTAAGGCCACTTTAGCACCAGGCTTCTCGGAGGAGGGTATTCCCCGACCAAGGCTGTCCTGGTAGGCAACTAAGGCCACTTTAGCACCAGGCTTCTCAGAGGAGGGTATTCCCCGACCGAGGCAGCAGGAGCGCCCTTAGGCTATTTCCTGGTCTTGAGGCGCTTTAACAATGGAGATCCTCTTAGCGGGGTTGGCCCCGTCCAAGGCATCAGGAGTACTGTGTAGTTATCCTGGTCTTGACTCAGTAACGGAGATCCTCCTAGAAGGTTTGACCTCGTCTAGGGCATCAGGAGTTTTAAGTAGCTCTCCGGGCCTTTAGGCGATTCCGTGATGATGATTCCGTAGGTGATATCGGAGAATCCAGTGGGAGACAATCAAGCACTGGAACACAGGAGAATCATATAGAAGAAGAAAGAATTGCTTTTATTTAATTTCCCAAACGGTACAAACATGAACTCGGGGTGAGTATCCTGCTAGATAAGAACATAGTTTCTAAGGATAGAATTTTCGAAGATGATCGGCATTCCATGTATGATCCACCGGGTAACCCTCCATGTCTTCGAGCTTGTAAGCACCACCCCGGAGTGATGCCTTAATCAAGTATGGACCCTCCCAGTTAGGGGCTAGCACCCCGTCAGACCTCCTACAAGTATTCTGGGTCACCTTCCTGAGAACCAAGTCTCCCTCTTTGAAATTTCGGGCCCTCACCTTCTTGTTGAAGTGTCGGGCTATCTTGCTCTGGTATACGGCCACCTTCTCTGCAACCTTGCTTTGTTTTTCTTCCAGCAGGTCCAAGCTAGCTCTTAACTTGGCCTCGTTATCTTCTGGTTTGTAATTTTGAACCCGGAAAGATATGAGCTTATGTTCGATGGGCAAGACTGCTTCAGCCCCAAATACCAGGGAATAGGGGGTTTCTCCGGTTGCTGTCCGCCTAGTTGTTCTGTAGGCCCAGAGTACATTGGGTAATTCTGCCACCCATAGTCCTTTCTTCTGTTGGAGCTTTTTCTTCAGGAGCTTCTTAATGGTCTTGTTGGTTGCTTCGACCAGCCCGTTAGTTTGAGGATGAGCCACCGAAGCAAAACGGAGATTGATCTTCCGGTCCTCACAGAATTCCCTGAAGTTGGCATTGTCAAATTGCTTTCCCAAATCAGTTATGATGGCCATCGGGGTGCCAAACCGGCAGACAATGTGTTCCTTGACAAAGTTGGTAGTTTTTTCTTCAGTTATCTGAGTAAGAGCCTTGGCTTCTACCCACCGAGTAAAATAATCTATCGCCACTACTGCGTGCTTGGCTTGGCCAGGTGCAGTGGGAAGTGGCCCGATCAAGTCTAGTCCCCAGATGGCAAAGGGGTAGGGAGTGCTGATCGAGGAGAGCCTCTCTGATGGGAGATGATGGAGGTTTGCTGTTTTCTGACAAGCCTCGCAGGATCGTACGTAATGCCTTGCATCCTGGTGTATAGTCGGCCAGTAGTAACCCATCCTAATTACCTGGTAAGCCAACGTTTCCCCTGACACGTGGTTACCACAATCCCCTGAAAGCACCTCACTGAGCGCCCAATGCGCGTCATCGGGATGGAGGCACCTGAGTAGAGGGAGAGATTTCCCCTTACGGTATAGGTATCCTTCCACCAAGCAGTATCGGGTGGCTGTCCTCTTGAGCCGACGGGCTTGATCCGGATCTGCTGGGAGAATGTCGCTTTGGAGATAGTCTGCTATTGGATCCATCCAGCATGGGAGGCAGCTTACGGGAAGGACTTCTGCCTCTTTTGCTATGCTGGAGAAAGGAACCAGTTGGAGGGGTACCCCTTTTGGTAAAGCATGTCCCTCTCCAGTGGCAATCTTGGCTAACACATCTACGCGATGGTTTTTCTCCCTAGGCACTTGCTCTATTTTCACACCCTTGAATTTCTTCATAGCTTCCTGCACTTTGGCAAGATAGGCCACCATGTTATCACCTTTTGCTTGGTACAACCCCGTCACCTGATTGACCACTAGTTGAGAATCACTTTTAATCTGAAGGTACTCAACCCCCAGAGCCCTTGCTACTTTCATTCCTGCTAGCAGAGCCTCATATTCTGCTTCGTTGTTAGTGGCTCTGAATTCAAACCTGAAACAATGACTTACTTCGATTCCCGCGGGGTCGATCAGGACGATCCCGGCTCCGCATCCCGACTGGTTCGATGCTCCATCCGTGTAAAGAATCCACATCTTGCTATCTACGGGCCATTCTAGTAGGGTTTGATCCGTGTCTGGGTCTGCCGACTCACCTTGGTTCAGGATCGAGCCAAACTCCACTATGAAGTCCGCCAGGGCTTGAGCCTTGATCGTGGTTCTCGCCTTGTACTTGATGTCGAACTGTGTGAGCTCTAGGGCCCACAAAACCAATCTTCCTGATACATCCGGTCTCTGGAGGAATTGTCTCAAAGGCTGATCTGTGATTATCGCAATGGTGTGGGCTTGAAAATAAGGCCGGAGCTTTCTGGATGTGGTTACTAAGGCGTAGGCGAGTTTGTCTAATAAGGTATAATTCTTCTCGGACTTTGTAAGAGCCCGACTCACGTAGTAGATCGGCCTCTGTACCCCGTCACTGCATTCTTTCACCAAGGCCCCGCTAGTTGCTGCTTCAGAAACTGCTAGGTAGAGTAGGAGTTCCTCACCCGGGATCGGTTTTACCAATAGCGGCGGGCTTGACAGGTATCCCTTTAGAGCTTGAAAAGCCTGCTCGCTCTGCTCGTCCCACTTCATCTTTTTTCCCTGCTTGATGACTTTGAAGAAGGGGAGACATTTGTCTGTGGAGCGGGATATGAACCAGTTCAAAGCCGCTATCCGCCCGGTTAATCCTTGCGCCTGCTTGAGGTTTGTGGGAGACTCGAGATCTAAAATGGCTTTGATCTTCTCAGGATTTGCCTCGATTCCCCTTTCATGCACCATGAATCCCAAGAATTTGCATGCTGCCACCCCGAATGCGCACTTAGCGGGGTTCAGCCTCATCTGGTTCTGCCTTATTACCTGGAAGGTCTGGCGCAAGTCCCCTGCATGCTGTCTTGCTTCTGGAGATTTAGTGATCATGTCATCTATGTATACCTCCATGGATCTCCCTATCTGTTCCTTGAATAGTTTATTCACCATGCACTGGTAAGTGGCACCTGCATTTTTGAGTCCGAATGGCATTACCTTGTAACAGTAGAGGCCTTGTCCAGTGATGAAGCTAGTCTTGTCTTGATCTGAAGGGTGCATCATGATTTGATTGTACCCCGAGAAAGCGCCCATGAAACTTAGGAGCTTATTTCCTGCAGTGGAGTCAATGAGCTGGTCTATCTTTGGTAGAGGGAAGCTATCTTTGGGACAAGCCCGATTGAGATCGGTGTTGTCCACACACATCCGCCACTTTCCGTTGGATTTGGTAACCATGACCACGTTAGCGATCCACTCAGGGTACCGGGATTCCCTGATGAATCCGGCCTTCAAGAGCTTGTCAACTTCTTCTTGGACTGCGGCATTTCGTTCTGTGTTGAAGTGTCTTCTTTTCTGTTTTACTGGCTTGAAGGTTGCATCCACTGCCAACCTATGGGAAACCAGGCCAAGGGGAATGCCAGGCATCTCATCATGACTCCAAGCAAAGATGTCGTTGTACTTTCTGAGAAGCTCTATCAAATTATTCTTCACCTCTGGGTCCAGACCTTCTCCCAATTTTACTGTATTTGTTGGGTCCTCCCTCCGGATCTGGACCTCCTCTAGCTGCTCTGATGGACACCCGCTAATCCAACCACGCTCTTCTTCTTTTGATTCCTCTACGACTATGTCTGGTATCTCCTCTTCCTCTAAAACATGATCATCCTGTTCTGCCGTTCTCGGACCCGGGTAGCTGGCCACCGATGTGCATTGCTTAGCCAACGCAGCGGGGTTGGTTGACACCGCATAGCAGTTGCGGGCTGCCTGCTGGTCTCCCCTTACCTCTCCTACTCCTGATCCTACTGGAAACTTCAACACGTTGTGGTAGATAGACAGCACTCCCCTAATCCCTGGCAGGAAAGGCCTTCATAAGATTGCATTATATGCCGACGGGGTGTCCACTACAATAAATTCCGTCATTATGTTCTGTTGAAGAGGAGCCTCCCCCACTATCACTGGTAGTATCTTTGTTCCCATCGGCATTACGGAGTCCCCTGTGAATCCGTATAGTAGAGAGGTACAGCTGTTGAAGCAAGAGTTCTTCAAGTTGAGCTGCTCATGTGCTCCTTTGAACAAAATATCCACGCTGCTCCCCGTATCGATCAAGACGCGGTGCACTAAGCAGTTAGCGATCTGTACCGTTATGACCATGGGATCATCATGTGGTTGCACCGTATTGTAAACGTCCTCCTCCGTGAAGATGATTTTGGTGGAACGGGATAAGTCTCGGGGTCCTCCATTGACCTTTAGCAGCTCATGCTCAATGTTGAGTCTAGGGATCTTCCTTGCGTGGTTTTTTCTCGAATTGTTGGAGGTTCCTGCTAGAGTGGGGCCTCCATTGATTGTGTGGATCACTTGGATCTGCTGCATTAAATCCTTCTCTCCCTCTCTCCTTCTTTCTGCTGCTTCCTGCATCCCACTTTGAACCTGCTTTCCTTCTTTAATGCTATCTCGTACCTGTTGTAAAAATTCGGTTAGGAGTCCTCCCCTTACCAGTGCTTCTATCTGATTGCGGAGACTGTAGCATTCTGAGGTGTTGTGCCCCACGTCTTCATGGAAGTCGCAATACTTATACTGATTCCTCCTGTCTACCGGGATTTTTATGGGAACCGGCTTTCTGAGTAGACCCTTGTCTCGAATGGCGAGATAGATAGTTTCCCGTGAAGCATTGAGAGGGGTATAATGGTTATATCCTTCTTCCTCTCTCGTTATTCTGGGTAAATCCTTCAAGGGGAGCTCCCTGGGAGGTGACCTCCTGACCGGGTACCTCTCTTGGTACGAAGGAATAGGAGGCGGCCTGTACGTCGACCGGTTTGGAGGTTGATTCTGAAACTTCCTAGCTGGAGCAGGTTTCGGAGCTTCCTTTTTAGGGCGTGGTGCTAATCGGGCTTCATCATGTTCAATCTTGATCCGGAGTTGTTCCTCAATGTCCACCTGTTCCAGAGCCCGATTGTAGGCTTCCTGGTACGTCTTAGGAGGATGCTTGGCAAAAGATCGGAACAGCCTGCCCGCCCACAAGTTCCTCCGGAAATTGGCTAAAGTCTCCTTCTCGTTGAACACGCCCATCTGGACGACCTCTTTGTGGAATTTCTCCACATAAGATCTCAGAGTTTCACCTCGCTCTTGAACTACGTACTGCAGTAGGATAGGATCCTTGGGACGGGGTTTGATTCCCTGAAACTGTGCACAGAAAGCTTTGGTAAGTTTGGAGAAAGAATCAACACTACCTGGTGGTAGTTTTCTGAACCATGTCTTGGCACAGTCTGTCAGAGTTGAAGGAAACATTCTGCACATGGCTATCCTGGTTGCACTCTGAACCTCCATCTGGTGTACGAAGCTTTCCAGGTGGCTGACGGGGTCTTCTGTTCCAGAATACTTTTCTGAAGGCATCCTGAATTTGGGGGGTAGCCCTGCCTCCCTAACTCTCTTGGAGAATGGTGCATTCATCTCGCCCAAAGGATTCTTTTGGATCCCCTGATGCTTTCCCTTCTTTAACTGCTCCAACTCCTTCGCCATCCTCGTCATCTGGTCCTCCAGGCGCTGAGACTTTTTGGTTCCGGATCGAGCTACTGAAACTTCATCATCCGAAGATTTTGAATCGATGACTACCTCCTTTCGCTTAACCCTTTGATGCCTCTCCCTGGAAATCCTCCAAGATTTGGCACTTTCTTCTGAGTTGGGACGGGATTCCCTCTCCTTTGTCCGCAGTCTTGGTGGGGATTGAATCTTCCTGGGAGGAACCTCAATCGCGGATTTTACTAGTCGGGGTCTGAGATCCGCCTGTCGGACTGGGAGTGGGGGGCCCAATCGGTCAAAGACTGGAGCCCGAGTGCTTGGTCTGACATCGTCCTGGATCCCGGCTGCTTCAAATGGGATTCCCTGGGCTATCATCCGGAGCCGGATCGCTTCTACGTAGGCTGCGGCGTGCTGTTCTAAGACATCTCGGTTGACCTCTTGCCCAGCGGGGTTTTGAGGGACAGGGTCTGCAGCCGGTGGGGGCACTTGTGGAGGATTCTCGCTCCTGATACCCTTACCCCGCCTCTGAGCTCTTTCAGTGGAGGCAAGGGATTGGAGCCCTGATGGCTCGGGATGACCTTGGGAGGATCGGAGTCTCATTCTGAATATCTCTGGGTGGAAGTAGGCTGTTGCTAAACAATGGTTGGGAAAAAGGGTTCCCACAGACGGCGCCAAAAGTGTTATCCGAAAATCGTTAGAAGGACGATAATCCAAATAACCACTTTAAAAGGGTCAAGATTGAGATTGATCCTGGCCGGAGGGGTATCAAGTAGTTCGATACCAACTAGGTCCCTGCCAATGCATGCATAATAAAGAACACGTGAAATCGAATAAGAACTCGTTTTATTGATCACTCTTTTTTAATACATGAGTACATCGACCATGAATTTATTAGATCATCACGTTACACAAGGATTTTAGTCGGTAATAAGGGTGATGATGGTGGTGGTGAATCTGTGCTGTCGATAAGTAGAGTGTTGGGTCCCTTTTTTCTTCTCAATTAGCTGTTATATATATAGAGGTCCTGTTTGCTTTCCATGCACTCCTACAATCTCGGATTAGGGTTTGGCAGCTTGCAGGATCCTCCATCTTTAGGAGATAATCTCGGAGATTTAATGCGCTGAATCCAATCTTTCCTTCCTAGGAGGAGTCAATCACTTACCTTCCTAGTAGGACTCTTACTGTGCTGTCCTGCTTAAATTAGGACTATCTGGCGGGAAGGAGTATACCTCCTTTGTACGGCGACGTTTTACTGGATCTTTTGTGGAGTTTTTGGTTCTTGGTGTTAGGATCCTGCTTCCTGGTGCTCCTCTGCTTTAGCGGGCTGCCTACATCTAGTAAGCATCCTACTGATGGCAATAGGGGGATATCTATCTAGCTTTGTAGTAAGGTGATCAGTAGAACTCCGTGTCGGGGTGCTGCAGGGTCCGTAAGAAGCTATATCGGGGTGTTGCGAGGTCCATAGGAAGCTCGGTTATAGCCGGGTTTGATCTCGCTGTGAGTTCTAGTGAGTATTTTTGGCTCTCGGCCACTTTGTTGAGCTAAGAGGCTTGGCGGGGTGGACCCCGCTGAAGGAGGTATGTGTTGGGATCAATCGGGGTCCACTCTGTCGTGGTGTCCGGGTTGCATACTGTTATACCCTTCTTATGTCGAGGTGGAAAATTCTTCTTTGGTCCTTCGCCAATTTTGGCGGTTAACAAGTATGTTATTATAACTTGATCTTGGTGTGGTAGAGCTCTTCCTTGGTAATCTGATAGATGGTGCATTATGACCTCCCTTGTTGATGCCTTCTATGCTAGGCGGTCGGGAGGTGTTTTGAGGACTAGGGTACAGGGGTACCGGGGTACCGAGGTACCAGGTACCAGGTACCGTGGTATCAGGTACGGGGTACTGGGATACCGGTGACAGGGTACCAGGATAGTGTGATAGCGGAGTCCTCGGGACCTTGACTTCCATATTTCTTGGTACCTAAGGATCGAAGCAACCTTGATCTGGACCACGATAGATAGATGGGTGTGTCGATCTTGGTTCCTTTCCGGGGTAGCTAGATGCTTCTTTATGGGCAAGGAAAATTCTTCTTTGGACCCTTGCCAAAAAAGGTGATTAATAGAAGTCCTCCCTGACTTGAACCTCGATATCCTTGCACCTTGTTACCCTAAATCTACCGGGATTTATTAAGTGACCACGTCTCTTCTCTAAAATCAGGTTTTATGAACATGTAATAATTTAAGGCTCTAGGTATCCTGATATGGGACCTCGATTTTTTAGGCTGACTGTCCCGATTGGCAACTTAGGCTACCTTAGCTCTAAATGTTCTCAGAAGTAAAGAATCTGACATCCTGGTAAGGTATCCTGATCCTGCTAATGATCTTTCTTGGTAGGCAAATAAGGCCACTTTAGCAACAGGTTTTCTTGGAGATACGGTGAAGTAAGGTATCAGGTATCCCAGGAAGGTATCTTAATCCTTCTGATGATTTGCCCTAGTAGGCAACTAAGGCCACTTTAGCACCATGTTTTCTTGGAGGAGGGTATACTCCGACCAAGGTAGTAAGAACGCCATAAGGCTTTTTCCTGGTTTGAAAGATACAACGGGCAACTAAGGCCATGAATCCAGATCCTTAGTCTGATAAACCAGATCCTTCTTGGAGGGGGGTATACCCCGACCAAGGTAGTAGGAGTGCCATAAGGCTTTTTCCTGGTCTTGAGGATGCGACAGTCAACTAAGGCCACGAATCCGGATCCTTAGTATAATAAACCAGATCCTTTTTGGAGGGCGGTATACCCCGACCAAGGCAGCAGGAGTGCCATAAGACTTTCTCCTAGTCTTGAGGTGATTCAGTTATGGTAAAAAAAATTGTAGAATGAACACATGCGAGCCATGTAGGAGAAAAAACTGACTTTATTGAATTTCTACGAAAATACAAAATGTATTCGGAGTAAGCATGACATCTAACATAAACCTTTCATAAAATTTCTAAGGATAGAACTTATTGAGGTGGTCAGCATTCCACGTGTGGTCAACTGGATACCCCTTCATGTCTTCTAGCTTGTAGGCGCCACCACGGAGCATTGCTTTAACAAAATCAGGAGCCAGTACACCGTAGGACCTTTTCCATGTGTTTTGAGTTAACCAAGTCTCCCTTTTTGAATTTCTGGATTCTCACCTTCCTGTTGAAGTGTTGGGCTATTTTATTCTGGTAAACTGCCACCCTTTTAGCAATTCTGCTTTGCTTTTCCTCCAAAAGATCCATGTTGGCCCTCAACTTGGTCTCGTTATCTCTCGGTTCGAAATGTAGGTAGAACCACTTCTATCCCGAATACCAGCGAGTAAGGAGTTTCCCCTGTTACAGTCCTCCTGGTTGTCCTGTATACCCATAATACGTTGGGCAATTCCTTAACCCACAAACCTTTCTTATGTTGGAGTTTTTTCTTCAAGAGCTTCTTAATGGTCTTGTTGGTGGCCTCAACTAGCTGGTTAGTCTGAGGATGGGCTACCGATGCAAAAGGGAGATCAATATTTTGGTCTTCGTAAAAATTCCTAAAGTTGGCATTATCAAACTGCTTTCCCAGATTAGTTATGATGGTCATCAGGGTACCAAAGCGGCACACGATGCTCTCCTTAACAAAGTTGGTGGTTTTTTCTTCAGTTATCCTGGTAAGGGCCTTAGCTTCAACCCATCGGGTAAAGTAATCTATTGCCACTACTATGTGCTTAGCCTGGCCTGGTGCAGTAGGGAGTGCCCCGATTAGATCCAGTCCCAAAATAGCAAACGGATATGGAGTGCTGATGAATGAGAGCCTTTTTGGAGGAAGATGATGGAGGTTTGCTGTTTTCTAACAAGCTTCGTAGGATCATGCAAACTGCTTTGCATCTTGATGTATAGTCGGCCAAAAATAACCCATTCTAAGTATCTGGTAAGCAAGTGTCTCGCTTGATGCATGGTTTCCATAATCCCTAGAATGTACCTCGTTTAGGGCCCGGTGTGCGTCTTCCGGATGCAGGCATCTCAATAGTGGAAGGGATTTCCCCTTTCGATAAAGGTACTCGTCCACAAGGCAGTATCGAGTGGCAGCTCTCTTAGTTTGAGTGCTTGATCTGGGTCTGCAGGGAGAATATCACTCTGAAGGTAATCCACAATAGGATCCATCCAGCAAGGGAGTCGGTTGACTGGGTGAACCTCTACGCCCTTGGTTATGCTAGAACAGGGTATTAGCTAGAGTGGTACCCTCTTGGTAGGGCGTGTCCTTCACCTTCTACAATCTTGGCCAGGACGTCTGCACGATGGTTCTTCTCTCTGGGCACTTGTTCCATCCTCACACCTTTGAATTTCCTCAATGCTTCCCTAACTTTAGCCAGATATGCTGCCATGTTGTCACCTTTTGCCCGGCACACTCCTAACACCTAATTAACCACCAATTGAGAGTCGCTCTTGAAAAGGAGGAAATCAGCCCCTAAGGTTTCTGCTACTCCCATTCCCGCTATTAAAGCTTCATATTCTGCCTCATTATTAGTGGCTCTGAACTCAAATATGAAACAATGACTGCACTCAACCCCTTCAGGGTCGGTTAGGATAATTCTTGCTCCGCATCCAGATTGACTTAATGCTCCATCAGTGTACAGGACCCAGGTCTAGCTATCTCTGGGCCATTCAGGACTGGTGGGATCCAGATGCGGGTCTGCTAAAGTATCCGGGTCTAGAGTCGCACTAAACTCTACTACGAAGTCGGCCAGGGTCTGGGCTTTGATCGTGGTTCTCGCCTTGTATTTGATATAAAATTGGGTGAGTTTTAGGGCCCATAGGACTAACCTGCCTGATACCTCTAGCCTTTGGAGGAATTGTCGCAAGGGTTGATCAGTGACTCCCACAATGGTGTGTGCTTGGAAGTAAAGTCGAAGCTAACTGGCGGTAGTTACCAAGGTGTAAGATCCTTTATTTGTATTGGCTTGATTCCATTACAAAACTCTCTATATTTGTATTAGTTGTTGCTTAGGTGATTTTTGGAAGAAAGAAGACTCAAAGGTGAAGAAGCAACATCTTGTGCAAATATCGTCTTCAAGGGGAACATCGCTTACTTGGATGCTAAGGTATCAAGATTCTTCTTCCTCTTACAAGGCGTAAGTGCACACACACACAATTCATACATGTGTGTCCCTACATCGTTGTTCAAACTTTTGGTATAACACTTTCACACACATTTAGTATGCACATGCATTTATCTCATTGTTGACAATCTTGTTAGAATTGCATGTTTTCGCACTATCGCTTAGATATGGCATGCTTATGTTGCATAGTATTTATTTGTTTGTGTTTCTTGTGCTTTGGACTTGAACATAATCTTATTTTATTCCTTATTGAGTTCCGGTCATTTCGGTTACTCATTCTCTTAGTTTCGAGTCCATACGACGTAGTTTTGCCACTTTGCATTCTCTTTCGTTGAGTTGTCTTCATCATCCTTTTCTGAGGTGAATTCTCAGCCTTTTATCAAAGTTTCATAGTCTTTGTTGTGTGTGAGGGAATCACAGTTCGTAATCCAAAAACAGATTCAAATTCAGAGCTCGGAGGCATGAATACGGTCGAAGAACGTGGGAGGCATGCGAGAAGGGCATGCATGGCCACCCCGTGGGGAGGCCGTGTGACCCACGACCAGAGCAACCCTCTGGTCCCATGACCACACGTGCCCCACATGGCCTAGGGTGACGTGGTCGCTTTCTTATTCGCTCGAATCTTCCCTCCTTGAAATGTTTTTAAAGCCTTCCTCCTTCCCTCCATTTTCAACAACTTGAAGAAAATCAAAAAGATGTTTTCTGCAGAATTCTTCAATATTTTTGTTTTCCTAAACGAACTCAAAATTGAGTGATCCAAAAGCTAAAATTGTTGGTCTTGAAGAGAGCTACAAACCTCAAGCATTTTCAGAGTCATTTGAATTCGTAATTGTTCGCAGCAAGCTGTTTTTAAGTCCAAGTTTCATCATTGTTTGTTATACTTCTTCTTCTCACTTCATCTTTTGATCTTCTCTTTAATCTTTTGATTTGATAGATGATTTGTGTTTAGAATGATGTTAGAACATATTCTAGGGGTGGTTGATTATTTGTAATTGAGTTTTAGCTTTGTGATTTCACTTGAAGATATATTTGCTAAACTTGATTAAACTTGAAATTGATTCTAGAAACGATATATGTGATGTGCTTTATGACATTTTCTAGGTTTAATTTCATGATCTAAGAACTAGGTTTTTAGTGTGATATATTGAATATTCATACCTTATTCTTATTGATTCACATGCTTTGATTTCTAGATAGATTTTGTGATTGTGTGTTGAAAGTATATTCTAGAATTTCTCTAAGCATGTTCATAGAGCTTGATTGATCATCTAGCTTTATTTGTTTGTGATTTGCATCATTTGCATCACCTAGATCATTGCCTTGTAATAGGTTGAAGTCTCTTACAAAGTGAGTGAAGCTTTGTTTTGAGAAAGGAGTCTTGGCTAGGAATAAGTTCTGGATAGCCAAGCAGAAGTCTTAGCAAGGAGTTGTGTACTCTGGATAGTTGGGCTTGGGTAGCTTGACTAGGATCCTAGTGATCTAGATTGCTAAGTGAGGAAATCTTCCTAGAGGCTTGAGAGCCTTGGATAGGGAGTTGCTCTCTAGAGGTGTAGGACACATCTTGGATAGAGAGTAGGCTTTGTAAATCACTAGCCCGAGGGTTGATTAGGATTTGATAGCTTGAAGTGGATATCACAGTGTTGATAGCTTTGAGTGTGTAAGTCCTTTTCGTTTAGTGGATTTGCTTTGCCAACCCGTGAATGTTTCCTCTTTGAGGTTTTACCACGTAAAAACATTGTGTCTCATTTTCGCTTTTAGTTTTTGTTATCTTCCATGTTTTACTTGTGTTGATTCACATGCATTGATTCTTTCTATACAATTGCTATATCATTTAAAGTATTCATTTCATTATTATATTCCGCATTTTTTGAACATTGGAAGAATTTGGAACTATACCTATTCACCCCACCTTTTGGTATAAAACACTATTGCTTTAAAGGGAATTTCACAAGGCATAGGTGAGCTTCTTCAAGGGAGTGTACTTCTTTTCAGATTTGGTGAAAGCATGACTCATGTAATAAACCGGCCTCTATACCCCGTCATTACACTCTTTTACTAAGGCCCCACTAGTAGCAGCTTCTGAAATTACCAAATAAAGTAAGAGCTCCTCCCCCGGGTTAGGTTTCACCAACAAAGGCGGGCTAGCTAAGTACTCCTTCAAAGCTTGGAAAGCCTGTTCGCTTTGCTCATCCTATTTCATTTCTTTCCCTGCTTGATTACTTTGAAAAAAAGGAAGGCATTTATCAGTGGAGCGGGATATGAACCGGTTCAATGCTGCTATCCGGCCAGTTAACCGTTGTGCCTACTTGAGAGTTATAGGGGATTTGAGATCTATGATAGCTTTGATCTTCTTAGGATTGGCCTCAATCCCTCTTTCATGCACCATGAATCTTAGAAACTTCCCCACTGCTACCCCGAAGGCACACTTTGCAAAGTTTAGTCTCATCGGGTTCTGTCTTATCTTCTAAAAAGTTTGGCACAAGTCCTCTGTATGTCGTTCAGTCTGTAGAGATTTTGTTATCGTATCATCAATGTATACCTCCATAGATTTTCCTATCTGCTCCTTGAAAACTTTATTCACCATGCATTGGTATGTGGCTTCTGCATTTTTGAGACCGAATGGCATTACCTTGTAGCAGTAAAGGCCCTGCCCGGTGATAAAGCTGGTTTTGTCTTGATCTGAGGGTGCATCATGATCTGGTTGTACCCTGAGAAAGTGTCCATGAAGCTTAGGAGTTTGTTCTGGCAGTGGAATCAATCAGCTGATCTATCTTGGGCAAGGGGAAGCTGTCTTTAGGAGCTTGTCTATTTCTTCCTGGACTGCGACATTCCGTTCAGCTTTGAAATGTCTTCGCTTATGTTTTATTGGCTTGAAGGTGGCACCTACCACCAACCTATACGTGGCCAAGCTTAGGGGAATGCCGGGCATCTCTTCGTGGCTCCATGTGAAGATATCGTTGTACTCCCTGAGGAGTTCTACTAAATCGCTCTTGACTTCGTGGTATAGTCCCCCACCAACTTTCACTACCTTAGTTGGATCTTCTTCCCTGATTGGCACTTTTTCTAACTAATCTGCGGGATGCCCACTAACCCATCCTTACTATTCTTCCTCCGGTTCCTATATGATTATGTCTACTACTTCTCCATCCTCCAAAACAAAATGATCTTGTTTCGGCTTCCCCTGGCTTGGTTCACCAGTCACATGTGCACATTGTTTGGCAAGCGCAGCGAGCTTGGTAGACATCGCGTAGCAGTTGCGGACTGCCTGTTGATCCCCCCTAACTTCTCATACTCTTGTTCCTACTGGGAATTTAAAAATGTTGCGGAAGATGGATAGTACCCCCCTAATCCCCGGCAAGAATGGTCTTCCCAAAACTGCGTTGTAGGCAGACAGGGTATCTACCACGATGAATTCTGTCATCACGTTCTATTGAAGAGGAGCAAGTTATATTCTTGGTATCCAAGTAATAAGGGATAGAAAGAACAGAACGATTGCACTATCCAAAGCTTCATACATAGATAAAATTATGTCTAGGTTTTCCATGCAAGATTCCAAGAAAGGTATGTTACCTTTCAGGCATGGAATCAAACTTTCTAAGGAACAAGTTCCTAAGAATGAGCATGAAGAGTAATTCATGAGTAGGGTTTCATATGCCTCGGCAGGTGGAAGTCTCATGTATGCAATGCTCTGCACTAGACCAGATATTTGTTTTGCTGTTGGCATAGTTAGCAGATTTCAATCGAAACCTGGACCTGATCACTGGACGGCAGTCAAGCATATTTTCAAGTATCCTAGGAGAACGAGAGATAATATGCTTGTATACTCTGGAGGGGATTTGATTCCCATATGGTATACAGATTTTGATTTCCAATCAGATTCTGACTCCAGAAAATCCACATCAGGATCTATGTTTTCTCTTGGAGGAGGAGTTGTCATATGGAGGAGTATTAAGCAATCATGTAGATTCCACCATGGAAGCTGAGTATGTTGCTGTATGCGAAGCTGCCAAAGAGGCTGTTTGGCTCCGCCAATTCTTGGTTGACTAAGAATTGGTTACTAGTGCGAATAAGCAGATCACTATCTACTGTGACAACAGTGGAGCAATGGCTAATTCGAATGAACCAAGAAGTCATAAGAGAGGAAAACACATTGAAAGGAAGTATCATCTTCTTAGGGAGATAGAGGGTGACGTGATGATTACAAAAATTGCGTCAGTAGAAAATCTAGCGGATCCCTTCACAAAGGCTTTACTATAGAAGAGTTTTGATGGGCACCTAGAGAACATGGGAATGAGAGATATGCCACATTTGCTATAGCGCAAGTGGGAGATTGTTAGGATTATGCTCAATAGTAAGAGTGTAATATTTTACTTGACAATCTTTTCATAATAATAAAGTGATTTCTGTTTTAACAAAATCTTATAGCATTTATTATTATAATTGTCAAAGTAAATAATCATAAGGTCAAAAGACTATGAGAAAAGAAGAATTGTTCGTACATCTGGATATGTATGAGGTAGACACAATTCTTTAGTTAGTCTCGAATAACGTTCACAACTTAAGTTAAAGGTTGGGCACTTTTATCTTGTTAAAGTTGTAGAATTCTTTTGCTAGCATTTGAGTGGGTTCAAATGTGTTATGATAAGTCTAAAATCATCGAAGGGTCTTTGAGTAAAAGAATTTAGTGCACTGGGTGCGTTGAACAGGATTACAATGAAATACTTTATCCAGAACCGTCAGTAGATAAAAGTTTTTTCTTTACTAGGACAATCGAAGAGTCTATCTTAATCCTGAGATAAATGATGGACTTATGGTTACAAGCGTTATCATTTGAGCTATCGATGAGTACTATTATATATCATAGTCTATCCTCGATAGTTTGGTGGTATTCATTTGCTAATCGATAGAGGACTTCATTTATAGCTCATTTATAGATATGGACATCGTGGCTCCATTTATTAAATGTGAGTAAAATATCACCATATGGATGCTTTGTGGTTTTGGATATGAAATCTTAACGTTGAGTTTTCAATAGTGACTATTGAAAGATGACTTCTGGACAAGTCATAATATATATCCAAGTTCAAAGTGTGGTCATATGAGTAAATATGGTAACTTGGAGAGCTATAGGCGGTTTATGAGCTCTTAGCGATTACTGATATTCTTCACGGGGATTCACTATCTCCATATAAGATTGTCTAGGGTATGAATGAGAATCATTTACTTATTCCATCTTTATTTAAGAGTACAATTTTAGTTCTTTAGTGGAATGAACTAAAATTAATAGATTAAACCTAAGTGAATCATTTGTTGATTGTGATTGGGTTATGTCTATTGGAGCTTAAATTTAGATAGGCTCGCCAAGATCCCCAATCCACATGGACTTGCATGAATCACTTGATATATTCTACCGGACTATTTATGGATCCATCTAAAATTGTATTTAATATATTAAGAATATAATTTGCACATTATTTATTTAATGGGCTGTTTAATTATATTAATATATTAATGATAGGCATGTGGGCTTGTTTCTTTTAGTAAGAATATGTCTAGTTCACATGTTGGTTTTTTATTAAAGTCCAAATGGATTTAATAAAATAAGAAAAACAATATATGGCCCATGTTTTTGTCATCGGCAAGGTTAATTTTATTAGCCCATTATATTGTTTATTTTATTATTTAATTAAATGAAAATTAATTAATATGTTAATTAATTATTTAATTAAGAATCAAATATTTTTCTGATTAGGAAATATGATTCCTAGTATTATACTATTAGTAGTAGTATATTGAATATAAAAGACTTTTTTCTATAAGTAGATAAATAAAGGATTTATTTATCTAGTCAAATTAGGAAGTCTTTTATATAGTTACAAATACACTAAAGAGTTGGATTAGGGTTTGGAATTCTAAGGAAATCTACCTAGGGTTAGGATTTAAGTCAAAAGACACAAACCCTACATGGTAGAGGATTTTCGGCCACAATATATAGATATATGAAATATATATGGCAATTGGCTAAAAAATATATATATTTTTTTATTTTATATATGGTCGTGCCCAATAGAAATATATATATGTGAGGCGTGCAGTAACTGCACTAAATAAATAAATATATATATATATATATTAGGCGTGCAGCAACTGACATATAAAATCATATATATTAGGCGTACAGAAATATATATATATAGGTGAAAAAGAGAATTTGGTTACAACCCTAGTTTTTGCAATTGTGAGATTTTTCTTTTGCTAGAGAAAAATAAAATCCAACTCTTAGTCTAGTGTGAAATTCGGCCAAGAGAGATTGTGAGAAGAGATTGTTCTTATTTCTATAGTGCACTACTAACTTTTACATCAAAAGATTTTGTGCACAATTTTGAATAAGGTTCATGCGAGTTTCAATCTAATGATTGTGAATTCAAAAGTAACCGGGACATTCTTTGCAATCTTTTGGAGTTTATTGTGACTAACAGAAATCAGAAAAGTTTTGTTGTCCATTCTCAGGTACACAATTCAAAGAGAAGGGAGACCACGGTTCTAAGTGATTCATGTTCATGATTGGATTGGAAGATCTTGCAGATTACCATCGACACATACTCAATCGGATCACGCGACAAAGGTATGATATCTTTTGGTGTATATGTTTAATTAATTAAAGGGTTAAGGTTCAAACTTGGAAAAATTTTAAAATATACTAAACTTCTTTTAGTCTCACTTTCACCGCGTGCAAACGTTTTTTTCCCTACAGAAAGAATGGGGTCTACTTGTTGGGGTTTTTGCCCTAAAGCTTGTAATTTGTAATGTGAATTGAACATAAATAAGAGAAGTAGTTTATTCATTCAAATTGTTTCATACATTTATAATAACATGTGTACTTAACATCCAAGATTGTCGGATGTAATTTCAAACTGAGTATATGAATGTCATATACAGACGGATTCAGTTTGAATCGAGCAATCTAAAGAGTCCGTAGATAGCAAATAAAGTTGGGTACTTTATTTGGGGTCAATCTACATCTGCGGTCCATTCCGTAATGTACGGTGATCTTATCCTAGATCATTCATTTGGAGATATGAGAATGGAGGCACCTTATATGATTTGATCATATAGGATTGGGCCATGATCTATATAAATCTCTCACCAAGATCCGTTAAAAGATGAGATTCATATATACCAACAAATGATGGCTATATATGGGTGATCTTAACCCTGAGTGTCTTATCGACTCCTTCAGGTTAGATAGTGGTTTTTGATATACCATGGGTGAGATCGAAGTTGCATTCTCGGTCAATAATTTCGTATGTTGGAATCTCGGTTTGGCTTGTGGCTGGGAAGGTCTGCACACAATAGTGGAATCCACTCCTTCTTGTGAGAAGTAGATAGTAGTTCCCTTAAGGGTTGATTCGGGGCTTGAACAATATGAGCACTCTCCTAATTCCGTAAGGAATGTATGATTTATTGTTCATTAGAGAATCAATGGTACTTAATGGAAAGGTATAATTAGAGGGGTATAACGGACATTATGACCCATCTCTAATTATGAACTACCTGTGGAGGATCATACCATATGTAATAGCTATATCGATGGACACCAAGAGTTATTGGTTTGTGTAAAAATGTCTATAGTTGAGAGAGTGCAGCTTCGGGTTTTTAGTGGAATAACACCAAAGTTAATAATCATGAAATATTGATTAAAGAGTTTAATTAATTATTTCTAAGGATTATTGGAGCTCAAAATACTGTGGGTCCATTAGGTCCCCTTGCTAGCCCGATCGATTTAGGTAACAAGGGTCACGGTTAATTAATTGGATTGTTCAATTAATTGTGTTACAAAAGTGACACGTGTCTATTCGGGAATTAATTGAATAATGTGATTATTTAATTAATGAATATTAATGGTTATGTTAATTAAATAATTAGATTATTTAATTATGGAATTAATGATTAGATGGAGGGTGTTGATTGATATTTAATTAATGAAGAAAAGATAATTTGATTATTTTATTTTCATTAAATTAAATATTTAAATTTGAATTTAAAAGAGTTTGAATTCAAATCAAATAAAATAAATTAAGATTAATTAATATCTTTAAAGATATTAGATATCTTAAAAGAATTAATTAATTAGTTTATTTTTAAAATATATATATATTTGATATATGATTTTAAAAGAGATATTTGATTTTGTATAAGATACAAAAACGTGATCAACACATGAATATATAAAAATAAAAAAGAAAAAAAAGAAAAAAAAAATAAATGAGAACAGAGGGTGGCGGCCATTTTAAGAAAAAAAAAGGAGTTTTTATTTTGTTTTCTTGTTCATCAAAAATAAAGTGTGACCGAATTCATCTGACAACAAAACAAAAGTTGTTTTGTATTTCTTTGTTTTCCTCCATACAGGTTCCTGAATACCGTGACGCGCCCACACGCTGTTACCAGTTACGGGAGATAGCGAGGAAGATCAAGTGGTTCAAATCAGGAGCAGATCGAATTAAAGTGAAGGAGCCTCCTACGTAAGTATGAAATCGTTTCATCTTCTTTAATTGTTTTCGATTATTACTGTACAAATAGGTTTAGTTTATGATTGCATAAAAAAATTAAAAAACCTTTCCACTGCGCAATCTGTAAACCTGGGTTCCTACACTACTGCTGATATGATGATATCTCTAGAAGAGATTCATATGGTTGGTAAAGTTACTACTGTTAAGACCCGTCAGAAGGTCAAGGAATAACAGAAGAAAAAGCAACTTGGGCCTACCAAGAAAGTAACCAATATCAAAAGGAAGTTCTTCTTTTGTGGTGAAAAGAGATAATGGAAAAGTAATTGCCCAAATTCTCAGAATAAGAAAGGAACAAGGTATTATGAATTATCTTGAAACATGTTTTCTGGCATATTCTACAGATTCTTGGATCGTAGACTCAGGAGCTACTAATTATGTTTGTTATACCTTACGGGGGTTTCAAGAAAGGAGAAGGTTGAATAAAAATGAAATCAACTTGCGTTTAGGCAACGGAGCATTGGCGTCTACTAGTGCAATGGGAGATATTATAGTTAATGTAGATTCTAGTAGGCATTTAGTTTTGATAGACATTTATTATGTATCTCAATTCAAGAGAAATTTAATTTCAATTTCTTGTTTAAATAAATATGAATATTCGGTTACCTTTAATAAAACTTTATTATTAGTAAGGATGACAAATTTGTTTGCAAAGGTACATTGGAAAATGGTCTATTCTATTTACATATAAATATATCTCACTTGTTAGACACAGAATTAACGCAACCTAATCATAAAAGAGTAAAATTATCAAAAGATGAAACCTACCTTTGCCATTTGTGCCTAGGTCATATTAACCTTAATAGGATTAAAAGATTGGTTAGTGATGGACCTTTAAGTGACTTAAAGGTTGATGATCTACCAACTTGTGAATCCTGTTTGGAAGGTAAAATGACCAAAGGGTCGTTCAGAACCAAGTGCACAAGAGCCACTGAATGTTTAGGATTAATGCATACTAATATATGTGGTCCTATGAGCATTCAAGCTAGAGGTAGATATGAGTACTTCATCACTTTCACAGATGATTACTCAAGATTTGGCTATGTGTATCTTATGAGACATAAGTCGAATGCTTTTGACATGTGTTAACCGCCTTTTTTGGCAGGGGTCCAAGGAAGAATTTTCCATCCTTGCCAAGTAGAGGGATGCCGCGAGAAGCATCTAGCTACCTCTGAAAGGAACCAAGATCAACACACTTTATCGTGGTCTAGATAGCCCAGTAGAAGGATGCTGCACCCGCAGGACCACGCGGGACCCCGCTGGACCCCGCAGATCCCGCAGTACCCCGCGGATCCCGCAGGACCCCGCTGGACCCCGCTGGACCCCGCAGATCCCGCAATACCCCGCGGATCCCGCTGGACCCCGCTGGACCCCGCTGATCCCGCAGTACCCCGCGGACCCCACTGGACCCCGTGGTACCCGTAGAACCCCGTACCCTGTGACTAGTCCTCCAAACTCCTCTCGACCACCTAGCATACAAGACATCAATAGAGGAGGTCGTAAATACCAAGGAAGAGCTAGACCACACCAAGAGTTTAAGTAAACAAGGAAATTGCCTTGTTTCTCGCCATTCAAGAGTCCTATATTAAAGAGGAGTCAACTCTTTCAATTCTAAAAGGAATCACTTGATTCTGGGGAATCAATCCCACGATCTTCTCGCCTATCAACATGGAAACGCCCCGTAAATTGCTAGGTCATTGGATTGAATTTATGGGAGTGAACAACAAGAAATAAGACCTATATATATGACAAGATTTTCAACGGTGAGGAGGACTTTTTCGGCTGGGGGCTAGCTTCTTTCCTTCTCCTCTTATTTTCTATTGATTAGAGAAAAGGGCATATGCCCACCTATGATTGTAAGCTCTCTGGAGCACTTATGTTGGATTATTCTCCTACTTGTGTAAGCTCCCCGGAGCACGCCTTATTGATAAATATATAAATGATCTCTTTCCGCCGGATACTACCTAGGGGTTTTTCAGCATATGATCATGCGTGATGCTTTTTCCCCCTAGGCCAGTCCACCTTCTATCAAAAAGACTTGTCATTCTCTCCCTCGTATCTATTTTATTACACATATATGTAAGTTTATCATTGAAGAGCTCCTATCCCATATCCTACTTGCTTGCTTGCTATCCGGGTCGGGGAATCACAATGGAGATCTAGAAAAGAGTATGGGATGCGGGATTCGGGATACGGGGTATGAGGGACGGGACACGGGGTGCCGAGTACCGAACGCAGGGTATCGGGGTCCATAGAGAGGGATCACAACCCTTACTCCGACATGGGAACCCCCAAGCGCCATCTTCTCCATGTGCTTGAAGCCCCGACAGTCGGGATGATATTTTCTCCTACCTACTGCACCTCACTCCAGAATCTTTTACTCGTACAAACCATGGTACCTAGAGGTACCTACCCCGCTGCAGCCTACCGGGTAGCAGTCTGAGGGTGTTAATTGGAATTCCTCATCCAGAGCGAATTTACGGTTAACATTTTTGGCGCCGTCTGTGGGAAGTTCACTAGACCAATGCGGCTTCCTTGTCTCTACATGAGCGTATGTTTCTCTATCTCTTACATATTATCACTTTACATGTGATTTAATGCATTCCATTGCTATATTCACTACATGTTTATACCATGATGCTATGATACCATGATGCTCTGTTTCACCCTACTAGTATTATTTTATAAAAAATTTGCATGAATCATGTGAACTAAATCATCGCCTATTATAATCGGTTGATATTTCGCCTTATATATGTTGCTACTTGAATACGTTGAACATGCGGAGTGCATCTCGATGTAGCTCTATGAGATCTAATTAATCTATTGCCGAGCAAGCTTAGTTATTCATGGCATATTATTCATGCGGTTTACCCTTTCTCCATATTTGTATGTACTGCATGTCTGCATGTGCACCACGAGTGGTGCTCACTTATATATATGACAACTTTTGTTTGATGTGGAGCGAATATAACGTGTGGGACTCCTAGTGGAGCCGGCCTACTATGCTGCCCTTATGAAACAGACCTGCTCCGGTACATCTAGAGCTCCTATGCAGTAGAGTTGTACCTCTCCTGCTTTCTTTACAGAAGATTTGCTCCGGTACCGATAGAGCTCCTATCCAACAGATCTACCAGACTAGCACTTCTACATACGGATCCCATCATCACACCGGATTCACTCTTCCAAAGCTCCTAGTTCTCAGCTATTCAAGTCCTAGAAGAAAAGGAAGCAATTTGGAAGATTTTCGATCAAGCCTGAGAAAACAGCATCTGCTGATGGGTCAACTTCAAAAATTAAACTGTATCATCTCAGAAGGAACGGGATTTCGTGCCTTATATGGTTGGAAAGATACAGAAGTTATCGTTCCACAGAATTTTACGGTTTGTGATTTCGAGTTTTCTTGAAGGAGTTATGACCGTTTTACTACTCAAAGGTCAGCAGGAATTTCTATGCGGGCAGCATCTGCTGATGGAACAAATTCAAAAATTAAACTGTATCATCTCCGAAGGAACGGGATTTTGTGCCTTATATGGTTGGAAAGATACGGAAGTTAGCTTTCCACAGAATTTTACGGTTTGTGATTTCGAGCTTTCTTGAAGGAGTTATGACCGTTTTACTACTCAAAGGTCAGCAGGAATTTCTATGCGGGCAACATCTGCTGATGGAACAACTTCAAAAATTAAACTGTATCATCTCCAAAGGAACGGGATTTCGTACCTTATATGGTTGGAAAGATACGGAAGTTAGCTTTCCACATAATTTTACAGTTTGTGATTTCAAGTTTTCTTGAAGGAGTTATGACCGTTTTACTACTCAAAGGTCAGCCAGGAATTTCTACACGGTATTTGGGAAACAAAGCATGGCGGGCTACCTATTTGGGAATAAAGGAGCAGCAGGACCGGTAGAAGACCAGCATCATGCAAGAGGCTCCTCGCTCCTCACTCCTCACTTTTGTACTGGGCCCCTCAACGCCCAAGTGAGCCTCCTAGGTTACAGTTCGTCCGAGTGGAGTCCAGAGCCTCATTTCAGCCGCTGGGTACTTCTTGATGCCATAGCAAGCCTCTGGACTAGCATCATGCAGGAGGCTCCTCACTTTTGTATTGGGCCCCTCAACGCCCAAGTGAGCCTCCTAGGTTCCAGTTCGTCCGAGTGGAGTCCAGAGCCTCATTTCAGCCGCTGGGTACTTCTTGATGCCCTAGCAAGCCTCTGGACTAGCATCATGCAGGAGGCTCCTCACTTTTGTACCAGGCCCTTCAACGCCCAAGTGAGCCTCCTAGGTTCTAGTTCGTCCGAGTGGAGTCCAGAGCCTCATTTCTGCCGCTAGGTACTTCTTGATGCCCTAGCAAGCTTCTGGACCAGCATCATGTAGGAGGCTCCTCACTTTAGTATCAGGCCCTTCAACGCCCAAGTGAGCCTCCTAAGTTCCGGTTCGTTCGAGTGGAGTCCAGAGCCTCATTTCTGCCGCTAGGTACTTCTTGATGCCCTAGCAAGCTTCTGGACCAGCATCATGTAGGAGGCTCTTCACTTTAGTATCGGGCCCTTCAACGCCCAAGTGAGCCTCCTAGGTTCCGGTTCGTTCGAGTGGAGTCCAGAGCCTCATTTCAACAGCTAGGTACTTCTTGATGCCCTAGCAAGCTTCTGGACCAGCATCATGTAGGAGGCTCCTCACTTTTGTACAAGGCCCTTCAACGCCCAAGTGAGCCTCCTAAGTTCCGGTTCGTTCCAAGGGATTCTCTAGCCCCATTATGATTATTGGAAACTCTTGCCTACCTCGAGCAGGCCCCCTCTAAACTGGCCGTGGTACTTGGGGACTGAAAGCTAACTATTCTCTCTCACGAGCCCAAGGGGGGTACGATGACCTCTATATTCATAAATCTGATCGGGTCACCAATCTATGATTAAAGCGCCTCAAGACCAGGAAAGCTACATAGTACTCCTGATGCCCTAGACCAGGTTAAACCATCTAGGAGGATCTCCATTACTGAGTCAAGACCAGGAGAGCCACATAGCATTCCTGATGCCTTGGACGGGGCCAACCCCGCCAAGAGGATCTCCATTGTTAAAGCGCCTAAATACCAGGAAAGCTACATAGCACTCCTGATGCCTTGGACGGGGCCGACCCCGCCAAGAGGATCTCCATTGTTAAAGCGCCTCAAGACCAGGAAATAGCCTAAGGGCGCTCCTGCTGCCTCGGTCGGGGAATACCCTCCTCTGAGAAGCCTGGTGCTAAAGTGGCCTTAATTGCCTACCAGGACAGCCTTGGTCGGGGAATACCCTCCTCCGAGAAGCCTGGTGCTAAAGTGGCCTTAGTTGCCTACCAGGACAGATTACAGTAAGAATCGGGCTGCCTCCGGGTACCTGGTTCCTTACTTCGCCTCGAGACCAGGGAAAAGCTACATAGCACTCCTGATGCCTTGGACGGGGCCAACCCCGCCAAGAGGATCTCCATTGTTAAAGCGCCTCAAGACCAGGAAATAGCCTAAGGGCGCTCCTGTTGCCTCGGTCGGGGAATACCCTCCTCTGAGAAGCCTGGTGCTAAAGTGGCCTTAGTTGCCTACCAGGACAGCCTTGGTCGGGGAATACCCTCCTCCGAGAAGCCTGGTGCTAAAGTGGCCATAGTTGCCTACCAGGACAGATTACAGTAAGAATCGGGCTGCCTCCGGGTACCTGGTTCCTTACTTCGCCTCGAGACCAGGGAAAAGCTACATAGCACTCCTGATGCCTTGGACGGGGCCAACCCCGCCAAGAGGATCTCCATTGTTAAAGCGCCTCAAGACCAGGAAATAGCCTAAGGGCGCTCCTGCTGCCTCGGTCGGGGAATACCCTCCTCTGAGAAACCTGGTGCTAAAGTGGCCTTAGTTGCCTACCAGGACAGCCTTGGTCGGGGAATACCCTCCTCCGAGAAGCCTGGTGCTAAAGTGGCCTTAGTTGCCTACCAGGACAGATTACAGTAAGAATCGGGCTGCCTCCGGGTACCTGGTTCCTTACTTCGCCTCGAGACCAGGGAAAAGCTACATAGCACTCCTGATGCCTTGGACGGGGCCAACCCCGCCAAGAGGATCTCCATTGTTAAAACGCCTCAAGACCAGGAAATAGCCTAAGGGCGCTCCTGCTGCCTCGGTCGGGGAATACCCTCCTCTGAGAAGCCTGGTGCTAAAGTGGCCTTAGTTGCCTTCCAGGACAGATTACAGTAAGAATCGGGCTGCCTCCGGGTACCTGGTTCCTTACTTCGCCTCGAGACCAGGAAATAGCCTCATAGCACTCCTGATGCCCTGGACCGGGTTGACCCCTCCAGGTGGATCTCCATTACTGAATCGCCCCGAGACCAGGAAATAGCCTTATGGAGCTCCTGCTGCCTTGGTCGGGAAATACCCTCCTCCAAGAAGCCTGGTGTTAAAGTGGTCTTAGTTGCCTACCAGGACAGACTTACAGTAGGATCGGGATGAGTAAAGTAATGGCTACCAACAAAGAAGGATGAGTAAAATTCTTCAAGTATTACATATCCTGACTCCAACCCCAACTGCGTACCGGTGTTCAAGTCAGGGGGGACTTCTGTTAACCGCCTTTTTTGGCAGGGGTCCAAGGAAGAATTTTCCATCCTTGCCAAGTAGAGGGATGCCGCGAGAAGCATCTAGCTACCTCTGAAAGGAACCAAGATCAACACACTTTATCGTGGTCTAGATAGCCCAGTAGAAGGATGCTGCACCCGCAGGACCACGCGGGACCCCGCTGGACCCCGCAGATCCCGCAGTACCCCGCGGATCCCGCAGGACCCCGCTGGACCCCGCAGATCCCGCAGTACCCCGCAGGACCCCGCAGATCCCGCAGTACCCCGCAGGACCCCGCAGATCCGGCTGGACCCTGCGGATCCCGTTGGACCCCGCTGGACCCCGCTGATCCCGCAGTACCCCGCGGACCCCACTGGACCCCGTGGTACCCGTAGAATCCCGTACCCTGTGACTAGTCCTCCAAACTCCTCTCGACCACCTAGCATACAAGACATCAATAGAGGAGGTCGTAAATACCAAGGAAGAGCTAGACCACACCAAGAGTTTAAGTAAACAAGGAAATTGCCTTGTTTCTCGCCATTCAAGAGTCCTATATTAAAGAGGAGTCAACTCTTTCAATTCTAAAAGGAATCACTTGATTCTGGGGAATCAATCCCACGATCTTCTCGCCTATCAACATGGAAACGCCCCGTAAATTGCTAGGTCATTGGATTGAATTTATGGGAGTGAACAACAAGAAATAAGACCTATATATATGACAAGATTTTCAACGGTGAGGAGGACTTTTTCGGCTGGGGGCTAGCTTCTTTCCTTCTCCTCTTATTTTCTATTGATTAGAGAAAAGGGCATATGCCCACCTATGATTGTAAGCTCTCTGGAGGACTTATGTTGGATTATTCTCCTACTTGTGTAAGCTCCCCGGAGCACGCCTTAATGATAAATATATAAATGATCTCTTTTCGCCGGATACTACCTAGGGGTTTTTCAGCATATGATCATGCGTGATGCTTTTTCCCCCTAGGCCAGTCCACCTTCTATCAAAAAGACTTGTCATTCTCTCCCTCGTATCTATTTTATTACACATATATGTAAGTTTATCATTGAAGAGCTCCTATCCCATATCCTACTTGCTTGCTTGCTATCCGGGTCGGGGAATCACAATGGAGATCTAGAAAAGAGTATGGGATGCGGGATTCGGGATACGGGGTATGAGGGACGGGACACGGGGTGCCGAGTACCGAACGCAGGGTATCGGGGTCCATAGAGAGGGATCACAACCCTTACTCTGACATGGGAACCCCCAAGCGCCATCTTCTCCATGTGCTTGAAGCCCCGACAGTCGGGATGATATTTTCTCCTACCTACTGCACCTCACTCCAGAATCTTTTACTCGTACAAACCATGGTACCTAAAGGTACCTACCCCGCTGCAGCCTACCGGGTAGCAGTCTGAGGGTGTTAATTGGAATTCCTCATCCAGAGCGAATTTACGGTTAACAACATGTTCAAAGCGTTTAAAGCTGAAGTGAAAAAACAGCTTAAGAAACACATTAAAATCTTGAGATCTTATCGTGATGGAGAATATCTATCTAGTGAGTTTCAACGATATGTTATTGATAATGGGATCATTTCTCAGTTTTCTACACCAGTTACACCTCAACAGTATGGTGTGGTAGAAAAAAGAAATAGAACTCTTTTGAACATGGTTAGGTCGATGTTGAGTTATTCAACGCTTCCTGTTTCTTTTTGGGATATGCTTTAAAAACTGCAATATACATTCTAAACGATGTACCATTGAAGTCGGTTCCTCAAATACTGCATGAGTTGTGGACTAGGCGAAAGCCTAGTTTACAACACTTAAGGATATTTGGTTGTCCTGCGCATGTGTTAAAAGGAAAGAGAGAAAAGATGGAGTCCCGTTTAGAAATATGCATATTTGTGGGGTATCCAAAAGAATATAAAATGTATTATTTCTATAGTCCTTCAGATCTTAAAGTTTTTTTTTCAACAAATGCTAAATTTCTGGAAAAAGACTATATGAATGAGTTTATTCCTAAAAGTAGAATTGTCGTGAATGAGATGTCAAGAGATACAATCCACAAAAGGTTTCACAACCTAGACCAATTGTAAGTTCTGTACCATCACAAGATCAACAACCTAACCAAGAGATACATCGGTCTGGGAGAATCAGTGGAGAATCTCCCAAACGACGATGATCCCTAAACAAATAAGGAAGCAATGAAGGATGTTGATAGTTGCCATTGGCAAACGGCAATGCAATCTGAGATTGAGTCCAAGTTCAATAACAAAGTCTGGTCCCTTATAGACTTGCCTAAAGGGATAAAACACATTGGGTGCAAACGGGTATACAAGAGGAAAAGAGGTATGGATGAAAAGGTGGAAACCTTTAAAGCTAGATTTGTAGCTAAAGGTTACACACACAAAGAAGGTATCGATTACGAGGAAACCTTCTCTCCTGTGGCCATGCTTAAATCCATTAGGATACTCTTATCCATTGCAGCATCTTTAGATTTAGAGATTTGGCAAATGAACATTAAGAAAGCTTTCCTTAACGGAAGTCTTGACGAAAGCATCTATATGATGCAACCAAAAGGATTCATTGAAAAAGGCCAAGTGGAAAAGGTATGCAAGTTGCAAAAATCCATATATGGATTAAAGCAAGCATCCAGATCCTGGAACATAAGGTTCGATCAAGCTGTGAAAGGTTTTGGATTTGTTCAGAACCTTGACGAACCTTGTGTATACAAAAGGATCAAAGCTGACAAGTTGGTTTTCCTAATTCTTTATGTTGATGATATACTACTCATCGGAAACGATGTAGGTGTATTGACATCAGTAAAAGAATGGTTAGCAAAACAATTTGATATGAAGGACTTAGGAGAAGCAAGTTATATTCTTGGTATCCAAGTAAAAAGGGATAGAAAGAATAGAACGATTGCGCTATCCCAAGCTTCATACATAGATAAAATCTTTTCTATGTTTTCCATGCAAGATTCCAAGAAAGATATGTTACCTTTCAAGCATGGAATCAAACTTTCTAAGGAACAAGTTCCTAAGAATGAGCATGACAAGCAATTCATGAGTAGGATTCCATATGTCTCGGTAGTTGGAAGTCTCATGTATGCAATGCTCTGCACTAGACCAAATATTTGTTTTGTTGTTGGCATAGTTAGCAGGTTTCAATTGAAACCTAGACCTGATCACTGGACGGTAGTCAAGCATATTTTCAAGCATTTCATAAGAACGAGAGACAATATACTTGTATACACTTTAGGGGATTTGATTCCCACAGGGTATACAGATTCTGATTTCCAATTAGATTCTGACTCCAAAAAATTCACATTAGGATCTGTGTTTGCTCTTGGAAGAGGAGCAGTCATATGGAGTAGTATTAAGCAATCATGTATTGTTGACTCCACTATGGAAGATGAGTATGTTGTTGCATGCGAAGCTGCCAAAGAGGATGTTTGGCTTCGCCAATTCTTGATTGACTTGGAAATGGTTCCTAGTGCAAATAAGTAGATCACTATCTACTGTGACAATAATGGAACAGTGGCTAATTCGAGAGAACCAAGAAGTCATAAGAGAGGAAAACACATTGAAAGGAAGTATCATCTACTTAAGGAGATTGTGCATAGGGGTGACGTGACGATTACCAAAATCGCATCAGCAGAAAATCTAGCGGATTCTTTCACAAAGGCTCTACCACAGAAGAGTTTTGATGGGAACCTATAGAACATGGGAATGAGAGATATTACACATTTGCTATAGTGCTAGTGGGAGATTGTTAGGATTATGCTCAATATCAAGAGTATAATATTGTATTTAATAATCTTATCATATTAATAAAGTGATTTCTGTTTTAACAAAATCATATAGCATTTAAAATTATAATTGTCAAAGTAAATAATCATAAGGTCAAAAGACTATGAGAAAAGAAGAATTGTTCATACATCTGGATATGTATGAGGTAGACACAATTCTTTAGTTAGTCTTGAATAATATTCACAACTTAAACTAAAGGTTGGACATCTTTATCTTGTTAAAGTTGTAGAATTCTATTGCTAGCATTTGAGTAGGATCAAATTTGTTATGATAAGTTTAAAATCATCGAAGGGTCTTTGAGTAAAAGAATCTAGTGCACTGGGTGCGTGAACAGGATTACAATGAAATACTTTATCCAGAACTGTCAGTAGATAAAAGTTTTTTCTTTACTAGGACAATCGGAGAATCTATCTTAATCCTGAGATAAATGATGGACTTATGGTTACAAGTGTTATCATTTGAGCTATCAATGAGTACTATTATATAGCATAGTCTATCCTCGATAGTTTGGTGTTATTCATTTGCTAATCGATAGAGGACTTCATTTATAAATATGGACACCGTAGCTCTATTTATTAAATGTGAGTCGAATATCATCATATGGATGTTTTGAGGTTTTGGATATTAAATTTTAACGTTGAGTTTTCAATAGTGACTATTGAAAGATGACTTCTGGACAAGTCATAATATATATATCCAAGTTCAAAGTGTGGTCATATGAGTAAATATGGTAACTTGGAGTGCTATAGGCGGTCTATGAGCTCTTGGCAATTACTGATATTCTTCACGAGGATTCACTATATCCTATAAGATTGTTTAGGGTATGGATGAGAATCATTTACTTATTCTATCTTTATTTAAGAGTGCAATTTTAGTTCTTTAGTGGAATATACTAAAATTAATAGATTGATGCTAAGTTAATCATTTGTTGATTGTGATTGGGTTATGTCTATTGGAACTTAAATTTCGATAGGCTCGCCAAGATCCCCAATCCACACGGACTTGCATGAATCACTTGATATATTCTACCATACTAATTATGTGTCCACTAGAATTGTATTTAATATATTAAGAATATAATTTGCACATTATTTATTTAATGGGCTGTTAAATTATATTAATATATTAATGAAAGGCATGTGGGCTTATTTCTTTTAGTAAGAATGGGTCTAGTTCACATGTGGACTTTTTATTAAAGGTCTAATGGATTTAATAAAATGGAAAAATAATATATGGGCCTATCTTTGTGTATGGGCGGAAAGGCTTAAGTAATAGTCTAATATATTATTTTATTGTATTATTTTATTAAATGGAAATTAATTGATTGATTGATTAATTATTTAATTAAGAATCAAAATCTTTTTCTGACTAGAAAATATGTTTCTTAGTGTTATACTATTGGTAGTAGTATATTAAATATAAAAGACTTTATTTGGTAAGTAGATAAATAAGAGATTTATTTATCTAGTCAAATTAGAAAGTCTTTGATATAGTCACAAATACACTAAAGAGTTGGATTAGGGTTTGAATTCTAAAAGATGGATTGAAGTCGTTTGTGGGAACACAAATCCTTTTTTTGTAGAGGATCTCGGTCACCACCTTGTTAACCCAAGATAGAATTTGGAACCATAGTTTTTGAAAATAAAATAAAATTAAGAACCATAGTTTTGGAAAGAATTCGGCACCATAGTTTCTTTGGAAATAATTTGGTACTATAGTTTTTGTAACTACGGATTTGGCCACCATAGTTTTTGTAACTTTGGATTCGGCCACCCTAAGGTCTTGCTCTTGAGAGTTATTTTCTTTTGCTAAAAGAAAAATAAAATCCATCTCTTAGACTAGGGTGATTTTCGGCCAATAGGTATAGAGAGAAAAGTTTGTTCTTATTTTGATAATGCACTAGTTAATTTTACACCAAAAGGTTTTGTGCACAATTTTGAATAAGGTTCACGCGAGTTTCAATCTAACGATTGTGAATTCAAAAGTGACCGGAACATTCTTTGTTGTCTCTTGGAACTTTTTGTGACTAACGAAAAAGAAAAAGTTTTGTTAATCCATCCTCAGGTACACAATTCAAAGAGAAGGGAGACCATGCTCCTAGGTGATTCACGTTCGTGATTGGATTGGAAGATCTTGTAGATTACCATTGACGCAACGTCATTCGGATCACACGAAAAAGGTATGATATCTTTAGTATTATATGTTAATTAATTAGAGGGTTAGGGTTCAAAATATGGAAAAATTTTAAACTATACTAAACTACTTTTTCACTTCCGCCGCGTGTATTTTTCCCTACACGGATATCATTCCCAGAAAAATAGAATAGGGTGCAAAGTCGCTCATGCCATGTTTTTCTTATAAAGTTGGATATAGTTGCTCTTAAATTAAATTCATTGAAATCTCTATATCTTTGCTTCTCTTATGACAAATGGTGAAATTGGTTTGAATTCTATTGGAAACCTTTGTCATTTGCTTTGCCAAATACCATTGTATTTTGGACTTGAATGCAACATGTCTTGTATGCAAAGCATTTTTATTCACACATTTTCATAAAATAAATCTCCTTGTTTCTCTCCAATTAATTGAGTTGCATAAAGTGACTTATATGATTATGTAAATATCTTGTATGCTACTATCTCTTTGCTATAAGTGACCTGGTTAGGGAATACTCCTTTGCCTATATCATGACAAAAAGGGAGAGTAGAATGTGGTGGTAAGGGGAGTTAGATGCGTATGTTGGGGAGATTACATATTGAGGGGGAGTGATCAAGCCAAAATTGGTATGATTTTGGCCCTCATTTCCGATTCTTTTAGCTTGATTCTCGGGCATTTCCCCGTGTTTAATGTTGTTAAATTGAGTGTTTTAGGTTTTATTAGGTTTCAGAAGCAATTGAGATGAAAGTGGAGGACTTGTACGAAAATGTCTCACAAATAGGAAGAAACAGGGCATTTTCGCCACTTGGACATGAGAGGTCACTACATGGGCGCCATGGCGACAGAGGATTCTCCAAAGACATCAGAAGGTCGCCATTTGGGCGCCACTTGGTCGCCATGGCGACAGAAAGTCCCCAAATGAACTAGGTGGGGTCGCCACTTGGCAACCTCCCTTGCAAATGGCGACCTAGTTCAGACAAAGCATGGTCGCCACTTGGGGTCGCCATGGCGACCTTGATGTTGCAAGTGGCGACCTCCTTACAATTGCAGGGTCGCCACTTATGGTCGCCATGGCGACCTAGAGGTGCAAGTGGGGACCTCTACACAAATTGCTCATGGTCGCCACTTGCCAAATGGTAAGAAAGATGGTTTTCGTGGCGACCTTCTCATCTAACCATTTTACGCACCAGGGTCGCCATAGCAACCAAACAGCGAACAAGGTGCCACCTCAGCGAATCAAGCAGTTATCAGTACATGTCCAAGAGTGCATATATATAGAACGTCCCTCCATCTTCAAAGGCATCGAAGATCAGAGAAAAATACAGAGAACACATCTGAGATCTAGCTCTATCGTCCATTGCACACCATTCCTCATCCTCCATTTCTCTCCTTGAACTCATCTAATCCATCCAACCCTCAACACAAAACCTTGATTACTTCACTACATCATTCCTCATCCCACCATTTCTCCACCAAAATCCTTATTCACTTCCCACCAAAACACCCACATTCCAAGACATATCCTCTACTTCCATTCCTTGCATCTAGGAGCATAGAGGAGAAGAAGGATCAAGCTTAAAGAAGGTGACCAAGGGTTATTTCCTTACTATTTACTTCTTTTCATTTTTTGCAAATATGTGTAACTAAACCCCTAATCTAGGGGATAGATTTGAGGATCAATTGGTTGTGGGTTTAGCTTAGCTTGTAATGAATCTCTTATGTGTTCTATTCATTCAAATTAATTAGATTCGATTCATTATAATTGACTTGTATATCACTTGTTGATTGCTATCTTGAGTGGAGTAATTTGTTATATATTCATATGTGGATTGACAATCCTTGTGTGATTAAGAACCCATTGGATATGATAGATTAGTGGTGGGTATATCAACCTCACTAATCTAAGCCTCTAAGTGGTTAACATAATGAGATTGGTACATTAATGTAGCTAATTAGCTTACCCACATTCAATTGTTAATCGATTTATTCCCTAGCTATCTCATTAATTGATTTTATCACAATTCTTATCAAGGTGTTGAGTATTCTATTTTTCATAACGTATTTTGTGTATTTTCATTTGAGTAGTTAGCATTGGTGGTTTTAGAAACCATACATCTATCAAACACTATGATTTACTTTATTGTTCAAAGATTAGTCAATTTATCTAATTAACACTCCATTACCTGTGGAACGAACTTGCTCACTATTTTGCTATCAAATCACATTTTAAAAGGATTAAGTGGCTTAAAAGAGTTTTCAAGAATCAACCAAAAACCTATATTATTACTATTTTGTTGAGTACACAAACGATCTCATCAAAAATTGGCGCCGCTGCCGGGGAATGGTAGCGTTGATTACATAAATTGACTTTTCTTCACGTTTTATTAGTATATTGTAGATTGTTAGTTTAGTATTTTGTTTTGTGGTTATTGACTTGTTCATAGTGTTGTTTTAACTTTTTTCTTTCCTTGTATCTCTTTATTTATTCCTCTTTTAGGTGCTCAGTTTTATGCACGGTAGGAGATCTCTAGGTAGAGGAGTTCATCCCCCACTAGAAGGCACTAGCCGTGTGAGAGAGTTCGAAGCAATTCCAAGACAAACTATAAGTACTGAAGGACAACAACCTGGGAGGGAAGACGAAGCTCCTTTTAGAAAGGAGATGACAGAAGAGACTCAAATCAACTGTGGTCAAAGGATGACCATGGGGGAGTATGCCTTGCCGGATATCGGGAACCAACCATCGCCTATCGTGTTAGACCCGGTTGCTAGGGGTTATGAGTTGAGGACAATGCACGTCAACCTCTTGCCGTCATTTCATGGGAAGTTGAATGAAGACTGTCTCCAGTTCATGAAGGAGTACAGTGCTATTATTGAGACCTTCCCCATCATGCGTCTCACGCGCGAACAGTTGCAAATGCATTGCTTCCAGTATTGTATGAAGGATGCGGCTATGACATGGCTCATGGGGTTTAGGCCGGGATCATTGACAAGTTGGGGTCAAATTTGCAAGGTCTTTTTCAATAGATTCTTTCCGACTAGGAAAGCGAAGGAGTTAAAGGTGAAGATAGCAGATTTTTATAAAGTGAGGGGGAGCTATTTCATGATTCATGGGAGAGGTATCAACGCCTTGTGGCCCAATGTCCTCCTCACATGTTCACTGAGGAATACAAGGTGTCTTGTTTCCAAGGAGGATTAACTCGGTTCTCCCAAGTGTTGGTGGATAACGCTTGTGGAGGTTCATATGACACCAAGACCGCTTCGGAGATCTATGACATCTATGAGATGTTGGCACAAAACTCTCAACAACGAAATGCCAACAGTATTCGAGGTGGGAAATTTGATGTAAATGCTAGTACGGAGGCCGCCATCGAAATCTGAAGGATAAACAAGGAGGTAGAGACCTTAACTTCTCATATTGAGAGTATGGGATTTCCGAATGGGGGAGTGAAGTTGCTAGGAAGGCAAGAAGGAGGCTTTAGCGGGCTATTCAATGAGAACGAAGGGTTTAAGGACACTTTTCAAGGTCAAGAGCAAGAGGAGGTTCAAGCTATGGGATTTCAACGACAAGGAAACAACTCCTATTCCAACAACTATGCTCAACCATGGAGGAACCACCCAAACCTTTCTTGGTCAAACAACAACAACATTTTAAACCCACCACCAAGAAATCAACAACAAGGGGTGTACAATCAAGGAGGTAGCTCACAAGGGGGTTACAGTCAAAATCAACAACAAGGGATGAACAATCAAGGAAGTAGCTCACAAGGAGGCTACCGTCAAACTCAACCACAAGGAGGAAACCAATGGGGAGGAAACCAATGGAACAACAACAACAATGCTCAACCTAGCTCGTATCAACCTCGCCGAAACATTGATGAAGAGATGAGAGGCATGATGCAAAGTTTCCAAAGAGCCGAGAATACCTTGACAAGTTTCATACAAGCTAGTGGCCAAAGGTTTGGCAACCTCGAAGCATCTTTCGGGAAATTAGAGACCCAAATGGGGCAAATTGCCGAGGCCCTTCAAAAACAAGAAAATGGGAAGTTTCCAAGCCACACCGAGCAAGCTAAGGAGGAAAATTTTATCAAGAATGATGGAGCTAGGGATGAGGCTATGTTGTTTGAAGAGGCATATGTTCGGAAAGTGGAAGATCCGAGAAGTTTTGTGATTCCTATATCAATAGGAGATAGTGGGGTGCTTAAAGGAGTACTAGATTTGGGAGCAAGTGTGAGTATGATGCCCCTATCGACTTATGTGAAGTTGGGTTTGGTAGGATTGAAGCCAACCGGGAAGAAACTTATGCTAGCGGATCAATCCTCTCTATCATCAAGTGGTGAAATAAAGGATGTCCCAATTGTCATTGACGAAATAGTGGTGTTAACGGATTTTGTAGTCCTTGACATTGGTGACAAGTCAAATGATGTTAGGAGGTGGCAAGTTCTTCTCGGTAGACCATTCATGGCTACCGTTGAAATGAAGATCGATGTTTGCAAGAGGAGAGTTTATATGCATGCATTTGAGAAAGAACTTGAGATTGACATAACCATATGCAATGATGACCTAAAAAGCATTGAGAGTTGCTATGTGGTTGAGGTGCAGCCACCAAGGACAAAGGGTGGAAAGGTAGGTGAATTAGTGCAATTATATGAAAAGAGTAGCCAAGAAGACGAAGTTGAGAGCATTGGTGACTCTGAGATTGAAAGGCTCAAGAATTCTGACCAAGAGCTCATGCTTGAAGTAGAGGTTCTTAAGGCGGAGAAATATGCTTTGGAGAAGAAGCTTGATGATTTAGCAAGACGGAACCATAAACTCAAGAAGGTCAATGTGGCTCTCACCATGGAGAATGAGGTAACAGTGAAAGAGCTTGGGGATTTGGCTAAACTCACCGAAGAATTTGAGGAAGAGTCCTCAAGAAAGATGAGAACGACTCTCATGAGTGTAGATGCCAAGAACAAGGCAATTGAGGAATTAAAGGAGGAATTGAGCAAGAGAGAGATGTCTTTGAAGGTTGCTAAGGTAAAGGAGTGCGACTTTTTGGTGGAGATTGATCGGATGGATCAAGCCATCAAGAAACTCACCAATGACGGTCCCTCAAGGCCTCAACCTCCAATGCAAAAAGGGAGATTTCCTTCATACCATCTCACTTGTTATTTTTGTCATAAGAAGGGCCATGTTAAGTCTAGGTGTTTTGAATTCTTGAAGCATGCTAACAATGATAGAAATAGACCTATAAGGAGATCTAACCATGTTAAGAAAATTTGGGTTAGGAAGGATTTGGTAAATCAAGTCCGGGATGAGTCTATGAGTCCAATTTGGGTGGTCAAGAAGAAAATGAGTTATAATGTGATTGACTTGGGTAATGAGCATCATGATTCCATTTCGCATGGTAGGATACAGTAGTGTGATTTGCATTTCGTTTTTACATTACATGCCATGAATAAAATGTTTGTGTTTTAAATTTTGCTTGTTGTATGTTTCTTTTGGTTACTTTATTTTTCTAATAAGTGTCCATCTATTCTTGTTAGTGGTTTGAATTATGAGCTTATTCGTGGATTTTGTTTCATTGCAGATGCTGATGAAAATACATTCAGAAGAGGACCTCAAGTATGGGTCGCAATTTGGTCGCCATTTGCACATAAGTGGCGACCTCACTTACAAGAAGAATTCAGAGGTCGCCACATACATGGTCGCCATGGCGACCACATGTTGCAAATGGCGACCTTTACATATCAGGTGTGGTCGCCATTTGGTCACCATGGCGACCTTACTTGTGCAAATGGCGACCACATGCAAAAGTTCAAAATCCTTCTTGGTCGCCATTTGGTCACCATGGCGACCGAGAGGCACAAATGGTGACATAGGGCGTTCAGCTATAAGTTTGCAACTCAAATCATAACGCCGCACAACACAAGTTCTCTCTTCTCAATCTCTCTCAATTCCAAAGCCGTGGCATGCACGTAATCATCAAATCCGGTAAGCAATCACTCTAGTTCTTCAATTTTCCCATTCAAATCCTTCCTACATTGCATCTAGATACATTAAGGGTGGTTTTGAGTTTGATTTGAAGTGAATAGTGCATAGGATTGGAGCTTGTGTGGTTTTGATTCATATAGAAGTGATTGTGGAAGTGTGGTAGTAGTTTTGATTGATTGTGGGCATTCGGAGAGTGCCGGATTGGTGTTGAAGCGTCGTTGTGCTACCGGATTTTTGACAGAATTTTCAGTTTTTAGATTGTTTGATATGGCCCCAAAGATGAAATTGCCAAGCAAGGGAGGAAAGGGTAGCAAGACCCCCACTCCTAAGAGGAAGGTGGTCCCTGAATACAAACACAATAGGAATTTTGATGACAGATTGGAGACGTTTGCTGAGAAGAAGATATGGCCTGAGAGAGGCATTGATTTGGAGAGTTTAAGGGATACCCCTGTCCCAGCAACTGTGAATGACTTAGGATAGGGAGGATTGGCAGCCACTCCTCCACACTATAGTGAGAGCTTGGTGAAGGAGTTTTATGCGGGAATGAATCCCGAGGAGTATATTAGGGGTGGACCTATTCTAGTGAGAGGGGTTCCCGTTTACTTGAACGCAACGGACATTAATATCTACTTTAGGACGACATTGTTGGAAATTGAGGGGTTGCGTGAAAGGATGGTGGAAGGGATCACCACGAATCCTTTGTATGTGAAGCATTTGGTGGAATTTGCTAACACTATGATCATAACTCTTGTGACTGTCTGGATGGCGAAGAGATTCCCTCTCAAGCAGTCAAACTTGAAGATTGAGCAAGCCTTTTGGCACATCTTCCTCAATTCTTCCCTCAGGACAGTTTCCCACAGATCCATTGTTCCATTTGAGATGGCTAGGATCCTTCATAGTATCATTGAGAGGCAGCCTATTGATGTGGGTATTATTGTGAAGATGGAGATTCAACGGATTGGGAGGAATGAATCAGAGACAGATATCCTCCCTTTCCCATGTTTGATCACAGAGGCCTGCAAGCTGGCGGGTATAGACGTATCTGGGGACATACTTAAGCCCCCCATGTCAGATATGGACTTGACCACTTGGCGACGCTTGATGATAAAGCGTGGGGAGATACCTACTAGTGGGAAACGTAGGAGAGTGTGGAGTTCAGAGGCGGGCACTAGTGTTAGGGAAGAATTTGAGAGAGTTATTCCTGAGGAGGACGATGATGATGAGGAGGAGGAGGTTCCTATTTGTGATGATCATGGGCAGCCATTAGGTCTTCGGATTCTAGATGGAGTACAGCGCATTAGGAAGACTCAGACTGGTGATTTTGATATACTTCATGCTGACAAACTTGCGATTGAAGAAAGGCAGAAGGCCTTGGAGGACAGGCAGCTGAAGTTGGAAAGCCTGATTCAGGATTTGAGTGAGACAGTGATCACAGGTTTTACAGACCTCCGCCATGATCTGAGGCTCACCCCATATGTCAGGAGGCCGAAGAGGCCATCATTGGGACTTCACCTACCCCAGCCGCACCTTCAGGACTTAGTACAGAGGAGCCTGACTTTGTTTTTCAGACTGCACAGTCTGCTGTAGAGGAGGCAACACAGTTAGAGGAGGCCGTGGCCCGTTCCTTGACAGATCAGGGGCCCCGTTATGTGGGAGGTCCTGCCATTGATGAGGCAGCTACGCAGAGCAGATGGAGAGATGAGCAGTCTAGGAGAGCAGCATTGGCAAAGGAGCAGAGAAGGAAGGACCCGAAAGGGAAGGGTAGAGTAGAGCAAGATGAGGAGGAGGATTCTGATTAGTTGGCATACTAGCATTTCTAGGATTTATTTTAGCCTTCCATCATTTGCATTTTCTATCACTTTATTTGGACATCGCTAGTATTATATTTTATTTTTGGATTATATTGTTGGATATTTTTGTTGATTTATGCTTATTTGTAGTTCTTTTCCTTTTGCTCTATATTTTTTCGTTTTTGTCTTTATTTTGTTTCAGATTAGAATAAGGGTGTGGATTGCATTTTGGTAGTGGATTTAGGACATTTGTGCCTTATTGTATATGTTGATTGCTTGGATTTTGTGTATGGATGATTGAGAGGGCAATACGCCGGATTATTGTTACATGATGCTTTTGCCTTTGTGGATTATTGCTTGAAACTTGTTGGGTTGCGCTTGTTGTCATTATTTTTACCACCCATGAACATTGAGGACAATGTCAAATTTAGGTTTGGGGGTACTTTTGCGCAACGCCATGATGTTTGGTTTTCAAAATTGCGTGCCAAATTTTTCGAAAATTTTTGCGATATTGCCTTGTAGGGAAAAATACACCGTAAAAGTACACGCAGCGGAAGCGAGACTAAAAAAATAGTTTAGTAGCTTTTAAAATTTTTTCCTTTTATGAACCTTAAACCCTTTTAATCAATTAAACATATATAATATATAACAAAAGAAGAATACCTTTTGTCGCGTGATCCGATTGACTTACGTCGATAGTAATCCGTAAGATCTTCAATCCTAGCACGAATGTGGATCACCTAGGAGCGTGGTCTCCCTTTTCTTTGAATTGCAAGCCTGTGATTGGATTAAACAAACTTTTCTCTTATTCGTTAGTCACAAAAACAATCAAAAGAAACCTAAGATTATTCCGGTCACTTTTGAGTTCTCAATCTTATGATCGAAACTCACGTGAACCTTGATCGATGTAGTATTCACAAGCTTATTGATGAATCAGCAAATAGAATACCATCAAAGAATAATCTATGTTTCTTTTTGTTTTAGTAGAATAAAAGCTCTCTTTCTATGAGTTGAGAAGAAGAAGAAAAATAAAATTCTGCACACCAAAAACCTAATGTGGCCGAAAATTATAAGTGCCCTTATATATGTGGCAAAATTTCTTTCTTCCTTTTTCCTAGGGTGGCCGAAATCTCTAGCCAAAAATAGACTAGGGTTGCCGCAATTCTCAAACAAAAAAGAGTTTGAATTGCACCCTAATTCCTATTTAGTTTAAGACTTCCAAACCCTAATCAAACTCATAAATCTTTTATTCCTTATTTGACTAAAATAAAAAGACTTCTTATTTGATTAAATAAATAAAATTAATTATTTATTTCCTTGTCAAACAAGTCTTTCAATTTAAGTATACTACTACCAATAGTATACCAATAGGAATCATATTTCCTAATCAGAAAAGATTTGTTTCTTAATTAAACAATTAATTAATAAATTAATTAATTCTTATTTAATTAAACAATGAAAACAAAATAATATTTAAGGTTAATTAATCACCTTGCCGCCCCATATAAAAATATTGGGCCAAATATTATTTTCTTATTTCATTTAATCCATAGGACTTTAAATAAAAAGCCCACATGTGAACTAGATTCATTCTTACTAAAAGAAACAAGCTCACATGTCATCCATTAATATATAAATATAATTGAGCAGCCCATTACATAAATAATGTGAAAATTATATTCTTAATATATTAAATGCAATTCTAGATGGACCCTAAATTGGTCCGGTAGAATATATCAAGTGATCCATGCAAGTCCGTGTGGATTGGGGATCTTGGCGGGCTATCTAAATTTAAGCTTCAATTGACATAACCTAATCACAATCAACAAATGATCAGAGTACTTAAAATCGATAGATATACCGAAATATCCACCGATATATCCATATTTTGGAGGGACCGATATCGAAACAGGAAAATATCCAATATCCTGCAGAATATCCAGCCGATTTCGAAATGTCCGTTAAAATCTCCCGATATTCCCGAAATATCCCGAAATTCTCGAAATTTCATGAATTTTACCCCGAAAGTCCAGGGATATTTTGCATATTATTAAAATAATTTTTTTAATCCTAAAAAATTAAATTATTTTTAAAATAATTTAGCTTGAAAATTATTTTAGAAGAAGCATTAACAAATTTATAAAAATTTCTAACATAATAGTCAATAGTAAAATTATTGAGGACTTGAAGTAAAATTGAATAAAGAACCAAGAGTGGACGTGTAAAATTATTGAGGACTTGAAGTAAAATTTTTTGAAAGCAATATGAAAAAAAAAATTTGTTTGTGAATCAAATGTGTAAAACTAATTGCAAATAGTATTAAATATGTACCAATCAATTTATAAATATATAGAATTGATTTTTTTGTAACTTTGTGCCGACATTCCAAATAAAAGAATCTCAAAATTATTTGTGCAAAACGTGTAAAAATAATCAAATTGTTTCTTTTGAGTTTTGAGTAGAGAGTCTAAAGAAACTCAAATATTTTTATCAAAAAATAAAATAATAAATAAATAAGAACACAATTATTTGGTATGGTCCGTATGGTAGAGAATCATAATGATAAAATTTTGAAAAATAGTATGGTAGAGAATCATAATGATAGTCTATTGAAAAAAAAGACAAATTTGAAACAATTATTTACTAGTGATGCATGGGCTGCAAATCGATTGAGTCGAACAGTAAATGGAAGAAGAATAGAACAGCGTATTTTAGATGTAGAGTTTTGGGATAATGTGGTTTCTGTAGTTAAAATATATGAGCCACTGTACCAAGTTCTGAGATTGGTTGATACAGAAGTTGTACCCACTATACCTATCGTGCATGAGTTAATGCGTGTGATGAAAGATACAGTAAAACAACAAAGAGGGAGTAAATGGGTTCTAAACATTATACAAGACGATGGGATAAAATGCTCAATCACCCTCTATATGCTGCAGGTAAATTTTATTTTAGATTGTTTGTCATTCATAATTAAAATTTAGTATAGTATTTATACTATTTTTTTTTTATTCTAGCTTATTATTTGAACCCAAAGTACCAATATAGAGACAATATTGGGGATAATTCAGATCTTCTGAAAGCCGTACATAATGTCTATGGGCAATTAGACACTGAAGCTGCAGGAATTGCTAATTTTGGAAATGAGGTAAAAAGTTACAATTTACAACCAATTTTATAATTCCAGTATTATTAATTCTTTGCATGAGAGTATTGTGTCATATACTCATATTAATATATATTATATACATATTGATCTCATGAATGTAGCTCACATACTTTAAGGATGGAACGAAAAGTTTTGGTGAACGAGCAGCCATTGCAGCTAGAAGCAAAATACAACTAGGTATATAACTTTTATTACAAAAATTTACATATTTATAATAAATAATAATATCATTGAAATAATATTCATACTTATAATACTTAATAATTTTTATTACAGCTGATTGGTGGATAATGTATGGAAATTGTGCTCCATCATTAAGTGCAATAGCAGTTCGCATACTATCACAAACATCATCATCTTCTGCATGTGAAAGAAATTGGTCCACATTTGCTTTAATCCACACAAAACAAAGGAATCGTCTTGCTTATTTTAAGCTTGAACAACTTGTTTATTGTTATTATAATATGATGTTGAAACTTAGGGATATGGCAGCTGAAAAAGATAAAGTAAATGAAACTGATTTTATGGATCTACTTCAAGTAATTGCTGAAGCTGGAGATGATAATGAGAATCCTATTTTTAACTGGGTTAGATCTGCCTCCTTGGATGATGACGAGGGAAATCCTGATTCATATATTGCTTCGCATGCTCGAGAAATGGGAGGAACAAGTGATTAGAGAAGAAGTTGGTGTAGATCGTGGAGTTATTGTTACCAGCTCTTTCGATGACCAATATACCTCTGATGTAAATAGTGAAGGAAAAGATGATGGGGATGAGGCAAGAGGTTGGGATTTTAATGCAGGAGGTTGGAATGCTGGTGCAACAAGTTGGGATGTTCATACTGGAGGTTGGGATGCTGGTGCAACAGGTTGGAATGTTATTGCGGCGGGTTGGGATGCTCATGCAGGTAATTTTGATCAAACTCGTGGTAGACAGTATGGAGGAACAAGTCAAAATGATGAAGATTCTTTGAATATGACTCTCTCCTCAATGAGTATAGACACAGAACATAGTTCTTTGGGTGATTCGCAGACAATGTCAGGTTCTCATGTACCATATTATGGTAGTTATGGTGGCTGTAATATATTTGATTATCCTTCTCCACAAATGCCATATGCAATACCTATGCATGCAGATCAACAATATCCACCAAGTTGGGTAAATCCAAACTACCCAATTCATGGATCAGTTGGAAGAGATCAAGCAGCATACGTGTGGCATATTAATAACTACATTGAAAACTATGCAAGCACGTTTTCTTGGGAAATTTATTGTTCGAATCAAGATAGAAATGTATTTTATGTATTTGAACCAGTAAGGAATTCATTTTGGTTTTAAATTTCAGACACGCAATGTATTATTATGTATGAATTATGATTTATGATAGAATCTTGGAAGTGTGGAACTATTACTATATATTTATTTTAATAATAATTTTGTTTATTAAATATTTAATCTCTTTATATTGTATATAATATTGTAAAAGTGAAACAAAATATTATTCTATTAAATACTCAATTTTAAAAATTATATACAGACTCTATTTATGTTATAATTTATATTAAACTCATAACTATGCTAATTTATCTTTGAAATATGATTCATTTGATGTATAATTACTTGTTTAAGCTTATCCTAAAATTTCACCAAAAAAATCTAACTTTAGATGTAAATATCCATCATTTTTTTAATTTTTGACAGAATATCTACCGATATCGATAATATCCCCGAAATATCCGTAAATTTAGAAGCCCAACATTGATGCCGATACCGATATTAAGTTCCTTGCAAATGATTCACTTAGGTCCGATCCATTAATTTTAACTCATTCCACTAAAGAGCTAAAATTGAACTCTTAAATAAAGACAGAAAAGGAAGATGTTTCCTCATTCATACCCTAGACAATCATATTGGAGATAGTGTATCCTCATGATTAATATTCATAGAGGTTCACATTGAATCCCTAGTAAGGATTTAGTTACACATCAATGGAGGAAACAAAAATATAGAAGAGGAGAAGATAGAACTGATATGAACCTCACCAAGAGTAGTGAGACCCGGAACCAATATATGGCAACGAAGGATCGTTTTCTAATTCAAGTTTACAAATAAAGAAAATAAAAAGGACCGCGGCCCATTATCTATATGGAGATAAGAACCAACGGTATCAAGAAGGTTGTAGATGCCACACTCAAGAACAAGAAGAAGGTGAGTGATAAGTCAAGTTTGAACGCCACAAGGTATAAACCTTGATAAGTTCATAGTTCAATGAAGAACCAAGAGAAAACGTTCTCTCAAATAATATTATTCCATTCAAAGTCTTCTGAATAATACATCAATGAGTCCCTTAAATACTAAAATATCTAAGACCTAAAAGGGAACAAATATTCGGCAATTAATGCCTTACAATCAGGAAAATAAATAGGCAATTAATGCCTTACAAAACGGGAAAGAAAATTAAACAAACTAAAACAAGCAACTATTGACTTATTTCCTAATTGAAAGGCTAAATTTGGAAGCAAATCAGCCCCTTAATTTCGGGAAACAAATCAACCATTATTCTTTGCAAACTAAAAAGGAAAAAACTGAAATTGAATCTTCTCTAACCCTAACTTGTACCACACACAAGTATGCTGAAATTAGGACTCCTCCAACCACATGGAATTAAGCTGAAATTCGGACTCCTCAGCTCAAGTCTTCGCGCAACAATCTAGATGTCTAAATTCGGGCTTGTTGTGATCTGTTATGGAGGACGAAGTCTTCATAACATCTGTAGGGTTCGTCTTGGGCTTTCCGAAAACATATTATAATAGACGATCCGACTCCATATGCCTTCTGTAGAGGCCCACGAAGTTCTTCTTGGCGTCCAGCTCTTGTCCAGCTCAAGTCTGCGCGTAATAAGATAGATGGCTGATTTTGGGCCTGTTGCGATCTGTTACCGATGACGGAGTCTTTATAACATCTGTAGGACTCGTCTTGGGCTTTCCGAAAACATATTATAATAGACGATCCGAATCCATATGCCTTCTGTAGAGGCCCACGAAGTTCTGCTTGGCGTCCAGCTCTTGTCCAGCTCAAGTCTGCGCGTAATAAGATAGATAGCTGATTTTGGGCCTGTTGTGATCTGTTACGGATGACGGAGTCTTCATAACATCTGTAGGGTTCGTCTTGGGCTTTCCAGAAACATATTATAATAGATAATCCGACCTCATATGCCCCCTGTAGAGGTCTACAAAGTTTAGCCCGGATTTGGTCTTCATGTGGGCCGAACTTGTACTTCAGCAATTCAGAATCAATTATCATTAAATGCTTCTTTGATCCTCTTGGCCCTTGCAATTGGCCCAACTGGAACATGCAATTGAGCCTTTGGTGATGCTTCTTGATTCTCATCAAGAACCCATTGTTGTCTTCTAATCTTGCTTCGAATCCTTCGTCTTCTTCTTGCTTTTCGGTGTCTTCCAAGGATGGATGGTAGAATAGCTCTCAATCTCGCAGTCTCTAACCTCTCCTGAAAACCCTCTGATGTTCTATTTATATTGGCTCACAACCTCGTCTCTTGCTGACCTAAACGAAACAGATAACTTAAACACTCGCTGCACGGACCGCTAGGTAGGCACATTGCCTACCCCGCGGTACTCTTTTTGCAACATCACTGGAGACCACCGCTAGGCAGGACCACTAGGTAGGACAGTGCCTGGGGGGCGGTCACATGAATGACACAAGGCTGGAGTTTAGTGCAAGCTAGGACCGTTATGTAGGACATTGCCTAGGCCGCGGTCATCTCTGATCAACTTCTCTGGAGTTTGGTGCTAGGTAGGACCGCTAGGTAGGCACTACCTAGGGGGCGGTCCTTTTCAATTTTCTCTCGAGGCTTCAACTTGCTCTGGCTGCCACATAGGACCGCTAGGTAGGCACTACCTAGGGGGCGGTTAGCTGCAGAAAATTAACATCTGATCCACTTTGGCATCTTTTCTCCCATATTTGAATATTTGCACCACTTCTGATAACGAGACCTGCACAGCTCAACAAACACATCAAACAACCTAAAATACTCGAGAACAAAGCACAAAGACTAGGAAATAGGGGTCTGAAACATATATAGAAATAGACCGATCAAATACCCCCAAACCTAACTTTTGCTAGCCCTCGAGCAAAACCAACTAACCAACTAAAAAGAAAAACTAAATCCTAGCTAAGCCACTTTCGCAGGGAGCGCGATAGCATTGAGCAGATGCTACAAGCCTTTAAACCTCTAGGTGTCCCTAGAGGAGGAGTTTTGTCTCCTGAGGGTTTACAGCTATGACACCCACAAACATATCCAACAAAATCCCATCATTCGAGATGCAATCGAATAGCGCCCATAACGAAACAATGCATGCTAAACCCAATATGTAAAGACTAAAATTAAGTCACAAAACTGAAAACATTGTTCGTTTTAAATGAAAAGCCCATGCTCAAGACACTCTAGCATCAAAAACACCTTTGCCAGACGCCATAGATATAATTCGCCTCAACTCTACTTCTCACGAGATATCGCTCATATTTCACACAGAACCTAGGCAATTTCACTCATCAAGCATATGCGAATGGAATTTATGCACAAGAAATTTCAAGTTATTATCGCATATGAATATATCATTGAAAGAACGCTTGATTTGTAAGCAAAAGATCTCATGAAAAGAATCAGGCATTATGAACAAGATTAAGCACACTCTTACCTTCTACTTTCATTGCAAGGATAACCAGCAGATCAATCAGACTTTCATTATGGTTGTAATGGGGCTATTGGGTAGGGGCTAAGAAAGAATAGGAAAAAGGAATTCAAAAACCCTAGGATCATTCAATGAGAGTCTTCACTTCGTCTTCAAGGCCTTGCTTTCTTCCTGTTTGCAAGTGGAATGACACCACTCACCATTAATTTCAAACCACCTCTTTCACCAAATTCTTGATAACTCCTTTAAGAGTAGATACAACACTACCAGTCATTTGACTGGTTGAATTCATTGAACCGTGCATATTTCTGTTGCACCATTTTCTTTCATTTTTCATTTTTTTTTTTTTTTGAATACAAATACAGTTCCTCTCAGCTTTGGATTGAATGCAGCTCTTCTTCACTTGTTACTCATTACCTTCGCACATTTTCCTGCGGCGAAATCTCAAGTCTTCTTCACAATCTCAATGTATGATCCCAAGATAAAAAGGTAAGGCTATAATTCAGGCTTACATGGGTTTAAAGTTAGTGTGGTGAAGAAAGAAAAAGGCTAATCAGTGTTTGGCTTCAAACAGGGCTATGGAGCACACACACAAAGGTAGGAAATATTTAAGGCCTTTTAAGTAGATCAAGCACACATAGTCTGAAATCACTTCCATTGGTTCAACTTACTCAAGATCAAAGATAGCATGTGAAATCTTTTATGATGAACGTTCTATAATGCTCAATGTTAAACCTATAGAGATCAAGTCTAGTGCTAAGAACCTATGTAGTGTTTAAAGAGTAGAAACAATTAATCACTCATATCATGTCATTTATGTACGCTTTTTGGCTTAGTGAACTCACCAAGGTAGTCTCCACTATTAATCATGGCAATCCAACTAAGCATCCTATCCACTATCATATCAAGAGCATGTCATAATTTTTGAAAAATGCAACGCAATACTCTAAGTGGCTAGACTTTAGTTTAAACACATTGAATAAAGCATACTGGTTCTAAAGCACACATCACATAATTTTTGAAAAATGCAACGCAATTAATAGTATACTACTACCAATAGTATACCAATAGGAATCATATTTCCTAATCAGAAAAGATTTGTTTCTTAATTAAACAATTAATTAACAAATTAATTAATTCTTATTTAATTAAACAATGAAAACAAAATAATATTTAAGGTTAATTAATCACCTTGCCTCCCCATATAAAAATATTGGGCCAAATATTATTTTCTTATTTCATTTAATCCATAGGACTTTAAATAAAAAGCCCACATGTGAACTAGACCCATTCTTACTAAAAGAAACAAGCCCACATGTTATCCATTAATATATAAATATAATTGAGCAGCCCATTACATAAATAATGTGCAAATTATATTCTTAATATATTAAATGCAATTCTAGATGGACCCTAAATTGGTCCGGTAGAATATATCAACTGATCCATGCAAGTCCGTGTGGATTGGGGATCTTGGCGGGCTATCTAAATTTAAGCTTCAATAGACATAACCTAATCACAATCAACAAATGATTCACTTAGGTCCGATCCATTAATTTTAACTCATTCCACTAAAGAGCTAAAATTGAACTCTTAAATAAAGACAGAAAAGGAAGATGTTTCCTCATTCATACCCTAGACAATCATATTGGAGATAGTGTATCCTCGTGATTAATATCAGTAATCGCCAAGAGTTCATAGACCGCCTATAACTCTCCAAGTTACCATATTTACTCATATGACCACATTTTGAACTTGGATATTTTGACTTGTCCAGAAGCCATGTTTTCAATAGACACTATCGAAAACTCAACGTTGAGATTTAATATCCAATTACCTCAAAACATCCATATGATGATATTATACTCTCATTCGATAAATGGAGCCACAATGTCCATATCTATAAATGAAGTCCTCTATCGATTAACAAATGAATATCACCAAACTATCGAGGATAGACTATGCGATATAATCGTACTCATTGATAGCTCAAATGATATCACTTGCAACCATAAGTCCATCATTTATCTCAGGATTAAGATATACTCTCCGATTGTCCTGATAATGAAATTACTTTTATCTACTGACGGTTATAGATAAAGTATTTCATTGTGATCATGTTCAATGCACCCAGTGCACTAGATTCTTTTGCTCAAAGACACTCCGATGATTTTAGAATCATCATATCTCATTTGATCCACTCAAATGCTAGCAAAAGAATTCTACAACTTTAACAAGATAAAGGTGCCCAACCTTTAACTTAAGTTGTGAACAATATTCAAGACTAACTAAAGAATTGTGTCTACCACATACATTTCCAGATGTACGAACAATTCTTATTTTCTCATAGTCTTTAGACCTTATGATTATTTACTTTGACAATTATTAAACTATAAATGCTATAAGATTTGTTTAAACCAGAAATCACTTTATTAATATGAAAAAGATTGTTAATTACAATATTACACTCTTGCTATTGAGCATAATCCTAACATGCCATATTTGAGCATGCTTTGCTTGTGGAGATTGTTCTTTACATGATGTAGTGAGGAATTGTGCATCTTTGAGAGTGTTTGGTTTAGATTAACACCATGCCACTAAGGGTGTCATTGAACAAAGTGCATTAATCTTTTTCTCTTAATGTTGAGTGAATTATCAAGTTGCTTGATGGCTAAGAATTAATAGTGGAGATTCCCGTGAGGATCACAAACACAGCCTTTAAAAAGCACACGTTGAGTTGTAAACATTCACTCTTTAAACACTCATTCTCAAACACTCATACAAACATGTATTGGTCTCATTTGCACTAAATGTTGTTTGCCATAGAATATTATGGACTGCTTGTGGATGCCTTATTTTGCTTAGTGGACAAGTCTTTAGAAATGATTTTAGGCAATGCATGTGAAAACCACTTTAGCCTAAACACTTCCAACCAATGTGAATATGTGTGCTCCAAAGCCCCTTTGAAGCCAAACACATTTGAAGCTTTTCTTTCATGAACCACATCTACATGAACCTTATAGCCTTATAATAATTGACCTACCTTGACCAAATGATTTACTAAGGCTTAGGAAATCAATGTAAAATTTTGAACTTATAAAATTTACTGAGGCTTAGAAATGTTTGGAAAGAAAAATTGAAAGAAAAACAAAAGCTTGAAAAGAATGTGAAAAGAAAAGAAAAATGAAAAACATGAAAAGAAAAGAATTGGCAAGCAAAAAAAGAAAAAAAAAAAACCAAGAAAGTAGGCACAAATGGTCTAGAAGAGAAAAAGAGAACCAAGTAATTAGGCACAAATGGCCTAGAAAAGAAAGAGAACTAAATGAACTACTCAAGTTGAAAATAAGAGTAGCATACACATGTATGAGTGTAAGCTTGGACACCTTGAAGTGTGAACAATATGTGTGAAACTTGTGGAACTTAAAAATTAGAATGTATGCCTTAATGTAATCATTAGGTTCCTTGTTATCCATTTTTCCATTCTTTGTTTCACCATGACCTTAGGCCCCATTACAACCAAAGAAAAGACCTTCATGATCTTTAGGATTGTCCATTTTGTACAAATTTGGTTGATGCATGTTCTTTCTAATTCATGGCTTGCAATTCCATTCATGAGATCACTTTTCAGGAAATTGTGTTTTTAATGATTATCATGTGCAATCAATTAGTTGCCATAACATGAATTCATATTGCACATGTACAATATTGAGTGAACCTAGGAGTCTTGGAGAAAAGAAGAGATAATCCGGTGAGGTTTAGTATCAAAGCGAATTACATTCTAAACTAATAGCACCTTTACTTTGAAGCTTTGGCATTTTGAATGTGAGATCGCATTGCGTACAATTATGTCTAAAGGTGACACGTTTTTAATCTTAACTTGACATGCTCTTACATGTTTAAATCCTCACCATGGCATAACTGTTTTAATCTCTTCATTTTGGCTTCGCACATTGATCATATGAAGTGATAACCTTTGAAATATCTCTATGCATGTCTTTAGGGGGTTTGCTTGTGATTGTTTTGCTCGAGGACTAGCAAAAGATTAGTTTGGGGGTATTTGATCAAGCTAAAATTGTTATGATTTTGACCCTCATTTCCAATTCTTTTAGCTTGATTCTCGGGCATTTCCCCGTGTTTAATGTTGTTAAATTGAGTGTTTCAAGTTTTATTAGGTTTCAGAAGCAATTGAGATGAAAGTGGAGGACTTGTGCAAATAGGAAGAAACAGGGCATTTTCGCCACTTGGACATGAGAGGTCGCTACATGGACGCCATGGCGACAGAGGATTCTCCAAAGACATCAGAAGGTCGCCATTTGGGCGCCACTTGGTAGCCATGGCGACAGAAAGTCCCCAAATGAACCAGGTGGGGTCGCCATGGCGACCTCCCTTGCAAATGGCGACCTAGTTCAGACAAAGCATGGTCACCACTTGGGGTCGTCATGGCGACCTTGACGTTGCAAGTAGAGACCTCCTTACAATTGCAGGGTCGCCACTTATGGTCGCCATGGCGACCTAGAGGTGCAAGTGGCAACCTCTACACAAATTGCTCATGGTCGCCACTTGCCAAATGGCGAGAAAGATGGTTTTCGTGGCAACCTTCTCATCTAACCGTTTTACGCACCAGGGTCGCCATAGCGACCAAACAGCGAACAAGGTGCCACCTCAGCGAATCAAGCAGTTATCAGTACATGTCCAAGAGTGCATATATATAGAACGTCCCTCCATCTTCAAAGGCATCGAAGATCAGAGAAAAATACAGAGAACACATCTGAGATCTAGCTCTATCATCCATGGCACACCATTCCTCATCCTCCATTTCTCTCCTTGAACTCATCTAATCCATCCAACCCTCAACACAAAACCTTGATTATTTCACTACATCATTCCTTATCCCACCATTTCTCCACCAAAATCCTTAGTCACTTCCCACCAAAACACCCACATTCCAAGACATATCCTCTACTTCCATTCCTTGCATCTAGGAGCACAGAGGAGAAGAAGGATTAAGCTTAAAGAAGGTGACCCAAGGGTTATTTCCTTACTATTTACTTCTTTTCATTTATTGCAAATATGTGTAACTAAACCCCTAATCTAGGGGATAGATTTGAGGATCAACTGGTTATGGGTTTAGCTTAGCTTGTAATGAATCTCTTATGTGTTCTATTCATTCAAATTAATTAGATTCCATTCATTATAATTGACTTGTATATCACTTGTTGATTGCTATCTTGAGTGGAGTAATTTGTTATATATTCATATGTGGATTGACAATCCTTGTGTGATTAAGAACCCATTGGATAGGATAGATTAGTGGTGGGTATATCAACCCCACTAATCTAAGCCTCTAAGTGGTTAACATAATGAGATTGGTACATTCAATTGTTAGATGCAATTGTTAATCAATCTATTCCCTAGCTATCTCATTAATTGATTTTATCACAATTCTTATCAAGGTGTTGAGTATTCTATTTTTCATAACATATTTTGTGTATTTTCATTTGAGTAGTTAGCATTGGTGGTTTTAGAAACCACACATCTATCAAACACTATGATTTACTTTATTGTTCAAAGATTAGTCAATTTATCTAATTAACACTCCATTCCCTGTGGAACAAACTTGCTCACTATTTTGCTATCAAATCACATTTTAAAAGGATTAAGTGGCTTAAAAGAGTTTTCAAGAATCAACCAAAACCTATATTATTACTATTTTGTTGAGTACACAAATGATCTCATCAGGGAGCAATGCATTCACATACATTGCATGATGTTGTGCTTAAATTCTTAAATGCAAATGCTTGTTTTATTTTCACTTGATCATCTCACATAAAGTTGCTTTGGAAAGTGTAATTTTTTGTCTAGAAGGGTTAATAGCTCTACAAGAGATTGAAGATGTGAAGTTCTTTTTTTTTTTTTTCTTTGTAACATCTCTTTGTAATCTAGAATATCATTGTTATCCTGTAGCTTCAATTATGTTGTGAGGATTAATGTGAGTGGTGGTTTTGTTACGAAATAGCCAAAGGGGGAGATTGTAAGGTCCTCATTTATTGATTGGTTTATTTCGTGAACAAACAACATTTTGGTGTTTAATTGCAATGGTAGTTGATCGCGCTCCAAATGTTCACATTTAGCGCTTCCTTTTCCTATCTTTTATGTTCGTTTCCGAGCACTTTTGTGTATATAACATCCGTTTTGGTTAAGTATGGTAATATACTCATCGAGGGAAGTGATTGAATGAAATTGGAGAAAAGAGGTCAAAATAGGAGCGAAAGTCAACATAAGAAGATCTCAGCGGGAAATAACTGGAGGAAAAAAGCCGCAGGAAGGCCAGTTGGCAAGAAACTGCCAGGCAAAAGACGAGAATTCATTAGAACCACTCCCCGCGAGTTCAGTAGGCTGGCAAGAAGCCGCCAAGCAGAAGGAGCCAAAACCACGGAGGAATTCTGTTGAAGCTCGCGAGTTCATTCTCACGAGAAAGAAGCAGCGAGAAAGTAGATCCCAAGCCACAGAGGCTTTAAAAGAAGACCCCATGAGATGTGACAGCAAGAAGGAACCCGCAGGATGAAGCCGCGGATGACTCTCTTGTAGACTATTGGTGCCTTACTTTTTGATTGGCTTATTTCGTTAACAAAACCAAAATGGGGTTCAATCTTGTAAGGGTAGCTGAAGATTGAAGAATTTCTACTCGAATGCTTAAAGACCTTATTGTGGACTTCAAAAGCTTCAAGGAAGGTAGTTACTTGATCTTGACTCATATTTAAAGAGATTTAGTTGCACACACACACTCTCTAGCATGCATGCACGTGTGATTATTGCTTTTTGTATGTTTTCTTTTCTCAAATCACACTTGCACATTTTTCTCTTGTTTTGTTGAGTGTGTGTCTATACGCTGGTGCCTTGAACCAGGCATGACTCGCGCATTGCGCATGTCCTCTAGTGAAGATGACTAGTGCAACCTTGGAAGAGGAGTGCCGCTGGTGCTACGCTGGTCGTCATGCGTAGCTTCACCAGTGCAACATCCCTAGAGGTGTGTCGCTGGTCATGCGCCCCTCGTCTGCACCACTCGTCCGGCGAATATTGCCTATAGAGGCTGTGCGCTGGTGAGGTGTACTAGTTGACCAGCGCACCATCAGTGCACATGATGGGAATGTGAAACGTTTTTCCCAAAACAATGCCATTTTATTTGGATCTCTTATATATGTGCCTTGATAGCTTTTGGACGTTTTTTAGAGCAAAAATTACATCTTTTTTAGAGCCATTGAGTATCTTCAAAGCCAAGGTATCAAGACTTCATTTTTATTACTCAAAGCACAAACACTCATCATTCTTTCATGTTTCATTCATCATCTAGCATGTTCTAGTTTGATTTTTATAGGGTGTTCATCTTTTCTCTCATGACTTGTAGTTACAACATCATAAACATCATTTCACATGTTCTTTCTCTATAAGATAGCTCATTTATTACTTGACTAGTTTCAAGATAGCATTTATTGTGTTTTGTGAGTTGTTTGTGATAGCTATTACCTACAGGATAGGGTTTGTTTTGCTCATATAGCTAGATTGTATGAATGCCATATAGCCACATGATATCTAGGAATGTCTCTAACATGTTCATCCATGCCTAGATAATCTTAAATGTCTAACCTTGCATTTTAGCATCTTGAATATTGCACATATTCACCTTAGGTTGTGTTTATCTCTTCTATCTGAGAGACAAGTCTTGTATTTGCCTTTTGGTAGTTTGCAAGCAATGGACTAGATTCACTTTTGAAGGCTTGCGGGTAGTAGTGGTAGATTAGTAACCGTGTGAGGTTTGACATGGTCAACCTAGGTTGTAATTGCCATTACAATTAGTGGATTGAGGTTCTAGTGTGGAACAAAAAACAGTCCATGGTTTTTCCCCTTATGGGTTTCCACGTAAAAATCTCGTGTTATTTACTTTTCGCATTTTTACACTTGATTTTAGTTTTTGACTAGTTGGGGTTATTTTTGTAATCTTGATTAATATCAAAATTTGGTAAAAAGGGATTAAAATCTATTCACCCCCCCCCCCCCCCCCTCAAGATTATATTAGGACTCGTAATATTTTTTTTAAATTGGTATCAAAGCGGGTCCCTTAACATAATTAGGAGATCTCTTGCTCTTGTTAGGGTCCTTTGCATTTGTTTGCATTTTTTTTTTCGCTTTTTATGTGTTTAGCTTGTTTGTGTGCATTCATATCATTCTCACCCAAACACAATGAGTGAAAATGGAATTGGAGGCGAGGGTGCCTCTAGTACTAGACATTCCTTGCTCAACAGGGTCAATTACGCATCATGAAAGGGCAAAATGGAAGCATATGTTTGCCAAATTCATAACCGGGCATGGATGGCGATTGAAGAAGGATATATGCCACCTATGATGACTCCTACGCGAGGTGGAGAGGAAGTCCCCAAGCCAAAGGCACAATGGACCCCCCCCCCCCAAGAGTTTAAGGCTTCAAAATGGAACAACAAAGCCATGCACGCAATCCTATGTGACATGGATGACAACCAATACAAACTCATTCAAACTACAAGGATAGCAAAGGAAGCTTGGGACATATTGGAGACGGCTCATGAAGGAACCGAGGTGGTAAAGGATTCCGAGCTCCAAGTCCTCCAAACACAATTTGAGACCATAAGGATAGATGAGGATGAGTGCTTTAATGACTTCCAAGTGAAGCTAATGGATATAGTAAATCGAAGTCATTAACTTGGTGATCCCTACTCGGATAAAAGAATCAAGCAAAAGATCATGAGATCGCTTCCCTAGAGGTTTGAATCCAAAGTGACGGCATTGGAAGAAAATAGTGACTACTCGAAGATGAAGCCAAGTGAAGTTATTGGAAGGCTCTTGGCCTATGAATCTAGAAAGGGTCCTACTTCTACACCTCCTAAGAAGCAAAAGAGTCTTGTCTTAAAGAGCATCAAGGTAGAAAAGGATAAAGAAGACTCGGATGAAGAAATTGCTTTGATGACAAAGAACTTCAAGCAATTTATGAGGTTTGAGAAGAAAGGGTTTGGCTCCAAGGGAAAGTTTATGAAAAAGAAGGTCCCATTTAAGAAAGTGGAGCAAACTCAAGAGAAGGACCACAAGAAGGGTGTCAAATGCTATGAGTGTAGTGGTTTGGACACAATGCTCCTGAATGTACAAATTTTAAGAAAAAGAGAGGAAAATCCATGGCGGTGACTTGGAGTGATAGTGATGACCTAGAAGAGGAAGAAATGTCTTCGGATGATGATGAAGACCAAGTTGCCAACTTCATTACCTTCTCATCCTCTCATAATAGTAATGAAGTTATGAGTGACAAAGAAGAGGAAGAGGACAAGCTAGAAGAAAGTGAGTCAAATGGTGGAAGCCATTTATCAATGTCCAACTTTGAATTTGATGAAGAAATGGACTATGATGATTTTATGAGATTCTTTGAGAACTCAAGATTGAAGAAGAAAAAAGAGATACAAAAGTTTAAAGGGGAGAAGCTTCAATTTACTTCCAAAGTGAATCATTTGAGCAAGGAAATGAGTAAAGAAAAAGAGTTGGAAGAAGGATTGAAGATGGAGTTAGTCTTGGATAAGAAGAATGAAGAAAGCTTGAGGAAAAAACTCATGGATGTAAGAGGGTTGATTGCTAAGATGACTTTCGAAACTGAGAAGCTTGGCAAGATGCTTTCTTATGGGAAGAGTCCTTGTGACGAAAAGGGGTTAGGATATGTGGAAGAAATGGAAGCCACACCCTTGAAGAAGACAACATTTGTCAAGAGCAAAGAGGTTAAAAGTGTTCAAACCCCTCAACAATCAACTATGTGGGTTGAAGTTGGTGAATCCTCAAAGCAAGCAAAAGCAAGGATTCCAACAAGAGCTCCACAACCAAGACCTCTACAACCAAGACCTCCTCAACCAAGACCTCTACAACAAAGGATCCCATAAGCTAAACATGGGGTCTTTCATGATCAACCAAGTAGACATGCCAACTTTCTTGGAATCTTGCATGGAAAACCTAGACAATATTTTAACTATGTATGAAGTTTGGGATAGTGCAATCGTTCTATTCTTTATATCCCTTATTACTTGGATACCAAGAATATAACTTGCTTCTCCTAAGTCCTTCATATCAAATTGTTTTGCTAACCATTCTTTTACTGATGTCAATACACCTACATCGTTTCCGATGAGTAGTATATCATCAACATAAAGAATTAAGAAAACCAACTTGTCGCCTTTGATCCTTTTGTATACACAAGGTTCGTCAAGGTTCTGAATAAAACCGAAAACCTTTCACGGCTTGATTGAACCTTATGTTCCAGGATCTGGATGCTTGCTTTAATTCATATATGGATTTTTGCAACTTGCATACCTTTTCCACTTGGCCTTTATAAATGAATCCTTCTGGTTGCATTATATAGATGCTTTCGTTAAGACTTCCGTTAAGGAAAGCTATCTTGACATCCATTTGCCAAATATCTAAATCTAAAGATGCCACAATGGATAAGAGTATCCTAATGGATTTAAGCATGGCCACAGGAGAGAAGGTTTCCTCGTAATCGATACCTTCTTTCTGTGTGTAACCTTTAACTACTAATCTAGCTTTAAAAGTTTCCACATTTCCATCCATACCTCTTTTCCTCTTGTATACCCACTTGTACCCAATGGGTTTTATCCTTTTTGGCAAGTCTACAAGGGACTAGACTTTTTTATTAAACATGGACTCAATCTCAAATTGCATTGCCTTTTGCCAATGGCGACTATCAACATCCTCCATTGCTTCCTTATATGTGTAGGGATCATCGTCGTCGGGGAGATTCTCCATTGATTCTCCCAAACCAATGTATCTCTCGGGTTGTCTTATAACCCTCCCACTACGACGAGGAATGATAGGTTGTTGATCTTGTGACGGTTCGGAACTTACAATTGGGCTAGGTTGTGAAACCTCTTATGGAATTGTATCTTCTGACATCTCATTCAGGACAATTCTACTTTTAGGTATAAACTCATTCATATAGTCATTTTCTAGAAATATAGCATTTGTTGAAACAAATACTTTAAGATCTGAAGGACTATAGAAATAATACCCTTTAGTTCCTTTTGTATACCCCACAAATATACGTGTTTACGTACGGGACTCTATCTTTTCTGTCTTTCCTTCTAACACATGCGCAAGACAACCAAATATCCTTAAGTGTTGTAAACTAGGCTTTCACCCAGTCCACAACTCATGCAGTGTTTGAGGAACCGACTTCAATGGTACATCGTTTAGAATGTATATTGCAGTTTGTAGAGCATATCCCTAAAAAAGAAACAGGGAGCGTTGAATAATTTAACATCAACCTAACCATGTTCAAAAGAGTTCTATTTCTTCTTTCTGCCACCCCATTCTGTTGAGGTGTACTTGGTGCAGAAAACTGAGAAATGATCCCATTATCAATAAGCTATTACTGAAACTCACCAGATAGATATTCTCCACCACGATCAGATCTCAAGATTTTTATGTGTTTTTCTAGCTGATTTTCCACTTCAGCTTTAAATGTTTTGAACATGTCAAAAGCATCTGACTTGTGTCTCCTGAGATACACATAACCAAATCTCGAATAATCATCTGTGAAAGTGATGAAGTACTCATATTCACCTCTAGCTTGAATACCTATAGGATCACATACATTAGTATGCATTAATCCTAAACATTCAATGGCTCTTGTGCCTTTGGTCCTGAATGACCTTTTGGTCATTTTACCTTTCAAACAGGATTCACAAGTTGGTAGATCATCAACCTTTAAGTCACTTAAAAGTCCATTACTAACCAATCTTTTAATCCTATTAAGGTTAATACGATCTAGGCGCAAATGGCATAGGTAGGTTTCATCTTATGATAATTTTACTCTTTTATGATTAGGTTACATTAATTATGTGTCTAACAAGTGAGAGATATTTCTATATAAATAGAATAGACCATTTTCCAATGTACCTTTGCAAACAAATTTGTCATCCTTACTAATAATAAAATTTTTATTAAAAGTAACTGAATATTCAAATTTATTTAAACAAGAAAGTGAAATTAAATTTCTCTTGAATTGAGGTACATAATAAATTTCTATCAAATCTAAATGCCTACTAGAATCTACATTAACTCTAATATCTCTCACTGCACTAGCAGACACCAACGCTCCGTTGCCTAAACGCAAGTTGATTTCATTCTTATTCAGCCTTCTCCTTTCTTGAAACCCCCGTAAGGAATAACAAACATGATTAGTGGATCCAGAGTCTACAATCCAAGAATCTGTAGAATCTACCAGAAAAAACATGTTTCAAGATAATTCACATTACCTTGTTCCTTCTTATTCTGAGACTTTGGGCAATTACTTTTCCAATGTCTCTTTTCAGCACAAAAGAAGCACTTCCTTTTGATCTTGGTTACTTTCTTGGTAGGCCCAAGTTGTTTTTTCTTCTGTTCCTTGACCTTCTGACGGGTCTTAACAGTAGCAACTTTACTAACCATATGAATCTCTTCTAGAGATATCATCATATCAGCAGCAGACCCCATTCTTTCATGTTGTTGTTGTTGCAACACGTCAGAGATGGTAGCCATAATATAGCATTTGGCCATCTCATCAGAGGTCTTTCATTGCTCATACTCATCTCTTTGCATCACATTAGATTCATTAGTAGGAGCAGGTGGTTTAGGAGTAGTCAGAACAAAATTTATATTTTTTCAGCTTGCAGCAATAACCCAATTTTCCTTTTCCATGTGACATAATTATTACCAGTTAAAGTTTTATCTTTTAGGATGATCATTAGGGTTGGGATCATGATTTCGTAACAAAAATATATGAAAGTATACAAACAAGGTTAAATTGCTTAAGACGTACCTAAAGGGGGGGGGGGGGGGGGTGAATAGGATTTTCGCATAATTTCAACCCCTTGCACAAACTAACGTTTGTCCCTCAAGGTAGCCTTACATACAACACAAACATCACGGAATCATACTAAGACAAGTTAGCATGTGATCATTCATACATTGCCTAAGTATCAATAAGTTGTATGAGGTATAAAGAAAATACAAAAACAATTAACAAGAATACTTGTATATCAATATATGTTCAATCGTTACAAGTATATACAAATATTGCTATACATAAAAATCTAAACAATATACAAAAGAAATGTAATTACAAATATGATCAAAAGAATATATTTACAAATCACACTTTACAAAATCTTGTATCCAAAACATCACAAGTGAAGATTATACCACAAGATTAAAACATATACAAAAACAAATATAAAAGATAGAGATAGAAAGGATTAACACAAGGGATTTTTTTAACGTGGTAAAACCTCCAAGGAGGAAACATCCACGGGTTGAATTACAACCGTTGGGTACTTATATATATTTGGAAAGTAAATTAGAAATTCCACAAAGTGACCAATCCTAGATCACCAATCCATGTGGAGTCTATGTTTACCCAATCCCTATTGGAAGATATAAAATCCCTCAATGATGTAAACCACATATTGGAACTCATACCAAACCAACATCGTTGGAAGATTAGAAATTCCTCAAGAGTGCATACATATCCCATGTACCCCGCTCTATCGGACTCTATGTCTAACCAAACACCCGGGCCTACCAATAAATAAGCCAACTCTCTATATAAGGCACACATGCCTCTAGAAAGCCTCCCATGCATGACTATCCAAGTCCTCCCAACTCTAGCCATGACTTCTTGCTTGTCTATCCAAGTCCTCCCGACTCCAGACAAGACTTCTTGCTTACCTATCCAAGTCCTCAAGACTCTAGGCAAGACTTCTTGCTTGGCTATCTGAGTCATCCCGACTCTATCCAAGACTTCATACCTTTTACAAGGACTTCCTAGTGTGATCATGTGAATGCAAATGATGCAAACAATCAAAACAACATAGAATATGTGATCAATACATTCCATGGAACAACTAGATCTAGAGATGTGAAAACACAAGCAATAGAAAACTAGATGCAAAAACATGAATGAAAAACCTAGAGCATGTGAAGACAATTAATACATAAAACTCCTAGATTCATTCATACAAATAACACTTGAACAATTCATATACATAAGGCTCAAGTTCAAGATGTTATAAACATACATAAAAATGCTAGAATCACAAAATGTATTCAACAAGTATTCTAGCCAAAGATTTAGAGATCGGAGATATGTTAAAAACAAATCAATCCTAAATATCTCTAAAAACACATACAAAGGCTCTAATCCTAGATTTCATCAATCATGGATCAAAGACACATATAAAGGATTATTAATCATAAAATGCATCAATCATGTCTCAAATAATCCTAGATATCAATCTAATCACAATACAACTCCCAATCATGTTAAAAACAAGGAATCCAAGATTCTAGTCAACATGTGTCTCTAATTAGACTATTCAATTAGATTGATTATGAAGCTACCTTTCTGAATAGCATTCACTAAACATACATATACATATAGAAGAAGAAACCCCAAGCAAATTGAAGGTTTTAAAAGATGAAATCACAAAGTTATGAACACTACCTTGATTTTACGAGCTGGTTCGGTTTTCTGAGTAGATCACTCCGAAACATCAATCAAACAGCTGCAAGACCACTTGGAAAAGGTAGAGGACTAGAATACAAACAATCACCAACTTGAATCAATCAATTCCGACTTTGTATGAGAAAGTTATGGTGTTTGGAAGTTGAGAAAATTGGAGAGAAAAACATAGACGGGATTTCACAATTTTTCTTCTTAGAAACAAATGGAGGGAATTGGAGAGATTTAAAAAGAATGGGAACAAGGGCATTTTTGTCCACAAAAAATGAAGACCAGACCAGCCTTCCCATGTGTGGGCCGCTTGTGCCACACGCAGCCAGAGAGCTGGCTGGGCCGTGTGGCACACGGCCTCCACACGTGGAAGCTATGCCTTGGCCTTTGGCCACCAAACTTCTCCCGCGCACCTCTCACGTTCTTCAGCCGTATTCGGGCATCCGAACTCCGATTTTGAATCCATTTTTGGATTACGAATCGTGACTCCCTCTCACATGATGATGACTATGAAACTTTGACAAATGGTTGAGAATTCATCTCGAAAAACGACGATGAACACAACTCAACGAATGAGAATGAAAAGTAGCGTAGCTACATCGTTTGGACTCGAAACTTAACATATGAGTAACCGAAATGACCGGGACTCAATAAGGAATAAATTAAGATCAAGTACAAGTCCAAAACACAAGAAACACAAACATACAAACACAAGTTCACATATGAATGTCATTTCCTAGACATAGTCCTAGAACATGCAACTCTAAAATGTATGAGCATTTGAGTTCAATGCATGAGCATACAAAATCATATAAATGTGTTATATAAATGGTGCACAATGATACAGGGACACTTATGAATGATTTTTGTGTGTGTGCCTATGCCTTGTAAGAGGAATGAGGTCAATTATACCTTTGATGAGCAATGAAGCAAATTCCCCTTATCAAGCCATCATCTTGTATGTACCGTAGTCAAATATTTCTTTGAAGCTTTGTATCATCATCAATATGACCACATAAACATTACAAGACAAACACGTTTTGATATGGAATATATGCCAACAACAACCAAAAACCTAACAATATATATGAGTAAATAATCATTGTTTAGCATTTTCGAATATGTAGCTTGAATTAAATATATATAATTCAATCGTAAATTCAACGTTTGATCCAACACCATAAATGTTACGCGTCCTTTGGGAGTTCACACCACTTACTAGTTGGACTACGTCCCACCTAATTGTTAACATAACAACCAACGTTTTCAATTTTAGCCTTGTGATTTTATTAACAAGAACTCTTTGGAGGATATTAATAAAACCACATTGAGTGTACTACAAAGATTTCGACCCTCAATATATTCCCTCACGAAAATCCCTACTTGGGGAGTAGATCTCGTTTGAGTCAATTGTCTAGTCTATCCTTGTAAGGAAGTATCTTGCTAAATTCCATTCATGGACACCCTTTGGGGGAATTACCAATAAATAATAAAGCTCAACTAACCTTGGAGGCCATAGGTGTTTGTAATACACCTTCTCCCACTCAATTATTTAAGGCATGTGATTAAATCCCATAGAATGATTTACCAAGTTATCTAGATGTCAATTACATACCTAAATCATTCAATGCATGTTCATACCAAAAGAGATATATGAGTGGCACTCCTATTATGACATGTTATCAAACAATAACAAATATTGTAATATTTACGTAAAGTAAACAGCCATGATTTTGATCCATCCTAGAAAAGCAAGTAAATTACATTTGTTTGGAATACAAAAAACTTCTTTCTTGGCGAACAAGTCTTCAAGCAGCCATCGATCACTTGAGCATCCCATGGCTGCCACTATGGGCGTGCACACTCCACAACCCTAACAAGGGCTGCCATGTGCAGCCCATGGATTCCATGGGGCTGCCATGCATAGCCACAGTCCAACATGCACAACTGCGTGCAATATTGCGTGCGTGCATGTTGCTATGGTGCGCACAGTCCCAAACTCATTCCGGTTGCTATCAATTCTTCAAGTCTTTAAATCTTCGATGCTTGAACATATTACAGCTTTATTTAAACAATAAAATACTGCATTTTTTTTAATCACTGCAGTATTTAATACCAAAAAAAATACTGCACTATTTTTTAATACAATAAAAAAAAAAAAATACTGCACTTAATTTTAATACAATAAAAAAAAGGGGGCTTTGTAAAAGTGTCCACTTCCAAGTTTGAAAGAGCAAAAAAGTCTCCCTTTTGTTTTCCTTGCAAAACTGTCTGTTACTGAAGTTTACTTTACATAAAATGTCCCCTGTTGGACTAAACTACCCTTCCCTCTTCAAGGGGGTTGTAATGTCATAACTACCCTTAAGCATTTCACTTTCCCACAATTACCCTTCTCTTCCCTTCCCTCCCTTTCTTTCAATTACCCCTATTGAATTCCCTCCCCCATTTTCGAACATATCCTGACCCAACCACAGTCCTCCATCTCCGTCTTCTTCTTTTCCTTCTTCCTTCCCCATCTTCAGTTCTCCTCATCTTCAGTCCTCCCCATCTTTGGGGCTTCAATATTCCTCCTATTCTGAAATTCGTTCTAAACTATTTTCAACTGAACAGGCGATGGGGAAAACCGTTTAGAAACCCTAAAAACAGAGAGATAGAGAGAGACAGAGGCGACGAGGACGATGAGGGATAATGTGTTTGTCTCTCCAATCTTCAAAAGTTTGCAATTGTGTTTGGGTTTCTCTCGAGTTAGAGTCATGGCAGAGATAGATCGAAGGCAAGGGTACCTAAGCTGTGGGTTATATAAATCGAAGGCAAGGAAACCGGTTGAAAAAGGAACGATTGGCTTCTTCTCAAGGTTCGAACCGTCAAATGAACCCATCTGCTGCAGGTTAGTGTTTCTTTTAATCTGTGCATTGGAACCTATGAAAGACGATTCTTTGTTTATTATGCTCCCTAATTGTTGTTGGTGTTGTCTTATGTTGGATAGAGAAATTGCTTGATTGTGATGAGTATTTAGTTGTGATGAATGGGTGTGTGGGCTGTGTGGAGTGTTTAATGAATGGGTGCATGTATTTTTGGGTTGATAAGTCTGTCCATTTCTTGATTTCTTGAAATGTCTTCATCATATGGTCTGAAATTTGTTCTAGAGATTCAGAATGCCAAATTAGGGAAGTGCTGCTGGTGTGTGGCATTTGTTGAAGTTCTGGTAGTTGTGTGGCATTTTTTGTTGTTTTGTTTTCTATGTGATTTGGTCAAGTGCTGCTGCTGTGTGGCGTAGTTTTGTTGGGATTGATAACTCTTTCTAGGGCTTGAAGTTCGAGTCTGAGGCTTGAAACCCTTGTGTAGGGCTTGAAAATACTTTAACAGGGCTTGAAATAGTTTTACAGGGCTTTAAAAATAATTGTCCATGGTTAGAAAGGCAATTGTTGTTTGTATAATTAGAGGTCAATGTCTTCATTATATGTTCTAGATGTCTTCAATATAGGTTCTGAAATTTGTTCTAGATTTGTTCAGTATAGGTTATGAAATTTGTTATAGATTTTCCTAATGCCATTTTGTTATATTTCATCATTTGCATATCTTGATTACTTTAACAACATTTACAGGGTCTATGGATACGCTGGATGGGTTCATAGTGCACTGCGATAGACATTGGATTGATGACGAAGTGCTGGGTCCAATTTCCTTTGCATGTCATGACAACAAGTATAGTAAATTGTTGGAAACAGTTTGTCACCGGATTGGTGTTAGTAACGATAGATTCCGTATAAACTTAAGTTCAGAACTTTTAACGGTGAAAAGGAGTTGTACATTATCCATTTTGAGCGACAGTGATGTGTCTTGTTTGCTTTCTCATAATCGATCCTCGTGGACTGAAATACAGGTCGAAGTCGTAGAAAGACCTATACTGCCGAAGGCAACTGAAAGAGTATTTCAAACTCCGATGAAGTCCAGTATGCCTAAACCCTTCTGTATTTCAGAATCCCCAATTAGTACTCCAGAATTCCCATCAGTGAGTGGTAGCAATCAGCCATTTGGGCCAGTTGACAACCAACCAACCCCCGGATTTACATCTGCCGAGAAAGACGAGGGGACTCCAGGTTTGACTACCAAGTATCCAAAGGCTGAGGTGGATGATTTTGATAGTTCTGAAACCTCTGATACAGAGGATGATCATGAGTGTGGCAGTGACGCGGAATCGTCATCGGACTGTAGAGAAGCTAAAACAAATGGAGCAGCTAACAGTTCTACTCCCTCTATGACTACACGTTGGACAATACCGGGGTCAGAACTGTACTCAATTCAGCCTATTAGATTAAAAGAATTGTTTGAAGACAAAGGAGAATTTAGTGAAATATACAAAGGGCAGAGGTTCAAGGACAAGAAAACCTTGAAAAGGGTTCTAGGGTTCAATTCAATGCAAAAGAGGTTCGATTACAGGGTTCGACAATCGAATCATACACGATTCGTTGCAATATGTAAAAAGAGAGATTGTAAATGGGTTTTTAGGGCAGGGAAGTCAAGAAATGGGACGTATCGGAAAGTGAAGTCCGTTGGCTCTGAGCACACATGTGGTGATAATGGAAACTACAACGTAGATTTTCACTGTGTAAGTTCCTATGTAATAGGGCAATTGTTTGCAAAACAGCTTACCGATCCAGGATGCAACCTTCGTCCTAAAGATATAATGACTGACATGAAGGATAAGCACGACATAAACCTAACATACAACAAAGCATACAGGTCTAAGGACCGTGCTTTAGAAAGTGTTTTCGGTGATCCGTGGGAGTCATTTAAGATGTTGCCCTCATACTTTCAGATGTTGGAAAAATATAATCCGGGGACGAAAACCAAGATTGTAACCGATAGGAAAAACTGGTTCAAATATGGATTCATGGCACTTGGGGCTTGTATAGAGGGATTCAATACTGTTATTAGGCCTGTTATTGCCGTCGATGCTACCCACTTGAAGTCTAAGACCAGGGGTGTTTTGTTAGTTGCAGTATGCAAGGATGGTAATGAGATGATATACCCATTGGCATTTGGGTTTGCCAATTCCGAGTGCTCAAAGTCGTGGACATGGTTCTTGAAGCAACTTCACGACGTGATCTTGCATCCTGAACTTGTGATGATAGTTTCGGATCGGCACACGGGTATCTCTAATGGCATGAGATCAATATTCCCCAATGCAGCACATGGGGTTTGTGCATACCATTTGGCCAAAAATCTGAAACAACATTGTAGGAAGCGAGGTGACGTGATTAGTCTTTACTATCGTGCTTCATATTCCTGCCTTGTTGATGATTTTGACCGTTAAATGGCTTCGTTGAAATCAATTCATCCTAAGGTTTATGATGAGCTCATTGAGGTTGGGATACAGAAGTTTTCACGTGTCCATAGCCCTAGGAAGAGGTATCATATGATGACCACCAACATTACAGAGTCAATGAATTCAGCTCTACTTGCAATCCGGAAGTTGCCTATCACATCTATTGCCGAATTTATCAGAGATTTGTTGCAACGTTGGTTCCACGATCGTCGAATTAATGCAAGAGAAACACCCACATTCTTGACTACTGATGCGGACCAACACATCAAAGACAGGGTGTTAGCATCGCAACGGTGTGTGGTTCACCCCATTGACTTCAATAGGTTCAAGGTACAAGACCAATGGAAGGGAGCCATTGTGGATTTGGAACAACGTTCATGCTTATGCCGTGAATGGGACCTAGATGAGCTACTGTGTACACATGCCATGGCTGTTGCAACCTATGTTTACATAATGTTTATTTACATTTTTAATAACAATCATAATTCAAGAATTTCTATTTGTTATTGATTTTTTATTATTTGTGTGTTTTGTATCAGGCTTAAAGGTATGCCCATCAACTCATTATGTTCCAACTTTTTCACAACCGGATGGCTGAAACAGGCATATGACATGTCTGTGAACCCTGTTCCAGAACCTGAAGCATGGGACATTGGTGATGATGTTCGTAATCGCATTGTCTTGCCAGGGAAAAAAAAGCGATTGACAGGAAGACCAAAGAAAAATCGGATGCCTTCTGTTGGGGAGAAACGAAAGCAACAAACGTGTGGGAATTGTGGCCATAAGGGACACAATAAAAAAAGTTGCTCGAACCCATCATGTAGCACAGGGAAATCAGAAAAAAAAAAAAAAAACCACGTGCTTGTAGAGTGTGGAAGAAAGAAGGACATAACAAACTTACGTGCCCAGATAGGGATAACCTACTCGACCCCAGTTTGGCACCCCACCTCAGCTCAGATGACACTAACACAGACGAAAAAGACGTTGATTATTAGGTATGGGTGAGACTCATCCTTTCCTTGTAATAGTTGTTTAAAAAATAAAATATTTGAGAGATAGTAGTTGCTTACACTTTTGTTGTTGCATACACATACACCTTCATTGTAGGTTGAAATTCAGGACTGCAAGGAAGTTGTTGCTGTGCTGATGGTGCAGTCGTACAATATGTACAACATTTTACAACATTTTAGGTGATGCTGTTTATGTTGTTACAGCTATTTTTAAGTTGAAAAATAGGAGCCCCCAGCCCAGCATGTGTTTACAATTGTTTTTCACTTGTTGTGTTGATGTATGATAATGGAATAATTGTGTATTCAGGAATATTTGTTGTGGCCTTGCCCTGTGATGGAATAATACAATCTTGTAATTTCTAGTATATATTGTGGTATACTGTTCGTTGTAGTATATACATGCTGGCCTTGTCATTATTGATCCCAGGCAATTCATTGTCTGTTTCGTGCAAGACAAGGCTTCAATTTATATATAATTATTATTTTCATAAGCCTTGAACTAACAAATGTGAAGCCCGTTACATAACATTGATGTCTGTTTCAGGCATGACAGGGTTTCAAATTCTTTATTTATATTTCATAAGCCCTGACCTATGAATTGCAAGTCCTGGAAGAACATTAATTACCCAGATTAGTATGAAGAACATTGATTTGTTAAGGCTTACGGGCCGAGGTTTTTGTTTGGTCGTTAACGTTAAGGCCTAAGCCCATGATAAATAAACTCAAATTGAATGTAATTAACTATTTTAACTCCAAAAGAATTGATTTCTGAAATTAAATTAAATGGAATAAAAGGAAATTAAATGGAATTAAATTTAAGAGATATTAATGGTGTCTTTTCCATTTGAGAAACAGGATAATCGATGCATTGGGTAGTGAACAGGCATCCAGATACAATTATGCAGAAGACTTTTACAGTTACCAAAACGGTCATGACTGGTTACCATTGTGACTTTTCATTCATGGTGAACGTTTGCATCCCATTATAAATACCTTGTCCCTGTAACATATTCATTTCACTGTTCATTTATATTTGATCATCTTTTTTTTCTTTTTTTTCATACAATGGCAGCAAACAATATCGGTAATCATGTTGGCAGGCAAGTTCGTGAGACAGACAGGCTGGAATCAATCTTTGAATGTCTGAGGCAACGAATTGCAAATGCAGAGAACACCATCAGTGATGAACGAGCAAATGCTGGACGCTTGATTGTTGACAATGCAGTTTTGATGGGAAAAGTCGAAAACCTGGAAGCAGAAATAATCAATTTACATGTTCAGATGGAGGCAAGAGACAATGAACTTAACGGTCTTTACACTCTTGTTGAAAAACTGCAGAAGAAGATGTTGGACTTCAATATTCCACCATCTCCCTAGAGAAAAGCCTCTTATCATGCCATTCACAGACCCTACAGTTTGCTGCCCTTGTTATGTGTTTTATGTTTGTGTTACAATTTTCTGCACTATAGTTTGTGTTTCCTACCCTTGTTATGCCCTTGTTATGCCCTTGTAATGCCTTTGTTAATGTTAATTTCATCTTTTTTTTTTGCATTTTAAGTTTGTGTTAATTATTTCTGCCCTACAGTTTACTGGCCATGCATTTCCGTTAGACAATATATCTCTAACATCTACACAAAAGGCAATATACATAACAATGAACCAGAAACACCCTGAAAGTTATTTTTTATTCATATTAAAAAAAGGCACAGAAGGCAATATACATAACCATCAAATAGAAACACCATTTCACATACCATTTCACATAAATTTACCCACTGTTATTCCAATAACAAACACAACAATTAGGTATAGTGGAAATGGAAGGAAATTTCTTTGGGTTTGTACGGGTTCGTTGTCTTCTGTTGTAGCAGGAGTATGAATACAAAGTTCACGCTGAACGTCACGGCTTCGGAGAGCTTGATATGCTTCATCAACCGTACTAAATTTCTGGTAAGAAGCACCCTTGAATCCATCAATTTGATCATGACATTCCAGCCATGAGTTGAAGACACCGATTTTCCTCCCTTTGAAAACGACATACACCGATTTCTTCGCCATTTCAAACAACACACTGTATGACACTTCAATAAACAAACAACCAACAAACGAAAATATCTTATTTAAATACATATTTAATAATGGCAAAACAACAAAGTAAATCTTTCGATAACAGAAAACATTCGACAACACAAACATTAAACGAAATCGAAGGTCGAAAGAAAACCGGTTATGGTTCATCGTGTAGGGAAAAATACCGTAGTACACGCAGCGGAAGCGAGACTAAAAATAGATTTAGTAACTTTAAAAAATTTTCCTTTTTATGAACCTTAACCCTTTAATTAATAAAACATATATATAATCAACAAAAGAAGAATACCTTTTGTCGCGTGATCCGATTGACTTTCGTCGATGGTAATCCGCAAGATCTTCAATCCTAGCACAAAAGTGAATCACCTAGGAGTGTGGTCTCCCTTTTTCTTTGAATTGCAAACCTGAGAATGGACAAACAAATTTTTCTTTTCTTTTTGTTAGTCACAAAACAATCAAAAGAAGACTAAGATTATTCCGGTCACTTTTGAGTTATCAATCTAATGATCGAAACTCGCGTGAACCTAAATCGATGTTCTGTACACAAGCTTATTGATGAACAAGCAATTAGTGTACCATCAAAGAATAATCTATTCACTCTTTTATGTTTTAGTAGAATAAAATATTCCTTTCTATGAATTGAGAAGAAGAAGAAGATTGAATCAAGCACCACACACTCTGGGTGGCCAAATTCTATATGTCCAAATATATAGGTGGCCAAATTTTCTTCCTCTTTTTCTTTTAGGGTGGACAAAAATCCTACTCCAAAAGGGACTAGGGTTGCCGCAAATCACAAGCAAAAAGGAGTTTGTGTTGCACCCTAATTCCCATCTAGTTTAAGACTTCAAAGCCTAATCCAACTCATAGATCTTTTATTCTTTTATTTGACTAAATAAAAAGACTTCTTATTTGATTAAATAAATAAAATTAATTATTTATTTTCTTATCAAACAAGTCTTTTAATTTAAGTATACTACTACCAATAGTATAACTCTAGGAATCATATTTCCTAATCAGAAAAGATTTGTTTCTTAATTAAACAATTAATTAATAAAATAATTAATTCTTATTTAATTAAAACAATGAAACAAAATAATATATTAGGTTAAAAAGCACCTTGCCGCCCCACTCATACAAATGGGCCATATATTATTTTCTTATTTCATTTAATCCATTGGACTTTAAATAAAAAGCCCACATGTGAGCCAGACCCATTCTTACTAAAAGAAACAAACCCACATGTCTTTCATTAATATATTAATATAATTGAGCAGCCAATTAAATAAATAATGTGCAAATTATATTCTTAATATATTAAATGCAATTCTAAATGGACCCATAAATTGGTCCGGTAGAATATATCAAGTGATCCATACAAGTCCGTGTGGATTAGGGATCTTGGCGGGCTATTTAAATTTAAGCTTCAATAGACATAACCTAATCACAATCAATAAATGATTCACTTAGGTCCGATCCATTAATTTTAACTCATTCCACTAAAGAGCTAAAATTGAACTCTTAAATAAAGACAGAAAAGGAAGATGTTCCTCATTCATACCCTAGACAATCATGTTGAAGATAGTGTATCCTCGTGATTAATATCAGTAATCGCCAAGAGTTCATAGACCGCCTATAACTCTCCAAGTTACCATATTTACTCATATGACCACGTTTTGAACTTGGATATTTTGACTTGTCCAGAAGCCATGTTTTCAATAGACACTATTGAAAACTCAACGTTGAGATTTAATATCCAATTACCTCAAAACATCCATATGATGATATTATACTCTCATTTAATAAATGGAGCCACGATGTCCATATCTATAAATGAAGTCCTCTATCGATTAACAAATGAATATCACCAAACTATCGAGGATAGACTATGCGATATAATCGTACTCATTGATAACTCAAATGATATCACTTGCAACCACAAGTCCATCATTTATCTCAGGATTAAGATAGACTCTCTGATTGTCCTTATAATGAAAAGACTTTTATCTACTAACGGTTATAGATAAAGTATTTCATTGTGATCCAGTTCAATGCACCCAGTGCACTAGATTCTTTTGCTCGAAGACACTCCGATGATTTTAGACTCATCATATCTCATTTGATCCCACTCAAATGCTAGCAAAAGAATTCTACAACTTTAACAAGATAAAGGTGCCCAACCTTTAACTTAAGTTGTGAACAATATTCAAAACTAACTAAAGAATTGTGTCTACCACATACATATCCACATATACGAACAATTCTTCTTTTCTCATAGTCTTTAGACCTTATGATTATTTACTTTGACAATTATAATATTAAACTATAAATGCTATAAGATTTGTTTAAACCAGAAATCACTTTATTAATATGAAAAAGATTGTTAATTACAATATTACACTCTTGCTATTGAGCATAATCCTAACACATCGGAGGGACCAATCCTCCAAAACACAAACATTAAACACAAACACTTCAATGCACTGTTAATAGGGCATATAAGTCTTTTAGAAGAAGTCGGAGGTAGAAGCTATACTTGCTTGTAACTTTGATTTCTTCCGAAAACCTCCATGCCCATCGACAAAATTCACATAGCCTGCAAAATTAACCTGTGCCCGTGTGCGGTGGTCGACAGTTATGGTGTAGAAGATGAAGGATGGAGATGGGTAGAAGTTGGGAACAGTTGTGGTGAAGAAGATGAAGGATGGAGATGTGTAGAAGTTGGGGAGAAGATGAAAATCTAATGACGATGAAGATCTGAAATAAATAAGATGATGATGATGTGGGAATGGGATCAATAAATATCGTCCCGGAACCATAAATAACCTCATGTATGTGGGATCCAGCTGTGGTACACTTTCGGTTAGTGGGATACAGCTGTGGTCCACTTGCTTCTTTTCAATGCAATACATTTGAAGCCCTGTAATCGGAACTGAAGCCTAGAATCATTGTACAGGGCTTAGATGGTATACTTTTTTATTTAATATTAATTTTTGGAAATTTTTTAAATTTTGTCTTTCCATAAGGAATTAGTTACACAACATGTGGCAACACCCTAGATATTCCACAGTACTGAAAAACGAAATCTAGTAAGTGAGGCCTTAATGGTACACTATGTAGTGGTATAATAGTGCAAATGTCACACATTGTTTTACTAGGGGAAGAAGTGTTACTAAGTAATTGTAATGGAGTTGGTAACGGGATATTTTTGTGACCGTCCGATTCTCCCAAAAAAACTCTATAAAGTTGTCCACCTACGTTCCATCAAATTTGGACCGTCTCGATCGGGAAGAAAACAACTGGACCCATATCATCGGATGCATAAACAAATTACATTCAAGCCCTGCCATAATTTGTGAAGCCCAGATATTAAATAATGGACTTCTGGCATACATGCATATCAATAGCTATGCTGAATGTTGAATAGGTGGGCTCAAGCCTAAATGAATCCCGAATAACTGGTAGGATAAAATCCCACCCGTTGAATTACCCCAAAACCGTTTTGGTGGGATACAACTGTGGTCCACTTGCTTCTTTTCAATGCAATACATTTGAAGCCCAGAAACAATACATTTGAAGCCCTGTAATCGGAACTGAAGCCCAGAATCATTGTACAGGGCTTAGATGGTATACTTTTTTATTTAATATTAATTTTTGGAAATTTTTTAAATTTCGTCCTTCCATAAGGAATTAGTTACACAACATGTGGCAACACCCTAGATGTTCCACAGTACTGAAAAACGAAATCTAGTAAGTGAGGCCTTAGTGGTACACTATGTAGTGGTATAATAGTGCAAATGTCACACATTGTTTTACTAGGGGAAGAAGTGTTACTAAGTAATTGTAATGGAGTTGGTAACAGGATATTTTTGTGACCGTCCGATTCTCCCAAAAAAACTCTATAAAGTTGTCCACCTACGTTCCATCAAATTCGGACCGTCTCGATCGGGAAGAAAACGACTGGACCCACCTCATCGGATGCATAAACAAAATACATTCAAGCCCTGCCGTAATTTGTGAAGCCCAGATATTAAATAATGGACTTCTGGCATATAGGCTTATCAATAGGTAAATAGATGTGGTAAAATATCATATTTAATGGGATCCAGCTGTGGTCCACTTGCTTCCTTTCAATGCACTACATTTGAAGCCCAGAAACAATACATTTGAAGCCCTGTAGCAGGAATTGAAGGCCAGAATGATTGTACAGGGCTTAGATGTTATACTGTTTGATTTTAAAATTTCAAAAATTTTTCCTTCCATATGGAATTTGGGTTTACACAACATGTGGCAACCCCCTAGAATTTTATAAAGTTGTCCACCTATGTTCAATCTGTTTTGGACCGTCTCGATCGGGAAAAAAACAACAGGACCCACATCATTGATTCCCAGACTGAATGGAGGTGAAGCCCTGGAACTAAAATTGAAGCCCACAATCACTGTACAGGTCTTAGAAGGTAAACTTTTGCATTTAATTTAACATGTGGCAACACCATATACGTTTCCTTATTCCCCACCCGAGGTTACACAAATGCTTCTGAAAGTCTAAATTTTTTCAGTTTTTATAATTTTATCCTTGGTTGCTATCAAATTAGAATGTAGCATTTCATCTTCATTTAATTCGCCATTGCAAAACACAAACAACGAAAGCAAAGCCATTGCAAGGATTTTTCAAAAACAGGATAATGCATACATTAGGTAGTGAACAGGCATCCAGATGAAATTACCAATTTACAATGATTGGTTTCAATTCATGGTGAACGTTTGCATGTTTTACAATTAACTTGTAAATAACTTGTCCAAAATCCTTTTTTTTTTTCACAGTTCATTTCTATTTGTTCATCTTTCTTTTTTTCATTCATACAATGGCTAAAAAAAATATCGGCAATCAGGCCATCAATTTGATCATGACATTCAGGCCATGAGTTGAAGACACCGGTTCTCCTTCCATTGAAAACGACATACACCAATTTCTTCCCCATTTCAAACAACACACTGTATAACACTTCAATAAACAAGTAATCAACAAACCAAATATCAGATTTTAAATAATGGCAAAACAACATAGTAAATCGAAAAGAACAGAGAAAACATTCCAAAACACAAATATTAAACTTTCCTATTTACCTGATAACCGAACAGAATGACAGCGTACATAATTCGATTTTTCTTACTTCACTTCTAAACAAAATGAAGCCCAGAAATTGTTAGGATTATGCTCAATAGCAAGAGTGTAATAATGTAATTAACAATCTTTTTCATATTAATAAAGTGATTTCTGTTTTTAAACAAATCTTATAGCATTTATAGTTTAATAATTGTCAAAGTAAATAATCATAAGGTCTAAAGACTATGAGAAAAGAAGAATTGTTCGTACATCTGGATATGTATGTGGTAGACACAATTCTTTAGTTAGTCTTGAATATTGTTCACAACTTAAGTTAAAGGTTGGGCACCTTTATCTTGTTAAAGTTGTAGAATTCTTTTGCTAGCATTTGAGTGGGATCAAATGAGATATGATGAGTCTAAAATCATCGGAGTGTCTTCGAGCAAAAGAATCTAGTGCACTGGGTGCATTGAACAGGATCACAATGAAATACTTTATCTATAACCGTCAGTAGATAAAAGTAATTTCATTATCAGGACAATCGGAGAGTCTATCTTAATCCTGAGATAAATGGTGGACTTATGGTTGCAAGTGATATCATTTGAGTTATCAATGAGTACGATTATATCGCATAGTCTATCCTCGATAGTTTGGTGATATTCATTTGTTAATCGATAGAGGACTTCATTTATAGATATGGACATCGTGGCTCCATTTATCGAATGTGAGTATAATATCATCATATGGATGTTTTGAGGTAATTGGATATTAAATCTCAACGTTGAGTTTTCGATAGTGTCTATTGAAAACATGGCTTCTAGACAAGTCAAAATATCCAAGTTCAAAACGTGGTCATATGAGTAAATATGGTAACTTGGAGAGTTATAGGCGGTGTATGAACTCTTGGCAATTACTGATATTAATCACGAGGATACACTATCTCCAATATGATTGTCTAGGGTATGAATGAGGAAACATCTTCCTTTTCTGTCTTTATTTAAGAGTTCAATTTTAGCTCTTTAGTGGAATGAGTTAAAATTAATGGATCGGACTTAAGTGAATCATTTGTTGATTGTGATTAGGTTATGTCTATTGAAGCTTAAATTTTGATAGCCCGCCAAGATCCCCAATCCACACGGACTTGCATGGATCACTTGATATATTCTACCGGACCAATTTAGGGTCCATCTAGAATTGCATTTAATATATTAAGAATATAATTTGCACATTATTTATGTAATGGGCTGTTCAATTATATTTATATATTAATGAATGACATGTGGGCTTGTTTCTTTTAGTAAGAATGGGTCTAGTTCACATGTGGGCTTTTTATTTAAAGTCCTATGGATTAAATGAAATAAGAAAATAATATTAGGCCCAATATCTTATATGGGGCGGCAAGGTGACCTAATAACCTTAAATATTATTTTGTTTTCATTGTTTAATTAAATAAGAATTAATTAATTTATTAATTAATTGTTTAATTAAGAAACAAATCTTTTCTGATTAGGAAATATGATTCCTATTGGTATACTATTGGTAGTAGTATACTTAAATTAAAAGACTTGTTTGACAAGGAAATAAATAATTAATTTTATTTATTTAATCAAATAAGAAGTCTTTTTATTTTAGTCAAATAAGGAATAAAAGATTTATGAGTTGGATTAGGGTTTGAACTCTTAGATAGTGAATTAGGGTGCAACTAAAACTCCTATATTTTTGGAGTGAAAATTGCGGAAACCCTAGTCCTTTTTGGTGAAAGAATTCGGCCACCCTTAAAAGGAAAAGAAGTGAATTTCGGCCATAGGAGTTTTTGGTGCAGAAATTTTATTTTTCTTCTTCTTCTAAACTCATAGATAGAGAGCTTTTATTCTACTAAAAACAAAAGGGAAACATAGATTATTCTTTGATGGTATTCTAGTTGCTTATTCTTCAACAAGCGGTTTTTATAATCTATTGTTAGCTAAGTTATTTGACATGTCATTTAGCAATTGATATCTAGGATTGCATTTGTTGCCATATTATCATCGTAGATAAGCATATAGGGTTGCCTAGCTCTTATATGCATGTATTGAGTATTTCCATATATTCACACATAGGTTGTTTTATCTCTTCATTGAGAATTTAAGTCTTGTTGGCTAAGGTTGCTTAGGCCACAAGCAATATGGACTAGAGCCACTTTTAAAGGCCCGCGTGGTAGAAGTGGGGGGTTACAGACCGAAGTGTTAGACGAGGTCTACATAGGTTGTAAACTTCATTTCAATTAGTGGATTTCGAGGTTCAAGTGTGGCGCACTAAACAGCCTGTGGTTTTTTCCCAGTGGTTGGGTTTTCCACGTATACATCAAGTGTCATTTATAATTCCGCACCATATTACACTTGTTGTTTTTATATTGACTATTAGGGGCATTTTCGTAATATTGACCTTAAACGAAAATTGGGTGAAAATTAGTTAAAATCTATTCACCCCCCCTCTAGATTAATATTTGTATACACACCGTGTTTATTTGTGAACTTTCAATTGGTATAAGAGCGGGTTCCTAGATATACTTAGGTGATCCTTGCTCACTTTTGGTGTGTTTTTGCATTGTGTGTGATTGTTTGATTTCTTCATACATTTTGCATTCATCTCATTTGCATTCATCCATACACTATGAGTGATATTGGGATGAGAAAAGAGGGAGCGTCGAGCGTGAGGCCACCGTTGCTCACCGGCGTGAATTATGCCTCATGGAAAGGCAAGATGGAGGCATACGTGTGTCAAATCCTTGATAGGGCATGGATGGCAATTGAGGATGGGTATGCACCTCCTATGATAACTCCCACTGGTGGAGGAGAACAAGTTCTCAAGCCTAAGGCTGATTGGACAAATGGAGAATTTGAGACTTTGAAGTGGAATAGAAAGGCATGGCACGCTCTTCTATGTGCAGTGGACGAAAATTAGTACAAACTGATTCAAAACACTAGGATAGCCAAGGAGGCATGGGATATCTTAGAGGTTGCACACGAAAGAACCGATGTTGTCAAGGATTCCAAGCTACAAGTCCTTCAAACGCAATTTGAGTTGCTCAAGATGGAGGAGGACGAGTGCTTCAATGACTTTGAAGTCAAGTTGATGGATATTGTCAATCAAAGCTATCAACTAGGTGATCCATACTCGGATAGGAGAGTTAAGCAGAAAATTATGAGGTCTCTCCCCGCTAGGTTTGAATCAAAAGTTACGGCTTTAGAAGAAAATTTTGGTTATATGGACATGAAGCCGAGCGAGGTAATTGGAAGACTCCTTGCCTATGAGTCTAGGAAGGGTCCTAGTACTTCACCTCCTAAAAAGCAAAAAGGGATTGCTTTAAAAGCCTCCAAGGTTGAGAAGGAGGAAAAAGATGACTCGGATGAAGACACGACTTTGTTGCTTAGAAGATTCAAAAAGTTTGTTAAGTTCGAGAAGAACGGTTATGGATTCAAAGGCCAAGATTTGAAGAAAAAGGCTCCTTTCAAGAGATTTGAGCCTAGGCAAGAGAATAGTGAAAGGAAAGGGATCCAATGCTATGAGTGTGGAGGTATAGGTCACATCTCACCCGATTGTGGGAATTTGAAGAACAAGACAGGTAAAGTGATGGCCGCCACATGGAGTGACAGTGATAACTCCGGAGAGGGAGATAAGTCATCAAGTGATGATGAGCTTACCATTAACTATACGGCTTTTGGAGCCACTTTTGTAGAAGATAAAGTTGATGGTAAGAATGTTGTGACTAGTGATCCCATAGAAGAAAGAGATGAAGAAGTAGCTCTAGATGTGGTTGGTGTAGCTACTCATTGGGATATGTCCATCACTTCATCAAGAGACAAATTTGATGATCTTGATGAAGAAGATGACTCCATTGGTGAATTGGAGAATGTAGAAGATGACTCAAGTATTGAGAATGTTTTACCTAACTCTACAAAAGGAAATGTAAAAAAAATGGATGTTCATGACTTTATAGTCAAGTGTGAAAGTTCTATGATGAAGGATAAAAGAAAACTAAAGATTTTAGAGGAAGAAAATCTAGAACTTTCATCACACAATGACCACTTAAGTAAGCAAGTGGAGATGATGGGTCTTAAAGACAATGTTGAAAGCTCTAGGTTAGAGAATGAAAAAGAGATTCAAAGTTTAAAGGAAGAGAATCTTAGGCTTTCAACACTTGTTGATCACTTGAGTAGTGAAGTGGTAAGATCCATGAAGGATGAAAACAAGCTAAAAGATGAACTAGCTTTGTCTAAGAGGAATGAAGAAGGGTTGAAAAGAGAGCTTAGGAATGCTAGAGAATTGATCACTAAGTTGACCTCTAGCACGGAAAAACTCAACCACTTGTTGAGTGTTGGAAAAGGCCCTAGTGACAAAAGAGGTCTTGGCTTTGAAGAAGACAAGGAGAGTCTCACTCCTAACAAGACCATATTTGTAAAGAGCTTAGGCAAGAAAGAGACTTCACCGGTGCAAACTCCTAGGAAGAAAATTGATCTAGGACAATGCTCTCATAGTGCACAAGTGAAGGTAGCTTCAAGGAGCAACCTCAAGCTCAAAGAGTTCCTCATGCTAACTTCCCTCAACCTAAGATCCACAAAGGGAAGACACCTATCATGCAAGCTCAATTGATCGAGCAACCTTGTCTTGGTCAACAACAAAGAAGGAGAGATCCTATCCAACAACCAAGACAACCACAACGACATGGGAATGCACCAAAGCATGCACAAGGGAATGGTATGATTCCTAACTTTATTCCCACTTGTCATTTTTGTGGAATTGATGGTCACATTAGACCAAGTTGCTTTTATTACATTCAAATGTGTAGAGTTAAAAGCATGATAGAAAAGAGAAAGGCTAGAGCTAGAATTCATGTTAACATAAAGGAAGAAACTCATTTGCATGATCCTTTAACTTATAAAGCTCTAGAACCTTTATCCACTAGGAAGAAAAATATATCACCTAAGTGGATAAGAAAAAATAATGAACCCACTTGCTACGAGACTAACAAGTCTCATATAGGTTCAACCGAGTCTAATGGACTTGGAAGGTCCATAGGACCTAATGACCTTCATTGTTGAAGGGTGGTTTTTGAACCCATACGGGGAACTCAAACAAAGAGAGTTTTTGCATACTTGATGCATGCAAAATATTTTAAAGATCTTATGCTTCTTTGTTGATTGCTTGAGTAAGCTTGGTTGCACATATGTATATATGTTTTCTATTCAATAAGTGTGAACCTTGCTTTGTTTTCAATCCATGTCATATTTATGTTCAAACATGCATTTTTGGACTAGGAAATCTACATAGGAAGTATGATTTGAATGACATATAGTTATTTCCATGACATGATGATTCTTTATAACATGCTAAATGCCATATGAAAAGCATGAAATTCAAATGACATGCTCAAATGAAAAAGCATGAATTGATGATTGCATAATTCTTAAATGCAAAACTTGTGTGAAAAAGCTTATGAGACTCAAATTGATTAAAGGATCTTGTATCCGGTCAAAGGATTTTACAATCCAAATGTCTCTCCTTCTTTATTTGTTGAACATGGTTACTATCATACGGGATTCATTCCCGGAAAAATCAAATAGGGTGCAAAGTCGCTCATGCCATGTTTCGCTTATAAAGTTGGATATAATGTTTATAAAATTGAAAATCAATAAATTCTCTATATTAATGAGCATCGTTTGTGTACTCAAAAAAATGATATTTAGATGTGTTCGTTTAGAAAACTGATTTTTCACCACTTAGATAGAAAATTAGTAAAGTGGCAAGTAGGATTCGTTCCACAGGGAATTAGAGTGATTAGTTGAATAAATTAACTAATCTATATGCAATAAAATAAATCATAAAAATATGGATGAGTGAATGGGTTGTCAAGCCATTAAACATACATGAAAAATAAACCTAATAAACTAATAAAAGAATACTTAACAAATCTAGATAAAATAAATGGAATAAACAATTAAGAGAATAGCTAGGGAATTAATGAGATCACAAATGAATTACGGGAAATGCTTATCAAGCTACTTTAGTGAACAAATCTCACAAATGTTAACCAATTGATTTCTAAAATGTGTTTAGGCCATTATTATGAACCTTAAACAACTTCCCACCGCAATGCCTAACCGATTAAGGAGAGGGGGTCACGGCGGGATCGATTTGTTACAATTAATGGCTTAGATTATCGTGGTTGATATACCCTCCGACAATCTATCCTATTCACTAAGTTCTCAATTCATCAAGGTTGTCAATCCAATCAAGATTATATAACAAATTATCCTAAGCAAGATTATAATCAACTAGTGGGTATACATGTCAATTATATAATGCAAAGAATCTAATTATAAAATGAATAGAACACAAATAGAAATTAAAATATATTAAAGCTTAAGAAAATCCCAATCCAAATATTCTCACATCAAAACCCTAGATAGGGGATTTAATTACACATATTACAATCAAAGGGAAGGCAAGTAAAAGATTAGGAAATCACCCATGGGTCTCCTTTTGTAAGCTTGATCCTTTCCTTACCTTTGATGCTCCTTGTGTAAAGAGTGGATGATGAGGAGGTGTCTAGATAGGTGGAGTCAAATGGGAAGAAAAGGAATGATTAGGGGAGGTAATCTAGATGTTAAGTTTAGGTAGGAGAGAAAATGGAGAGAAAAGGAATGGTGGAGAAAGGAGGTTTCTTGGTGGTCAAGAGTTGTCTAAAAGAGGAAAAATGTGATGAATTTATAGTATTTTTAAATTAGGTCTCGGGTGGAAAATTACCAAAACACCCCCTGACCATGGTAAATTACCATTTAGTCCAACAAAGGGGGTCATTGTGTAATTTGCCCCACCAATCAGAATTACACAGCAAAGGAGGTTGCTTGTTGTTCAAATGGCGACCCTTAGAGCGACCCAAATAGCGACAAATCTAGAGCCAAAATGACTCCTTGTCACCATGGCAACCTCGGAATGCAAACCGCGACCTCGATTTACGCGGTTTTGTCACGGTTTGGGAAGTGGCGACGAAAAGGCAACCATAGGCGTGAGAGGGCAGCTCGGATTCCGGTCGATGGAGGGGTCGTGAGTTGAACGACCGGAGAGCCCGTCGTGTGGCCGTAATTTTGGACCGGAAACCGACCGGCTATAGCTCGGTTTTCGACGTCTTTGAGGTGGCGACACTGATAGGGTTTTGGGGGTTATGGCTGTCGCTACACAATGAAAGGAGAAGAAGATGATGAATAGTATAGGGGGCCACTTAGCAGGTGTGTGGGGTGCAAAGGGCTGCAGCCTTTTGTCTTTTAAGTGGGTGCGTTTAGCACAGAGGAGGGGTGCAATGGGCTATGGGTAGGCTGCGCGTTTGGGCCGTCCTTTATGCTGAATTGGGCTCAAGCCCAATTTAATGCCTTGATCAAAACGCACCGTTTAACTAAATGTTGCATGGGTTGATGGGTGCTATTAGATTTGGGCCGAGGTGCACGCAGTGGAACTGATCTGGTATGGGCGCTCGTTTGGGCTTCAATTTGGGCCTAAATTGGATCAAAACGCACCGTTGCACTCTGACAGGTGGCACGCTCCTTGGTCAATTGCGATTCAGTCCCTGTTCTCTTCTTTAATCACAATAACTTCAATTCTTCCTCCATATTTTGCACTTTTGCCCCTATTTCACCAAAATTACTCCAATGCCCCTGAACTCTATAATTTCCTGAAAACACTTAATTTACACCATTAAATCACAGAATAATGCCCAAGAATCAAGCAAAAGGAGAAGGAAATGAGGGCCAAAATCATACCAATTTTGGTTCGATCATATATCCTTGCTTCTCTCATGACATTGGTGAAATTGGTTTGAATTCTTGTTAGAAACCTTTGTCAATTGCTTTGCCAAATACCATTGTATTTTGGACTTGAATGCAACATGTCTTGTATGCAAAGCATTTTTATTTCACACATTTTATCAAAATAACTCTCCATGTTTCTCTCCAATTGATTGAGTAGCATAAGTGACTTATATGAATATGCAAATATCTTGTATGCTTCTATCTCTCTTTGCTATGAGTGACCTTGTTGGGGACTACTCCTTTGTCTATATCATGACAAAAAGGGGGAGTAGAATGTGGTAAGGGGAGATGCTAAATTGTTGTGGCAATTTGTGCATGTTGGGGAGATTACATATTGAGGGGGAGTAACCCATTGAGGGGGAGCATTGCATTCACATACATTACATGATGTTGTGCTTAAATTACGTAAATGCAAATGCTTGGTTTATCTCACATGATTAATCTCACATGTATGTGTATTGGAAAATATAGAAACCTTGTTTTCAGGGATTGATTGTTCTACAAGAGATTGAAGACTTCAAGATTTTATTTTTTATATCTCTTTGTAATGTAGAAAATCATTGTAGACCCTTAGTTTCTATTTTTGTTGTGAGGAATCAATGTGAGTGGTGGTTTTGTCACGAAATAGCCAAAGGGGGAGATTGTAAGGATTCCCGGTTTTTGATTGGCCTATTTCGTGAGCAAACCACATATTGGGGTTGTTTGTAAAGGGTAGCTTAGGTGATAGGTGTTCATGCTCAATGACCCTTCTCAAGACCTCAAGGTGGACAAGCACTCAAAGGTATATCTTGTGCTTACTTTCTTATTGAAGAGATTTAGTTGCACACACTCACTTGTAATGTTTGCATATGTATGCTTTACTTTAGTGTGCATTCTCTTCAAATGTCACTTTTCACTCTAGCACATTGTTTGTCATATCTTGGTGTGTGTTTTGTGTCGTGTAATTCGTTTCCCGAATATGTTCGGAAACGTCCGCGCTTGCACAATAATGTGCTTGGTTTTACGTGAAGATCGCCTTCGGAGAATGCCCTTGGTTTCTCCTTTGGTTTCACCATCATTGGTGAAACGGCGGTTTGATCGGCGGCCATGACCGCCGAATGAAACCGTAGTTTGATTCCAGGAAGCTCTGGATTGGATCTGCGGTTACGATCGGCGGCCTGGCCGCCGAATCGAAACCGCCGAATTAGACCTGATGCATTTATTATTCTCGGGTTTTGTTCGGCGGTTTCATTCGACGGCCCGGTTTCATTCGGCGGTCACGGCCCGGTTTCATAGGCGGCCTGACCGCCGAATGAAACCGCCGAATTAGATATTTTAGGTCGGTTTCTTTTTGGGTTTTGATTGGCGGTTTCGATTGACCGCCGAATCTGGTCGCCGAATGATCCCCTGCTTCTCGGGTTCAATTCGGCGGTTAAATTATGCGGCCATGACCGTAGAATGAAACCGTCGATCGGTGATTTCAAGGGCAAAATTGTCTTTTCACTTACCTTGTTCTTGATGTCTATAAATATCACACTTTCTCATTTCTCTAACTTAGTTTTCTGACTCAAAAGAACCCTAAACTTGAAAGAGAGATTTTTGAGAGAAAATCAAATCAAGAACTCATTTTTATACACTCAAATTATACACATATGCATTAAAGATCATCTAAGCATTTTCTAGCATAGTTAGTTTGCTTATTTGAGTGAGTATTGGTCATCACACTTCCCTTGGTATGTTCTTCACTTTTATCATTGATATTTAGTGTTTTATTTATCAAGGCATCTCTTTTACTATTTGAATGATCTTAGATTAATATATTATATTCAAAATAGAGATTGTTTGTGATGACATGATTGAGTGTTGTATTGTGATAGCTATCTAGGTTTTTATAATCTATTGTTAGCTAAGCTATTTGACATGTCATTTAGCAATTGATATCTAGGATTGCATTTGTTGCCATATTATCAGCCTAGATAAGCATATAGGGTTGCCTAGCTCTTATATGCATGTATTGAGTATTTCCATATATTCGCACATAGGTTGTTTTATCTCTTCATTGAGAATTTAAGTCTTGTTGGCTAAGGTTGCTTAGGCCACAAGCAATATGGACTAGAGCCACTTTTAAAGGCCCGCGTGGTAGAAGTGGGGGGTTACAGATCGGAGTATTAGACGAGGTCTACATAGGTTGTAAACTTCATTTCAATTAGTGGATTTCGAGGTTCAAGTGTGGCGCACTAAACAGCCCATGGTTTTTTTCCCAGTGGTTGGGTTTTCCACGTATACATCAAGTGTCATTTATAATTCCGCACCATATTACACTTGTTGTTTTTATATTGACTATTAGGGGCATTTTCGTAATATTGACCTTAAACGAAAATTGGGTGAAAATTAATTAAAATCTATTCACCTCCCCTCTAGATTAATATTTGTATACACACCGTGTTTATTTGTGAACTTTCAGTATGCCATCATGTTGTCACCCTTTGCCTGGTACACACAGGATACTTGGTTGGTTACAAGTTGGGAATCACTTATGACCATGAGGAAATCTGCCCCCAATTCTTCAGCAACTTTCATCCTTGCTAGCAAGGCTTTATACTCTACTTCATTATTGGTGGCTCTGAATTCAAACCTGAAATAGTGGCTGCATTTAATCCCTTCAAGATCGATAAGGATGATTCCTGCTCCGTAACCTACCTGATTTAAAGCTCCATCCGCATATAATACCCAGACCTTACAGCCAGTAGGCCATTTCAAAGATTCTGGTTCCGAGATCGGGATCATAGTGGTATCTGAATTGGAAGTCATGCTAAATTCTGCTATGAAATCCGCCAAGGTCTGGGTTTTTATTGTTGTTCTTGCCTTGTACCTTATGCCATACTAGGTGAGCTCCAATGCCAATAGAACCAATCTGCCTGATACATCTAGCTGCTGGATGAACTGCCTCAGTTGCTGATTTGTAACTACTGTAATGGTGTGAGCCTGGAAATATGGCCGGAGTTTCCAAGCTATGGTCACAAGTGCGTAGCGAGCTTTTCCAGGAGGGTATAATTCTTCTTAGACTTGGTCAGGGCACGACTCATATAGTACACTGGCCTCTGGACCCCATCATTGCATTTTTTCACCAAGGCTCCGCTGGATGCGGTCTTTGACACTGCCAGGTAAAGTTGCAGCTCTTCTCTTGGAAAGCCTGCTCACATTCTTGGTCCCACTTCATCTTCTTACCCTGTTTAATGATTTTAAAGAAGGGAAGACACTTATCTGTAGATTGGGATATGAAGCGGTTAAGAGCTGCTACCCTGCCAGTCAATCCATACGCCTGCTGAAGGGTGGTAAGGGATTCAAGATCCATGATTGCCTTCATCTTCTCTGGGTTGGCCTCGATACCTCTCTCATGTACCATGAATCCAAGGAATTCTCCCACTGCTACCCCAAAAGCACACTTAGCCGGATTCAATCTCATCTGGTTTTCTCTGATGACCTGGAATGTCTGGCGTAAGTCTTCTAGATGTTGATTGGCAAACTAGGACTTGGTGATCATGTCGTCTATATAAACCTCCATGGATCTTCCTATCAGCTTCTTGAATATCTTGTTCACCAAACGCTGGTAAGTAGCCCCAGCATTCTTGAGGCCAAATGGCATCACCTTATAGCAGTAGAGGCCTTATCCAGTGATGAAGCTGGTCTTATCTTGATCGGCGGGGTGCATCATGATCTGGTTGTAGCTTGAAAATGCATCCATGAAGCTTAATAGCTTATTGCCTATCGTGGAATCAATCAGTTGATCAATATTAGGTAGAGGGAAGCTGTCTTTCAGGTAAGCCTGGTTGAGGTCGGTATAGACTACGCATATACGCCACTTCCCATTTGCTTTAGTAACCATAACCACACTGGCGATCCAGTAGGGATAGCGGGATTCTCTAATGAATCTGGCTTTCAGGAGTTTATCTACCTCCTTCTAGACCACACTATTCCGCTCGGCGTTGAAGTGCCTTCGCTTCTGCTTGATTAGTTTGAACGTTGCATCCATTGCCAATCTGTGGATAGCTAAAGTGAGCGGGATACTTGGCATCTCATTATGACTCCAGGCAAAGATGTCGTTGTATTCCTCCAAGAGTTTTACCTAGTTCTTTCTGTCTTCAAGATCCAGCGAGCCCCCTATCTTTACCGCTTTGGTTGGATCATCCCTTCTGATAGGTATTTCTTTTAACTATTCTACGGGGTGTCCGTTGGTCCATCCGTGCTCTTCCTCTTCTTTTTCTTCTATGATCATGTCTGGTACCTCTCCTTCTTCTAGGATGTTGTGATCCCGCCTTGATACCTCTTGGCTTGGTTCACTAGTCACTTGCGCACATTGTTTTGCTAGCGCGGTAGGATTAGTGAACACTGCATAACAATTGCGAGCTGCTTGCTGATCTCCTCTGACCTGTCCTACTTTGGTCCCTATCGGGAAGTTTAGGACATTACGGTAGATTGATAGCACTCATCTGATTTCTACCAGGAAAGGTCTTCCTAGGATCGCGTTGTAAGCTGACGGGGTGTCGACTATGACAAACTCTGCCATTAGGTTCAGTTGGATAGGTGATTCACTGATTATTACTAGTAACCTTTGGGATCCAATGGGCATCAGGGAGTCCCCAGTGAATCCGTATAGAGGAGTGGTACAACTGTTGCAGCAAGGGTTTTTCAAGTTCAGCTTATCATGAGCCCCTTTGAATAGGATATCCACACTACTCCCGGTAACAATCAGGACACGGTGTACCAGGCGGTTAGCTATCTGTATCATGATTACCATTGGATCATCATGGGGCTGGACTGTATTGTAGACGTCTTCTTCTGCGAAGATAATCTGGGTGGCATAAGGTGGATATTGGGGGCCCTTACTGACTCAGAGTATATCATAACCAATAGTGAGTCAAGGGATCTTCCTGGCATGGTTCTTTCTAGCATTGTTGGAGATTCCTGCCAGGGTAGGGCCTCCATTGATGGTGTGAATGATCTGGATCCGCTGCATCAAATCTTTCCCCTTATCCTTCTGTCTCTCTTCTGCTTCCCGCATCTCTCCATTTACCTCATTTCCTACCTGATGAGGTCGTTTGTGTACTCAACAAAATAGTAAAAATAATAGTTTTTGGTTGATTCTTGAAAACTCTTTTAAAGCCACTTAATCCTTTTAAAATGTGATTTGATAGCAAAATAGTGAGCAAGTTCGTTCCACAGGGAATGGAGTGTTAATTAGATAAATTGACTAATCTTAGAACAATAAAACAAATCATAGAGTTTGATAAATGTGTGGTTTCTAAAGCCACCAATGCTAAACTACTCAAATGAAAATACACAAAAATGTTATGAAAAATAGAATACTCAACACCTTGATAAGAATAGTGATAAAATCAATTAATGAGAGAACTAGGGAATAGATCGATTAACACTTGGATGTGGGTAAGCTCCTAGCATCATTAATGTACCAATCTCATTATGTTAACCACTTAGAGGCTTAGATTAGTGGGGTTGATATACCCACCACTAATCTATCCTATCCAATGGGTTCTTAATCACACAAAGATTGTCAATCCACATGTGAATATATAACAAATTATTCCACTCAAGATAGCAATCAACAAGTGATATACAAGTCAATTATAATGAATGAAATCTAATTAAATTGAATGAATAGAACACATAAGAGATTCATTACAAGCTAGACTAAACCCACAACCAATTGTTCCTCAAATCTATCCCCTAGATTAGGGGTTTAGTTACACATAATTGCAATAAATGAAAAGAAGTAAATGATAAGGAAATAACCCTTGGGTCACCTTCTTTAAGCTTAATCCTTCTTCTCCTCTATGCTCCTAGATGCAAGGAATGGAGGTTGAGGAAATGTCTTGGAATGTGGGTGTTTTGGTGGAAAGTTACTAAGGATTTTGGTGGAGAAATGGTGGGATGAGGAATGATGTAGTGAAGTAATCAAGGTTTTGTGTTGAGGGTTGGATGGATTAGATGAGTTCAAGGAGAGAAATGGAGGATGATGAAAAATGTGCCATGGATGATGATCTAGATCTGAGGTTGAGTTCTCTGAATTTTCTCTCTGATTTTCGATACTTGAAAATGAAGAGACGCTCTATATATATACTCACTCATGGACATGTACTGGTAACGACTTGATTCGCTGATGTGGAGCCTTGGTCGCTATTTGGTCGCTATGGCGACCATGGAGCGTAAAACGGTTAGATGAAAAGGTCGCTCTGAAAACCATCTTTCTCGCTCTTTGTCAAGTGGCGAACATGACCAAAATGTGTAGAGGTCGCCACTTGTATCCTCTAGGTCGCTCTGGCGACCATAAGTGGCGACCTTGGAAATGTGAAGAGGTCGCCATTTGTACATCAAGGTCGCTCTGGCGACCATAAGTGGCGACCATGCCATGAGTGCACTAGGTCGCCACTTGCAAGGGAGGTCGCCAGAGCGACCCCAAGTGGCGACCCCACCTGATTGTTTTTGTGACCTTCTGTCGCCATGGCGCTCAAGTGGCGCCCTCTTATGTCCAAGGGGCGAAAATGCCCTGTTTCTTCTTATTTGTGAGACAATTTCGCACAAGTCCTCCACCTTCATCTCAATTGCTTCTGAAACCTAATAAAACCTGAAACACTCAATTTAACAACATTAAACACGGGGAAATGCCCGAGAATCAAGCAAAAAGAAACGGAAATGAGGGCCAAAATCATACCAATTTTGGCCTGATCACTACCTTGATGCTATCTCGTACCTGTGGTAAAAATTCAACCAAAAGTCCCCTTACCAATCCTTCAATCTGGTTTCGAAGACTATAGCATTTAGACGTGTTATGCCCAGCGTCCTCGAGAAAATCACACTACTTGTAACGATTCCTCTAATCAGTCAGGATCTTTATAGGACCAGGTTTCCTGAGTAGACCCTTGTCGCGGATGGCGAGATAGATGGTCTCTCGGGATGCATTGAGTGGGGTGTAATGGTTGTACCAGTCCTCCTCATTTGTTACCCGTGCTACTTCTCTTCATGGAGGTGAAATTCTAGGGGAGGTTCTCCTCACCGGATATCTATCCCGATGCTGAGGAGGAGGGAGAGGGGGAGGAGGTGGCTAAAAGGTTGATCGGTTCGGAGGGTGGTTTTAAAACTTCTTTACTGGGCAGGTTTTTAAGATTCCTTTTTTGGACACTTAACTGATCGGGCTTCATCGTGTTCGATCTTGACCCGGAGTTGTTCATCTACATCTACCTACTCTAACGCCCTGTTATAGGCTTCCTGGTAGGTGTTCGACGGATGCTTGGTAAATGAACGGAACAGTCTACCTACCCATAGGTTCCTCCAAAATTTTGGCAGTCTCCTTCTCGCTGAATACACCCATCTGGATTACTTCTTTGTGGAACTTCTCCACGTAGGATCTGAGAGTCTCACCTCACTCTTGAATCACGTACTGGAGCAGGATGGGGTCATTGGGACGAGGTTTGATCCCCTGAAACTGAGCACAAAAATCTGTAGTAAGCTTTGTAAAAGAATCCACACTACCTGGAGGTAACTTTCTGCACCAAGTCTTGGCATAATCTGTCAAGGTGGAAGCGACCATCCTACACATTGCTTACCAGGTTACATTCTGAATCTCCATCTGCTGAACAAAGCTCTCCAGGTGGCTTACAAGGTCTTCTGATCTGGAATACTTTTTGGCGGGCATTTTGAACTTGGGGGGTAACTCCACTTCTCTGATTCTTCTGGAAAAAGATGCATTCATTCTTCCGAGTACCCTGATGCTTCCCCTTCCTAAGCTCCTTAAGCTCTTTTGCCATCTTTGCCATTTGATATTCAAGACGTTTGGGTCCTTCGTGCCTGGATTGGGCTACTGAGCCTTCATTATCCAAGGTCTCTGACACTTTGGTTGCCTCACTGTGTTCCTCCCTCCGAGGCTGGGTACCTCACAGGTTTTTTCTGGGTCATGTATTACCTCCTGCATCAGGTTGTGGGACCCTCTTCTCTACTGCTGACTTCACTGCCGATGGATTCTTTCTGGGAGGAATGTCCACTGTTGATTTCACCTGTCGGAGTCTAAAATCCTCGGGATGATCTGGAACCTGTAGTGGTGGTCCAAGTCTATCAAAAACTTATGCCCAGGTAATTGGTCCGACTTCCCCTGCAATTCTTGGTACTTCGTACAGTATTCCTTGAGCAATCATCTGTAGACGGATGCTTTCCACATAGGCTGCAGCTTGCTGCTCCAATATATCCTGATTCATCTCCTAGACCGCGGGGTCCTGTAGTATGGTGCCCACATTAGGTGGTGGGGCTGGTGCCGAGATCTGACTTCTTGTTCCCCTTCTATTCCTTTGGTTCCTTTGGGTGGAAGCGAGAGAATGAGGTCCCGAGGGAGCAAGACGCCTATGAGAGGATCGAAGCCTCATCTTCCGAATCTTTAGGGTAGAATTAGATGCTTTTCAGTGAATATGATGGGAGTAATTTCCCACAAATGGCACCAAAAGTGTTAACCAAAAATTGTCACTGTGGTGAATTTTCAATTAACAATTCAATGGACTAGGATCGAGGTAGATCTTGGTCGGAGGGGTTCTCGGTAAAAGATGTGTACATACCATGACTATAATGTATGGAAATAATCAGACGAGTATGGTCATGTACCAAACTTTTTATTGATTGTCAATGGATAAGAACATACAATAGTGATAAAAAACTGCAACTATGGTGATGAGATAATAACTCTAATGGAGATGGTGGTGGAGCTCTCGTGCATGTTGATAAGTAGAACACTCAGTAGGGTTTTTTTTTTCACTCTAAAAAAGTCGAGGAAGAAGTCCCCTTTTCTATACAATATCGTGTTGTATATATAGTTCTTGTGCGTGCTGAGCACTTCTCCCTTTTAGGTCTAGTGACCTAGAGATTTTCGAGAGTTTTTCATGGTGATTGGTGAAGTGGTTGTCTCTTTCCTTCTAGGAATCAAGTGATCCCTTACTTGGCGGAATTCTGGTAGAGTTTACTAAAACGATGGCGCTTTACTGTCTTTCTTCATGGCTTGATTTTTGTCTTGGTTCTTATTGTTGATTTAGGCGGCCTAGATGGGATCGGGATATATGGGTATCTTGCTTCCTGCTCGTTTGTGCTCCATATATATTTATCGGGGTACCAAGATACCAGGGTATCGGGATACCGGGCTAGTGTGATTGCGGGTTACCCGGATCTGGTGACCTTGCATTTGAGTTTTCTGGTATCTTGGAATATTTTGGTGGTTTTCGACCCCATCTAGGATTTGTGGAGGTTATACTTTTGTGGCGGGGTACTGGGTCTTCCTCTTCCTACCCTGATACTTCAGTGGCGTGGTACATGATTCCCTTCTTTCTACCCAGATACTTTCCACATGTGGATGAAAAATTCTTCTTTGAACCCCTGCCATTTTTGGCAGTTAACAAAATCTTTTCAAAATTCTTTAAAACGAAGTTTTTATAGGGTTGGGTGACGATTCCTCAAGCATAATGCGTGCACATTCTTGCCATGGACTGATTTTGGCCTTGGTTATGCAACATTGGCTTCCGGGGAAAAAAAGAATTTGCTCAAAATTTGCTCAAAATTTGCATGGTATTTTATGACACTATTGTAGGGAAAAAATACGTGCATGCAGCAGAAGTGAGACTAAAAGAGAGTTGAGCAGATTTTAAAAAATTTTCCATATTGAACCTTAACCCTTTAATTAATTAATCATACATACGAAAAGATGAAATACCTTTGTCGCGTGATCCGATTGACTAACGTCGATGGTAATTGATGACTCGCTTTTTGTGTCGTTACCAAATTGCGAATTATCAAAATAATGTTTATAAATGAATTATTACGCAATATACTTTAAGTTTTGAAAACTAGTAAAGCGGTAAGCTTAAGATTCGTTCCACAGGGATTAGGTTAGATTAATCAATTTTCTATCTAATCTAAGTTAGTCTAACTAGGGTGCAAATAAGTAAATCATGATTAGTGGGATAGTGTGTGGTTTGAGAAACCACCAAACAATGCATGTAAATAAATGTACAAAAATGTAAAGAGAATATGAATGGAGATAGGAATCCAATACAAACAACTTAGATAAGAAAATGGGTTTAAACAATTAAGAGAGGTTTAGGGAAATGATAGAGTAGCTAATGGACCATTGAGCAATTCATACAAAACTTTATTAACACACAATCTACACAATCAAGGACCGATCTCATTGGAAAGTGTTGTTTAGGTCGTCACTACGAACCCTAAACAACTTCCCACCAAAATGCCTAACCGATTAAGGAAAGGGGGTCAAGGTGGGATCGGTTAGTGACGATCAAATGGCCTAGGCAATTGGGGTGATGTCCCCACCAACAACCTAACCTATTCACTATGTGCTCTAATCAATCAAGTGTGTCAATAACTTAACCAATTTTATCACAAATAAATCCTACAACATATTGTAATCAACAAGTGTGTCAATACTCATTTAATCACATAAGTGCAAGATCTAATTAAAAAGTAAATAGAACTATAATTATGCAAACATAATATCCAAAGCTTTAATAAATACTCAATGTCCAAATAATCTCTCAAACATCCCCCTAAAATGGGGGTTTAATTACACATAATAACAAACAAGAAAAGGAAGTAAAATGTAGAGAAATCACCTTTGGGTCTCTCTTGTAAGCTTAATCCTCCCTTGAGCTTCCTTGCTTGAATCTTGTGCAAAGATTGGGTGTTGAGGATGTGTCTAGATAGGTGGAGTCATATGGAAAGTGACAAAGGAAATGGGCGGAGAAGATGGAAAGAGAGGAATGATTTAGGTGGAGTAATCTAAGTGTTTTTGGAGAGGAGAATGGTAGGATTAGGAATGGTTGAAGAAGGAAGGTTTCTTGATGAACAAGAGTTGTCAAGAGTTAGCATAAAATGGTGTATTTATATGTTATAAAATCTAGGGTATGAAATGGGCATGAAAGGACAAGAATACCCCTAAAAAATTGCTTGAAAAATGTCCATTTTGCTGCTTCTAGAAAGTGGAGGTCGCCATGGCGACAGGGAGTGTGCAGCAGCTACGAAAACGGGCATAACTTTCAGTAGACAACTCAGAATAGCAATCCGTAAAAACCACTGGAAAGGAGACTTCCGGGGCTTTTCGAATATTTTTAATCTGAAATGTGGTTCGATCTGAAGAGAGAGATATACGTATTTGAAGATGAATGATCTGCACACACTTTTTACAATTTCAGCCCATTTTGCCACCAATATTACTCCAATGCCTCTGAACTTTATAAATACCTAAAAACACTTAATTCACACCATTAAATCACGGGATAATGCCCAAGAATCAAGCAAAAGGAGAAGGAAATGAGGGCCAAAATCATACCAATTTTGGTTTGATCAGTAATCCGCTAGATCTTCCAAAACCGATCGCGAACGTGAATCACCTAGGAGCGTGGTCTCCCTTCTTTGAATTGTGAACCTGAGAATGGACAAACAAACACTTTTTCTGATTTTATTAGTCACTATAATCTCCAAAAGGTTGCTAAGAATGTTTCAGTCACTTTTCAATTCACAATCGTAAGATTGAAATTCGCGTGAACCTAATTCGAAAGTGTGTACAAGATCTCTTGATGTTAAGATCACTAGTACACTATCGAAGCTAGAACAATTCTTCTCTCACAAACCACCTTGGCCGAATTCTCACTAGTAATAGAGTAGGATTTTTTTTTTCTCTTTAGCCAAAGAAAATAATTTCTTCAAAGAAAAAATCTAGGGTTGGCTGAAAATTCTCACTATATATTTATAGTGACCAAATTTGCTGCCCTAGATGATTTAGGATGGCCGAAAATCCTACCCTAGTTAATTTAGGGTTTCCGAATTCTTATCTTGTCCAACAAGGTGATCACCAAAGTCCTTTTCCAAATAGGATACAAAGACTTATTTAGAATTCAAACTCTAATCCAACTCTTTAGTGTATTTGTGACTAAATAAAAGACTTCCTAATTTGACTTAAACAAATAAAGTCTTTTATATTTAGTATAATACTAATAGTAGTATACAACTAGGAAACATATTTCATAATCAGAAAAAGATTTGATTTTTTAATTAAATAATTAATTAACATATTAAGTAATTTCCATTTAATTAAATAATAAAATGAAACAATATTATGGGCTAATTATTACCCATTGCCGCCCATGACAAGAGACTTGGGCCTATATATTGTTTTCTTATTTTATTTAATCCATTTGAACTTTAATAAAAAGCCCACATGTGAACTAGACCCATTCTTACTAAAAGAAACAAGCCCACATGCCTTTCATTAATACATTAATATAATTAAACAGCCCATTAATTAAATAATGTACAAATTATATTCTTAATATATTAAATACAATTCTAAATGGACTCACAAATAGTCCGGTAGAATATATCAAGTGATTCATGCAAGTCCGTGCGGATTGGGGATCTTGGCGGGCCTATCTAAATTTAAGCTCTAATAGACATAACCTAATCACAATCAACAAATGATTCACTTAGGTTCATTTAATTAATTTTAGTTCATTCCATTAAAGAACTAAAATTGCACTCTTAAATAAAGATTGAATAAGTTAACGATACTCATTCATACCCTAGACAATCATATGGGAGATAGTGAATCCTCGTGAAGAATATCAGTAATCGCTAAGAGCTCATAGACTGCCTATAGCTCTCCAAGTTACCATAGGTTCAATCTATTAATTTTAGTTCATTCTACTAAAGAACTAAAATTGCACTCTTAAATAAAGATGGAATAAGTTAACGATACTCATTCATACCCTAGACAATCATATGGGAGATAGTAAATCCTCGTGAAGAATATCAGTAATCGCCAAGAGCTCATAAACCACCTATAGCTCTCCAAGTTACCATATTCACTTATATGACCACACTTTGAACTTGGATATATATTATGACTTGTCCAAAAGTCATCTTTCAATAGACACTATTGAAAACTCAACGTTAAGATTTCATATCCAAAACCACAAAGCATCCATATGATGATATTCTACTCACATTTAATAAATGGAGCCACGATGTCCATATCTATAAATGAAGTCCTCTATCGATTAACAAATGAATACCACCAAACTATCGAGGATAGACTATGCTATATAATCGTACTGATTGATAGCTCAAATGATAACACTTGCAACCATAAGTCCATCATTTATCTCAGGATTAAGATAGACTCTCCGATTGTCCTGATAATGAAAAGACTTTTATCTATTGATGGTTCTAGAAAAAGTATTTCATTGTGATCCGGTTCAATGCACCCAGTGCACTAGATTCTTTTACTTGAAGACCCTTCGATGATTTTAGACTCATCACAATACATTTGATCCCACTCAAATGCTAGTAAAAGAATTCTACAACTTTAACAAGATAAAGGTGCCCAACCTTTAACTTAAGTTGTGAACGTTATTCAAGAATAACTAAAAAAATTGTGTCTACCTCATACATATCCATATGTACGAACAATTCTTCTTTTCTCATAGTCTTTTGACCTTATGATTATTTACTTTGACAATTATAATAATAAATGCTATATAAGATTTTGTTAACTAACAGAAATCACTTTATTAATATGAAAAGATTGTCAAGTACAACATTACACTGTTGCTATTGAGCATAACCCTAACAATCTCCCACTTGCGCTATAGCAAGTCATATCTCTCATTCCCATGTTCTCGAGGTGCCCATCAAAACTCTTCTGTGGTAGAGCCTTTGTGAAGGGCTCCGCTAGATTTTCTACTGACACGATTTTGGTAATCGTCACATCACCCCTATGAACAATCTCCTTGGGAAGATGATATTTCATTTCAATGTGTTTTCCTCTCTTATGACTTCTTGGTTTTTTCGAATTAGCCACTGCTCCACTGTTGTGACAGTCAATAATGATCTGCTTATTCACACTAGGAACCACTTCTAAGTCAATCAAGAATTGGGTGAGCCAAATAGCCTTTTTGGCAGCTTCATATGCAGCAACATACTCTGCTTCCATGGTGGAGTCAGCAATGCATGATTGCTTGATACTCCTCCATATGACTGCTCCTCATCCAAGAGTAAACATAGATCCTGATGTGGATTTTCTAGAGTCAGAATCCGACTGAAAATCAGAATCTGTATACCCTACGGGAATCAAATCCCCTTCAGAGTATACAAGCATATTGTCTCTCGTTCTCCTGAGATACTTAAAAATATGCTTGACTACCGTCCAGCGATCAGGACCAGGTTTCGATTGAAACCTGCTAACTATATCAACAGCAAAACAAATATCTGGTCTAGTACAGAGCATTGCGTACATGATACTTCCAACTGCCGAGGCATATGGAACCCTACTTATGAATTGCTCTTCATGCTCATTCTTAGGAACTTGTTTCTTAGAAAGTTTGATTCCATGCCTGAAAGGTAACATCCCTTTCTTGGAATCCTGCATGGAAAATCTAGACAAGATTTTATCTATGTATGAAGCTTGGGATAGTGCAATCGTTCTATTCTTTCTATCCCTTATTACTTGGATACCAAGAATATAACTTGCTTCTCCTAAGTCCTTTATATCAAATTGTTTTGCTAAACATTCTTTTACTGATGTCAATACACCTACATCGTTTTCGATGAGTAGTATATCATCAACATAAATAATTAGGAAAACCAACTTGTCGCCCTTGATCCTTTTGTATACATAAGGTTCGTCAAGGTTCTGAACAAATCCAAAACCTTTCACAGCTTGATCAAACCTTATGTTCCGGGATCTGGTTGCTTGCTTTAATCCATATATGGATTTTTGCAACTTGCATACCTTTTCCACTTGGCCTTTTTCAATGAATCCTTCTGGTTGCATCATATAGATGCTTTCGTCAAGACTTCCGTTAAGGAAAGCTATCTTGACGTCCATTTGCCAAATCTCTAAATCTAAAGATGCCGCAATGGATAAGAGTATCCTAATGGATTTAAGCATGGCCACAGGAGAGAAGGTTTCCTCGTAATCGATACCTTCTTTCTATGTGTAACATTTAGCTACTAATCTAACTTTAAAGGTTTTCACCTTTCCATCCATACCTTTTTTCCTCTTGTATACCCACCTGCACCCAATGGGTTTTATCCCTTTAGGCAGGTCTACAAGGGACCAGACTTTGTTATTGAACATGGACTTAATCTCATATTGCATTGCCTTTTGCAAATGGCGACTATCAACATCCTCCATTGCTTCCTTATATGTGTAGGGAACATCGTCGTCTGGGAGATTCGCCACTGATTCTCCCAGACCGATGTATCTCTCGAGTTGTCTTACAACCATCCCACTACGACGAGGAATGGTAGGTTGTTGATCTTGTGATGGTTCGGAACATACAATTGGGTCAGGTTGTGAAACCTTTTGTGGAATTGTATCTCCTGAAATCTCATTCAGGACAATTCTACTTTTAGGTATAAACTCATTCATATAGTCTTTTTCTAGAAATTTAGCATTTTTTGAAACAAATACTTTAAGATATGAAGGACTATAGAAATAATACCCTTTAGTTCCTTTTGGATACCCCACAAATATGCATGTTTCTGTACGGGACTCCATCTTTTCTGTCTTTCCTTTTAACACATGCGCAGGACAACCAAATATCCTTAAGTGTTGTAAACTATGCTTTCGCCCAGTCCACAACTCATGTGGTGTTTGAGGAACCGACTTCGATGGCACATCGTTTAGAATGTACATTGTAGTTTGTAGAGCATATCCCCAAAAAGAAACAGGGAGTGTTGAATAACTCAACATTGACCTAACTATATTCAAAAGAGTTCTATTTCTTCTTTCTGCAACCCCATTCTGTTGAGGTGTACCTGGTGTAGAAAACTGAGAAATGATTCCATTATCAATAAGATATTGCTGAAACTCACCAGATAGATATTCTCCACCACGATCAGATCTCAAGATTTTTATGTGTTTCTCTAGCCGATTCTCCACTTCAGCTTTGAATGCTTTGAACATGTCAAAAGCATCTGACTTATGTCTTATGAGATACACATAACCAAATCTTGAATGATCATCTGTGAAAGTGATGAAATACTCATATCCACCTCTAGCTTGAATGCTCATAGGACCACATACATCGAGTGTAATAATCCTAAACATTCAGTGGCTCTTGTGCCTTTGGTCATGAACAACCTTTTAGTCATCTTACCTTCCAAACAGGATTCACAAGTTGGTAGATCATCAACCTTTAAGTCACTTAAAGGTCCATCACTAACCAATCTTTTAATCCTATTAAGGTTAATATGACCTAAGCTCAAATGCCATAGGTAGGTTTCATCTTTTGATAATTTTACTCTTTTATGATTATGTTCCATTGTTTCTGTGTCTAACAAGTGAGAAATATTCCTATGCAAAAAAGAATAAACCGTTTTCCAATGTACCTTTGCAAATAAATTTGTTATTCTTACTAATAATAAAATCTTTATTAAAAGTAACCGAATATCCAAAATTATTCAAACAAGAAACTGAAATCAAGTTCCTTTTGAATTGAGGTACATAATAAACGTTTATTAAATCTAAATGCATACTAGAATCTAAGATAACTCTAACATCTCCAACTGCACTGGCAGACACCAACACTCTGTTGCCTAAACGCAAGTTGATTTCATCTTTATTCAACCTTTTCTTTTCCTGAAAACCCTGTAAGGAATAACAAACATGATTAGTGGCTCCTGAGTCTATGATCCAAGAATCGGTAGAGTCTGCCAAAAAACATGTTTCAAGATAATTAATATTACCTTGTTCCTTCTTTTTCTGAGACTTTGGGCAATTACTTTTCCAATGTCCCTTTTCACCACAAAGGAAACACTTCCCTTTGATCTTGGTTACTTTCCTGGTCTCCTTCTTGGTAGGCCCAAGTTGCTTTTTCTTCTGTTGTTTCTTGACCTTCTGACGGGTCTTAACAGTAGCAACTTTACCAACCAGATGAATCTTTTGACCTTTGCCTTTCACAAGGATCTTTTCAGCGCTTTGAACATCTTGCATCAGGCCTTCCAAGGTGTATTCCTTATTGTTGAAGGTGTAGTCCAACTTGAACTGGTCAAAGGAATTTGACAGTGTGTTGACAATCATGTCAATTTTGGTCTCACCATGAAAATACCTACAAGGTTATACTAAACAACCTAGAGGAGGGGTGAATAGGTTGACACACTAGTTTTAAAAACTCTTTCGTGACTAGTGTCAAAACCTTGGTGAGCATATAATAAACCTTGAACAAGATTGTTATGAGAAAAACAATTTGCACAAGTATGCTCAATTCACCACACTTAGTCTACAAAAATATACCAAGAACCAATGTATCTCATATACAAGTATATTCAATAAAGAGCACATTCTACAAGTTGTACTTAAAGTATTACAATGTAAAAACACTACAACTTGCTAGAGAAGAAACTATATTAAAATTAATACAAATAATACTTGTATTTACAATAATGCCCAATATGTACAAGAATCAATCAAAGAATACCTATACACAAAAATCAATGAATAAAAGAATTATATTTACAATTATGAACAAAATGAATATACTTACAAATCACACTTTACAAAATCTTGTTTCCAAAAACATCACAAGTGAAGATTGTACTACAAGATTAAAATATACACAAAAACAAATATAAAAGATAGAGATAGAAAGAATTAACACAGGGGATTTTTTAACGTGGTAAAACCTCCAAGGAGGAAACATCCACGGGTTGAATTACAACCATTGGGTACTTATATATATTTGGAAAGTAAATTAGAAATTCCATAAAGTGACCAATCCTAGATCACCAACCCATGTGGAGTCTATGTTTACCCAATCCCTATTGGAAGATACAAAATCGTACCAAGCCAACATCGTTGGTAGATTAGAAATTCCTCAAGAGTGCATACATATCCAATGTACCCCACTCTATCGGACTCCATGTCTAACCAAACACCCGGGCCTACCAATATATAAGCCAACTCTCTATACAAGGCACACTTGCCTCTAGAAAGCCTCTCATGCATGACTATCCAGGTCCTCCCGACTCTAGCCATGACTTCTTGCTTGTCTATCCAAGTCATCCCGACTCTAGACAAGACTTCTTGCTTACCTATCCAAGTCCTCAAGACTCTAGGCAAGACTTCTTGCTTGGCTATCTGAGTCATCCCGACTCTAACCAAGACTTCATGCCTTTTACAAGGACTTCCTAGTGTGATTATATGAATGCAAATGATGCAAACAATCAAAACAACATAGAACATGTGATCAATACATTCCGTGGAACAACTAGATCTAGAGATGTGAAAAACACAAGCAATAGAAATCTAGATGCAAAATCATGAATGAAAACCTAGAGCATGTGAAATCAACTAACACATAAAACTCCTAGATTCATTCATTCAAATAATTCTTGAACAATTCATATACATGAGGCACAAGTTCAAGATGTTATAAACATACATAAAAATGCTAGAATCACAAAATATATTCAACAAGTATTCTAGTCAAAGATTTAGAGATAGGAGATATTGTTAAAAACAAATCAATCCTACATATCTCTAAAAACACATACAAATGCTCTAATCCTAGAAATCATCAATCAAGGATCAAAGACACATATCAAGGATTATTAATCATAAAATGAATCAATCAAGTCTCAAATAATCCTAGATGTCAATCTAATCACAATACAACTCTCAATCATGTGAATAAACAAAGAATCCAAGTATCTAGTCTAGTCCACATGTGTCTCTAATTAGACTTTTTAGTTAGATTGATTATGAAGCTATCTTTCTCAATAGCATTCACTAAACATACACATACATATAGAAGAAGAAACCCCAAGCAAATTGAAGGTTTAAAAAGATAAAATCACCAAGATATGAACTCTACCTTGATTTCATAAGCTGGTTCGGTTTTCTGAGTAGATCACTCCGAAAATCAATCAAACAGCTACAAGATCACTTGGAATAGAGGACTCAATTATGAGCAATCTCTAACTTGAATCACTCAATTCCGACTTCGTATGAGAAAGTTATGGTGTTTGGAAGTTGAGAAAATTGGAGAGAAAACTCTAGACGGGATTTCAAAACTTTTCTTCTTGAAAACAAATGGAGGGAGATGAAGACATTTAAAAGGAAGGAGAAGAGGGGCATTTTTGTCCAATAAAAATAATCCACACCAGCCAAGTCCCCGTGTGGGGCGCGTGTGCCACACGGGACCAGAGGGCTGGTTGGGCCGTGTGGCACACGGCCTCCACACGTGGTGGCAAGGCCATGGCCTTTGGCCATCTTGCTTCTCCCACGCACCTCTCGCATTCTTTAGCCGTATTCGGGCATCCGAACTCCAATTTTGAATCCGTTTTTAGATTACGAATTGTGACTCCCTCACACACAATGAAGACTATGAAACTTTGACAAATGGTTGAGAATTCATCTCAAAAATGATGACGAACACAACTCAATGAATGAGAATGAAAAGTAGCATAGCTACATCGTTTGGACTCGAAACGTAACATATGAGTAACTAAAATGACCGGTACTCAATAAGGAATCAATTAAGATCAAGTACAAGAAACACAAACATACAAACACAAGTTCACATATGAATGCCATTTCCTAGACATAGTCTTAGAACATGCAACTCTAAAATGTATGAGCATTTGAGTTCAATGCATGAGCATATAAAAACATGTGAATGTGTTATATAAATGATGCACAACGATGCTGGGACACTTATGAATGATTTGTGTGTGTGTGCCTATGCCTTGTAATAGGAATGAGGTCAATTATACCTTTGATGAGCAATGAAGCTAATTCCCCTTAACAAGCCACCATCTTACATGCATTGTAGTGGAGTCTTTCTTTGAAGCTTTGAATCATCATCAATACGACCACTAAATAATACAAGATGAACAACATTTTGATATGGAATGTATGCCAACACAAACTAAAAACCTAACACACCATCTATCTCAGCACCATTAAGTTCTACAATATTTAGATGTGCTATGACCTTCATCCTGTGATCTTTCACAGCCTGTCCAGGTTTCATCCTAAGATTCATATAAGCAGTCACTGCTTCTCTCTTAGTTGACCTAGATCCCATAGCAAACATCTCATCTATAGACATTATTATATCAGCAGCAGACTCCATTCCTTCATGCTGCTGTTGCAACACGTCGGAGATAGTGGCCATTATATAATATTTAGCCATATCATCTAAAGTCTTCCACTGCTCATACTCATCTCTTTGCAAAACACTAGATTCAATAGTAGGAGCAGGTGGTTTAGGAGTTAATAGAACAAATTTATGTTTTTCAATGTAATTATATATGAGAATACCTAGAGTATCATCTCTTTCTAAACATGCATTATCACAATAAAAAGAAAAAGATTCATGTATATATACGTTAATTAATTAAAGGGTACAACCAGGCCCTGATACCAATTGTAGGGAAAAAATACATGCACGCAGCGGAAGCGAGACTAAAAAAGAGTTTAGCAGATTTTAAAAATTTTTCCATATCGAACCTTAACCCTTTAATTAATTAATTATACATATGAAAAGATGAAATACCTTTGTCGCGTGATCCGATTGACTAACGTCGATGGTAATCCACTAGATCTTCCAAAACCGATCACGAACGTGAATCACCTAGGAGCGTGGTCTCCCTTCTTTGAATTGTGAACCTGAGAATGGACAAACAAACACTTTTTCTGATTTTGTTAGTCACTATAATCTCCAAAAGGTTGCTAAGAATGTTCCGGTCACTTTTGAATTCACAATCATAAGATTGAAATTCGCGTGAACCTAATTCGAAAGTGTGTACAAGATCTCTTGATGTTAAGATCACTAGTACACTATGGAAGCTAGAACAATTCTTCTCTCACAAACCACCTTGGCCGAATTCTCACTAGTAATAGAGTAGGATTTTTATTTTTTTCTCTTTAGCCAAAGAAAATAAATTCTTCAAAGAAAAAATCTAGGGTTGGCCGAAAATTCTCACTATATATTTATAGTGACCGAATTTTCTGCCCTAGATGATTTAGGGTGGCCGAAAATCCTACCCTAGTTAATTTAGAGTTTCCGAATTCTTACCTTGTCCAACAAGGTGAACACCAAAGTCCTTTTCCAAATAGGATACAAAGACTTATTTAGAATTCAAACTCTAATCCAACTCTTTAGTGTATTTGTGACTAAATAAAAGACTTCCTAATTTGACTTAAACAAATAAAGTCTTTTATATTTAGTATAATAATAATAGTAGTATACAACTAGGAAACATATTTCCTAATCAGAAAAAGATTTGATTTTTAAATTAAATAATTAATTAACATATTAATTAATTTCCATTTAATTAAATAATAAAATGAAACAATATTATGGGCTAATTATTACCCATTGCCGCCCATGACAAGAGACTTGGGCCTACATATTGTTTTCTTATTTTATTTAATCCATTTGGACTTTAATAAAAAAGCCCACATGTGAACTATACCCATTCTTACTAAAAGAAACAAGCTCACATGCCTTTCATTAATATATTAATATAATTAAACAGCCCATTAATTAAATAATGTGCAAATTATATTCTTAATATATTAAATACAATTCTAAATGGACCCACAAATAGTCCGGTAGAATATATCAAGTGATTCATGCAAGTCCGTGCGGATTGGGGATCTTGGCGAGCCTATCTAAATTTAAGCTCCAATAGACATAACCCAATCACAATCAACAAATGATTCACTTAGGTTCAATCTATTAATCTTAGTTCATTCCACTAAAGAACTAAAATTGCACTCTGAAATAAAGATGGAATAAGTTAACGATACTCATTCATACCCTAGACAATCATACGGGAGATAGTGAATCCTCGTGAAGAATATCAGTAATCGCCAGAGCTCATAGACAGCCTATAGCTCTCCAAGTTACCATATTTACTCATATGACCACACTTTGAACTTGGATATATATTATGACTAGTCCAGACGTCATCTTTCAATAGACACTATTGAAAACTCAACGTTAAGATTTCATATCCAAAACCACAAAGCATCCATATGATGATATTCTACTCACATTTAATAAATGGAGCCACGATGTCCATATCTATAAATGAAGTCCTCTATCGATTAACAAATGAATACCACCAAACTATCGAGGATAGACTATGCTATATAATCGTACTCATTGATAGCTCAAATGATAACACTTGCAACCATAAGTCCATTATTTATCTCAGGATTAAGATAGACTCTCTGATTGTCCTGATAATGAAAAGACTTTTATCTATTGACGGTTCAAGAAAAAGTATTTCATTGTGATCCGGTTCAATGCACCCAGTTTACTAGATTCTTTTACTCGAAGACCCTTCAATGATTTTAGACTCATCACAATACATTTGATCCCACTCAAATGTTAGTAAAAGAATTCTACAACTTTACCAAGATAAAGGTGCCCAACCTTTAACTTAAGTTGTGAACGTTATTCAAGACTAACTAAAGAATTGTGTGTAACTCATACATATCCAGATGTATGAACAATTCTTCTTTTCTCATAGTCTTTTGACCTTATGATTATTTACTTTGACAATTATAATAATAAATGCTATATAAGATTTTGTTAACTAACAGAAATCACTTTATTAATACGAAAAGATTGTCAAGTACAACATTACACTCTTGCTATTGAGCATAACCGTAACAACTATTCTAAACATTCCTGAAAAAAATCGTTTCAAAATTCTTTAAAACGAAGTTTTTATAGGGTCGGGTGACGGCTCCTCAAGCATAAGGTGTGCACATTCTTGCCATGGGATGATTTTGGCCTTGGCCATGCAACGTTGGCCTTCGGGGGAAAAAAATTTTCTCATAATTTGTTCAAATTTTTTACGGTAGTCTATGACACTATTCTAAGCATTCCTGGAAAAATTCGTTTCAAAATTCATTAAAACGAAGTTTTTATAGGGTTGGTTGACGACTCCTCAAGCATAAGGTGTGCACATTCTTGCCATGGGCTGATTTTGGCCTTGGCCATGCAACATTGGCCTTCGGGGGAAAAAAATATTTTGTTTAGAATTTGCTCAAATTTTGCACGGTAGTTTATGACACTATTCTAAGGATTCCTGGAAAAAATCGTCACAAAATTATTTAAAACAAAGTTTTTATAGGGTCGGGTGATGACTCCTCAAGCATAAGGTGTGCACATTCTTGCCATGGGCTGATTTTGGTCTTGACCATGCAACATTGGCCTTCAACGGAAAAAAACATTTGCTCGGAATTTGCTCAAATTTTGCATGGTAGTTTATGACACTATTCTAAGCATTCTTGGAAAAAATCGTTTCAAAATTCTTTAAAACAAAGTTATTATAGGGTCGGGTGACGGCTCCTCAAGCATAAGGTGTGCACATTCTTGCCATGGGCTGATTTTGGCCTTAGCCATGCAATGTTGGCCTTCGGGGGAAAAAAATTGCTCAGAATTTGCTCAAATTTTGCACGGTAGTCTATGACACTATTCTAAGCATTCTCGGAAAAAATCGTTTCAAAATTCTTTAAAACAAAGTTTTTATAGGGTCGGGTGACGACTCCTCAAGCATAAGGTGTGTACATTCTTGCCATGGGCTAATTTTGACCTTAGCCATGCAATGTTGGCCTTCGGGGGAAAAAAATTCTTGGAATTTGCTCAAATTTTGAACCGTAGTCTATGACACTATTCTAAGCATTCTTAGAAATAATGGTTTCAAAATTCTTTAAAACGAAGTTTTTATAAGGTTGGGTGACAGCTCCTAAAGCATTAGGTGTGCACATTCTTGCCATGGGCCGATTTTAACTTTGGTCGTGCAACGTTGGCCTTCGGGAGAAAAAAAATATGTGCTCGTAATTTGCTCAAATTTTGCATGGTAGTTTATGACACTATTCTAAACATTCTTGGAAAAAATCATTTCAAAATTCTTTAAAACGAAGTTTTTATAGGGTCAGGTGACAACTCATCAAGCATCAGGTGTGCACATTCTTGCCATGGGCTAATTTTGGCCTTCAATATGCAACGTTGGCCTCCAAAAAAAAAAAAAATTTGATCAGAATTTTCTCAAACTTTGCATGGTAGTTTGTAGCTTTATTCTATAAATTCTTGGAAAAAATTGTTTCAAAATTCTTTAAAGCGATGTTTTTAATGGGTCAGGTGACAGCTCAAGCATAAGGTGTGTTCCCTCCCACCACTCCTACAAGTGCTTTAAAACCTCTTTAAGGGTGAGGTCCTAGGTCCGTTCGGTAGGCCTCATAATCGAGTGATGCCATGGGATGCCCTATTCACCCCAGCCACACCTTGGTGCCTTGGCGTGTACAAATAGCACGCGTTTGTGCCTCGGCATGGGCGCTTCTTTTTCTTAATTTTGGCCTTGGCCGTGCAATGTTGGCCTCCGGAAAAAAAAAATTCTCATAAATTTCTCAAACTTTGCACAGTAGTTTGTAGCATTATTCTAATCATTCTTGGAAAAAATCTGTTATCAGAAAAATTGTCACAAGGACTTTCTGTACAACAATTAGCCAAGAGGTACTGGTGCATCCCAGCGGGGTCATAAGGATAAGGAGAGGAGATGGGCGCTTGATGAGGTCGTTTGTGTACTCAACAAAATAGTAATAATATAGATTTTGGTTGATTCTTGAAAACTCTTTTAAGCCACTTAATCCTTTTAAAATGTGATTTGATAGCAAAATAGTGAGCAAGTTCGTTCCACAGGGAATGGAGTGTTAATTAGATACATTGACTAATCTTTGAACAATAAAGTCAATCATAGTGTTTGATAGATGTGTGGTTTCTAAAACCACCAATGCTAACTACTCAAATGAAAATACACAAAATATGTTATGAAAAATAGAATACTCAACACCTTGATAAGAATTGTGATAAAATCAATTAATGAGATAGCTAAGGAATAGATCAATTAACAATTGCATCTAACAATTGAATGTACCAATCTCATTATGTTAACCACTTAGAGGCTTAGATTAGTGGGGTTGATATACCCACCACTAATCTATCATATCCAATGGGTTCTCATTCACACAAGGAGTGTCAATCCACATATGAATATATAACAAATTACTCCACTCAAGATGGAAATTAACAAGTGATATACAAGTCAATTATAATGAATGGAATCTAATTAATTTGAATGAATAGAACACATAAGAGATTCATTACAAGCTAAGCTAAACCCACAACCAATTGATCCTCAAATCTATCCCCTAGATTAGGGGTTTAGTTACACATATTTGCAATAAATGAAAAGAAGTAAATGATAAGGAAATAACCCTTGGGTCACCTTCTTTAAGCTTGATCCTTCTTCTCCTCTATGCTCCTAGATGCAAGGAATGGAAGTAAAGGATATGTCTTGGAATGTGGGTGTTTTGGTGAAAAATGACTAAGGATTTTAGTGGAGAAATGGTGGGATGAGGAAGGATGTAGTGAAGTAATCAAGGTTGTGTGTTGAGGGTTGGATGGATTAGATGAGTTCAAGGAGAGAAATGGAGGATGAGGAATGGTGTGCCATGGATGATAGAGCTATATCTCAGATGTGTTCTCTGTATTTTTTCTCTGATTTTTCGATGATGTTGAAGATGGAGGAACGTTCTATATATATGCACTCTTGGACATGTACTGATAACTGCTTGATTCGCTGAGGTGGCGCCTTGTTCGCTATTTGGTCGCTATGGCGACCCTGGTGCATAAAACGGTTAGATGAAAAGGTCACCACGAAAACCATCTTTCTCGCCATTTGGCAAGTGGCGACCATGAGCAATTTGTATAGAGGTCGCCACTTGCACCTCTAGGTCGCCATGGCAACCATAAGTGGCGACCCTGCAAATGTAAGGAGGTCGCCACTTGCAACATCAAGGTCGCCATGGCGACCCTAAGTGGCGACCATGCCTTGACTGAACTAGGTCGCAATTTGCAAGGGAAGTCGCCATGGCGACCCCGCCTAGTTCATTTGGGGACTTTCTGTCGCCATGGCGACCAAGTGGCGCCCAAATGGCGACCTTCTGATGTCTTTGGAGAATCCTCTATCGCCATGGCACCCATGTAGCGACCTCTCATGTCCAAGTGGCGAAAATGTCCTGTTTCTTCCTATTTGTGAGACATTTTCGCACAAGTCCTCCACTTTCATCCCAATTGCTTCTGAAACCTAATAAAACCTGAAACACTCAATTTAACAACATTAAACACGGGGAAATGCTCGAGAATCAAGCTAAAAGAATCGGAAATGAGGGCCAAAATCATACCAATTTTAGCTTGATCAAATACCCCCAAACCAATCTTTTGCTAGTACTCGAGCAAAACAATCACAAGCAAACCCCCAAAGACATGCATAGAGATATTTCAAAGGTTATCACTTCATATGATCAATGTACGAAGCCAAAATGAAGAGATTAAAACAGTTATGCCATGGTGAGGATTTCAACATGTAAGAGCATGTCAAGTTAAGATTAAAAACGTGCCACCTTTAGACATAATTGTACACAATGCGATCTCACATTCAAAATGCCAAAGCTTCAAAGCAAAGGTGCTATTAGTTTAGAATGTAATTTGCTTTGATACTAAACCTCACCGGATTCTCTCTTCTTTTCTCCAAGACTCCTAGGTTCACTCAATATTGTACATGTGCAATATGAATTCGTGTTATGGATACTAATTGATTGCACATGATAATCATTAAAAACACAATTTCCTGAAAAGTGATCTCATGAATGGAATTGCAAGCCATGAATTAGAAAGAACATGCATCAACCAGATTTGTACAAAATGGACAATCCTAAAGATCATGAAGGTCTTTTCTTTGGTTGTAATGGGGCCTAAGGTCATGGTAAAACAAAGAATGGAAAAATGGATAACAAGGAACCTAATGATTACATTAAGGCATACATTCTAATTTTTAAGTTCCACAAGTTTCACACATATTGTTCACACTTCAAGGTGTCCAAGCTCACAATTATACATGTGTATGCTACTCTTATTTTCAACTTGAGTAGTTCATTTAGTTCTCTTTCTTTTCTAGGCCATTTGTGCCTAATTCCTTGGTTTTCTTTTTCTCTTCTAGGCCATTTGTGCCTACTTTCTTGGTTCTCTTCTCTTTTTTTTTTCTTTTTTTTTCTTTTTCTTTTTTTTTTTTTTTTGCTTGCCAATTCTTTTCTTTTCATGCCTTTCATTTTTCTTTCCTTTTCACATTCTTTTCAAGCTTTTGTTTTTCTTTCAATTTTTCTTTTCAAACATTTCTTGCTTTGCAAGACTCTTGCACATATTTACATGCCTAGGTACACACCTTACATTTATAAGTTCAAAATTTTACATTGATTTCCTAAGCCTTAGTAAATCATTTGGTCAAGGTAGGTCAATTATTATAAGGCTATAAGGTTCATGTAGATGTGGTTCATGAAAGAAAAGCTTCAAATGTGTTTGGCTTCAAAGGGGCTTGGGAGCACACATATTCACATTGGTTGGAAGTGTTTGGGAGCACACATATTCACATGCATTGCCTAAAATCATTTCTAAAGACTTGTCCACTAAGCAAAATAAGGCATCCACAAGCAGTCCATAATATTCTATGGCAAACAACATTTAGTGCAAATGAGACCAATACATGTTTGTATGAGTGTTTGAGAATGAGTGTTTAAAGAGTGAATGTTTACAACTCAACATATGCTTTTTAAAGGCTGTGTTTGTGATCCTCACGGGAATCTCCACTATTAATTCTTAGCCATCAAACAACTTGCTAATTCACTCAACATTAAGAGAAAAAGATTAACACACTTTGTTCAATGACACCCTCAGTGGCAAGGTGTTAATCTAAACCAAACACTCTCAAAGATGCACAATTCCTCACTACATCATGCATCATGTAAAGAACAATCTCCACAAGCAAAGCATGCTCAAATATGGCAATAACGCAAAAAATTTCAAAAAATTTGGCACACAATTTTGAAAACCAAGCATCATGGCGTTGCGCAAAAGTACCCCCAAACCTAAAATTGATATTGTCTTCAATGTTCATGGGTGGTAAAAATAATGACAACAAGCGCAACCCAACAAGTTTCAAGCAATAATCCAACAAAGGCAAAAGCAACATGTAACAATAATCCGGCATATTGCCCTCTCAATCATCCATACACAAAATCCAAACAATCAACATATAACAATAAGGCACAAATGTCCTAAATCCACTACCAAAATCCAATCCACACCCTTATTCTAAGCTGAAGCAAAATAAAGACAAAAATGAAAAATATAGATCAAAAGGAAAAGAACTGCAAATAAGCATAAATCAACAAAAATATCCAACAGTATAATCCAAAAGTAAAAACATAATACTAGCGGTGTCCAAATAAAGTGATAGAAAATGCAAATGATGGAAGGCTAAAATAAATCCTAGAAATGCTAGTATGACAACTAATCTGAATCCTCCTCCTCATCTTGCTCTACTCTACCCTTCCCTTTCGGGTCCTTCCTTCTCTGTTCCCTTGCTAATGCTGCTCTCCTAGACTGCTCCTCTCTCCATCTCCTCTGCGCAGCTGCCTCATCAATGGGAGGACCTCCCACATAACGGGGCCCCTGATCTGTCAAAGAACGGGCCATGGCCTCCTCTAACTGTGCTGCCTCCTCAACAACAGACTGTGCAGTCTGAAAAACGAAGTCAGGCTCCTATGTACTAAGTCCTGAAGGTGCGGTTGGGGTAGGTGGAGTCCCTATGATGGGCTTCTTCGGCCTCCTGACATATGGGGTGAGCCTCAGATCATGGCGGAGGTACCTAAAATTGGTATCAAAGCCAATTTTTTGTACAGTATAATCGAATTCGATTACTCCCGATTGCATGTATGAATGTGTAGGCACTTTTCTAATGAATGTATGGTGTTTATAATTTATTTATTTATTTATTTATTATAAACATGGTTGATCATTAATTGTATGGTACAATGGGTTTAGGGTTCGTTTTTATTGGTTGTAATATTATTCAATGTAATATTTATCCCGGGTTGTATAATATTTTTTATTCTGTTGATTTGCTATAATTTTGAATTATTGATGTAAATCGAAGACGAATAACAACGATCCAGAAGAACGAAGACACTAGAAGGCTGCCGCACATGTTATTACACAAGTCACCTGCACATATATATATATATATATTTTGTAACATGCTGTTGCAGTGCAAATGTTGCTCGTTTAATAAAATTTTTTTTTTTTTTTTGCATGATTGTCATGCAATGACTTGTAATAACAACTGTGCAGTAGCACGCAATGACATGCACGATTGTCATGCAATAACAATTGTGCAGTGCATGGCATGTGCGGAGCAAGGCTGCACGCATTATTTGTGCAAAGCTTGGCTGCTGTGTGGTTCTTGGTGCAACTTATGGGCCAATTTTTTTTGGAAATCTCGGGCCTCCGAAAAATGTTAGAGTAACATTTGGGCTTTAAGGGATTAAATTCTTGAGATGGATTCAATAAAATAAATCAAGTTGGACTTGATTTTTGGGCCCGAAAGACGCAAAAGAAATTACAAATGGACTTGAAGATTTTTTGAATTACAAGAAGACCAAGGAATGCCTTGGATTAAATTTTTTGTAATTAGAAATTTTTAAGTTAGATAACCCATTGTACTCGGTCAACTCATGTATGCTTTTATTATGTTATAATTAAAGCATTGCCATGCATATACATATCATTTAGATTAGGTGTGCCTACACATATATATGTTGATATGTCATACATGCACTATAGCCATTTATATTATGTGTTTATTTTTTTTAATTTGATTAAAATGGGTTATTCACATAATTGGCTATATATTAATGGGATTAGTTTTTAGGAATAAAAACTTGGTAATTCTCATTAATCACTATTCTATTTTTTAAAGAGTTTAATTACTTAGATTAGTAGGGTCCTTTAATATTTATTAGGATTAATTTGATTAAGCCCCTAATAATAATTGGACCTAATAATGTGTTTAGTTTTAATAGTTAAAACTTCGTAAATACACATTTAATAATTCTAGTCTTAGTATATAGTATACATAGATTAGAATTATCACTAATGAACTAGATTTTTAAAGAGTTAAAAATCAAATTAGTTTATTAGTTATTGGAATAGGATTCTAATAATTTGTGATTAATGCACTTGACACTTAGATTGAAATTAGCTGTTTAATCTAGTTTATCTAGGTGCATTAATATTAATAGAAAACCCTTATTATAAAATAGTGAGTGGGAGAGGGATATATGACATTATATCCCGCGGTCTCCATCATTAGTTCAACACCGTAAGATTCGAGTGGGGCCTCATGACGGCATTGTTTTCATCCTCCCTAAGGAGGGTTTCCATAAGAATCAATATCAAGGTTGACTTCCTAACGGATAGGATTTCTGAGGGGATTTCGGGATTGACCGACCCTAAGGCGGCAATTCTCGAGTTAAGCTCATGAGATCTGAAATGATGGGTTATGCTCATAAGGTTTTAATTAAATTGGTTAATTAGAAACTTGACTGAAATATACGATGGTTGAATATTAGAGGAATAAGAGTTATTTCGGTATAACATTTGATTGAGAATGTCTCGATCCAACATGCAAGAATTTGACTGACCCTAAGGCGGCACCTGCTTGTGGTATGTTGGATAGTCGTGGCGTATAAACACTTTTTAGGGTTGTTCTTGTTCATTAAACATTTTCATGCATCATGTTTAATTTTATGCCGAACATTTACACATGTTTTGAATGTATGAATGAATGAATTTTTTTTTATCAGCCATGTCAACTACACTATTACAAATCATAGCCAATGACAAATTAACTGGTGATAACTACACTAAATGGAAACACAATATCAATGCAATTTTGGTCACCAAGGACCTTAAGTTTGTGCTTACGGAGGAATGTCCTCCAATGCCTACTGCCAATGCCGCATGAACTGTTCGTGAGGCGTATGAGAAATGGGTCTCATCATATGAGAAAGCCCGAACATATCTGTTAGCAAGTATGACAGACATGCTTGTCACAAAGCACGAAGCAATGAGTACTGCATTTGTAATAATGGAGTCATTGCAGGCTATGTTCGGGCAACCCTTTGAGCAAAAGTGGCACGAAGCTGTTCATTCCGCTATGCTCGCTCGTATGAAGGATGGAACATCAGTTCGGGAACATGTCCTGAACATGATATCCTACTTCAACACGGCAGAAATCAATGGCGGGGCTATTGATGAACCCAGTCAGGTGAGCATCATACTGACGACTCTTCCAAAGAGTTTCGATCAGTTCAAGAGCAACTATGGGATGAACAAGCTTAGGTTCAGTCTCACACAGTTGCTCAATGAGCTCACTACCTTTGAGTCCTTGACTAAGGATAGCAAGGGCAAGACTGGTAAGGCAAATGTTGCTGAACCATCTTCCTCCAATAAGAAAAAGAGGAAGACGTCTACTGGGAAGGCTAAGCGTAAGCCCAAACCCAAGAAAGCCCAAAGCAAGAAGAAAAAGGCAAAAAGTAAATGTGATTTACTTGTTCTTGAAGCATGTATAGTAGAAGATGATTTTTCACCTTGGATAGTTGATTCGGGGGCCACTAACCATGTTTGTTCTTCTATGCAATGGACTGAATCTTGGACACAGCTTGAGGAGGGATCCTTTTCTATGCGTGTTGGGTCAGGGGATGTCGTGTCAGCCCAAGCAGTGGGTGTAGTTAGACTACATTTTGGAAGTTGTTTCATTATATTGGATAATGTATATTTAATTCCTGGATTTACTCGAAATTTGATTTCAATTTCAAAGTTGTTAGAACAATTATATTCTGTTTCTTTCAATAATAAGTCTGTTATTATTGCAAAGAATGGTTTGAATATATGTTCAGGATTAAACGAAAACAACTTGTATGTTTTAAGGCCGTTAATACATACTACACTGCTCAACGCTGAATTGTTCAAAGTTGAAAAACCTAAAACAAAATGACAAAAGATTTCTCCAGAAAACGAAACGTATCTATGGCATCTAAGACTTGGCCATATCAACCTTGACCGGATAGATAGACTAGTGAAAAACAGACCTTTAAGTGAGCTAAAGGCTGGCACCTTACCTGTCTGTGAATCCTGTTTAGAAGGTAAAATGACCAAGAGACCTTTTACTGGAAAAGGGCTGAGAGCTAAAGAACCACTAGAGCTTATACATTCAGACGTCTGTGGACCGATGAATGTTAAAGCACGAGGTGGTTATGAGTATTATGTCACCTTTATAGATGACTACTCAAGATATGGATATGTCTACCTAATGCAATGGAAGTCGGAAACTTTTGAAAAGTTCAAAGAATTCCGAGCTGAAGTTGAAAATCAGTTAGGAAAGACTATCAAGACTCTACGATCAGATCGTGGAGGTGAGTACCTTGACCAAGAGTTTGAAGACTTCATGGTTGAGTATGGGATAGTGTCCCAACTCACAGCTCCTGGTACACCTCAGCAAAATGGTGTCATGGACAGGAGAAATAGAACCCTAATGGAAATGGTGAGATCTATGATTAGTTTCTCATCGTTACCAAATTCCTTTTGGGGATATGCGTTACAAACAGCGGCATACATTTTGAATGTAGTTCCATCCAAATCTGTTCCTAAGACTCCTCTAAAGTTGTGGAATAGTCGTAAAGTTAGTTTGCGACATTTTCGCGTATGGGGGTGTCCAGCACACGTGCTGAAGAACAGAAGTGGAAAGCTAGAACCTAAGTCTGTGGACTGCTTGTTTGTAGGATACTCCAAGGAGACCAGAGGTGGATACTTCTATAGTCCTGAAGATAACAAAGTGTTTGTATCGACAAATGCAACGTTTCTTGAGAATAATTATATTAGTGACCATAAGCCTCATTCTAAAAATTGTATTGAATGAGTTGGAGCCTGGTGAGACCAGTTCTCAGTCAATAAGAGTTGTTGATCCATTGACATCTGATAGTCAGAGGATTCCTAGTCAGGATACACTACCACTTAGACGTAGTGAGAGGGTTGTGAGACAGCCTGAACGCTATTTGGGTGTAAGTGAGGGACTGTAGGGAAAAATAACGTAGTACACGCAGCGGAAGCGAGACTAAAAATAGATTTAGTAGCTTTTAAAATTTTTTCCTCTTTATGAACCTTAACCCTTTAATTAATTAAACATATATATAATCAACAAAAGAAGAATACCTTTTGTCGCGTGATCCGATTGACTTACGTTGATGGTAATCCGCAAGATCTTCAATCCTAGCACGAACGTGAATCACCTAGGAGCGTGGTCTCCTTTTTTCTTTGAATTGCAAACGTGAGAATGGACAAACAAACTTTTATTTTCTTTTGTTAGTCACAAAACAATCAAAAGAAGACTAAGATTATTCCGGTCACTTTTGAGTTCTCAATCTAATGATCGAAACTCGCGTGAACCTAAATCGATGTTGTACACACAGGCTTATTGATGAACAATCAATTCACTCTTTTTTTGTTTTTAGTAGAATAATATCCTTTCTATGAATTGAGAAGAAGAAGAAAGATTAATCAAGCACCACAGACAAGCTTATGGCCGAATTCTCTTCCTCTATTTCTTTTAGGGTGTCCGAAAATCCTCTTCCTAAAAGGACTAGGGTTGCCGCAAATCACACTCCAAAAATATAGGAGTTTTAGTTGCATCCTAATTCACTTCTAGTTTTAAGACTTCAAACCCTAATCCAACTCATAGATCTTTTTATTCTTTTATTTTGACTAAATAAAAAGACTTCTTATTTAATTAAATAAATAAAATTAATTATTTATTTTCTTATCAAACAAGTCTTTTAATTTAAGTATACTACTACCAATAGTATAACTCTAGGAATCATATTTCCTAATCAAAAAAGATTTGTTTCTTAATTAAACAATTAATTAATAAATCAATTAATTCCTATTTAATTAAGACAATGAAACAAAATAATATATTAGGTTAAATATACACCTTGCCGCCCCATACATACATATTGGGCCATATATTATTTTCAAATCCATTGGTCTTTAAATAAAAAACCCACATGTGAACCAGGCCCATTCTTACTAAAAGAAACAAGCCCACATGCCTTTCATTAATATATTAAAATAATTGAGCAGCCCATTAAATAAATAATGTGCAAATTATATTCTTAATATATTAAATGCAATTCTAAATGGACCCATAAATTGGTCCGGTAGAATATATCAAGTGATCCATACAAGTCCGTGTGGATTGGGGATCTTGGCGGGCTATCTAAATTTAAGCTTCAATAGACATAACCTAATCACAATCAACAAATGATTCACTTAGGTCCGATCCATTAATTTTAACTCATTCCACTAAAGAGCTAAAATTGAACTCTTAAATAAAGACAGAAAAGGAAGATGTTCCTCATTCATACCCTAGACAATCATGTTGGAGATAGTGTATCCTCGTGATTAATATCAGTAATCGTCAAGAGTTCATAGACCGCCTATAACTCTCCAAGTTACCATATTTACTCATATGACCACGTTTTGAACTTGGATATTTTGACTTGTCCAGAAGCCATGTTTTCAATAGACACTATCGAAAGCTCAACGTTGAGATTTAATATCCAATTACCTCAAAACATCCATATGATAATATTATACTCTCATTTAATAAATGGAGCCACAATGTCCATATCTATAAATGAAGTCCTCTATCGATTAACAAATGAATATCACCAAACTATCGAGGATAGACTATGCAATATAATCGTACTCATTGATAACTCAAATGATATCACTTGCAACCATAAGTCCATCATTTATCTCAGGATTAAGATAGACTCTTCGATTGTCCTGATAATGAAAAGACTTTTATCTACTGACAGTTATAGATAAAATATTTCATTGTGATCCAGTTTAATGCACCTAGTGCACTAGATTCTTTTGCTCGAAGACACTCCGATGATTTTAGACTCATCATATCTCATTTGATCCCACTCAAATGCTAGCAAAAGAATTCTACAACTTTAACAAGATAAAGGTGCCCAACATTTAACTTAAGTTGTGAACAATATTCAAGACTAACTAAAGAATTGTGTCTACCACATACATATCCAGATGTACGAACAATTCTTTTTTTCTCATAGTCTTTAGACCTTATGATTATTTACTACAAGATGTTGTCTCTACTGATAGTGTGGATGATCCATTGACATTTAAGAATGCAATGGAAGATCCTGATAAAGAGGAATGACTTAAAGCCATGAATCTCGAGATAGAGTCCATGTATTCTAACTCGGTCTGGCAACTTGTAGACTTACCGGATGGGGTGAAACCTATAGGGTGTAAGTGGATCTACAAGAGAAAGTGAGAAGTAGACGGGAAGGTAGAGACCTTCAAGGCAAGGCTAGTGGCCAAGTGTTATACCCAAAAAGAGGGGGTCGATTATGAAGAGACCTTCTCGCCAGTAGCCATGTTTAAGTCTATTCGGATTCTCTTATCCATTGTTGCCTATTTTGATTACGAAATTTGGCAAATGGACGTCAAGACTGCATTCTTGAATGGCAATCTTGATGAAAGCATCTACATTATGCAACCAGAGGGATTCGTGTTTCCAGATCAAGAGCAAAAAGTTTGCAAGTTCCAAAGATCCATTTATGGACTTAAGCAAGCATCTAGATCTTGGAACATAAGGTTTGATGAAGTGATCAAAACCTATGGCTTTGAGCAAAACGTTGATGAGCCTTGTGTCTACAAGCGCATCATTGACAAGAAAGTAGTTTTCTTGGTCCTATACGTAGATGACATCCTACTCATTGAGAATGATGTGAGAGTATTGTCTGATGTAAAGGGCTGGCTGGCCAGCCAATTCCAAATGAAAGATTTGGGAGAGGCAAGTTATGTTCTAGGGATCCAACTTATAAGGGATCGCAAGAACAAATTTATAGCACTGTCTCAAGCATCGTATATCGACAAAATTCTTGTGCGATTTTCGATGCATAACTCTAAGAAAGGTAATTTACCTTCCAGGCATGGAGTTCACTTGTCTAAGTAATAGTGTCCTAAGACACCTCAATAAGTTGAGGATCTGAAACGTGTTCCCTATACATTAGCATTAGGTAGTCTCATGTATGCTATGTTATGCACGAGACCGGACATCTGCTTCGCAGTGGGAGTAGCCAGCAGATACCAGTCTAACCTAGGATTGGATCCTTGAGTTTCTGTCAAGACTATTCTCAAGTATCTTTGGAGAACGAGAAACTATATGCTAAGTGTATTCATGACAGGATTTGATCCTGTTAGGATGTACGGATTGCTGATCCACTTACGAAGACCTTACCGGCTAAAGTGTTTATGGGTCACCTAGAGAGTCTAGGTTTACAAGACATGTCTCACATGCTTTAGTGCAAGTGGGAGATTGTTGGGGTTTTTGCCCTAAAGCTTGTAATTTGTAAATGTGAACTGAACATAAATAAAAGAAGTAGTTTATTCATTAAAATTATCTCATACATTTATAATAACATGTGTACTTAACATCCAAGATTGCTGATGAGTCGCTTTTTGTGTCGTTACCAAATTGTGAATTACCAAAAGAAAGTTTATAAAATGAATCTTTACGCAATATATTTTAAGATTTGAAAACGAGTATTGTGGTAAGCTTAGAGTTCGTTCCACAGGGAATTAGAGAAATATGTTGATTTAATTAGCTAAGCTAGAAACAATAAAATAAATCATAAATGATGAATGAGTGTATGGTTTGTCAAACCATCAAACATACACACAAAATTAACCTAACTAAAAATATGGTGATATGAAAAATAGAAGACTCACAATCTTGATAAGAAAAATGGATATAAACAATTAATGTTGATGCTAGGGAATTGATTGATTAGCAAGTAGGTATGGGTATTGCTTTTTAAGCCACTTTAAGGACCAATCTCTACATGTTAACCAATTTAGGTTTAGATTAATGTGGTTGATATACCCTCCACTAATCTATCCTATTTATTGGGTTCTTAATCACTCAAGTGTGTCAATCCAAGAGTGATTATATAACATGTTATTCTAAACAAGATTGTAATTAACAAGTGGGTATACAAGTCAATCACATAATGAATAGAATCTAATGAATTAATAAATAGAACACATATAGAGATTCATTACAAAGCTTAAGCAAAAACCCACAACCAAATGTTTATCAAATCAATCCCCTATATTAGGGGTTTAATTACACATAGTAGCAATCAAATAGAAACAAGTAAATGGTAAGGAAATCACCCTTGGGCCACCTTCTTTAATGCTTGATCCTTGTTCTCCTTTGATGCTCCTAGATGCAAAGAATGGAAGAGGAGGATGTGTCTAGATAGGTGGATGGCTTATAGTGAGTGACAAAGGATTTGTGATGGAGAAAATGGTAGGGAAGTAATCAAGATTTGGTGTGAGTTTTTGGGTGGAAAAGATAAGTTCAAGTATAGAAATGGAGGAATTTGGGAGATGATTAATGGAGGAAGAGGAGATTGGTAGGAGAGAATCGGCTTGAATAGGCTTGGTAAGGCTTGATATTCAAATTGAAAAGAGGGATGAATTTATAGTATTTTTGAATTAGGTCACGGATGGTAAAATTACCAAATTACCATTTTGGCCCCTCTAGGGGGCCTTTCTGTAATTAACCAGCCAAATTCAGCCTATCAGCGTTGCACAGCTGATGACTCGCTTTTTGTGTCGTTACCAAATTGCGAATTACCAAAAGAATGTTTATAAATTGAATCTTTACGCAAAATATTTTGAGTTTTGAAAACGAGTATTGTGGTAAGCTTAGAATTCGTTCCACAGGGAATTAGGGAAATATGTTGATTTAATTAGCTAATCTATAAACAATAAAATAAATCATAAATGATGAATGAGTGTATGGTTTGTCAAACCATCAAACATACATACAAAATTAACCTAACTAAAAATATGGTGATATGAAAAATAGAAGACTCACAATCTTGATAAGAAAAATGGATATAAACAATTAATATAGATTCTAGGAAATTGATTGATTAGCAAGTGAGTATGAGTAGTGCTTCTTAAGCCACTTTAAGGACCAATCTCTACATGTTAACCAATTTAGGTTTAGATTAATGTGGTTGATATATCCTCCACTAATCTATCATATTTATTGGGTTCTTAATCACTCAAGTTTGTCAATCCAAGAGTGATTATATAACACGTTATTCTAAACAAGATTGTAATTAACAAGTGGATATACAAGTCAATCACATAATGAATAGAATCTAATGAATTAATAAATAGAACACATATAGAGATTCATTACAAAGCTTAAGCAAAACCCACAACCAAATGTTTATCAAATCAATCCCCTAGATTAGGGTTTTAATTACACATAGTAGCAAAAATAGAAAACAAGTAAATGGTAAGGAAATAACCCTTGGGTGACCTTCTTTAGTGCTTGATCCTTGTTTTCCTTTGATGCTCCTAGTTGCAAAGAATGGAGGATGAGGATGTGTCTAGATAGGTGGATGGCTTATGGTGAGTGACAAAGGATTTGTGATGTAGAGAATGGTAGGGATAGGAATGATTGAGGGAAGGAATCAAGATTTGGTGTGAGTTTTTGGGTGGAAGAGATTAGTTCAAGGATAGAAATGAAGGAGTTTGAGAGATAATTAATGGAGGAAAGGGAGATTGGTAGGAGAGAATAGGCTTGAAATGGCTTGGTAAGACTTGTTATTCAAAATTGAAAAGAGGGATGAATTTATAGTATTTTTGAATTAGGTCACGGATGGCAAATTACCAAAACAGCCCCTGTACTTGTCAAATTACCATTTTGGCCCCTCTAGGGGGCCTTTCTGTAATTTGCCAACCAAAAACAGCCAATCAACGTTGAACAACAGAATGGTCGCGGTTTTGGTACAAATGGCGACCTTGGGGATGCAAATGGCGACCTCATCAGGTGTGGGAATCAACTCCCTGTCGCCATGGCGACCTCGAAAAGCCAAATGGCGACCTAGGGGCAAAATGGGAAGAAAATGGAGTGATTTGGAGTGGCCGGATTCCGGCCAATTGGGAGGCCAGAAGTGGACCGACCGGCCAGCCGGTCGGTTGGCCGTCGTTTTGGGCCCAAAACCGGCCGGAGATAGGTCCGGGAAGGGTGGTTTCCGGTCGATCAAGGGTTTAAGGTGGTTTGGCCATGGCTGCACGTTGAAAGGAAGAAGAAAATGAATAGTAAAGGGGTGCGTTTAGAAATCAGATGGGGTGCAATGGGCTGCAGTATTTTTGTCTTAAATGGGGTGCAAATAGAGTAGATCTGGGGTGCACACAGCAGGTGAGTGGGGTGCAAATTGGACTGCTGCAGATCAGGTGGTTGGGCCATGTGGGCTTCACGTAAATTGGGCCAAGTGTTTGGCCTGCTCACTTAAATCAAAACGGCACCGTTTTGATAAGTGGAATGTGGCTGAGTTTGGGCCACGCGTGTTGGGCTCCTCTGATCTGCTTGGGCCACGCCTCAAAACGCACCGTTTTAGGGGGAGGGAAAATGGGCTGCGCGAGTTTGGGCCTTGCACGTGGGCTGCACCTGATCGATTCCAATCAAACGCACCGTTTAATGCATCAGTGACGTGGCGCGTTCTGGTTGCTTGTGTGGCGAATTGCAGATAGCGCCCTGATCTCTTCTAATATTGCGGAATATTCAATCTTCTCCTTATTTTTTACGGTTTTGCCCCCAGTTTCTCCAAATTACTACAATGCCCCTGAATTCTATAAATTCCTGAAAACACTTAATTTAACACCATTAAATCACAAAATAATGCCCAAGAATCAAGTAAAAGGAGAAGGAAATGAGGGCCAAAATCATACCAATTTTGGTTCGATCAACAGCAGTGAGGTCGCGGTTTGGTACAAATGGCGACATTGGGGATGCAAATGTGATTGAACCAAAATTGGTATGATTTTAGCCCCTCTTTCCTTCTCCTTTTGTTTGATTCTTGGGCATTATCCAGTGATTTAATGGTGTAAAATCAAGTGTTTCAGGTTTTATTACGTTTCAAGAGCATTTGGGATGAAGATGAGGACTTAGGTGCAAAAAGGCTCACAAATGGGAAGAAACAGGGCATTTTCGCCACTTAGACATAAGGAGGTCGCTACATGGGCGCCAATGCGATAGAGGATTCTTCAAGTCATCAGAAGGTCGCCATTTGGTCGCCACTTGAGCGCCATAGCAACAGAAAGTCTCCAAAAGCATCAGGTGGGTCGCCACTTGGGGGTCGCCATGGCGACCTACCTCTACAAATGGCGACCTCTCACAAACAAGGCAAGGTCGCCACTTATGGTCGCCATGGCGACCTTGATGTTGCAAGTGGTGACCTATTTACATTTTGAAGGTCGCCACTTGAGGTCGCCATGGCGACCTACACTTGCAAATGGCGACCACATAAGAATTCCAAAGTGGGAATGGTCGCCACTTTGTCGCCATGAGGTCGCCATGGCGACAGAAGAATCCATGAAAGGTCGCCATTTGAGGTCGCCATGGTGACCTAGAAGGACAAGTGGCGACCACGTTGGAATTCCAGCGTAGGAATTCCAATGTTGGCATTCAAGAGGGGTATTCTTGTCATTTCATACCCATTTCATACCCTAGCTTTTCACACCTATAAATACATCACTATTTTTCCTCTTTTAGACAACTCTTGACCACCAAGAAACCTCCTTTCTCCACCATTCCTTTTCTCTCCATTTTCTCTCCTACCTAAATTTAACATCTAGATTACCTCCCCTAATCATTCCTTTTCTTCCCATCTTCTCCACAAATCTCCTTAGTCACTTCCCATTTGACTCCATATATCTAGACACATCCTCATCATTCACTCTTTACACAAGGAGCATCAAAGGCAAGGAAAGGATCAAGCTTACAAAAGGTGGCCCATGGGTGATTTCCTAATCTTTTACTTGCCTTCCCTTTGTTTGTAATATTTGTAATTAAATCCTCTTTCTAGGGTTTTGATGTGAGAACATTTGGATTGGGATTTGCTTAAGCTTTAATATATTTTTAATCTCTATTTGTGTTCTATTCATTTTATAATTAGATTCTATGCATTATGTGATTGACATGTATACCCACTAGTTGATTATAATCTTGCTTAGGATAATTTGTTATATAATCTTGATTGGATTGACAACCTGGATGGATTGAGAACATAGTGAGTAGGATAGATTGTCAGAGGGTATATCAACCACGATAATCTAAGCCATTAATTGTAACAAATCGATCCCGCTGTGACCCCCTCTCCTTAATCGGTTAGGCATTGCAGTGGGAAGTTGTTTAAGGTTCATAATGATGGCCTAAACACATTTTAGAAATCAACTGGTTAACATTAATGAGATCCGTTCACTAAAGTAGCTTGATAAGCATTTCCCATAATTCATTTGTGATCCCATTAATTCCCTAGCTATTCTCTGAATTGTTTATTCCATTATCTTATCTAGATTTGTTAAGTATTCTTTTATTAGTTATTAGGTTTATTTTTCATGTATGTTTGATGGCTTAACAACCCATTCACTCATCCATATTTTTATGATTTACTTTATTTGCATTTTTTTTAGATTAGTTAATTTGTTCAACTAATCACTCTAATTCCCTGTGGAACGAATCTCACTTGCCACTTTACTAATTTTCTATCTAAGTGGTGAAAAATCGGTTTTCTAAACGATCACATTTTAAACATTATTTTGTTGAGTACACAAACGACGCTCATCAAAATGGCGACCTCATCAGGTGTGGGAATCAACTCTCTGTCACCATGGCGACCTCGAAAAGCCAAATGGCAACATAGGGGCAAAATGGGGAATTTGGGCGTGATTGGGGCGAGAATTAGATGGCCGGATTTCGGCCATTTGGGACGCCGGAGATGGACCGATGGGATTGCCGTTGATGTTGCCGTTGATTTGGACCGGTTATCGGTCGACGGTGGGTCACCGGAGATGGTCATTGGTGAAGCTAGGGTTTGGTTGAAAGGGGCCATGGCTGCCGTGAGAAATGAAGAAGAAGATGAATAGTGTAGGGGTGCAATCAGCAAGGGAATTGGGTGCAATTGGGCTGCTGTCACTATGCTTAAATGGGGAGCAATTAGAAAAAGGCTGGGGTGCAATCAGGGGAGAAGACATGGGTGAATAGGGCCACGCGTGAAGTGGGCTTTGCACTTGGGCCACCTATCTTTGCACCCCCTTATGAAACGCACCGTTTCATTTAAAGGAGAGTGGGCTGGCTGCATTTAGTAATGAGTTGGGCTTGTGTTGGGCTTGTGCAATTGGGTGTGCATAGAGTGGACCGTGGGTGTGCGCAGCAGCCCACAAACAAACACACACCCAAAACGCACCGCATCAGCTGATGACGTGGCGTCTTGGTTGATTTCCTTGGCTAATTACACAATGCTCCCCTGATCTCTTATAATATCACGAAAACTTCAATTCTTCTTGCAAAATTTACACTTTTACCCTCAATTGACCAAAATTACTCCAATGCCCCTGAACTTTATAAATACTTGAAATTACTTAATAAACACCATTAAATCACAGAATAATGCCCAAGAATCAAGCAAAAGGAGAAGGAAATGAGGGCAAAAGTCATACCAATTTTGGTTCGATCAAATACCCCCAAACCTAGCTTTTGCTAGTCCTCGAACAAAACAATCAAAAATCAACCCCCAAAGACATGCATCAAGTCATTTTAAATATTTTCAATAAAGTTTAAACCCATTCTAGGAAGGATCTACTAACCAATGATTATCATGCGAAACCAAAATGAGGAGATTAATACAATGATGCAATAGTGAGGACTTAAACATGTAAGATGATGTCAAGTGAAGATTAAGAGCATGCCACTCTAGATATGATTGTACGCAATGCGACCTTACATTCAAAATGTCAAAGCTTCAAAGCAAATGTGCTATTCGGTTTAGAATGTAATTCGCCTCGATCTAATCCTCACTAGATTCTCTCTTTTCTTCTCTTTGATTCCTAGGTTTCCGTCAAAAATACATATGCAATATGAGTTTATGTCATGGATATCAAATTGATTGCATATGATGTTATTTAAAGCGCAATTTCTGAAAATTAGGTCTCATGAATGGAATTGCAAATCATGAATTAGAAAGAACATGCAAACACCAAAACTCACAAGTGGACATCCCTAAAGATCATGAAGGTCTTTCTTAGGTTGTAATGGGGCTTAGGTGAATGGTGAGCCAATAAAATGGGGCAATAGATAACAAGGAACCCAATGATTTATACTTAAGGCATACATTCTAATTATGAATCCCAATTGCTTTCACGCATTTGTTCACGCCCTTGACGCCCATTACTTACAATATCATTTCAATTGCATATTCACTACTCACTTTCTTGAGTAGCCTATTCAATTATAAACCCTCCATCTAGGCCACTTGTGCCTCATTCATGGTTCTCTTTTTCATTTTGTTTGGCTTTGCCCTTTCTTTTCTTTTCTTTTCTTTTCTTTTCTTTTGCATGCATCTTTTATTTCAATCTTTTTTCTTTTCTTTTTTCTTTTGCTTTTCTTTTTCTTTTGCTTTTCTTCTTCTTTTCTTTTTCTTTTTCTTTTTCTTTTTATCCACTCTTGCATTTCAATACTCTCTTACACAACTTTACATGCCTAGGTACATGTATCAACATTTTCCTTTAAAAGAGCTTACAACCATATCCTAAGCCTTAGCAAAATCATTTGGTTAAGGTAAGTCAATTATGTAGGCTATATGGTTCATGTGGATGTGGTTCAAAAATAAAAAGCTTAAGATGTGTTTGGCTTCAAAAGGGCTTGGGAGCACACACATTTAGAGGGTATGGAAGTATTTAGGCCAATTTACGGTTTTTCACATGCATTGCCTAAAGTCATTTCTAAAGGATTGTCCACAAGCAAATCAAAGCATCCACAAGCAATCCATGATATTCTATGATATGCAATATTTAAGTGCAAATGAGACCTATGCATGCTTAAAAGAGTGTTTGAGAGTGAGTGTTTAAAGAGTGAATATTTGACAACTCAAAATATGCTTTTTAAGGCCGTGTTTGTGATCCTCACGGGAATCTCCACTATTAATTCCTCGCCTTTAAGCAAAATTGATTATTCACCCTAACATTATGAGGAAAAGATTAACGCACTTTGTTCAATGACACCCTAAGTGGCATGATGTTAATCTAAATTAAACAATGGCAAAGATGCACAATTCCTCACTACTTCATGTATAGCACAATCTCAGCAAGCAAAGTATGCTTAAATATGGCATTATCGCAAAAATTTGAAAAATTCGGCTCATATTTGAAAAACCAAGCAAAGTGAGTAAAGTGGTGTTGCGCAAATGTACCCCCAAACCTAAATTGGACATTGTCCTCAATGTTCATGGGAGACAAAATTTGACAAAAGGCACAACCCAACAAATTCAAAGCAAAAGATGCATATATGTCCACAAATAATCAATGTATTTTCAAAAATTTTGGCAAAGTGCCCTCTCATCCTATTATGCACAAAATCATCTAAAAAGATGCTGAATCATGTATGGCATATACCTCAATATTCCTATAATTCAAAAATCAACAATTAAGCACATTCATCCTAAATCCACTACCAAAATTCATCTCACACCCTTATTCTATGCAAAAATGAAATAGAGATAAGGGAAATCAAAAATGAAGAGACTACTTAAAAATTAAACTATGAAAGAAGTATACCAAGTGGGTTGCCTCCCAGGAAGCGCTCTATTTAACGTCTAGGCAAGACGTGGCATGGTGCTTCCGCACTTCGAACCTCCAAAAATGTTGCTTCCTAAGTGATAAGGTCCTCGCCCATCTTATGAGCACTCTTGGCTTGCTCGTCCCTCCAAGACTTGCAAGTTGACTTTGTTTCTTTCCAAGAGATAAAGAAACCTTTCTTTATGAACAAGCAACAAACACTTGCTTCCTCAAGAAGCAATAGAAAATCTAAACACTCACAAAACTCATTAGAAAGTTCCGGCAAAATATACTCAATTCAAGCAATTGCCAACAATAGCTTGAAACACCAATTATTCAAAAGAAATAAACAAATAAAGCAATCAAAACAAAAGGCATAAAAATAAAATGCACCAATATTTTCAATGTTGTGCATTTGGGGTGGGATTAGGATTAACTAAGGGTGGTTTGATCAAGTTGGGAAATTCACTCCTCTTTACAATCCAAATAAATGTAGATGATTTCCCCATCATTTCCTTTCCCTTCTTTCTCATTTGGTTCATTGATTCTTTCCTCACCCAAATTTTTCTTATCCTAGGTGGACTCCTCCTATTCCTAGGCTTCTCAACCATACCTTCCTAACATGCATATATGTCTTTCTATGTCTAAAATTCTCTCGTGTGCCTTGCCTTTCATTTTCTTTGTTTAGTGGTCTAGAATAACCTATCGTATGGCAATGATGGCACATGGTGATAGAGTTAGGAATGATACCTTCTTGGTGGTTCTTTTTTTGAGGTGGAGGTGGAGGGTTCTCATTCCTCCTTTTCGCCTTTCTCCTCCTTGCTTTGCTAGGATTCGGCTCCTTGACCTTGTCACTTGAAGATGCTTGACTCAAGTCCGGCATTTCTTCTTTTTCTTGCTTAGACCTTGCAAGTTTCGCAAGGTGGTCAACTTCCTTCGTCTTCATTATCTCCAAAGCCTTGTCTCTTGTTTGAATTTCGGCTTGCATTAGCCGCATCCTCCTTGCAAAGTCCTCCTTTGTCTCTTCAAGCTCCTTCAATGTTGTACTCTTTTCGGCTTCAAGTCTCTCAATTCGTCCTTCAAATTCTTTGATCTTGTCGGAGACTTCACCATTTTGCTTCTTGAGAGTACCATTTTCGGCTCTGAGCGTCTTTACTTCAAGAATGATTTTCTTGTTCAATTCTTGAAGCATGCTCTCCCTTGTTGTTCCCAAGGCTTCCTTGCCTTCTAACTCTTTCTTCAAGAGTTGTATCTTCCCTTCGTAGTCCTTGGTGATTTCCTCTTGTTGGAGGGAAGTTGTCATGATTCTTTCTTGAAGTAGAGCATTCTCCTTTTTCAATACATCCATCGCCATCACTAGGTCTTCACTCATGCTCAAAATCTTCTTGTTCATCTCTAGTGTGATCTTACATAGATCTTCTTCCTTCGATTGATACAAGACTTCTATGTTGTGTTGAGTTGTGGCATTGATGGAGTTGTTGAAATTTTCTTCAAATGTGGACTCTATTCCTTGGTCCGGCCAACTAGATGACGTATAGTCATTCCTATCTTCCAATGACGTTCTCATGGGCGTGTAGCTTGGCCTTGATTTTTGCATAAGGAAATCCATAGAGTCCTGAAACAATAATAAACAAAAACTACCAAAGAAGTGAAAAGAAACTAAAAAGACTAAAAACAACTAAGAGACTAAAAATTAATAAAAACTAACAAAGTAATGAAAATAACTAAAAAGACTAAAAACAACTAAGACGGTGCCAATTTTGATGAGTCGCTTTTTGTGTCGTTACCAAATGAAAGTTTATAAAATGAATCTTTACACAATATATTTTAAGATTTGAAAATGAGTATTGTGGTAAGCTTAGAGTTCATTCCACAGGGTATTAGAGAAATATGTTGATTTAATTAGCTAATCTTGAAACAATAAAATAAATCATAAATGATGAATGAGTGTATGGTTTGTCAAACCATCAAACATACATACAAAATTAACCTAACTAAAAATATGGTGATATGAAAAATAGAAGACTCACAATCTTGATAAGAAAAATGGATATAAACAATTAATGTTGATGCTAGGGAATTGATTGATTAGCAAGTAGGTATGGGTATTGCTTTTTAAGCCACTTTAAGGACCAATCTCTACATGTTAACCAATTTAGGTTTAGATTAATGTGGTTGATATACCCTCCACTAATCTATCCTATTTATTGGGTTCTTAATCACTCAAGTGTGTCAATCCAAGAGTGATTATATAACATGTTATTCTAAACAAGATTGTAATTAACAAGTGGGTATACAAGTCAATCACATAATGAATAGAATCTAATGAATTAATAAATAGAACACATATAGAGATTCATTACAAAGCTTAAGCAAAAACCCACAACCAAATGTTTATCAAATCAATCCCCTATATTAGGGGTTTAATTACACATAGTAGCAATCAAATAGAAACAAGTAAATGGTAAGGAAATCACCCTTGGGCCACCTTCTTTAGTGCTTGATCCTTGTTCTTCTTTGATGCTCCTAGATGCAAAGAATGGAAGAGGAGGATGTGTCTAGATAGGTGGATGGCTTATAGTGAGTGACAAATGATTTGTGATGGAGAAAATGGTAGGGAAGGAATGGTCTAGGGAAGTAATCAAGATTTGGTGTGAGTTTTTGGGTGGAAAAGATAAGTTCAAGTATAGAAATGGAGGAGTTTGGGAGATGATTAATGGAGTAAGAGGAGATTGGTAGGAGAGAATCGGCTTGAATAGGCTTGGTAAGGCTTGATATTCAAATTGAAAGGAGGGATGAATTTATAGTATTTTTGAATTCGGTCACGGATGGTAAAATTACCAAATTACCATTTTTGCCCCTCTAGGGGGCCTTTCTGTAATTAACCAGCCAAATTCAGCCTATCAACGTTGCACAGCAGGGAGGTCGCGGTTTGGCACAAATGGCAACATTGGGGATGCAAATGGCGACCTCATCAAGTGTGGGAATCAACTCCTTGTCGCCATGGCGACCTCGAAAAGCCAAATGGCGACCTAGTGGCAAAATGGGGAATTCGGGCGTGATTGGGGTGAGAATTAGATGGCCGGATTCCAGCCATTTGGGACGCCGGGGATGGACCGATGGGATTACCGTTGATTTGGACCGGTTATCGGTCGACAGTGGGTCACAGGAGATGGTCATTGGTGAGGCTAGGGTTTGGTTGAAAGGGGCCATGGCTACCGTGAGAAATGAAGAAGAAGATGAATAGTGTAGGGGTGCAATCAGCAAGGGAATGGGGTGCAATTGGGCTGCTGTCACTATGCTTAAATGGGGAGCAATTAGAAACAGGCTGGGGTGCAATCAGGGGAAAAGACATGGGTGAATAGGGCCACGCGTGAAGTGGGCTTTGCACTTGGGCCACCTATCTTTGCACCCCCTTATGAAACGCACCATTTCATTTAAAGGAGAATGGGCTGGCTACATTTAGTAATGAGTTGGGCTTGTGTTAGGCTTGTGCAATTCGGTGTGCATAGAGTGGACCGTGGGTGTGCGCAGCAGCCCACAAACATACACACGCCCAAAACGCACCACATCAGCTGATGACGTGGCGTCTTGGCTGATTTCCTTGGCTAATTACACAATGCTTCCCTGATCTCTTATAATATCACGAAAACTTCAATTCTTCTCGCAAAATTTACACTTTTACCCTTAATTGACCAAAATTACTCCAATGCCCCTGAACTTTACAAATACCTGAAATTACTTAATAAACACCATTAAATCATAGAATAATGCCCAAGAATCAAGCAAAAGGAGAAGGAAATGAGGGCCAAAATCATACCAATTTTGGTTCGATCAATTGCCGGATGTAATTTCAAACCGAGTATATGAATGTCATATACAGATGGATTCAGTTTGAAATGAGCAATCTAAAGTGTCCGTAGATAGCAAATAAAGCTGGGTACTTTATTTGTGGTCAATCTATAGCTGCGATGCATTCCGTAATGTACGGTGATCTTATTCTAGATCAGTCATATGGAGATATGAGAATGGAGGCACCTTGTTGTTAGGATTATGCTCAATAGCGAGAGTGTAATATTGTAATTAACAATCTTTTTCATATTAATAAAGTGATTTCTGGTTTAAACAAATCTTATAGCATTTATAGTTTAATATTATAATTGTCAAAGTAAATAATCATAAGGTCTAAAGACTATGAGAAAAGAAGAATTGTTCGTATATCTGGATATGTATGTGGTAGACACAATTCTTTAGTTAGTCTTGAATATTGTTCACAACTTAAGTTAAAGGTTGGGCACCTTTATCTTGTTAAAGTTGAAGAATTCTTTTGCTAGCATTTGAGTGGGATCAAATGAGATATGATGAGTCTAAAATCATCGGAGTGTCTTCGAGCAAAAGAATCTAGTGCACTGGGTGTATTGAACTGGATCACAATAAAATACTTTATCTATAACCATCAGTAGATGAAAAGTCTTTTCATTATCAGGACAATCGGAGAGTCTATCTTAATCCTGAGATAAATGATGGACTTATGGTTGCAAGTGATATCATTTGAGTTATCAATGAGTACAATTATATCGCATAGTCTATCCTCGATAATTTGGTGATATTTATTTGTTAATCGATAGAGGACTTCATTTATAGATATGGACATCGTGGCTCCATTTATTAAATGAGAGTATAATATCATCATTAGGATGTTTTGAGGTAATTGGATATTAAATCTCAACGTTGAGTTTTCGATAGTGTCTATTGAAAACATGGCTTCTGGACAAATCAAAATATCCAAGTTCAAAACGTGGTCATATGAGTAAATATGATAACTTGGAGAGTTATAGGCGGTCTATGAATTCTTGGCGATTACTGATATTAATCACGAGGATACACTATCTCCAACATGATTGTCTAGGGTATGAATGAGGAACATCTTCCTTTTCTATCTTTATTTAAGAGTTCAATTTTAGCTCTTAAGTGGAATGAGTTAAAATTAATGGATCGGACCTAAGTGAATCATTTGTTGATTGTTATTAGGTTATGTCTATTGAAGCTTAAATTTAGATAGCCCGCCAAGATCCCCAATCGACACGGACTTGTATGGATCACTTGATATATTCTACCGGACCAATTTATGGGTCCATTTAGAATTGCATTTAATATATTAAGAATATAATTTGCACATTATTTTTTTAATGGGCTGCTCAATTATATAAATATATTAATGAAAGGCATGTGGGCTTGTTTCTTTTAGTAAGAATGGGTCTGGTTCACATGTGGGCTTTTTATTTAAAGTCCAATGGATCAAATGAAATAAGAAAATAATATATGGCCCATTTGTATGAGTGGGGCGGCAAGGTGTTTTATTTAACCTAATATATTATTTTGTTTCATTGTTTTAATCAAATAAGAATTAATTGATTTATTAATTAATTGTTTAATTAAGAAACAAATCTTTTCTGATTAGGAAATATGATTCCTAGAGTTATACTATTGGTAGTAGTATACTTAAATTGAAAGACTTGTTTGATAAGAAAATTAATAATTAATTTTATTTATTTAATCAAATAAGAAGTCTTTTTATTTAGTCAAAATAAAATAATAAAATATCTAGGAGTTGGATTAGGGTTTGAAGTCTTAAAACTAGAAGTGAATTAGGGTGCAACAAAAACTCCTATTTTGTAGTGTGATTTGCGGCAACCCTAGTCCTTTTAGGAAGAGGATTTTCGGCCACCCTAAAAGGAAAAGAGGAAGAGAATTAGGCCAATGAGTGTGTGGTGCTTGATTCCTTCTTCTTCTTCTTCTCAATTCATAGAAAGGATTATTTTATTCTACTAAAAACATAAAAGATTGAATAGATTATTCTTTGATGGTACACTAATTGCTTGTTCATCAATAAGCTTGTGTGTACAACATCGATTTAGGTTCACACGAGTTTCGATCATTAGATTGAAAACTCAAAAGTGACCGGAATAATCTTAGTCTTCTTTTGATTGTTTTGTGACTAACAAAAGGAAAGAAAAGTTTGTTTGTCCATTCTCAGGTTTGCAATTCAAAGAAAAAGGGAGACCACGCTCCTAGGTGATTCAAGTTCGTGCTAGGATTGAAGATCTTGCGGATTACCATCGACGTAAGTCAATCGGATCATGCGACAAAAGGTATTCTTCTTTTGTTGATTATATATATGTTTAATTAATTAAAGGGTTAAGGTTCATAAAAAGGAAAATTTTTTAAAGTTACTAAATCTATTTTTAGTCTCGCTTCTGCTGCGTGTACTACGATATTTTTCCCTACACTTGTATGATGTGATCATATAGGACTGGGCCATGATCTATATTTCTCACCAATATCCGTTATATGATGAGATTCATATATATCAACAAATGATGGCTATATGTGGGTGATCTTAATCCTGAGTGTCTTATTGACTCCTTCAGGTTAGATCGTGGTCTTTGATATACCATGGGTGAGGTCGGAGTTGCATTCCTGATCAATATGCTCCGTATGTTGGGATCGCAGTTTGGCTTGTGGCTGGGAAGGTCTGCACACAATAGTAGAATCCACTCCTTCTTGTGAGAAGTAGATAGTAGTTCCCTTAAGGGTTGATTCGGGGCTTGAACAATATGAGCGCTCTCCTAATTCTGTAAGGAATGTAGGATTTATTGTTCATTAGAGAATCGATGGTACTTAATGGAAAGATATAATTAGAGGGGTATAACGGACATTATGACCCAGTTCTAATTATGAACTACCTGTGGAGGATCATACCATATGTAATAGCTATATCAATGGACTCCAAAAGTTAATGGTTTGTGTAAAAACGTCTACAGTTGAGAGAGTGCAACTTCGGGTTTTTAGTGGAATAACACCGAAGTTAATAATCATGAAATATTAATTAAAGAGTTTAATTAATTATTTCTAAGGATTATTGGAGCTTAAAATACCGTGGGTCCATTAGGTCCCCTTGTTAGCCCGAACGATTTAGGTAACAAGGGTCACGGTTAATTAATTGGATTGTCCAATTAATTGTGTTACAAAAGTAACACGTGTCTATTTGGGAATTAATTGAATAATGTGATTATTCAATTAATGAATATTAATGATTATGTTAATTAAATAATTAGATTATTTAATTGTGTAATTAATCATTAGATGGAGGGTGTTGATAGATATTTAATTTTGAAAGAAGAAAAACAAATAATTTGATTATTTTATTTTCATTTAATTAAATATTTAAATTTGAATTTAAAAGAGTTTTGAATTCAAATTAAATCATATAAATTAATTAATATCTTTAAAAGATATTCGATATCTAAAAAGATTTTATTAATTAGTTTAAGTTTAAAATATATATATATATATATGAGATATATGTGATTTATATATTTTGATTTGGTATCAGATACTAAAAAAAAAATACAACACCAAAAGAAGAAAAAGAAAGTGATGCGGCCAAAGAAAAAAAAAAAGGAAAGTTTTTTTTTTAATTTTATTTTATGATTTGATTTCATCCTAGGTTGGCCGAATTCTCCATACACAAAGCAAGAGTTGTTTTGTGTTGTTTTTTCTACCTCCATACAGGTTCCTGAATACCGTGACACGCCCACACGCCGTTGCCAGTTCCGGGAGATAGCGAGGAAGATCAAGTGGTACAAATCAGGAGTAGATCGTATTAAAGTGAAGGAGCCTCCTACGTAGGTATGAAATAGTTTCTTCTCCTTCTAATTGTTTTCGATTATTACTGTACAAATAGGTTTATTTGATGATTGCATTTAATTTTTTTTTTTAAATCCTTCCGCTGCGCAATCTGTAAACCTGTGTACCTACACCTTCCACCATCCTTTCACGCAACCCCTTAATTTCTAACAATGTCGTCCCATAGTAGATATTAATGTCCGTTGCGTTCAAGTAAACGGAAACCCCTCTCACTGGAATAGGACCACCCCTCATATACTCCCCGGGATTCATTCCCGCATAAAACTCCTTCTCCAGGCTCTCACTATAGTGTGGAGGAGTGGCTGCCAATCCTCCCCATCCCAAGTCATTCACAGTTGCTGGGACAGGGGTATCCCTTAAACTCTCCAAATCAATGCCTCTCATCTTCTTCTCAGCAAACGTCTCTAATCTGTCATCAAAATTCCTATTGAGTTTGCATTCAGGGACCACCTTCCTCTTAGGAGTGGGGGTCTTGCTACCCTTTCCTCCCTTGCTTGGCAATTTCATCTTAGGAGCCATATCAAACAATCTAAAGACTGAAAATTCTGTCAAAAATCCAGTAGCACAACGACGCTTCAACACCAATCCGGCACTCTCTGAATGCCCACAATCAATCAAAACTACTACCACACTTCCACAATCACTTCTATATGAATCAAAACCACACAAACTCCAATCCTATGCACTATTCACTTCAAATCAAACTCAAAACCACCCTTAATGTATCTAGATGCAATGTAGGAAGGATTTGAATGGGAAAATTGAAGAACTAGAGTGATTGCTTACCGGATTTGATGATTACGTGCGTGCCACGGCTTTGGAATTGAGAGAGTTTGAGAAGAGAGAACTTGTGTTGTGCGGCGTTATGATTTGAGTTGCAAACTTATAGCTGAACGCCCTATGTCGCCATTTGTGCCTCTCGGTCACCATGGCGACCAAATGGCGACCAAGAAGGATTTTAAACTTTTGCATGTGGTCGCCATTTGCACAAGTAAGGTCGCCATGGCGACCAAATGGCGACCACACCTGATATGTAAAGGTTGCCATTTGCAACATGTGGTCGCCATGGCGACCATGTATGTGGCGACCTCTTAATTCTTCTTGTAAGTGAGGTCGCCACTTATGTGCAAATGGCGACCAAATTGCGACCCATACTTGAGGTCCTCTTCTGAATGTATTTTCATCAGCATCTGCAGTGAAACAAAATCCACAAATAAGCTCATAATTCAAACCACTAACAAGAATAGAAGAACACTTATTAGAAAAATAAAGCAAACAAAAGAAACACACAACAAGCAAAATTAAAACACAATCATTTTATTCATGGCATGGAATGTAAAAACAAAATGCAAATCACACTACCGCATCCTACCATGCGAAATGGAATCATGATGCTCATTACCCAAGTCAACCATATTATAACTCATTTTCTTCTTGACTACCCAAATTGGACCCATAGACTCATCCCGGACTTGATTTACCAAATCCTTCCTAACCCAAATTTTCTTAACATGGTTAGATCTCCTTATAGGTCTATTTCTATCATTATTATTATGCTTCAAGAATTCAAAACACCTAGACTTAACATGGCCCTTATTATGACAAAAATAACAAGTTAGAGGGTATGAAGGAAATCTCCCTTTTTGCATTGGAGGTTGAGGCCTTGAGGGACCGTCATTGGTGAGTTCCTTGATGGCTTGATCCATCCGATCTATCTCCACCAAAAAGTCGCACTCCTTTACCTTAGCAACCTTCAAAGACATCTCTCTCTTGCTCAACTCCTCCTTCAACTCCTATATTGCCTTGTTCTTGGCATCTACACTCATGAGGGTCTTTCTCATCTTTCTTGAGGACTCTTCCTCAAATTCTTCGGTGAGTTTAGCCAAATCCCTAAGCTCTTTCACCGTCACCTCATTCTCCTTGGTGAGAGCCACATTGATCTTTTTGAGTTTATGGTTCCGTCTTGCTAAATCATCAAGCTTCTTCTCTAAAGCATATTTCTCCGCCTTAAGAACCTCTACTTCAAACATGAGCTCTTGGTTAGAATTCTTGAGCCCTTCAATCTCAGAGTCACCAATGCTCTCAACTTCGACTTCTTGGCTACTCTTTTCATATAATTGCACTAATTCACATACTTTCCCACCCTTTGTCCTTGGTGGCTGCACCTCAACCACATAGCAACTCTCAATGCTTTTTAGGTCATCATTGCATATGGTTATGTCAATCTCAAGTTCTTTCTCAAATGCATGCATACAAGCTCTCCTCTTGCAAACATCGATCTTCATTTGAGCGGTAGCCATGAATGGTCTACCGAGAAGAACTTGCCACTCCCTAACATCATTTGACTTGTCACCAATGTCAAGGACTACAAAATCCGTTAACACCACTATTCCATCAATGACAATTAGGACATCCTTTATTTCACCACTCGATGATAGAGAGGATTGATCCGCTAGCATAAGTTTCTTCCCGGTTGGCTTCAATCCTACCAAACCCAAATTCACATAAGTCGATAGGGGCATCATACTCACACTTGCTCCCAAATCTAGTACTCCTTTAAGCACCCCACTATCTCCTATTGATATAGGAATCACAAAACTTCCTGGATCTTCCACTTTCTGAACATATGCTTCTTCAAACAACATAGCCTCATCCCTAGCTCCATCCTTCTTGATAAAATTTCCCTCCTTAGCTTTCTCGGTGTGGCTTGGAAACTTCCCCTTTTCTTGCTTTTGAAAGGCCTCGGCAATTTGCCCCATTTGGGTCTCCAATTTCCCGAAAGATGCTTCGAGGTTGCCAAACCTTTGGCCACTAGCTTGCATGAAACTTGTCAAGGTATTCTCGGCTCTTTGGAAACCTTGCATCATACCTCTCATCTCTTCATCAATGTTTCGGCGAGGTTGATACGAGCTAGGTTGAGCATTGTTGTTGTTGTTCCATTGGTTTCCTCCCCATTGGTTTCCTCCTTGTGGAAATCCTCCTTGTGGTTGAGTTTGATGGTAGCCTCCTTGTGAGCTACTTCCTTGATTGTTCATCCCTTGTTGTTGATTTTGACGGTAACCTCCTTGTGAGCTACCTCCTTGATTGTACATCCCTTGTTGTTGATTTCTTGGTGGTGGGTTTAAAATGTTATTGTTGTTTGACCAAGAAAGGTTTGGGTGGTTCCTCCATGGTTGAGCATAGTTGTTGGAATATGAGTTGTTTCCTTGTCCTTGAAATCCCATAGCTTGAACCTCCTCTTGCTCTTGCCCTTGAAAGGTGTCCTCAAACCCTTCGTTCTCATTGAATTGCCCGCTAGAGCCTCCTTCTTGCCTTCCTAGCAACTTCACTCCCGCCTTCGAAAATCCCATACTCTCAATATGAGAAGTCAATGTCTCCACCTTCTTGTTTATCCTTGAGATTTCGATGGCGGCCTTTGTACTAGCATTTGCATCAAATTTCCCACCTCGAATACTGTTGGCATTTCGTTGTCGAGAGTTTTGTGCCAACATCTCATAGATGTCATAGATCTCCGAAGCGGTCTTGGTGTCATATGAACCTCCACAAGCGTTATCCACCAACACTTGGGAGAATCGAGTTAACCCTCCTTAGAAACAAGACACCTTATATTCCTCAGTGAACATGTGAGGGGGACATTGGGCCACAAGGCGTTGATACCTCTCCCAAGACTCATGAAAAAGATCCCTTTCACTCTCATAAAAGTCTGCTATCTTCACCTTTAACTCCTTCGCTTTCCTAGCCAGAAAGAATCTGTTGAAAAACACCTTGCAAATTTGACCCCAACTTGTCAATGATCCCGGCCTAAGCCCCATGAGCCATGTCATAGCCGCATCCTTCATACAATACTGGAAGCAACGCATTTGCAACTGTTCGCGCTTGAGACGCATGATGGGGAAGGTCTCAATAATAGCACTGTACTCCTTCATGAACTGGAGGCAGTCTTCATTCAACTTCCCATGAAATGACGGCAAGATGTTGACGTGCATTGTCCTCAACTCATAACCTCTAGCAACCGGGTCTAACACGATAGGCGATGGTTGGTTCCCGATATCTGGTAAGGCATACTCCCCCATGGTCATCCTTTGACCAGGGTTGGTTTGAGTCTCTTCCGTCATCTCCTCTCTAAAAGGAGCTTCGTCTTCCCTCCCAGGTTGTTGTCCTTCAGTACTCATAGTTTGTCTTGGAATTGCTTCGAACTCTCTCACACGGCTAGTGCCTTCTAGTGGGGGATGAACTCCTCTACCTAGAGATCTCCTATGGTGCATAAAACTGAGCACCTGAAAGAGGAATAAATAAAGAGATACAAGGAAAAAAAAGTAAAAATAGCACTATGAACAAGTCAATAACCACAAAACAAAATACTAAACTAACAATCTACAATATACTAATAAAATGTGAAGAAAAGTCAATCTATGTAATCAACGCTACCAAATCCCCGGCAGCGGCGCCATTTTTTGATGAGGTCATTTGTGTACTCAACAAAATAGTAATAATATAGATTTTGGTTGATTCTTGAAAACTCTTTTAAGCCACTTAATCCTTTTAAAATGTGATTTGATAGCAAAATAGTGAGCAAGTTCGTTCCACAGGGAATGGAGTGTTAATTAGATACATTGACTAATCTTTGAACAATAAAGTAAATCATAGTGTTTGATAGATGTGTGGTTTCTAAAACCACCAATGCTAACTACTCAAATGAAAATACACAAAATATGTTATGAAAAATAGAATACTCAACACCTTGATAAGAATTATGATAAAATCAATTAATGAGATAGCTAAGGTATAGATCGATTAACAATTGAATGTGGGTAAGCTAACTAGCTACATTAATGTACCAATCTCATTATGTTAACCACTTAGAGGCTTAGATTAGTGGGGTTGATATACCCACCACTAATCTATCTTATCCAATGGGTTCTCATTCACACAAGGAGTGTCAATCCACATATGAATATATAACAAATTACTCCACTCAAGATGGCAATTAACAAGTGATATACAAGTCAATTATATTAAATGGAATCTAATTAATTTGAATGAATAGAACACATAAGAGATTCATTACAAGCTAAGCTAAACCCAGAACCAATTGATCCTCAAATCTATCCCCTAGATTAGGAGTTTAGTTACACATATTTGCAATAAATGAAAAGAAGTAAATGATAAGGAAATAACCCTTGGGTCACCTTCTTTAAGCTTGATCCTTCTTCTCCTCTATGCTCCTAGATGCAAGGAATGGAAGTAGAGGATATGTCTTGGAATGTGGGTGTTTTGGTGAAAAATGACTAAGGATTTTGGTGGAGAAATGGTGGGATGAGGAATGATGTAGTGAAGTAATCAAGGTTGTGTGTTGAGGGTTGGATGGATTAGATGAGTTCAAGGAGAGAAATGGAGGATGAGGAATGGTGTGCCATGGATGATAGAGCTAGATCTCAGATGTGTTCTCTGTATTTTTTCTCTGATTTTTCGATGATGTTGAAGATGGAGGAACGTTCTATATATATGCACTCTTGGACATGTACTTATAACTGCTTGATTCGCTGAGGTGGCGCTTTATTCGCTATTTGGTCGCTATGGTGACCCTGGTGCGTAAAACGGTTAGATGAGAAGGTCGCCATGAAAACCATCTTTCTCGCCATTTGGTAAGTGGCTACCATGAGCAATTTGTGTAGAGGTCGCCACTTGCACCTCTAGGTCACCATAGCAACCATAAGTGGCGACCCTGCAAATGTAAGGAGGTCGCCACTTGCAACATCAAGGTCGCCATGGCGACCCTAAGTGGCGACCATGCCTTGACTGAACTAGGTCGCCATTTGCAAGGGAGGTCGCCATGGCGACCCCACTTGGTTCATTTGGGGACTTTCTGTCGCCATGGCGACCAAGTGGCGCCTAAATGGCGACCTTCTGATGTCTTTGGAGAATCCTTTGTCGCCATGGCACCCATGTAGCGACCTCTCATGTCCAAGTGGCGAAAATGCCCTGTTTCTTCCTATTTGTGAGACATTTTTGCAGAAGTCCTCCACTTTCAACCCAATTGCTTCTGAAACCTAATAAAACCTGAAACACTCAATTTAACAACATTAAACACGGGGAAATGCCCGAGAATCAAGCTAAAAGAATTGGAAATGAGGGCCAAAATCATACCAATTTTGGCTTGATCAGCGCTTGTCGCTCTAATACCAGTCTCGAGTCCATGGTACCGGGTAACCTGTCAGTCATCCTTGGTACCCAGTTTGTCGTCCATTGTACCTGGTCCATGGTACCCTACCTCCTGCCTTGGTACCTTGTTTGTCATCCTTGGTACCGGTCCTTGGTACCTGGTACCTAGTCCGTGGTACCCTGCCTGTCATCCCTGGTACTCAATCTATGGTACCATGCCTATCATCCCTGGTACCCAGTCTCCTCTCCGGTTCTCCTATGTAGTTCCCCAATACAAAGAGGAGTAGATTCTCCTCAATGATACACGTGATCGCAAAGGATGGGACCACTCGTACATGACTTTTTCCATGCTACGGTTCCTCTAGTTAGGGTCGGAACCCGTCCCACTTTTTCTAGCTAGTCCAATGGCACTTTAAGACTGTAATGGAGCAGGCTCCTATAGTCCTGGTGTCGAATCCTCAATAAAGGTACCCGGCCCCTCGGATGGGGTGGTGGGGCCTTTTTGGTCCTCTGGTAAGTCTAGCGGGGCTCCTCTTGTTTTTGGCATGGATTGGGCCTTGCACCACTATTTCTGGTGGTATACCCTTTTATAGGGCTGCTCGCTCCCATAGAAAAGATACAGAGGAGCTCTTCGGCTCCCCGGTACCCCAACTCCTTTCTAGTAGGTCCACAAGGTCTTTCCCTTTTTTTATATGTGGCTTGACATGCAAATAGGTGGATAAGAGAGCTAGGACTAGTAGGGTCGGAACCTAGCTCTCATACATGCATAATAAAGGAGATAGAGGGGAGAATGACAATTTCTTTGTTAGAATCGGACTGGCCTAGGGGGAAGAAACATCACATATGATCATATGCTGAAAAACCCCTAGGTAGTATCCAATGGAAAATGAGGCCATTCTTCATATATATTAACAAGTAGTGCTTCGGAGAGCTTACACAAGTAGCAAAGTAGTACAACATAGATGCTCCGGAGAGCTTACAATAGTAGACAAGTAGCATAAACCAATGTAGTATATTATCTAGGAGACAAGTAACCAAGTAGAATATCCATCTTTCTAAGGAGGGGAGCATGGGGGATCCCCTTGGAGAGGTAACTTCCTCTGGTTATATGGTCCCTCATAATGGTAAAGCTGCTGGAGAACACACCAAAAATAGTAGAGAAGAGGGATTTCATGGAGGTGTCCAAAAGGAGATAGTTTTTTAGAGGAGGGATGCATGGGGGCTACCCCTTTTGGAGGAGGTACCTCCCTATGTGGTAGAGGTGTTGCAGAGCCCTCCCAAATGATATAGGAGAGTCATTTTGTAGAGAAGGAGAGAACCATTTCCTGGTGGAGGAGCCAACCCTTAAGAAGTACCTACCATTTCACTTACATAGCGAGCCTAAGTGGTGATATGGAGGGCATGTGTTTGGCACTGTAAGGTCTCAATTTATTGATTGACTCATTTCATAGACAAACCACATTTTGGGGTTTTGATGTAAGGGTAGATTAGGCCCTCACGACCTCAAGTGAAGAAGCACTTCAAAGGTATATTTCTTAGTGTTGCACAATTTATTTCTTGCATATGAAGAGAAGTAGTTGCACAAACACACATCCCTTGCATATATGTTTATCTTGTATGTTTGTGTATGTTATTTAGGTGCTCTTATGTTCTTTAATCTCTCTTCATTCTTGCCCACATTATTGCATCTTGTTTGATTATTACCATGTTTTATTTTGTCCTAGGATGCATCATTTTTTGTGTTGGGCGCTGTTCAAAGCGTTGTTCGAACATCGCCTATCTTAGACCTGATGAGGCTTGGGAAAGGCGCTGTACAGACCCGATACATTTATTCGGTCGCTGTACGAACAGCGCTTCGTACAGCGCCCCTCTGTTTCCCCAAGAGAACAAAGATTGGGTGCTGTTGGGTCGCTGTTCAGTAGCGCCCTACGAACAGTGCCCAAATGAAGAACACGTTCTATTTCCTAGATAGGCGCTGTACAAGTCGCCCTACGTACAGCGCCCCGTACAGCGCCCAAGGCATTTTTTGTGCCACTTTTCAAAACGATGTCACTTCATCTTGGCACCCTATATATATGCCTCTTTATCTTAGGTCAGCCTCAAGAGTTCAAAAATTCAAATTTTTTACTTAGAACATTTTTCAAGTGAAAAATCCTCAAGAACTCACCTTTAAACACTCAAATACATTCCTTTGTGCATCAAAGAACATCTTGCATCATCACAACTTGCTTGGTAAGATTTTGACTAACTTCATCTAATTTTCGTTTCTTTCTTGTCAAGCCATCTCTTTCTTTCCTTGTATGCTTTATGTTCACATGCTAGATACAAGATAGAGATTGTTTGTGATGAATATGATTGAGTGTTGTATTGTGATAGCTATCTAGGTTTTGCTTAATCTTGATTAGCTAAGCTTTATGATATGTCATTTAGCTTTTGATATCTAGGGTTGATTTCATTGATATATCATCACCTTAGATAAGTATATAGGGTTGCCTAGCTCTTCTTGCATTTTGAGTATTTCACATATTCACTTTGGTTGCATTCTCTTCATATAGAACTAAGTCTTGTGTTGCTTCCGGGATTAGGTTGCGTAAATCACAAGCATTAGGACTAGGTTCACTCATACTGGGATTAGGTAGGTGTGTGATTACTTCCGGGATTAGGTTGTAATCTTTCTCACATTTAGTGGATTTGAGGTTCGAGTGTGGCTCACTTATTAGCCCGTGGTTTTTCCCGTGGTTTTTCCCGTGGGGGTTTCCACGTAAATATCAAGTGTCATTTAATTTCCGCACCATATTACACTTACTATATTTGTATTGACTATTAGGGGTTTTTTCGTAATCTTGACCATACACAAAAATTGGGTAAAACTTGTTAAAATCTATTCACTCACCCCCCCCCCCCCCCCCCCCTCCCCTCTAGATTAATATTGTACAAACCTTAATTTGTTTCATTTGGTATCAGAGCAGGTTCCTAGATATATTTAGGTGATCTTTGCTCATTTTGGTGTGTTTTGCATTTGTGTGATTTTTGTTCATTCATACATATTGCATACATCTCATTTCATTCATTACACACAATGAGTGGAAACGGTGGCAACAACGAGGGAGCTTCTAGCACGCGACCTTCTCTTCTCCCCGGCTTGAATTATTTCTCATGGAAAGGAAAGATGGAATCCTACATATGTCAAATTCATGACCGTGCTTCGATGGCGGTTGAAGATGGATATGATCTACCGATGATGACTCCCATGGGTGGAGGAGAAGAAGTATTGAAGCCTAAGGCACAATGGAGCACGCAAGAGTTTGAGGCTTCAAAATGGAATAGGAAGGCAATGTATGGCATCCTATGTGCAATGGATGATAATCAATACAAGTTGATTCAAAACACTAGGATCGCTAAGGAGGCATGTAATATACTAGAAGTTGCACACGAGGGAACCGAAGTAGTGAAGGACTCCAAGCTTCAAGTCCTCCAAACTCAATTTGAGTTACTCAAGATGAAGGAGAATTAGTGTTTCAATGACTTCGAGATCAAGTTGATGGATATAGTCAACTTGGTGACCCATATTCGGATAGGAGGATTAAACAAAAGATAATGAGATCTCTCCCCGATAAGTTTGAGTCTAAGATGACGACTTTAGAAGAGAATAGTGGATTTAAGGATATGAAGCCGAGCGAGATTATTGGAAGACTTCTCACCTACGAGTCTAGGAAGGCTCCTAGCTCCACTCCTCCTAAAAAAAAAAGGGGAATTGCTTTGAAAGCATCTAAGGATGAAAAAGAGGTAAAGAATGACTCGGACAAAGACATGACCTTATTTGTGAAAAGATTCAATAAGGTTATGAAGTTCGGGAAGAAAGGATTTGGTTTGAAAGGCCAAGACTTGAAGAAAAAAGGTCATTTTAAGAAGTTTGAACCGAGGCAAGAGAAGACCGAAAAGAAAGGGGTCCATTTCAATAAGGAACTTGATGATGTTTATGTTATTTCACCCAAGACAAAGTTTGTCAAGGGTGAGTGCTCTTACCAATATTGTAAGTTGCACATGTGAGTTAGCTTTAAGATCAGTGTCTTGTTGTTAACAAGCTTAGCTTGTTTGCTTTGAATCTATACAACTTGACATGAACTTAGCTATCTCACATTCTTTGCTATGATAGTAAAAATTTGTTGATTAAATTTTGAGAAGTTGCATATCATGATATCTATATGGTGATAATTTGTGTTAAGGCTTTTAGAGAAAGTCATTTTTTGTTTGTTTGAGTTGAAATGCTTAGCCTTTAGTCTCTTGGAATCGATACACCTATAACTCATAGTCATGAGGACATACAAGCCAAGAGGACTCATAAAAAGGGTGAAGGCCTTGCATTTGATGAAAATAGCTTGCGAAGGTATATCTAATATCACATTGCTTGCTTATCTATATTTCATCTCTCAACTCATTCTTTTATCACTTCATGAAGCATATCATACTTGAGAACTAATATAGTGTTTATATGATCCTCGTTGACATTTGCTAGTCTAAGATCTTTTGGTGATAATTGTTCACATTTATCTTATCATGATGTGTGTTATTGTTTGTATGATTGTTGAGTGGCAAGTTTTGAAAAATATGCTTCATATTCTTTGAAAGCTACTCTCTTGAGAAGTAGAGATCTTAAGTAAGTCTCTTTACTTGCTTTTTGATCATGTGCTTTTAAGCCTTAAAATTTTGTTTCAAAAATGCGCTTTGCTTCTCTTATATGTTTTGTTATGTCGTTGAGTTTGATATATGTGTGAGTTTGGATACTCTTGATATTCTATAATTAGTACATTTAAAAATTACATTTGGTTTGTATCCATTTGCTTCGGCAATATAGTACTCAACGAGCATGATACGATCCTCGTTGATTGTAACAAGGATGATGCCTCGGATCGTTCTAACCTCTGGTTCGGATGGAGACCGCGACCCAACACCTATAGCGAGATGTGAACCTTGGTATAATGAAGACGCCACAATCAAGGATGGAAGACTTGATTGATAAGTCAAGGAGGAACGCCACAGAGAAAATCTGATAAGTTCCAATTAGTTCTCAAGGAACAAAAGAGAAAACTCTCTCATTTTTTCATTCAAATTCCAAGCTTCCCAAAAACATAGAGGTTGGTTCCTTTTATACTAAAACCCTAGAAGACAAGGTAGGCAACATGCCTAATTTTAAGGAAAAGACAAGGTAGGCAACATGCCTAATTTAAGGAAAAGACAAGGTAGGCAACATGCCTAATTTAAGGAAAAGACAAGGTAGGCAACATGCCTAATTTAAGGAAAAGAAAAGGTAGGCAACATGCCTAATTTAAGGAAAAGACAAGGTAGGCAACATACCTAATTTAAGGAAAAGACAAGGTAGGCAATCATGCCTAATTTAAGGAAAACAAAAATTAAAATTGAAATTCCTCCAAATGAAATTCCTCCAAAAGCCCAAGTCTTCTCTTATTTGGCCCAATCCATTGCCTTGATGACATTAATTAAGCCTTGGTCTTCATGTGGGCTTATCTTGGGCTCCAACAATTTAGAATCAGCCCAAGTGTCTTGGATCAGGCCATTGAGTGCCTCTTTGAATCTCCTAGCCCTAGCCCTTGTTATTGGCCCAACCGGAACATGCAATGGGTCCCTTGGTGCAGCTCCCTTATTCTCATCATTCCCTCCCTCTTGAAAAGGATTTGTCCTCAAATCGTCACCTACATCAAAAGGAGACAAATCAGAAACATTGAAGCTTGCACTAACATTATACTCACCTGGAAGATCTAACTTGTAGGCATTGTCATTGATCCTTTCAAGCACTTGAAATGGGCCATCTCCCCTAGGAAGTAATTTAGAACGCCTTTGGACTGGGAACCGTTCCTTCCTCATATGCAACCACACCCAATCACCTGGCTCCAACACAACTTTCTTGCGCCCTTTATTAGCTTGGTTGGCATATTGTTCAGTTCTCCTCTCAATATTTTGCCGAGTCTTTTCATGGATTTGCTTAACAAAATCTGCCTTTTTCTTACCATCCAAGTTAACATGCTCATTCACGGGTAAAGGAATTAAATCCAAAGGAGTTAACGGATTAAAACCATACACAATTTCAAAAGGCGAAAAATGAGTTGCAGAATGCAAACTCCTATTATAAGCAAACTCTACATGCGGCAAACAATCCTCCCATGTTTTCAAGTTCTTTTGTATTATAGCACGCAACAAGGCAGATAAAGTTCTATTAACTACTTCAGTTTGACCATCAGTTTGTGGATGACAAGTAGTAGAAAATAAAAGTTTAGTTCCTAACTTGCCCCACAGAGTTTTCCAAAAGTAGCTTAAGAACTTAGCATCTCTATCCGAAACAATGGTTTTAGGCATGCCATGCAATCTAACAATTTCTTTGAAAAACAAATCAGCAATATGTGATGCATCATCAGTTTTATGACAAGGAATGAAATGTGCCATTTTAGAAAACCTATCAACAACCACATATATAGAATCCCTACCCCTCTTTGACCTAGGCAAACCCAGCACAAAATCCATAGAAATATCAATCCAAGGTCCACTAGGTATAGGCAAAGGAGTATACAAACCATGAGGCTGAACCCTAGACTTAGCTTGTCTACATGTAATGCATTTCTCACAAATTCTCTCTACATCACGTTTCATATGAGGCCAAAAGAAGTGTTCATGCAAAACATCTAGTGTCTTGGCTATACCAAAGTGCCCCATCAAACCTCCCCCATGTGCTTCTCTAACAAGCAATTCACGCAAAGAACTCTTAGGCACGCATAATTTAGTTTCTCTAAACAAAAATCCATCATGCCTATAAAACTTGCCAAATGCAACATTTTCACATGCATTGAATACATTGCCAAAATCAGCATCTTCCACATACAATTCTTTAATGTAGTTAAAACCAAACAATCTAGCATCCAAAGTGGAAAGTAAAACGTACCTTCTAGACAAAGCATCAGCGACGACGTTTTCCTTACCTTTCTTGTACTTGATCACATATGGAAATGTTTCTATGAACTCCACCCACTTGGCATGCCGCTTATTTAGCTTATGTTGCCCCTTTAAATGCTTTAGGGACTCATGATCCATGTGGATCACAAATTCCTTTGGCCAAAGGTAGTGTTGCCAAGTCTCCAATGCCCTAACCAACGCATACATCTCCTTGTCATAGGTAGGATAATTCAAGGCTGCTCCATTTATCTTCTCACTAAAAAATGCAATGGGACGTCCTTCTTGCATTAGAACAGCTCCAATACCTATTCCTGAAGCATCACACTCAATCTCAAAAGCTTTAGCAAAGTCAGGCAAAGCAAGCAAAGGTGCATTAGTTAGTTTGTCCTTAATCAAGTTAAATGCCTTTTCTTGTTCATTACCCCACTTAAATCCCACATTTTTTTTGATAACTTCAGTTAAAGGTGCAGCTAGACTACTAAAGTCTTTCACAAACCTCCTATAGAAACTAGCCAACCCATGAAAACTTCTCACTTGTCCCACATTTGTCGGTTTCGGCCACTCCCTAATTGCCTTAACCTTTTCCTCATCAACCCCAATTCCCTTAGCACTAACAACAAAACCCAGAAATACAAGCTTATCTGTGCAAAAGGTACACTTTTTTAAATTAGCAAACAATTTTTCTGTTCTTAAAACACCTAAAACAAGTTTTAAATGTTCAACATGCTCATCCAAAGTCTTGCTATAAATCAGAATGTCATCAAAGTAAACAACCACAAATTTCCCAATGAAAGCACGCAATACATGGTTCATTAATCTCATGAAAGTACTTGGTGCATTAGTTAACCCAAAAGGCATAACTAACCACTCATATAAACCATATTTTGTTTTGAAAGCAGTTTTCCACTCATCACCTTCTTTCATCCTAATTTGATGATATCCACTTTTAAGATCAATTTTTGTGAAAACAATAGAACCATGCAATTCATCAAGCATATCATCTAATCTAGGAATAGGATGTCGATACTTTACAGTGATATTGTTGATGGCACGACAATCAACACACATCCTCCATGTTCCGTCCTTCTTAGGCACAAGCAATACGGGAACCGCACAAGGACTCATACTCTCACGAACATACCCCTTTTTCATGAGCTCCTCAATCTGTCTTTGAAGCTCCTTTGTCTCCTCGGGATTACTTCTATATGCGGGCCTATTTGGAATTGGTGCTCCGGGTACAAAATCAATTTGGTGCTCAATCCCCCTTATTGGCGGTAAACCAATAGGCATCTCCTCGGGAAACACTTCACCAAAGTCCTGTAAAAGGGAAACAACAACACTAGGCAAAGAAGAGTCAATTTCGTTAGCACTAAAACAAGCCTCTTTGTACAAAAGTACAATCATTGGCTGATTTGAAAACAAAGCCCTTTTGATCTCACTCCCTCGTGCATAAAAGCTCACTTGTTTTCTCTCCTTTTTTTTCTCATCAGCCTTTTTTTCTTTTTTTGCTGTTTCGGACTCCCTCTCTTTTGTCTCTCTTTCTTTTGAGCTCTCACTCTCCTTTTTAACATCTCTCTCTTTTTTTAACCTCACTTGATCTTCATATACTTGGCTTGGGGTTAAAGGTACAAGAGTGATTGGCCTTTTATTAAGTACAAATGAGTATCTATTTGTATATCCATCATGAGTCACATGCCTATCAAACTGCCATGGTCTTCCTAAAAGAATATGACTCGCATCCATTGGTACCACATCACAAATAACTTCATCTTTATATTTTCCAATTGAAAATGACACCAACACCTGTTTATTCACCTTAACTTCCCCACTATCATTCAACCATTGTAGTTTATAAGGTTTTGGGTGCTTCAAAGTTGTCAAATTCAATTTTTCCACCAAAGTAGTGCTAGCCACATTAGTACAACTCCCCCCATCAATAATCATACTACATACCTTGTCATTAACATGGCAGCGTGTGTGAAAGATGTTATCACGTTGTACCTCATCCTCTTCCTTGGCTTGAGCACTAAGAGCTCTTCTTACGACCAAAAGCTCTCCACCTACCGGATATTCGAAGTCACTTGCATCCTCCAAAGGTGGCATAGACTCATCATCAGATTCTTCCTCGGATTCGATATCACCATCATCCCTCAAAACCATTACTCTCTTGTTTGGGCATTGTGATGCAATATGACCTGCTCCCAAACACTTAAAGCATTTAATGTCACGGTTTCTAGAAGGTTGAGGATCTGATTTACCTTGATTTAATGAGCCTCCGGCCTTATGATCTTTAGGAGGTTCGGCTTTGGCCTTGAAACTAGGCTGGTCCTCTTTCTTGCTCCAATTCGGTTTCCATGATGATGAAGAACCCGAATTTTGCCCAACCCGTGTGGAACCCTTCCTCTTCAATTGTTGTTCCACTTTGATGGCCATGTGTACCATGTCAGTCAATTCAACATAGTGTTGCAACTCCACTACATTTGCAATGTCTCGGTGTAGCCCATTTAGGAACCTAGCCATTGTCGCCTCTCGGTCCTCCTCCACATCAGCTCGAATCATGGCTATCTCCATCTCCTTGTAGTAGTCTTCTACACACTTAGACCCTTGAGTAAGAGTTTGCAATTTTTGAAACAAACCCCTGTAGTAGTGACTTGGAATGAATCTCCTCCTCATAACAGTTTTCATATCCTCCCATGTCTCAATAGGTCTTTCTCCATTCCGTCTCCTACTCATAATCAATTGATCCCACCAAACAATAGCATAATCGGTGAATTCTATGGCTGCCAATTTCACTTTCTTCAATTCGGAGTAATCATGGCAATCAAACACCAACTCTATTCTTTTCTCCCACTCCAAATAAGCTTCAGGATCAGTTTTACCTTGGAAGGTTGGAATCTTCACCTTGATATTACCCAAATTATTATCAACCCTCTCTCCATACCTATCTCCTCTATTCCCATACCTATCTTCTCTATTCCCATACCTATCTCCTCTACCTCCCATTCCACGCCTAAATCTTCCCGCACCCACATTGGACATGCGATCATCCCCTTCCATGTCGTTTTCATCCCCATAATAATCATTAACTTCTTCCCTTACCGGAACTCTCTCTCTCCTACGTGCTTGGTGAACGGGTCGTGGCTGTTCCGCACGTGCGCTTTCCACTTTATCTAAGCGCTCATGTAAGTGCTCCATTTCTCCCCTCATCATTCGTCTCATCTCCCCTACTAATGCCTCCTTCCAATTCTTTAGATCTGCTGGAATGGAAGAATCCTCAGTAGTGCCTTTATCTTTGTTGTCAGACATGTTTTTCCTGCAAGAAAAAAGATTAGAAAATAAAAAGGACCTCACGGCACTCCCTCACGTGTTTCGCTCGAATAATCAATTCACTCAACACTCGTGTGTTTCACTCATCATATTCGGCTTTTACCCTCAGTATTTTCTCACCACTCTTGCCTTTTTCCACTCACAATTTCCTCAAAAGTTCTTATCAAACTAACCAAACAATAATCAGGATTTCTTAGCTACGTTCACAAGAAACTTAGATTTGCTAGGTTCACACAAACGAAATACAATGAAACTGAAATAATAGGGCTGTTTCTACTACCAAGAATATATATATATATATTTTAATGCTACTACTGCACGAAACCAGAAGAAGAAGGACAAAGATTGATATATATTCAACTACAAGATCGTTAAAATTTTTTTTTTTTTTTTTTTTTTTTTTTTTTTTTTTACCGGCCTTGATCAACAAGCAAGATCTTCTGAATTTTTTTTTTTTTTTTTTTTTTTTTGAGTACTGAACTTGAACGGAATTCAAAGGAAGACGAAGAACAAAGATAGATAAAACCTGATGTTAGATGCCGAAGCTCTGATACCAACTGATACGATCCTCGTTGATTGTAACAAGGATGATGCCTCGGATCGTTCTAACCTCTGGTTCGGATGGAGACCGCGACCCAACACCTATAGCGAGATGTGAACCTTGGTATAATGAAGACGCCACAATCAAGGATGGAAGATTTGATTGATAAGTCAAGGAGGAACGCCACAGAGAAAATCTGATAAGTTCCAATTAGTTCTCAAGGAACAAAAGAGAAAACTCTCTCATTTTTTCATTCAAATTCCAAGCTTCCCAAAAACATAGAGGTTGGTTCCTTTTATACTAAAACCCTAGAAGACAAGGTAGGCAACATGCCTAATTTTAAGGAAAAGACAAGGTAGGCAACATGCCTAATTTAAGGAAAAGACAAGGTAGGCAACATGCCTAATTTAAGGAAAAGACAAGGTAGGCAACATGCCTAATTTAAGGAAAAGAAAAGGTAGGCAACATGCCTAATTTAAGGAAAAGACAAGGTAGGCAACATACCTAATTTAAGGAAAAGACAAGGTAGGCAATCATGCCTAATTTAAGGAAAACAAAAATTAAAATTGAAATTCCTCCAAATGAAATTCCTCCAAAAGCCCAAGTCTTCTCTTATTTGGCCCAATCCATTGCCTTGATGACATTAATTAAGCCTTGGTCTTCATGTGGGCTTATCTTGGGCTCCAACAATTTAGAATCAGCCCAAGTGTCTTGGATCAGGCCATTGAGTGCCTCTTTGAATCTCCTAGCCCTAGCCCTTGTTATTGGCCCAACCGGAACATGCAATGGGTCCCTTGGTGCAGCTCCCTTATTCTCATCAGAGCACCCTCTTGGAAAGGGCTACACACATTGGTTGTGAAGCCGCACAACGTTAGAAAAGGGTTACGCCTATGTGATGAGTGAAAGCCACCAAGAGGTGTATAAGTTTTCGTTAGAAAAATCGTAGAGTTGAAAAGAATCAATAAAAAAAAAAAATTTGATTCAAGCCTAAAACAAAACAAAAAGACTATATGGAGTATAGTTGAATAATCAAATGAGCCCGGGTTGACAAATAGAAACGGGTAAACGAGCCACATGCACACACAATGCTCACATGTTGAAAATTATTCTCTTTAAAAGCAAAATACTGATGAAAACCGGTTTGACCTTTTTATGGAAAGTTTAAGGATGGATAGTTGTTGAAAATGTTTGCATGTTTGATTACTAAACTACTTCATTTCATATTCTTGAAGCAAAATCTTCACACACTCACATTTGCTTATTTGGTATTTTGATACTCTAGCAATTTTTGAAGATATATAAGAGTGATTGAAAATCTAGATGTAACTCTCTTTGTTATATAGAGCTTATTTGAAAAACTATGAAAATTGCTTGAGATATGAATGTGTAGCGATTCTTGTGAACAATTTTCTATCTAGATTTTAGATAGGGCATTTGTCAAGGGGGAGCATTATATGCTATGTTTTTGTTCTCTTTTGTGATTTGTTCACATGATTCTTCAAGAAAGTTGTTTGTTGGCATTATTCTTGTTTTTGATAAATCTTAAGATGCTATGCTTATTATTGATGTGCATATTGATTTGTTCAAAAATAATGGTTTTGCCTTGTATATGTTTATTGGTCACTAACTTGCTTTGATGCTTCCACTCATATTTGTTTTTAATGTTTTTGTGATACAAGGTCATGGGAAAAGCTAAGAAAGTTGTTGGCAACATTTCTTCTATTTCCGTGGACAAGTCTAAGCCTACATCTTCTACCAAAGTTACCAAAGCTAACAAGTTGAAGAGTTTAGGAATCTTTGGATGCAAAAAGATTATTCAAGAGAGAGGTATATATTTGAACTCTTGTGTTGATTCTTATGTTCATAAGGCTACTTAAGAAAGAAAGTGGAACTCTTGGATTAACTCAATAAAATTTGTGAATGAGACAATGGTTAGGGAATTTTATTATTAGTACAAAGAGAGTACCACTATTGAAGATGTCGTTATGAATATGAGAGGAGCTATCTTTAGAGTTAATTCTGTGAAATTGAATGAGTTTCTAAAGTTGCCTAATGAGATTGATTCGGATTTCCTAGATGTTGATGTTGTGAAAAATCTTGATTTGATGGGTAAGACTCTTTGTGATGACATTAATTTTGAGTTGGGTAAGCATGCCTTTATTAGGCAAAGTGAGTTGACCAAGATTAGTGCATTTTGGCACTTATTTGTTTGTGCTAATCTAGTTGTCTCTACTAATCAACCAAACTTAATAGAGAAAAGATTAAGATCGTGTATGCTTTAGTGACTCGTAAACCCATTAACCTTGGACAAGTGCTTATTGAGCATATTGAAAATGCGGCATGTTCAACTAGGTTGGAGAAGAAATTGGCTTTTTCAGGTTTCATTTCTCGTTATTGTTTAGCAATGGGGTTGAAGAATCAAGAAAAAGATGTGATTTTACTTCCCATGGACAAGTTAAGTGAAAAACGTGTGGCAAGCATGTCATACAAGGATAAGGGAGAGTCTAGTGATATATTTAGGCTATTTGATGAATCATATGATTCAAGCCATGTATCTAGTGCACCTATTCTTCCTTCTTGGGCTTTGCATTTGAAGAAAGAGGTTGAAGAGTTAAGAAGACAAATTGAGGAGTCACATCGGAGGATTGAAGAGCTAAATGCTAGAGTAGAGCTTCAAGATGAGAAGATCAAGGAATTGGAAAGAAATGCTTCTACTTCAAAGCATTATGCAAGATCAACCAATCGCTTAATTTTCCTTGGTGGCAAAAGAGGCTAGAATGGCTTTGAGGTATATTTTCTTATTCCTTCTTCTTTGGCTTCATATCATGTCAAAAAGGGGGAGAATTATAGGGAGATAAATGTTAGTTCTAGCTTTCTTAGTTCTTAATTTTTTATGTTTTGATGTATTTTGTATAAGTTTTAAACTATACGGCTTGTAATATTTTTGATTAATATTGGCTAGAATATTTTGATTGATAGCATGTATTTAGGGGGAGCATGTGGACTTTAAGTGTTTTATTTTCTTGCCAATAAATGCATATTGCCATATATGTTGTCTCTTGGATATCTTTGTGCCTTCAAGTTATTTTTAAGTGATATCAAAAGAAGACCAAGTGATACGAACCTCGTCGATTGTAACAAGGTTGATGCCTCGGATCGTTCTAACCTCTGGTTCGGATGGAAACCACGACCCAACACCTATATCGAGATGTGAACCTTGGTATAAGGAAAACGCCACAATCAAGGATGGAATACTTGATTGATAAGTCAAGGAGGAATGCCACAGAGAAAATCTGATAAGTTCCAATCAGTTCTCAAAGAACAAAAGAGAAAATTCTCTCAACTTTTCATTAAAAATTCCAAAACTCCGAAAATACATAAGTTGATTCCTTTTAAACTAAAACCCTAGAAGACAAGGTAGGCTACACGCCTAACTCAAAAAGGAAAACAAAATATTTCACGCCTAACTCAAAAAGGAAAACAAAATATTTCGGCCATTAAGGCCTTACAAAACGAAAACTAAAACGGAAACAAATCAACTAAAATTGAAACTCCTCCAAACTTGTGCCACACGCCCAACTTGTGCTTCACGCCCAAGTCTTCTCTTATTCGGCCCAATCCATTGCCTTGATGACATTAATTAAGCCTTGGTCTTCATGTGGGCTTATCTTGGGCTTCAACAATTTAGAATCAGCCCAAGTGTCTTGAATCAAGCCAATGAGTGCCTCTTTGAATCCCTTAGCCCTAGCCCTTGTTGTTGGCCCAACCGGAACATGCAATGGGTCCCTTGGTGCAGCTCCCTTATTCTCATCATTCCCTCCCTCTTGAAAAGGATTTGTCCTCAAATCGTCACCTACATCAAAAGGAGACAAATCAGAAACATTGAAGCTTGCACTAACATTATACTTGTTAGGATTATGCTCAATAGCAAGAGTGTAATAGTGTAATTAACAATCTTTTTCATATTAATAAAGTGATTTCTATTTTAAACAAATCTTATAGCATTTATAGTTTAATAATTGTTAAAGTAAATAATCATAAGGTCTAAAGACTATGAGAAAAGAAGAATTGTTCATACATCTGGATATGTATGTGGTAGACACAATTCTTTAGTTAGTCTTGAATATCGTTCACAACTTAAGTTAAAGGTTGGGCACCTTTATCTTGTTAAAGTTGTAGAATTCTTTTGCTAGCATTTGAGTGGGATCAAATGAGATATGATGAGTCTAAAATCATCGGAGTGTCTTCGAGCAAAAGAATCTAGTGCACTGGGTGCATTGAACAGGATCACAATGAAATACTTTATCTATAACCGTCAGTAGATAAAAGTAATTTCATTATCAGGACAATCGGAGAGTCTATCTTAATCCTGAGATAAATGATGGACTTATGGTTGCCGGTGATATCATTTGAGCTATCAATGAGTACGATTATATCGCATAGTCTATCCTCGATAGTTTCGTGATATTCATTTGTTAATCGATAGAGGACTTCATTTATAGATATGGACATCGTGGCTCCATTTATTAAATGAGAGTATAATATCATCATATGGATGTTTTGAGGTAATTGGATATTAAATCTCAACGTTGAGTTTTCAATAGTGTCAATTCAAAACATGGCTTCTGGACAAGTCAAAATATCCAAGTTCAAAACGTGGTCATATGAGTAAATATGGTAACTTGGAGATTTATAGGCGGTCTATGAACTCTTGGCGATTACTGATATTAATCACGAGGATACACTATCTCCAATATGATTGTCTAGGGTATGAATGAGGAAGCATCTTCCTTTTCTGTCTTTATTTAAGAGTTCAATTTTAGCTCTTTAGTGGAATGAGCTAAAATTAATGGATCGGACCTAAGTGAATCATTTGTTGATTGTGATTCGGTTATGTCTATTGGAGCTTAAATTTAGATAGCCCGCCAAGATCCCCAATCCACACGGACTTGCATGGATCACTTGATATATTCTACCGGACCAATTTAAGGTCCATCTAGAATTGCAATTTAATATATTAAGAATATAATTTGCACATTATTTATGTAATGGGCTGCACAATTATATTTATATATTAATGGATGACATGTGGGCTTGTTTCTTTTAGTAAGAATGGGTCTAGTTCACATGTGGGCTTTTTATTTAAAGTCCTATGGATTTAATGAAATAAGAAAAATAATATTTGGCCCAATATATACATGTGGGGCGGCAAGGTGCTAAAATAGCATTTAATATTATTTTGTTTTCATTATTTAATTAAATAAGAATTAATTAATTTATTAATTAATTGTTTAATTAAGTAACAAATCTTTTCTAAATAGGAAATATGATTCCTATTTGTATACTATTGGTAGTAGTATAATTAAATAGAAAGACTTGTTTGACAAGGAAATAAATAATTAATTTTATTTATTTAATCAAATAGGAAGTTTTTTTTATTTTAGTCAAATAAGGAATAAAAGATTATTGAGTTGGATTAGGGTTTGGAAATCTTAAACAAAATAGGAATTATGGTGCAAAACATACTCCTTTTTTGTAGGAGGATTTGCGGCAAGCCTAGTGAATTTTGGGGAAAGATTTCGGTCACCCTAGGGTAAAAAGGAGAAGAAATTCGGCCACCTATATAAGGCCACTTATAGAATTCGGCCACCCCCCTAAGGCTTGGGTGCAGAATTTTCTTCTTCTTCTTCTTCTCAACTCATAGTTAGAGATCTATTATTCTACTAAAAACAAAAGGAACATAGATTATTTTTTGATTGTATTCTAATTGCTTATTCATCAATAAGCTTGTGAATACTATATCGATCTAGGTTCACGCGAGTTTCGATCATAAGATTGAGAACTCAAAAGTGACCGGAATAATCTTAGGTTTCTTTAGATTGTTTTTGGGACTAACGAATCAAGAAAAGTTTGTTTAATCCAATCACAGGTTTGCAATTCAAAGAAAGGGAGACCACGCTCCTAGGTGATCCACGTTCGTGCTAGGATTGAAGATCTTGCGGATTACCATCGACGCAAGTCAATCGGATCACGCGACAAGAGGTATTAATCTTTTGTTTATTTTTATATATCTTTAATTAATCAAAAGGGTTTAAGGTTCATAAAATTGGAAAAATTTTAAAAGCTACTCAAACTATTTTTTTAGTCTCGCTTCCGCTGCGGGTACAATTTTTCCCTACAATACTCACCTGGAAGATCTAACTTGTAGGCATTATCATTGATCCTTTCAAGCACTTGAAATGGGCCATCTCCCGTAGGAAGTAATTTAGAACGCCGTTGGACTGGGAACCGTTCCTTCCTCATATGCAACCACACCCAATCACCTGGCTCAAATACAACTTTCTTGCGCCCTTTATTAGCTTGGTTGGCATATTGTTCAGTTCTCCTCTCAATATTTTGCCGAGTCTTTTCATGGATTTGCTTAACAAAATCTGCCTTTTTCTTACCATCCAAGTTAACATGCTCATTCACAGGTAAAGGAATTAAATCCAAAGGAGTTAACGGATTAAAACCATACACAATTTCAAAAGGCGAAAAATGAGTTGCAGAATGCACACTTCTATTATAAGAAAACTCTACATGCGGCAAACAATCCTCCCATGTTTTCAAGTTCTTTTGTATTATAGCACGCAACAAGACAGATAAAGTCCTATTAACTACTTCAGTTTGACCATCAGTTTGTGGATGACAAGTAGTAGAAAATAATAGTTTAGTTCATAACTTGCCCCACAGAGTTTTCCAAAAGTAGCTTAAGAACTTAGCATCTCTATCCGAAACAATGGTTTTAGGCATGCCATGCAATCTAACAATTTCTTTGAAAAACAAATCAGCAATATGTGATGCATCATCAGTTTTATGACAAGGAATGAAATGTGCCATTTTAGAAAACCTATCAACAACCACATATATAGAATCTCTACCCCTCTTTGACCTAGGCAAACCCAGCACAAAATCCATAGAAATATCAATCCAAGGTCCACTAGGTATAGGCAAAGGAGTATACAAACCATGAGGCTGAACCATAGACTTAGCTTGTCTACATGTTTTCTTTTCTTTTTGTTAGTCACAAAACAATCAAAAGAAGACTAAGATTATTCCGGTCACTTTTGAGTTCTCAATCTAATGATCGAAACTCGCGTGAACCTAATCGATGTTGTACACACAAGCTTATTGATGAACAAGCAATTAGTGTACCATCAAAAAATAATATATTCACTCTTTTTTGTTTTAGTAGAATAAAATCCTTTCTACGAATTGAGAAGAAGAAGAAAGTTGAATCAAGCACCACACACAAGCTTATGGCCGAATTCTCTTCCTTTCTTTTCTTTTAGGGTGGCTGAAAATCCTCGCCCAAAAGGACTAGGGTTGCCGCAAAAAACACTCCTAAAATATAGGAGTTTTAGTTGCACCCTAATTCACTTCTAGTTTTAAGACTTCAAACCCTAATACAACTCATAGATTTTTATTCTTTTATTTTGACTAAATAAAAAGACTTCTTATTTGATTAAATAAATAAAATTATTTATTTATTTTCTTATCAAACAAGTCTTTTATTTAAGTATACTACTACCAATAGTATAACTCTAGGAATCATATTTCCTAATCAGAAAAGATTTGTTTCTTAATTAAACAATTAATTAATTAATTAATTAATTCTTATTTAATTAAAACAATGAAACAAAATAATATATTAGGTTAAATATGACCTTGCCGCCCCACTCAAATAAAATGGGCCATATATTATTTTCTTATTTCATTTAATCCATTGGACTTTAAATAAAAAGCCCACATGTGAACCAGACCCATTCTTACTAAAAGAAACAAGCCCACATGCCATTCATTAATATATTAATATAATTGAGCAGCCCATTAAATAAATAATGTGCAAATTATATTCTTAATATATTAAATGCAATTCTAAATGGACCCATAAATTGGTCCGGTAGAATATATCAAGTGATCCATACAAGTCCGTGTGGATTGGGGAACTTAGCGGGCTATCTAAATTGAAGCTTCAATTGACATAACCTAATCACAATCAACAAATGATTCACTTAGGTCCGATCCATTAATTTTAACTCATTCCACTAAATAGCTAAAATTGAACTCTTAAATAAAGACAGAAAAGGAAGATGTTCCTCATTCATACCCTAGACAATCATGTTGGAGATAGTGTATCCTCGTTGAAACAAATTATGGTGTGTTCAATATTAATCTAGAGGGGGGGTGAATAGATTTTACCCAATTTTACCAAATTTTCGTTAATGGTCAAGATTACGAAAATACCCTCCACTAGTCAAAATACAATAGCAAGTGTAATATGGTGCGGAAATTAAAAGACACTTGATATTTACGTGGAAACCCTCACGGGAAAAACCACGGGCTATGTAAGTGAGCCACACTTGAACCTCGAATCCACTAAATGTGTAAAACGATTACAACCTAATCCCGGAAGTAATCACACACCTACCTAATCCCGGTATAAGTGAACCTAGTCCCAATGCTTGTGATTTATGCAACCTAATCCCGGAAGCAACACAAGACTTAGTTCTCAATGAAGAGAAAACAACCTAAGTGAATATATGAAATACTCAAAATGCAACAAGAGCAAGGCAACTCTATATGCTTACCTAGAATGATGATATATCAATGAAATCAATCCTAGATATCAAAAGCTAAATGACATATCATAAAGCTTAGCTAGATGTTATCAATCACAATACAATCCTAGCTATCAAACAATGTCAACATGTCCAAACATGTGAACTCAATTAGTTGTAGAGAATTTCTAACAACATAATTGTCAATTAAATCCACAAGAACATTCAATTAAGCTTGACTAGATAAATAAACATTAATCTATCAACCTAATCATCAACCAATTGTACAAGAATGTTCTAGGGTTAGCTATTTAGGGAAAATCATCCTAATCATGTAAGCTACCACAAACAAAACCCAATCATGTCATAACTTCACTAAATATGCAATAAAAGTGAAGATTTTCTAAACTAAGCAATAAAAGACATGTCTTGACTAAGATAGAACAATAAATGAAGATGTGGTGTTTGTTCTACTTACCAAGTCATAAATGAAGAAGACCCATGGAAGATTGATGCATGAAACATGTTAGATGCACATGGGTTTTGGGTTTGGAGAGTTAAAGAAGCAAGATTGAAGCTTTCTCTCTCTAGGGTTTGAGTTTCTCACTCTAAGGTCTGATTTTGAGCTCTCAAAAACGAGCAAGGAAGAAGATGATACTTATATAGGACCCCTAGATGAAATGACGTCGTTTTGAAAAATTTGCAACAGACCGCCCGATTCTGCGCCCTTGGCCGCAGAACAAGGGCGCAAAAATGCACCTGACAAATTTTGCGGCCCCTAAACGCAAAAACCAAGGGCGCAGAAAAGAGGACAGAGAGTATGAATTCTGATCCTTGTTCTGCGCCCTTATTTCTGCGGCCTTGACCGCAGAACAGGGCGCAAAAACGCACCTGATGGAGTTTCCTAAAAAGAAAAATATGATGTGTAATTCCAAGCAATATGCACCCATATGGACAAGAATGAAGAGAGATTAAATGAGCAATTCATGCATACACACAATAAAGACACAACACATTCAAGAATAAGAATTATGCAAGTGTTGTGTGTGTGTGCATCTATTTCTCTTCATTACAAGAAACACTAAGAATTATACCTTTGGAGTGCTTCTTCCCTTGAGGTCTTGAAAAGGGCCTTTGAACATGATCTTCAATCACCTAACTACCCTTACAATTCAAACCCCCAATATGTGGTTTGTCTACGAAATAAGCCAATCAACAATGGGAATCCTTACAATCTCCCCCTTTGGCTATTTCGTGACAAAACCACCACTCACATTGATCCTCACAAGATAAATGAAACTTCGGGAAATTCTACATTACAAAGTACAAAGAGATAAGAAAATAAAACTTCAAGTCTTCAATCTCTTGTAGAATAACCAAACCTTCAAAACAATTAGAATACACTTCCAAAGCAAGTGTATGTGAGATGATCAAGTGAAAGAAAAACAAGCATTTGCATAAGAATCTTTTAACCACAATATCATGCAATGTATGAGTATGCAATGCTCCCCCTCAAAGGTTACTCTCTCTCAAACTTCTCCCCAAAGCATACACAATGCTCCCCCTATATCTCTCAAGACTTCTCCCCCTTTTTGTCATGAGATAGGCAAAGGAGCTCCCCCTATTGGATTGCTTTAGCAAAGAGAGCTATTTGCACAAAAGGCATTTGCATAATCATATAAACGAACTTTATGCAATTCAAGAATTGAGAGAGATTCAAGGAGATTTTATTCACAGAAAAGTGTGTGTGTGTAAAAGTTGCTTAGCATGTAATACAAGCACTATTGAGCTCATGCATAAGAATCAATCAAAGCAACAATCAACAGGTTTTCCAAATGAAGTCAAACCAATTAGAGCCCTGTTGTTATGACAAGAAGATATATATCCAAGCATTTGTGTGCAGAGTGTACTAATCACATCAAAAAATATATCATCTTTTCTACATTGCAAGACACATCATCAATCAACAATTTTGAGGTCTTTATTAAGCAATGCTTCACACACATCATCAAACACATTTCAACTTTTCTGTTTTTCTCCTTTATCCTAGAAAGCATGTATTTCTGTTTATCATGCTAATGTAACTCTCTTGAAGGCTTTCACTCGGTTTCAAATGAGTAGCCATTTCCTACATTGGGCGGCTGCACGTCATATTGCCAGTAGCCCTTTTTCAAGAGAGAGCTTAAGAATGCATATCAAAGAATCATGAACATGGAGAATAATTTGAGGTCAATCACATGTACTAACAAGTAGAACATTCCTCAAATGGATAAGCACACTCAAGCAAAAATAGAAATCATGCAGTACATGCTAGGCAACCGTGCAAGGTGTTATTAAAAACATTATTAAAGCATTAATCAATGTTATTCACCAAGCATTCTCAAACAATCATAAAAGAGCATAAAAGTGTTAGGATTATGCTCAATAGCAAGAGTGTAATATTGTAATTAACAATCTTTTTCATATTAATAAAGTGATTTCTGGTTTAAACAAATCTTATAGCATTTATAGTTTAATATTATAATTGTCAAAGTAAATAATCATAAGGTCTAAAGACTATGAGAAAAGAAGAATTGTTCGTACATCTGGATATGTATGTGGTAGACACAATTCTTTAGTTAGTCTTGAATATTGTTCACAACTTAAGTTAAAGGTTGGGCACCTTTATCTTGTTAAAGTTGTAGAATTCTTTTGCTAGCATTTGAGTGGGATCAAATGAGATATGATGAGTCTAAAATCATCGGAGTGTCTTCGAGCAAAAGAATCTAGTGCACTGGGTGCATTGAACTGGATCACAATGAAATACTTTATCTATAACCGTCAGTAGATAAAAGTCTTTTCATTATCAGGACAATCGGAGAGTCTATCTTAATCCTGAGATAAATGATGGACTTATGGTTGCAAGTGATATCATTTGAGTTATCAATGAGTACGATTATATCGCATAGTCTATCCTCGATAATTTGGTGATATTCATTTGTTAATCGATAGAGGACTTCATTTATAGATATGGACATCGTGGCTCCATTTATCAAATGAGAGTATAATATCATCATATGGATGTTTTGAGGTAATTGGATATTAAATCTCAACGTTGAGTTTTCGATAGTGTCTATTGAAAACATGGCTTCTGGACAAGTCAAAATATCCAAGTTCAAAACGTGGTCATATGAGTAAATATGGTAACTTGGAGAGTTATAGGCGGTCTATGAACTCTTGGCGATTACTGATATTAATCACGAGGATACACTATCTCCAACATGATTGTCTAGGGTATGAATGAGGAACATCTTCCTTTTCTGTCTTTATTTAAGAGTTCAATTTTAGCTCTTTAGTGGAATGAGTTAAAATTAATGGATCGGACCTAAGTGAATCATTTGTTGATTGTGATTAGGTTATGTCTATTGAAGCTTAAATTTAGATAGCCCGCCAAGATCCCCAATCCACACGGACTTGCATGGATCACTTGATATATTCTACCGGACCAATTTATGGGTCCATTTAGAATTGTATTTAATATATTAAGAATATAATTTGCACATTATTTATTTAATGGGCTGTTTAATTATATTAATATATTAATGAAAGACATGTGGGCTTGTTTCTTTTAGTAAGAATGGGTCTAGTTCACATGTGGGCTTTTTATTAAAGTCCAAATGGATTAAATAAAATAAGAAAACAATATGTAGGCCCAAGTTCTAGTCATGGGCGGCAATGGCTAAATTTTTAGCCCATTATATTGTTTTATTTTATTATTTAATTAAATAGAAATTAATTAATATATTAATTAATTATTTAATTAAGAATCAAATCTTTTTCTGATTAGGAAATATGTTTCCTAGAAGTATACTATTGGTAGTAGTATATTTAAAATAAAAGACTATATTTGATAAGTAGATAAATAAGGAATATTATTTATCTAGTCAAATTAGGAAGTCTTTTAGATAGTCACAAATTCACTAAAGAGTTGGATTAGGGTTTAAATATTATATTGATATGGCAATTGCATATCTAGATATATAATATATTTATATGATATATATAGTAAATAAAATATATAGGCGTGCAGCTTTTGAAACAATAGAGATATGTGTGCTGATTTGAAAACTAAAATATATTGGTATAAATTAGGCGGTGCAGTAACATATATATATATTGGTATATATTAGGCGTGATATATATATATTTTTATATATATTCTTTATATATATTTTGCAGCAATAGACACATATATATATTCTTTATAGATTTTATAAAACCCTAGTTTTTGCAATTGAGCTTTTTCTTTTGCTAGAGAAAAATAAGATCCAACTCTAAGACTAGTGAGTGATTCGGCCTAGAGGTTTGTGAGGGAAGAATTGTTCTTGTTTCGATAGTGTACTAGTGATCTTAACATCAAGAGATTTTGTACACACTTTCGAATTAGGTTCACGCGAGTTTCAATCTTACGATTGTGAATTCAAAAGTGACCGGAACATTCTTAGCAACCTTTTGGAGATTATAGTGACTAACAAAATCAGAAAAGTTTTGTTGTCCATTCTCAGGTATACAATTCAAAGAGAAGGGAGACCACGCTCCTAGGTGATTCACGTTCGTGATCGGATTGGAAGATCTTGCGGATTACCATCGACGTAAGTCAATCGGATCACGCGACAAAAGGTATTCTTCTTTTGTTATATATTATATATCTTTAATTGATTAAAAGGGTTTAAGGTTCATAATTGGAAAAATTTTAAAAGCTACTTAAACTATTTTATTTTAGTCTCGCTTCCGCTGCGGGTACTTTTATGGTATTTTTCCCTACAATTGGTATCAGAGCCTAGGTTGAACCCTTTTAATTAATTAACGTATATATACGTGGATCGATTTCTTTTTATTGTGATTATGCATGTTTTAGAAAGAGATGGCACTCTAGGTATTCGCATATATAATTACATGTGATGTATGGATTTATATATGTTTTTATGTGGATTGTTATTGCTCGATTTTGGTCCTAGATTTTCAATGTATTTTTGTTATGGAATTGTAACAAGAAGGGTGGTCTATCATCGCCATAATTCCTTCTTGGTAGTTGCTAGGTTTTATTTTTTTTTACATATATGTGCAGTATTTTCTTATACTACTGCAGTTTTTTTTTATTTTAATTTTTTAGTGCAGTTTTTTATGTGTAAAAATACTGCAGTGATTAAAAAAAAAAATTTGAATACTGCAGTATTTTTTATTTTATATTGCTGTAATATATTTGGGTATTGAAGACTCGAAGACACGAAGAAAAACGAAGCAACCGGAACCAAGAACGAGCACCGTGCGCACCCTAGGAGTGGATTGGGCTGCGCATGGCAAGCCCAAAGCTTGGTGGGCTGCGCATGGCAGCCATGCAAAGCCTTATGGGCAGCCCCTTTGTGGGGTGGTGGGCCGTGCAATCCCAAGGGTGGAGGCCGAAGGATGAGCGTATGGTTGATGGGCCACTCGAAGATCTTGTATTTCTATTTCAATGTAATTTACTTGTTTTTCTAGGATGGGCCAAAATTGTTGCTATTTATTTTATGCTTAAATATTACAATATTTGTTATTGTATGATAACATGTCATATAGAATAGGAGTGCCACTCATATATCTCTTTTGGTATGAACATGCATTGAATGATTTAGGTATCTAAATTGGCATCTAGATAACTTGGTAAATCATTCTATGGGATTTAATCACACGCCTTAAATAATTGAGTGGGAGAAGGTGTTTTTGTAACACCTATGGCTTCCAAGATTAGTTGAGCTTAATTATTTTATGGTAATTCCCCAAAGGGACATCCATGAATGGAATTAAGCAATATACTTCCTTACAAGGATAGACTAGACAATGGACTCAACGAGATCTACTCCCAAAGGAGGGATTTTCGTTAGAGAAAATTGAGGGTCGATATCTTGGTAACACACTCAATGTAATTTTATTGATATCCTCCAAAGAGTTCTTGTCAGTAAAATTGCAAGGCTAAAATTGAAAACGCTGGTTGTTATGTTAACAATTAGGTGGGACCTAGTCTAACTAGTAAATGGTGCGAACTCCCAAAGGAGGCGTAACATTTATGGGTGTTAGATCACCGTTGAATTTTTATGATTGAGTTATTCATTTAATTCAAGATAAATATTTAAAAGTGCTTTATAATGATTATTTACTTATATTAATTTTTGTTTAATTAAGAAATCAGGACCCCATCACTTATGAACATCCTGAAAGATAAAAGTTTAACCGGTAATAATTATGTCACATGGAAAAGGAAAATTGGGTTGTTGCTGCAAGCTGAAAAAAATATAAATTTTGTTCTAACTACTCCTAAACCACCTGCTCTTACTAATGAATCTAATATGACGAGTATGAGCAGTGGAAGACCTCTAATGAGATGGCCAAATGGCTACCATCTCCGACGTGTTGCAACAGCAGCATGAAGGAATAGGGTCTGCTGCTAATATGATGATGTCTCTAGAAGAGATTCATATGGTTGGTAAAGTTGCTACTATTAAGACCCGTCAGAAGGTCAAGGAATAATAGAAGAAAAAGCAACTTGGGCCTACCAAGAAAGAGACTAAGAAAGTAACCAAGATCAAAATGAAGTGCTTCTTTTGTGGTGAAAAGAGACATTGGAAAAGTAATTGCCCAAAGTCTCAGAATAAAAAGGAACAAGGTAATATGAATTATCTTTAAACATGTTTTTCTGGTAGATTCTATAGATTCTTAGATCATAGACTCTGGAGCCACTAATCATGTTTGTTATTCCTTACGGGGGTGTCAAGAAAGGAGAAGGCTAAATAAGAATAAGATCAATTTGTGCTTGGGCAACGGAACGTTAGTGTCTGCAAGTACAGTGGGAGATATTAGAGTTTTGTTTGGATTCTAGAAAGCATTTAGATTTGATAGACGTTTATTATGTACCTCAATTCAAGAGGAATTTAATTTCAGTTTCTTGTTTGAATAAATTTGGATATTCGGTTACTTTTAATAAAGCTTTTATTATTAGTAAGAATAACAAAGTTATTTGCAAAGGTACATTGGAAAACGGTCTATACTTTTTGCATAGAAATATCTCTCACTCGTTGGACACAGAAATAACAGAACCTAATCATAAAAGAGTTAAATTATCAAAAGATGAAACCTACCTTTGGCATTTACGCTTAGGTCATATTAACCTTAATAGGATTAAAAGATTGGTAAGTGACTGACCTTTGAGTGACTTAAAGGTTGATGATCTACCAACTTGTGAATCTTGTTTGGAAGGTAAAATGACCAAAAGGACGTTCTCTGCCAAAGGTGCCAGAGCCACTGAATGTTTAGGATTGATACACACTGATGTATGTGGACCTATGAGCATTCAAGCTAGAGGTGGATATGAGTACTTCATCACTTTCACAGATGATTACTTAAGATTTGGCTATGTGTATCTCATGCGACATAAGTCGGATGCTTTTGACATGTTCAAAGCATTTAAAGCTGAAGTGGAAAATCAGCTTGAGAAACACATAAAAATCTTGAGATCTGATCGTGGTGGAGAATATCTATCTGGTGAGTTTCAACAATATCTTATTGATAATGGGATAGTTTCTCAGTTTTCTGCACCTGGTACACCTCAACAAAATGGGGTAGCAGAAAGGAGAAATAGAACTCTTTTGGATATGGTTAGGTCTATGTTGAGTTATTCAACACTTCCTATTTCTTTCTGGGGATATGCTCTACAAACTGCAATATACATTCTAAACCATGTACCATCTAAGTCTGTTCCTAAAACACCGCATGAGTTGTGGACTGGGTGCAAGCCTAGTTTACGACACTTAAGGATATTTGGATGTCCTGCGCACGTGTTAAAAGGAAAGACAGAAAAGATGGAGTCCCGTTCAGAAACATGTATATTTGTAGGGTATCCGAAAGAAACCAAAGGATATTATTTTTATAGTCCTTCAGATCTTAAAGTATTTGTTTCGACAAATGCTAAATTTCTGGAAAAGGACTATATGAATGATTTTGTGCCTAAGAGTAGAATTGTCCTGAATGAGATGTCAGGAGATACAATTCCACGAGAGGTTACACAACCTAACCCAATTGTAAGTTCCGATCCAACACAAGATCAACAACCTACCATTCCTCGTCGTAGTGGGAGGGTTAGAACACAACCCGAAAGATACATCGGTCTGGGAGAATCTGTAGAGAATCTTCCGGACGACGATGATCCCTATATGTACAAGGAAGCTATGGAGGATGTTGATAGTCGCCATTGGCAAAAGGCAATGCAATCCGAGATTGAATCTATGTTCGATAACAAAGTCTGGTCCCTTGTAGACTTGCCTAAAGGGATAAAACCCATTGGGTGCAAGTGGGTATACAAGAGGAAAAGAGGTATGGATGGAAAGGTGGAAACCTTTAAAGCTAGATTGGTAGCTAAAGGGTATACACAGAAAGAAGGTATCGATTACGAGGAAACCTTCTCTCCTGTGGCCATGCTTAAATCCATTAGGATACTCTTATCCATTGCAGCATCTTTAGATCTAGAGATTTGGCAAATGGATGTCAAGACAGCTTTCCTTAATGGAAGTCTTGACGAAAGCATCTACATGATGCAACCAGAGGGATTCATTGAAAAAGGCCAAATGGAAAAGGTATGCAAGTTGCAGAAATCCATATATGGATTAAAGCAAGCATCCAGATCCTGGAACATGAGGTTCGATCAAGCTGTCAAAGGTTTTGGATTTATTCAGAATCTTGACGAACCTTGTGTATACAAAAGGATTAAGGGCGACAAGTTGGTTTTCCTGATTCTTTATGTTGATGATATACTACTCATCGGAAACGATGTAGGTGTATTGACATCAGTAAAAGAATGGTTAGCAAAACAATTTGATATGAAGGACTTAGGAGAAGCAAGTTTTATTCTAGGTATCCAAGTTATAAGGGATAGAAAGAATAGAACGATTGCATTATCCCAAGCTTCATACATAGACAAGATCTTGTCTAGGTTTTCCATGCAGGATTCCAAGAAAGGTATGTTACCTTTCAGACATGGAATCAAGCTTTCTAAGGAACAAGTTCCTAAGAATGAGCATGAAGAGCAATTCATGAGTAGAGTTCCATATGCCTCGGCGGTTGGAAGTCTCATGTATGCAATGCTCTGTACTAAACCAGATATTTGTTTTGCTGTTGGCATAGTTAGCAGGTTTCAATCGAAACCTGGTCTTGATCACTGGACGGCAGTCAAGCATATTTTCAAGTATCTTAAGAGAACGAGAGATAATATGCTTGTATACTCTGGAGGGGATTTAATTACCGTTGGGTATATAGATTCTGATTTTCAATCAGATTCTGACTCCAGAAAATCCACATCAGGGGCTGTGTTTACTATTGGAGGAGTAGCAGTTATATGGAGGAGTATCAAGCAATCTTGTATTGCTGATTCCACCATGGAAGCTGAGTATGTTGCTGCATGCGAGGCTGCCAAAGAGGCTATTTGGCTCCGCCAATTCTTGATTGACTTGGAAGTGGTTCCTAGTGCGAATAAGCAGATCACTATCTACTGTGACAACAGTGGAGCAGTGGCTAATTTGAAAGAACCAAGAAGTCACAAGAGAGGTAAACACATTGAAAGAAAGTATCATCTTTTAAGGGAGATTGTTCAAAGAGGTGACGTGACGATTACCAAAATCGCGTCAGCAGAAAATCTAGCAGATCCCTTCACAAAGGCTCTACCTCATAAGAGTTTCGATGGGTATCTAGATAATATGGGCTTGAGAGATATGATACATTTGCTATAGCGCAAGTGGGAGATTGTTAGGATTATGCTCAATAGCAAGAGTGTAATATTGTAATTAACAATCTTTTTCATATTAATAAAGTGATTTCTGGTTTAAACAAATCTTATAGCATTTATAGTTTAATATTATAATTGTCAAAGTAAATAATCATAAGGTCTAAAGACTATGAGAAAAGAAGAATTGTTCGTACATCTGGATATGTATGTGGTAGACACAATTCTTTAGTTAGTCTTGAATATTGTTCACAACTTAAGTTAAAGGTTGGGCACCTTTATCTTGTTAAAGTTGTAGAATTCTTTTGCTAGCATTTGAGTGGGATCAAATGAGATATGATGAGTCTAAAATCATCGGAGTGTCTTCGAGCAAAAGAATCTAGTGCACTGGGTGCATTGAACTGGATCACAATGAAATACTTTATCTATAACCGTCAGTAGATAAAAGTCTTTTCATTATCAGGACAATCGGAGAGTCTATCTTAATCCTGAGATAAATGATGGACTTATGGTTGCAAGTGATATCATTTGAGTTATCAATGAGTACGATTATATCGCATAGTCTATCCTCGATAATTTGGTGATATTCATTTGTTAATCGATAGAGGACTTCATTTATAGATATGGACATCGTGGCTCCATTTATCAAATGAGAGTATAATATCATCATATGGATGTTTTGAGGTAATTGGATATTAAATCTCAACGTTGAGTTTTCGATAGTGTCTATTGAAAACATGGCTTCTGGACAAGTCAAAATATCCAAGTTCAAAACGTGGTCATATGAGTAAATATGGTAACTTGGAGAGTTATAGGCGGTCTATGAACTCTTGGCGATTACTGATATTAATCACGAGGATACACTATCTCCAACATGATTGTCTAGGGTATGAATGAGGAACATCTTCCTTTTCTGTCTTTATTTAAGAGTTCAATTTTAGCTCTTTAGTGGAATGAGTTAAAATTAATGGATCGGACCTAAGTGAATCATTTGTTGATTGTGATTAGGTTATGTCTATTGAAGCTTAAATTTAGATAGCCCGCCAAGATCCCCAATCCACACGGACTTGCATGGATCACTTGATATATTCTACCGGACCAATTTATGGGTCCATTTAGAATTGTATTTAATATATTAAGAATATAATTTGCACATTATTTATTTAATGGGCTGTTTAATTATATTAATATATTAATGAAAGACATGTGGGCTTGTTTCTTTTAGTAAGAATGGGTCTAGTTCACATGTGGGCTTTTTATTAAAGTCCAAATGGATTAAATAAAATAAGAAAACAATATGTAGGCCCAAGTTCTAGTCATGGGCGGCAATGGCTAAATTTTTAGCCCATTATATTGTTTTATTTTATTATTTAATTAAATAGAAATTAATTAATATATTAATTAATTATTTAATTAAGAATCAAATCTTTTTCTGATTAGGAAATATGTTTCCTAGAAGTATACTATTGGTAGTAGTATATTTAAAATAAAAGACTATATTTGATAAGTAGATAAATAAGGAATATTATTTATCTAGTCAAATTAGGAAGTCTTTTAGATAGTCACAAATTCACTAAAGAGTTGGATTAGGGTTTAAATATTATATTGATATGGCAATTGCATATCTAGATATATAATATATTTATATGATATATATAGTAAATAAAATATATAGGCGTGCAGCTTTTGAAACAATAGAGATATGTGTGCTGCTTTGAAAACTAAAATATATTGGTATAAATTAGGCGGTGCAGTAACATATATATATATTGGTATATATTAGGCGTGATATATATATATTTTTATATATATTCTTTATATATATTTTGCAGCAATAGACACATATATATATTCTTTATAGATTTTATAAAACCCTAGTTTTTGCAATTGAGCTTTTTCTTTTGCTAGAGAAAAATAAGATCCAACTCTAAGACTAGTGAGTGATTCGGCCTAGAGGTTTGTGAGGGAAGAATTGTTCTTGTTTCGATAGTGTACTAGTGATCTTAACATCAAGAGATTTTGTACACACTTTCGAATTAGGTTCACGCGAGTTTCAATCTTACGATTGTGAATTCAAAAGTGACCGGAACATTCTTAGCAACCTTTTGGAGATTATAGTGACTAACAAAATCAGAAAAGTTTTGTTGTCCATTCTCAGGTATACAATTCAAAGAGAAGGGAGACCACGCTCCTAGGTGATTCACGTTCGTGATCGGATTGGAAGATCTTGCGGATTACCATCGACGTAAGTCAATCGGATCACGCGACAAAAGGTATTCTTCTTTTGTTATATATTATATATCTTTAATTGATTAAAAGGGTTTAAGGTTCATAATTGGAAAAATTTTAAAAGCTACTTAAACTATTTTATTTTAGTCTCGCTTCCGCTGCGGGTACTTTTATGGTATTTTTCCCTACAAAAAGAAGTTAACTTTTTGCATATGACAATTCATGCAAGTTTGCTCTCTTTGCTTGAGCTCCCCTTATTGGGGTCAAATACTAGAACTCATCACTCCACAAGACATATTCCAATAGATCTACTAAGAGTTTTAAATCGAGTAGCATCTAGAGGTTTTGTAAACAAGTCGGCTAGTTGATCATTTGTACCTACATGCTCAAGTACAATGCATTTATTTTCAACTAGTTCTCTAATGAAATGATGACGGATGTCAATATGCTTAGTTCTAGAATGTTGAACCGGATTCTTGGAAATATTAATAGCACTCATGTTATCACAAAAGAGAGTGAGTGTACCTTGGTTGAATCCGTAGTCTACTAGCATTTGCTTCATCCATAGGAGTTGTGTGCATCCACTCCCCGCGGCTATGTACTCGGCCTCCGCCGTGGACAAGGAGATTGAGTTTTGCTTCTTGCAAAACCAAGAAACAAGATTGTTTCCAAGAAAAAAGCAACCGCCCGATGTGCTTTTCCTATCATCACAATTTCCGGCCCAATCCGCGTCACTAAAGCCTACAAGACTAGCATTAGTGTCAAATGAGTACCAAATCCCATAGTTAGAAGTCCCATTCACAAATCGAATGATTCTCTTGACACAAGAGAGATGGGACTCCTTGGGATCGGATTGGTACCTAGCACACACACCCACACTAAAGGATATGTCGGGCCTACTTGCGGTCAAATAAAGCAAGCTTCCTATCATACCCCTATAAAGTGTTTGTTCTACACTTTTACCACTAGCATCTTTGCTTAGTTTCAAAGTGGTGCTCATGGGTGTGTTACAATGTTTGGCTTTCTCAAGACCAAACTTCTTCACTAGGTTTTTGGCATATTTGGCTTGGGATATGAAGATCCCATCACTTAATTGCCTAATTTGCAAACCTAGGAAGTAACTAAGCTCACCAACAAGGCTCATCTCAAATTCATGAGACATAACATCAACAAATTGTTGGACTTTGGTGTTGTTGGTGGATCCAAACACTATATCATCAACATATATTTGAGCTATAAAAAGCTCATCATTGTCTTTCTTGATGAATAGTGTCTTGTCAACACTACCTCTTGTGTAGTCATTGTTGACAAGAAATTGAGTGAGGCGCTCATACCAAGCCCTCGGTGCTTGTTTCAACCCATAAAGAGCCTTCTTGAGGCGATAGACATGGTTGGGGTGGTGTGCATCCACAAACCCCTTGGGTTGCTCAACAAACACTTCCTCTTGCAAGAAGCCATTGAGGAAGGCACTCTTAACGTCCATTTGGTGCAATTTGAACTTGTGCACACAAGAGATGGACAAGAGAAGCCTAATGGACTCTAGGCGGGCAACGGGAGCAAAAGTCTCCTCAAAGTCGATACCCTCAATTTGAGAGTACCCTTGTGCAACAAGTCTAGCCTTGTTACGCACTACGTTGCCATCCTCATCGGATTTGTTCCTATATATCCATTTTGTGCCTATGACATTAGTGGTCTTAGGCCTAGGAACTAGAGTCCAAACCTCATTCCTTTCGAATTGGTTTAGCTCTTCTTGCATGGCAAGAACCCAAAACTCATCATTTAGAGCTTCATCAATCTTTTTGGGTTCTATTTGAGAGGTGTAGCATGTGAAGCTAATAAGATTAGCTATTTGCCTTCTAGTCCTAACACCCTCATTCACATCTCCAATAACATCCTCTTTGTTATGGAGTCTTCTAACCCATGGAGCGGGTTCATTAGAGTCCAAGTTAGGAACTCTATCAATAGGTTGTGTGTCATTTTCAACAACATTGGATGTCCCCACATTAGGAGTCACAACAACCTTCTCCAAAGGAGAATCATCACTAAGAATAACCTCCTCCTCATGATTACTACACTTGAGCCTTTCATCATCAAATACAACATTAGATGATTCCATAACACTTAGAGTTTTCTTATTGAAAACTCTATAGGCTCTACTATTCAAGGCATAGCCAATAAAGATACCTTCATCACTCTTAGCATCAAATTTGCCAAGTTGATCTCGGTCATTTAAAATGTAGCATTTGCTTCCAAATGTGTGGAAGTAGCTAACATTTGGCCTCTTGCCTTTCCATAACTCATAGGAGGTATTCCTAGTACCGGGCCTTAGGAAAACTCTATTTCCTATGTAGCAAGCCGTGTTGATGGCTTCGGCCCATAAATTCCTAGACACATTGTTGCTAAGCAACATCACACGGGCCATCTCTTGAAGGACCCTATTTTTCCTCTCAACAACTCCATTTTGTTGAGGTGTTCTAGGAGCCGAAAACTCATGGGAGATACCTATACTATCACAATAGGTTTCAAAAGAAGCATTCTCAAATTCCCTCCCATGGTCACTTCTAATCCGTTTTATGCTTTTAATGTTAGAATTCATTTCATTTTGAAGTTTAGTACAAAGCATTTTAAACTTATCAAAAGTTTCGGATTTTTCTCTAAGAAAATATGTCCATGTGAACCTAGAGAAATCATCTACACAAACAAAAATGTATCTCTTTCCACCCAAGCTCTCGGTTTGCATAGGACCCATAAGATCCATATGGAGAAGCTCTAGAGGCTCCTTGGTGGAGAGATACTTGCCCTTTTTATGCATGCTTTTAGTTTGTTTTCCTTGTTGACAAGGACCACAAATACCATTGGCTTTCTTCCCAAGCTTAGGGAGGCCACGCACACATTCAAACTTTCCAAGGGTCCGTAGATCCCGAAAGTTCATGTGGCCAAGTCTTTCATGCCACAACTCAATTTGCTCATCCTTGGACACATTGTTTGAGACTATTCTAGCTTCAAGACAATAGCAATTGTCGCTAGATCTCATACCTTTCAATAAGGTTTGTCCATCGGGCTTTAAGATAGAGCAATTCTCTTTGTTAAACAAGACGGAATATCCTTCATCACTAAGATGAGAAATGCTAATCAAATTGGCTTTCAAGCCATCAACAAGTAAAGCATTGGATAAGGAGGGCAATCCGGGAACGGAGATGGTTCCTTTCCCTATGACATTCCTTTTGGATCCATCACCAAAGGTGACATTTCCTCCTTCCTCCATAACAAGAGTCTCGAAGAAACTCTTGTTTCCCGTCATGTGCCTAGAGCACCCACTATCAAGATACCAAAGATTAGAAGAATTTGCCTTCAAGGCAATTTGTGCAACATGGCAAACATTTTCATTCTTTCTAATCCATTTAAGAACAACATTTTCTTTCTTAATGGTCTTTGGTACATGGGCTCTAGATGTCCTAGGATCATGCAAATTAGTCATATCATTCCTAGGAACATGCATCTTGGCTCTAGTCTTTCTCTTCTCAATCATGCTTCTAGTTCTACACATTTTAATATATCGAAAGCAATTTGGTCTTATGTGACCATTAAAACCACAAAAGTGACAAATTGGAATGAATTGAGGAATCATACCTTGTCTTTGAGCTTGCATGGAAGTCTTCCTATGTCTTTGTGGTTGAGAGGGTTCAATCCATCTTCTTTGTTGAACTGGTCTATCTTGCTTCCCTTTTTGAGCCAATAGATGAGGAATGTTGGCTTGAGGTTGTCTCCTTGGTGCAACCTTCACTTGTGCACTTTTTGAGCTTTGTCCTAGATCTATTTTCTTCCTAGGAGTGTGCACCGGAGAAGCTTCTATGTTGCCCAAACTCTTAACAAACACGGTCTTCTTAGAGGAGGTGGTCTCTTGACAATCTTCAAACCCAAGACCTCTCTTGTCACATGGACTCTTTCCAACACCAAGCATGTGATCTAATTTTTTGGTGCTAGAGTCCATCCTAGTAAGTGACTTCTTAGCTTCAACAAGCTCCCTCTTCAAACCTTCTTCATTCCTCCTAGATAAAGCTAACTCCTCTTTTAGCTTATCTTCTCTCTTCTTAAGTCTTTCCACTTCTTCACTTAGGAGATCATTGTGAGATGAAAGCTCAAGATTTTCTTCTCTCAACATCTTGATCTTCTTAGTGGTTTTCATCTCTAAGCTCCTAAACTCCTTAAGATATTCAACTAACACTTCTTTCTCCACATATCCATTTGTGGAGTTAGCATCGGAGTCATCTTCACTAGAGTCACTTTCCCTTTGACTCTCTTCCTCTTTTTCACTACCCCTTTTGCTCTTGTGAGAAGAGGCAAAAGCTAGGAAGTTAGCCATGATGTCTTCATCATCCGAAGAATCATCATCTTCATTGGAGTCATCACTACTTCCACTCCAAGTGGCGGCCATCACTTTTCCCTTCTTCTTTTCCTTGTGATTAGCACATTCGGGAGCAAAGTGACCAATCCCGCCACACTCAAAGCAACGGACCCCTTTCCTTTCGGTCCTCTCTTGCCTTGGTTCAAACTTCTTGAAGGGAACCTTTTTCTTGTCTTGGCCTCTAAAACCAAATCCCTTCTTTCCAAACTTCATAACCTTGTTGAATCTTTTCACAAACAAGGCCATGTCTTCATCCGAGTCATTCTTCACCTCCTTTTCATCCTTAGAAGCTTTCAAAGCAATACCCTTTTGCTTTTTAGGAGGAGTAGTGCTAGGACCCTTCCTAGACTCATAGGCTAGAAGTCTTCCAATGACTTCACTCGGCTTCATATCCTTATATCCACTATTTTCTTCTAAAGCCGTCACCTTTGACTCAAACCTATCCGGTAAGGATCTCATAATCTTTTGTTTAATCCTCCTATCCGAATAAGGATCACCAAGTTGATGACTTTGGTTGACTATGTCCATCAACTTGATCTCGAAGTCGTTGAAGCACTCATTCTCCTCCATCTTGAGCATCTCAAATTGAGTTTGGAGAACTTGAAGCTTGGAGTCCTTCACAACTTCGGTTCCCTCATGAGCAACTTCTAGGATTGTCCATGCCTCCTTAGCAACCCTAGTGTTTTGAATCAACTTGTATTGATTCTCATCCATGGCACATAGGATGGCATGCATAGCCTTCCTATTCCATTTTGACGCCTCAAATTCTTGTGCACTCCATTGTGCCTTAGGCTTCAAAACTTCTTCTCCTCCACCCGTAGGAGTCATCATGGGAAGATCATATCCATCTTCAACCGACATCCATGCTCGGTCATGAAGTTGACATATGTAGGATTCCATCTTCCCTTTCCATGAGGAGTAATTCAATCCGGTGAGAAGAGGAGGACGTGTGCTAGAAGCCCCCTCGTTGCTACCACCGTTTCCACTCATTGTGTTTATGAATGAAATGAAATGAATGCACAATGTATGAATGAACAAAAATCACACAAATGCAAAACACACCAAAATGAGCAAGGATCACCTATGTATATCTAGGAACCCGCTCTGATACCAATTGAAACAAATTATGGTGTGTTCAATATTAATCTAGAGGGGGGGTGAATAGATTTTACCCAATTTTACCAAATTTTCGTTAATGGTCAAGATTACGAAAATACCCTCCACTAGTCAAAATACAATAGCAAGTGTAATATGGTGCGGAAATTAAAAGACACTTGATATTTACGTGGAAACCCTCACGGGAAAAACCACGGGCTATGTAAGTGAGCCACACTTGAACCTCGAATCCACTAAATGTGTAAAACGATTACAACCTAATCCCGGAAGTAATCACACACCTACCTAATCCCGGTATAAGTGAACCTAGTCCCAATGCTTGTGATTTATGCAACCTAATCCCGGAAGCAACACAAGACTTAGTTCTCAATGAAGAGAAAACAACCTAAGTGAATATATGAAATACTCAAAATGCAACAAGAGCAAGGCAACTCTATATGCTTACCTAGAATGATGATATATCAATGAAATCAATCCTAGATATCAAAAGCTAAATGACATATCATAAAGCTTAGCTAGATGTTATCAATCACAATACAATCCTAGCTATCAAACAATGTCAACATGTCTAAACATGTGAACTCAATTAGTTGTAGAGAATTTCTAACAACATAATTGTCAATTAAATCCACAAGAACATTCAATTAAGCTTGACTAGATAAATAAACATTAATCTATCAACCTAATCATCAACCAATTGTACAAGAATGTTCTAGGGTTAGCTATTTAGGGAAAATCATCCTAATCATGTAAGCTACCACAAACAAAACCCAATCATGTCATAACTTCACTAAATATGCAATAAAAGTGAAGATTTGCTAAACTAAGCAATAAAAGACATGTCTTGACTAAGATAGAACAATAAATGAAGATGTGGTGTTTGTTCTACTTACCAAGTCATAAATGAAGAAGACCCATGGAAGATTGATGCATGAAACATGTTAGATGCACATGGGTTTTGGGTTTGGAGAGTTAAAGAAGCAAGATTGAAGCTTTCTCTCTCTAGGGTTTGAGTTTCTCACTCTAAGGTCTGATTTTGAGCTCTCAAAAACGAGCAAGGAAGAAGATGATACTTATATAGGACCCCTAGATGAAATGACGTCGTTTTGAAAAATTTGCAACAGACCGCCCGATTCTGCGCCCTTGTTCTGCGCCCTTGGCCGCAGAACAAGGGCGCAAAAATGCACCTGACAAATTTTGCGGCCCCTAAACGCAAAAACCAAGGGCGCAGAAAAGAGGACAGAGAGTATGAATTCTGATCCTTGTTCTGCGCCCTTATTTCTGTGTCCTTGACCGCAGAACAGGGCGCAAAAACGCACCTGATGGAGTTTCCTAAAAAGAAAAATATGATGTGTAATTCCAAGCAATATGCACCCATATGGACAAGAATGAAGAGAGATTAAATGAGCAATTCATGCATACACACAATAAAGACACAACACATTCAAGAATAAGAATTATGCAAGTGTTGTGTGTGTGTGCATCTATTTCTCTCCATTACAAGAAACACTAAGAATTATACCTTTGGAGTGCTTCTTCCCTTGAGGTCTTGAAAAGGGCCTTTGAACATGATCTTCAATCACCTAACTACCCTTACAATTCAAACCCCCAATATGTGGTTTGTCTACGAAATAAGCCAATCAACAATGGGAATCCTTACACTCGTGATTAATATCAATAATCGCCAAGAGTTCATAGACCACCTATAACTCTCCAAGTTACCATATTTACTCATATGACCACGTTTTGAACTTGGATATTTTAAATTGTCCAGAAGCCATGTTTTCAATAGACACTATCGAAAACTCAACATTGAGATTTAATATCCAATTACCTCAAAACATCCATATGATGATATTATACTCTCAATTAATAAATGGAGCCACGATGTCCATATCTATAAATGAAGTCCTCTATCGATTAACAAATGAATATCACCAAACTATCGAGGATAGACTATGCGATATAATCGTACTCATTGATAACTCAAATGATATCACTTGCAACTATAAGTCCATCATTTATCTCAGGATTAAGATAGTGTTAGGATTATGCTCAATAGCAAGAGTGTAATATTGTAATTAACAATCTTTTTCATATTAATAAAGTGATTTCTGGTTTAAACAAATCTTATAGCATTTATAGTTTAATAATTGTCAAAGTAAATAATCATAAGGTCTAAAGACTATGAGAAAAGAAGAATTGTTCGTACATCTGGATATGTATGTGGTAGACACAATTCTTTAGTTAGTCTTGAATATTGTTCACGTCTTAAGTTAAAGGTTGGGCACCTTTATCTTGTTAAAGTTGTAAAATTCTTTTTCTAGCATTTGAGTGGGATCAAATGAGATATGATGAGTCTAAAATCATCGGAGTGTCTTCGAGCAAAAGAATCTAGTGCACTGGGTGCATTGAACTGGATCACAATGAAATACTTTATCTATAACCGTTAGTAGATAAAAGTCATTTCATTATCAGGACAATCGGAGAGTCTATCTTAATCCTGAGATAAATGATGGACTTATGGTTTCAAGTGATATCATTTGAGTTATCAATGAGTACGATTATATCGCATAGTCTATCCTCGATAGTTTGGTGATATTCATTTGTTAATCGATAGAGGACTTCATTTATAGATATGGACATCGTGGCTCCATTTATCAAATGAGAGTATAATATCCTCATATGGATGTTTTGAGGTAATTGGATATTAAATCTCAACGTTGAGTTTTCGATAGTGTCTATTGAAAACATGGCTTCTGGACAAGTCAAAATATCCAAGTTTAAAACGTGGTCATATGAGTAAATATGGTAACTTGGAGAGTTATAGGCGGTCTATGAACTCTTGGCGATTACTGATATTAATCACGAGGATACACTATCTCCAACATTATTGTCTAGGGTATGAATGAGGAAACATCTTCCTTTTCTGTCTTTATTTAAGAGTTCAATTTTAGCTCTCTAGTGGAATGAGTTAAAATTAATGGATCGGACCTAAGTGAATCATTTGTTGATTGTGATTAGGTTATGTCTATTGAAGCTTAAATTTAGATAGCCCGCCAAGATCCCCAATCCACACGGACTTGCATGGATCACTTGATATATTCTACCGGACCAATTTAGGGTCCATCTAGAATTGCATTTAATATATTAAGAATATAATTTGCACATTATTTATGTAATGGGCTGGTCAATTATATTTATATATTAATGAATGATATGTGGGCTTGTTTCTTTTAGTAAGAATGGGTCTAGTTCACATGTGGGCTTTTTATTTAAAGTCCTATGGATTAAATGAAATAAGAAAATAATATATGGCCCAATATGTTTATATGGGGCAGCAAGGTGAATTAATTAACCTTATATATTATTTTGTTTCATTGTTTAATTAAATAAGAATTAATTAATTTGTTAATTAATTGTTTAATTAAGAAACAAATCTTTTCTGATTAGGAAATATGATTCTTAAAGGTATACTATTGGTAGTAGTATACTTAAATTAAAAGACTTGTTTGACAAGGAAATAAATAATTAATTTTATTTATTTAATCAAATAAGAAGTCTTTTTATTTAGTCAAATAAAAGAATAAAAGATTTATGAGTTGGATTAGAGTTTGGAAGTCTTAAACTAAATAGGAATTATGGTGCAATACAAACACCTTTTGGCTTGAGTATTGCGGCAACCCTAGTCCCTTTTAGGTTAGAGAATTGGGCCACCCTAGTAAAAAGAAAGAAAGAAAATTTTGCCACATATATAAGTGGACTTATAGATTTCGGCCACTTAGGATTTTGGTGTGCTTAATTCTATTTTCTTCTTCTTCTCAATTCATAGAAAGATAACTTTTATTCTACTAAAACAAAAGAGACATAGATTATTCTTTTATGGTATATTATTTGCTTATTCATCAATAAGCTTGTGTATACTACATCGATCAAGGTTCACGCGAGTTTCGATCATAAGATTGAGAATTCAAAAGTGACCGGAATAATCTTAGTGTTCTTTTGATTGTTTTTCTGACTAACAAAGAAGAGAAAAGTTTGTTTTGTCCAATCACAGGCTTGCAATTCAAAGAAAATGGAGACCACGCTCCTAGGTGATTCACGTTCGTGCTAGGATTGAAGATCTTGCGGATTACCATCGACGTAAGTCAATCGGATCACGCGACAAAAGGTATTCTTCTTTTGTTAGATAATATATATCTTTAATTGATTAAAAGGGTTAAGGTTTATAAAAGGAAAAAATTTTAAAAGCTACTAAATCTAATCTATTTTTAGTCTTGCTTCCGCTGCGTGTACTTTACGGTATATTTTTCCCTACAGATAGACTCTCCGATTGTCCTGATAATGAAAAGACATTTATCTACTGATGGTTATAGATAAAGTATTTCATTGTGATCCAGTTCAATGCACCCAGTGCACTAGATTCTTTTGCTCGAAGACACTCCGATGATTTTAGACTCATCATATCTCATTTGATCCCACTCAAATGCTAGCAAAAGAATTCTACAACTTTAACAAGATAAATGTGCCCAAACTTTAACTTAAGTGTTGAACAATATTCAAGACTAACTAAAGAATTGTGTCTACCACATACATATCCAGATGTACGAACAATTCTTCTTTTCTCATAGTCTTTAGACCTTATGATTATTTACTTTGACAATTATAATATTAAACTATAAATGCTATAAGATTTGTTTAAACCAGAAATCACTTTATTAATATGAAAAAGATTGTTAATTACAATATTACACTCTTGCTATTGAGCATAATCCTAACAATCTCCCACTTGCGCTATAGCAAATGTGTCATATCTCTCAAGCCCATATTCTCTAGATGCCCATCGAAACTCTTCTGAGGTAGAGCCTTTGTGAAGGGATCTGCTAGATTTTCTCCTGACGTGATTTTGGTAATCGTCACGTCACCTCTTTGAACAATCTCCCTTAAAAGATGATACTTTCTTTCAATGTGTTTACCTCTCTTGTGACTTCTTGGTTCTTTCGAATTAGCCACTGCTCCACTGTTGTCACAGTAGATAGTGATCTGCTTATTCGCATTAGGAACCACTTCCAAGTCAATCAAGAATTGGCGGAGCCAAACAGCCTCTTTGGCAGACTCGCATGCATCAACATACTCAGCTTCCATGGTGGAATCAGCAATACAAGATTGCTTGATACTCCTCCATATAACTGCTCCTCCTCCAATAGTAAACACAGCCCCTGATGTGAATTTTCTGGAGTCAAAATCTGATTGGAAATCAGAATCTGTATACCCAACGGGAATTAAATCCCCTACAGAGTATACAAACATATTATCTCTCGTTCTCTTAAGATACTTGAAAATATGCTTGACTGCCGTCCAGTGATCAAGACCAGGTTTCAATTGAAACCTACTAACTGTGCCAACAGCAAAACAAATATCTGGTCTAGTACAGAGCATTGCATACATGAGACTTCCAACTGCCGAGGCATATGGAACTCTACTCATGAATTGCTCTTCATGCTCATTCTTAGGAACTTGTTCCTTAGAAAGCTTGATTCCATTTCTGAAAGGTAACATACCTTTCTTGGAATCCTGCATGGAAAACCTAGACAAGATCTTGTCTATGTATGAAGCTTGGGATAATGCAATCGTTCTATTCTTTCTATCCCTTATTACTTGGATACCTAGAATAAAAATTGCTTCTCCTAAGTCCTTCATATCAAATTGTTTTGCTAACCATTCTTTTATGATGAGTAGTATATCATCAACATAAAGAATCAGGAAAACCAACTTGTCGCCCTTAATCCTTTTGTATACACAAGGTTCATCAAGATTCTGAATAAATCCAAAACCTTTGACAGCTTGATCGAACCTTATGTTCCAGGATCTGGATGCTTGTTTTAATCCATATATGGATTTCTGCAACTTGCATACGTTTTCCATTTGGCCCTTTTCAATGAATCCCTCTGGTTGCATCATGTAGATGCTTTCGTCAAGACTTCCATTAAGGAAAGTTGTCTTGACGTCCATTTGCCAAATCTCTAGATCTAAAGTTGCTGCAATGGACAAGAGTATCCTAATGGATTTAAGAATGGCCACAGGAGAGAAGGTTTCCTCGTAATCGATACCTTCTTTCTGTGTATACCTTTTAGCTACCAATCTAGCTTTAAAGGTTTCCACCTTTCCATCCATACCTTTTTTCCTCTTGTATACCCACTTGCACCCAATGGGTTTTATCCCTTTAGGCAAGTCTACAAGGGATCAGACTTTGTTATCGAACATAGATTCAATCTCAGATTGCATTGCCTTTTGCCAATGGCGACTATCAACATCCTCCATAGCTTCCTTGTACGTGTAGGGATCATCATCGTCCGGGAGATTCTCCACTGATTCTCCCAGACCGATGTATCTTTCGGGTTGTCTTCTAACCCTCCCACTATGATGAGGAATGGTAGGTTGTTGATCTTGTGTTGGATCGAAACTTACAATTGGGTTTGGTTGTGTAACCTCTCGTGGAATTGTATCTCCTGACATCTCATTCAGGACAATTCTACTTCTAGGCACAAAATCATTCATATAGTCCTGTTCCAGAAATTTAGCATTTGTCGAAACAAATACTTTAAGATCTGAAGGACTCTAAAAATAATATCCTTTATTTTCTTTTGGATACCCTCCAAATATACATGTTTCTGAACGGGACTCCATCTTTTCTGTCTTTCCTTTTAACACATGCGCAGGACAACCAAATATCCTTAAGTGTTGTAAACTAGGCTTGCGCCCAGTCCACAACTCATGCGGTGTTTTAGGAACAGACTTAGATGGTACATCGTTTAGAATGTATACAGCAGTTTGTAAAGCATATCCCCAAAAAGAAATAGGAAGTGTTGAATAACTCAACATAGACCTAACCATATCCAAAAGAGTTCTATTTCTCCTTTTTGCTACCCCATTTTGTTGAGGTGTACCTAGTGCAGAAAACTGAGAAACTATCCCATTATCAATAAGATATTGCTGAAACTCACCAGATAGATATTCTCCACCACGATCAGATCTCAAGATTTTTATGTGTTTCTCAAGCTGATTTTCCACTCCAGCTTTGAATTCTTTGAACATGTCAAAAGCATCCGACTTATGTCGCATGAGATACACATAGCCAAATCTCGAGTAATCATCTGTGAAAGTGATGAAGTACTCATATCCACCTCTAGCTTGAATGCTCATAGGTCCACATACATCAGTGTGTATCAATCCTAAACATTCAGTGGCTCTGGCACCTTTGGCAGAGAACGTCCTTTTGGTCATTTTACCTTCCAAACAAGATTCACAAGTTGGTAGATCATCAACCTTTAAGTCACTCAAAGGTCCGTCACATACCAATCTTTTAATCCTATTAAGGTTAATATGACCTAGGCGTAAATGCCATAGGTAGGTTTCATATTTTGATAATTTAACTCTTTTATGATTATGTTCCGTTATTTCTGTGTCTAACGAGTGAGAGATATTTCTATGCAAAAAGTATAGACCGTTTTCCAATGTACCTTGGCAAATAATTTTGTCATTCTTACTAATAATAAAAACTTTATTAAAAGTAACCGAATATCCAAATTTATTCAAACAAGAAACTGAAATTAAATTCCTCTTGAATTGAGGTACATAATAAACGTCTATCAAATCTAAATGCCTTCTAGAATCCAAATAAACTCTAATATCTCTCACTTCACTTGCAGACACTAACGTTCCGTTGCCCAAGCGCAAATTGATTTCATTCTTACTCAGCCTTCTCCTTTCTTGGAACCCCTGCAAGGAATAACAAACATGATTAGTAGCTCCAGAGTCTATGATCCAAGAATCTGTAGAATCTGCCAAAAAACATGTTTCAAGATAATTCACATTACCTTCTTCCTTCTTGTTCTGGGACTTTGGGCAATTTCTTTTCCAATGTCCCTTTTCACCACAAAGGAAGCATTTCCCTTTGATCTTGGTTACTTTCTTGGTCTCCTTCTTGGTAGGCCCAAGTTGCTTTTTCTTCTGTTGTTTCTTGACCTTCTGACGGGTCTTAACAGTAGCAAATTTACCAACCATATGAATCTCTTGACCTTTGCTTTTCACAAGGATCTTTTCAGCACTTTGAACATCTTGCATTAGGCTTTGTAAGGTGTATTCCTTTTTGTTCAAAGTGTAGTCCAATTTGAACTGATCAAAGGAATCTGACAATAAATTGACAACCATATCAATTTTTGTCTCACCATTTATCTCAGCGCCATGCAGTTCAGCAATGTTGAGATGTGCTATGACTTTCATCATGTGATCCTTCACAGCCTGTTCAGGTTTCATCCTAAGATTCGTAAAAGCAGTCACTGCCTCTCTCTTAGTTGTCCTGGACTTCATAGCAAACATCTCCTTTAGAGACATCATTATATCAGCAGCAGACTCCATTCCTTCATGCTGCTGTTGCAACACGTCGGAGATAGTGGCCATAATATAACATTTGGCCATATCATCTGAAGTCTTCTGATCAGGCCAAAGTTGGTATGATTTTGGCCCTCATTTCCGTTTCTTTTTGCTTGATTCTCGGGCATTTCCCCGTGTTTAATGTTGTTAAATTGAGTGTTTCAGGTTTTATTAGGTTTCAGAAGCAATTGAGATGAAGGTGGAGGACTTGTGCGAAAATGTCTCACAAATGGGAAGAAACAGGGCATTTTCGCCACTTGAACATAAGAGGTCGCTACATGAGCGCCATGGTGACAGAGGATTCTCCAAAGGCATCAGAAGGTCGCCACTTGGGCGCCACTTGAGCGCCATGGCGATAGAAAGTCACAAAAACAATCAGGTGGGGTCGCCACTTGGGGTCGCCATGGCGACCTCCCTTGCAAGTGGCGACCTAGTGCACTCAAGGCATGGTCGCCACTTAGGGTCGCCATGGCGACCTTGATGGTACAAATGGCGACCTCTTCACTTTTCCAGGGTCGCCACTTATGGTCGCCATGGCGACCTAGAGGTTACAAGTGGCGACCTCTACACATTTTGGTCATGGTCGCCACTTGACAAATAGCGAGAAAGATGGTTTTCGAAGCGACCTTTTCATCTAACCGTTTTACGCTCCATGGTCGCCATAGCGACCAAATAGCGACCAAGGCTCCACATCAGCGAATCAAGCAGTTACCAGTACATGTCCATGAGTGAGTATATATATGAAGCGTCTCTCCATCTTCAAGCATCGAAAATCAGAGCAAAAATTCAGAGAACACTCATTTCAGATCTAGATCATCATCCATGGAACATTATTCATCCTCCTCCATTTCTCTCATTGAACTCATCTAATCCATCCAACCCTCAACACAAAACCTTGATTACTTCACTACATCATTCCTCATCCCACCATTTCTCCACCAAAATCCTTAGTAACTTTCCACCAAAACACCCACATTCCAAGACATTTCCTCAACCTCCATTCCTTGCATCTAGGAGCATAGAGGAGAAGAAGGATCAAGCTTAAAGAAGGTGACCCAAGGGTTATTTCCTTATCATTTACTTCTTTTCATTCATTGCAAATATGTGTAACTAAACCCCTAATCTAGGGGATAGATTTGAGGAACAATTGGTTGTGGGTTTAGCTTAACTTGTAATGAATCTCTTATGTGTTCTATTCATTCAAATTAATTAGATTCCATTCATTATAATTGACTTGTATATCACTTGTTGATTGCTATCTTGAGTGGAATAATTTGTTATATATTCACATGTGGATTGACAATCTTTGTGTGATTAAGAACCCATTGGATAGGATAGATTAGTGGTGGGTATACCAACCCCACTAATCTAAGCCTCTAAGTGGTTAACATAATGAGATTGGTACATTAATGATGCTAGTTAGCTTACCCACATCCAAGTGTTAATCGATCTATTCCCTAGTTCTCTCATTAATTGATTTCTATCACAATTCTTATCAAGGTGTTGAGCATTCTATTTTTCATAACATATTTTGTGTATTTTCATTTGAGTAGTTAGCATTTGTGGATTTAGAAACCACACATTTATCAACAATATGATTTATTTTATTGCTCTAAGATTAGTCAATTTATATAATTAACACTTCATTCCCTGTGGAATGAACTTGCTCACTATTTTGCTATCAAATCACATTTTAAAAGGATTAAGTGGTTTTAAAAGAGTTTTCAAGAATCAACCATAATCTCTATTATTAATATTTTGTTGAGTACACAAACGACCTCATCATCTTCCACTACTCATACTCATCTCTTTGCATTATGCTAGATTCATTATTAGGAGTAGGTGGTTTAGGAGTAGTTAGAACAAACTTATGTTTTTCACTTTCCAGCAACAACCCAATTTTCCTTTTCCATGTTACATAATTATCTCCAGTTAAAGTGTTATCTTTCAGGATGTTCATAAGTGATGGGGTCATGATTTCTGAATAAAAACAAAACATATATAAGTAAATAATCATTATAAAGCACTTTAAATATTTATCTTGAATTAAATAAATAACTCAATCATAAAAATTCAACGGTGATCCAATACCCATAAATGTTACGCCTCCTTTGGGAGTTCGCACCATTTACTAGTTAGACTAGGTCCCACCTAATTGTTAACATAACAACCAGCGTTTTCAATTTTAGCCTTGCAATTTTACTGACAAGAACTCTTGGGAGAATATCAATAAAATTACATTGAGTGTGTTACCAAGATATCGACCCTCAATTTTCTCTCACGAAAATCCCTCCTTGGGGAGTAGATCTCGTTTGAGTCCATTGTCTAGTCTATCCTTGTAAGGAAGTATATTGCTAAATTCCATTCATGGACGCCCCTTGGGGGGATTACCAATAAATGATTAAGCTCAACTAACCTTGGAGGCCATAGGTGTTACAAAAACACCTTCTCCCACTTAATTATTTAAGGCGTGTGATTAAATCCCATAGAATGATTTACCAAGTTATCTAGATGCCAATTTAGATACCTAAATCATTCAATGCATGTTCATACCAAAAGAGATATATGAGTGGCACTCCTATTCTATATGTCATGTTATCATACAATAACAAATATTGTAATATTAAAGCAAAAATTAAATAGCAACAATTTTGGTCCATCCTAGAAAAACAAGTAAATTACAATTGTTTAAGAATACAAGATCTTCAAGTGGCCCATCAACCATACACTCATCCTTCGGCCTCCTCCCATGGGCGTGCACAGCCCACAACCCCACGAAGTGGCTGCGCATAAGGCCACACAAGGCTGCCGTGCGCAGCCCACCATGTAATGGGCTTGCCATGCGTAGCCCAATCCACTCCTAGGGTGCGCACGGTGCTCGTTCTTAGTTCCGGTTGCTTCCTTTTTCTTCACGTCTTCGATTCTTCGATGTAGAACGTATTACAATTTTATTTAAACAATAAAATACTGCAGTAATTTTTTATTTTTTATTTTTATACACTGCAGTGATTTTTTACAAAAAAAAAATACTGCAAAAAAAAAATAAAAATGAAAACTGCAGTAAAAAACTACACTTTAAAACCAAGAAGGAATTATGGCGATGATAGACCACCCTTCTTGTTATAATTCCGAAACAAAAATTACATTGAAAATCTAGGACCAAAATCGAGCAATAACAATCCACATAAAACATATATAAATCCATACATCCACATGTAATTATATATGCGAATACCTAGAGTGTCTGATGAGAATCAAGAAGCATCACCAAAGGCTCAATTGCAAGGGCCAAGAGGATCAAAGAAGCATTTAATGATAATTGATTCTGAGTTGCTGAAGTACAAGTTCGGCCCACATGAAGACCAAATCCGGGCTAAACTTTGTAGACCTCTACAGGGGGCATATGAGGTCGGATTATATATTATAATATGTTTCTGGAAAGCCCAAGACGAGCCCTACAGATGTTATGAAGACTCCGTCATCCGTAACAGATCGTAACAGGCCCAAAATCAGCCATCTATCTTATTACGCGCAGACTTGAGCTGGACAAGAGCTGGACGCCAAGCAGAACTTTGTGGGCCTCTACAGAAGGCATATGGAGTCGGATCGTCTATTATAATATGTTTTCGGAAAGCCCAAGACAAGCCCTACAGATGGTATGAAGACTCCATCCTTCGTAACAGATCAAAACAAGCCCGAATTTGGACATCTAGCTTGTTGCGCGAAGACTTGAGCTGAGGAGTCCGAATTTCAGCTTAATTCCGTGTGGTTGGAGGAGTCCTAATTTCAGCATACTTGTGTGTGGTACAAGTTAGGGTTAGAGAAGATTCAATTTCAGTTTTTCCTTTTTAGTTTGCAAAGAATAATGGTTGATTTGTTTCCCGAAATTAAGGGGCTGATTTGCTTCCAAATTTAGCCTTTCAATTAGGAAATAAGTCAATAGTTGCTTGTTTTAGTTTGTTTAATTTTCTTTCCCGTTTTGTAAGGCATTAATTGCATATTTATTTTCCTGATTGTAAGGCATTAATTGCCAAATATTTGTTCCCTTTTAGGTCTTAGATATTTTAGTATTTAAGGAACTCATTGATGTATTATTCAGTAGACTTTGAATGGAATAATATTATTTGAGAGAACGTTTTCTCTTGGTTCTTCATTGAACTATGAACTTATCAAGGGTTATACCTTGTGGCTTTCAAACTTGACTTATCACTCACCTTCTTCTTGTTCTTGAGTGTGGCGTCTACAACCTTCTTAATACCGTTGGTTCTTATCTCCATATAGATAATGGATCACGGTCCTTTTATTTTCTTTGTTTTTTTATAAAATTGAATTAGAAAACGATCCTTCGTTGCCATATCTTGGTTCCGGGTCTCACTACTCTTGGTGAGGTTCATATCAGTGTCATCTCTTTCTAAACATGCATAATCACAATAAAAAGAAATAGATTCACGTATATATACGTTAATTAATTAAAAGGGTTCAACCAGGCTCTGATACCAATTGTAGGGAAAAATAACGTAGTACACGCAGCAGAAGCGAGACTAAAAAAAATAGATTTAGTAGCTTTTTAAAAATTTTCCTTTTATGAACCTTAACCCTTTTAATTAATTAAACATACATATAATCAACAAAAGAAGAATACATTTTGTCGCGTGATCCGATTGACTTATGTCGATGGTAATCCGAAAGATCTTCAATCCTAGCACGAACGTGAATCACCTAGGAGCGTGGTCTCTCTTTTTCTTTGAATTGCAAACCTAAGATGGACAAACAAAATTTTCTTTTCTTTTGTTAGTCACAAAACAATCAAAAGAAGACTAAGATTATTCCGGTCACTTTTGAGTTCTCAATCTAATGATCGAAACTCGCGTGAACCTTAATCGATGTTGTACACAGAAGCTTATTGATGAACAAGCAATTAGTGTACCATCAAAGAATAATCTATTCACTCTTTTTTGTTTTTAGTAGAATAAAATTTCTTTCTATGAATTGAGAAGAAGAAGAAGAAGAATTGTTTCAAGCACCACAACACCCAAAAAAATGGTGGCCGAATTCTCTCTCTTTTATATTTAGGGTGGCCGAATTCTTTCTCCCAAAAGCATTAGGGTTGCCGCAATTTTCACTCCAAAAATATAGGAGTTTTAGTTGCACCCTAATTCACTTCTAGTTTTCTTAAGAGTTTAAACCCTAATCCAACTCCTAGATCTTTTTATTCTCTTATTTGACTAAATTAAAAAGACTTCTTATTTGATTAAATAAATAAAATTATTTATTTATTTTCTTGTCAAACAAGTCTTTTAATTTCAATATACTACTACCAATAGTATACCTTTAGGAATCATATTTCCTAATCAGAAAAGATTTGTTTCTTAATTAAACAATTAATCAATAAATTAATTAATTCTTATTTAATTAAAACAATGAAACAAAATAATATATATTAGGTTAAACAAGACCTTGCCGCCCCACTTAAATAAAATGGGCCATTTATTATTTTCTTATTTCATTTAATCCATTGGACTTTAAATAAAAAAGACCACATGTGAACCAGACCCATTCTTACTAACAGAAACAAGCCCACATGCCTTTCATTAATATATTAATATAATTGAGCAGCCCATTAAATAAATAATGTGCAAATTATATTCTTAATATATTAAATGCAATTCTAAATGGACCCATAAATTGGTCCGGTAGACTATATCAAGTGATCCATGCAAGTCCGTGTGGATTGGGGATCTTGGCGGGCTATCTAAATTTAAGCTTCAATAGACATAACCTAATCACAATCAACAAATGATTCACTTAGGTTCGATCCATTAATTTTAACTCATTCCACTAAAGAGTTAAAATTGAACTCTTAAATAAAGACAGAAAAGGAAGATGTTCCTCATTCATACCCTAGACAATCATGTTGGAGATAGTGTATCCTCGTGATTAATATCAGTAATCGCCAAGAGTTCATAGACTGCCTATAACTCTCCAAGTTACCATATTTACTCATATGACCACGTTTTGAACTTGGATATTTTGACTTGTCCAGAAGCCATGTTTTCAATAGACACTATCGAAAACTCAACGTTGAGATTTAATATCCAATTACCTCAAAACATCCATATGATGATATTATACTCTCATTTAATAAATGAAGCCACGATGTCCATATCTACAAATGAAGTCCTCTATCAATTAACAAATGAATATCACCAAACTATTGAGGATAGACTATGCGATATAATCGTACTCATTGATAACTCAAATGATATCACTTGCAACAATAAGTCCATCATTTATCTCAGGATTAAGATAAACTCTCCAATTGTCCTGATAATGAAAAGATTTTTATCTGCTGACGGTTATAGATAAAGTATTTCATTGTGATCCAGTTCAATGCACCCAGTGCACTAGATTCTTTTGCTTGAAGACACTCCGATGATTTTAGACTCATCATATCTCATTTGATCCCACTCAAATGCTAGCAAAAGAATTATACAACTTTAATAAGATAAAGGTACCCAACCTTTAACTTAAGTTGTGAACAATATTCAAGACTAACTAAAGAATTGTGTCTACCACATACATATCCAGATGTACGAACAATTCTTCTTTTCTCATAGTCTTTAGACCTTATGATTATTTACTTTGTCAATTATAATATTAAACTATAAATGCTATAAGATTTGTTTAAACCAGAAATCACTTTATTAATATGAAAAATATTGTTCATTACAATATTACACTCTTGCTATTGAGCATAATCCTAACAATCTCCCACTTGCCCTATAGCAAATGTGTCATATCTCTCAAGTCCATATTCTCTAGATGCCCATCGAAACTCTTCTGAGATAGAGCCTCTGATAGAGCCTCTGTGAAGGGATCTGCTAGATTTTCTGCTGACGCGATTTTGGTAATCGTCACGTCACCTCTTTGAACAATCTCCCTTAAAAGATGATACTTTCTTTCAATGTGTTTACCTCTCTTGTGACTTCTTGGTTCTTTCGAATTAGCCACTGTTCCACTGTTGTCACAGTAGATAGTGATCTGCTTATTCGCACTAGGAACCACTTCCAAGTCAATCAAGAATTGACGGAGCCAAATAGCTTCTTTGGCAGCCTCGCATGCAGCAACATACTCAGCTTCCATGGTGGAATTAGCAATACAAGATTGCTTGATACTCCTCCATATAACTGCTCCTCCTCCAATAGTAAACACAGCCGCTGATATGGATTTTTTGGAGTCAGAATCTGATTGGAAATCAGAATCTGTATACCCAACGGGAATTAAATCCCCTCCAGAGTATACAAGCATATTATCTGTCGTTCTCTTAAGATACTTGAAAATATGCTTCACTACCGTCCAGTGATCAGGACCAGGTTTCGATTGAAACCTGCTAACTATTCCAACAGCAAAACAAATATCTGGTCTAGTACAGAGCATTGCATACATGAGACTTCCAACTGCCGAGGCATATGGAACTCTACTCATGAATTGCTCTTCATGCTCATTCTTAGGAACTTGTTCCTTAGAAAGCTTGATTCCATGCCTGAAAGGTAACATACCTTTCTTGGAATCCTACATGGAAAACCTAGACAAGATCCTGTCTATGTATGAAGCTTGGGATAATGCAATCGTTCTATTCTTTCTATCCCTTGTAACTTGGATACCTAGAATAAAACTTGCTTCTCCTAAGTCCTTCATATCAAATTGTTTTGCTAACCATTCTTTTACTGATGTCAATACACCTACATCGTTTCCAATGAGTAATATATCATCAACATAAAGAATCAGGAAAACCAACTTGTCTCCCTTAAAACTTTTGTATACACAAGGTTCGTCAAGATTCTGAATAAAACCAAAACCTTTGACAGCTTGATCGAACCTTATGTTCCAGGATCTGGATGCTTGCTTTAATCCATATATGGATTTCTGCAACTTGCATACCTTTTCCATTTGGCCCTTTTCAATGAATCCCTCTGGTTGCATCATGTAGATGCTTTCGTCAAGACTTCCATTAAGGAAAGCTGTCTTGACGTCCATTTGCCAAATCTCTAGATCTAAAGATGCTGCAATGGACAAGAGTATCCTAATGGATTTAAGCATGGCCATAGGAGAGAAGGTTTCCTCGTAATCGATACCTTCTTTCTGTGTATACCCTTTAGCTACCAATCTAGCTTTAAAGGTTTCCACCTTTCCATTCATACCTCTTTTCCTCTTGTATACCCACTTGCACCCAATGGGTTTTATCCCTTTAGGCAAGTCTACAAGGGACCAGACTTTGTTATTGAACATAGATTCAATCTCAGATTGCATTGCCTTTTGCCAATGGCAACTATCAACATCCTCCATAGCTTCCTTGTACGTGTATGGATCATCGTCGTCCGGGAGATTCTCCACTGATTCTCCCAAACCAATGTATCTTTCGGGTTGTGTTCTAACCCTCCCACTACGACGAGGAATGGTAGATTGTTGATCTTGTGTTGGATTGAAACTTACAATTGGGTTTAGTTGTGTAACCTCTCGTGGAAATGTATCTCCTGACATCTCATTCAGGAAAATTCTACTTCTAGGCACAAAATCATTCATATAGTCCTTTTGCAGAAATTTAGCATTTGTCGAAACAAATACTTTAAGATCTGAAGGACTATAAAAATAATATCCTTTAGTTTCTTTTGGATACCCTACAAATATACATGTTTCCGAACGGGACTCCATCTTTTCTGTCTTTCCTTTTAACACATGCGCAGGACAACCAAATATCCTTAAGTGTTGTAAACTAGGCTTGCGCCCAGCCCACAACTCATGCGGTGTTTTAGGAACAAACTTAGATGGTACATCGTTTAGAATGTATACAGCAGTTTGTAAAGCATATCCTCAAAAAGAAATAGGAAGTGTTGAATAACTCAACATAGACCTAACCATATCCAAAAGAGTTCTATTTCTCCTTTCTGCTACCCCATTTTGTTGAGGTGTACCTGGTGCAGAAAACTGAGAAACTATCCCATTATCAATAAGATATTGCTGAAACTCACCAGATAGATATTCTCCACCACGATCAGATCTCAAGATTTTTATGTGTTTCTCAAGCTGATTTTCCACTTCAGCTTTGAATGCTTTGAACATGTCAAAAGCATCCAACTTATGTCGCATGAGATACACATAGCCAAATCTCGAGTAATCATCTATGAAAGTGATGAAGTACTCATATCCACCTCTAGCTTGAATGCTCATTGGTCCACATACATCAGTGTGTATCAATCCTAAACATTCAGTGGCTCTGACACCTTTGGCAGAGAACGTCCTTTTGGTCATTTTACCTTCCAAACAAGATTCACAAGTTGGTAGATCATCAACCTTTAAGTCACTCAAAGGTCCGTCACATACCAATCTTTTAATCCTATTAAGGTTAATATGACCTAGGTGTAAATGCCATAGGTAGGTTTCATATTTTGATAATTTAACTCTTTTATGATTAGGTTCCGTTATTTCTGTGTCTAACGAGTGAGAGATATTTCTATGCAAAAAGTATAGACCATTTTCCAATGTACCTTGGCAAATAATTTTGTCATTCTTACTAATAATAAAAACTTTATTAAAAGTAACCGAATATCCAAATTTATTCAAACAAGAAACTGAAATTAAATTCCTCTTGAATTGAGGTACATAATAAACGTCTATCAAATCTAAATGCCTTCTAGAATCCAAATAAACTCTAATATCTCCCACTTCACTTGCAGACACTAACGTTACGTTGTCCAAGCGCAAATTGATTTCATTCTTACTCAGCCTTCTCCTTTCTTGGAACCCCTGCATGGAATAACAAACATGATTAGTGGCTGCAGAGTCTATGATCCAAGAATCTGTAGAATCTGCCAAAAAACATGTTTCAAGATAATTCACATTACCTTCTTCCTTCTTGTTCTGGGACTTTGGGCAATTTCTTTTCCAATGTCCCTTTTCACCACAAAGGAAGCATTTCCCTTTGATCTTGGTTACTTTCTTGGTCTCCTTCTTGGTAGGCCCAAGTTGCTTTTTCTTCTGTTGTTTCTTGACCTTCTGACGGGTCTTAACAGTAGCAACTTTACCAACCACATGAATCTCTTGACCTTTGCTTTTCACAAGGATCTTTTCAGCACTTTGAACATCTTGCATTAGGCTCTATAAGGTGTATTCCTTTTTGTTCAAAGTGTAGTCCAATTTGAACTGATCAAAAGAATCTGACAATGAATTGACAACCATATCAATTTTTGTCTCACCATCTATCTCAGCGCCATGCAGTTCAGCAATGTTGAGATGTGCTATGACTTTCATCATGTGATCCTTCACAGCCTGTCCAGGTTTCATCCTAAGATTCATAAAAGCAGTCACCGCCTCTCTCTTAGTCGTCCTGGACTTCATAGCAAACATCTCCTCTAGAGACATCATTATATCAGCAGCAGACTCCATTCCTTCATGCTGCTATTGCAACACGTCGGAGATAGTAGCCATAATATAACATTTGGCCATATCATTTGAAGTTTTCCACTGCTCATACTCATCTCTTTGCTTTATGCTAGATTCATTATTAGGAGCAGGTGGTTTAGGAGTAGTTAGAACAAACTTATGTTTTTCACTTTGCAGCAACAACCCAATTTTCCTTTTCCATGTTACATAATTATCTCCAGTTAAAGTGTTATCTTTCAGGATGTTCATAAGTGATGAGGTCATGATTTCTGAATAAAAACAAAACATATATAAGTAAATAATCATTATAAAGCACTTTAAATTTTTATCTTGAATTAAATGAATAACTCAATTATAAAAATTCAACGGTGATCTAACACCCATAAATGTTATGCCTCCTTTGGGAGTTCGCACCATTTACTAGTTAGACTAGGTCCCTCCTAATTGTTAACATAACAACCAGTGTTTTCAATTTTAGCCTTGCAATTTTACTGACAAGAACTCTTGGGAGGATATCAATAAAATTACATTGAGTGTGTTACCAAGATATCGACCCTCAACTTTCTCTCACGAAAATCCCTCCTTGGGGAGTAGATCTCATTTGAGTCCATTGTCTAGTCTATCCTTGTAAGGAAGTATATTGCTAAATTCCATTCATGGACGCCCATTGGGGGGATTACCAATAAATAATTAAGCTCAACTAATCTTGGAAGCCATAGGTGTTACAAAAACACCTTCTCCCACTCAATTATTTAAGGCGTGTGATTAAATCCCATAGAATGATTTACCAAGTTATGTCAATTTAGATACCTAAATCATTCAATGCATGTTCATACCAAAAGAGATATATGAGTGGCACTCCTATTCTATATGTCATGTTATCATACAATAACAAATATTGTAATATTTAAGAAAAAATTAAATAGCAACAATTTTGGTCCATCCTAGAAAAACAAGTAAATTACAATAATATAGGAATACAAGATCTTCAAGTGGCTCATCAACCATACGCTCATCCTTCTGCCTCCTCCCTTGGGCGTGCACAGCCCACAACCCCACAACCCCACAAAGGGGCTGCCATGCACAGCCCATAAGGCCACACAAGGCTGCCGTGCGCAGCCCACCATGTTATGGGCTTGCCATGCGCAGCCCAATCCACTCCTAGGGTGCGCACGGTGCTCGTTCTTGGTTCCGGTTGCTTCACGTCTTCGATTCTTCGATGTAGAACGTATTACAACTTTATTTAATAATAAAATACTGCAATAATTTTTTTTATTATTATTCACTGCAGTGATTTTTTACAAAAAAAAAAAACTGCACATAAAATAAAAATACTGCAGTAAAAATACTGCATTTAAAATAAATAAAAAAATAAAACCTAGCAACTACCAAGAAGGAATTATGGCGATGATTGTAAGAGTGTAATATTGTAATTAACAATCTTTTTCATATTAATAAAGTGATTTCTGGTTTAAACAAATCTTATAGCATTTATAGTTTAATATTATAATTGTCAAAATAAATAATCATAAGGTCTAAAGACTATGAGAAAAGAAGAATTGTTCGTACATCTGGATATGTATGTGGTAGACACAATTCTTTAGTTAGTCTTGAATATTGTTCACAACTTAAGTTAAAGGTTGGGCACCTTTATCTTGTTAAAGTTGTAGTTTTTTTTTTTTATAGCATTTGGGTGGAATCAAATGAGATATGATGAGTCTAAAATCATCGGAGTGTCTTCGAGCAAAAGAATCTATTGCACTTGGTGCATTGAACTGGATCACAATGAAATACTTTATCTATAATCGTCAGTAGATAAAAGTCATTTCATTATCAGGACAATCGGAGAGTCTATCTCAATCCTGAGACAAATGATAGACTTATGGTTGCAAGTGATATCATTTGAGTTATCAATGAGTACGATTATATCGCATAGTCTATCCTCGATAGTTTGGTGATATTCATTTGTTAATCGATAGAGGACTTCATTTATAGATATGGACATCGTGGCTCCATTTATTAAATGAGAGTATAATATCATCATATGGATGTTTTGAGGTAATTGGATATTAAATCTCAACGTTGAGTTTTCGATAGTGTCTATTGAAAACATGGCTTCTGGACAAGTCAAAATATCCAAGTTCAAAACGTGTTCATATGAGTAAATATGGTAACTTGGAGAGTTATAGGTGGTCTATGAACTCTTGGCGATTACTGATATTAATCACGAGGATACACTATCTCCAACATGATTGTCTAGGGTATGAATGAGGAACTTCTTCCTTTTCTGTCTTTATTTAAGAGTTCAATTTTAGCTCTTTAGTGGAATGAGTTAAAATTAATGGATCGGGCCTAAGTGAATCATTTGTTGATTGTGATTAGGTTATGTCTATTGAAGCTTAAATTTATATAGCTCGCCAAGATCCCCAATCCACACGGACTTGCATGGATCGCTTGATATATTCTACCGGACCAATTTATGGGTCCATTTAGAATTGCATTTAATATATTAAGAATATAATTTGCACATTATTTATTTAATGGGCTGCACAATTATATTAATATATTAATGAAAGGCATGTGAGCTTATTTCTTTTAGTAAGAATGGGTCTGGTTCACATGTGGGCTTTTTGTTTAAAGTCCAATGGTTTAAATGAAATAAGAAAATAATATATGGCCCAACATTTATAAGTGGGGCGGCTAGGTGTATATTAAACCTAATATATTATTTTGTTTCATTGTTTTAATTAAATGAGAATTAATTAATTTATTAATTAATTGTTTAATTAAGAAACAAATCTTTTCTGATTAGGAAATATGATTCCTAAAGGTATACTATTGGTAGTAGTATACTTAAATTAAAAGACTTGTTTGACAAGAAAATAAATAATTAATTTTATTTATTTAATCAAATAAGAAGTCTTTTTAATTTAGTCAAAATAAGAGAATAAAAATATCTATGAGTTGGATTAGGGTTTGAACTCTTAAAACTAGAAGGGAATTAGGGTGCAACTAAAACTCCTATATTTTAGGAGTGAAAATTGCGGCAACCCTAGTGTTTTTAGAGAAGAGAATTCGGCCACCCTAAATAGAAAAGAGAAGAGATTTTCGGCCACCTTGTGATATTGGGTGTTGTGGTGCTTGAAACAATTCTTCTTCTTCTTCGTCTCAACTCATAGAAAGAAATTTTATTCTACTAAAAACAAAAAAGAATGAATAGATTATTCTTTGATGGTACACTAATTGCTTGTTCATCAATAATCTTGTGTGTACAACATCGATTTAGGTTCACGCGAGTTTCGATCATTAGATTGAGAACTCAAAAGTGACCGGAATAATCTTAGTCTTCTTTTGATTGTTTTGTGACTAACAAAAGAAAAGAAAAGTTTGTTTGTCCATCTCAGGTTTGCAATTCAAAGAAAAAGGGAGACCACGCTCCTAGGTGATTCACGTTCGTGCTAGGATTGAAGATCTTGCGGATTACCATCGACGTAAGTCAATCGGATCACGCGACAAAAGGTATTCTTCTTTTGTTGATTATATGTATGTTTAATTAATTAAAAGGGTTAAGGTTCATAAAAAGGAAAAATTTTAAAAAGCTACTAAATCTATATTTTTTGGTCTCGCTTCCGCCTGCGTGTACTACGGTATTTTTCCCTACAGTAATGCATTTCTCACAAATTCTCTCTACATCACGTTTCATATAAGGCCAAAAGAATTGTTCATGCAAAACATCTAGTGTCTTGGCTATACCAAAGTGCCCCATCAAACCTCCCCCATGAGCTTCTCTAACAAGCAATTCACGCAAAGAACTCTTAGGCACGCATAATTTAGTTTCGCTAAACAAAAATCCATCATGCCTATAAAACTTGCCAAATGCAACATTTTCACATGCATTGAATACATTGCCAAAATCAGCATCTTCCACATACAATTCTTTAATGTAGTCAAAACCAAACAATCTAGCATCCAAAGTGGAAAGTAAAATGTACCTTCTAGACAAAGCATCAGCGACGACGTTTTCCTTACCTTTCTTGTACTTGATCACATATGGAAATGTTTCTATGAACTCCACCCAGTTGGCATGTCGCTTATTTAGCTTGTGTTGCCCCTTTAAATGCTTTAAGGACTCATTATCCGTGTGGATCACAAATTCCTTTGGCCAAAGGTAGTGTTGCCAAGTCTCCAATGCCCTAACCAACGCATACATCTCCTTGTCATAGGTAGGATAATTCAAGGCTGCTCCATTTATCTTCTCACTAAAAAATGCAATGGGACGTCCTTCTTGAATTAGAACAGCTCCAATACCTATTCCTGAAGCATCACACTCAATCTCAAAAGCTTTAGCAAAGTCAGGTAAAGCAAGCAAAGGTGCATTAGTTAGTTTTTCCTTAATCAAGTTAAATGCCTTTTCTTGTTCATTACCCCACTTAAAACCCACATTCCTTTTGATAACTTCAGTTAAAGGTGCAGCTAGACTACTAAAGTCTTTCACAAACCTCCTATAGAAACTAGCCAACCCATGAAAACTTCTCACTTGTCCCACATTTGTCGGTTTCGGCCACTCCCTAATTGCCTTAACCTTTTCCTCATCAACCCCAATTCCCTTAGCACTAACAACAAAACCCAGAAATACAAGCTTATCTGTGCAAAAGGTACACTTTTTTAAATTAGCAAACAATTTTTCTGTTCTTAAAACACCTAAAACAAGTTTTAAATGTTCAACATGCTCATCCAAAGTTTTGCTATAAATCAGAATGTCATCAAAGTAAACAACCACAAATTTTCCAATGAAAGCACGCAATACATGGTTCATTAATCTCATGAAAGTACTTGGTGCATTAGTTAACCCAAAAGGCATAACTAACCACTCATATAAACCATATTTTGTTTTGAAAGCAGTTTTCCACTCATCACCTTCTTTCATCCTAATTTGATGATATCCACTTTTAAGATCAATTTTAGTGAAAACAATAGAACCATGCAATACATCAAGCATATCATCTAATCTAGGAATAGGATGTCGATACTTTACAGTGATATTGTTGATGGCACGACAATCAACACACATCCTCCATGTTCCGTCCTTCTTAGGCACAAGCAATACGGGAACTGCACAAGGACTCATACTCTCACGAACATACCCCTTTTCCATGAGTTCCTTAACCTGTCTTTGAAGTTCCTTTGTCTCCTCGGGATTACTTCTATATGCGGGCCTATTTGGAATTGGTGCTCCGGGTACAAAATCAATTTGGTGCTCAATCCCCCTTATTGGTGGTAAACCAATAGGCATCTCCTTGAGAAACACTTTATCAAAGTCCTGCAAAAGGGAAACAACAACACTAGGCAAAGAAGAGTCAATTTCGTTAGCACTAAAACAAGCCTCTTTGTACAAAAGTACAATCATTGGCTGATTTGAAAACAAAGCCCTTTTGATCTCACTCCCTCTTGCATAAAAGCTCACTTGTTTTCTCTCCTTTTTTTTCTCATCAGCCTTTTTTTCTTTTTCAATTTTCTTTTCTTTTTTTGCTGTTTCGGACTCCCTCTCTTTTGTCTCTCTTTCTTTTGAGCTCTCACTCTCGTTTTTAACATCTCTCTCTTTTTTTAACCTCACTTGATCTTCATATACTTGGCTTGGGGTTAAAGGTACAAGAGTGATTGGCCTTTTATTGAGTACAAATGAGTATCTATTTGTATATGCATCATGATTCACATGCCTATCAAACTGCCATGGTCTTCCCAAAAGAATATGACTCGCATCCATTGGTACCACATCACAAATAACTTAATCTTTATATTTTCCAATTGAAAATGACACCAACACCTGTTTATTCACCCTAACTTCCCCACTATCATTCAACCATTGTAGTTTATAAGGTTTTGGGTGCTTCAAAGTTGTCAAATTCAATTTTTCCACCAAAATAGTGCTAGCCACATTAGTACAACTCCCCCCATCAATAATCATACTACATACCTTGTCATTAACATGGCAGCGGGTGTGAAAGATGTTATCACGTTGTACCTCATCATCTTCCTTGGCTTGAGCACTAAGAGCTCTTCTTGCCACCAAAAGCTCTCTACCCACCGGATATTCGAAGTCACTTGCATCCTCCAAAGGTGGCATAGACTCATCATCGGATTCATCCTCGGATTCGATATCACCATCATCCCTCAAAACCATTACTCTCTTGTTTGGGCATTGTGATGCAATATGACCTGCTCCCAAACACTTAAAGCATTTAATGTCATGGTTTCTAGAAGGTTGAGGATCTGATTTACCTTGATTTAATGAGCCTCCGGCCTTATGATCTTTAGGAGGTTCGGCTTTGGCCTTGAAACTAGGCTGGTCCTCTTTCTTGCTCCAATTCGGTTTCCATGATGATGAAGAACCCGAATTTTGCCCAACCCGTGTGGAACCCTTCCTCTTCAATTGTTGTTCCACTTTGATGGCCATGTGTACCATGTCAATCAATTCAACATAGTGTTGCAACTCCACTACATTTGCAATGTCTCGGTGTAGCCCATTTAGAAACCTAGCCATTGTCACCTCTCGGTCCTCCTCCACATCAACTCGAATCATGGCTATCTCCATCTCCTTGTAGTAGTCTTCTACACACTTAGACCCTTGAGTAAGAGTTTGCAATTTTTGAAACAAACCCCTATAGTAGTGACTTGGAATGAATCTCCTCTTCATAACAGTTTTCATCTCCTCCCATGTCTCAATAGGTCTTTCTCCATTCCGTCTCATAATCACAATCAATTGATCCCACCAAACAATAGCATAATCGGTGAATTCTATGGCTGCCAATTTCACTTTCTTCAATTCGGAGTAATCATGGCAATCAAACACCAACTCTATTCTTTTCTCCCATTCCAAATAAGCTTCAGGATCAGTTTTACCTTGGAAGGTTGGAATCTTCACCTTTATATTACCCAAATTATTATCAACCCTCTCTCCATACCTATCTCCTCTATTCCCATACCTATCTCCTCTACCTCCCATTCCACGCCTAAATCTTCCTGCACCCACATTGGACATGCGATCATCCCCCTCCATGTCATTTTCATCCCCATAATAATCATTAACTTCTTCCCTAACCGGAACTCTCTCTCTCCTACGTGCTTGGGGAACGGGTCATGGCTATTCCGCACATGCGTTTTCCACTTTATCTAAGCGCTCATGTAATTGCTTCAATTCTCCCCTCATCATCCGTCTCATCTCCCCTACTAATGCCTCTTTCCAATTCTTTAGATCCGCTGGAATGGAAGAATCCTCAGTAGTGCCTTTATCTTTGTTGTCAGACATGTTTTTCCTGCAAGAAAAAGATTAGAAAATAAAAAGGACCTCATGGCACTCCCTCACGTGTTTCGCTCAAATAATCAATTCACTCAACACTCGTGTGTTTCACTCAATATACTCAGCTTTTACCCTTAGTACATACTCACCGCTCTTGCCTTTTTTTTCACTCGTAATTTCCTCAAAAGTTCTTATCAAACTAACCAAACAATAATCAGGATTTCTCAGCCACGTTCACAAGAAACTATGATTTGCTAGGTTCACACGAATGAATTATAATGAAACTGAAATAACAGGGACGAGTTTCTACTACCAAGAAATTTTTTTTTTTTTTAATACTACCACTGCACGAAACCAGAAGAGGAAAGACAAAAGTTGATATATATTCAACTACACGATCGTTCAAAATAATTTTTTTTTTTTTTTTTTTACCGACCTTGATCAACAAGCAAGATCTTTGGAATTTTTTTTTTTTTTAAGTACTGGACTTGATCAAACGGAATTCAAGGAAGAAGAAGAACAAAGATAGATAAAACCTGATGTTAGAGGCCTAAGCTCTGATACCAAGTGATATGAACCTCGTCGATTGTAACAAGGTTGATGCCTCAGATCGTTCTAACCTCTGGTTCTGATGGAAACCGTCACCCAACACCTATATCGAGATGTGAACCTTGGTATAAGGAAGACGCCACAATCAAGGATGGAATACTTGATTGATAAGTCAAGGAGGAACGCCACAGAGAAAATCTGATAAGTTCCAATCAGTTCTCAAAGAACAAAAGAGAAAATTCTCTCAACTTTTCATTAAAAATTCCAAAACTCCGAAAATACATAAGTTGATTCCTTTTAAACTAAAACCCTAGAAGACAAGGTAGGCTACACGCCTAACTCAAAAAGGAAAACAAAATATTTCACGCCTAACTCAAAAAGGAAAACAAAATATTTCGGCCATTAAGGACTTACAAAATGAAAACTAAAAAGGAAACAAATCAACTAAAATTGAAACTCCTCCAAACTTGTGCTACACGCCCAACTTGTGCTTCACGCCCAAGTCTTCTCTTATTCGGCCCAATCCATTGCCTTGATGACATTAATTAAGCCTTGGTCTTCATGTGGGCTTATCTTGGGCTTCAACAATTCAGAATCAGCCCAAGTGTCTTGAATCAGGCCATTGAGTGCCTCTTTGAATCTCCTAGCCCTAGCGCTTATTATTGGCCCAACCGGAACATGCAATGGGTCCCTTGGTGCAGCTCCCTTATTCTCATCACCAAGATGAAGTTTAAGACTTATTGTTGGAAATTTTGTCTAATGTGTAAATCATTGTATTCGTTGTGACTAAATTTTCTTTGTAATTGTTTTAGAATTTGTATAGGGGTTTTGACATGGAATTTGCCAAAGGGGGAGATTGTTAGGTTTGTAGTTTGTCTTGGCATATGTTCCATATCAAAATGATGTTTTTACTGTATTTGATTAATGGTCATAGGTTGATGATTTGAAGCTTCAAAGAAAGATGTGGCCAAAAGATCAAGCAAGAAGGAGCCTTTGAAGGGGAATGGACTACATTGCACAATTAAGGTAATATAGACCTCATTCTTCTTCAAGGAAATTGGCACACATACACAAATCATTTATATGTGTCCTTGCATCATTGTGCAATGTTTATATATCACATTCACATGTTTTTACATGCTCATGCATTGAACTCAAATTCTCATACATTTTAGAATTGCATGTTCTAAGACTATGTCTAGGAAACAGCATACATGCGTGACACTGTGCTTATATGTGTACATTTTATTGTTTTTGGACATGAACATGATCTCTTATGATTCCTTATTGAGTCTCGGTCATTTAAGTTTCTCATATATTTGATTTCGAGTCCAAACGATGTAGCTACGCTACTTTTCGTTCTCATTCGTTAAGTTGTGTTCGTCTTCGTTTTCCGAGATGAATTCTCAACCTTTTGTCAAAGTTTTATAGTCTTTGTTGTGTGTGAGGGAGTTACAATTCATAATCCGAAAACGGATTCGAAATCGAAGTTCAGAGGCCCGGATATGACCGAAGAATGCGAATGGAGCGCTAGAGGAGCTTGATTGGCCAAAAGCTATGGTTGGGAGGCCACGTGTGCCACACAGGCAAAACACCTCTCTGCCCACATGTGGCACACGCGCCCCACACATGGAGGTTGACGTGGCTGCTCTTCATTGGTCGGTTCCTTCCCTCTCTCTCTTCCTTTTAAATATTTCTCATTCCCTCCCATTCATTTCAAGTAAGAAGAAAAAAATAGAACTCATTAGAATTTTTCTCTCAATTTTCTCATCTTCCAAACACCATAACTTTCTCATACGAAGTCAGATTTGAGTGATTCAAATTGGAGATTGTTTGTGATTGAGTTCTCTATATTTTCCAAGTAATCTTCTAGTCATTTGATTGAGTTTTCAGGGAGTTCTACCTAGAAAAACGTGACGGCTCGTGAATTGGAGGTATTGGTCTTATCTTTGTGATTTATTCTTTTATAACCTTCAATTTGCTTGGAGTTTCTTCTTATACATGTATACGTTTATTGAATGCTATTGAGAAAGATAGCTTCATAATCAATCTTAATCAAAAGTCTAATTAGAGACATATGTGATATAGAATTTTTGATTCTATGATTTTCACATGTTTGAGAGTTGTATTGTGATTAGATTGATATCTAGGATTATTTGAGACTTGATTGAATCATTTTATGATTGATAATTCTTAAAATATGTTTTGATCCTTTGATTGATGATATCTAGGATTAATGCTCTTGTATGTGTTTTTAGAGACATCTAGGATTTAATTGATTTTTCAATATATCCATGCTCTACCTTTGGCTAGATTACTCATTGAATACATTCTATGTTTCTAGCATTTATTTGTATGTTTATAGCATCTTGAATTTGTGCTTCATGATTATTATATATTCAAGTGTTATTTGTGTGAATGGAACTATGAGCTTTTGTGTTAGGTGTTTTCACATGCTCTAGGTTTAATTCATGTTTTTGCATCTAGACTTTTATTCTTGTGTTCTCACTGTTAGGGTTATGCCCAATAGAAAGAGTGTACTGTTGTACTTGACAATCTTTTCATATTAATAAAGTGATTTCTGTTAGTTAACAAAATCTTATATAGCATTTATTATTATAATTGTCAAAGTAAATAATCATAAGGTCAAAAGACTATGAGAAAAGAAGAATTGTTCGTACATCTGGATATGTATGAGGTAGACACAATTCTTTAGTTAGTCTTGAATAACGTTCACAACTTAAGTTAAAGGTTGGGCACCTTTATCTTGTTAAAGTTGTAGAATTCTTTTACTGACATTTGAGTGGGATCAAATATGTTGTGATGAGTCTAAAATCGTCGAAGGGTCTTCGAGTGAAAGAATCTAGTGCAATGGGTGCATTGAATCAGATCACAGTGAAATACTTTTTTCTAGAACCATCAATAGATAAAAGTCTTTTCATTATCAGGACAATCGGAGAGTCTATATTAATCCTGAGATAAATGATGGACTTATGGTTGCAAGTGTTATCATTTGAGCTATCAATGAGTACGATTATATAGCATAATCTATCCTCGATAGTTTGGTGGTATGCATTTGTTAATCGATAGAGGACTTCTTTTATAGATATGGACATCGTGGCTCCATTTATTAAATGTGAGGAGAATATCATCATATGGATGCTTTGTGGTTTTGGATATAAAATCTTAACGTTGAGTTTTCAATAGTGTCTATTGAAAGATGACTTCTGGACAAGTCATAATATATATCCAAGTTCAAAGTGTGGTCATATGAGTAAATATAGTAACTTTGAGAGCTATAGGCGGTCTATGAGCTCTTGGCGATTACTGATATTCTTCACGAGAATTCACTATCTCCCATATAATTGTCTAGGGTATGAATGAGTATCATTAACTTTTTTCATCTTTATTTAAGAGTGCAATTTTAGCTCTTTAGTGGAATGAACTAAAATTAATAGATTGAACCTAAGTGAATCATTTGTTGATTGTGATTGGGTTATGTCTATTGGAGCTTAAATTTAGATAAGCCCGCCAAGATCCCCAATCCGCACGGACTTGCATGAATCACTTGATATATTCTACCGGACTATTTGTGGATCCATTTAGAATTGTATTTAATATATTAAGAATATAATTTGCACATTATTTAATTAATGAGCTGTTTAATTATATTAATATATTAATGAAAGGCATGTGGGCTTGTTTCTTTTAGTAAGAATGAGTCTAGTTAACATGTGGGCTTTTTATTAAAGTCCAAATGGATTAAATAAAATAAGAAAATAATATGTAGGCCCCAGTCTCTTGTCATGGGCGGTAATGGGTAATAATTAGCCCATAATATTGTTTTATTTTATTATTTAATTAAATAGAAATTAATTAATATGTTAATTAATTATTTAATTAAAAATCAAATTTTTTTCTGATTAGGAAATATGTTTCCTAGTTGTATACTACTATTAGTATTATACTAAATATAAAAGACTTTATTTGTTTAGTCAAATTAGGAAGTCTTTTATTTAGTCACAAATACACTAAAGAGTTGGATTAGGGTGTGAATTCTAAAGAAGTCTTTGTATCCTATTTGGAAAAGGACTTTGGTGATCACCTTGTTGGACAAGGTAAGAATTCGGAAACCCTAAATTAACTAGGGTAGGATTTCGGCCACCCTAAATCATCTAGGGCAGAAAATTCGGTCACTATAAATATATAATAAGAATTTTCGGCCAACCCTAGATTTTTTCTTTGAAGAATTTATTTTCTTTGGCTAAAGAGAAAAAAACAAAAATCCTACTCTATTACTAGTGAGAATTCAGCCAAGGTGGTTTGTGAGAGAAGAATTGTTCTTGCTCGATAGTGTACTAGTGATCTTAACATCAAGAGATCTTGTACACACTTTCGAATTAGGTTCACGCGAATTTCAATCTTACGATTGTGAATTCAAAAGTGACCGGAACATTCTTAGCAACCTTTTGGAGATTATAGTGACTAACAAAATCAGAAAGTGTTTGTTTGTCCATTCTCAGGTTCACAATTCAAAGAAGGGAGACCACGCTCCTAGGTGATTCACATTCGTGATCGATTTTGGAAGATCTAGCGGATTACCATCGACGTTAGTCAATCGGATCACGCGACAAAGGTATTTCATATTTTCGTATGTATGATTAATTAATTAAAGGGTTAAAGTTCAATATGGAAAAAAAAATTTAAAATATGCTCAAACTCTCTTTTAGTCTCGCTTCCGCTGCGTGCACGTATTTTTTTCCTACACTCACATGTTTAGGTCTAGTTGTTCCATAGAATATATTGATCACGTGTTCTATATTGTGTTGATTGTGATTTGCATCATTTGCATCACTTAGATCATTTGCCTTGAGGAAAGGTTTAAGTCTTTTTCAAAGTGAGAGAAGCTTTGTATTAAGCAAGAAGACTTGGCTAGGAATGAGTTCCAAACAGCCAAGCTAAAGTCTTACCAAGGAGTTGCGTACTTCGAATAGTTGAGCTAGGGTAGCTTTACTAGGATCCTAGGCAAGGGAATCTTCCTAGAGGCTTGAGAGCCTTGGATAGGAAGTTGCTTTCTAGAGGTGTAGGACACACCTTGGATAGGGAGTAAGCTTAGTGATTCACTAGCCCGAGGGTAGACTAGGATTTGATACCTTGAGGTGGATATCATAGAGTTGATAGCCTTGAGTGTGTATGTCCTTTTCATATAGTGAATTCGCTTGGCCGGTGGTTGTGGATTCAAGCCATGGATGTTTCCTCTTCGGAGGTTTACCACGTATTGTCTCTTTCTCTAACTCTTTTATTTTGTTTATATGTATGTGTTATTTTGTTGAATATCATTTACTTGTGTTGTATATTTGAACAAATACTTGTAAAGAGTGATTTGTAGAACAATCCTCTTTAGATCAATTTAGTATTTGTAATCTTTCATATTTTGTTATCTTTGTGTATTGATACATTTGTTCACTGTTGTAATACATTGAACAATATTGATATACAAAGTATTCTTTGATATTGTATTTTTGTGATATTATACCTCATACAACAACTTGTTATATGTAGACATTGTCTAAATGATTATACGCATATCGTGTCTATGTATGAATGTTCCGTTTATATGTTGCATGTAAAGCTAACTTGAGAGACAAACGTAAGTTTGTTCAAGGGATTGAAAATAGGCGAAAAACCTATTCACCCACCCCCCCCCCCCCCCCTTCTAGGTACGCTTTAAGCAATTTAACCTTGTTTGTATACTTTCACAATCTCTATATGTTCAATAAGCACTTTTCCAAGGTTAATGGGTTTGCGAGTAACTAAAGCATACACAATCTTTATCTTTTCTCTATTAAGTTCGGTAGCATTAGTAGAGACAACAAGATTTGCACAAACAAATAAGTGCCAAAAAGAACTAATCTTGGTCAACTCACTTTGCCTAATAAAGGCACGTTTACCCCACTCAAAGTTAACATCATCACAAAGAGTTTTACTCATCAAATCAAGGTTTTCCACAACATCAACGTCTAGGAAATCCAACTCAATCTCATCGGGAAATTTTAGAAACTCATTCAATTTCCAAGAATTAACTCTAAAGACAACTCCTCTCATATTCATAACGGCATCTTCAATAGTGGTACTCTCTTTATACTCATAATAGAATTCCCTAACCATTGCCTCATTCACAACTCTTATTGAGTCAATCCAAGAATTCCACTTTCTTTCACAAATGGCCTTATGAACATAAGAATCAATACAAGAATCCAAATCTACACCTTTCTCTTGAATAATCTTTTTGCACCCAAAGATTCTCAAACTCTTCAACTTGTTAGCTTTTGTAACTTTGGAAGAAGATGTAGGCTTAGACTTGTCAATGAAAATAGAAGAATTGCTACCAACAACTTTCTTAGCTTTTTCCATGGCCTTGTATCACAAAATTAAAAAACAAATATGAGTGGAAAACATCAAAGCAAGTTAGTGACCAATAAACATATACAAAGGCAAAAACATTATTTTTGAACAAATCAATATGCACATCAAAAATAAGCATAGCATCTTAAGATTTATCAAAAACAAGAATAATGCCAACAAACAACAATCTTGAAGATTCATGTGAGCAAATCACAAAAGAGAACAAAAACATAGCATATTATACTCCCCCTTGATAAAGTCCTATCTAAATCTAGATAGACAATTATTCACAAGAATCACCACACATTCATATCTCAAGCAATTTTCATAGTTTTTCAAATAAGCTCCATATAGCAATGAGAGTTATATCTAGATTTTCAATCACTCTCATATATCTTCAAAAATTGCTAGAGTATCAAAATACCAAATAAGTAAATGTGAGTGTGTGAAGATTTTGCTTCAAGAATATGAAATGAAGTAGTTTAGTAATCAAACATGCAAACATTTTCAACAACTATCCATCCTTAAACTTTCCATAAAAAGGTCAAACTAGTTTTCATCTAAATTTTGTTTTTAAAGAGAATAGTTTTCAACATGTGAGTGTTGCGTGTACATGTGGCTTGTTTACCCATTTCTATTTGTCAACCCGAGCTCATTTGATTATTCAACTGTACTCCATATAGCCTTTTTGTTTTGTTTTAGGCATGAATCAAAGTATTTTTTTTATTTTTTTTTATTGATTCTTTTCAACACTACCATATAGCCTACGGTATTGAAAAAATGACATATAGAAACAAAAGAAGAGATTTTACCTTCCAAGATGGGAGAAGCACAAATGGGAGTTTCAAGGGGTACCCTGTTCTTCAATTTGTTCTTGGTCTTGGAACGTCTCTTCTTAAGAGCTTTCTTGTCAACTATAACCTCACTTGTAGGAAGTGATGCTTCTATGAGCTTCTCCTCAACTACCGCGTCACTTGAGCCTCCTAGAGTCAAACTAGAGATGATCATATCCCTTTCAAGAACACACCCTTCAACTTCTCTAAGCTTCTTGGCATGAGCATTCTTTTCATCCAAAAGCCTCCAAGTTGTTGAAACAAACTCATCCACTTGTATCTTGATCAAATCATTCTTCTCATCTACCTCACTAAAGGCTATCCTCAAACTATCTTTAAGACACTTCACCTTAGCCAAAAGATCAATATAGGCAGGATTCTCACTTAAGCACACTTGATGATTTGTATCAACCTCCTTGTCCAACGAATCTTGACTAACATCATCTAGAGTAGAGTAAGAGGCCATGAAGCCAACAAAGTTGCTCACTAACTCTTCTTCACTAGAAGACTCATCACTTGAGCTCTCCTCATCACTAGAGTCATCATCCTCACTCCATGTGGCCGCCATAGCTATTCCCTTTTTGTCCTTCTTAGAATCACCATTTGGACAATCCAAAGCATAATGTCCTAACTTCTTGCAGTTGAAGCATTGGACCTTTCTATTGCTCTTAAATTGACCACTCCTCTCAAGAGGTGGAGTAAAGGATTTCTTGACTTCCTTGTCTCTTGAGTACTTGCCACTTGGCTTGGCTCCTGTTAACCACCAAAATTGGCGAAGGACCAAGGAAGAATTTTCCACCTCAACACAAGGAGAATATAGGAGTATAGACACCATCCGGCTACCCCGACAAAGGCAGACCCCGACTGATCTGAGTGCACACCTCTTCCAGCGGGGTCCGACCCACCCTTCCCCTAGCTTCTTAAGGACCCCGCCAGCATCTTGATTCATAAGCAACGTCCCGAGCCGGAGTACTCGTTAGAACCTGCAGCGGGGTCCAGTCCCGTCATACCTGGTCTCCTATAAACCCCGCAGCACCCCGACATGGAGTTCCACTAAGCATCCTGCTACAGTATGAACCCCGTAACACCTCGATACGGAGTTCCACTAAGCATCCTGCTATAATACCAGCTAGACATCCCCCTACTTCATCAACAGGATGCTTACTGGCTTTCACTTTCTGATATAGCCAGCCCGCCAAGCAGGAAGATACTAGGTAGCAAGATTCTCGTACCAGAAACTAAAAGCTCCATAAAAGACCCATTAAAACGCTACCGTACAGAGGAAATATACTCCTTCCCGCCAGAGAGTTCTATTTTAAGCTGGTCAACACATAAGAATCCTACTAATAAGGTAACAATCTGATCACGAGATTGACTACTCCTAGGAAGGAAAGATTGGGTTCAACACGTAACGCTCCGAGATTATCTCCTAAAAAAGGAAGAGGATCCTGCAATGGCCAAACTCTAGACCGAAATTGTAGGAGTGCATGGCAAGCAACAAGACCTATATATACAACGACTGACTCACCGAGAAAATAGGGGGGAAAAATCATCGCCAAAAACCCTACGATCAAGTTCTACTTATCGACATGCACGAGTTCACCATCACTACCATCTCCATTACCTACTGAATCTCCATACCTTACTGTTAATCCTGAAATACATAGTTCATATATTTGTAATGCAAAGTGACGATCAATAAAAAACTTATTCTTATCTATTTTTTGGTGTTCCATGTCATACTTGCATTGCCTAGGACAGTCGGTATCGAACCACTTGATACCCCTCCAACTAGGGTCAATCTTGATCTTGGTCCATGTAAAGTCATTATTTGGAATTTCACTCCCAGTGACGATTTTCGGATAACACTTTTGGCGCCGTCTGAGGGAATTATCCCAACCATCGTTTGAAGCAACCTAATTCTAGCCAGAGATATTCAGAATGAGACTTCGATCCTCCTAGGGTCATCCCGAGCCATCAGGACTCCAGTCCCTCACTTCCATTAAAAGAGCCCAGAGGTGAGGTAAGGGCACCAGGAATGAGAATTCTCCACTAGTGCCCTCACCAGATGCGGGCCCTGTACCTCAAGATCCTGTTAGGTAGGAAGCCAATCGAGATGTCTTAGAACAGCACGCTGCAGCATACGTAGAAGCTATCCGACTCTGGATGATAGCCCAGGGGATCCCTTTTGAAGCAGCCGGGATCCCAAGAGATTCTGGCCCAAGTGTCCGGGTACCAGTTTTTGACCGATTGGGTCCACCTCTCCCAGTCCGAAAGGAGAAACTCAGACCCAGACTAGTGAAGTCCGCAATTGAGGTTCCTCCTAGGAGGGTTCAGTCCTCACCGAAACTAAGAACAAAGGAGAGAGATCCACATCCCAATTCAGAAAGAAACGCCAAATCCCGAAGGAGCTCCAAAGAAAAGTATCAGAGAGCAAAGCAAAATGAGGTAGTCATTGATTCAGAATCTTCAGATGAAGAGGTTTCAGTAGCCCGATCTGGAACCAAAAAATCTAAGCGCCTGGAGGATCAGATGACAAGGATGGCAAAGGAGTTGGAGCAGTTAAAGAAGGGAAAACATCAAAGAATCCAGAAGAACCCTTTGGGTGAGATGAATGTACCTTTCTCCAAAAGAGTCAAGGAGGTAGGGTTATCCCCTAAATTCAGGATGCCTTCAGAGAAGTATTCCAGGACAGAAGACCCCGCTAGCCACCTGGAAAGCTTTGTCCACCAAATGGAGGTTGAAAGTATACAAACAAGGTTAAATTGCTTAAGACGTACCTAGAGGGGGGGTGAATAGGTTTTTCGCCTAATTTCAATCCCTTGAACAAACTTACGTTTGTCCCTCAAGGTAGCCTTACATACAACATAAACATCACGGAATCACACTAAGACAAGTTATCATGTGATCATTCATACATTGTCTAAGTATCAATATGTTGTATGAGGTATAAAGAAAATACAAAAACAATTAGCAAGAATACTTGTATATGAATATATGTTCAAACATTACAAGTATATACAAATATTGCTATACATAAAATTCTAAACAATATACAAAAGAAAATGTAATTACAAATATGATCAAAAGAATATATATACAAATCACACTATACAAAATCTTGTATCAATATACTTCACAAGTAATTGATGTGTCACAAGATAACAACATATACATAAACAAATATAAAAGAGAGAGATAGGAAGAATTAACACAAGGGATTTTTTAACGTGGTAAAACCTCCAAGGAGGAAACATCCACGGGTTGAATTACAACCATTGGGTACTTATATATATACTTGGAAAGTAAATTAGAAATTCCACAAAATGACCAATCCTAGTCACCAACCCATGTGGAGTCTATGTTTACCCAACCCTATTGGAAGATACAAAATCCCTCAATGATGTAAACCACCAAATATTGGAACTCATACCAAAACCAACATCGTTGGAAGATTAGAAATTCCTCAAGAGTGCATACACATCCCATGTACCCCGCTCTATCGGACTCTATATCTAACCAACCGCCCGGGCCTACCAATATATAAGCCAACTCTCTATATAAGGCACACGTGCCTCTAGAAAGCCTCCCATGCATGACTATCCAAGTCCTCCCGACTCTAGCCATGACTTCTTGCTTGTCTATCCAAGTCCTCCCGACTCTAGACAAGACTTCTTGCTTACCTATCCGAGTCCTCCCGACTCTAGGCAAGACTTCTTGCTTGGCTATCCGAGTCATCCCAACTCTAGCCAAGACTTCATGCCTTTTACAAGGACTTCGTAGTGTGATCATGTGAATGCAAGTGATGCAATCAATCAAAACAACATAGAACATGTGATCAATACATTCCATGGAACAACTAGATCTAGAGATGTGAAAACACAAGCAATAGAAATCTAGATGCAAAAACATGAATGAAAACCTAGAGCATGTGAATACAATTAACACATAAAACATCTAGATTCATTCATACAAAACAACACTTGAACAATTTCATATTCATAAGGCACAAGTTCAAGATGTCATAAACATACATAAAAATGCTAGAATTATAAAATGTATTCAACAATTATTCTAGCCAAAGATTTAGAGATAGGAGACATGTTAAAAACAAATCAATCCTATATATCTCTAAAAACACATAAAAGGCTCTAATCCTAGATTTCATCAATCATGGATCAAAGTCACATAGAAAGGATTATTAATCATAAACTTGATCAATCAAGTCTCAAACAATCCTATATATCAATCTAATCACAATACAACTCACAATCATGTTAAGAACAAAGAATCCAAGATTCTAGTCAACATGTGTCTCTAATTAGACTATTCAATTAGATTGATTATGAAGCTATCTTTCTCTATAGCATTCACTAAACAAACATATATATATAGAAGAAGAAACCCCAAGCAAATTGGAGGATTAAAAAGATAAAATCACAAAGTTATGAACTCTACCTCAATTACAAGAGCTGGTTCGTTTTTCTGAGGAGATCTGTCAGAAATTCGATCAAACAGCTGCACAACCACTTGGAAAAGGTAGAGGACTCGAATACGAACAATCTCCAACTTGAATCACTCAATTCCGACTCCGGATGAGAAAGTTATGGTGTTTGGAAGTTGAGAAAAATTGAGAGAAAATCATAGACGGGATTTCAAACTTTTTCTTCTTGAAAGAGAATGGAGGGAATTGGAGGAGTTTAAAAAGAATGAAAGAAGGGGCAAAATTGTCCAAATTTTTGGGGGGACTTTTGCAAGTCCACGTGTGGCCAGCGTGTGCCACACGTGGCCAGAGAGGAGCTCTGGCCGTGTGGCACACGTGGTCCACACGTGGCCACCCCTTGCTTGGCTTTTGGCCAAGCGACCTCCTCGCGCACCTCTCGCGTTCTTCAGCCGTATTCGGGCATCCGAACTCCAAATTCGAATCCGTTTTCGGATTACGAACCATGACTCCCTCACGCACGACGAAGACTATGAAACTTTGAAAAATGGTTGAGAATTCATCTCGGAAATCGACGACGAACACAACTCAACGAATGAGAACGAAAAGTAGCGTAGCTACATCGTTTGGACTCGAAACTTAACGAATGAGTAACCGAAATGACCGGAACTCAATAAGGAATCAATTAAGCACTATTACAAGTCCAGAACACAAGAAACACAAACATACAAACACAAGTTCACATATGAATGCCATTTCCTAGACATAGTCCTAGAACATGCAACTCTAAAATGTATGAGCATTTGAGTTCAATGCATGAGCATACAAAATCATGTGAATGTGTTATAAAAATGGTGCACAACAATGCAGGGACACTCATGAATGATTTGTGTGTGTGTGCCTATGCCTTGTAAGAGGAATGAGGTCGATTTTACCTTTGATGAGTAATGAAGCTTATTTCCTCTTAGCAAGCCATCATCTTGAATGTACCGTAGTCAAATCTTTCTTTGAAGCTTTGTATCATCATCAACATGACCACATAAACATTTACAAGATAAACACATTTTGATATGGAATATATGCCAACAACAACCAAAAACCTAACAATCTCCCCCTTTGGCAAATTCCATGTCAAAACCCCTATACAAATACTAAAACAATTACAAAGAAAATTTGGTCATAATGTGTACATTTATTTACACTCTAAGACAAAATTTCCAATAACAAGTCTTGAACTTCATCTTGGTCTTCTCTTGAAATCACCTATAAAATAGCTTGAAAGCACAAAGATCTCCAAGAGACAACACATATCCAAGAAACAACACATATGGCAAAAGATATATATTGACAAGAAAAATACCACAATTAAAGTCCATATGGATAACATGTATGCTCCCCCTAAATACATGCCATCATCCAAAAGATATTCTAGTCAATATTACAAGCCATATAGTTCAAGAAAACAAAATACAATAAAATATAACATCTTGAGAAATAAGAAAGCTAGAACAACCATGTATCTCCCCTATATCTCCCCTATCATTCTCCCCCTTTTTGACATGATATGAAGCCAAAGAAAAGGGAATAAGAGAAAATATACCTCAAGACCATTCTAGTCTCTTTTACCACCAAGAAAGATTGAGCGATTTGATGATCTTGCATAATGCTTTGGAGTAGGGACATTCCTTTCCAATTCCTTGATCTTCTCATCTTGAAGCTCAACTTTAGCATTTAGCTCTCCAATCTTCCGGTGTGCTTCCTCCTCACCATATATTGGTAACTCCAATAAACTCAATGTTGATAGCATTCTCTCATCCTCACATTACAAAGAGATCCCTAGACTAAAAGGTCTTCAAGTCTTCTTGAGTCTTCAAGAATCCCTTCTTTGAACTTCAAGGTACCTATAAGAGAAGAAGCAAACCAACAAGAGATCTTCTTCCAAAGAAGAATGGTGAGATATTATCACATAAAAAAAAATAAAACATCCCTTATCTCTAACAAACAATGCATTATCTCAAGTGAATAAATGTTATCACAATAAAAGCTCTCCCTTAGATCCTTAATACAATAAGGCTAGAATTCTTTTCTCCTTCTTAGGACAAGAATTCTCTCCCTTAAGACAAAGTCTCCAATAAGCACAAAGGAGAGGTAAACAATTTCTCCCCCTTTTTGTCAAGGAATAGACAAAGGGCACAAGAGATAAATAACGAGATATTAAGCAAACAAATCGTATAGAAAGCATAGTTGAATAAACTAAAGCTCCCCCTTAACATATGCTCCACATATTATCACCAAGTAGATTTGTTCACAAGGGACAATGAATCACAAAAGCATAAATTTTACTTTTAAGCACATGGGTCATATCTACCAATTTCAACAATTGCATGAACAATCATACAATTATTACAAAAAGATTTATGCATCAATTGTGATCAAACATACAAAGGCATATATCATTATGAAGAATCATCATGCATATAACGACATATGAAATAACATCTCCAAGATTCAACATAACAACCAAAACAATATGCCAACAATTATCAAATCGAAGCATGTGAACATATCATAAAAGAGAACAAAGCCTAGCAAACTATGCTCCCCCTTGATAAGAACTCTATCTAAGATCAAGATAGAAAATTTGTTCACAATAGAATCCACACAATCACACATTCAAGCAATAAGAGAAAATATTTCATCACTTTTCAAAGTCCAAGAGAGATTCATAGATTTTCATTAATCTCTCAAAAATATTCTCACATTGCTAATGAATCAAGCACATAAGCAAAATATGTGTGTGTGTGTGTGAATGCTTCTCACATTATATAGTAGGAGTAATTGTGATATCAACATGCAAACAATTTCCACACCTATCCAACTAAAGCATTTCCAAAAATAGGTCAAACCGATATTCATCCGAGTTTTTGCTTTAAAAGAATAGATATCAACATGTGAGCGTGTGTGTGCATGTGGCTCGTTTTCCCGTTTCTATTTGTCAACCCGAGCTTTTCACAATTCTCAACTATACACCATTAAGCCTTTTGTTTTTCATTTCTTTTAGGCTTAGAATCAAAGATTTTTTTTTTTTAATGATTCTTTTCAACGCTTCTTTGATTTTACTAACAAAAACATATACACCTCTTGGCGGCTTTCACTCATCACAAAGGCGTAGCCCTTTCCAACATTGGGCGGCTTCACAACCAATGTGTGTAGCCCTTTCCAAGAGGGTGCTCGTTGAATACTATGAAGTGCCGAAGCAAAATGGATACATATCATAGGTCATTTATCATGTACTAAGCAATAGGCTTCTAGATGCATCCATTATCTACACATATTCAAACACATATACTCAAAACTAAAACATATAAGAGAAGCATTTGTGCACTTTTCAAAAAATAAGATTTTTCAAGCTCAAGTGCATGATCTAGAAACAATAAAAGTTATTTGTTTAAGATCATTACTTCTCAAGTGAGTAGCTCTCAAAGATATTGATATTCAAATAAAGTTTTGCTTATCAAGCCACTCAACAATCACACAAGCATTTCAAGCATCATGAATAAGATCATTGTGAACATACCACTAAAAGATCTTTAGAGAGCACATGTCAATGAGAACCATATGAATGCTACACTAGTTCTCTAATATGACATGCTACATGATGTAATGCAAACATAGAGTCGAAAGATGAAAAGCTAGAAAGCAAGCATTAGGATATAGAAATACCTAAGCAAGCTTTTTCATCAAATGCAATGCCTTCACCCTTTTTATGAGTCCTCTTGGCTTGTATGTCCTTATGACTACAAGTTATAGGTGTGTCGATTCCAAGAGACTAAAGGCTAAACATTTCAACTCAAACAAATACAAAAATGACTTTCTTCAAAAGACTTAACAAAAATCATTACCATATAAATTTCATGATGTACAACTTCTCAAAAGTTAATCAACGGATTTTGACTATCATAGCAAAGAATGTGAGATAGCCAAGTTCATGTCAAGTTGTATAGATACTAAGCAAACATGCTAAGCTTCTTAACAACAGGGCACTAATCTCAAAGCTAACTCACATGTGCAACTTACACTAATGGTAAGAGCACTCACCCTTGACCCATTTGGTCTTGGGTGCACAAACACATAAACCATCATGATCATTTCTCAAAGCAATATTATATCTAGAAGATAAATCATCAACTATCTTCTCTATAAAGATATTCTCATATCATACACAACATTATTGCCATCAACAAAAAAAATATTATCAAGACTATGCATATGATCATGTGAAACACTCATTTTCACCCAAATCTTCTTAGAAATTTTCATCACATGATTATCATTATCAAGCACAAAATTCAAAGAGATATCATGCAAGAAACATTCATAGAAGATTTTCTCATCTCACTAACATGCATCTCATTCCCTAGTTTGCATTGTCTAATAAACACATGGCATCTAGATTTAGTATGCACTACGACATTTCAAAAATGGCAAACCGGAATACATATGGAGATGATACTATTTAGGTGAGAGTGTACCGACGGTGAAGATTCCTTACTCTTTTGATTTTGCACTTGACCTTGGAAGATTGGCCTTTGAAATCCTTTTGTTCCTTAGTGACTTGCCTAAGTTGTAGGAGACTCAACATGCTCAACTACAAAGTTTAAGTCACTTGAATCTTCATGAAGAACATCAAGCTCTTTGGTCTTCATGATTGCCAACTCCTCTTCCATGCCTTTGATAGTTTCCTACAAGAGAAACAAATTATTAGCAAAATCAATCATTAAACTATATAACGCAAGAGCAACTTCAACCGTCTTCTCTTCTAGACAATTGATCACTTCATTCTTCACTTCAACTTCCTTCAAAGCTTTATCTCTTTCCTTCTCAAGCGATTGAGCTATTGCCATCAAGTTGAAGTGGTGGTCTTTGATTTACAATCCTCTTCATGGAATTGCAAAGACAAGAGATCAAGTCTAGAACGATCATCCTCCGGGAAAACTTCTTCTTCTTCGCTTTTGTCACTAACATTCTTTTCAAGCTTATCAACAAAATTGTTAGTAGACAAATGAAATATAAACAAGAAGAACCTATTTCACAAGTAGCTTGGAATTAATTCCATGCCTCTTTTGCCATATTTGAATCTTTATTAAGAACAAGGTGTTTAAAAACTTACACCACTAATAATGGCAAAAAGGTCTAAAAATTTCAACTTCTCAAAAAAAATAAACCTCATTCATACTTCATGAACATATTGGTTTAAAGAAACTACTCCATCAAATATAAAACATGGAGAAGAGAAACCTTTCTTGACAATCCAACCAAGCTTGCTCATCACTAGACTTAGGAAAGTCTTACATGAGCATTTTCAACAAAACAAATAATTTCCCGATCAACAAAGGAGGACAACCAATACAAACAAAAAAACCTAAGCAATTCACTTGTAAGTATAACCCGGATCTCGTCGAGTGCCGTCCGACGACCCGCTCTGATACCAATTGAAAGTATACAAACAAGGTTAAATTGCTTAAGACGTACCTAGAGGGGGGGTGAATAGGTTTTTCGCCTAATTTCAATCCCTTGAACAAACTTACGTTTGTCCCTCAAGGTAGCCTTACATACAACATAAACATCACGGAATCACACTAAGACAAGTTATCATGTGATCATTCATACATTGTCTAAGTATCAATATGTTGTATGAGGTATAAAGAAAATACAAAAACAATTAGCAAGAATACTTGTATATGAATATATGTTCAAACATTACAAGTATATACAAATATTGCTATACATAAAATTCTAAACAATATACAATAGAAAATGTAATTACAAATATGATCAAAAGAATATATATACAAATCACACTATACAAAATCTTGTATCAATATACTTCACAAGTAATTGATGTGTCACAAGATAACAACATATACATAAACAAATATAAAAGAGAGAGATAGGAAGAATTAACACAAGGGATTTTTTAACGTGGTAAAACCTCCAAGGAGGAAACATCCACGGGTTGAATTACAACCATTGGGTACTTATATATATACTTGGAAAGTAAATTAGAAATTCCACAAAATGACCAATCCTAGTCACCAACCCATGTGGAGTCTATGTTTACCCAACCCTATTGGAAGATACAAAATCCCTCAATGATGTAAACCACCACATATTGGAACTCATACCAAAACCAACATCGTTGGAAGATTAGAAATTCCTCAAGAGTGCATACACATCCCATGTACCCCGCTCTATCGGACTCTATGTCTAACCAACCGCCCGGGCCTACCAATATATAAGCCAACTCTCTATATAAGGCACACGTGCCTCTAGAAAGCCTCCCATGCATGACTATCCAAGTCCTCCCGACTCTAGCCATGACTTCTTGCTTGTCTATCCAAGTCCTCCCGACTCTAGACAAGACTTCTTGCTTACCTATCCGAGTCCTCCCGACTCTAGGCAAGACTTCTTGCTTGGCTATCCGAGTCATCCCAACTCTAGCCAAGACTTCATGCCTTTTACAAGGACTTCCTAGTGTGATCATGTGAATGCAAGTGATGCAATCAATCAAAACAACATAGAACATGTGATCAATACATTCCATGGAACAACTAGATCTAGAGATGTGAAAACACAAGCAATAGAAATCTAGATGCAAAAACATGAATGAAAACCTAGAGCATGTGAATACAATTAACACATAAAACATCTAGATTCATTCATACAAAACAACACTTGAACAATTTCATATTCATAAGGCACAAGTTCAAGATGTCATAAACATACATAAAAAATGCTAGAATTATAAAATGTATTCAACAATTATTCTAGCCAAAGATTTAGAGATAGGAGACATGTTAAAAACAAATCAATCCTATATATCTCTAAAAACACATAAAAGGCTCTAATCCTAGATTTCATCAATCATGGATCAAAGTCACATAGAAAGGATTATTAATCATAAACTTGATCAATCAAGTCTCAAACAATCCTATATATCAATCTAATCACAATACAACTCACAATCATGTTAAGAACAAAGAATCCAATATTCTAGTCAACATGTGTCTCTAATTAGACTATTCAATTAGATTGATTATGAAGCTATCTTTCTCTATAGCATTCACTAAACAAACATATATATATAGAAGAAGAAACCCCAAGCAAATTGGAGGATTAAAATGATGAAATCACAAAGTTATGAACTCTACCTCAATTACAAGAGCTGGTTCGTTTTTCTGAGGAGATCTGTCAGAAATTCGATCAAACAGCTGCACAACCACTTGGAAAAGGTAGAGGACTCGAATACGAACAATCTCTTCATCACTTGAGGAGTCATTTGAAGTGGCATCCATTTCCTTTCCTTCTCTTCCATCCCTCAAGTTAGCACAATCGAGGGAGATATGCCCGAATCCTCCACATTCGTAGCATTGAATCTTCTCTCTTGAAGATATCTCATGGTTTGGCTTGACATTCTTGATAGTGATCTTCTTCTTCTTGAAGTTATCCCTTTTTGAGCCATAACCACTCTTTTGTAGATTCAAGAACTTCTTGAATCCCTTGACAATGAGTGCCATATTTTCATTAGAGTCATCCTCCTCCTTTTCCACCTTAGAAGTTTCCAAGGCTAGATTCTTTTTCTTCTTAGGAGGTGAAGTGATAGCCTTTCTTGATTCATAGGCTAGAAGTCTTCCAATGACTTCACTCGGCTTCATATCCTTATAGGAATCATTTTCTTCTAAAGCCGTCACTTTAGGTTCAAACCTTTCGGGTAGAGATCTCATAATCTTCTGCTTGATTCTCCTATCCGAATACGGGTCTCCAAGTTGATGGCTTTGATTTACAATGTCCATTAGCCTAACTTGGAAGTCATTGAAGTGCTCGTGCTCTTCCATCCGAATGGTCTCAAAAAGAATTTGTAGGACTTGTAACTTGGAGTCCTTGACCACTTCGGTTCCTTCATGAGCAACTTCTAGGATATCCCATGCCTCTTTGGCAATCCTAGTAATTTGAATCAACTTATATTGATTCTCATCGACTGCGCAACGGATAGCATGTATGGCTTTGTTGTTCCACATGGAATCAACAAATTCTTGCGCGTCCCATAGTGCCTTAGGCTTAAGCACTTCTTCTCCTCCTCCGGTAGGAGTCATCTTTGGTGGAGCATAACCATCTTCAACCGCCATCCATGCCCTATCATGGATTTGGCACAAGTATGCTTCCATCTTCCCCTTCCACGAGGAGTAATTATCGCCGGTGAGCAACGGTGGCCTCACACTCGACGCTCCCTCTTTGCTCATCCCGAAACCACTCATAGTGTTTGGATGAATGCAAATGAGATGAATGCAAAATGTATGAAGAAATCAAACAATCACACACAATGCAAAAACACACCAAAAGTGAGCAAGGATCACCTAAGTATATCTAGGAACCCGCTCTGATACCAATTGAAACAAATTATGGTGTGTTCAATATTAATCTAGAGGGGGGGGTGAATAGATTTTAACAATTTTACCCAATTTTCGCGTTAATCAAGATTACGAAAATTCCCCAATCTAGTCAACAAATATAACAAGTGTAATATGGTGCGGAATTATAAATGACACTTGATATTTACGTGGAAACCCTCACGGGAAAAACCACGGGCTGTATAGTGCGCCACACTCGAACCTCGAATCCACTAAATGTGTTAAACGATTACAACCTACTCCCGGTATATAATCACACACCTACCTAGTCCCAGTATAAGTGAACCTAGTCCAATTTGCTTGTGTGACCACCTAATCCCGGTGTCCGACCTAATCCCGGTCTATCACACAAGACTTCAATTGCTTGTGATTTATGCAACCTAATCCCGGAAGCTACACAAGTCTTACTTCTCAATGAAGAGATAACAACCTAAGTGAATATATGAAATACTCAAAATGCAACAAGAGCAAGGCAACTCTATATGCTTACCTAGAATGATGATATATCAATGAAATCAATCCTAGATATCAAAAGCTAAATGACATATCATAAAGCTTAGCTAATCAAGATTCAACAAAACCTAAATAGCTATCACAATACAACACTCAATTCAACAATGTTGTCAATAATCATGGCAATGACAATAAATGCAATTAACAAGTGCAATCAAGGAATTGTCAATCAAAATGCCAATCAATGAGTCCTACACATCAATGTCTAAATGAAAATCATATAGACTTAGCTAGAGGGCAAAATAGTCCTAAATGCTAGCTATTAACAAACAACTCATCTCAACCAAAATCAAAGACTCAAACATGTTATAAACAACATTAAGTAAAGAGTCATGCATTTAATTAACCACTAAATGCTAATCCTAGGCAAAACATGTCATATATATGAAACAAAGAGATGTAGAACATGTAGAGATTACCTAGTCAAAGAAATCAACAAAAACCATGCTTGGATGATGCTAGGAAGAAGTTAGATGCACATGGGAAGTGATTTGGTTGAGTAAAGGTGAGTTCTTGGGAGCTTCTCTCTCTAGGGTTTGAGTTTCTCACTCTAAGGTCTGATTTTGAGCTCTCTTGGCCGAGCTAGGAAGAAGATGATACTTATATAGTGTGCCAAAGTGAAGTGGTGTCGTTTTGAACAAAATGCAAAAGACCGCCGATTCTGCGCCCTTGTTCTGCGCCCTTGGCCGCAGAACAAGGGCGCAAAAATGCACCTGACAAATTTTGCGGCCCCTAAACGCAAAAACCAAGGGCGCAGAAAAGAGGACAGAGAGTATGATTTCTGATCCTTATTCTGCGGCCTTATTTCTGCGGCCTTGGCCACAGAACAGGGCGCAAAATGCGCCTGATGGAGCATCCTAAAATCTAACCATGCTATGCAATACTAAGCAAGATGCAACCAAATAAACATGCATGAAGAGAGATGAAATAGGCAATAATGCATACACAAAATAAATACACAACACATTCAAGAATGAGAATTATGCAAGCGATGTGTGTGTGTGCATCTACTTCTCTTCATTGCAAGAAACACTAAGTATTATACCTTTGGAGTGCTTCTTCCCTTGAGGTCTTGAAAATGGCCTTTGAGCATGATCTTCAATCACCTAACTACCCTTACAATTCAAACCCCCAATATGTGGTTTGTCTACGAAATAAGCCAATCAACAATGGGAATCCTTACAATGAGTAATGAAGCTTATTTCCTCTTAGCAAGCCATCATCTTGAATGTACCGTAGTCAAATCTTTCTTTGAAGCTTTGTATCATCATCAACATGACCACATAAACATTTACAAGATAAACACATTTTGATATGGAATATATGCCAACAACAACCAAAAACCTAACAGAGGTTCAAAGTGCAACCAGGCTAGCCATGTGCAGAATGTTCCCTTCAACCCTGACGGACTGTGCCAAGACATGGTTCAGAAAGTTACCACCAGGTAGTGTCGATTCTTTTTCTAAACTCACCAAAGCTTTCTGTGCACAGTTTCAGGGGATCAAGCCCCGTCCCAAGGATCCCATCTTGCTGCAGTATGTGGTCCAGGAGCAGGGTGAAACTCTGAGATCTTATGTGGAGAAATTCCATAAAGAGGTCATCCAGATGGGAGTATTCAACGAGAAGGAAACTTTAGCCAACTTCCGGAGGAACTTATGGGCTGGCAGACTATTTCGGTCTTTTGCCAAGCATCCTCTAGAGACGTACCAGGAAGCCTACAACCGAGCTCTGGAACAGGTGGACATTGAGGAACAACTTTGGATTAAAATCAAGCATGATGAAGCCCGATTAGCACCATGCCATAAAAAGGAAGCTCTGAAGCCCGCATCAGCTAGGAAGTTCCAGAACCAACCTCCGAACCAGTCTACTTACAGGCTGCTTCACATTCCTTCGTATCAGGAAAGGTATCCGGTTAGGAGATCATCTCTCAGAGAGATTCCCCTGAAGGAAGTATCCAGGGTGGCAAGAGAGGAAGAGGGGTATAATCACTACACGCCTCTCAATGATTCACGAGAAACTATTTATCTCACAATTCGAGATAAGGGTCTACTCAGAAAGCCAGGTCCCATGAAAATCTCGGTTGACAGGAGGAATCAATACAAATATTGCGACTTCTATGAGGATATAGGGCACAACACCTCAGAGTGCTACAGCCTCCGCAATCAGATTGAAGGACTGGTAAGGGGAGGTCTTTTAACTAAATTTTTGCAGCAGGCACGGGACAACATCAAAGAAGGGAAACAGGTTCAAAGCGGGATGCAGGAGGCAGCAGAAAGAAGAGGAGATGGGGAGAAGGATCTGATGCAGCAGATCCAGGTGATCCACACCATTAGTGGAGGCCCTACCTTAGCTGGAACCTCCAATAATTTGAGAAAGAATCACGCAAGGAAGATTCCCAGGTTTAATGCTGACCACGAGATACTCAAAGTTAGTAGTGGATCCCGGGATCTATCCCGCTCCACCAAAATCATCTTCATAGAGGAGGACGTCTACAATACAGTTCAGCCACATGATGATCCCATGGTCATTACAGTACAGATCGCCAACTGCTTGGTACATCGCGTCCTGATTGATACAGGGAGCAGCGTTGATATTCTATTCAAGGGGGCTCACAAGCAACTCAATCTGAAAAACTCTTGCTACAACAGTTGCACCTCCCTTTTGTATGGGTTCACACGGGACTCTGTAATGCCAATAGACAAAGATTCTGCCAGTAATAGTCGAAGAGGCTCTTCTTCAGCAGAACATAATGGCGGAATTCATTGTAATAGACACCCCGTCTGTATACAATACAATCTTAGGAAGGCCTTTCTTGTCAGGGATTAGAGAAGTGTTGTCCATCTACCACAATGTATTGAAGTTTCCAGTGGGATCAGAAGTAGGAGAAGTAAGGGGGGACCAGCAGGCAGCCCGCAATTGTTATGCGGTGTCCACCAACCCCGATGCATTAGCTAAACAATGTGCACATGTGACCAGTGATCCAAGCCAGGGAGCGTCAGAGCGGGATCATTATGTCTTGGAAGAAGGGGAGGTACCAAACATAATCGTGGAAGAGCTAGAGGAAGAAGAACGTGGTTGGACTAGTGGGCTCCACGTAGATCAGTTAGAGGAAATCTTGATTAGGGGCAAAGATCCGACAAAGACAGTAAAAGTTGGAGGAGATCTGGACCCCGAAATCAAGAAGGATTTGGTAGAACTCCTCAAAGAGTACAATGACATCTTTGCTTGGAGCCATGAGGAGATGCCTGGAATTCCTCTTAGCCTGGCTACCCATAGGTTGGCAGTGGATGTAACTTTCAAACCAGTTAACCAGAAAAGAAGAAACTTCAATGTCGAACGGAATGCCGCGGTTCAAGAAGAGGTTGACAAGCTCCTGAAGGCCAGATTCATCAGGGAATCCCAGTACCTCGAGTGGATCGCCAACGTGGTTATGGTAACCAAGTCCAATGGGAAATGGCGAATGTGTGTAGATTACACCGATCTCAATTGGGCTTGCCCCAAGGATAGCTTCCCTTTACCCAAGATAGATCAGCTGCAGGAAACAAGCTCCTAAGCTTCATGGATGCTTTCTCAGGGTACAATCAAATTATGATGCATCCTTCTGATCAGGACAAGACTAGCTTCATCACCGGACAAGGCCTCTACTGCTATAAGGTAATGCCATTCGGACTCAAAAATGCAGGTGCCACCAACCAGCGTATGGTGAACAAACTATTCAAGGAGCAGATAGGAAGATCCATGGAGGTTTACATAGATGACATTATCACAAAATCTCCAGAAGCTGGCCAACATACAGGGGATTTACGCCAGACTTTCTAGGTTATAAGGCAGAACCAGATGAGGTTGAACCCCGCTAAGTGTGTATTCGGGGTAGCAGAAGGCAAATTCTTAGGATTCATGGTGCATGAAAGGGGAATCAAGACTAATCCCGAAAAGATCAAAGCTATCCTAGACCTCGAGTCCCCTACAACTCTCAAGTAGGCACAAGGGTTAACCGGACGGATAGCAGCCCTGAACCGGTTCATATCTCGTTCCACAGAAAAATGTCTCCCTTTTTTCAAGATCATCAAGCAGGGAAAAAAGATTAAGTGGGACGAGCAAAGCGAGTAGGCTTTTCAAGCTTTAAAAGAGTACTTGTCATGTCCGCCACTGTTAGTAAAACCAACCCCAGGTGAAGAACTCTTACTTGTTAGGATTATGCTCAATAGCAAGAGTGTAATATTGTAATTAACAATCTTTTTCATATTAATAAAGTGATTTCTGGTTTAAACAAATCTTATAGCATTTATAGTTTAATATTATAATTGTCAAAGTAAATAATCATAAGGTCTAAAGACTATGAGAAAAGAAGAATTGTTCGTACATCTGGATATGTATGTGGTAGACACAATTCTTTAGTTAGTCTTGAATATTGTTCACAACTTAAGTTAAAGGTTGGGCACCTTTATCTTGTTAAAGTTGTAGAATTCTTTTGCTAGCATTTGAGTGGGATCAAATGAGATATGATGAGTCTAAAATCATCGGAGTATCTTCGAGCAAAAGAATCTAGTGCACTGGGTGCATTGAACTGGATCACAATGAAATACTTTATCTATAACCGTCAGTAGATAAAAGTCTTTTCATTATCAGGACAATCGGAGAGTCTATCTTAATCCTGAGATAAATGATGGACTTATGGTTGCAAGTGATATCATTTGAGTTATCAATGAGTACGATTAGATCGCATAGTCTATCCTCAATAGTTTGGTGATATTCATTTGTTAATCGATAGAGGACTTCATTTATAGATATGGACATCGTGGCTCCATTTATTAAATGAGAGTATAATATCATCATATGGATGTTTTGAGGTAATTGGATATTAAATCTCAACGTTGAGTTTTCGATAGTGTCTATTGAAAACATGGCTTCTGGACAAGTCATAATATCCAAGTTCAAAACGTGGTCATATGAGTAAATATGGTAACTTGGAGAGTTATAGGCGGTCTATGAACTCTTGGCGATTACTGATATTAATCACGAGGATACACTATCTCCAACATGATTGTCTAGGGTATGAATGAGGAACATCTTCCTTTTCTGTCTTTATTTAAGAGTTCAATTTTAGCTCTTTAGTGGAATGAGTTAAAATTAATGGATCGGACCTAAGTGAATCATTTGTTGATTGTGATTAGGTTATGTCTATTGAAGCTTAAATTTAGATAGCCCGCCAAGATCCCCAATCCGCACGGACTTGCATGAATCACTTGATATATTCTACCGGACTATTTGTGAGTCCATTTAGAATTGTATTTAATATATTAAGAATATAATTTGCACATTATTTATTTAATAGGCTGTTTAATTATATTAATATATTAATGAAAAGCATGCGGGCTTGTTTCTTTTAATAAGAATGGGTCTAGTTCACATGTGGGATTTTTATTAAAGTCCAAATGGATTAAATAAAATAAGAAAACAATATGTAGGCCCAAGTCTCTTGTCATGGGCGGCAATGGATAATAATAAGCCCATAATATTGTTTTATTTTATTATTTAATTAAATGGAAATTAATTAATATGCTAATTAATTATTTAATTAAAAATCAAATCTTTTTCTGATTAGGAAATATGTTTCCTAGTAGTATACTACTATTAGTATTATACTGAATATAAAAGACTTTATTTGTTTAGTCAAATAAGGAAGTCTTTTATATAGTCACAAATACACTAAAGAGTTGGTTTAGGGTTAGAATTCGGAACCATAGTTTTTGGGAAAGAATTCGGAACCATAGTTTTGGGAAAGAATTCGGAACCATAGTTTCGGGAAAGAATTCGGAACCATAGTTTTTGGGAAAGAATTCGGTACCATAGTTTTTGTAACTATGGATCCAGCTACCATAGTTTTTGTAACTTTGGAATCGGAAACCCTAGTTTTTGCAATTGAGAGATTTTTCTATTGCTAGAGAAAAATAAAATCCAACTCTTAGAATAGTGAGTGATTCGGCCAAAAGAGATTGTGAGAAGAATTGTTCTTATTTCGATAGTGCACTAGTGATCTTTACATCAAGAGGTCTTGTGCACAATTTCGAATAAGGTTCACGCGAGTTTCAATCTAACGATTGCAAATTCAAAAGTGACCGGGACATTTTTAACAATCTTTTAGAGATTATAGTGACTAACAGAATCAGAAAAGTTTTGTTTGTCCATTCTCAGGTTCACAATTCAAAGAAGGGAGACCACGCTCCTAGGTGATTTACGTTCGTGATCGGATTGGAAGATCTTGCGGATTACCATCGACGCATAGTCAATCGGATCACGCGACAAAGGTATGATATCTTTTGGTATATATTGTTTAATTAATTAAAGGGTTAAGGTTCATAAAAGGAAAAATTTTAAAAGCTACTAAATCTATTTTTTTAGTCTCGCTTCCGCTGCGTGTACTGCGGGTATATTTTTTCCCTACAATTGGTATCAGAGCCAGGTTGTACCCTTTAATTAATTAACGTATATATACGTGAATCTTTTTCTTTTTATTGTGATTATGCATGTTTAGAAAGAGATGGCACTCTAGGTATTCGCATATATAATTACATGTGGATGTGTGGATTTATATATGTTTATGTGGATTGTTATTGCTCGATTTTGGTCCTAGATTTTCAATGTAATTTTGGTTTTGGAATTGTAACAAGAAGGGTGGTCTATCATCACCATAATTCCTTCTTGGTAGTTGCTAGTTTTTATTTTTTTTAATATAGGTGCAGTATTTTTTTTTTTTAACTACTGCAGTTTTTTTTAGTTATTTTTTAGTGCAGTTTTTTATGTATAAAAATACTGCAGTGAATAAAAAAAAAAAAAATTAATACTGCAGTATTTATTATTTTATATTGCCGTAATGTATTTGGGTATTGAAGATTCGAAGACACGAAGAAAAACGAAGCAACCGGAACCGAGAACGAGCACCGTGCGAACCCTAGGAGTGGATTGGGCTGCGCATGGCAAGCCCAAGCCTTGGTGGGCTGCGCATGGCAGCCTTGTGTGGCCTTATGGGCTGCGCATGGCAGCCCCTTTGTGGGGTTGTGGGCTGTGCACGCCCATGGGAGAAGGCCGAAGGATGAGCTTATGGTTGATGGGCCACTTGAAGATCTTGTATTCCTAAATTATTGTAATTTACTTGTTTTTCTAGGATGGGCCAAAATTGTTGCTATTTAATTTTTGCTTAAATATTACAATATTTGTTATTGTATGATAACATGACATATAGAATAGGAGTGCCACTCATATATCTCTTTTGGTATGAACATGCATTGAATGATTTAGGTATCTAAATTGGCATCTAGATAACTTGGTAAATCATTCTATGGGATTTAATCACACGCCTTAAATAATTGAGTGGGAGAAGGTGTTTTTGTAACACCTATGGCCTCCAAGGTTAGTTGAGTTTAATTATTTATTGGTAATCCCCCCAAGGGGCGTCCATGAATGGAATTTAGCAATATACTTCCTTACAAGGATAGACTAGACAATGGACTCAAACGAGATCTACTCCCCGAGGGATTTTCGTGAGAGAAAGTTGAGGGTCGATATCTTGGTAGCACACTCAATGTAATTTTATTGATATCCTCCCAAGAGTTCTTGTCAGTAAAATTGCAAGGCTAAAATTGAAAACGCTGGTTGTTATGTTAACAATTAGGTGGGACCTAGTCTAACTAGTAAATGGTGCGAACTCCCAAAGGAGGCGTAACATTTATGGGTGTTGGATCACCGTTGAATTTTTATGATTGAGTTATTTATTTAATTCAAGATAAATATTTAAAGTGCTTTATAATGATTATTTACTTATATATAATTTTGTTTTATTAAGAAATCATGACCCCATCCCTAATGAACATCCTGAAAGATAACACTTTAACTGAAGATAATTATGTCACATGGAAAAGGAAAATTGGGTTGTTGCTGCAAGCTGAAAAACATAAATTTTGTTCTAACTACTCCTAAACCACCTGCTCCTACTAATGAATCTAATGTGATGCAATGAGAGGAGTATGAGCAGTGGGAGACCTTTAATGAGATGGCCAAATGGCTACAATCTCATACGTGTTGCAATAGCAGCATGAAGGAATGGGGTCTGCTGCTGATATGATGATGTCTTTAGAAGAGATTCATATGGTTGGTAAAGTTGCTACTATTAAGACCCATTATAAGGTCAAGGAATAATAGAAGAAAAAGCAACTTGGGCTTACCAAGAAAGTAACCAAGATCAAAAGGAAGTGCTTCTTTTGTGGTGAAAAGAGACATTGGAAAAGTAATTTTCCAAAGTCTCAAAATAAGAAGGAACAAGGTAATATGAATTATCTTGAAACATGTTTTTCTGGTAGATTCTACAGATTCTTGGATCGTAGACTCTGGAGCCATTAATCATGTTTGTTATTCCTTACGGGGGTTTCAAGAAAGGAGACGGCTAAATAAGAATGAAATCAATTTGCGCTTGGGCAACAGAACGTTAGTGCCTGCAAGTGCAGTGGGAGATATTAGAGTTTATTTGGATTCTAGAAGGCATTTAGATTTGATAGACGTTTATTATGTACCTCAATTCAAGAGGAATTTAATTTCAGTTTCTTGTTTGAATAAATTTGGATATTCGGTTACTTTTAATAAAGTTTTTATTATTAGTAAGAATGACAAAATTATTTGCCAAGGTACATTGGAAAAACGGTCTATACTTTTTGCATAGAAATATCTCTCACTCGTTAGACACAGAAATAACGGAACCTAATCATAAAAGAGTTAAATTATCAAAAGATGAAACCTATCTATGGCATTTACGCCTAGTTCATATTAACCTTAATAGGATTAAAAGATTGGTATGTGACAGACCTTTGAGTGACTTAAAGGTTGATGATCTACCAACTTGTGAATCTTGTTTGGAAGGTAAAATGACCAAAAGGACGTTCTCTGCCAAAGGTGTCAGAGCCACTGAATGTATAGGATTGATACACACTGATGTATGTGGACCTATGAACATTCAAGCTCGAGGTGGATATGAGTACTTCATCACTTTCACAGATGATTACTCGAGATTTGGCTATGTGTATCTCATACGACATAAGTCGGATGCTTTTGACATGGTCAAAGCATTCTAAGCTGAAGTGGAAAATCAGCTTGAGAAACACATAAAAATTTTGAGATCTGATCGTGGCGGAGAATATCTATCTGGTGAGTTTCAGCAATATCTTATTGATAATGGGATAGTTTTTTAGTTTTCTGCACCGGGTACACCTCAACAAAATGGGGTTGCAGAAAGGAGAAATAGAACTCTTTTGGATATGGTTAGGTCTATGTTGAGTTATTCAACACTTCCTATTTCTTTTTGGGGATATGCTTTACAAACTGCTGTATACATTCTAAACGATGTACCATCTAAATCTATTCCTAAAACACCGCATGAGTTGTGGACAGGGCACAAGCTTAGTTTACATCACTTAAGGATATTTGGTTGTCCTGCGCATGTGTTAAAAGGAAAGACAGAAAAGATGGAGTCCCGTTCGGAAACATGTATATTTGTAGGGTATCCAAAAGAAACTAAATGATATTATTTTTATAGTCCTTCAGATCTTAAAGTATTTGTTTCGACAAATGCTAAATTTCTGGAAAAGGACTATATGAATGATTTTGTGCCTAGAAGTAGAATTGTCCTGAATGAGATGTCAGGAGATACAATTCCACGAGAGGTTACACAACCAAACCCAATTGTAAGTTCCGATCCAACACAAGATCAACAACCTACCATTCCTCGTCGTAGTGGGAGGGTTAGAACACAACCCGAAAGATACATCGGTCTGGGAGAATCAGTGGAGAATCTCCCGGACGATGATGATCCCTACACGTACAAGGAAGCTATGGAGGATGTTGATAGTCGCCATTGGCAAAAGGCAATGCAATCTGAGATTGAATCTATGTTCGATAACAAAGTCTGGTCCCTTGTAGACTTGCCTAAAGGGATAAAACCCATTGGGTGCAAGTGGGTATACAAGAGGAAAAGAGGTATGGATGGAAAGGTGGAAACCTTTAAAGCTAGATTGGTAGCTAAATGGTATACACAGAAAAAAGGTATCGATTACGAGGAAACCTTCTCTCCTGTGGCCATGCTTAAATCCATTAGGATACTCTTGTCTATTGCAGCATCTTTAGATCTAGAGATTTGGCAAATGGACGTCAAGACAGCTTTCCTTAATGGAAGTCTTGACGAAAGCATCTACATGATGCAACCAGAGGGATTCATTGAAAAGGGCCAAATGGAAAAGGTATGCAAGTTGCAGAAATCCATATATGGATTAAAGCAAGCATCCAGATCCTGGAACATAAGGTTCGATCAAGCTGTCAAAGGTTTTGGATTTATTCAGAATCTTGACGAACCTTTTGTATACAAAAGGATTAAGGGCGACAAGTTGGTTTTCCTGATTCTTTATGTTGATGATATACTACTCATTGAAAACGATGTAGGTGTATTAACATCAGTAAAAGAATGGTTAGCAAAACAATTTGATATGAAGGACTTAGGAGAAGCATGTTTTATTCTAGGTATCCAAGTAATAAGGGATAGAAAGAATAGAACGATTGCATTATCCCAAGCTTCATACATAGACAAGATCTTATCTAGGTTTTCCATGCAGGATTCCAAGAAAGGTATGTTACCTTTCAGACATGGAATCAAGCTTTCTAAGGAACAAGTTCCTAAGAATGAGCATGAAGAGCAATTCATGAGTAGAGTTCCATATGCCTCGGGAGTTGGAAGTCTCATGTATGCAATGCTCTGTACTAGACCAAATATTTGTTTTGTTGTTGGCATAGTTAGCAGGTTTCAATGGAAACCTAGTCCTGATCACTGGACTGTAGTCAAGCATATTTTCAAGTATCTTAAGAGAACGAGAGATAATATGCTTGTATACTCTGGAGGGGATTTAATTCCCGTTGGGTATACAGATTCTGATTTCCAATCAGATTCTGACTCTAGAAAATCCACATCAGGGGCTGTGTTTACTATTGGAGGAGGAGCAGTTATATGGAGGAGTATCAATCAATCTTGTATTGCTGATTCCACCATGGAAGCTGAGTATGTTGTTGTATGCGAGGCTGCCAAATAGGCTGTTTGGCTCCGCCAATTCTTGATTGACTTGGAAGTGGTTCCTAGTGCGAATAAGCAGATCACTATCTACTGTGACAACAGTGGAGCAGTGGCTAATTCGAAAGAACCAAGAAGTCACAAGAGAGGTAAACACATTGAAAGAAAGTATCATCTTTTAAGAGAGATTGTTCAAAGAGGTGACGTGACGATTACCAAAATCGCGTCAGCAGAAAATCTAGCAGATCCCTTCACAAAGGCTCTACCTCAGAAGAGTTTCGATGGGCATCTAGAGAACGTGGGCTTGAGAGATATGACACATTTGCTATAGCGCAAGTGGGAGATTGTTAGGATTATGCTCAATAGCAAGAGTGTAATATTGTAATTAACAATCTTTTTCATATTAATAAAGTGATTTCTGGTTTAAACAAATCTTATAGCATTAATAGTTTAATATTATAATTGTCAAAGTAAATAATCATAAGGTCTAAAGACTATGAGAAAAGAAGAATTGTTCGTACATCTGGATATGTATGTGGTAGACACGATTCTTTAGTTAGTCTTGAATATTGTTCACAACTTAAGTTAAAGGTTGGGCACCTTTATCTTGTTAAAGTTGTAGAATTCTTTTGCTAGCATTTGAGTGGGATCAAATGAGATATGATGAGTCTAAAATCATCGGAGTGTCTTCGAGCAAAAGAATCTAGTGCACTGGGTGCATTGAACTGGATCACAATGAAATACTTTATCTATAACCGTCAGTAGATAAAAGTCTTTTCATTATCAGGACAATCAGAGAGTCTATCTTAATCCTGAGATAAATGATGGACTTATGGTTGCAAGTGATATCATTTGAGTTATCAATGAGTACGATTATATCGCATAGTCTATCCTCGATAGTTTGGTGATATTCATTTGTTAATCGATAGAGGACTTCATTTATAGATATGGACATCGTGGCTCCATTTATTAAATTAGAGTATAATATCATCATATGGATGTTTTGAGGTAATTGGATATTAAATCTCAACGTTGAGTTTTCGATAGTGTCTATTGAAAACATGGCTTCTGGACAAGTCATAATATCCAAGTTCAAAACGTGGTCATATGAGTAAATATGGTAACTTGGAGAGTTATAGGCGGTCTATGAACTCTTGGCGATTACTGATATTAATCACGAGGATACACTATCTCCAACATGATTGTCTAGGGTATGAATGAGGAACATCTTCCTTTTCTGTCTTTATTTAAGAGTTCAATTTTAGCTCTTTAGTGGAATGAGTTAAAATTAATGGATCGGACCTAAGTGAATCATTTGTTGATTGTGATTAGGTTATGTCTATTGAAGCTTAAATTTAGATAGCCCGCCAAGATCCCCAATCCGCACGGACTTGCATGAATCACTTGATATATTCTACCGGACTATTTGTGAGTCCATTTAGAATTGTATTTAATATATTAAGAATATAATTTGCACATTATTTATTTAATGGGCTGTTTAATTATATTAATATATTAATGAAAAGCATGTGGGCTTGTTTCTTTTAATAAGAATGGGTCTAGTTCACATGTGGGCTTTTTATTAAAGTCCAAATGGATTAAATAAAATAAGAAAACAATATGTAGGCCCAAGTCTCTTGTCATGGGCGGCAATGGATAATAATAAGCCCATAATATTGTTTTATTTTATTATTTAATTAAATGGAAATTAATTAATATGCTAATTAATTATTTAATTAAAAATCAAATCTTTTTCTGATTAGGAAATATGTTTCCTAGTAGTATACTACTATTAGTATTATACTGAATATAAAAGACTTTATTTGTTTAGTCAAATAAGGAAGTCTTTTATATAGTCACAAATACACTAAAGAGTTGGTTTAGGGTTAGAATTCGAAACCATAGTTTTTGAGAAGGAATTCGGAACCATAGTTTCGGGAAAGAATTCGGAACCATAGTTTTTAGGGTTAGAATTCGGAACCATAGTTTTTGGGAAAGAATTCGGAACCATAGTTTTTGGGAAAGAATTCGGAACCATAGTTTCGGGAAAGAATTCAGAACCATAGTTTTTGGGAAAGAATTCGGTACCATAGTTTTTGTAACTATGGATCCAGCTACCATAGTTTTTGTAACTTTGGAATCGGAAACCCTAGTTTTTGCAATTGAGAGATTTTTCTATTGCTAGAGAAAAATAAAATCAAACTCTTAGAATAGTGAGTGATTCGGCCAAAAGAGATTGTGAGAAGAATTGTTCTTATTTCGATAGTGCACTAGTGATCTTTACATCAAGAGGTCTTGTGCACAATTTCGAATAAGGTTCACGCGAGTTTCAATCTAACGATTGCGAATTCAAAAGTGACCGGGACATTTTTAACAATCTTTTGGAGATTATAGTGACTAACAGAATCAGAAAAGTTTTGTTTGTCCATTCTCAGGTTCACAATTCAAAGAAGGGAGACCACGCTCCTAGGTGATTCACGTTCGTGATCGGATTGGAAGATCTTGCGGATTACCATCGACGCATATTCAATCGGATCATGCGACAAAGGTATGATATCTTTTGGTATATATTGTTTAATTAATTAAAGGGTTAAGGTTCATAAAAGGAAAAATTTTAAAAGCTACTAAATCTATTTTTTTAGTCTCGCTTCCGCTGCGTGTACTACGATATTTTTTTCCCTACATTACTCTATCTAACAGTTTCTGAAATTGCTACTAGTGGAGCCTTAGTGAAAAAATGCAGTGACGGGGTCCAAAGACCAGTTTACTACGTGAGCTGGGCTTTCACTAAATCCGAGAAAAACTACACCTTCTTAGAGAAGCTTGCCTACGCCTTGGTAATTACATCCAGAAAGCTCCGGTCTTATTTTCAATCTCACACCATCGCAATTGTCACTAATCAACAATTGAGACAATTCCTCCAGAGGCCGGATGTGTCAGGCAGATTGGTTCTATAGGCCCTAGAGCTCACCAAATTCGACATCAGGTACAAGCCAAGGACCACGATCAAAGCCTAAGCCCTGGCTAACTTCATAGTGGAATTTAGCCCGATTCCAAACCCGGGCAAATCAATAGACCCAGATCCAGATCAAACCAATTCAGGATGGCCTGAAGACAACAAGATTTAGGCCCTTTACATGGATGGAGCTTCGAACCAGTCGGGATATGGAGCCGGGATCATCCTGATCGACCCCGCAGGAGCTGAGTGTAGTCATTGTTTCAGGTTTAAATTCAGAACTACCAACAACGAAGCGGAGTACGAAGCTCTATTAGCAGGAATGAAAGTAGCAGGAGCTTTCGAGGCTGAGTACCTTGTGGTCAAGAGTGACTCCCAATTAGTGATCAATCAGGTGACGGGATTATACCAAGAAAAAGGTGACACATGGTGGCCTATCTAGCTAAAGTTCAAGAAGCTATGAAGAAGTTTAAGGGTGTAAGGACAGAACAAGTACCCAGAGAGAGGAACCATCGCGCAGATGTCCTGGCTAAGATTGCCACAGGAGAAAGACATCCTTTACTGTAATGATTCTCATATTGATTGGCTTATTTCGTGATTAAACCACATGTTGGGGTTTGTTTTGTAAGGGTAGCTTAGGTGGTTAAGGATCAAGCTCAAAGGCCCTTTTCAAGACCTCAAGGTGACAAGCACTCCAAAGGTATATCTCTAGTGCTTATTTTCCATTGAAGAGATTTAGTAGCACACACACTCACTTAGCATATTCTTGTATGTGTGCATTCTCTTCACATATCACTTTCACACATACACTTTTATGAATTGTATCTTGTTGTGTGTTTGTGTCTTGTAATTCGTTTTCCATAGATGTTTGGAAACGTCTGCGCTTGCACATAAGTGTGCTTGGTCTTGTGCGAAGACCGCTCTTGGTGATTGCCTTGGCTTTCTCCTTGGATTCACCACTTTTGGTGAATTGGCGGTTAGATCGACGGCCCTGGCCAACGAATGAAATCGCCGTTTTGGACCAAAGGTCTTTGGTCTGATTTTGCTATTGTGATTGGTGGCCATGACCACCGATCTGAAATCACCGATCATACCTGATGCATTTATTATTCTCGGGTTTGGTTCCGCGATTTATTCGACAGTTTCGAAACCGCCGAATAGAACCACCGTTTCTCCCCTGTTTCTCTCGGGATGAATTCGACCGTCATAATTGGCGGCCTGGCCGTCGAATTTAACCACCGATCTTGCGGTACCGGGGCAAACTTGTCTTTTCATGTGTGCCCTATTCTTGATGCCTATAAATAGACCATCTTCTTTGTCTCTAAACTGAGTTCCTTTGCTTTTAAGAACCCTAAACTTAAAAGAGAGACACTTGAGAGAAAATCCATCAAAAACTCACCTTTTAACACTCAAAGCATTCATTTTGATTCATCAAGTTCATCTAGGATCATCCATGGTTAGTGCATCATCACAACTTGCTTGGTAAGATTTTGACTAACTTCATCTAATTTTAGTTTCTTTCTTGTCAAGCCATCTCTTTATTTCCTTGTATGCTTTATGTTCACATGCTAGATACAAGATAGAGATTGTTTGTGATGAATATGATTGAGTGTTGTATTGTGATAGCTATCTAGGTTTTGCTTAATCTTGATTAGCTAAGCTTTATGATATGTCATTTAGCTATTGATATCTAGGATTGATTTCATTGATATATCATCATCCTAGATAAGCATATAGGGTTGCCTTGCTCTTATTGCATTTTGAGTATTCATATATTCACATAGGCTTTTAATCTCTTCTTTGAGAAGTAAGACTTGTGTAGCTTTCGGGATTAGGTTGCGTAAACCACAAGCAATTGGACTAGGTTCACTCATACCGGGATTAGGTAGGTGTGTGATTACTTCCAGGATTAGGTTGTAATCTTTCTCACATTTAGTGGATTCGAGGTTTGAGTGTGGCTCACTTAATAGCCTGTGGTTTTTCCCGTGAGGGTTTCCACATAAATATCAAGTGTCAATTAATATTTTCGCACTATATTACACTTGCTATATTTGTATTGACTATTAGGGGTATATTCGTAATCTTGCCTATTAACAAAAATTGGGTAAAATCGGATAAAATCTATTCACCCCCCCCCCTCTAGATTAATATTGAACAAACCGTAATTTGTTTCATTTACCAAAAAGAGTACCCCTCCAATTGGTTCCCTTCTCCAACATAGCTGAGGAGGCAGAGGTCCTTCCCGTGAGCCGCCCCCCCATGTTGGATGGATCCAATAGCAGATTATCTCCAAAGCGACACTCTCCCTGTAGATCCGGATCAAGCCCGCCGGCTCAAGAGGATAGCTACTCGATACTGCTTGGTAGAAGGGTACCTATACCGTAAGGGGAAATCTCTCCCTCTACTCAGATGTCTCCATCCCGACGATGCGCGCTGGGCGCTCAACGAGGTACATTCAGGGGACTGTGGTAACCACGTGTCGGGGGAAACTTTGGCTTACCAGGTAATCAGGATGGGCTACTACTGGCCGACTATACACCAGGATGTAAGGCAGTTTGCGCGATCCTACAAAGCTTGTCAGAAAACAGCAAACCTCCATCATTTCCCACCAGAAAAGCTCTCATCAATCAGCATTCCCTTCCCTTTTGTGATCTGGGGATTACACCTGATCGAGCCACTTTCCACTGCATCCGGCCAAGCCAAACATGCAGTGGTGGCGATAGATTAGTTTACTCAGTGGGTAGAAGCCAAGGCCCTCACCAGAATAACTGAAGAAAAAACCACCAACTTTATCAAGGAAAACATTATCTGCCGATTTGGCACCCCGATGGCCATCATAACTGATTTGGGAAAGCAATTTGACAATGCCAACTTCAGGGAATTCTATGAAGACCGGAGGATCATTCTTCGTTTCGCATCGATGGCTCATCCTCAAACCAATGGGTTGGTTGAGGCCACCAACAAGACCATTAAGAAGCTCCTGAAGAAAATACTCCAACAGAAGAAGGGGTTATGGGTTGCAGAGTTACCTAATGTACTGTAGGCTTACAGAACGACTAGGCGGACAGCAACAGGAGAGACCCCCTACTCCCTAGTTTTTTGAACAGAAGCGGTCTTGCCCATTGAGCGTAAACTCATATCTTTTCGGGTCCAAAATTATGAACCGGAAGACAATGAGGCTAAGTTAAGAGCTAGCTTGGACCTACTGGAGGAAAGACAAAGCAGGGTCGTTGAGAAGGTGGTTGCGTATCAGAACAAGATAGCCCGACACTTCAACAAAAAGGTGAGGATCAGAAATTTCAAAGAAGGAGACTTGGTTCTCAGAAAGGTAACCCAGAACACATGAAGAAGGTCTGACGGGGTGCTAGCCCCTAACTGGGAGGGTCCATACCTGGTTAAGGCATTACTCCGAGGTGGTGCTTACAAGCTGGAAGATAAGGAGGGATACCCTGTGGATCATACATGGAATGCCGATCATCTCAGGAAATTCTACCCTTAGAAATTTAATTCATATCAGCAGGAATTTTCACCCCGATTCGATATTGTACTGGTTGGAAAATTCAATAAAAGCAATTTCTTCTCTCAGATGACTCTCCTGTGTCTAGTGTTCAATATCTTCTACTAGATCCTCCAGTATCTCCTACTGAATGTTTGTACTTCGCCATCACTGATTCGCCATTTCAAGACTAGAAAATAGCCTTATGGCGCTCTTGCTGCCTTGGTTAGGGAATACCCTCCTCCAGGAAGCCTGGTGCTAAAGTAGCCTTAGTTGCCTACCAGGACGGACTTACAGTAAGATTGGGATGCCTCAGGGTGCCTGGTTCCTTACTTCGCCATTTCAAGACCAGGAAATAGCCATAGGGCGCTCCTGCTGCCATGGTCGAGGAATACCCTCCTCCAGGAAGCCTTTTGCTAAAATGACCTTAGTTGCCTACCAGGACAGACTTACAGTAAGATCGGGATGCCTCAGGGTACCTGGTTCCTTACTTTGCCATTTCAATACCAGGAAATAGTCATAGGGCGTTCCTACTGCCTTGGTCGGGGAATACCCTCCTCTAGGAAGCCTGGTGCTAAAGTGGCCTTAGTTGCCTACCAGGACAGATTTACAGTAAGATCGGGATACCTCAGGGTACCTGGTTCCTTACTTCGCCATTTCAAGACCAAGAAATAGCCTTAGGGCGCTCCTGCTGCCCTGGTCGGGGAATACCCCCCTCTAGGAAGCCTGGTGCTAAAGTGGCTTTAGTTGCCTACTAGGACAAACTTACAGTAAGATCGGGATGCCTCAGGGTACCTGGGTCCTTACTTCGCCATTTCAAGACTAGGAAATAGCCTTAGGGTGCTCCTGCTGCCTTGGTCGGGGAATACCCTCCTCCAAGAAGCCTGGTGCTAAAATGGCCTTAGTTGCCTACCAGGACAGACCAACGGTAAGATCGGGATGCCTCATCGGGATACCTGGTCCCTTAATTCTTCACTTTCTACCCCGACAGAAGATCAACACTCAAAGGGGACTTAGAAGTTTCATCACGACAAATTGTTATAAGTACCAGGTTACCCCGACAGAAGATCAACAGTCAGAGAGGGCTTAGAAGCTCATCAAGTCAAATTGTTACAAGAATCAGGATATGAATGATAAGTATCGACTGACAGCCAAGCCCTCTGAGTTTTGTTTTGTTTTAGTCCAATTACTTATCTAGGGTCCAATTGCTTACAAGTTTACATGCTGTGGAAAGTTTCTGAGTACAAAAGTGTAGGGAAAAATACCATAAAAGTACCCGCAGCGGAAGCGAGACTAAAAAAAATAATAGGTTTTAGTAGCTTTTAAAATTTTTCCAATTATGAACCTTAAACCCTTTTAATCAATTAAAGATATATAATATATAACAAAAGAAGAATACCTTTTGTCGCGTGATCCGATTGACTTACGTCGATGGTAATCCGCAAGATCTTCAAATCCGATCACGAGCGTGAATCACCTAGGAGCGTGGTCTCCCTTCTCTTTGAATTGTATACCTGAGAATGGACAACAAAACTTTTCTGATTCTGTTCGTCACTATAATCACCAAAAGGTTGCTAAGAATGTTCCGGTCACTTTTGAATTCACAATCGTAAGATTGAAATTCGCGTGAACCTAATTCGAAAGTGTGTACAAAATCTCTTGATGTTAAGATCACTAGTACACTATCGAAACAAGAACAATTCTTCTCTCACAAACCTCTAGGCCGAATCACTCACTAGTCTTAGAGTTGGATCTTATTTTTCTTTAGCAAAAGAAAAAGCTCAATTGCAAAAACTAGGGTTTCTGAAAATATATGAAGAATATATATATATTTCTATTTATATACTTGCCGCAAAATATATATATGTGTGTGTCTTGCTGCAAAATATGTATAAAGAATATATATATAACTATTGCCGCAAAAAATATATATATAACTATTGCCGCCTAATATATACCAATCAAAGAAGACTTTCTTTAAGCCTAATATATATATATATTTAGTGCAATTACTGCACGCCTCTTACATATAAATATATATTAGTTTTAATCAAACACATATATAATATATCAGTTTTAATGTACGCAATATAAATATATATATATTTTGTTTTATTTCCTGCATGCATTATATATATTTGTATTCTATTCAAACACTGCATGCATTTAAAAAATATAATATATATCAAACCCTAATCCAACTCTTTAGTGTATTTGTGACTAGATAAAAGACTTCCTAATTTGACTAAACAAATAAAGTCTTTTATATTCAATATAATACTAATAGTAGTATACTACTAGGAAACATATTTCCTAATCAGAAAAAGATTTGATTTTTAATTAAATAATTAATTAACATATTAATTAATTTCCATTTAATTAAATAATAAAATAAAACAATATAATGGGCTAAAAAATTAGCCATTGCCACCCATGACTAGAACTTGGGCCTACATATTGTTTTCTTATTTTATTTAATCCATTTGGACTTTAATAAAAAGCCCACATGTGAACTAGACCCATTCTTACTAAAAGAAACAAGCCCACATGCCTTTCATTAATATATTAATATAATTAAATAGCCCATTAAATAAATAATGTGCAAATTATATTCTCAATATATTAAATACAATTCTAAATGGACCCACAAATAGTCCGGTAGAATATATCAAGTGATCCATGCAAGTCCGTGTGGATTGGGGATCTTGGCGGGCTATATAAATTTAAGCTTCAATAGACATAACCTAATCACAATCAACAAATGATTCACTTAGGTCCGATCCATTAATTTTAACTCATTCCACTAAAGAGCTAAAATTGAACTCTTAAATAAAGACAGAAAAGGAATATGTTCCTCATTCATACCCTAGACAATCATGTTGGAGATAGTGTATCCTCGTGATTAATATCAGTAATCGCCAAGAGCTCATAGACCGCCTATAACTCTCCAAGTTACCATATTTATTCATATGACCACGTTTTGAACTTAGATATTTTGACTTGTCCAGAAGCCATGTTTTCAATAGACACTATCGAAAACTCAACGTTGAGATTTAATATCCAATTACCTCAAAACATCCATATGATGATATTATACTCTCATTTGATAAATGGAGCCACGATGTCCATATCTATAAATGAAGTCCTCTATCGATTAACAAATGAATATCACCAAACTATCGAGGATAGACTATGCGATATAATCGTACTCATTGATAACTCAAATGATATCACTTGCAACCATAAGTCCATCATTTATCTCAGGATTAAGATAGACTCTCCGATTGTCCTGATAATGAAATGACTTTTATCTACTGACGGTTATAGATAAAGTATTTCATTGTGATCCAGTTCAATGCACCCAGTGCACTAGATTCTTTTGCTCGAAGACACTCCGATGATTTTAGACTCATCATATCTCATTTGATCCCACTCAAATGCTAGCAAAAGAATTCTACAACTTTAACAAGATAAATGTGCCCAACCTTTAACTTAAGTTGTGAACAATATTCAAGACTAACTAAAGAATTGTGTCTACCACATACATATCCAGATGTACGAACAATTCTTCTTTTCTCATAGTCTTTAGACCTTATGATTATTTACTTTGACAATTATAATATTAAACTATAAATGCTATAAGATTTGTTTAAACCAGAAATCACTTTATTAATATGAAAAAGATTGTTAATTACAATATTACACTCTTGCTATTGATCATAATCCTAACAATCTCCCACTTGCGCTATAGCAAATATGTCATATCTTTCAAGCCCATATTCTCTAGATGCCCATCGAAACTCTTCTGAGGTAGAGCCTTTGTGAAGGGATCTGCTAGATTTTCTGCTGACGCGATTTTGGTAATCGTCACGTCACCTCTTTGAACAATCTCCCTTAAAAGATGATACTTTCTTTCAATGTGTTTACCTCTCTTGTGACTTCTTGGTTCTTTCGAATTAGCCACTGCTCCACTGTTGTCACAGTAGATAGTGATCTGCTTATTCGCACTAGGAACCTCTTCCAAGTCAATCAAGAATTGGCGGAGCCAAACAGCCTCTTTGGCAGCAACATACTCAGCTTCCATGGTGGAATCAGCAATACAAGATTGCTTGATACTCCTCCATATAACTGCTCCTCCTCCAATAGTAAACACAGCCCCTGATGTGGATTTTCTGGAGTCAGAATCTGATTGAAAATCAAAATCTGTATACCCAACGGGAATTAAATCCCCTCCAGAGTATACAAGCATATTATCTCTCGTTCTCTTAAGATACTTGAAAATATGCTTGACTGCCGTCCAGTGATCAGGACCAGGTTTCGATTGAAACCTGCTAACTATGCCAACAACAAAACAAATATCTGGTCTAGTACAGAGCATTGCATACATGAGACTTCCAACTGCCGAGGCATATGGAACTCTACTCATGAATTGCTCTTCATGCTCATTCTTAGGAACTTGTTCCTTAGAAAGCTTGATTCCAAGTCTGAAAGGTAACATACCTTTCTTGGAATCCTGCATGGAAAACCTAGACAAGATCTTGTCTATGTATGAAGCTTGGGATAATGCAATCGTTCTATTCTTTCTATCCCTTATAACTTGGATACCTAGAATAAAACTTGCTTCTCCTAAGTCCTTCATATCAAATTGTTTTGCTACCTATTCTTTTACTGATGTCAATACACCTACATCGTTTCCGATGAGTAGTATATCATCAACATAAAGAATCAGGAAAACCAACTTGTCGCCCTTAATCCTTTTGTATACATAAGGTTCGTCAAGATTCTGAATAAATCCAAAACCTTTGACAGCTTGATCGAACCTTATGTTCCAGGATCTGGATGCTTGCTTTAATCCATATATGGATTTCTGCAACTTGTATACCTTTTCCATTTGGCCCTTTTCAATGAATCCCTCTGGTTGCATCATGTAGATGCTTTCGTCAAGACTTCCATTAAGGAAAGCTGTCTTGACGTCCATTTGCCAAATCTCTAGATCTAAAGATGCTGCAATAGATAAGAGTATCCTAATGGATTTAAGCATGGCCACAGGAGAGAAGGTTTCCTCGTAATCGATACCTTCTTTCTGTGTATACCCTTTAGCTACCAATCTAGCTTTAAAGGTTTCCACCTTTCCATCCATACCTCTTTTCCTCTTGTATACCCACTTGCACCCAATGGGTTTTATCCCTTTAGGCAAGTCTACAAGGGACCAGACTTTGTTATCGAACATAGATTCAATCTCGGATTGCATTGCCTTTTGCCAATGGCGACTATCAACATCCTCCATAGCTTCCTTGTACGTATAGGGATCATCGTCGTCCGGGAGATTCTCTACAGATTCTCCCAGACCGATGTATCTTTCGGGTTGTGTTCTAACCCTCCCACTACGACGAGGAATGGTAGGTTGTTGACCTTGTGTTGGATCGGAACTTACAATTGGGTTGGGTTGTGTAACCTCTCGTGGAATTGTATCTCCTGACATCTCATTCAGGACAATTCTACTTCTAGGCACAAAATCATTCATATAGTCATTTTCTAGAAATTTAGCATTTGTCGAAACAAATACTTTAAGATCTGAAGGACTATAAAAATAATATCATTTAGTTTCTTTCGGATACCCTACAAATATACATGTTTCTGAACGGGACTCCATCTTTTCTGTCTTTCCTTTTAACACATGCGCAGGATAACCAAATATCCTTAAGTGTTGTAAACTAGGCTTGCGCCCAGTCCACAACTCATGCGGTGTTTTAGGAACAGACTTAGATGGTACATCGTTTAGAATGTATATCTTAGTTTGTAAAGCATATCCCCAGAAAGAAATAGGAAGTGTTGAATAACTCAACATAGACCTAACCATATCCAAAAGAGTTCTATTTCTCCTTTCTGCTACCCCATTTTGTTGAGGTGTACCTGGTGCAGAAAACTGAGAAACTATCCCATTATCAATAAGATATTGCTGAAACTCACCAGATAGATATTCTCCACCACGATCAGATCTCAAGATTTTTATGTGTTTCTCAAGCTGATTTTCCACTTCAGCTTTAAATGCTTTAAACATGTCAAAAGCATCCGACTTATGTCGCATGAGATACACATAGCCAAATCTTGAGTAATCATCTGTGAAAGTGATGAAGTACTCATATCCACCTCTAGCTTGAATGCTCATAGGTCCACATACATCAGTGTGTATCAATCCTAAACATTCAGTAGCTCTGGCACCTTGGGCAGAGAATGTCCTTTTGGTCATTTTACCTTCCAAACAAGATTCACAAGTTGGTAGATCATCAACCTTTAAGTCACTCAAAGGTCCGTCACATACCAATCTTTTAATCCTATTAAGGTTAATATGACCTAGGCGTAAATGCCATAGATAGGTTTCATCTTTTGATAATTTAACTCTTTTATGATTAGGTTCCGTTATTTCTGTGTCTAACGAGTGAGAGATATTTCTATGCAAAAAGTATAGACCGTTTTCCAATGTACCTTTGCAAATAATTTTGTCATTCTTACTAATAATAAAAACTTTATTAAAAGTAACCGAATATCCAAATTTATTCAAACAAGAAACTGAAATTAAATTCCTCTTGAATTGAGGTACATAATAAACGTCTATCAAATCTAAATGCCTTCTAATATCTCCCACTGCACTTGCAGACACTAACGCTCCGTTGCCTAAACGCAAATTGATTTCATTTTTATTCAACCTTTTCCTTTCTTGAAACCCCCATAAGGAATAACAAACATGATTAGTGGCTTCAGAGTCTACGATCCAAGAATCTGTAGAATCTGCCAGAAAAACATGTTTCAAGATAATTCACATTACCTTGTTCCTTCTTATTCTGAGACTTTGGGCAATTACTTTTCCAATGTCTCTTTTCACCACAAAAGAAGCACTTCCTTTTGATCTTGGTTACTTTCTTAGTCTCCATCTTGGTAGCCCAAGTTGCTTTTTCTTCTATTATTCCTTGACCTTCTGACGGGTCTTAATAGTAGCAACTTTACCAACCATATGAATCTCTTCTAGAGACATCATCATATCAGCAGCAGACCCCATTCCTTCATGCTGCTGTTGCAACACGTCGGAGATGGTAGCCATTTGGCCATCTCATTAGAGGTCTTCCACTGCTCATACTCGTCTCATTGCATCACATTAGTTTCATTAGTAGAAGCAGGTGGTTTAGGAGTAGTTAGAATAAACTTATGTTTTTCAACTTGCAGCAACAACCCAATTTTCCTTTTCCATGTGACATAATTATCTCCAGTTAAAGTGTTATCTTTCAGGATGTTCATTAGGGATGGGGTCATGATTTCTTAACAAATATATATGAGTAAATAATCATGATAAAGCACTTTAAATATTTATCTTGAATTAAATAAATAACTCAATCATAAAAATTCAACGGTGATCCAACACCCATAAATGTTACGCCTCCTTTGGGAGTTCGCACCATTTACTAGTTAGACTAGGTCCCACCTAATTGTTAACATAACAACCAGCGTTTTCAATTTTAGCCTTGCAATTTTACTGACAAGAACTCTTTGGAGGATATCAATAAAATTACATTGAGTGTGTTACCAAGATATCGACCCTCAATTTTCTCTCACGAAAATCCCTCCTTTGGGAGTAGATTTCATTTGAGTCCATTGTCTAGTCTATCCTTGTAAGGAAGTATATTGCTAAATTCCATTCATGGACGCCCCTTTGGGGGATTACCAAAAAATAATTAAGCTCATCCAATCTTGGAAGCCATAGGTGTTACAAAAACACCTTCTCCCACTCAATTATTTAAGGCGTGTGATTAAATCCCATAGAATGATTTACCAAGTTATCTAGATGCCAATTTAGATACCTAAATCATTCAATGCATGTTCATACCAAAAGAGATATATGAGTGGCACTCCTATTCTCTATGACATGTTATCATACAATAATAAATATTGTAATATTTAAGCATAAAATAAATAGCAACAATTTTGGCTCATCCTAGAAAAACAAGTAAATTACATTGAAATAGAAATACAAGATCTTCGAGTGGCCCATCAACCATAAGCTCATCCTTCGGCCTCCTCCCTTAGGCTTGCATAGCCCACAACCCCACATAAGGGGCTGCCTTGCGCAGCCAATGAGACCACACAAGGCTGCCATGCGCAGCCCACCAAGGTTTGGGCTTACCATGCGCAGCCCAATCCACTCCTAGGGTGCGCACGGTGCTCGTTCTCGGTTCCGGTTACTTCATTTTTCTTCGTGTCTTCAAATCTTCAACACCCAAATATATTACAGCGATATAAAATAATAAATACTACAGTATTCCCCTTTTTTTTTTTTTTTTAATCACTGCAGTATTTTTACATATAAAAAAAACTGCACTTAAAAATAAAATAAAAAAACTGCAGTAGTATTAAAAAAATACTGCACATATATAAAAAAAATAAAACCTATCAACTACCAAGAAGGAATTATGGCGATGACAGACCACCCTTCTTGTTACAATTCCATAACAAAAATACATTGAAAATCTAGGACCAAAATCGAGCAATAACAATCCACATAAAAACATATATAAATCCATACATCACATGTAATTATATATGTGAATACCTAGAGTGTCATCTCTTTCTAAAACATGCATAATCACAATAAAAAGAAATCGATCCACGTATATATACGTTAATTAATTAAAAGGGTTCAACCTAGGCTCTGATACCAATTGTAGGGAAAAATACCATAAAAGTACCCGCAGCGGAAGCGAGACTAAAAAAATAATAGGTTTTAGTAGCTTTTAAAATTTTTCCAATTATGAACCTTAAACCCTTTTAATCAATTAAAGATATATAATATATAACAAAAGAAGAATACCTTTTGTCGCGTGATCCGATTGACTTACGTCGATGGTAATCCGCAAGATCTTCCAATCCGATCACGAGCGTGAATCACCTAGGAGCGTGGTCTCCCTTCTCTTTGAATTGTATACCTGAGAATGGACAACAAAACTTTTCTGATTCTGTTCGTCACTATAATCACCAAAAGGTTGCTAAGAATGTTCCGGTCACTTTTGAATTCACAATCGTAAGATTGAAATTCGCGTGAACCTAATTCGAAAGTGTGTACAAAATCTCTTGATGTTAAGATCACTAGTACACTATCGAAACAAGAACAATTCTTCTCTCACAAACCTCTAGGCCGAATCACTCACTAGTCTTAGAGTTGGATCTTATTTTTCTTTAGCAAAAGAAAAAGCTCAATTGCAAAAACTAGGGTTTCTGAAAATATATGAAGAATATATATATATTTCTATTTATATACTTGCCGCAAAATATATATATGTGTGTGTCTTGCTGCAAAATATGTATAAAGAATATATATATAACTATTGCCGCAAAAAATATATATATAACTATTGCCGCCTAATATATACCAATCAAAGAAGACTTTCTTTAAGCCTAATATATATATATATTTAGTGCAATTACTGCACGCCTCTTACATATAAATATATATTAGTTTTAATCAAACACATATATAATATATCAGTTTTAATGTACGCAATATAAATATATATATATTTTGTTTTATTTCCTGCATGCATTATATATATTTGTATTCTATTCAAACACTGCATGCATTTAAAAAATATAATATATATCAAACCCTAATCCAACTCTTTAGTGTATTTGTGACTATATAAAAGACTTCCTAATTTGACTAAACAAATAAAGTCTTTTATATTCAGTATAATACTAATAGTAGTATACTAATAGGAAACATATTTCCTAATCAGAAAAAGATTTGATTTTTAATTAAATAATTAATTAACATATTAATTAATTTCCATTTAATTAAATAATAAAATAAAACAATATAATGGGCTAAAAAATTAGCCATTGCCACCCATGACTAGAACTTGGGCCTACATATTGTTTTCTTATTTTATTTAATCCATTTGGACTTTAATAAAAAGCCCACATGTGAACTAGACCTATTCTTACTAAAAGAAACAAGCCCACATGCCTTTCATTAATATATTAATATAATTAAATAGCCCATTAAATAAATAATGTGCAAATTATATTCTCAATATATTAAATACAATTCTAAATGGACCCACAAATAGTCTGGTAGAATATATCAAGTGATCCATGCAAGTCCGTGTGGATTGGGGATCTTGGCGGGCTATATAAATTTAAGCTTCAATAGACATAACCTAATCACAATCAAAAAATGATTCACTTAGGTCCGATCCATTAATTTTAACTCATTCCACTAAAGAGCTAAAATTGAACTCTTAAATAAAGACAGAAAAGGAAGATTTTCCTCATTCATACCCTAGACAATCATGTTGGAGATAGTGTATCCTCGTGATTAATATCAGTAATCGCCAAGAGTTCATAGACCGCCTATAACTCTCCAAGTTACCATATTTACTCATATGACCACGTTTTGAACTTAGATATTTTGACTTGTCCAGAAGCCATGTTTTCAATAGACACTATCGAAAACTCAACGTTGAGATTTAATATCCAATTACCTCAAAACATCCATATGATGATATTATACTCTCATTTGATAAATGGAGCCACGATGTCCATATCTATAAATGAAGTCCTCTATCGATTAACAAATGATTATCACCAAACTATCGAGGATAGACTATGCGATATAATCGTACTCATTGATAACTCAAATGATATCACTTGCAACCATAAGTCCATCATTTATCTCAGGATTAAGATAGACTCTCCGATTGTCCTGATAATGAAATGACTTTTATCTACTGACGGTTATAGATAAAGTATTTCATTGTGATCCAGTTCAATGCACCCAGTGCACTAGATTCTTTTGCTCGAAGACACTCCGATGATTTTAGACTCATCATATCTCATTTGATCCCACTCAAATGCTAGCAAAAGAATTCTACAACTTTAACAAGATAAATGTGCCCAACCTTTAACTTAAGATGTGAACAATATTCAAGACTAACTAAAGAATTGTGTCTACCACATACATATCCAGATGTACGAACAATTCTTCTTTTCTCATAGTCTTTAGACCTTATGATTATTTACTTTGACAATTATAATATTAAACTATAAATGCTATAAGATTTGTTTAAACCAGAAATCACTTTATTAATATGAAAAAGATTGTTAATTACAATATTACACTCTTGCTATTGAGCATAATCCTAACAAAAAGTAACAAAACACAAGTATGAATCAAGTAATTAAAATTGTTATATTAATAAAGCGGAGTGCCCAGCCCCCATTTCGAGCTACAAAAAATAAAGAAAGATTTACACAAATGCAAGAGCCAGGTCATTCTTCCTTCTCCTCCTCCTCCGGCTGCTCCCCTTGGTCGGCTGCTTCTACCCCTGTACTAACAGCCTCAACAATATTCGGGGTCCCTTCAACAGCTGGAACCTGATGACTAGCTGGGTCATCCTCTTGAACGGCCGCACCCACTTGCACATCAGAAGGCTCAATCTGGGCCCCTTCAACAATAGGAACCCCTGATCCAGCTGGCTCTTCATCCTCCTCCACCAGGATCATCCCTGAGGTAGACACGGTTTCCACCACTTGTTCTTCAAGGGTAGGAGGATCTTGAGCAGCTCCCTCAATGCCATCAAGCTAGATCCCTGCAGCTGCTCCAGCTCCTTGACCCGGACGAGCTACATCCTGTGAGGGAGCCTCTGTTTCTTGATCTCCTTCTGCTAGCTGGGCAGCCCTTGCCAGGATCTGATCCCGATCCAAATTCAAGGCTTCCTCGAGGTCGAAAGGAGGGGGCAAAGTTATTGCCACCTCGTAACAGGTTGTGAAATAGCCATCCTCGAATGAAGGGCCCTGTTGAGCCTCCAGGTCTGCTATGGCATCCCGGAAAAGCTGGTTCTCATTTATCAACAGGCTTTTCTCAACTTTTACGCGCTCCCTCTCCTCTCGATGGCGCAAGGACTTGATGGTTTCTGTATCTAGGCAACGCTCAAGGCGTCTAACAGCCACCAAGGCCTCCTGCCTCACTTTTTCAGACTCCTTAGCCTCCCGAAGCAAAATGGCCACACTCTGCTGTGTCTAGACCAGCTCCTGTTGAGTGTCCTCTAGCTTGGCTTGGAGGCCTATGTAAGCCTCTCTCAAGGTCAGCAGCTGCTTCTCCATAGCCAGGGCAAACTTGAAGCCTTGCAAAAAGAAAGAAAGTCAGTTTTTCACCAAAAGAAAGAAAGAAATAAAGAAATAGTAAGAAAAAAGTAGGAGTTTACCTCAGCCAGAACCGATGCTCCCTTGGTGACCAAGATGTCAGTAGGAAGCTTGGCCATATCCATCAAATTTCCACCAGGGCATGAGGCCGCAAATCGAGACACCACCTCGTTAAAGGTGGTACCCCTTGACCCCGATACAGAAGCCACATCAGTAGTAGGGGCAGGAATGAGGATAGCTGCCTCCTCCCCCGAGGTTCCGACAAGGCCTTTGGAAAAGGCTGTAGGAGGAGGATGAGGAGGAGGAGCAGGAGAAATCTTTGTTAGAGGAGCGGCCTTCTTCTGTGCCGACCTTCCAGAACCCCGGGCCTTAGCTGCCCTGGCCAACATCGCTGTAATCTTTGAGTGCGATGGAGGAGAAGAAGGAAGACGGGCAGGAGTCTTTGCCTCAACCCCGCTAGAGTGGGACGGGGTGTGATAAGACCAGTAGGCTCCTTTGATGGAGCCGGAGGAGGAGTGGGATCAGTCCCAACTTGTAGGGACCTCAACAAGTCTCTGGTCGTGGTAGAAGGAGAAGGAGAAGGAGAAGGAGAAGGAGAAGGAGCAGGAGAAGTATAAGTAGGCAGAGCTTAGCCCCTTGTCCCAGAGGAAGACGGAGACCCCGCTGCCATCGGGGTAGCTGATACTACAAGAAGAGAAGAAACTTAATAAGAAGAAGAAGAAGAAGGAGAATATGTACGTATAAAATAGGGGAAATAGATATAGTTACAGTTACTTACCAGGAAGGGCAAGTGAAATCCTCGGGTACCGTTCTAGGCGGGCTCCCTCAAAGGGATCTAGAGTGGGATACGACATGTTGGTGTACCCCCTCTTCATGATCCTTGTAAGAATATCCCGGGATTCAGGAGCTAGCACCCCCTTCGCCCACTTGTCCCTTGCTTAGAATTGTGTAGGGACGGGGTATTCATACCCCCAATAAAGGCAGTGCACCCCCACTCGCCTTCCACCACGAACCATTCTTCCTTCCAGGGTGTGGCGTACTTCACATTTGCCCCTGGAACAGTAAACTTCATGTCGTTGTTTGCCCTTAGGTAAAATTGACCCCGGGGCACCATGCTGGTAATGTTGAAGAGAAAGCGGAATTCGTCCAACCCCGGCTCCCGGTCAAGGTGGTCTTTTTAGCACTGCTCCTTCCAGAGCACCAAGAACCCCGTCAGATTTTCCAGAAGCCCGACGAGATCTGGAGAGGAGCCAATTCAAGCGCCACGAGAGCCCTATGGAGAGTAGGATGCAGCGGTAGTCGAACTCCACACTCAAAAGCTGCTTTGTGGATCAACAGGCGGTCTTGAGGCGGGGTGTACACGTTGTAACCCCTATGGAGAAGAGAGAGAGTGATATAATCCGGGATCTTGTACTCCTCCCTTAGTTTGTTGAGCACATCCAGTGTACACATGGAGTCGGGTACAATCCGACCATCATGGAAAGGGGCGAAAGAACCAGTTTGGACCCCAACCATGGTGATATCATGCCCGCCACCTTTCTCGTCACCACCAGTCTTTGTAGCGCCCACTTCGTCGCCAATCAAAACCGGGTCTTCTGGTTTATTATGGAAACCCGACCCAATTCGGGGGTTCCCGGTAGAGCGACGGCGCTGGGCCCATAGGGTATCATCAGCAACCTCGTCCCATTCTCGATCCCGCTTCCTCCTCTCCGAGGTCAGGGATTCCTCCACCACGTCAGCCTTCTCCGTATTGAAGAGGGCATCGATACTATCAGATTGATGTGGAGAGACGGGGTTAGGATGAGTAGAGGTCGCCATAGCAGAAAGGTTTTGCTCAATGGCAATTTCTTGAGAAGTAGGAAGTTTAGAAGGAGAAGCCATTGAAAAAGAATAAGGTAGAAAATATTTCTGGAAGATTGCAAAGTAAAGGAGAAAGAAAGCAAGTTAGAGAGGGTTTGTTCTCTGTTGTAATTTTGAAAATTTGAAAGTGATAAAGAAAACACCAGTGAAGCCGGTCTATTTATAGAAGAGGGGTGGCAATTACACACCAGGAAACCAGAATCGGTGACCGGCAGAATGGGTTAGAGGGGTTTTCCGCATTAATCCCGCCAAAATGGCTCTTTTTGAAAACGAGAAAACCAACCATCGATCGACACTCAATCAGTATTAAACGCATCAAGTAAAGATTTCCTCCTCCTAGGTGGAGAACTAGTCAGACAAGGAAATAAGCAGATAAGGTAGAAAATCCTTCAAGTATAGACAGGATCCTGACTCCGACCCTGACAAGGTATCAGTTTCCAAGTCAGGGGGGACTTCTGTTAACCACCAAAATTGGCGAAGGACCAAGGAAGAATTTTCCACCTCAACACAAAGAGAATATAGGAGTATAGACACCATCCGGCTACCCCGACAAAGGCGGACCCCGACTGATCCGAGTGCACACTTTCACCAGTGGGGTCCGACCCACCTTTCCCCCAGCTTCTTAAGGACCCCGCCAGCATCTTGATTCATTAGCAACGTCCCGAGCCAGAGTACTCGTTAGAACCTACAGCGGGGTCCAGTCCCGTCATACTCTGGTCTCCTATAAACCCCGCAGCACCCCGACACGGAGTTCCACTGAGCATTCCGCTACAGTATAAACCCTACAGCACCTCGACACGGAGTTCCACTGAGCATCCCGCTACAGATTAAACCCAGCAACACCTCGACATGGAGTTCCACTAAGCATCCCGCTATAATACCAGCTAGACATCCCCCTACTTCATCAGCAGGATGCTTACTGGCTTGCACTTTCTGATATAGCCAGCCCGCCAAGCAGGAAGATACCAGGTAGCAAGATTCTCGTACCAGAAACTAAAAGCTCCGTAAATGACCCATTAAAACACTGCCATATAGAGGAAATATTCTCCTTCCTGCTAGAGAGTCCTATTTTGAGCAGGTCAACACATAAGAATCCTACTAAGAAGGTAACAATCTGATCACGAGATTGACTCCTCCTAGGAAGGAAAGATTGGATTCAACACGTAAAGCTCCGAGATTATCTCCTAAAAAAGGAAAAGGATCCTGCAATGGCCAAACCCTAGACCGAAATTGTAGGAGTGCATGGCAAGCAACATGACCTATATATACAACGACTGATTAACCGAGAAAATAGGGGGGAAAAATCATCGCCAAAAACCCTATGATCAAGTTCTACTTATCGACATGCACGAGTTCACCATCACTACCATCTCCATTACCTACTGAATCTCCATACCTTACTGTTAATCCTGAAATACATAGTTCATATATTTGTAATGCAAAGTGACGATCAATAAAAAACTTATTCTTATCTATTTTCTGGTGTTCCATATCGTACTTGCATTGCCTAGGACAGTCGGTATCGAACCACTTGATACCCCTCCGACCAGGGTCAATCTTGATCTTGGTCCTTGTAAAGTCGTTAGTTGGAATTTCACTCCACTCCCAGTGACGATTTTCCGATAACAGCTCTGTTCCTCAAAAACTTCCTAAACTTTCTAACCAATAATGTCATCTCCTCGTCATCATCACTACTACTAGCTTCTTTGACAACCTTGAGAGGTAAACCCTTGTTCTTAGCCTTCGGTTTCATGCACGCCTCAAAGGTTTGAAGAGATCCTAATAGTTCATCTAAGCTCATGACGTCAACGTCTTTGCTCTCTTTAATGGCGATAACCTTGGCTTTGAACCTCTTTGGCAAAGATCTTAGAATCTTCCAATTTAGCCTCTCACCAGAGATAGGAGTACCAAGAGCTTGGCACTTTTTGGCGATGTCTAGTTGCTTATCTTGGAAGTCAACAAACTTGTCTTCCTCACCCATTTGCAAAACCTCAAATCGGGAAGTGAGCAATTGAAGACGAGACTTCTTCACTGCATTAGTCCCCTCATTCGTGATCTGGAGAGCATCCCACGCCTCCTTTGCGGTCTCTAGGTTTTGGATGTAGCTAAATTTTCTACTGTCCACACCTTCGAAAATAGCATTCACCACCTGATGATGCCATTTTGCTAACTCAAACTCATTGGTAGTCCACTCACTTTTAGGCTTCGAAACAGTCACTCCATTCTCAATCTTATTGGGAGCAAGATAACCTTCTTCCACTCTCATCAATAGAGTGAATGTAAGCCTTCATCCTTAATTTCAAAAACCCGTAGTTGTGGCCCTTGAGAAGAGAAGGCCTAGAATTCGAAGCCCCTTCGGTCATCACATCATCTTGGAAAACCATACTTCAAAAACCTAAGTAATTCACTAGTAAGTACAACCCGGATCTAGTCGAGTGTCGTCCAACGACCAGCTCTGATATCAATTGAAAGTATACAAATAAGGTTAAATTGCCTAAAGGGTACCTAGAGTGAGGGTGAATAGTTTTTTCGCCTATTTTCAATCCCTTGAACAAACTTATGTTTGTCCCTCAAGGTAGCTTTACATACAACATATAAACGAAATATTCATACATAAACAAGATAAGCATTTATCATTTAGGCATTGTCTACATTTATCAATTTATTATATGAGGTATAATAGCACTAAAACACAATATCAAAGAATACTTTATGTATTACAACAATGAACAAATATAGCTATACACAAAGATAACTATATAAGAAAGAATTACAATTACAAAAATGATTAAAGTGGATTGCTCAACAAATCACACTTTACAAATACATGTTCCAATATACATCACAAGAAAATGATATCCAACAAAATAAAACAAACATGTAGACAAAATAAAAGAGATAGAGAAAAAGACAATGGACACAAAGATTTGTATGTAGTAAACCTTCGAAGAGGAAACATCCACGGGTTGAATCCACAACCACTGAAAAAGCAATCCACTATATGAAAAAGGACTTACACACTCAAGGCTATCAACATGATGATATCCACCTCAAGCTATCATCATTTAATCTACCCTCGGGCTAGTGAACCACTAAGCCTACTCCCTATCCAAGGTGTTCCCTACACCTCTAGGAAGCAACTTCCTGTCCAAGTCTCTTAAGTCTCTAGGAAGATTCCCTTGCTTAGCAATCTAGATCACAAGGATCCTAGTCAAGCTCCCCTAGCTCAACTATCCAGAGTACCAAACTCCTTGCTAAAACTTTCGCTTGGCTATCCGGAACTCATTCCTAGCCAAGTCTTCTTGCTCAAGTTAAAGCTTCACTCACTTTAACAAAAGACTTCAACCTTTCCTCAAGGCAAATGATCTAGGTGATGCAAATGATGCAAATCACAATCAATACAACATAGAACATGTGATCAAGACATTCTATGAAACAACTAGACCTAAACATGTGAGAACACAAGTAATTAAATTATAGATGCAAAAACATTAATTAAACCTAGAGCATGTGAAAACACCTAACACAAAAGCTCATAGTTTCATTCACACAAATAACACTTGAACATATCATAATCATGAAGCACATATTCAAGATGCTATAAACATACATATAAATGCTTGAAACATAAAATGTATTCAATGAATATTCTAGCCAAAGATTTAGAGCAAAGATAAAATGATAAATCAATTAAATCCTAGATGTCTCTAAAAACACATACAAGAGCATTAATCCTAGATATTATCAATCAAAGGATCAAAGCACATTTCAAGGATTATTAATCATAAAATGATTCAATCAAGTCTCAAATAATCCTAGATATCAATCTAATCACAATACAACTCTCAATCAAGTGAAAATCATAGAATCCAAGAAACTATTTCACATATGTCTCTAATTAGACTTTTTATTAGGATTGATTATGAAGCTATCTTTCTCAATAGCATTCACCATATATATACATATATATAGAAGAAGAAACCCCAAGCAAATTGAAGGTTATAAAAGAAGAAATCACAAAGATATGAACACTACATTGTAATCACTAGTTGGTTCGGTTTTCTATGTAGAACCACTAGAAAAATGGATCAAATAGCTGCAAGACCATTTGGAAAAGGTAGAGAACTCGAATACGAACAATCTCCAACTTGAATCAACCAAATCAGACTTCATATAAGAAAGTTATGGTGTTCGGAATGTGAGAAAAGTTGAGAGAAAAATTATGTTCAAGTTTTTCTAATTTTTTCTTCTTAGAATGAACGGGAGGTAATGGAGGAAATTAAAAAGGAAGAGAGGGAGAGAAAAGGAGGGCCAACAGCTGGTGACACATCAGCACCATGTGTGGCACACATGGGTAGAGAGGTGCCTTGGCCATGTGGCACACGTGGATTCCAAGCTTGACCATTTGGTCACGCTTGCTCCTCTTGCACTCTGCTCGTGTTCTTGGGCCGTATCTGGGCTTCCGAACTCCGATTTTGAATCCGTCTTCAGATTACAAATTGTGACTCCCTCATGCACAAAAATGACTATGAAACTTTGATAAAAGGTTGAGAATTCATCTTGGAAAACAATGACGAACACAACTCAAAGAATGAGAATGAAAAGTAGCATAGCTACATCGTTTGGACTCGAAACCTAATGAATGAGTAACCAAAATGACCAGGACTCAATAAGGCATCATAAGAGATCTTGTTTAAGTCCGAAAAAAATGAAACATAAACAAAGAAATATAATGTCACACATGTATGTCGTTTCCTAGACATAGTTTTAGAACATGCAATTCTACAATGTGTGAGAATTTGAGTTCAATGCATGAGCATATATAAACATGTGAATGTGTTATATAAATGTTGCACAATGATGCAGGGACACATATAAATGATTTGTGTGCGTGTGCTGTGCCTTGAAGAAGAATGAGGTCAAATTACCTTTGATATGCAATGTAACACATTCCTCTTCGAAGACACCTTCTTGCATGATCTTGTGGCCACATTTTTCTTTGAAGCTTTGAATCATCAACCTAAGACCACTAATCAAATACAAGAAAAACATCATTTTGATATAGAATATTCGCCAAGACAAACCAAAAACTTGACACAATGATATTCATTTATGCAAATAATGCTAGGTTACACTAAATGCTTATCTAGGATTAAATTATGACAATAAAATCAATCATAGATATCAAAATAGCTATATGTCATGGCATACAACTTAGCTAACCAATCCTAGATACAATAGCTATCACAAACAATCTCAATCATTTTAATGAGATAAATTAGCTAGATTTATATAAGCATGAAATCCTAGCTATCATAAAACAACTCAATCAATGAGCACATAATCTCAATCTTGTAAGTAGAAATTAATCTAAAGCATGCAAGTTATAAATGAGATAAATTTCTAAGTAAGAATACTAATTATGTAAGATAATAGTGAACAACTTACCATAACATGTGTGTATACTAGATGATCCTAAATGATGCTTAGATGATGATTTATGCATGTGGAGTTGAGTTTGTGTAAACAAAGATGAGTTCTTGGATGATTTTCTCTCTTGGAAAATACTCTAAGTTAAAACTATGATCTTGAACTCATTAGTGAAGACCTAAGCACAGAGAGCCATGTATATATGGTGTCAAAATGAAACTACAGTGTTTTGATAAGTGACACCACAATTTCTTCTTTGTCGCCATTTGATCTTCTATGCTGCCATTTGATCTCAAGGTGACATTTCATGGTGACACCATGAAATCTCTCTATCACCATAGCGACAAAACCACAGCAACATATTGGCTTGTGTTCTTTAGAGCTTCAAGCCTTCTACTGCCATGAGCTCAAGGTGACATCAACAAAGGGCGACAATGCCCTGTTTTCCACTTTTTGCACAGTGTGCAAGTATGCAAAGTGGTGAAACCAAAGGAGAAGCAAAGGGCTTTCTCCGGTGGTGATCCTTGTGCTAAACTAAGCACACCATCATGCATGTGCAAACATTTCCAAACAATCTTTGGGAAACGAATTACACGACACACACATTGCTAAATTGCTATAACACTAATAACACAACACAAACCATCAAAGATGTGCAAGTGTGAAGTGTGAAGTGTGAAGTGAATGCATCCTAATGCCTAAACTGTTAACATCTAGCATCATCCTTGATCATCTAGGTGTCATCGTTGCATGAGTTTTTCAACACATTTTGCTTGGTAAGCTTTTCACTAATAACTTACATAGTTTGTGTCTTTCTTAACAAGCAATCTCATTTATTACTTGTATACCATTAGGATATATTCTAGATACGAGATTGAGATTAGTTTATCGATTGTTTGAGAGTTGTATTGTGATAGCTATCTAGGTTTTCATAATCTATGCTTAGATAAGCCTTTTGACATGTCATTTAGCTATTGATATCTAGGATTAAATTAATTGCAATATTGTCATCCTAGATAAGCATATAGGGTTCCCTAGCTCTAATTGCATTTTGGATATTTCATATATTCACATAGGCATTTTATCTCTTCATTGAGAAGTAAGACTTGTATAGCTTCTGGGATTAGGTTGCATAAATCACAAGCAATTGGACTAGGTCCACTTATACTGGGATTAGGTAAGGGTGGTGAGTTATATCGGGATTAAGTTGTATTCATCTTACCATTAGTGGATTCGAGGTTCGAGTGTGGCACAATTACTAGCCCATGGTTTTTCCCGCGAGAGTTTCCACGTAAATATCTTGTGTCATTTATAATTCTGCACTTATTACACTTGATATTTTATATTGACTAGATAGGGACATATTCTGAAAATTGACTATTAATGAAAATTGGGTAAAATCGGATAAAATCTATTCACCACCCCCCCCCCCCCCCTCTAGATTAATATTGTACACACCTATAAATTGTTTCAATACGAACAACAAGAAAGGGAAAGTGATGGCTGCCACATGGAGTGGAAGTGATGACTCCGATGAGATAGATGAGTCCTCGAATGATGAAGAACTCATGGCTAACTTCATAGCCTTTTCCTCCTCCCACAAGAGCAAAAGTGCTAGTGAAGAAGAGAATAAGAATCAAGAAGAAATTGACTCAAGTGATGATAGGTCTTCATCTCACTCCACAAATGGAAATGTGGATGGGATGGATCTTCATGACTACGTGGTCAAGTTTGAGAGTTCAAGGTTAAAAAACAAGAGAGAAATTAGGAGATTGAAAGAGGAAAACCTAGAGCTCTCAACACATGTTGATCAACTAAGTGAAGAAGTAGTGAGATCCATGAAGAATGAAGATAAGCTAAGAGAGGAGTTAGCCTTATCTATGAGGAATGAAGTTGGTTTGAAGAGGGAGCTTGAAGAGGCTAAAGGGTCATTGACTAGGATGGCTTCTAGCACAAAGAAGCTTGACCACATGTTTGGTGTTGGAAAGAGTCCTTGTGACAAGAGAGGTCTTGGGTTTGAAGATGGCAAGGAGTCCTCCACTCCTAGCAAGACCGTGTTTGTCAAGGGCTTAAGCTACAAAGAAGCCTCACCGGTACAAACTCCTAAAAAGAAGATTGATCTAGGATAATGCTCAAATAGTGCACAAGTGAAGGAGGCACCAAGAAGGCAACATCAAGCTCAACCTAATAAAGCTCCCAAAGCCAAAATTCCTCAACAATTGGCTCATCAAGGAAAGAGACCAATCATCCAAGCTCATTCAAGGAAGCAAACTAGGCCGGTTCAACAACAAAAAAGAAATGAACCAATGGTACCACAAAGATATGGGAAGGCTCATATGCATGCACAAGGACATGGTATGATTCCTATCTTTATCCCTACATGTCATTTTTGTGGTATTAATGGTCAAATATGACCAAATTGCTTTCGTTACATTAAAATGTGTAGAGCCAAAAGCCTGATTGAAAAGAAAAAGAGTAAAGCCAAGATGCATGTTCCTAGGAATGAGATAATTAATTTACATGATCTTAGGACATCTAGAGCCCATGTACCATTGACCACTAGGAAGAAAAGTATTTCACCTAGGTGGTTTAGAAGAGATGAATACTTTTGCAATATTGCTCAAATAGCCTTGAAGGCAAATTATTCTAATTTTTGGTACTTAAATAGTGGGTGCTCTAGGCACATGATGGGAAACAAGAGTTTCTTTGAGACTCTTGTCATGGAGAAAGGAGGATGTGTCACCTTTAGTGATGGATCCAAAAAGAGAGTTGTAGGGAAAGGAATCATTTCCACTCCCGGTCTACCCTCTTTGTCCAATGCTTGATATATAGATGGCTTGAAAGCCAATTGATAAGCATTTCTCATCTAAATGATGAAGGACTCTCCATCTTGTTTTGTAAAGAAGATTGCTCGGTCCTATTGCCCAATGGACAAACCTTGTTGAAAGGTATGAGATCTAGTGACAATTGTTATTGTCTTGAAGCTAGAATAGTCTCAAACAATGTGTCCAAGGATGAGCAAATTAAGTTGTGGCATGAAAGACTTGACCACATGAACTTTAGAGATCTAAGGATCTTAGATAAGTTCAATGTTGTGTGTGGCCTTCCCAAGCTTGGGAAGAAAGCCAATTATGTTTGTGGACCTTGCCAACAAGAAAAACAAACCAAAAGCATGAACAAAAAGGGCAAGTATCTCTCTACCAAGGAGCCTCTAGAGCTTCTCCACATGGATCTTATGGATCCCATGCAAATCAAGAGTTTAGGTGGAAAGAGATACATTTTTGTTTGTGTAGATGATTTCTCTAGGTTCACAGGAAACATATTTCCTTAGAGAAAAATCCGAAACTTTTGACAAGTTAAAAATGCTTTGTACTAAAATTCAAAATGAAATGAATTATAACATTAAAAGCATTAAACGGATTAGAAGTGGCCATGGGAGGGAGTTTAAGAATGCCCTCTTTGAAAGCTATTACAATAGCTTAGGGATCTCCCATGAGTTCTCGGCTCCTAGGACACCTCAACAAAATAGAGTTGTTGAGAGGAAAAATAGAGTCCTTCAAGAGATGACCCATGTGATATTGCTTAGCAACAATGTTAAAAATGCTTAGAGAAAAATCCTTAGAGAAAACATATTTCCTTAGATTTTTCTCTAAGGAAACATATTTCCTTAGAGAAAAATCCGAAACTTTTGACAAGTTAAAAATGCTTTGTACTAAAATTCAAAATGAAATGAATTATAACATTAAAAGCATTAAACGGATTAGAAGTGGCCATGGGAGGGAGTTTAAGAATGCCCTCTTTGAAAGCTATTACAATAGCTTAGAGATCTCCCATGAGTTCTCGGCTCCTAGGACACCTCAACAAAATAGAGTTGTTGAGAGGAAAAATAGAGTCCTTCAAGAGATGACCCATGTGATATTGCTTAGCAACAATGTCCCTAGGAATCTACGGGCCGAAGCCTTCAATACGGCTTGCTATATAGGAAATAGATTTTTCCTAAAGCCCGGAACTAGGAATACCTCCTATGAGTTATGGAAAGGTAAAAAGCCAAATGTTAGCTACTTCCACTCTTTTGGAAGCAAGTGCTATATTTTAAATGATCGTGATCAACTTGGTAAATTTGATGCTAAGAGTGATGAGGGTATCTTTTTTGGCTATGCCTTAAATGGTAGAGCCTATAGAGTTTTCAACTTGAAGACTTTAACTGTCATGGAATCATCCAATGTTGTCATTGATGATACTAGGCTCAAGACTAATGACCATGAGGAAGAGGTTGCTAGTGTTGATGATTCTCCCTTGGAGAAAGTTATTGAGACTCCCATTGAAGGGACGTCTAATCTTAATCAAAAGGACACACAACCTCTTGATAGAGTTCCTCTCTTGAACTCTAAAGAACCCGCTCCATGGGTTAGAAAACTCCATGATAAAGATGACATCATTGGAGAAGTGCATGAAGGTGTTAGGACTAGACGTCAAATAGGTAATCTAATTAGCTACACCTGCTACACCTCTTAAATTGAACCCAAAAAGGTTGATGAAGCCTTAAAAGATGAATTTTGGGTTCTTGTCATGCAAGAAGAGCTAATCCAATTTGAAAGGAATGAGGTTTGGACTTTAGTTCCTAGGCCTAAAAAAACTAATATCATTGGCACCAAATGGATATTTAGGAACAAATCCGATGAGGATGGTAACATAGTGCGTAACAAGGCTAAACTTGTTGCACAAGGGTACTCTCAAATTGAGGGTATTGACTTTGAGGAGACTTTTGTTCCTGTTGCCCAATTAGAGTCCATTAGGCTTCTCTTGTCCATCTCTCGTGTGCACAAGTTCAAATTGCACCAAATGGGCGTCAAGAGTGCCTTCCTTAATGGCTTCTTGCAAGAGGAAGTGTTTATTGAACAACTCAAGGAGTTTGTAGATGCAAACCACCCCAACCATGTCTATCGCCTCAAGAAGGCTCTATTTGGGTTGAAACAAGCACTAAGGGCTTGGTATGAGTGCCACACTCAATTTCTTGTTGACAATAACTACACAAATAGTAGTGTTGACAAGACTTTATTCATTAAGAAAGACAATGATGAGCTCTTTATAGCTCCAATATATGTTGATGATATAGTTTTTGGCTTCACCAACAACACCAAAGTCCAACAATCTGTTGAAGTTATGTCTCATGAGTTTGAGATGAGTCTAGTTGGTAAGCTTAGTTACTTCCTAGGTTTGCAAATTAAGCAATTGAATGATGGGATTTTTATAACTCAAGCTAAATATGCTAAGAACCTAGTGAAGAAGTTTGGTCTAGAAAATGCCAAACATTGTGATACACCCATGAGTACCACTTTGAAGCTTAGCAAGGATGCTAGTGGTAAAAGTGTGGAACAAACTCTATATCGAGGCATGATTGGAAGCTTGCTTTATTTGACCACAAGTAGGCCCAAAATATCCTTTAGTGCGGGTGTGTGTGCTAGGTACCAAGCGGATCCTAAGGAGTCTCATCTCTTTTCCGTAAAGAGAATCATTCGCTATATGAATGGGACATCCAACTATGGGATTTGGTACTCTTTTGACACTAATGCTAGTCTTGTAGGCTTTAGTGATGCGAATTAGGTAGGAAATTGTGATGATAGGAAGAGCACATCGGGCGGTTGCTTTTTCTTAGGGAATAACTTGGTGTCTTGGTTTTGGAAGAAGCAAAATTAGATTTCCTTGTCCACGGCAGAAGTCGAGTACATAGCCGCGAGGAGTGGATGCACACAACTCTTTTGGATGAAGCAAATGCTAGTCAACTACGGATTCAACCAAGGTACACTCACCCTCTTTTGTGAAAACATGAGTGCATTAATATTTCCAAGAATCCGGTACAACACTCTAAGACTAAGCATATTGACATCCGTCATTACTTCATTAGAGAGCTTGTTGAAAATAAATGTATAGTGCTTGAACATGTAGGCACTAATGATCAACTAGTGGACTTATTTACTAAACCCTCAGATGCAACTAGGTTTAAAACTCTTTGTAGATCTATTGGGATATGTCTTATGGAGTGATGTCTTTTGGTGATTAACCCCATATGGGGAACTCAAGCAATAAGAGCTATTGCATACTTGTCGCTTGCAAAAATTTGAAAATTTTTATGCTTCTTTGTTGATTGCTTGAGTAGCTTGGTTGCACATATATTATATGTTATTTTCTTCAATAAGTGTGAACCATGCTATTATTACAATCCATGTCATATTTATGTTCAAACATGCATTTTTAGACTAGAAGATCTACATAGGAAGTACGATGTGAATGACCTATAGTTATCTCCATAACATGATGATTCTTTTATAACATGCTAATGTCATATAAAAAGCATAAAATTTAAATGACATGCTACAAATGAAAAAGGATGAATTGATGATTGCAATTTCTTAAATGCAAAACAATGTGTGAAATACTTATGAGACTCAAATGAATAAAGGATCTTGTATCCGTTCAAAGGATGTTACAATTCAAATGTCTCTCTTTCTTTATTGGTTGAACATGATTACTATCATATAGGTATCATTCCCGGAAAAATCAAATAGGGTGCAAATTCGCTCATGCCATGTTTCACTTATAAAGCTAGATATAGTTGCTCTTAAATTGAAATCAATGAAATCTCTATATCTTTGCTTCTCTCATGAAAAATGGTGAAATTGGTTTGAATTCTGTTGAAAACCTTTATCATTTGCTTTGCCAAATACCATTGTATTTTGGACTTGAATGCAACATGTCTTGTATGCATAGCATTTTTATTCACACATTTTCATTAAATAAATCTCCTTGTTTCTCTCCGATTAATTGAGTTGCATAAAGTGGCTTATATGATTATGTAAATATCTTGTATGATACTATCTCTCTTTGCTACAAGTGACCCAGTTGGGGAATACACTTTTGCCTACACCATGACAAAAAAGGGGAGTAGAATGTGGTAAGGGGGGTTTCTAATTGTAGTAGCAAATGCGCATGGCGTATGTTGGGAAGACTACATATTTAGGGGGAGCATTGCATTCACATATATTGCATGATGTTATACTTAAATTCTTAAATGCAAATGCTTGTTATATTTTCACTTGATCATCTCACATACACTTGCTTTGGAAAATGTAATGTATTGTTTTGAAGGGTTGATAGTTATACAAGAGATTGAAGACTTGAAGTTTTTTTTTTACCTTTCAATATCTCTTTGTAATGTAGAATATCATAGTTATCCCGTAGTTTCAATTATGTTGTGAGGATCAATGTGAGTGGTGGTTTTGTCACGAAATAGCCAAAGGGGGAGATTGTAAGTTCCTTAAAAAATGATTGGCTTATTTCGTGGACAAATCACATATTCGGGTTTGAATGTAAGGGTAACTTAGGTGTTGATGTTCAAGCTCAAAGGCCCTCTCAAGACCTCAAGGTGACAAGTGCTCCCAAGGTATATCTCTAGTGCTTAGTTGTCTTTGAAGAGATTTAGTAGCACACAAACACTTAGCATATTTGCATATGTGTGCATACTCTTCACATGTCACATTTCATACTTGCACTTTGTTGTTGTATATTATTGTGTGTTTATATGTCATGTAATTCATTTCCCGATATTGTTCAGAAATGTCTGCGCATGGATAAATGTGTGCTTGGTTTAGCGCAAAGATCGCCTTCAGAGAATGCTCATGGCTTCTCCTTTGGTTTCATCACATTTGGTGAATCGGTGATTTGATCGGTGGCCATGACCGCTGAATGAAACTATTGTTTGTGTCCAGAAGCTTCTGGAGTAATTCGGCATGCTGTTCGAAACCACCATTCATACCTGATTTATTTTAATCTCTTGGGTATCAATCCATGGTTGTGATCGGCGGTTTTGAAACCGCTGAATGAAACCACTGATGATCCCCTATTCTCTCGGGATTCAATTCGATGATTTAATCGGTAGTTTCGAAACTGCCAAATGAAACCGCTGATCGTGCGTTTTCAGGGGTAAACTTGTCTTGATGTCTATAAATATATCACTTTCTCGTTCTCTAAACTACTTAAAATTACACTACTCTACCTTGGTTATACTAAAGGGACGCGTGAGTGTTTCACCCTTTGCAAGTGCACAAGTTGCAAAACTAGTATAGTGTGCAAAGTAAGGGTTATTGTTCCCATAGAGATTAGCGAATTTGCAATTAAATAGATAGAAAGTAATAACAGTTAAAATTAACTCTAACTAATGTCTATTTAATTAACTAAGATGATCAACACATGAACTATATACTAAGATGAGAACTGATTAAGAAAACAGTTACAACTATTAGGTTCAAATTCTAAATTAAATGATTGCTAGGGAATAGATTCATTCAAGTAACAACTTACTAGCTAATCAATCATTCATTTAGCTCAATCACAAAGTCCCTAACAGGCATCTATTCATGTCAAATTACAAGGCATTAAATCCTCAACTTTTATCACAACCTAAGGCTAGGAGAGTGAATAAAGGAGGTTTACTCAAGGGTGTTAGTAAAGATTCACAAAGTGAGTAAATCTTTACAACTTATATGGCATAAGAGGCACATGCATAAGTAGTCTTTAATGCATATAGGTTCATCAAGGTTATTGTGATTCAATGATAGATTGGTGGTTGCAACCACCAATCATAAATGGAATAATGAGCACATACATGACTTGAGAAAGTGAAATAAACATGATTAATTATATAGCAAGGTTAAATTACAAGAATTACATCTAATCCCCTAACAAGGAGGATTTTGTTACACATAGAATCAAAGCCACTAAGAAATACAAATGAAGGAAACATCACCGGTTGGTAAATCTTGTGAAGTAGAAATGATCCTCTTTGCAATCCATGTAACAACTTCTTTTATGGAAACTTGAAGTAAACTAAGCTAAGGTACCAAAGTGGGAGTTTAGTTGCCTAGAAAGATTAACTTGGCTTTTTTAAGAGAAAAAATATCTAATAATATCTATATCTAAACTTACATCTATATCTCTCTATCTAGTTGTGGTTGAGTGTGTCTAATTAGAGAAGTAAAATAGGATGGAATGTACAAAAAAGGGGAGGCCTTCCTAAGACAAGTGAGGGTCCTTTAGTCCATAACCAAGGCTAAAAATGGAAAGTGGAAGGAAAAAAGATTTGAAGTGACTGGATTCGATCCATTTATAGCTTGTTAGATTCTTCCACGAGTATGTTTCACGGCTTCTTTCCCACGGGATGAACTCGCGGATGATCTTTCCCTTTCTACGTGGATTCCTTCCGTGGGAATCTTCTCTCCGGAAGACTGGTCTAAACCCGTTGATGTGCGTTCAAGGCTTTGTTCGGCGGTTTTATTCCCGCGGAACAGATGGAATGAAGTCGCTGGATATGATTTGGAATGGCATGCGGCTTCCTTCAGCTAGTTATTTCCCGCGAGATAGGGGAGATGAACCCGCTGGCTTTTGTGCTCTTTCCCGCTGGTTCTCTTCGCTGGTACTTTCCCGCGGGGTTTGATGAATGAACCCGCGGGAACAGGGCATCCTTGGTTTTTCTGCCTTCTTTGTCCTCTTTTCGTCATTTCGGACCCAAATGCCTTCTGTAAGGATTCCCATTGTTGATTGGCTTATTTCGTAGACAAACCACATATTGGGGGTTTGAATTGTAAGGGTAGTTAGGTGATTGAAGATCATGCTCAAAGGCCCTTTTCAAGACTTCAAGGGAAGAAGCACTCCAAAGGTATTATACTTAGTGTTTCTTGCAATGAAGAGAAGTAGATGCACACACACACAACACTTGCATAATTCTCATTCTTGAATGTGTTGTGTATTTATTGTGTATGCATTATTGCCTATTTCATCTCTCTTCATGCATGTTTATTTGGTTGCATCTTGCTTAGTATTGCATAGCATGGTTAGATTTTAGGATGCTCCATCGGGCGCATTTTGCGCCCTGTTCTGCGGCCAGGCCGCAGAAATAAGGCCGCAGAATAAGGATCAGAATTCATACTCTCTGTCCTCTTTTCTGCGCCCTTGGATTTTGCGTTTAGGGGCCGCAAAATCTGTCAGGTGCATTTCTGCGCCCTTGTGTTCTGCGGGCAAGGACGCAGAACAGGGCGCAGAATCGGCGGTTCTTTTGCAATTTTTTCAAAACGACGTCATTTCATCTAGGGGTCCTATTTAAGTATCATCTTCTTCCTAGCTCGTTTTTGAGAGCTCAAAATCAGACCTTAGAGTGAGAAACTCAAACCCTAGAGAGAGAAAGCTTCAAACTTGCTTCTTTAACTCTCCAAACCCAAAACCCATGTGCATCTAACATGTTTCATGCATCAATCTTCCATGGGTCTTCTTCATTTATGACTTGGTAAGTAGAACAAACACAACATCTTCATTTATTGTTCTATCTTAGTCAAGACATGTCTTTTATTGCTTAGTTTAGCAAATTTTCACTCTTATTGCATATTTAGTGAAGTTATGACATGATTGGGTTTTGTTTGTGGTAGCTTACATGATTAGGATGATTTTCCCTAAATAGCTAACCCTAGAACATTCTTGTACAATTGGTTGATGATTAGGTTGATAGATTAATGTTTATTTATCTAGTCAAGCTTAATTGAATGTTCTTGTGGATTTAATTGACAATTATGTTGTTAGAAATTCTCTACAACTAATTGAGTTCACATGTTTGGACATGTTGACATTGTTTGATAGCTAGGATTGTTTTGTGATTGATAACATCTAGCTAAGTCTTTGTGATTTTCATTTAGCTTTTGATATCTAGGATTAATTTCATTGATATATCATCATTCTAGGTAAGCATATAGAGTTGTCTTGCTCTTGTTGCATTTTGAGTATTTCATATATTCACTTAGGTTGTTTTCTCTTCATTGAGAACTAAGTCTTGTGTTGCTTCTGGGATTAGGTTGCATAAATCACAAGCATTGGGACTAGGTTCACTTATACCGGGAGTAGGTAGGTGTGTGATTACTTCCGGGATTAGGTTGTAATCGTTTTACACATTTAGTGGATTCGAGGTTCAAGTGTGGCTCACTTACATAGCCCGTGGTTTTTCCCGTGAGGGTTTCCACGTAAATATCAAGTGTCTTTTAATTTCCGCACCATATTACACTTGCTATTGTATATTGACTAGTAGAGGGTATTTTCGTAATCTTGACCATTAACGAAAATTTGGTAAAATTGGATAAAATCTATTCACCCCCCCTCTAGATTAATATTGAACACACCATAATTTGTTTCACCTTCGAAACGCCATAATTACCTGAAAACACTTATTTACAATAACACTTATTTACAATGTTAAACACCTAAAATTCTCGGAAAACGCTTACAAAAACCAAGTAAAGAGAGCGCTAAATGCGAACATTTTGAGCACGATCAAACCCCCAAACTTGACTTTTGCTCGTCCTTGAGCAAATTACAAATGCTAAAACTTAAACTAAAAACACAATTCTACTATGTACTAATTTTATACAATGCACACTAAAACATTTTCAAGAGTCAAATTACAAAGATGCTATATGATGAGATGATTCAGGAATAAAACATGCCAAAACCTCTGGTTAGAAACTAGCACAATTACACCCTTCAAAAACACGCAACAAAGCGAATTCCACACTCTCAATACTCCGCTTCAAAAACAAAGCACTCAAAAGCAAAATCTCAATTCGCCTTGACTCTATCCTCACCGGATTTCAGTCGAATTTTCTCTCTGAGCCTAAGTGACTTTCAAACAACATATGTGAGTAAGAGTATATATAAAAGAATCAAATGTAACGCATTTTTTGCAATCAAAATTAATGCACAACTTATGGAAACCGTTTCATGAATGAATTGATATGCCACAAACGTGGAAAGAGCATGCTTCAACTCGCATTCCCCAACTAGACTTTCTAAAGGATCAACTAGGGCTTTCCTTGGTTGTAATGGGGCCAAATGGGTGAATTTTCAATGGAATTCTGAAGTTTATCGATCAACCTTACAATTAATACCCATAGCTAGTTACAAAGATGTCTACAAGCGTCTAGGCTAAGATTTCTTTTTCCTTTGTGCTATTTGGTACTCGGATTCGAGTACTTTTCAATCACGTATTATGGCTTAAGTGTTTTTCATTAGACTATTTTACTATAGCCAGAACATTGCACAACTATCTATAATAGCCTGAGTACACGTTATTTACAATAATTTTGAGTTATACCTCTGCATTTAACAAACCATGCATAATTCGTGATCAAGTACTATAGAATTCCATATATGTATATGTGTATTTATGGTGATGAAATGAATGGTTTGTGTTTGGCCGCAAATTGGCAATTGGAGCACACATAACACTTATGGACTGTGTTTGGGCAATTTTGTAGCTAAGCACACACATGCCTAGAATCATATCCGATGGTTTGTCTAACAAGGGAATACAAGTCTAGCAAGCAGTCCACAATTTTCATGTTCATGGGCATTCAATTATGCAAATGAGATAATATGATTAATGAAGAGTGTTTACCCTCAAAAGGTGATTATTTAGGCTATGTTTCTCATGAGTAGTCTCCACTATTGGTTAAAGCAATCTTGTGCTAAGTTCCGTTCACTAAGCAAAAGAGAAAGGGACTATTACGCAATGCGCAATGACTTCTTGGAATGCCATCGTGATAGCAAAACTTTAGTAATTAATGCATGCATGTACTCCTTAACAACACATACATCATAGCATCTTATTTAAACAACATGTGTTCCATTGGCTCAATCGGAAAATTTTAGAAATGTTTTTACACAAACACAACATTGAAACACTATATATAATATATACAATATGTACAATCATGTGAACGATTGGAAAAGTGTTTAATGTGCCCACACCCCCAAACCTAAACTCAATATTGTCCCTAATGTTCGCACATGGAAGACAATACACAGAGTTCCAAGGTTTGGTCGTTTGGTCAACAAACAACTTCCCAATCCGTACAAAAATGAACACATAATGTCCAATCACATGGTATCACATTCATCCATGATGCTTCAAAATATCCTAGGCATAATCAGTCAACCACACAAAATTCCACACTTAGATCTAAGCATGATACTAACTAACTAAAATTATATGCAAGTAATTATAATATATATAATAATGATACTAAAAATACTGTAAATACAACTCCAAACAAAAGTACCAAGTATACAAAAATGCGAAATAATGCTCCACCCACAAAAAATCCGCGGAGTACCAATCCGCCTACTGGTGCCATCATCGGTGTAACTGGTGCTAGCACTACTGGTGGTCATGATGGAGCTGTCACTGCTACTGGTGGGGTCTAATGGTGTGAACTGAACAACGCTGATGGAGTATTGGAAATAATTAGGCTCAGATGGAAGAGGTGCCCCTATGTATAGAACTATGCTCGTCAGAGACTCGAGTTCCTCCACAAGGTACTCCATTGACTGCGCACTCACATAGTCAAATCCCTCCAGAAGAAGCTCAATGCTCACCACGAACGACCAATCATTCTACTCCTCCTTTGGTTCTGGCTTCGGTATCGGCTTATGCTCGTCCATCATCTCCTGAAATTGTTCATTCACTATCTGTGCTAGATTCTGCTCTATCCGCTGCTGCTCATCATAAAGTAAGTCCATGAAGTAGAAATCTTGATCATATGGGTCCAGTGGGTGTTAGGATTATGCTCAATAGCAAGAGTGTAATATTGTACTTGACAATCTTTTCATATTAATAAAGTGATTTCTGTTTGTTAACAAAATCTTATATAGCATTTATTATTATAATTGTCAAAGTAAATAATCATAAGGTCAGAAGACTATGAGAAAAAAAGAATTGTTCATACATCTGGATATGTATGAGGTAGACACAATTCTTTAGTTAGTCTTGAATAACGTTCACAACTTAAGTTAGAGGTTAGGCACCTTTATCTTGTTAAAGTTGTAGAATTCTTTTACTAGCATTTGAGTGGGATCAAATGTGTTATGATGAGTCTAAAATCATCGAAGGGTCTTCGAGTAAAAGAATCTAGTGCACTGGGTGCATTGAACAGGATCACAATGAAATACTTTTTCTAGAACCGTCAATAGATAAAAGTATTTTCATTATCAGGACAATCGGAAAGTCTATCTTAATCCTGAGATAAATGATGGACTTATGGTTGCAAGTGTTATCATTTGAGCTATCAATGAGTACGATTATATAGCATAGTCTATCCTCGATAGTTTGGTGGTATTCATTTGTTAATCGATAGAGGACTTCATTTATAGATATGGACATCGTGGCTCCATTTTATTAAATGTGAGTAGAATATCATCATATGGATGCTTTGTGGTTTTGGATATGAAATCTTAACGTTGAGTTTTCAATAGTGTTTATTGAAAGATGACTTCTGGACAAGTGATAATATATATCCAAGTTCAAAGTGTGGTCATATGAGTAAATATGGTAACTTGGAGAGCTATAGGCGGTCCATGAGCTCTTGGCGATTACTGATATTCTTCACGATGATTCACTATCTCTCATATGATTGTCTAGGGTATGAATGAGTATCGTTAACTTATTCCATCTTTATTTAAGAGTGCAATTTTAGTTCTTTAGTGGAATGAACTAAAATTAATAGATTGAACCTAAGTGAATCATTTGTTGATTGTGATTGAGTTATGTCTATTGGAGCTTAAATTCAGATAAGCCCGTCAAGATCCCCAATCCGCACGGACTTGCATGAATCACTTGATATACTAAGAATATAATTTGCACATTATTTATTTAATGGGCTGTTTAATTATATTATTATATTAATGAAAGGCATGTGGGCTTGTTTCTTTTAGTAAGAATGGGTCTAGTTCACATGTGGGCTTTTTATTAAAGTCCAAATAGATTAAATAAAATAAGAAAACAATATGTAGGCCCAAGTTCTAGTCATGGGCGGCAATGGCTAATTTTTAGCCCATTATATTGTTTTATTTTATTATTTAATTAAATGGAAATTAATTAATATGTTAATTAATTATTTAATTAAAAATCAAATCTTTTTCTGATTAGGAAATATGTTTCCTAGTAGTATACTACTATTAGTATTATACTAAATATAAAAGACTTTATTTATTTAGTCAAATTAGAAAGTCTTTTATATAGTCACAAATACACTAAAGAGTTTGATTAGGGTTTGAATATTATATATATGACAAGTTGAATTTAGATTGCTAAAAAAATATATGTATATAATATATATGGCAACTGATTGCCGAGATATGTATGATATATATATAAAAAGTAGAATTCATGCATATGTCGGATGAATGCCGCGTTGGTCTGTAATTTTAAGCCCTTTCAAAAAAAAAAAAAAAAAAAAAGGTGGCCGTGCACTATATATAAATATATATATTAGGTGTGCAATTAATTGCACTATATATATATAGATATATTAGGCGGTGCAGTAACATATATATATAACCATATATATTAGGTATGCATATATACTTGATTTTAAGAGAGAAGAATTTGGCAAATATATATTGCGGCAATAGATATATATATATTCTATATATATATTTTTCGGCAATAGACAATATATATATATTCTTTGATATTTTTGGTCAAGCCCTACTTTTTGCAATTGAGAGCTTTTTCTTTTGCTAGAGAAAAATAAGATCCAACTCTAAGACTAGTGAGTGATTCGGCTTAGAGGTTTGTGAGAGAAGAATTGTTTTTTTTTTTTTCGATAGTGTACTAGTGATCTTAACATCAAGAGATTTTGTACACACTTTCGAATTAGGTTCACGCGAATTTCAATCTTACGATTATGAATTCAAAAGTTACTGGAACGTTCTTAGCAACCTGTTGGAATTTTGTGACTAATAGAAATCAGAAAAGTTTTGTTTGTCCATTCTCAGGTTCACAATTCAAAGAAGGGAGACCACGCTCCTAGGTGATTCACGTTCGTGATCGGATTGGAAGATCTTGCGAATTACCATCAACACATAGTCAATCGGATCACGCGACAAAGGTATGATATCTTTTGGCATATATTGTTTAATTAATTAAAGGGTTAAGGTTCAATATGAAATTTTTTTTTTAAATATACTAAACTCTCTTTTAGTCTCGCTTCCGCTGCGTGCACGTAATTTTTTCCCTACAGTTGGGCCATAGGATTGAAAAATAAATCATCAAAGTTAGTGAAAAGAGAAGGATAAGAATAAGGTATACCTGACTCCGGTGTAGTAGGCACTGCCAGTACATCGGTGGTGGTAGGTGAGTCAGATACCATGGGTGGCTCCTTCTCTCTGCGCTTCTAACGGCGCTCCTGATCCTGCTCCTCCTTAGAGGTCTCCTCAGTGGGATCCTCCCTCTGGTATCCCGCCAAACGGGCAACTACCCTATTTAGCTTCCTAACTTGCTTGGCGAGGCGGCTGATCATCTTAGCCAAAGCGACGTTGGACTTGATCATACTCAAGTGGGACTAGATCATGCTCTGTGCCCAAGATGGCACGCTATCCTCTCTCTCAAACTCTAACTGATCAAGTTGGCTCTCATTATCTCCCATATCAAACTACTTCTCTCGAGCCTCAGCCTCTAGCCTTTAGCCTCTCTAGCTCTCTCATGGGGATCGCTCTACGCTGCTCCTTCATTTGTTGCTTCAACTTTTTTGGACTGAGAAGTCTCTCTATTCCTTTCTTTCCCTCAGCTGCCTCGTTGTAGGCTCTCTTGCCTACAGTACCCTTCAGAGTCTCGTTCCCATCATGTGGCCTATCAACTCGGATACCTGCCTCATGCGTGAAATGCATGATCAAACAAGGGAAGAAGATGCTCAAGTTGGATTTTCTTCAAGATTCAGCTATCCAGCTATCCTCTTCACTATAGTCCTCCCAACATCAAACTCTAACCTATTTGTCATCTGGTACAGCATGATTGCCACCTCTTTGTTGGCATCCATTCAGTGTTGGCTTGGCATGAGAGAGTAGCTGAAGTAGATGTGCCAGAAGTGCTCACTGAATCCCAGCTCCCTCTGGTGAACCTTACGGTCCCTGGTCTCCCATGGAATGTCCTCTATCCCCGTGAGAACGGCCCTAAATTGCTTGTCATAGTTCTGGAAGAGGTCATTGGGTTTGTACCCGTCTTCCCACAAAAGGTAGTTTGGAGTCATCAGGTATTTGTTGATTTGCTCAGCGGTCATGGAAATCGGCTTCTTACGGATCACCACTAGAGCTCCTAACTCAAACTCGTCCGAATCTATGCTAGCGTAGAATTCCTGGACTATCTTTCGGTTGACCCTTTTTGGAAATGAGACGTATGCTTCCCACCTTCTTTGGCAAACCTCATCAAAAATGGTCGTGTGGCCTAATTCATTAAAGCTAATGTCTCGCTCTATGATCATGGGTCGCTTGGAGGTGCCATCTAGCTTCATTTTGAAAATCTCCTCCAGTGTTGGCTTTTGGGATTGAGGGCCTTTTCCCCTTCCGTTGCCAGGATACATCACCCTCCTCGAGGGTTTGGGAAGCCTTCCTTTTTGGTGCCATCTGTGGTTAGAGCAATAACAAGCACAAAAATACTCCACAAACGTTAATAATTGGGTTAAAGAACCCCATAATTCAAAACTATGTAATAACATCCTAAGTTATATATGTGTAGTGTGTGTGTGTGTTCAAATTAATAAACTTCAAAAGGTTTTTGAACAACAAATGTGCTTAAAATCACCTCACTTTGTGTATCACAAGTTACTTCAATAATTGCCCCTATCAACCAACTCAATCCACATTTGTGCAAATCACATTGCACAATGCATCTCTCAATCAATTCAAGTGTGTGCACACAATCCTTGCATTACCAATGTGTATCAAATTGTGCAAACTCAATTGTACATCAACATGTGTGCAATTATGCAAGTTGTATGTTCTAGTTGATATGCACACAAGTTTCTGATTTAAAATGCACAACAATAATGCATATATCACAACAACCATTTCATCTTAAATAGACATATGTACAAAACATAGCATCATTGTGATTTGCACATCAAATGTACACATCAACCATTTCATCTCAAATAGACATATGTACACATTAAATCAACTACATGCTATCATTCCATAATCACAAGCATGCGTACAACATAATTTGTCCATAAAATCCATCACTTGATTGCAATAGAACAATGTTCATAGCATTACACAACATTTTTGACCAAAACAAACCCTAACACTAGAAGTTTGCAAAATTGAATTAATTTTTGGGGAATGTTGGTTGAAATTGGTCCTAGCATGTATATATAACCCATATAACCTCAATCAATTCAAAACAACTCACTTTAATTCACAAATTTCCTTGGCATGCTTAGACGAATTTGGCAAGAATTTAGTGATTAAAGGAGATGGAATTGAGATTACATACCTTTCTTATTATGATTCACGTGGATTCGAGCAAGATTGAAGGAAATATTTGGTGATTTTGGCGTGGGAAGTTGATAGAAATTTGAAAAGGGGAAAGGTACTTGTGAAAATGACAAGGGGGTTTATATAGTGGGCAAGGAAAATGGACTCGCGCGGGTTTAGTTCCGCGGATGGAAACCGCGGGGTCCTAAAATTAGGTCAAAACGCTGTGTTTTACATGAGTGGAGCTTGCCGCGAGATTAAGTCCCGCGGGTTTATTTCCACGGATGGAAACTGCAGAATGCTTCACCAGGTCAGCAACTTCCCTCCTTTTGTTTCTCGAGAATGATTCCGCAGAAAACAATCTTGCAAGATTTCCTTCAAAACCGTTGAAATTCCCACTATTTTTATTCCTTCTGGTCCGCGAGAACATTCCAACTGCAATGAACTCGCCAGACTTCTCTTCCAAAATTTTCAAATTCCCGCAGTTTCTATCTTTCTGGTCTGTGGGAAAATATCTGCGAAATGAACTAGCTAGATTTCTTGAAATTTCTTTCGTGGTTTCATATGCTTCTAGCTGGCTGGCAAATTCCAGCAGGCAAATCCAATGGAAATTCCTTGAAAACCTTTCAACTTCCCGCGGTTTTACTCAATCTGGTCCATGGGAATATTTCTGCGGAGTTGTGCTTACCACATTTCCTCATCTTTCTTCCTTTTCCGCGGGTTCTTTTTTTCTGTCTGGCGGGAATGTTCCCGTGGACGAAACCCGTGAATTTTGAATGCACTCCATTTCCATTTGATTGTGTTTCCTTTCTTCAATTTCCTATCACCTACATAATATGACAATACAAACACACAAAATACCACATATATCTCCTACATTACTTAATCTATACTAGAAAACCTAAGGTATAGCTAGGACTTCAAACCCCCCAAGCCTTTCTTTTGTCCCCCTACTATTTAAAGATGAATCTTAATGCTCTTCAGGAAAACACGAGCTAGATTTGGGTGTTTAACATCCTACATTACACCATTGAAACAAAATGACTTATTTGATATTTTAAAATATGTACAATCCAAGTGTTTTCTAAACATGTCTTTGATATACAACATATGCACACTTAAACAAACATTAAACCATTCACCTCCTCCAAGCCCTACCTAGAATAGGTTGCTCAATAACAACATACCCTTTGTCTTTCTTTTTGACCCTAAGGGGTCCCTTTTTACCAATTCCTTCCAACTTAGATTTTTCAATCGAAATGGACTTGACACTTGTTTTGGGCATTGGGGTGTTTGGGTAATTAGGCCTAATGTGACCTATTCTATGGCAGTAATGACAAGTGGGAATGAAAGTAGAAGATGTACCTCCTGATGTAGTCCTTGGAGGTTAAATGTTGTTCTTCCTTTTTGGCCTCCTCCTTGGGTTTGGAGCAAAAGTATTGGGCTCCTCATATGACACATGCATTGTCTTCCTAGAAGGTGGCTTCACCATATCCTTGGACTTGACCTGAGTGCCTATCTTTGGCATAGCAAGTTCAACTTGATTCTCCATATTCTTTCCTCTCAAAATCTCTAGAGCCTTGTCCCTAGATTTGATCTATATCAATAGCTAAATGACATGTCAAATAGCTTAGCTAACAATAGATTATAAAACCTAGATAGCTATCACAACACAACACAACACTCAATCATGTCATCACAAACAAACTCTATTTTGAATATAAGATATTAATCTAAGAACATTCAAATAATAAAAGAGATGCCTTGATAAATAAAACACTAAATATCAATGATAAAAGTGAAGAACATACCAAGGGAAGTGTGATGACCAAAACCCATTCAAATAAGCAAACTAACTATGCTAGAAAATGCTTAGATGATCTTTGATGCACATGTATATGGTTTGAGTGTTTAAAGGTGAGTTCTTGGTATTTTTTTCTCTTGAAAAAATATTCTAAGTGAAAAATATGATATTTGGAACTCTTGGCCACAACCTAAAATCAAAGAGATGTATATATAGGGGTCATAAGTGAAGTGAGGTCGTTTTGAAAAAACGCATCAGATTTGGCCTTGTGCGCTGGTCGACCAGTGCACCACCAGCGTAAGGCACAAAAAATGCACAGGCGCTGGTGACCAGCACTGATGACAGACGCAACACCAGCGACACAACTCTGGACAAGTTGCGCTGCTGCTGGCTGCGCTGGACGTCCAGCGCACGACCAGTGACAGACCACTGGGCGATCTGCACTGGTGACCAGCGCACAACCCACTCCCTTTCATCCTCAAGCAATTGCAAGAGAGAAGGGGGTGATGACAATGCATCCTAAGTCTAACATGATGTATCATTAAAATCACAAGATGCAATCAATTTACACATGCAAGAAGAGAGATTAAATAATCAATAATGCATACACAAAATAAGAACACAACACATTCAAGAATAAGAATTATGCCAGTGTTGTGTTTGTGTGCAACTACTTCTCTTCATTGCAAGAAACACTAAGTAATATACCTTTGGAGTGCTTCTTCTCTTGAGGTCTTGAGGGCCTAATCTACCCTTACAACACAACCCCCAAATGTAGTTTGTCTACGAAATAAGCTAATCAAAAATCGGGAATCCTTACATATACCTTTGGAGTGATTATCATCTTGAGATCTTGAGGGGGCCTTTGAGTTTGATCATCAATGCCTAAGCTACCCTTGCATCACAAATTAACCCCAAATGTGGTTTGTCACCGAAATAAGCTAATCAAACTTGAGGAACTTATAGATGTCGATCGATCAATGATGAGCCGTCGTGTGTGTTAGGATTATGCTCAATAGCAAGAGTGTAATATTATAATTAACAATCTTTTTCATATTAATAAAGTGATTTCTGGTTTAAACAAATCTTATAGCATTTATAGTTTAATAATTGTCAAAGTAAGTAATCATAAGGTCTAAAGACTATGAGAAAAGAAGAATTGTTCGTACATCTGGATATGTATGTGGTAGACACAATTCTTTAGTTAGTCTTGAATATTGTTCACAACTTAAGTTAAAGGTTGGACACCTTTATCTTGTTAAAGTTGTAGAATTCTTTTTGCTAGCATTTGAGTGGGATCAAATGAGATATGATGAGTCTAAAATCATCGGAGTGTCTTCGAGCAAAAGAATCTAGTGCACTGGGTGCATTGAACTGGATCACAATGAAATACTTTATCTATAACCGTCAGTAGATAAAAGTCATTTCATTATCAGGACAATCGGCGAGTCTATCTTAATCCTGAGATAAATGATGGACTTATGGTTGCAAGTGATATCATTTGAGTTATCAATGAGTATGATTATATCGCATAGTCTATCCTCGATAGTTTGGTGATATTCATTTGTTAATCGATAGAGGACTTCATTTATAGATATGGACATCGTGGCTCCATTTATCAAATGAGAGTATAATATCATCATATGGATGTTTTGAGGTAATTGGATATTAAATCTCAACGTTGAGTTTTCGATAATGTCTATTGAAAACATGGCTTCTGGATAAGTCAAAATATCCAAGTTCAAAACGTAGTCATATGAGTAAATATGGTAACTTGGAGAGTTATAGGCGGTCTATGAACTCTTGGCGATTACTGATATTAATCACGAGGATACACTATCTCCAACATGATTGTCTAGGGTATGAATGAGGAAACATCTTCCTTTTCTGTCTTTATTTAAGAGTTCAATTTTAGCTCTTTAGTGGAATGAGTTAAAATTAATGGATCGGACCTAAGTGAATCATTTGTTGATTGTGATTAGGTTATGTCTATTGAAGCTTAAATTTAGATAGCCCGCCAAGATCCCCAATCCACACGGACTTGCATGAATCACTTGATATATTCTACCGGACCAATTTAGGGTCCATCTAGAATTGCATTTAATATATTAAGAATATAATTTGCACATTATTTATGTAATGGGCTGCTCAATTATATTTATATATTAATGAAGGCATGTGGGCTTGTTTCTTTTCGTAAGAATGGGTCTAGTTCACATGTGGGCTTTTTTATTAAAGTCCAAATGGATTAAATAAAATAAGAAAACAATATGTAGGCCCAAGTTCTAGTCATGGGCGGCAATGGCTAATTTTTAGTCCATTATATTGTTTTATTTTATTATTTAATTAAATAGAAATTAATTAATATGTTAATTAATTATTTAATTAAAAATCAAATCTTTTTCTGATTAGGAAATATGTTTCCTAGTAGTATACTACTATTAGTATTATATTAAATATAAAAGACTTTATTTGTTTAGTCAAATTAGGAAGTCTTTTATATAGTCACAAACACACAAAAGAGTTGGATTAGGGTTAGAATTCGGAACCATAGTTTTTGGGAAAGAATTCGGAACCATAGTTTTTGGGAAAGAATTCAGAACCATAGTTTCGGGAAAGAATTCGGAACCATAGTTTTTGGGAAAGATTTCGGAACCATAGTTTCGGGAAAGAATTCGGAACCATAGTTTTTGGGAAAGAATTCGGTACCATAGTTTTTGTAACTATGGATCCAGCCACCATAGTTTTTGTAACTTTGGAATCGGCAACCCTAAGGTCTTGGAATTGAGAGCTTTTTCTTTTGCTAGAGAAAAATAAGATCCAACTCTAAGACTAGTGAGTGATTCGGCCTAGAGGTTTGTGAGAGAAGAATTGTTCTTGTTTCGATAGTGTACTAGTGATCTTAACATCAAGAGATCTTGTACACACTTTCGAATTAGGTTCACGCGAATTTCAATCTTACGATTGTGAATTCAAAAGTGACCGGAACATTCTTAGCAACCTTTTGGAGATTATAGTGACTAACAAAATCAGAAAGTGTTTGTTTGTCCATTCTCAGGTTCACAATTCAAAGAAAAAGGGAGACCACGCTCCTAGGTGATTCACGTTCGTGCTAGGATTGAAGATCTTGCGGATTACCATCAACGTAAGTCAATCGGATCACGCGACAAAAGGTATTCTTCTTTTGTTGATTATATGTATGTTTAATTAATTAAAAGGGTAAAGGTTCATAAAAAGGAAAAATTTTAAAAAGCTACTAAATCTATTTTATTTTTAGTCTCGCTTCCGCTGCGTGTACTACGTTATTTTTCCCTACAGTGTGCTCACAAAACGATGTTTTTAATTTGATCTTTTGAAAACCCTTTTTTAGCCACTTACTATCCCTTAAGGTATAAATTTATAGCAAGTATTAAGCAAGTTCGTTCCACAGGGAGATGGAGTGTTATGTTAGATAGATTGACTAATCTTAAACAAAATAAAATAAATCATTGAATGTGATAGATGTGTGGTTTCATAAACCACCAAAATTAACTACTAAAATGAACATGCAAAAGTGATATGAAAAATAGAAGACTCAACAACCTTGATAAGATAAATGGATGTAAACAATTAATATAGATGATAAGGAATAGATTGATTAGCAAGTGGGTGTGGGTAGTGCTTTTTAAGCCACTTTAATGGACCAATCTCTACATGTTAACCAATTGAGGTTTAGATTAGTATGGTTCATATACCCTCCACTAATCTATCCTATTTATTGGGTTCTTAATCACACAAGAGTGTCAATCCTAGAATGATTGCATAACATGTTATTCTAAACAAGATTGCAATTAACAAGTGGATATACAAGTCAATCACATAGTGAATAGAATCTAATGAATAAATAAATAGAACACATATAAAGATTCATTACAAATCTTAAGCAAATACCTAAAACCAAATGATCCTTAAATATATCCCCTATATTAGGGGTTTAGTTACACATAGTAGCAATAAAATAGAAAGCAAGTAATAGGTAAGGAAATCACCCTTAGGCCTCATTCTTTAATGCTTGATCCTTCCTTTCCTTTTATGCTCCAAATGCAAAGAGTAGGAGAAGAAGATGTGTCTAGATAGGTGAGTGTCTAATGGTTAGTGACAAAGGTATTTAGGTGTAGAGAATGGTAAGAGATGAATGATTTAGGGAAGTAGTCAATATTTGGTGTTGAGGTTTGGGTGGAAAAGGTGAGTTCAAGTATAGAAATGGAGGAGATTGAAAGATGAACAATAGAGGAGAAAATCTCGATCTAATCTCTATAAATTCGTGCTCTAAATTGTGCTAGGATATTCTTTGAAGATGAATAGCCAAAGTATTTATATTGGCACTTGGATATGTACTGATAACTACTTGATTCGCTGATGTGGCACGAATGTCACCATTTTGTCGTCATGGCGACCTTAGGGCGCAAAACGGTTATGCATTCTGAGATTCAAATGTCGCCATGAAAGTTATCTTTTTCACCCTATAGCAAGTGGCGACCCTGTGTATTTTCCAATGAGGTTGCCATTTATCACTCAAGGTCGCCCCTAGAGCAAATGGCGACCATGAGTCAGATTTGTGGTGTCGCCATGGCGACCTACAAATGGCGACACACCTGATGCTTTGCAAATTCCTCTGTCGCCATGGCAACCATGTGGCGACCTTGAGGGCGAACTTTTTATGCTTGAATAATTCCTTTGTCGCCATGGTGACCATAGGGCAACCTCCTCTTGCTCAAATATCGAGATGCCCTGTTTCACCTATTTGTGTGTCTTTTTGCACCAAAGTCCTTATCTTCTGCCCAAATGCTCTTGAAGCCTAAGAAAACCTGAAACACTCGATTTTACAATATTAAATACGGGGAAATACCCTAGAATCAAGCATAAAGAGACGAGAATGAGGGTCAAAATTATACCAATTTTGGCTTGATAAATCAGTGATTAGGTCGATGTTGTAAATCGATGACTTTGAAGAATCGATGCCCTGAGGGTTCTTGGCTCGATGTGGGTCGATCGAGGATTTGGTCGATCCGTCTTTGGAAGTGACTAGTTTGATCTCTTTTAAAAATTACAATAAATGAAATGAGAGAAATGCAGAGCAAAGTTTAGAGAGCTTTCGCATATGAGTTGAGAAAATCAGGACCTTTTTCCTTAAGAAAGGGTCTAGTATTTATAGTGAAGCCTTTGGAGCCTTCACCTATCGTCTTCTTTATGAGAGCATGATTATCAGCCCTTTTAATGCCTATTTTGATTCGTTTGAATCTAGTATTAAGGGTCTTGTCAGACGTTGAGAACGTTTGACATGATTATGGCTATTTTAATTTGCCATTGACCACGTGTTCATTTGGACAGATACCCTAGTGGGTCACGCTTTTAGGCATATTCTCTTGTAGGGATGGCAACAGGGCGGGTCGGGGTCGGGGAATGCTTTACCATCCCCATCCCCACCTCCCAAAACCATCCCCATCCCCATCCCCGTCCCCGTCCCCGTCCCCATCCCCGCATTAAGAGAAGCGGGGCCGGGGCCGGGGATTCCCCGTTGGAGGGGCCTTACCCATACCCGCCCTATTCCCCGTTTAATATAATTATATATTTAAAAATTACAACTTTAAAAAAAATATATAAATTCAATTATATATTATAAAAATATATAATATATAATATATATATATTGACAAACGTGATGTCAATATATATCTATATATAATATATATATATATAAATTCAGTTATAAATATAATATATATATATATTCAGTTATATATTCTAACAAATCACAACCTAGCCAAACGTGGTGTCAATATATAGAAATGATTAAAAAAATCTGAATATTATATATTATATTATATTATAAATATATATATATATATGCATATATATATATGTATATATAATATATATCGGGGCGGGGATGGGGCGGGGAGTGCTTCCTCCGTCCCCGCCCCGCTTCAACTTCGGGGACAAGACTTTGTCCCCATCCCCGTCCCCGTTCCCGTCCCCGTCCCCGTCCTCATCCCCGTCCCCGAATATTATTCTCCATCCCCGCCCCGTTCGGAGTAGAGCCCCGCGGAGCCCCGGCCCTGCGGGGAATATTGCCATCATCTCTACTCTCTTGTTGGGTCACGTTAGGCTTTAGTTTATTTTTGTTTCTTCTTTGGCCCCTTTAAAGGTCTTCGAAATAAGATTCATTAATTAACCAATGGGCCTGCCTCCTAGGCCGAATGTCCGTTTTTTGACCAACACATCTATCATATGGAATAGGTCGTTGGCCTCCTCTAAAACCCAGCTATCAAAGAGGAGGCTGACAACCTTTTCTAACAATACAGATGGGACCATCAGTCTCCTTTGTCTTCAAGGAGGAGGTTGCCGACCTCCTCCCACATTAAAGTGGGAGGAGGTCGGCAACCTCCATCTCGATTCCTCCACTTTTTCATTTTTTTTTATTAGTGTGAAGATTTTATGGATATTTTTTTTGGGGGGGGGGGGGGGGGGGGGGGGGGTTGGGAAAGGTTAAAATGAGTTAGGATTTCCAACTTATTGGATTTTGACACTATTTTAGACTTAAGATCTAAAAAAAAAAAAAAAAATGTTTGTTCAGACGTCTTCAAACTTTATACCAAAAAATCAAACCAATTTTTCTCTAGTATGTACAATATAGGTATATTAATATCATACTAATATACATCACCACATTTTTCCAATTTCACCTAAAGTTAGACGTATTAGAGCATCTTCAATGCTAATGTGGGTTGTGAACAAATTAGATGTTATATTGGATGAACATCCACTTTGTTAAAAAACTCATCTCCACTTCAACCTCTCTAGTATAACTTCAAATTAAGGTGGCAACTTTCTTTTTTTAGAGGCTTTTTAGACAACCATCTTGTTAGTCATCAACCACTCTTGTCTTTTACTTTATTTTATTTAACAATTCTAGAGTAGACCAATAATAAATGAACATTGTAAACCACTTTTTTATTTAGGGCCAGTTTGGTATTGCTGTAACTTCTTAAATAATCACCGTCAGCTGTGTTGGAGGAATAATCAGCTGTGAAGTTAAGCAGGTATGCGTTTGAAAAACCGTACTTTTTTAATTGCTGTGAGGTTTAAAAGTACTGTATATGTGTTTGGTAAGTTATGATGTCAAACTGCTGTGACAGTAAACAATGACCAAAATGGGTATAATATTGAAATACTTTCAATTTTGTATTTTATTCACTTTTTAAACAATACATTTTATTTTAACAGGAAAATTAAATATCAAAGTATTTTTATTATAAAATAAAGTTGTTACCTGAAAATCGTTATTGAGATGGGATTCCAAATAACAACTTTAAAGGGACCAAGATCAAGATTGACCCTGGTCGGAGGGGTATCAAGTAGTTCGATACCGACTAAGTCCCTAACGAAGCCGGAGCTAAATAATGACGTATATCAAACTGGTCAATCAATAAGCTTTATTGGATAGTCTCTTTTCTTTACAACGTATGAACTAATTTCTGATTTGGGTTACAATGGAATACGGATCATAGTTCCGGCGATGGAGATGGTAATGGTGGAAGAAGTGTGCCTGTCGATAAGTGGTCTCCTTTTCTGAAGAAACTGTTTCGTATATATAGGTATTTTTCTTGCCAGGCACTCCTAAAATCTCGGTTTAGGGTTTGGCCAATGCAGGATCCTCCCTTTCTTAGGAGATAACTTCGGAGCTTTATTGCGCTGAATCCAATCTTTCCTTCCTAGGTGGAGTCAATCACTTACCTTTCTAGTTGGATTCTTACTGTACTGTTCTGCTCAAATTAGGACTCTCTGGCGGGAAGAAGTGTACCTCCTTTGTACGGCAACGTTTTACTGGATCTTTCGTGGAGCTTTTAGTTCTTGGTGTTAGGGTCCAGCTTCTTGGTGCTCTTCTGCTTTAGCGGGCTGCCTACATTTAATAAGCATCCTACTGACGGTAGTAGGGGGATATGTGGCTGACTTGTAATGAGATGATCAGTAGAACTCCGTGTCGAGGTGCCGCGGGGTCCATAGGAAGCTGTGTCGAGGTGTTGCGGGGTCCCTAGGGTGTAGTGTTGATGGGACGATGCGGGGTCCCTAGGGTGCCCGATCATAACCAGGCGTGGTCCTTTAAGACGCTGACGGGGTGGATCCCGTTGAAAGGGGTTCATACCTGGGCCAATCGGGCTCAACTCTGTCGAGGTATCTGGATTGTGTTCGCACCTGCTTCTTGTGTTGAGGTGGAAAATTCTTATTTGGTCCCTCGCCAATTTTGGCGGTTAACAAAAGTAGATTTAAATTTTAAAAAAGTTAAATTTATATCATTCATATGATATGATATTGATCTCTAAATTTTTTTATATATAATCTTTCAATATATATATATATATTTATATATTTATATATACACGACTTTACTTATGTAAAAGAAATGGCACTACAGTAACCTTAAATTATCTATCACCATCTTTAAACTTTTAACAAAACCTACACTATCATCTTTGCTGCTTTTACATCCAGTAACATGAGAAACAACATCAATTATCTTCATATTTACACTATTTTTGTAGTTAGGACAAATTAACTGAGGAACATATGACACATAAGAATAACGAGTAATACCTAGCCCTGTAAACCATTACAGATTTTAAATCAAAGAGCAAACAATGAATTTCATTACAAGATATTAGACCTTTGAGATTTAACCAATAAAATATAGAATAAAATGTTGAGATGTCTCCAAACAATCATAGTAAAACATTTATAAAAAAATAATAACAATAAATAACAATAGTGCATATAAAAAAAAAAATCAGTAATTAAAATGTCATTATAGTTTTTGTAGGGCAATGTCATGCCCTCATCAAACTTGCCGCAATACTATCTCTCAATTTCTTCACTTCTCGTGCTCCAGGTGTATTAGCGTTGTGATTTTCTTCTTGGAAATCATCATCCCTTTCATTATCTTCTTCAAGTATAAAATCCGGATCATTTTCAATTTTTTCAAAATGATGGTCATGTTCAGCATGTCTTCTTATATAATTATGTATTGCCATGGTCGCGATGACAATCTTCACTTGCTTGTCAAACGGATAGCTAGACATGTCTCTTAAAATCTTCCATCTTTTCTTCCATACTCCAAAAGTGCGTTCAATGACACTTCTAAGAGAAGAGTGTGCGTGGTTGAATACTTCTTGATGACCAGTTGGTTGGCTTTCTCGACGAAAATCAGGTAGGTGATATCTCTCACCTTTATATGGTCCTAAACACCCATACATTTGTGGATATCCCGCATCTACCAGATAGTATTTTCCTACAAAATAAAATTTATTGTATGAATATTTATTTATAATAAATAAAATAAACATGTCGTAAATTAGATAATATCATTCCTTTAGGAGGTTTAGGAAAATTTAAAGCATGATTACGCATAGTTGTTAAGAAAATCCTTGCATCATGTGCAGTACCTTCCCAACCTGCAACTACAAAAATGAATTGCATATCGAAATTGCATACCGCCATTATGTTTTGTGTTGGCGTTCCCTTTCTACCGATATATGGTATTTGATCTTCAGGAGGAATTGAGGCATAAACATGTACACCATCTATTGCACCAATACAATCCTAAACAAAATTACATGGAAATACATGTCAATAATATTCATAAGTTTATAATAATTCAAATATATATATATTACCTGTGATAATAATTACCTTAAAGTGAGGCATATATCTGGAATCTCTTAAAATTTCTTCAGGAATGTCCTTAAACTCTGGATACATTGGTTTTATTATATCAATTGCAAAGAGACAAAAAATATCTATCATTTGACCAAAATATCTACTCACGGTCTCACCAGAATGTTGAAATCGTTCTTGTGCCAACCTATTTCCTACCCCATGCCCTAAAATATGCAAGCACATTCCTAATATCTCAATAGAACTCATGTTTCTTAAACCCTTCAATCCATAGTTGGCTTCCAAGTCGACACATAATTTTAAAAATACATGTTTCTCCATCCTAAACATCCTATGACATCGATTTTCATTTCCTTGTAATATCTCATTCACCCACATATTACCGGTTTGAATAGAATTCATACACGGTTGTTTGTAAATGTATTTTAGATAATAGGATTCAATAAGACGTGCAGCTGCACATATAACAGCATTTTTTTCATCTGTTATATCCATATTATTAGGTAACCCTGCAAAAACAACTCAATTAATCATTCTAAAGATAAGGAATAAAAAAAAATACAATACTTGAAGTGATTCATAAAGCACAAAGTCATCCCAACAAACAACAAATCATTATTCATGTAGAAGAAAGCTTCATAGAATATATAAAAATCAGAAAACAACAGCCCGTTTTATTTTTCAATAAACTAGAATCTTATAGGAAGTAATTTTTTCCCATAACATGTAAAATACTTCATAACATATAAAATACTTAAACAGTTAAAAGCAAAAAAAAAAATAATATGATAAAAATCAAATGTTAATGGGGCTGAGTAATACAATAATATGATATCCTAGTTAAGTGACTCTCGGGACTTCTCGTAATTAAGCCACTTAAGCATGATCTCGAGATTTTTCATGATTGAAAACATCTCTCTCTTCTCTTTGGCTAAAAACAAATGAGTCGAAAATAACCACAAGTCACTTCCGATCTCTACCCCAGGCAATGACTCGACCAACTTCATTACTTCAGAAATACCAAAATTGGCTTCTTTCTTACTCTCAACTGTATCAATGAGGCGATCAATTTGTTGTGATAATTTTGGAGCACTTCCCACTTTCCCACTTTTTACAACCATTTTTTTACTTTTCTTCTTCTTAATTGCTTGTTTGTCATCTTCTTCAAGATTCCTCTTATTATTTTCCTTTTCCAAACCTTCACCATCTTCAGATTTTATTTGAATTAAGTTATTCACATCAAGTGGAATGACATGATCATCATCAAGAATTTGACAATCCTTTGATGGAAGTACACCAGATGAAGGTGCCCATGCATATTCACCAGTAGCTGTGATGTTCATGAACATCCTATCTAACTTAGCTTCCATCTCAACATCAATTCCTTCCTTACGAAATTTAGCTGCACCTGGATGTACCTACATATGATGATATCGTATTAACATGATACGAACCTCGTCGATTGTAACAAGGATGATGCCTAGGATCGTTCTAACCTCTGGTTCGGATGGAGACCGCGACCCAACACCTATAGCGAGATGTGAACCTTGGTATAATGAAGACGCCACAATTAAGGATGGAATACTTGATTGATAAGTCAGGGAGGAACGCCACAGAGAAAATCTGATAAGTTCCAATCAGTTCTCAAAGAACAAAAGAGAAAATTCTCTCAACTTTTATTAAAAATTCAAAACTAACGAAAAAAACATGAGTTGGTTCCTTTTAAACTAAAACCCTAGAAGACAAGGTAGGCTACACGCCTAACTCAACAAGGAAACAAATATTTCGGCCATTAAGGCCTTACAAAACGGGAAAGAAAATAAAACAAATTAAAACAAGCAACTATTGACTTATTTCCTAATTGGAAGACTAATTTTGGAAGGAAATCAGCCTCTTAATTTCGGAAAACAAATCAACCCAATATTATTTAGAAACTAAAAAGGAAATCTGAAATTGAATGTCCTCCAGCTTGTGCTCCACGCCTAAGCCTCTGCCACATGCCCAAATAATCTCTTATTCGGCCCAATCAATGGCCTTAATGACGTTAATAAGCACTTGATCTTCATGTGGGCTCATCTTGGTCTTCAACACTTCAGAATCAGCCCAAGTGTCTTGAATCAGGCCATTAAGTGCCTCTTTGAATCTCTTAGCCCTTGCCCTTGTTATTGGCCCAACCGGAACATGCAATGGGTCCCTTGGCACTTCAGCTCCCTTATTCTCATCATTCCCTCCCTCTTGAAAAGGATTTGTCCTCAAATCGTCACCTACATCAAAAGGAGACAAATCAGAAACATTGAAGCTTGCACTAACATTATACTCACCTGGAAGATCTAACTTGTAGGCATTGTCATTGATCCTTTCAAGCACTTGAAATGGGCCATCTCCCCTAGGAAGTAATTTAGAACGCCGTTGGACTGGGAACCGTTCCTTCCTCATATGCAACCACACCCAATCACCTGGCTCAAACACAACTTTCTTGCGCCCTTTATTAGCTTGGTTGGCATATTGTTCAGTTCTCCTCTCAATATTTTGCCGAGTCTTTTCATGGATTTGCTTAACAAAATCTGCCTTTTTCTTACTATCCAAGTTAACATGCTCATTCACAGGTAAAGGAATTAAATCCAAAGGAGTTAACAGATTAAAACCATACACAATTTCAAAAGGTGAAAAATGTGTTGCAGAATGCACACTCCTATTATAAGCAAACTCTACATGCGGCAAACAATCCTCCCATGTTTTCAAGTTCTTTTGTATTATAGCACGCAACAAGGCAGATAAAGTCCTATTAACTACTTCAGTTTGACCATCAGTTTGTGGATGACAAGTAGTAGAAAATAAAAGTTTAGTTCCTAACTTGCCCCACAGAGTTTTCCAAAAGTAGCTTAAGAACTTAGCATCTCTATCCGAAACAATGGTTTTAGGCATGCCATGCAATCTAACAATTTCTTTGAAAAACAAATCAGCAATATGTGATGCATCATCAGTTTTATGACAAGGAATGAAATGTGCCATTTTAGAAAACCTGTCAACAACCACATATATAGAATCCCTACCCCTCTTTGACCTAGGCAAACCCAGCACAAAATCCATAGAAATATCAATCCAAGGTCCACTAGGTATAGGCAAAGGAGTATACAAACCATGAGGCTGAACTCTAGACTTAGCTTGTCTACATGTAATGCATTTCTCACAAATTCTCTCTACATTACGTTTCATATGAGGCCAAAAGAAGTGTTCATGCAAAACATCTAGTGTCTTGGCTATGCCAAAGTGCCCCATCAAACCTCCCCCATGAGCTTCTCTAACAAGCAATTCACGCAAAGAACTCTTAGGCACGCATAATTTAGTTTCTTTAAACAAAAATCCATCATGCCTATAAAATTTTCCAAATGCAACCTTTTCACATGCATTGAATACATTGCCAAAATCAGCATCTTCCACATACAATTCTTTAATGTAGTCAAAACCAAACAATCTAGCATCCAAAGTGGAAAGTAAAACGTACCTTCTAGACAAAACATCAGCGACGACGTTTTCCTTACCTTTCTTGTACTTGATCACATATGGAAATGTTTCTATGAACTCCACCCACTTGGCATGCCGCTTATTTAGCTTGTGTTGCCCCTTTAAATGCTTTAAGGACTCATGATCAGTGTGAATCACAAATTCCTTTGGCCAAAGGTAGTGTTGCCAAGTCTCCAATGCCCTAACCAACGCATACATCTCCTTGTCATAGGTAGGATAATTCATGGCTGCTCCATTTATCTTCTCACTAAAAAATGCAATGGGACGTCCTTCTTGCATTAGAACAGCTCCAATACCTATTCCTGAAGCATCACACTCAAACTCAAAAGCTTTAGCAAAGTCAGGTAAAGCAAGCAAATGTGCATTAGTTAGTTTTTCCTTTATCAAGTTAAATGCCTTTTCTTGATCATTACCCCACTTAAAACCCACATTCTTTTTGATAACTTCCGTTAAAGGTGCAGCTAGACTACTAAAGTCTTTCACAAACCTCCTATAGAAACTAGCCAACCCATGAAAACTTCTCACTTGTCCCACATTTGTCGGTTTCGGCCACTCTGTAATTGCCTTAACCTTTTCCTCATCAACCCCAATTCCCTTAGCACTAACAACAAAACCCAGAAATACAAGTTTATCTGTGCAAAAGGTACACTTTTTTAAATTAGCAAATAATTTTTCTTTTCTTAAAACACCTAAAACAAGTTTTAAATGTTCAACATGCTCATCCAAAATTTTGCTATAAATCAGAATGTCATCAAAGTAAACAACCACAAATTTTCCAATAAAAGCACGCAAAACATGGTTCATTAATCTCATGAAAGTACTTGGTGCATTAGTTAACCCAAAAGGCATAACCAACCACTCATATAAACCATATTTTGTTTTGAAAGCAGTTTTCCACTCATCACCTTCTTTCATCCTAATATGATGATATCCACTTTTAAGATCAATTTTAATGAAAACAATAGAACCATGCAATTCATCAAGCATATCATCTAATCTAGGAATAGGATGTCGATACTTTACAGTGATATTGTTGATGGCACGACAATCAACACACATCCTCCATGTTCCGTCCTTCTTAGGCACAAGCAATACGGGAACCGCACAAGGACTCATACTCTCACGAACATACCCTTTTTCCATGAGCTCCTCAACCTGTCTTTGAAGTTCCTTTGTCTCCTCGGGATTACTTCTATATGCGGGCCTATTTGGAATTGGTGCTCCGGGTACAAAATCAATTTGGTGCTTAATCCCCCTTATTGGTGGTAAACCAATAGGCATCTCCTCGGGAAACACTTCATCAAAGTCCTGCAAAAGGGAAACAACAACACTAGGCAAAGAAGAGTTAATTTCGTTAGCACTAAACAAGCCTCTTTGTACAAAAGTACAATCATTGGCTGATTTGAAAACAAAGCCCTTTTAATCTCACTCCTTCTTGCATAAAAGCTCACTTGTTTTCTCTCCTTTTTTTTCTCATCAGCCTTTTTTTCTTTTTCAATTTTCTTTTCTTTTTTTACTGTTTCGGACTCCCTCTCTTTTGTCTCTCTTTCTTTTGAGCTCTCACTCTCCTTTTTAACATCTCTCTCTTTTTTTAACCTCACTTGATCTTCATATACTTGGCTTGGGGTTAAAGGTACAAGAGTGATTGGCCTTTTATTGAGTACAATGAGTATCTATGTGTATATCCATCATGAGTCACATGCCTATCAAACTGCCATGGTCTTCCCAAAAGAATATGACTCGCATCCATTGGTACCACATCACAAATAACTTCATCTTTGTATTTTCCAATTGAAAATGACACCAACACATGTTTATTCACCCTAACTTCCCCACTATCATTCAACCATTGTAGTTTATAAGGTTTTGGGTGCTTCAAAATTGTCAAATTCAATTTTTCCACAAAAGTAGTGCTAGCCACATTAGTACAACTCCCCCCATCAATAATCACACTACATACCTTGTCATTAACATGGCAACGGGTGTGAAAGATGTTATCACGTTGTACCTCATCATCTTCCTTGGCTTGAGCACTAAGAGCTCTTCTTGCCACCAAAAGCTCTCCACCCACCGGAACTTCGAAGTCACTTGCATCCTCCAAAGGTGGCATAGATTCATCATCGGATTCATCCTCGGATCTGATATCACCATCATCCCTCAAAACCATTACTCTCTTGTTTGGACATTGTGATGCAATATGACCTGCTCCCAAACACTTAAAGCATTTAATGTCACGGTTTCTAGAAGGTTGAGGATCTGATTTACCTTGATTTAATGAGCCTCCGGCCTTATGATCTTTAGGAGGTTCGGCTTTGGCCTTGAAACTAGGCTGGTCCTCTTTCTTGCTCCAATTCGGTTTCCATGTTGAAGAAGAACCCGAATTTTGCCCAACCCGTGTGGAACCCTTCCTCTTCAATTGTTGTTCCACTTTGATGGCCATGTGTACCATGTCAGTCAATTCAACATAGTGTTGCAACTCTACTACATTTGCAATGTCTCGGTGTAGCCCATTTAGAAACCTAGCCATTGTCGCCTCTCGGTCCTCCTCCACATCAGCTCGAATCATGGCTATCTCCATCTCCTTGTAGTAGTCTTCTACACACTTAGACCCTTGAGTAAGAGTTTGCAATTTTTGAAACAAACCCCTATAGTAGTGACTTGGAATGAATCTCCTCCTCATAACAGTTTTCATCTCCTCTCATGTCTCAATAAGTCTTTCTCCATTCCGTCTCCTACTCACAATCAATTGATCCCACCAAACAATAGCATAATCGGTGAATTCTATGGCTGCCAATTTCACTTTCTTCAATTCGGAGTAATCATGGCAATCAAACACCAACTCCATCCTTTTCTCCCACTCCAAATAAGCTTCAGGATCAGTTTTACCTTGGAAGGTTGGAATCTTCACCTTTATATTACCCAAATTATTATCAACCCTCTCTCCATACCTATCTCCTCTATTCCCATACCTATCTTCTCTATTCCCATACCTATCTCCTCTACCTCCCATTCCACGCCTAAATCTTCCCGCACCCACATTGGACATGCGATCATCCCCCTCCATGTCATTTTCATCCCCATAATAATCATGAACTTCTTCCCTAACCGGAACTCTCTCTCTCCTACGTGCTTGGGGAACGGGGCATGGCTGTTCCACACGTGTGTTTTCCACTTTATCTAAGCGCTCATGTAAATGCTCCAATTCTCCCCTCATCATCCGTCTCATCTCCCCTACTAATGCCTCCTTCCAATTCTTTAGATCCGCCGGAATGGAAGAATCTTCAGTAGTGCCTTTTTCTTTGTTGTCGGACATGTTTTTCCTGCAAGAAAAGATTAGAAAATAAAAAAGACCTCACGGCACTCCCTCACGTGTTTCACTCAAATAATCAATTCACTCAACACTCGTCTGTTTCACTCAATATACTCGGCTTTTACCCTCAGTATATACTCACTGCTCTTGCCTTTTTCCACTCGTAATTTCCTCAAAAGTTCTTATCAAACTAACCAAATAATAATCAGGATTTCTTAGCCACGTTCACAAGAAACTCAGATTTGCTAAGTTCACACAAACGAATTACAATGAAACTGAAATATCAGGGACGAGTTTCTACTACCAAGAAATTTTTTTTTTTTTTTACCGACCTTAATCAACAAGCAAGATTATTTTTTATTTTTTATTTTTTTTTACCGACCTTAATCAACAAGCAAGATCTTTGATTTTTTTTTTCTCGGTTCTGGACTTGATCAAACGGAATCAAAGAAGAAGAAGAAGAACAACAACAAAGATAGATTAAACCTGATGTTAGAAGCCTAAGCTCTGATACCAACTGATACGAACCTCGTCGATTGTAACAAGGATGATGCCTAGGATCGTCCTAACCTCTGGTTCGGATGGAGACCGCGACCCAACACCTATAGCGAGATGTGAACCTTGGTATAATGAAGACGCCACAATCAAGGATGGAATACTTGATTGATAAGTCAAGGAGGAACGCCACAGAGAAAATCTGATAAGTTCCAATCAGTTCTCAAAGAACAAAAGAGAAAATTCTCTCAACTTTTATTAAAAATTCAAAACTAACGAAAAAAAACATGAGTTGGTTCCTTTTAAACTAAAACCCTAGAAGACAAGGTAGGCTACACGCCTAACTCAACAAGGAAACAAATATTTCTGCCATTAAGGCCTTACAAAACGGGAAAGAAAATAAAACAAACTAAAACAAGCAACTATTGACTTATTTCCTAATTGGAAGGCTAATTTTGGAAGGAAATCAGCCTCTTAATTTCGGAAAACAAATCAACCCAATATTATTTAGAAACTAAAAAGGAAATCTGAAATTGAATGTCCTCCAGCTTGTGCTCCACGCCTAAGCCTCTGCCACATGCCCAAATATTCTCTTATTCGGCCCAATCAATGGCCTTAATGACGTTAATAAGCACTTGATCTTCATGTGGGCTCATCTTGGTCTTCAACACTTCAGAATCAGCTCAAGTGTCTTGAATCAGGCCATTAAGTGCCTCTTTGAATCTCTTAGCCCTTGCCCTTGTTATTGGCCCAACCGGAACATGCAATGGGTCCCTTGGCACTTCAGCTCCCTTATTCTCATCATAACATATATCAAAATGTACTAGACAAGAGACAAAACTAATACCACCAAGATACACACCTCCAATTTACTCAGCCACCAATCTTCAGGTGCATCAATAGTTTTTAATTGAGCATTCCATCCAAGACCGGTCTCTTTCCCAATGAGTTGCTTCCACAATTTCCAATCATTTTTTAGTGCATCCCACTTATTTTTCAATTGAAGTTTACTATACTCTCTTCCAGTTGCCTTATTGAAATTTACAATCAAGTTATCCCATCCAAGTTTCGTAAAATGAGTCCCGGGGCGACGCCCTACCTCAACCTCCACAATACACAAATCACAATATAAGGCTACACTAGCAGTGTCCCATATAGCCTTACCCCTGGGTCCTTTATTCATATTTTCGGTACTGTTGGCTGTCTAGTTGATATTCTCCATCTAAATTAGTATTTACTTAATTAGAAAAAAAAAATGCTAAAAGAAAAAAAATTGGAAAATTGTTATTATTATAAACAACATGTGTATTCAAACAAGTATAAATATTTAGACAATGTATTATCCCTAACAACTAGAATAATCAAACCATTAACCTAACACATGCACAGTAATAGAATATATATATATATATATATTTAACAACAACCAGTTTGATTGAAATCCCAAAGGCAAGCTAAACAATAACGTAAAGCAACAAGGGGGGAACCGCAACAACACACACAGAGGAAAACCCAACCGCACCTTCACCCCCCTACAGCAAGCACAACAGTAATATAATATATATATATATATAAAATTATATAATATATATATAAAAAAAATTGAAACGCCTACAGCAGGCACAACGGTAATACCCCGCCCCCTCTACAGCAAACACAACAGTAATATAATATATATAAATTTGAACGCCTACAGCAGGCACAACAATAATAGAATATATATATATAAAAAAAAAATTGACAAAAAATTAAAATTGAAACAATCAAACTTCACTCACGCTTGAGACATAATTGAAAGTGAATAAACAGTGCAGTAATGCATTTGTATTACACATGAACTTGTTTATTCAAAGACGATAAATTATACATCAAATCTTTTAATTATTCAATTCAACATATAAATATAAATTTGAATTACTTGTGAAAGTTTCTTGAGAAAGTGATGGAAAATCTTCAAACTCAAAGCAAAGTTTGTGTTATGAATAAAAAAAGAACGTTGAATTAAGTAGAAATTAGGGTTGTAAGATATTAGAATAGGAAAAAAATAAAAGGAGAAATATGTCTTCAAGTTAAACTAATGAGGGCAATTTGGGTGTTTTAAAAGATTCATTAAATCCTAAAATTGATTATTTTATAATTGCTTTTGAAAAGTAACCCCCTACCTCCTTCTCAAAATCACTGCCAAATCAAGATAGATTCTTAAATAATCAGTTTGGGAATGTTTTACCAAACAAAATTTTCTTCCAAAATTATGAAATAAGAGCATCTCTAATGCAAGCGTAGCTTGTGAAAAAAAGAGATGCCGCGTAGGATAGATAGACGTTATGTTAACAATTGTGTCTCCAATGCAACCGTGCATATTCAACCTCAAGCTAACGTGGCAAAAAAAGTATTAGACATTGTCAACATGACCGTCCACTTTTAGACGGTCTGTTGCACAGCTATTTTTTAGGTTGACTCAGCAAACATTTGAAACTGACATTAATTTTTCATGTATTTTTGGTAAGAAAATAAAATAAAAAATAAAACAGGAAAAAAAGATGAACACGTCATTAAAAAAAATTGTGTTTTAGACGGAAGCATTGGAGACCAAATTTTAAGTTGATTGTCTATCAAGTCTATTTTTATGCCATATAGGAAGCAAGTCTCTTGACATTGTTACCATGTCAACAATTATTGGTATGCAAACCACTTTTGCATTGGAGATGCTCTAAGTTGATTTTAGCTTATCAAAATCAATACCAAACTGGCCCTTAGATATCTATCAAGTTTAGTTATATACCATATAAGAAGCAATGGGCCTCAATGTTAACATATTGGTTTTTTTTTTTTTTTCAAATACAAACTAAATTACTGTCGTTGTAATAAAACATTAATTAATTAGACAGCTTAAGCAAACAAAACTTGGATTGTTATTCGCGATAGGCATCGACAAGCTACAAGTAATCTTGAAAGATGCCGGAGGCGAAGAAGAAGGATGCGCTAGGTTGGATGGAGTGGCTTCGAGGTTGGTTGTACGTGATTTACGAGATGCTTTTCCAGAGGATCCTCGCTAGTCATCTGCAGAATCCTCTCCCTCTCCCACCTGTCAACGATCTCACCTGCATTGTTACCGGATCTACCAGCGGAATCGGCCGCGAAATCGCCCGGTAACATTTCACTCGAAAAATAGCTATGTATAAATAGTTTATTTATTTATTTATTTATTTATTTTTAACAGGCAATTGGCTGAGTCAGGGGCTCACGTGGTCATGGCGGTAAGGAACACCAAGGCTGCTCAGGAGTTGATCCAGAAATGGCAGGATGAGTGGTCTGGAAGAGGCCTTCCTCTCAATATTGAGGTGTCTGATTTACAACATGTTTCTTCAAATAATGTTTCTATTCTTGTACAAGGGTTGTAATATATATAAATACTCTGTTCCGGATGGTAATCTAGGTGATGGAACTCGATCTACTGTCGTTGGATTCTGTCGCCAGGTTTGCCGAGGCATGGAATTCTCGTTTAGGACCTTTGCATGTTCTTATTAATAATGCCGGAATATTTTCAATTGGAGGTTGGTGTTTTCAAGCCATTTGCATTTATATAGAAATCATACTATATTATCAACTGATATGCTTTCACTTTTATGTATTTAGAGCCGCAAAGATTCTCTAAAGATGGGTATGAAGAGCATATGCAAGTGAATCATCTGGCTCCAGCATTGCTTTCACTTTTGCTTTTGCCATCCCTTATTAGAGGCTCTCCAAGTCGAATTGTTAATCTTAATTCTGTTGTAAGTTCCATTTCAATGTGTTTGTTTCTGCTGCGTCCACATTTTTTTTTTTAAAAATTTTCTTTGCTATTGTCTTAATTATTATCAAAGACAAAGAAAGGAATGTTATGCGTCTGTAAGGAATTCTATTATTGCTGAGTCTGGGATTATAAGTAACCATTTGTCTTTGTTATCCATTACTACTCTTGCTAATGTTTCAGGCCCATATTAGAATTTATCTATATTTTGGATATCGGAACTTAGTTGTTCCATTCTTATTGTAAACTAGGGACGCTACCCCTTTTTGTGCTTTATTGTTTTTTGAGCTTTTCTGATAAATTTATTGGGTACATTGAGAAGATTATCCATTGAGGAAATTTTTCTGACAATTAAGGAACTGCTTGTTAAAAGATGGATCAACTTTAAGAAATTTTTTCCTTGCTCAACAAACTGTTTACTGATAAAAGAAATTGGAAAGAAGAGTCTTGTTGTGTGTACCTGATGAAGTAGTGTTGATTCATTTTATTGCAATGTGAATCCTTCTCATAATTATGTCATCCAACTATTACTCTTATATGTTTAAAAGTAATCTGCACATCTTCTTTGTTGCAGATGCATTATGTTGGCTTTGTTGACACAGAAGACATGAATGTTGTTTCTGGGAAGAGAAAATATACAAGCTTATTGGGATACTCAAGCAGCAAACTAGCACAGGTGCAGTTAAAAATCAATGTTTAATTCTTCCTACTGCTTGATTACCTGGAAACCAGGTTTGCTTCGCCAGTTTATTTCACTTAGAAAATTGGCATGTTTGGCAGCTGTATTGGATTTGTTGCATCCTCCTCGCTCCTTGTATGTTCAAGAGGATATTTCTGTTTAATCAATTTGGGATAACCAGCGAAAAACATAACGAATCTGTTTTTGTTAAAATCTACACTTTATCAAATGAATCATTCAGCTTGTTTTATCTTTTCATTGTTAATTTATTATTGGTAGTACTATTTTCTACTCTTATTTAGAGTGAGGGATTATCTTCGTTTATATCATATGAATGCAGATTTGCTATAGACTCCCATTCTTAGCTTACCTTAATTGCAGGGACCTCTTAATTTTAATATGATATTTTTTAAGTTTTTATTTTTATTAGTGTATAAAAATTGAGTTGTATTTAGGATACCGCCTGGAAGCCTTTTGCCAAAATACATATATCAGCAATTCTATTGCAACTTCTCACTTGACTTGATTTATGCAAACTTAGGTTGGTATTGTTCCTGGGGGATTTTGTTTGTATAAGTGGCACTTGTGCTGTATCTTGCTGGCTCATTTAATAAACTGCATTTTCAAGTAAGAATTTAGTGACAGCTCAGTTGAGTAGTTGGTCAAAGCTTGGGGTTATTTCTATTTCATAATAAAATGTGGAACAAAAAAATTATATTTAACATGTTAGCATTGAATTTGGAAGAATGGTATGGTATGCGTTTGTATTCAGTGACTTATAATTTTTTCTTAATTTATTTTTTATGTAAGTTCTTGAACAAAGGCTGCTACAACAATGTACATTTTTATTTTAGTTTTAGTTTTAGTTTCCCCTGTTTCCTTTTTCTTCTTCTTGAATTTACTGTTGCCTCCAACTAATATTAGCATGCAGAAGCTGATCATTTATTAATACCAGGCTGCATGTTCTCATAGAATGAGAACTAATTTGATATCTTTCCTTACATATCTGTTAAACTGTTAAGAAGTAATTAGCAATTTGACAGCCTTTGATTGCAGGTTATGTTTAGTAGTGTCCTCCAAAAGCGACTTCCTGCTGAAGCTGGCATTAATGTACTATGTGTATCACCTGGAATTGTGCACACTAATGTTGTAAGTCTCTGGGTGCTTCTCAGTTTCCTTATTTTGAAAGCATATATTTATATATCTACAGGTGCTTGTCTCTCTAAAAGTATGTTCCTCGACCTAAATAGTACATTAATTACTGCCTTGAAGAAGCTGCAGGGGGGAGAAAATGATGTGACATTTTTCTATAAAATGAACAAATATGTGTGCTTCATTAATTTTCAGCTGGCCAAATCATACCTTGCATAATTTTCTGTATAATGTAAGTGCCACCGTAAACATTGTGTTGTTCCTTGGATAGCACTATATATTCCAACTGATTTGATTTGTGAAGTTTTTAAACAAGACCTTGAAAATCCTTATTTAATTACTCACTTAACTGATGGAATTCTTTATCAGGTATATGCTTAACATTTATGCAGATATGCATGTGGCCTGGGTGAGGGTGATTCTCTATCTAGTTTCTAAATTTTTTAAAGGGGTATTATCACTAAAGTCCCTACTTTTTCATGAATTGTCACCTATTTAAACGTCTTTGTCATATTAATCACTTTAGTCCCTTGTTTTTTCAAAATACATCACTTTAGTCCATTTGACCAAAAAACTAATGGTCAACTATAATAGAATGTGTAAAAATACAATTTTACCCTCTATTGTAATTTTTAAATTTTTAATTTTAGTCCCTCTAATTTCAATAATAGTTGGTCAACCCCTGAAAAAATTAAAATGTTTCCATTAAGGATCGAACCTTCAACCTTAAGGTTAAAAGTCACAAGCTTTAACCAACTAACCTACTCTAACTCATTGTTGAAGGTTTGTTGATTTAAATGTATATATATAGTTATATAATTTGTTTAAACAAATTTAAATATGCTCATATAATTTAAAATCAAAGCCTGTAATTTTTATTTTCTTTCTTTTTTTGGATTTTTTTACTAATATATAATAATAATATATAAAAACATATTTATGAGAATGAAAAAGAAAATAACAAAACAAAAGGAAAAAAAGGAAAAAAAAAAAGAAATTTTCAATTTATGGGATTTGATTTTCTGGGTTTTTTTTATTTATTTTTATCAAATTGAAATAATATATTTTTTGAAAAAAAAAAATCCAAAAAAAGAAAGCAAAAAAAAATTACAGGTTTTGATTTTCTGGATTTTCTAGATTTCCTTTTGTTTTGTTATTTTCTTTTTCATTTTCATAAATATGTTTTTACATATTATTATTAAATATGAGTTTATTATAAATTATATAAACAGATTTAAATTAGTTTAAACAAATTATATAACTATATATACATTTAAATCAACAAACCTTCAACATTGAGCTAGAGTAGCTTAGTTGGTTGAAGCTTGTGACTTTTAACCTTAAGGTTGAAGGTTCGATCCTTGATGGAAACATTTTAATTTTTTCAGGTGTTGACCAACTATTATTGAAATTAGAGGGACTAAAATTAAAAATTAAAAAATAACAATAGAGGGTAAAATTGTATTTTTATACATTCTATTATAATTGACCACTAGTTTTTTGGTCAAATGGACTAAAGTGATGTATTTTGAAAAAAACAAGGGACTAAAGTGACTAATATGGCAAAGACGTTTAAATAGGTGACAATTCATGAAAAAGTAGGGACTTTAGTGATAATACCCCTTTTTTAAATTCTAAAGCTCAAGGATATGAGAAGATAATTCTTTCCTTGAAAATTTTACTCCACACTAGTCAAATCATTTACCTACTTGTTTGGGTATATTTGACAGCAGAAAACATAGTATATTGTTATCTTTTTAAGCTTATTGCATGTTTTAGTGTTAGGAGATTGCAAGTTGTTATGTATGGATGATCAAATGAGTTTCAGTTCTTTAATGGTGCTATATCTCCACAAGGTGAGGATGGTAGCTGTATCTTTGGAGCAATTAGCAGTTGGGGTTAGGAACAAAGGTGGAGTAAAGGGTAGTGAGAGGGATTGGAGGTAGTTAGTGTTATTGTCAATGATAGAGGTTGGATGTTCACGGTGTGAGCTTGTGATGGGTAGAGACGGGTGAAGATGGTGGATAGTGTTAGAAGGGTGGTGCTGACCAGTGGTAGCTGGAGGGTGTAATGGTTGGTAAACTATTTGAACCAGTGTAATGAGAACCAAAATACTAAAACTTATTACTAAATATAAATTAACAACAAATATATATATATATATATATTCCATGGCTGCATCAGAGTAACTATGATAATTGGATCAATTAAATTGCATCAGAGTGGTAATCAAGCAATTAACTTATGGCTTTATCTTTATTCAATTGCAGGCTAGAGATCTTTCCAGAGTTGTTCAAGCTGCTTATCATCTTATACCTTATTTTATCTTTAGTCCCCAAGAAGGTAAGTATTTTAAAATGCCAGTGATTCGTCTCCTCAATTGCATGGGTAATTAAACATGTCATGATTTACTACGAATGCAGGTTCGAGGAGTACTCTTTTTTCAGCCACTGATCCACAGATTCCAGAGTATTGTGAATTGCTGAAAGCAGATGATTGGCCTGTTTGTGCATTCATTTCTCAAGAGTGTCGTCCAACAAATGCTTCAGAAGAAGCACACAACATCGAAACTTCTTATAAAGTTTGGGAGAAGACTTTAGAGATGACTGGCCTGCCTTCAGATTCGGTGGAGAGGTTTTTAGAAGGAGAAGAAGTGAAATGCCGATATGGGGGTCAACAAGAGTAGTAGTTTTATGATATTAGAACAAAGCATTCACTTTTTTCACACATATTTCTTGACTCCTTATTTCTATTAAGTGCTTAGAGATTGATGTAGAAATCAATGTACCCTGATAAAGCTTAACATTTGACTAAAAGAAATATGGCACACGGGATTCTTTATTTGTGATTGATTATACATGTGATTACAGGTTAACTTTTGCAGGGGTAAAATGATCTTTTACACCATGATACCTCCTAATAATCAATTAATCATGTAGTATAAGACATGCACTCATGCAGACACAATCTCAAATTTGTACTCTACTTGAAATAAAAATAAGTCCAAAAGGTTCTGTCACGTTTCAACTATAAGATTTGAAATCAAATCAAACACCCACGTGTCATAATCTCAACCGTTAATCTCAGAAGGGGTAAATACACTCATCCTCGAGTTTGACAACCCTTCTCACTACTCTCCTCCAACTCTCTCTCTCTCTCTCTATATATATATATATATATAAACTCCCTCTGTAGTCTGTTACTCTGTTCACTGTTCAGCCTCCTACTAATTTACCTTCCAAGTTTCACTCAACAAACCAGAGAGGCAGAGGTAAGTTTTTTTTTTTTACTCTTCTTCTTTGATTTGTTTTTTTTAAATACTTATGTGACTTGTTTGAACGTTTTGCTTCATGTTTTTGTCTAGTTTTCTGGTTTTCTTCTTTTGAAATAATTGTTTTCTGTCATCAGTTTTTAAGTTTTTCTATTTGTTTTCGTCATTATTCCGTTTGTTTCTTGTGAAAACGGAGGAAAATGAAATGAATTTTTTTTTTTTTAAAAAAAAAAAAAAAAAAAAAACACTTGTGCTGTGCAGCAGTCTGTTGACTGCAATTTTAATTTTCTTGTGCTATTGCTATCTTCTTGCGTTTTCTCGGCAACCAAACGCATTATTCCTCACATTATGTGCAGTCAGTTCGTGATTCTTGATTGCACGGTTTCTAACTTTTTAATTGATTCTTCTGAGTCTCCGTTTCGCATCCTGATTTTCCGTTTGTTTCTTGAGAAAACATGGGAAACTAAAGGAAATCACATGATTTGTTCTGATTTTTCATTGAAGAAAAAAAAAAATACATGTTGCCTTTAGTTTTTTTTTTTTTTTTTTTTTTTTTTCTACACTGTCCCATAAACGCGGCACTAATTTTCCAGAGTTTGCAAAAGATTTTCCTGCGTTTTCTCGGCAACCGAGTGGTTATTTTTTGATAATATGAATATATGTACTTGAATGCACGTTTTCCATCTGTTTCCAAAGAAAACTAAATTTAAAATTTTTATATAAAAAAAAAAAAAAAATCAATTTTCAGTTAAATACAAGCTTTCTCTCTGTCTTTTTGCTACCCTCTGACCGATGTGATAACTGGGTTTCACAGAGGATTTTCCTGCGTTTTCTCGGCAAGCAAACGGATTATACGGTATCTCGTTTGTTGTTGTTATCTTCTATAATGTATTTACCATTTGATTTGAGATATTTATTTATGAAGGGTTTTTATTAGGTTTGATTTGATCTGTAATGAATTTGATTCCTCGAGATCTGCGTTCTTCTTTCCTGTTTTGTCCTGCTTCAATTCTTCTATTTATACGGTCCCTCTTAAATACAAAATACAAATCAATAATGCTGTTTAGACACTAAATTTGGGTAACATAGTGACACTACATGATAAATGTGCTTTTTTACGCCTACCTTCACATGATCAAAATTTGCTTTTACCTCTTATACATGTTTTCTGATTTTCCAAAGTTTTATTTATTTTTTCAATTTATGATGTGTTTCCTGTGAAGATACAATCCACTTGCTTTTACTTTTTTTTATTTAGAAAGTGATTTTTTTAACTTAAAACAATATATTGTGATGTTATCTGCTGTTTCGGTGACAGTTTAATTGGGTAGGCCCAGAATGTCTGAGGAAGATCGGACGTTGGAGGGAACTGCATCAGATCAAAACACCTCCACCACCAACAATCCATCATGCCTTCTGCCAACTCTTGTCGGTACGAACCTCCTTTAAAATCCTCACATTCAAATTTTTTGTTTTCTAATTCTATTTTTTTAATTGAAGTTTATATCAATTTCTAAGAAAGATTTTATAAATTGTTTTTTTTTTTTTTTTTTTTTAAAGATATCAAATTATTTTATTCCGAATGAAAACAATATACATTTTGTAAGCCATAGAATTTAAACTGAAAAAGCTGTGAATCTGAATCATCATCCCTTTTTTTCTTCTGTTTTTCAAATTTGAAACTGTGTAGATTCCCTCCTCGTAGTCGTAAATCGTAAATGATCACTTGGCTTGTTGTGTGTATGCATTTGATCTGTTTGACAACGACCTCTCGCAGTTTCTATTCTGTGCACACACGTCATACCACACAACACTTTTCTTTACTAATTTTTTATTACTTGCAATGTGTTGTGTTTTCGTGGTCCATATAGGTGTGGGTCTCTGTCTCTATTATGCTGACCGTACTTGACCATCCTACAAAATTACTTTACAATTCCAACTTTTCAAATCCTACTTTAATTGAGTTGAAATTTTTTACCTTGCTGCTCAAAATTTGGTAGTATTTCATGTGAACCATTCAACTAATTCAAGGTCCATTTTTGGTGACCGGTGATGAATGTGAGTATTTTCTATTATCAAAAATATTTACTAATATTCTCAGCACTTTTTATCTTTTTTTTTTTATTTTTTTTTATTTAAAAAAAAAAATCAGATTCATAATTATTTTTGAAACTAGATTTACTAGTATTTGTGAAACAAGTTATACATAAAAATAGTTTTAAACGCAATAAAATTTATGATAGAATGTGTATGTTATCATAATTATATATTTTCTCTTTAAAATACTCGAATATAAGAATATTGGATGATCAAAATAAGAGATTTTGAAAATGCATATTTGTTATAACACGCATAAATATATATATATATATATATATGATGTGAATTGTTCGATCATTATATACTTTTCTTTGTTTAAAGTACTCGATATAATGATGTAATGTATTATTATATTATGGTTTTCTAGATTATTTGTTACAAGTGCCATTTCCTTTTCATTCTTCTATCAATCTAAATTTATAAAATTTTCCGTTGGTTGATAACAGATGTTGAAGATAGAATGAAAAACTTGGTTATAAACAGCACCAATGAAGAAGAAAACGCCGGTGACACCTTCGCAGAACGTGCTGAGTGGTACTACCAGAGACGCCCTCAGCTTCTTGCCCTCCTCAAAGACTTGTACAATGGCTATGTGACCTTGCTGGACCGCTGCCAACAAGCAAAACGAAAACACCATTGTTGTACAAACTCTTCCAAAATCAGTCTTGATCTTGAGGATGAAGAAGGATGTAGCCAGATTGAATCAGACACTGAAAGCACGATGTCTTACCAGCCACCGCCACCATCAGCAACAATGGCGGCAGCAGCAGTTCCAGTTCCAGTTCAAAACCATTCTAACATCGACGAAATGATAGCTGAGCTTGTGAGCAAGAGCGTCGAGAACATGATGTTATTCAACCAAGTGAACGACATGGATCAGGTTTGCTATGAATCAGGGCGGAAGATAGAGCTGTTGAAGAAGCTGATCGAGTTGCTGGAATCAGAGAGGTTTATATTGATGAACGAGAACACCAAGTTGGGATACAAAGTGACTTCACTTTTGGAGGAGAACAGAGGGTTAGCATCAGAAACGATATTTGTTAAACGAAAGGCTGCTGATCTTGCGAGAGTTGTGTTGAGGATGAGAGAGGATCATAGGGTTTGCATACTCAGTCAGAAAATTGAGGATCTTCAGGAGCAAATATATGGGTTGGAGAATAGGAACAAGGAGTACCATCAATTGCTTGTAAAAATGAGACGCTATGAGAGAAGCAAAAGCCACAGTTTGAAGGAGAAGACTTTTGAATGGGAGAAAGTTGGTAATAGGTTGAAAAAAGCAAAAAGTGCTTCTTGGGGAAGCAGCAGTAATGGAAGTGATTGTGTGAAGGGGTCTTCCAAATGGTGGGAAAAAGTGAAGAATGTGGAATTGTTCAGATGTGGCCTCCAACCAAGTTGTACTTGATTTATGTTGACTAAGACTATATAATATATATAATAGATGGTGTATAAATCTTTTTTCTTTTTAAGCGTTTGTGAAATTCTATTATTATATTATTAATTAGGGTATGTTAGTTTTATTGACTTTAATTGAAATACGTGGTACTAGGAATTTATCATTTCAATTTGTCCAAGAAATATGGCATCCTTGATTTTTATGTATTAAAATTGGATAATTGAAATCATTGAGATTTAGAGCATCTTCAATGCAAGCGTGGCTTGTGAAAAAAAGAGATGTCACGTAGGATAAATAGACGTTATGTTAACAATTGAGTCTTCAATGCAACCGTGCATATTCAACCTCAAGCTGACGTGGTAAAAAAAGTATTAGACATTGTCTACATGACCGTCCACTTTCAGACGGCCTGTTGTACAGCTATTTTTTAGGTTGACTCAGCAAACATTTAAAACTGACATTAATTTTTAATATATTTTTGGTAAGAAAATAAAATAAAAAATAAAACAGGAAAAAAAAAGATGGACATGTCATTAAAAACTTGTGTTTTAGATGGAAGCATTGGAGACCAAATTTTGAGTCGATCGTCTATCAAGTCTATTTTTATGCCACATAGGAAGAAAGTCTCTTGACATTGTTGCCATATCAACAATTATTGGTATGCAAGCCACTTTTACATTGGAAATGCTCTTAGTTATTAAATTTGAGGAAAGTAGCTAATCATAACTTTGTTCCCTTTTTTTTTTTTTTTTTTTTTTTTTATAAGGATTTGATCATAAATTCATAATAGATAAAGAAAGCACCAATTTTTATTCCTTGAAATTTAATGCATCAAAACTAAACTTTCTTTTATTATTACTGGGGTTAATCACACTAATTTGCCTTTTATTGAATCCAGTAAGCTTTCAAAAAGATTCACTAAATTAACATAAACACTTCTTGCCATCAAGTCATACCGTTAACTTTAACAGTTGACTAACCTTGACCTATGGAAAACCAAATATACCCCTAAAACATCATTCCAAATATAAAAATACTCTTTAATTAAAATTTGAAAAATCAAACTTAAAAATAAAATAAAAAATAAAAAATAAATAAAAAAAGCAAGATAATTAGTGCACGAAAAAAATAATCTTTATTATTATTATTATTATTATTATTTTTAATTTTGATTTTTCAATTTTTAATTAAAAAATATTTTATATTTTGGCTTTTTAAGGGTCAATGTTAATTGACCGTTAAATTAACGAATTGACTTGATTGCAAGAGATGTTTGTGTTAATCTCCTTTTGTAAGGTAAATTAAAGACTATATAGGATTGTCAAGTTATTTCAGTAGAGAAATTCGAAATAAAGGAAATTAACCTTGAACTTGAAGCCAGACCTCCAAGCCAATCAAAGGGTGGTAGAGACAAGTATTCTGTGAATTTCAAGCATCTTTAGCATATATATATTTCCAAGCAATCTCAGCTAACATGGAGTAAGAATTAGGTTTAAGAAATTAAAAGAAGAAAGAATTCAACTGCTGGGTTATGTTACTGTACAATATTTGTAACTATATAACTTGATTCAATATCTAATAGATTTTAATCCAACAGTTCCAAGATTAGAAAAGAAATAGACCTTTGAAACTAAAAAATCATATTCAGATAAGCTTAAAAAAACTCTTAAACCTATATAAACACTTCGGATCTAAACAACTAGCATGAAGGATATGTAATATTTTTATAAAATTGTGAGTAACATATGACATTATATTTTGAGTTTATGAAAACCGAATTGATTGGAATGTTTAAGTAAGAGAGAGTTGACCGGATAGAGCCCGTTTGGTTGTGATCAATATTTGTTAGGCTTGGTGCACCTTAACTACATTATATGTAGGATATGGTATGAGCTATTGTATATGTGTGGGCCTAGTATTCCTTTTGAGATTAGCCATCATATTAGGATTGAGAATCCTCTATGGGTTAGGATTCTAGTAAGTTATACTATTCATAGGGGGTCCCTACTCTCACTCACGTGTGTTACAGAACTGTCTCCCCATTAGGCAATCTGAGTAAGGTGAGCAGAGAGTAGAAGACTTCCTATTAGATTTCCATTGTTTTCTTGTGTTTTTCTTTTCAGGTGATTGTTCTTGTGCTATCATGGATTATGGAAATTCGGGTACGCTTTCATGCTTATGTATTTAATACGAGTTGCACATATATATTTATTTGCATTATGTTTACAAGTGGTATCAGAGCTCCACGTACTTTTACATAGGCTGAATATTATTATTATTATTATTCATCTACCGTTTGATATATGAATATTGTCATATATATCTTTCTTCTACTGCTTGGTTCATAGGCGTTAGAAACTTAATTTTTTGATGATTGGCTTCAAGATAGATATATACTGATAACCTGATAGGATTCGATCTGTAGACGAATTAAGAATTTAAGTTTTTTTGTTGTTTGGATCATGTTTGATCAGACCCATTGTGGGTCGCGTGGGTCGATGGGTTTCTCAACCCAGACCCGTGCAGTTGTGCAGATTGCACAAGACTTTCACACCCAGGTCGATGAGCTACGTGGAGGGGTTTCTTGCACGACCCCGTGCTATTCACGCGTGGATCAGACCGACGACGCACACACAGGCGTCTCTGCTCCGATCGAGCGACCCACGTCCAGCCACCGATTTCTTCTCGGTTGGTTTGGATCGATCGCCAGCCATGGTTTTGGGTTCGCGTATGTGGGTCGAAGCTTGCGTCGCCGTCCATCGCTTTTCCGGTGATGGTCTTTGGTCAAGGCGACGGCGCATGGCAAGCTAGGGTTTCCGAACCATGATTTTTTACTTGGGCCAACTTTTGAAAATTTGATATTTTATAAGGGTATTTTTTGTAATTATTCTGGGCCAGTTCATAATTTTGACAAAATTCTGGGGTCAATTTATAAATACTGAAACTTCATGGGCTGATTTATAATTTAACAAAAATTTTGGGGTCAATTTATAATTATTAAAACTTACTAGGCCAGTTTGTAATTTTAACAAAATATTGGCATCGTTTTGTAATTACCAAAACTTCAGGGGCCATTTTGTAATTTAGCAAAATCATGGGGGCAGTTTTGGAAATAATTGCAGTTCATAATTTTTTGTGATTTTGAATGATTATTTTTCTACGTAGTAGACCAGTCATTAAGTTTTCATAATGATTATTTTGTTTGAAATTAATAAACTGTTTATATACTCTCGTGAGTTGAATGATTATGCTTTCACGTAGTAACTAATCATTTCGATTTTGAGAATTTAGTTGGCTGACGGTTATTAATTCGATAGTATTAATAATTGATAGAATATTCTCGTAAATTAAATGATTATGTTTTCACGTAGTGACTGATCATTAGGATTTTGAGATATTCGTTGGTTATCAATTATTAAATTTGAACTGCGAAGATGGGAATGCATGTGTTAATCATCTCCGTAGGAGGGTTATCATGTGTGATAGGTGATGTTCTTCTCCGTAGGAGGTTCATTATCTTGAGGAATTTATTTATAGATTGTTGTGATCTTTACCCAATCACATGTTGAATTATATTTCTATAAATGTTTTAACTATTATCTTATGAGCATGAAATCCTTTGTTTTGAAATTCAATTTTCAATGTCAACAATTTTGCTTCCCAATTGTCTACTATCAAACCTTTGGATGTGACTAATTTTGAGGAGTGGAAAGTGACACTTACTGCTATTCTAGCTCTTTGGGGAATAGACCTTTCGTTACATGAGAAGAAGCCTTCCAAACTCACTGATGAGAGTACTGCTAAAGAGAGGACTCATCGAATGAAATGGAAAGAGTCCAATCTGAAATGTCTGATGATCATGCGTTTGCCCATTGCCAAAACTATTAAGAAGAGTATTCCACAATACAAGGAAGCAAAGGCTTTTCTTAAAGCTATGAGAGGCAAGTTTAAGAAGCAGAGCAAGACTGAGAGGGGAAAATATCTAAGCCAGCTGGCGACTGTGGTTTATGATGGAACCGGTGATGTTCGTGAGCATATTATGAAGATGACTAATATGGCCATGAAATTGAGGGATCTGAATACAGAGATCTCTAACTCTCACCTTGTGTGGCAAGTTCTTGAGTCTCTTCCGAGTGAGTTTGATGTTTTGAAAACCTCTTATAATGCTCAAGAGGCTGAATGGACTTTGGATCAAATGACTGCTATTGTGGTCTAGGAGGAAGAGACTATTCGCAAGAGTAAGAAGCAGAGTGCTCATATGGTCACCCACAGTTACAAGGGTAAGAAGAAGTTCAGTGGGGTTAAGAAGCATAAATTTGTACATCATGGAAAGAAAGTTGGCAAGGCTGTTGTTTTCAATAAGTCTAAGGTTGAAGACATGAAAGACAAATGTTTTTGGTGTAGAAAGAAGGGTCATATGAAGAAGGATTGCTTCAAATTTAAGAATCACATAGAAGGTACCCCTTTAGCTCTTGTATGTTTTGAATCTAATTTGGTTGATGTCCCTCTAAATTCTTGGTGGATTGATTCTGGAGCTACCATTCACGTTTCGAATTCTTTACAAGGCTTCAGAAACAAAAGAAAACCAAGGGATAAAGAAGCTGTCGTTTTCATGGGAAATAGAGAGAAGGCTTTAGTTGAGTTTATAGGAGTTGTTAGGTTACCTTTATCTTCTGGAAAGTTTTTAGATTTAGTTGATGTTGCTTTTGTTCCTTCTCTTAGACGTAATTTGATTTCCATTTCTAGGTTGAATATAAGTGGTTATCGTTTTAAATTCATTAATAAAGGATTTGTTCTTTATCATGGTTCTTTTCTCATTGGTTCTGGTAGTTTGTGTGATGGTTTATATAAATTGAATTTACACTCTGATTTTGCTGGTGAAAATTCTCGTTCCGCTGCTGTGGTAAATTCTACCATTGGATCTAAACGTCAGAGGGAAGATTGTTCGTTCATGTTTTGACATAGACGTTTAGGCCACATATCCAAAGAACAGATTGAAAGATTAATCAGAAATGGTATTCTTGATTCACTTGACTTTTCAGATTCTGAGTCTTGTGTTAATTGTTTGAAGGGTAAAATGACAAGAGCTAAAAAGAAAGGGGCTACCAGAAGTCAAAATCTGTTGGAAATTATTCATACCGATATATGTGGACCTTTTTCACCCGCCACACTTAGTGAATATAAATATTTTATTTCTTTCATTGATGGTTTCTTGCGTTATGGTTATATCTATCTCATTCACGAGAAATCTGAAACCTTAGACATTTTCAAAATATATAAGGCCGAGGTTGAACTAAAATTAGAGAGAAAGATCAAGTGTGTTAGATCTGATCGTGGGGGTGAATATTATGGTAGGTATGGTGAAGCTGGTCAGATTCCGGGTCCGTTTGCAAGGTTTTTGCAAGAATGCGGGATTGGTGCTCAATACACTATGCCTGGTGAACCTGAACAAAATGGAGTTGCTGAGAGGCGGAATCGTACATTAATGAACATGGTAAGAAGTATGATTAGTACAAGTTCTTTGCCTAAACTTTTATGGGGTGATGCATTAAAGAGGGCAGTTTATATTCTTAATAGAGTTCCCAGTAAATCGGTGCCTAAAACTCCATTTGAGATGTGGTTTGGTTCAAAGCCAAAATTGAATCACATGAGAGTATGGGGATGTCTTGCAGAAGTGAGGCCTTATGATCCTAATTTGAAAAAGCTGGATTTTAAGACCGTTAGTGCTTTCTTTGTGGGATATGCAGATCAATCAAAAGGATATAGATTTTATTGTCCTACATACTCTATGAGGATCATTGAATCTAAGCGTGCTGTATTCTTGGAGGAAGGTACTGACATTGGGAAGAATTTGCAAACTCAAGAGTTTGCGTTTGAGGAAGAGAGACCGGGTAATCCGACACCTTCTACTTCATTGGATATTGTCATACCACCTCTCTATGAGCATCATGATGAGTCATTACCTGAACAAGATGATGAGCCCTTACCTATTATTGATGAACCTCAACCGGTTATCTGTGAGCCTGAGCCAGTTATTGATGAACTCCAGCCAGTTGTTGATGAGCCACAACCGATTGTTCATGTTCCTTTAAGGAGATCTCAGAGGGTTCGAAGATCTACCATTCCTGATGATTATATTGTTTATTTACAGGAGCATGACTTTGACTTAGGAGAGGACGATGATCCTTGGACTTATGATCAAGCTATTCAGAGCTCTCAATCCTCAAAATGGATGGATGCTATGATTGATGAACTGAGATCCATGGATACAAATCGTGTTTGGGATTTGGTTGAATTGCCTGATGGTTGCAAGCCCATTGGCTGCAAATGGGTTTTTAAGACTAAACGAGACTCTAAAGGCAATGTTGAGAGACATAAAGCTAGACTTGTAACGAAAGGGTTCAGCCAAAAGGAAGGTATTGATTATACCGAGACTTTTTCACCTGTCTCTTCGAAAGATGCCTTTAGGATTATTATGTCCCTAGTAGCTCATTTTGATTTAGAGCTGCATCAAATGGACGTGAAGACTGCTTTCCTAAATGGAGATCTTGCAGAGGATGTATACATGGTGCAACCTAAAGGTTTTCAGGCAATTGGAAAGAAGCATATGGTTTGTAAGCTCAGGAAATCCATTTATGATTTGAAACAAGCTTCAAGACAATGGTATTTGAAATTTGATGATGTCGTTGCATCATATGGTTTTGTTGAAAATTCGATGGATCATTGCATATACCTTAAGGTCAGTGGGAGCAATTTTATTTTTCTTATACTTTATGTTGATGATATTTTGCTCGCTAGCAATAATTTAGGGTTGCTGCATGATACCAATAATTTTCTATCACGTAGCTTTGAAATGAAGGATCTTAGGGAAGCCTCTTTTGTCCTTGGGATTGAGATACAACGTGATAGGTCACATGGTTTGCTTGGATTATCTCATAAGGCTTACATCAATAGAGTACTAGAGAGATTTAACATGAGTACTTGTTCCCCAGGTGAGGTACCTATCGTGAAAGGAGATAAACTTACAAAGCTACAATGTCCTAAAAGTGAGCTTGAACGCTCTCAAATGAAAGATGTCCCATATGCATCTGCAGTTGGCAGCTTGATGTATGCACAAGTGTGTACGCGTCCTGATCTTGCTTTTGCAATTAGCGTACTTGGCAGATTTTTAAGTAACCCGGGCATGCATCATTGGACAGCAGCAAAGAAAGTTATGCGTTATTTGCAGCGAACAAAGGATTTCATGCTCACTTATAGGCGTTCAGACCTATTGGAAGTTGTTGGCTATACAGATGCAGATTTTGCTGGTTGTTCAGATGATCTAAAATCCACTTCAGGTTTTGTGTTTATGATGGCTGGTGGAGCCATATCATGGAAGAGTGTCAAGCAGACACTTACAGCTTCATCTACTATGCAAACTGAGTTTGTGGCATGTTATGAAGCAACTATTCAAGCCGTTTGGTTACGGAATTTCATTTCAGGGTTACAGATTGTGGATTTCATTTCTAAGCCATTGACAATCTATTGTGACAATTCCGCAGCAGTTTCTTTCTCTAAGAACAATAAAAGATCTTCAGGATCTAAGCATATGGAGATCAAGTATCTTGTGGTTAGAGATAAAGTTCAAGAGTTGCAAACTTCTATAGTCCACATTCCAACAGAAGAGATGATAGCAGATCCCCTAACCAAAGGACTATCTCCGAAAGTTTTTAAAAGGCATGTTACCCGTATGGGGTTGGTAGATAGTCATGATATGCTTTGTTAGTGGGAGTTATCTTTTGTTTTTTCTTATTAACTGCAGTATTCTATTTAGTAAAATTTTGTTTATTTATTCTCGAGAATATATTTGTACATTGTATATGTATGTTATTTGCCATATTTGTTATTGTGTGCACACGGATGTTTGATTATAGCAGGAAATCTTAAAGCTTTTAGCTTTAAGTGGGCAGTTCACTCATAAGGTATAAAGTTTTCACCGATGAGTAAACATTACTTAAGACAGAAGGATTTACCCGTCTTAAGGGAGGATTAACTCATGGTCTTTTGGCCAGAGAGTGTAAGATGCTTAAGACATTAAGTTTGCTTGTCTTAAGATCCTTTGCATAATGCGAAGGAGGACCTACATGGAAATAGACATAATGATCACATTTGCATGTAATTTCCATACCACACATACATACCATTTTACCCGGGTAAGTAGAGCTAATGATATTTTGATTGCATATGGTCTTATGTTGATTAAAGATGTAATGATCTATGTAGTTGGATATTTGAGGTTCTATTGGACTAAGGGGAAGGAAGGTGTTACTCTCTTAAACATTCTTTGTGGCCATGTATAATTGTTTGTCAATTCGGAGCGTCGTTTTCTAAAATGAATTTGTAAATATAAAATCATAATGTCTATGTAGCTCAAGTGAGAGAATGTAAGATTTTTATAAAATTGTAAGCAACATATGACATTATATTTTGAGTTTATGAAAACCGAATTGATTGGAATGTTTAAGTAAGAGAGAGTTGACCGGATAGAGCCCGTTTGGTTGTTATCAATATTTGTTGGGCTTGGTGCACCTTAACTACATTATATGTAGGATATGGTATGGGCTATTGTATATGTGTGGGCCTAGTATTCCTCTTGGGACTAGCCATCCTATTAGGATTGAGAATCCTCTATGGGTTAGGATTCTAGTAAGTTATACTATTTATAGGGGGTCCCTACTCTCGCTCACGTGTGTTACAGAACTGTCTCCCCATTAGGCAATCTGAGTAAGGTGAGAAGAGAGTAGAAGACTTCCTATTAACTTTCCATTGTTTTCTTGTGTTTTTCTTTTCAGGTGATTGTTCTTGTGCTATCATGGATTATGGAAATTCGGGTACACTTTCATGCTTATGTATTTAAAACGAGTTGCACATATATATTTATTTGCATTATGTTTACAGGATGGTCTGTCCAACGGCGGATTCAGATAAAATTTATTCAATTACTAGAGGAAATGTGTCGGTAGCTTCACCACGCAGACTGACTGTCATGATAAGTACATATAAAGTTCTAAACATCATTTACATTGACTACCTAATCGGGACATCACCAGAATATTGTGAGCCTCCTTCCTCACTCATATTGTGAATTAAAGCATTTAACCCCTCTAAATATATATATATATATATATATCATACCATCATCTTCACCAACAAGAAAAAAGAAAAAAGAAATGTTTTCTCTAGCTTACCGATACTCCAATAGGATTATACTCTATCTTGTTCTTGCTGCATCCCTTACTATTCTTGAAGCAAGAGGAGCAACCCACATTGTCGGAGGCAGTGATGGCTGGACTCTCTTCACGGACTCCACCAACTGGACTAAGGGAAAAGAATTTCATGTTGGTGATGTTCTCAGTAAGTATAGAATTTACATATAATACCACAGTTTCAGATTCCTCATGGTATGTTAGATCTACACTCTCACAAAAGTTTAATTCTGTAATCATTGATGTTATCTGACAGTGTTCAACTACAAAAGCGAATTACACAACGTAATGCAAGTGAACTCAACTGAATATGAAGATTGCATCAAAGAACCATATATAAGGGTATTCACTAGTGGCAGTGACTCTCTGGTTTTATCAGAGGTTGGCCAATTTTGGTACATTTGTGGAGTGAGTGATCACTGTGAGAATGGTCAGAAGCTCAGCATCAATGTAGTTCCGTAGATAACAAGTTACTGTCTTAATAAAACAAATGTTACCTTGAGAACCATCATAATAAATGGCATGAAGAGCGATAAAGGAGGGGGTGCTGGAAGTTGAAACATCAATCCATTATGGTAACAGCTGTCAATTAACCTATTATTTCAATTTATTATATCAATCAAAAATCTTAAATTATGTACTATTTATTATAATTCTTGTGGATACAAAATGCTAAAATATGTTCAGGTTAGATGCTGATAAATACTAGAATAATAAGCTAACTTGCAGAAAACAAAGACAAATTCGGAATAATGAAAAGAAATTGCCAAATAAAAGACAATATTTGATAACTGCAAAAAGAACTTTTTTATTTTTTTCAACCTTAGATGCATAGAACCATATAGAAAAAAAAAATTAAAAAAAAAACAGTTAAAAATGCAGTTCTAGAGACAAGGGACAAAACCTTGAAACATGGAATTTGTTCCGACAACATTTGTCATTATTACCGTATGCGCATTCAGTATAATGCAAGCTTTAAGGAATATTTGCAGCTGTAAGTTTTTCTTGTAGCTTCACAATCCGACTCTGCATAAAAGGCACATGAAAATTTTACTTGCAAGAGAAAATCTAAGAGAGAAATATCGAGGAATAAAAGCAATGTGCTAAATCAAGTTAAGTCCTTAACCACTTTTCTTAAACAAGATAAAAAAAATTTATTAAAAAAATAGACATAAAGAAAGAGGGAAGACAACAAACAAATAAGAAAACTACCACCATCAATTTCCAATTCAATAACCCATTCAATTTACACAACATGCAAATGTAAGCAAACTTACAGTACAATATTAGATCAGTAGGAGCACATTGTAAACATACTTTTGAAAATAAATTGGATTTATAAGATTTAAATCAGAGATCTTCAATCCTCCTCACCCCCACCACTTGGTCACAAACACAATAAATAACGAAGGATAAAATTGTGGTTAGGATTTTACTAGAGAAATTTAGTAGGAAGAAAGCAGGATCTTTTAAGTACTGAGCATTCTTCCTAAGATAGCAATGTTCTGTTTACATCCATTACGCTGATTTTAGGAAACTAAAGAAAAAAAGAAAAAGTAATTTTATATATTGAATGACACCTTGAATGATTTGGAACGATGAAAGGAAGGATCTATCTCTAGGCATGTTGCATAAGACTTCTCAGCTGCATCATATTGATCCATAGCCAGAAAAATATCACCTTGGCAAATATAAGCCTGCAAAGTTGGAACCAGTTTACACCTATGACATTCTTTATGAAATACTCAAACCATATTACTAGTTATACATGTATAACAATGTATATATCATCTTGCAAAGCAACCACAATACAAGCACGCACATGCACAAAAACACATACATGGATTTTGACAGTGAATGTGTACACAGAAACACCTGCATCAGATTAGACCTATAACAAGTCAACAACCATCCTACAGTAGAGCCTGTATCAAACATAATTGCATGAGACCATGTCGAACTGATCTGTAGAAAACTTATCTAATGAAAAGATTCTATTCATTGGAGAACATTGCCGATTAATAAATCATATATCCATGAATTTATTTTCTTAAAAATATCCATGAGATATGTTAATAAACTTGGAAGATACTTATTCTCAATAAGGTCATAAAGAAGATTTTATTACAAGAGCTAATGTTGTGTAAAAAGATGTTTCCACATGCAATCAGAACATACTGGTCACGTCAGTCACATTAAAGTTCAATAGTGGTGGATCTCAAAAATTGGTACTTGCAGTAATGTGGCATCTAAGATGCAACAATTTTGTCTCCAACATTTAAAATAGGTTGTCTCACCTCAGTATAGTTGGATGCCAATTTTAAAGCTTCTCTGACATCTTCAAGAGCTCCAGAGTAATTACCCATAGCCAATCTTGCAAGAGACCTGAATGGAAGCAAAACTTTCTATGACACAAACCCCATTTAACTGCAGAACAGGTTGTGGTCCAGTTTACAGTAATAAGTGCTTGTTAAACAAATTCCAATACCAGTCCTAGAGGGAATTTTCTTTTTATCAAAGAAAAGATATTTAATTTAAAACCGAACAAAGGAATATTATTTCAGTCTAATATAATGACATGTAGGATGCATTTTAATCTCATCAATTCATCATCAACAGATCATTTTTTTATTTTTGTGATAAGTTTTCAATTGATTGATCTATATACATGCTCATCTAGTGAAGGCTATAGATTTGATAAAATAGAATAAAAAAATACAAGTGGCTTAAGAAATCTTTCTGAGATAAGTTCAGAATTATGATTTATATTGAATTTGAATCATGATAGGAATGTTTTCTAGGTGCTTAACTGGATCTCACTGGTTAAGTTTTATTAACTAGAGTCGAATCCCGACTCACCTAAAACCAGTTCTCACGCAGCAATTGATTTAAAAATCCTGCTAAAGCAGAGCATTTCCATTCAAAACTGGATTATATAGGCACCAAATAAACATAACAATTTCTCAGGAGCACAGTAAATAAAGCATTATTTTCATAGATGATAAAATTCAATATTACAAACCTGACTTTATATATCAAATGTAATCCACCAAATGGCTTCAAATCAATAGCCTACACAAATTAAAAAACATAGCATCAAAAAAATATCTACGCACACAAATAATAAATCTTCTAATAATTTCTATTTAAATTTGTTTTTTGCAAAATAACATGAATGTGAAAGAAACAAACCAACAAACACAGCAAATTGGCAAATATTGTGTATACCTGAGAGAGCAAGATTTCAGCTTCGGAGAAATTACGCTTCTCGATCTCACTCTCGGCCCGTTTTCTCAACGCGAGCGCTTCGAGACTCTTGTTCGCATCAACAACGGAGTCAGTCCTTCCACCGGACAACTCCACCATGACTTGGCAGGCTCGAGCGGCTGTCCCGCAATGGCTGATGACAACACCGTCGGGGAGGGCTACGATGTTCGGCCCGGCGCCGCACCGGCCCAGGCAGCCGCACGAGCTGACGGCGACTTCGGGTTGGGCTAGACCTGACAGCGTGTGGAGAGTCTGTATTGAGCCTTGTCGACGACAAGGGCGGTTTGTGCAGACTCGGATTTCTTTCAACTCGGAATCGATACGACCAAGTAGCGGTGGTACGAAGCTGACGTAGGCTGCTGCTGCCGCCTCCATTTGATCGTCCTCTGTTTACTTGACTCAATCTCTCTCTCAAACTGATTTGTAGCGGAGTTCATTTTTGCTCACTCACTTCCTATGAAGGGGGTATTTTTGTCTAATCACAAGACAGTTTTTGGACAAAGATACCTCTACTTAACACTTGTCAAGTGTTGGGGAGAGGGGTAATTAGGGGTGGGCACAAAAACCAAAACGAACCGAAAAAGGGTGTTTGGTTCGGTTCATAACTTCTATTCAGTTCAAACCGATTTGAAATTTGAAAACCGAATTGAATTCAGTTCGGTTTTGGTTTTGGACATATAAAACCGAACTGAACCGAATAAACCGATGTCTTAATTAATTATTTTGTAAGGTTCAATTTTATCATGGAATGTTTGTTGATGATGTTTTATTTTGGACTACAATATATACTACATTTTTTGACTTCTATTTTATAGAAGTTATAAAGATTTTATATTTTGAATGAGTATGTAGAATTAATATGATTGAAATTTTAGATTTGGATTGAAAATTGGGTTGTATTTTATTTAAATTGTTTTTTACATATTATGTTTTCTTAAAAAAGTTTAAGCCTAAATGCCAAAAAGGCAACTTAAAGGCCCAAAAAATTAAAAAAACATATAAAAAAAACCTTCAAAGCCCAATAGGCCCAAAACCGAACCGAGATAAAGGTATTCGGTTCAATTCGGTTTTCAAGTTCAAACGGTTCAAACCGATTCACATTTTAAAAAACCGAATATATGTCGGTTCAATACAGTTTTGTCAAAAACCGAACCGAACCGAATCATGCCCACCCCTAGGGGTAATGCTCACCCCCTTTCAAAGGGTTGAGCAAAAGCAATCTCTTTGTACTGTTGGTAATTAATAGGAATATTATTAAAACTCCCCTCTAGTGTGAATTTTGGTCAAAAACCACCTCTTAATTTCGTTTTTGGCCAAAAAACGACACTCCTATCTTATTATATATATTGTGTTAACAAGATACATACTTTATTTGACGAGATAAGGTTGATTCGGTGGTAAAACCCCTCACACTTGCATCATGAGATTGCGGGTTCTAGTCTTCCCCCTCCCTAAAAAAACCCTCAATTTATGTAATAGTGTAATACTTAAAAAAAAATTAAAAAAAATTAAAAAGATACATATTGTATTTATTGTCCTTAATCACAATAAATACATAAACAAGATAATAAATATACTCTGACTTCCAATACCCTTAGGGCACATGTTAACACTACCCTTTTATTATTATCCAAAAACTAGTTTACCGCTAAAATATTCAAAAGTTTCTGTTAGATTACAAAGGTAAAATAGTAAATGATAACTAATGAATTATAAAAATAATATTAATTGAAATAAAACAATTGTTTGATAAGAAACTAATATAAAAAAAAAAAAAAAAAAATCAAATCAAATCAAATCTCCCTCAACATCGGTTCTCTCAATCTGTGGTGGGATGTTGGCTGGGTTTTTGACATTTTGTGGTGGTCAGTCATTATCTACCACCAACTCTAAATGCTACGGTCGTTGGAATCATTTTCCCAACCCAAACCCCAACCCAAAATAGAGTGAAATCACAACAGTCACCGCACAACACAAACACCCATCAGAATACTTTTACAAGCCCAAACACCACTGAAAATAAAGAGAAGCTATGAATTAATCTTCCCAACTGTCGCGAATCGATCTCCCTCGCCACTGCGATTTACACCAAACACGAACCAGCCACTAATTAATCTCCCCCGCCATCGCGATTCACACTAGATGCAAATCAATCTCCCTCATTTTCGCAGTCTCGCAAACTCCCCAGATTTATCACCATCCAACCTCAACACCATCAATGGCCAACTCTCCAAATCTATGACTACCCAAGCCAACACCATTAACAACCACACCACCAAATCCCAACGCCTCTCTCTCCACCAAAATCCCCATCAACAACCACTCCACCCAACCTCCACCCTCGGACCGCCCCTAAACAACAAAACACTCAGGCACTATCCCACCCACAACAAACACAGAGAGAGAGAGAGAAGTGTGTACGTATGTGTTAGAGAGAGTGAAAATGCCTACAAGGTTATACTAAACAGCCTAGAGGGGGGTGAATAGGTTGACACACTAGTTTTAAAAACTCTTTCGTGACTTGTGTCAAAACATTGGTGAGCATACAAATTAACCTTGAACAAGATTGTTATAAGAAAACAATTTGCACAAGTATGCTCAATTCACCACCCTTAGTCTACAAAACATATATCAAGTAACAATGTATCTCATATACAAGAATATTCAATGAAGAGCACATTCTACAAGTTGTATTATGAATATTACAATGAAATATCACTAAGTAAAACTTTACAACTTGATATAGAATATTGCAAGATACAATGTTCAAACACTTACAAGGTACAAGAAACAAATGTTGATTTAACAAACAATGTGTGCATATCTTTCTTTATCAATAACATTTTTACAAGGATGTGAGGAATTAAAGATCATAAACAAGTTATATTGAACAAACATACAAATATAAAGATATAGAGATAGAGATAGAGATAGAGATAAAGACATTTGACTCATTGATTTTTACGTGGTAAACCTCCGAAGAGGAAACATCCACGGGTTAAATCCACAACCACTAGCAAAGCAATCCACTATATGAAAAGGACTTAAACATTCAAGGCTATCAACACATGATATCCACCCTAAGCTATTAACTCCTAATCAACCCTCGGGTTAGTGAACCACTTAGCCTACTCCCTATCCAAGGTGTGTCATACACCTCTAGTAAGCAACTTCCTATCTAAGGCTCTCAAGCCTCTAGGAAGATTTCCTTGCTTAGCTATCTAGATCACAAGGATCCTAGTCAAGCTTCCCTAGCTCAACCATCCGGAGTACCACACTCCTAGCTAAGACTTTTGCTTGGCTATCCGGAATACTTCCTAGGTAAGTCTTCTTGCTTAAATTGAAGCTTCACTCACTCCAAAATGAGACTTCCAACTTATGCAAGGCAAATGATCTAAGTGATGCAAATGATGCAAACACATGCAACATAGAATATACGATCAATACATCCCATGGAACAACTAGACCTAAATATGTGATAACACAAGTAATAAAGTCTAGATGCAAAATATGAATTAAAGCTAGAGCATGTGAAAACACCTAACACAAAGGTTTCTAGTTTCATTCATACAAATAACACTTGAATAAATCATAAACATGAAGCACATATTCAAGATGTTATAAACATACACATAAATCCTAGAGAAGTGAGATAATATCTTCAAACTTCTTCTAGTAAACAATTAGAGCATGTATTCAAATATTCAATTAAGTGAATCCAATCAAAGCTCTAAAACATACATGCATGTGCCATTTTCGAATATGATCATTCAATGAAACATAGCAGAACTAGGAATCATTTATCATTTGAATATCAATAATCAATGCTCAAATATTCCTAGATACAAAGCTAATCACAATACAACTCATAATCATGTGAAAAACCTAGAATCAAAGAAACTAGTTCACATATATCTCTAATTAGACTTTTGATTAGGCTTGATTATTAAGCTATCTTTCTCAATAGAATTCACCATACATATACATACATATAAAAGAAGAAAAACCTAGGTAATTGAAGATAAAAAAAGATGAAATCATAAAGTTTAGTTCAATACCTAAGAATCCTGTGCAGTTTCAGTTTTGAGAGAAGAACCACCTCAAAACGTGATCAAACAACTGCAAACCTTTTTGGAAAAGGTAGGGGACTTGAATACAAAGATTCTCCAACTTGAATCACTCAATTCAGAGTCCGAATGAGAAAGTTATGGTGTTTGGAAGTTGGAAAAGTTGGAGAGAAAATTTCAGCTCTATGAAATTCAAGTTTTCTTCTTGGAATTAAATGGGAGGGAATGGAAAGCATTTAAAAGAAATCAAAAGAGGGAAAAATGGACCAATCAACATGTGCCACATCACCAGCCACATGTGGGGCATGTGTGGCACATGTGGGCAGAGAGCACCTCTGGCCGTGTGCCACACGTGGCCTCCAAGCTTGGCCGTTGGCCCTGCTTGCTCATCTCGCCCTCCGCTCGCGTTCTTTGGCCGTATTCGGGCCTCCGAATTCTGAATTCGAATCCGTTTTCGAATTACGAATTATGACTCCTTCACACACAATGAAGACTATGAAACTTTGACAAAATGTTGAGAATTTATCTTAGAAAACGATGATGAACACAACTCAACGAATGAGAACGAAAAGTAGCGTAGCTACATCGTTTGGACTTGAAAACTAATGAAAGAGTAACTGAAATGACCGGGACTCAATAAAGAGTCATAAGAGATCATGTTCAAGTCTAAAAACAATAAAACATAAACAAATAAATACAATATCACACATGTATGCCGTTTCCTAGACATAGTCTTAGAACATGCAATTCTAAAATGTATGAGAATTTGAGTTCAATGCATGAGCATATAAAAACATGTGAATGTGTTATATAAATGTTGCACAATGATGCAAGGACACATATGAATGATTTGTGTGTATGTGCCTTAACGCCTTGCAAGAAGAAGAAGAATCTTGATACTTTAGCATCCAAGTACGCGATGTTCCCTTTGAAGACGATATTTGCACAAGATGTTGCTTCTTCACCTTTGAAGCTTCTTTTCTCCAATAAACACCTAAGCAACAACTATTACAAATATAGAGATTTTTGCAATGGAATAAAGCCAATACAAATCAAGGATCTTACACACACACACACACACACACACACACACACACACACACACACACACACACACACACACAGAAATGACAACGAGAAAGGGAGAAAAAAATATTTTAATATTTTTTGTTAATTAATTTTTTTAAATTAATTTTTTTAATTTAATATTATTTGTTTTTGAATTTTTTTATTTGTTTAAATTTGAATATAAGGGTACGATGGTATATTTGGTTAGAAATATTAACAGTAGGGTGGTTTTGGCTAATAAATCAAAAGACGGGGTGGTTTTTGGCCAATAATAAAACTAAAGGGTGGTTTTTGGCTAAAAACGAAACTATGGGTGGTTTTAGACCAAAATCTCAAACTAGAGGAGAGTTTTTAATAATATTCCTAATTACTAATTAGAATCGCACCTCCTCTGCTCGGCCTCCTGTCACGGCCCACTGAATTTCGAGCCAAATAGCCCAACAACAAGCCTATAATTATGCCCAAGCCTTTGGCATGAACATTCTAAATTTCGAGGCCTAGTTACTAGAAGGGAAAATTGCAATAATATCCCCATACTTTAGGTGAAATTTGACCTTTAGACAAAAGATCATTTTATTGCACAAAATTTTGAGGAGGAGGCTCCCTATAAATAGCTATCCCCTCACTTGTGTAAAGCATTCAAGCCAAGAGTTCTCAAAGCATTGTATAGCTTTCTTTATAAAAAAAAAATACAAATTTCCTTTGTTCCACAAAGCTCTTATAGTTCTTTTTCTCTAGTCTCTCTTGTGTGTGAGAGAGTGAGCAAGAAGGCTTACTTAGCAACTGAGCCTAGAAGTTGTATTGTCGCACAGGTTAGCTGCCTAAATTCTAACCTCGCGACAGTTGGCATCAAAGCCTTGTTTCAAAGCAACCAATGTAGTGTGTGTGAGAAATGGCCTTTGAAACTAGAGTTGCTACTAGAGTAGAAGAGCAAGAGTGTAGGCATGGTGAGCAATGCACCCACACCAAGTGTAGCAAGTTTAAGAGTCCGTCTATGGATGTGTTGGAGACTCGCAATACCGTCTTGGAGAACGCTGTCTAGGGCATAAAATCTTCCCTTGGTGAACTACGATAGTCTCATTGGCTTAGAGACATATTATGCCAAAATCATAAAAGCGGTGAAGTTTGCCATCCAAAGTTAAATGAGTCCTTCAAAGAACAATTACTCTCCCTTACCCCAAAAGTCTCGGCCTTGTGCATCTTTGTTGAGCACGAGGTATGAGCCATCTACATAGAGGTAGAAGCAGTCTGCGCAAACTAGGCATCGAACAAGTGCACTATATCCACCAACTATAAAGTTGACAGCACAAACACCCTTCATGTCCCTAAGCCAGACACTTACAACGGAACCCGCAATGCCATGGAAGTGGAGAACTTCCTCTTCGGCCTGGAGCAATACTTTGAGGCTAATAGAGTTAAGGACTATATGACCTAGATCAATAATGCCCCCACCTCAAGGATGCAGCCCAACTCTGGTGGCGTTTGAAGCATAGAGACATGGCCAAAGGCATATGTTCTATCGACACATTGGTAGACTTCAAACGGGAACTTAAGAAGTGGTTCTCGCCAAGCACTACCAAGAAGGAGGAACGCGGCTGCCTTCATTGACTCAAAGCAATCGGGCACTATTCTCGACTACATCAAGGAGTTCACCACCTTGATCCTTGAGATCAAAGACATGTTCGATATGGATGTTGGGGTTTTTTCCCTAAAGCTTGTAATATGTAAATGATGATTGATTATAAATACAAGAAGTAGTCTTTTTCATTCTATTTATATGTCTCATACTTTTATATCATATGTTTTAAACATCTAAGATTGCTGGATGTAATCTTGAATTGAGTATATGAGTGTCATATACTCAGGAATTCAGTTTGAGACGTGCAATCTAAAGAGTCCATAGAGAGCAAATGAAGTTGGGTACTTTATTTGTGGTTAATCTACAACTGCGGTCCATTCCGTAATATACGGTGGTCTTATCATAGACTACTCATATGGTGACATGAGAATGAAGGTACTTTATATGATGTGATCATATAGGATTATATAGGATTGAGCCACGATCTATATGAATCTATCTCCAATATCCATTACATGGGGAGATTCATATATATCGACAAATGATGGATAGATACTATCATACGGGTGATCTAATTCCTGAGTGTCTTTCTGACTCCTTCAGGTTAGATCGTGGTTTTTGATTTACTATGGGTGAGATCGAAATAGAGTTCTTAATCAATATCTCTGTATCTTGGGATTACGATTTGGCTTGTTGCTGGGAAGGTCTGTACAAAATATTGAAATCCACTCCTTCTTGTGAGAAGTAGAGAAGTAGTTTTGTAAGATCCTAGATCTTTGTTGGCTTGATTCCAATACAAAACTCTCTTTATTTGTAATGATTAGTTGCTTAGGTGGTTCTTGGTGAAAAAAAGCTTCAAAGGAGGAAAGCAACTTCTCATGCAAATACCGTCTTCAAGAGGAAAAACACATGCTTGGATGCTAAGGTATCAAGATTCTTCTTCCTCTTGCAAGGCATAAGTGCACACACACACAATTCATACATATGTGTCCACGCATCATTGTGTTACATTTGATATAACACATTCACACACTTATTGAGGTATGCACATGTATTAATCTCATATTGACAGACATTGTTGTAAAGATTCCCATTTATTGATTGGCTTGTTTCGTGGACAAACCACATGTTGGGGTTGATGTTGTTAGGATTATGCTCCATAGCAAGAGTGTAATATTGTAATTAACAATCTTTTTCATATTAATAAAGTGATTTCTGGTTTAAACAAATCCTATAGCATTTATAGTTTAATATTATAATTGTCAAAGTAAATAATCATAAGGTCTAAAGACTATGAGAAAAGAAGAATTGTTCGTACATCTGGATATGTATGTGGTAGACACAATTCTTTAGTTAGTCTTGAATATTGTTCACAACTTAAGTTAAAGGTTGGGCACCTTTATCTTGTTAAAGTTGTAGAATTCTTTTGCTAGCATTTGAGTGGGATCAAATGAGATATAATGAGTCTAAAATCATCGGAGTGTCTTCGAGCAAAAGAATCTAGTGCACTGGGTGCATTGAACTGGATCACAATGAAATACTTTATCTATAACCGTCAGTAGATAAAAGTCTTTTCATTATCAGGACAATCGGAGAGTCTATCTTAATCCTGAGATAAATGATGGACTTATGGTTGCAAGTGATATCATTTGAGTTATCAATGAGTACGATTATATCGCATAGTCTATCCTCGATAGTTTGGTGATATTCATTTGTTAATCGATAGAGGACTTCATTTATAGATATGGACATCGTGGCTCCATTTATGAAATGAGAGTATAATATCATCATATGGATGTTTTGAGGTAATTGGATATTAAATCTCAACGTTGAGTTTTCGATAGTGTCTATTGAAAACATGGCTTCTGGACAAGTCAAAATATCCAGGTTCAAAACGTGGTCATATGAGTAAATATAGTAACTTGGAGAGTTATAGGCGGTCTATGAACTCTTGGTGATTACTGATATTAATCACGAGGATACACTATCTCCAACATGATTGTCTAGGGTATGAATGAGGAACATCTTCCTTTTCTATCTTTATTTAAGAGTTCAATTTTAGCTCTTTAGTGGAATGAGTTAAAATTAATGGATCGGACCTAAGTGAATCATTTGTTGATTGTGATTAGGTTATGTCTATTGAAGCTTAAATTTAGATAGCCCGCCAAGATCCCCAATCCACACGGACTTGTATGGATCACTTGATATATTCTACCGGACCAATTTATGGGTCCATTTAGAATTGCATTTAATATATTAAGAATATAATTTGCACATTATTTATTTAATGGGCTGCTCAATTATATTAATATATTAATGAAAGGCATGTGGGCTTGTTTCTTTTAGTAAGAATGGGTCTAGTTCACATGTGGACTTTTTATTAAAGTCCAAATGGATTAAATAAAATAAGAAAACAATATGTAGGCCCAAGTTCTAGTCATGGGCGGCAATGGCTAATTTTTAGCCCATTATATTGTTTTATGTTACTATTTAATTAAATGGAAATTAATTATTTAATTAAAAATCAAATCTTTTTCTGATTAGGAAATATGTTTCCTAGTAGTATACTAATATTAGTATTATACTAAATATAAAAGACTTTATTTGTTTAGTCAAATTAGGAAGTCTTTTATATAGTCACAAATTCACTAAAGAGTTGGATTAGGGAAAGAATTCGGAACCATAGTTTTTGGGAAAGAATTCGGAACCATAGTTTCGGGAAAGAATTCGGAACCATAGTTTCGGGAAAGAATTCGGAACCATAGTTTTTGGAAAAGAATTCGGAACCATAGTTTTTGGGAAAGAATTCGATACCATAGTTTTTGTAACTATGGATCCAGCCACCATAGTTTTTGTAACTTTGGAATCGGCAACCCTAAGTTTTTGCAATTGAGAGCTTTTTCTTTTCCTAGAGAAAAATAAGATCCAACTCTAAGACTAGTGAGTGATTCGGCCTAGAGGTTTGTGAGAGAAGAATTGTTCTTGTTTCGATAGTGTACTAGTGATCTTAACATCAACTTAACATCAAGAGATCTTGTACACACTTTCGAATTAGGTTCACGCGAATTTCAATCTTACGATTGTAAATTCAAAAGTGACCGGAACATTCTTAGCAACCTATTGGAATTTTTGTGACTAACAGAAACCAGAAAAGTTTTGTTTGTCCATTCTCAGGTTTGCAATTCAAAGAAAAAGGGAGACCACGCTCCTAGGTGATTCACGTTCGTGCTAGGATTGAAGATCTTGCGGATTACCATCGACGTAAGTCAATCGGATCACGCGACAAAAGGTATTCTTCTTTTGTTAGATAATATATATGTTTAATTGATTAAAAGGGTTAAGGTTCATAAAAGGAAAATTTTTTAAAAGCTACTAAACCTATTTTTTTAGTCTCGCTTCCGCTGCGTGTACTTTACGGTATATTTTTCCCTACAAATGTAAGGGTAGCTTAGGTATTGGTGATCATCCATGGCCCTTTCAAGACCTCAAGAGAAGAAGCGCCAAAGGTAAATTCTAGTGCTTACATGCTTTAAAGAGATCATAGTTGCACACACACACAACTCATGCATAAATCTTATTCTTGTATGTTGTGTGTTTTATATGAGTGCTTGCATGTTCTTGAACATCTCTTCTAGCATGTTTTATTTTATTGCATCTAGGTCATTAAAATGCCATAACATGTTTAGGCATTAGGATGCAAAGTCATGACTTGTATTCATGCTTGTTTTAATTGATTGCATCTTGTTCTATGATAATGCCATGACATGATAGGCATTAAGATGCATTCAATTCCCACACTTGCACTTCATGTTTGATTAGCTTTAGGTGTGGTGTAATTCGTTTCCCAAAGGATGTGTGGAAACGTCTGCGCGTGCACGTTGGTGTGCATAATTTAGCGCGATGATTGCCGGTGGAGATGCCCTTGGCTTCTCCTTTGGATTCACCTTATTGGTGAAATGGCGGTTGAGATCGGCGGCTTGGCCGTCGTTCGAAACCGCCGATCAAGACCTGATTGAAATATGTCTCGGGTCCAAAACGGCAGTTAGATCGGCGGTTTGTAACCGCCGAATGAAAGCGCCGAATGAAATCTAGGTTCTCGGGTTTCAATTCGGCGGTTTTGTTCTGCGGCCCCGACCGCAGAATGAAACCACCGATCGTATGTTTTCAGGGGCAAAAATGACTTTTCACCTGCCCTGTTTTTGGTCTCTATAAATACATCCTTATCTCTGGTTCCCAACACCAAGTCTTTGATCCTAAGAACCCTAGAGAGATATTTAGAGAGACTTGAGAGGAAAACCTTAAAGATCACATCTTTATTCCTCTAAACCAATTTCCACATGAATAAATCATCATCTAAGCATCATCTAGGATCATCTAGTGTTTGCTAATGCATGGGTCTTCTTCAACACACATGGTATGATTTGTTGAACACTAATCTCATCTAATTTTAGTGTTTTTACTTATCAATTTTACCTCTTTTATTACTTGTATGTTCTTGAGTAATTTCTACATACATGATTGAGATTATGTGTTGATTGGGTTTATATTTACATAGCTTAATTGATTAGGTCATTATTGCCTAAAAGCTATGCCATAAACATTCTTGTGTGCTTTATTGATAACTAGGTTGATAGATTGTGTTTTAATCAACTAGTTAATCCTTTGAATGTTTGTGGGTTGTTTTTGATAGCTAGGATTGTTCATGTTTATCTAACATCTAGCTAATTGATCTCATTGTATGATTGAGATTGTTTTTGATAGCTATTGTATTTAGGATATGTTATCCTTTACATAGCTAAGCTATTATGCCATGTCATATAACTATATTTGATATCTAGGATTGATTTCATTGTCATCATATAATCCTAGGTAAGCATCTAGAGTACCCTAGCTCTTATTGCATCTTTGGATATCATTGCATATTCACATAGGGTGTTAATCTCTTCATTGAGAAGTAAGTCTTGCGTGTAGCTTCCGGGATTAGGTTGCTTAGATCGTAAGCAATTGAAGTCTTGTGTGATAGACCGGGATTAGGTGGTCACACAAGCAAATTGGACTAGGTTCACTTATACCGGGATTAGGTAGGTGTGTGTGATTATTGATCGGGATTAGATCATTCAACCGGGATTAGGTTGTAATCATTTCACATATAGTGGATTCGAGGTTCGAGTGTGGCGCACTATAATAGCCCGTGGTTTTTTCCCTGTTGAGGGTTTCCACGTAAAAATCAAGTGTCGTTTATATTTCCGCACCTTATTACACTTGATTATTGTTTTGTGAATTGGGGTATTTTCGTAATATTGACTAATCTGAAAATTTGGTAATAACGGATTAACAACCCTTTCACACACCCTCTATGTCGTTTTTAAAAGACACCCATGCGTATAATGGTAAAATTATACATTTTCAATTGTAGAATTGTATGTTCTAAAACTATCTCTAGGAAATGGCACACTTGTATAACGTTGTGTTTATTTTTTTGTGGACTTGAACATGAACTCATATGATTCCTTATTGATTCCCAGTCATTTCGGTTACTCACTCATTAGGTTTTGAGTCCAAACTAGGAAGCTACGCTATTTTACGTTCTCATACGTTGTGTTGTCTTCATCATCGTGTATCAAGTCACATTCTCAACCTTCAAAGTTCCATAGTTTTCCTTGTGCGTGAGGGAGTCATGGTTTGTAATCTAAAAATGGATTCGAATTCAGAGTTCGGAGGCCGGAGAATGGTCAAAGAACGTGCGAGGAGCGCGAAGAAGGCGCCATTTTGCGCCATCTTCTTGTGAGGGCGCTTGAGCCTCACGGGAAGGCCACCTCTTTGCCCCTGTGAGGATCACGCACCTCCCACAGGATGTTGAGGTGGAAATACCTTATTTGGTGGTCGAATCCCTCTCTTCTCCAGCTCTTTTCCCTCAATTTATATTCGAAAATTCTGCAGAAATGTTTACAACTTTTGCAATTTTTATTTTGTGATATCTCTCTCAAATCAACTCCAAATTGAGTGATTCAAAAGCCAAAAATGCTAGTCTTGAAGAGAGGAACAAATTCCAAGCATTTTCAAAGCCAAATGATGTCGTGATTTTATGCAGTGAAACGATTTCAGTCCGAGACTCATCATTTGTAGGTGAAACATATTCTTCTCACTTTCTCTTTTGATCATCTCATTTAATCTTCTTATTTGATAGATGAAATGTGTTAAGAATGATATTAGTTCACACTATAGATTTTTTTGATTGATTGATTGTTAAGTTTTAGCTTTGTGATCTCATTTGAACATATTTTAGCTAAACTTGATTTACATGAAATTGATTCTAGAATTGTTTTGTATGATGTGCTTCATGATGATTTCTAGGTTTAATTTCATGATCTAAGAACTAGGATTTTTGAATGATATATTGAATATTCTAATCTTGTTCTTATTGATTCATATGCTCTGATTTCTAGATACATTTGTGATTGTTTGTTGAAAGCATATTCTAGATTATCACTAAGCATGTTCATAGAGCTTGATTGATCATCTTGTTTTATTTGATTGTGTTTGCATTCATTTGCATCACTTAGATCTTTGCTTTGTGAAAGATTGGAGTCTCTTGTCAAAGTGAGTAAAGTTTTGATTTGAGCAAGGAGTTTTAACTAGGACATGTGGTCTGGATAGTCAAGGAAAAGACTTAACTAGGAGTGTGGTACCCCGGATGGTTGAGCTAGGAGAGCTTGACTAGGATCTTTGTGATCCAGATAGCTAAGCATGTTCCTAAAGACTTGAGAGTCTTGGATAGGAAGTTGTTTCCTAGAGGTGTAGGACATTGTAGGGAAAAAATACGTTCACACAGCGGAAGCGAAACTAAAAAGAGAGTTTAGTATATTTTAAAATTTTTCCCATATTGAACCTTAACCCTTTAATTAATTAAACAATATATACCAAAAGATATCATACCTTTATTGCGTGATCCGATTGACTATGCATCGATGGTAATCCCCAAGATCTTCCAATCCGATCACGAACGTGAATCACCTAGGAGCGTGGTCTCCCTTCTCTTTGAATTGTGTACCTGAGAATGGACAACAAAACTTTTCTGATTTTGTTAGTCACAATATACTCCAAAAGATTGCAAAGAATGCCCCGGTCACTTTTGAATTCACAATCGTTAGATTGAAACTCGCGTGAACCTTATTCGAAATTGTGCACAAAACCTTTTGATGTAAAGATTACTAGTGCACTATCGAAATAAAAACAATCTCTCTTCACAATCTTTCTTGGCCGAATTTCACACTAGTCTAAGTGTTGGATTTTATTTTTCTCTAGCAAAAGAAAAAACTCTCAATTGCAAAAACTAAGGTTCTTGAAAATATATGAAGAATATATATATGTCTATTGCCGCAAAATATAAATAAAGAATATATCTATATCTATTGCCACAAAATATATATATATCTACAGTTCTACACTCATACTGCACGCACTTTTAATATATATATATGCTGTTTTTTTTGTTCAAAATACTGCATGCATTTTTAATATAAATATATATGCTGTTTTTTTGTTCAAAAAAAAAACTGCATGCATTTTGTTATATATTTATGTTGTGCACCGGCCATATATATATTATTATCAAAAATCATATATATCTTTATATATATATCTCGGTCAAATAAATATTATATATATCTATAGAGCACAAATTCATCTTGCATTAAAACTTTATAGTACAAACCCTAATCCAATTCTTTAGTGTATTTGTGACTATATAAAAGACTTCCTAATTTGACTAAACAAATAAAGTATTATATATTTAGTATAATACTAATAGTAGTATACTACTAGGAAACAAATTTCCTAATCATAAAAAGATTTGATTTTTAATTAAATAATTAATTAACATATTAATTAATTTCCATTTAATTAAAAAATAAAACAATATTATGGGCTAAAAATTAGCCATTGCCGCCCATGACTAGAACTTGGGCCTACATATTGTTTTCTTATTTTATTTAATCCATTTGGACTTTAATAAAAAGCCCACATGTGAACTAGATCCATTCTTATTAAAAGAAACAAGCCCACATGCCTTTCATTAATATATTAATATAATTAAACAGCCCATTAAATAAATAATGTGCAAATTATATTCTTAATATATTAAATACAATTCTAAATGGACCCACAAATAGTCCAGTAGAATATATCAAGTGATTCATGCAAGTCCGTGCGGATTAGGGATCTTGGCGGGCCTATCTAAATTCAAGCTCCAATAGACATAACCCAATCACAATCAACAAATGATTCACTTAGGTTCAATCTATTAATTTTAGTTCATTCCACTAAAGAACTAAAATTGCACTCTTAAATAAAGATGGAATAAGTTAACGATACTCATTCATACCCTAGACAATCATATGGGAGATAGTGAATCCTCATGAAGAATATCAGTAATCGCCAAGAGCTCATAGACCACATATAGCTCTCCAAGTTACCATATTTACTCATATGACCACACTTTGAACTTGGATATATATTATGACTTGTCCAGAAGTCATTTTTCAATAGACACTATTGAAAACTCAACGTTAAGATTTCATATCCAAAACCACAAAGCATCCATATGATGATATTCTACTCACATTTAATAAATAGAGCCACGATGTCCATATCTATAAATGAAGTCCTCTATCGATTAACAAATGAATACCACCAAACTATCGAGGATAGACTATGCTATATAATCGTACTCATTGATAACTCAAATGATAAAACTTGCAACCATAAGTCCATCATTTATCTCAGGATTAAGATAGACTCTCTGATTATCCTGATAATGAAAAAACTTTTATCTATTGACGGTTCTAGAAAAAGTATTTCATTGTGATCCAGTTCAATGCACCCAGTGCACTAGATTCTTTTACTCAAAGACCCTTCGATGATTTTAGACTCATCACAACATATTCGATCCCACTCAAATGCTAGTAAAAGAATTCTACAACTTTAACAAGATAAAGGTGCCTAACCTTTAACTTAAGTTGTGAACGTTATTCAAGACTAACTAAAGAATTGTGTCTACCTCATACATATCCAGATGTACGAACAATTCTTCTTTTCTCATAGTCTTTTGACCTTATGATTATTTACTTTGACAATTATAATAATAAATGCTATATAAGATTTTGTTAACAAACAGAAATCACTTTATTAATATGAAAAGATTGTCAAGTACAACATTACACTCTTGCTATTGAGCATAACCCTAACAATCTCCCACTTGCGCTATAGCAAATGTGTCATATCTCTCATTCCCATGTTCTCTAGGTGCCCATAAAAACTCTTATATTGTGAGCCTTTTTGAAGGGACCCACTAGATTTTCTGCTGACGCGATTTTGGTAATTGTCACATCACCCCTATGCACAATCCCCCTAAGAAGATGATACTTCCTTTCAATGTGTTTTCCTCTCTTATGACTTCTTGGTTCTTTCAAATTAGCCACTGCTCCACTGTTGTCACAGTAGATAGTGATCTGCTTATTTGTACTAGGAACCACTTCTAAGTCAATCAAGAATTAGCGGAGCCAAACAGCCTCTTTGGCAGCTTCGCATGCAGCAACATACTCAGCTTCCATAGTGGAGTCAGCAATACATGATTGCTTTATACTCTTCCATATGACTGCTCCTCCTCCAAGAGTAAACACAGATCCTGATGTGGATTTTCTAGAGTCAGAATCTGACTGGAAATCAGAATCTGTATACCTTACGGGAATCAAATCCCCTCAAGAATATACAAGCATATTGTCTCTCGTTCTCCTGAGATACTTGAAAATATGCTTGACTGCCGTCCAGTGATCAGGACCAGGTTTCGATTGAAACCTGCTAACTATGCCAACAGCAAAACAAATATCTGGTCTAGTACAGAGCATTGCATACATGAGACTTCCAACTGCCGAGGCATATGGAACCCTACTCATGAATTGCTCTTCATGCTCATTCTGAGGAACTTGTTCCTTAGAAAGTTTGATTCCATGCCTGAAAGGTAACATACCTTTCTTGGTGTAGGGAAAAATATACCGTAAAGTACACGCAGCGGAAGCGAGACTAAAAAAAAATAGGTTTAGTAGCTTTTAAAAATTTTTCCTTTTATGAACCTTAAACCCTTTTAATCAATTAAAAATATATTTTATCTAACAAAAGAAGAATACCTTTTGTCGCGTGATCCGATTGACTTACGTCGATGGTAATCCGCAAGATCTTCAATCCTAGCACGAACGTGGATCACCTAGGAGCGTGGTCTCCCTTTTCTTTGAATTGCAAGCCTGTGATTGGATAAAACAAACTTTTCTCTTCTTTGTTTGTCACAAAAACAATCAAAAGAACACTAAGATTATTCCGGTCACTTTTGAGTTCTCAATCTTATGATCGAAACTCGCGTGAACCTAGATCGATGTTGTATACACAAGCTTATTGATGAATAAGCAAATAGTATACCATCAAAGAATAATCTATGTCTCTTTTTGTTTTAGTAGAATAAAAGTTATCTTTCTATGAATTGAGAAGAAGAAGAAAATAGAATTAAACACACCAAAAACCCGAAGTGGCCGAAATCTATAAGTCCACTTATATATGTGGCAAAATTTTCTTTCTTTCTTTTTACTAGGGTGACCGAATTCTCTAACCTAAAAGGGACTAGGGTTGCCACAATACTCAAGCCAAAAGGAGTTTGTATTGCACCCTAATTCCTATTTAGTTTAAGACTTCCAAACCCTAATCCAACTCATAATCATTTATTCTTTTATTTGACTAAATAAAAAGACTTCTTATTTGATTAAATAAATAAAATTAATTATTTATTTCCTTGTCAAACAAGTCTTTTAATTTAAGTATACTACTACCAATAGTATACCTTTAGGAATCATATTTCCTAATCAGAAAAGATTTGTTTCTTAATTAGACAATTAATTAATAAATTAATTAATTCTTATTTAATTAAACAATGAAACAAAATAATATATAAGGTTAATTAATTCACCTTGCCGCCCCATATAAACATATTGGGTCATATATTATTTTCTTATTTCATTTAATCCATAGGACTTTAAATAAAAAGCCCACATGTGAACTAGACCCATTCTTACTAAAAGAAACAAGCTCACATGTCATTCATTAATATATAAATATAATTGAGCAGCCCATTACATAAATAATGTGCAAATTATATTCTTAATATATTAAATGCAATTCTATATGGACTCTGAATTGGTCCGGTAGAATATATCAAGTGATCCATGCAAGTCCGTGTGGATTGGGGATCTTGGCGGGCTATCTAAATTTAAGCTTCAGTAGACATAACCTAATCATAATCAACAAATGATTCACTTAGGTCCGATCCATTAATTTTAACTCATTCCACTAAAGAGCTAAAATTGAACTCTTAAATAAAGACAGAAAAGGAAGATGTTTCCTCATTCATACCCTAGACAATCATGTTGGAGATAGTGTATCCTCGTGATTAATATCAGTAATCACCAAGAGTTCATAGACCGCCTATAACTCTCCAAGTTACCATATTTACTCATATGACCACGTTTTGAACTTGGATATTTTGACTTGTCCAGAAGCCATGTTTTCAATAGACACTATCGAAAACTCAACGTTGAGATTTAATATCCAATTACCTCAAAACATCCATATGATGATATTATACTCTCATTTGATAAATGGAGCCACGATGTCCATATCTATAAATGAAGTCCTCTATCGATTAACAAATGAATATCACCAAACTATCGAGGATAGACTATGCGATATAATCGTACTCATTGATAACTCAAATGATATCACTTGCAACCATAAGTCCATCATTTATCTCAGGATTAAGATAGACTCTCCGATTGTCCTGATAATGAAAAGACTTTTATCTACTGACGGTTATAGATAAAGTATTTCATTGTGATCCAGTTCAATGCACCTAGTGCACTAGATTCTTTTGCTCGAAGACACTCCGATGATTTTAGACTCATCATATCTCATTTGATCCCACTCAAATGCTAGCAAAAGAATTCTACAACTTTAACAAGATAAAGGTGCCCAACCTTTAACTTAAGTTGTGAACAATATTCAAGACTAACTAAAGAATTGTGTCTACCACATACATATCCAGATGTACGAACAATTCTTCTTTTCTCATAGTCTTTAGACCTTATGATTATTTACTTTGACAATTATAATATTAAACTATAAATGCTATAAGATTTGTTTAAACCAGAAATCACTTTATTAATATGAAAAAGATTGTTAATTACAATATTACACTCTTGCTATTGAGCATAATCCTAACAATCTCCCACTTGCGCTATAGCAAATGAGTCATATCTCTCAAGCCCATGTTCTCTAGGTGCCCATCGAAACTCTTATGAGGTAGAGCCTTTGTGAAGGGATCTGCTAGATTTTCTGCTGACGCGATTTTGGTAATCGTCACGTCACCTCTTTGAACAATCTCCGTTAAAAGATGATAATTTCTTTCAATGTGTTTACCTCTCTTGTGACTTCTTTGTTCTTTCGAATTAGCCACTGCTCCACTGTTGTCACAGTAGATAGTGATCTGCTTATTCGCACTAGGAAGCACTTCCAAGTCAATCAAGAATTGGCGGAGCCAAACAGCCTTTTTGGCAGCCTCGCATGCAGCAACATACTCAGCTTCCATGGTGGAATCAGCAATGCAAGATTGCTTGATACTCCTCCATATGACTGCTTCTCCTCTAATAGTAAACACAGCCCTTGATGTGGATTTTCTGGAGTCAGAATCTGATTGAAAATCAGAATCTGTATACCCAACGGGAATTAAATCCCCTCCAGAGTATACAAGCATATTATCTCTCGTTCTCTTAAGATACTTGAAAATATGCTTGACTGCCGTCCAGTGATCAGGACCAGGTTTCGATTGAAACCTGCTAACTATGCCAACAGCAAAACAAATATCTGGTCTAGTACAGAGCATTGCATACATGAGACTTCCAACTGCCGAGGCATACAGAACTCTACTCATGAATTGCTCTTCATGCTCATTCTTAGGAACTTGTTCTTTAGAAAGCTTGATTATATGTCTGAAAGGTAACATACCTTCCTTGGAATCCTGCATGGAAAACCTAGACAAGATCTTGTCTATGTATGAAGCTTGGGATAATGCAATCGTTCTATTCTTTCTATCCCTTATAACTTGGATACCTAGAATAAAACTTACTTCTCCTAAGTCCTTCATATCAAATTGTTTTGCTAACTATTCTTTTACTGATGTCAATACACCTACATCGTTTTCGATGAGTAGTATATCATCAACATAAAGAATCAAGAAAACCAACTTGTCGCCCTTAATCCTTTTGTATACACAAGGTTCGTCAAGATTCTGAATAAATCCAAAACCTTTGACAGCTTGATCGAACCTTATGTTCCAGGATCTGGATGCTTGCTTTAATCCATATATGGATTTCTGCAACTTGCATACCTTTTCCATTTGGCCCTTTTCAATGGATCCACTTTCTCTTCTACCTAAACTTAACATCTAGATTACTTCCATTAATTATTCCTTTTCTTCCCATCTTCTCCACAAATCTCCTTAGTCACTTCCCATTTGACTCCACCTATCTAGACACATCCTTATCATCCACTCTTTACACAAGGAGCATCAAAGGCAAAAAAAGGATCAAGCTTACAAAAGGAGGCCCATGGGTGATTTCCTAATCTTTTACTTGCCTTCCCTTTGATTGTAATATGTGTAATTAAATCCCCTTCTAGGGTTTTGATGTGAGAATATTTGGATTGGGATTTGCTTAAGCTTTAATATATTTTAATTTCTATTTGTGTTCTATTCATTTTATAATTAGATTCTTTGCATTATATAATTATTATGTATACCCACTAGTTATTTATAATCTTGCTTAGGATAATTTGTTATATAATCTTGATTGGATTGACAACCTTGATGGATTGAGAACTTAGTGAATAGGATAGATTGTTGGAGGGTATATCAACCACGACAATCTAAGCCGTTAATTGTAATAAATCGATCCCGCCGTGACCCCCTTTCCTTAATCGGTTAGGCATTGCGGTGGGAAGTTGTTTAGGGTTCATAATAATGGCCCAAACACATTTTAGAAATCAATTGGTTAACATTTGTGAGATTTGTTCACTAAAGTAGCTTGATAAGCATTTCCCGTAATTCATTTGTGATCCCATTAATTCCCTAGCTATTCTCTTAATTGTTAATTCCATTTATCTTATCTAGATTTGTTAAGTATTCTTTTATTAGTTTATTATGTTCATTTTTCATGTATGTTTGATGGCTTGACAACCCATCCAATCATCCATATTTTTATGATTTATTTTACCGCATTTAGATTAGTTAATTTATTCAACTAATCACTCTAATTCCCTGTGAACGAATCCCACTTGCCACTTTACTAATTTTCTATCTAAGTGGTGAAAAATCGGTTTTCTAAAAGATCACATTTAAATATCATTTTGTTGAGTACACAAACGACGCTCATCAGCCCCACATGTGGGCAAGGCTGGTCTGGCCTATTTTGTTGGACAAAAATGCCCTTCTTCCCTTCCTTTTAAATCTCTCCAATTCCCTCCATTTGTTTCCAAGAAGAAAAAATTGTGAAATCCTGTCTAGAGTTTCTCTCCAATTTTCTCAACTTCCAAACACCATAACTTTCTCATAGGAAGTCGAAATTGAGTGATTCAAGTTGGAGATTGTTCATAATCAAGTCCTCTACCTTTTCCAAGTGATCTTCCAGCTGTTTGATTGATTTTCAGTGTGATCTACTCAGAAAACCGATCCAGCTCGTGAAATCAAGGTAGAGTTCATATCTTGGTGATTTCATCTTTTTAAATCATCAATTTGCTTGGGATTTCTTCTTCTATATGTATATGTATGTTTGGTGAATGCTATTGAGAAAGATAACTTCACAATCAATCTAATTGAAAAGTCTAATTAGAGACACATGTTGACTAGAATCTTGGATTCTTTGTTTTTAACATGATTGGGAGTTGTATTGTGATTAGATTGATATCTAGGATTATTTGAGACTTGATTGATGCATTTTATGATTAATAATCCTTTATATGTGTCTTTGATTCTTGATTGATGATATCTAGGATTAGAGCCTTTGTATGTGCTTTTAGAGATATTTATGATTGATTTGTTTTTAACAATATCTCCTATCTCTAATTCTTTGGCTAGAATACTTGTTGAATACATTTTGTGATTCTAGCATTTTTATGTATGTTTATAACATCTTGAACTTGTGCCTCATGTATATGAATTGTTCAAGTGTTATTTGTGTGAATGAATCTAGGAGTTTTATGTGTTAATTGTTTTAACATGCTCTAGGTTTTCATTCATGATTTTGCATCTAGATTTCTATTGCTTGTGTTTTCACATCTCTAGATCTAGTTGTTCCATGGAATGTAATGATCACATGTTCTATGATGTCTTGATTGTTTGCATCATTTGCATTCACATGATCACACTAGGAAGTCCTTGTAAAAGGCATGAAGTCTTGGTTAGAGTCGGGATGACTCGGATAGCCAAGCAAGAAGTCTTGCTTAGAGTCTTGAGGACTTGGATAGGTAAGCAAGAAGTCTTGTCTAGAGTCTGGATGACTTGGATAGACAAGCAAGAAGTCATGGCTAGAGTTGGGAGGACTTGGATAGTCATGCATGGGAGGCTTTCTAGGGGCAAGTGTGCCTTATATAGAGAGTTGGCTTATATATTGGTAGGCCCGGATGTTTGGTTAGACATAGAGTCCAATAGAGCGGGGTACATGGGATATGTATGCACTCTTGAGGAATTTCTAATCTTCCAACGATGTTGGTTTGGTATGAGTTCCAATATGTGGTTTACATCATTGAGGGATTTTGTATCTTCCAATAGGGATTGGGTAAACATAGACTCCACATGGGTTGGTGATTTAGGATTGGTCACTTTATGGAATTTCTAATTTGCTTTCCAAATATATATAAGTACCCAATGGTTGTAATTCAACCCGTGGATGTTTCCTCCTTGGAGGTTTTACCATGTTAAAAAATCCCTTGTGTTAATTCTTTCTATCTCTATATTTTATATTTGTTTTTGTGTATGTTTTAATCTTGTAGTACAATCTTCACTTGTGATGTATTTGGAAACAAGATTTTGTAAAGTGTGATTTGTAAACATATTCATTTTGATCATAATTGTAAATATAATTCTTTTATTCATTGATTTTTGTGTATAGGTATTCTTTGATTGATTCTTGTACATATTGGACATTATTGTGAATACAAGTATTATTTGTATTAATTTTAATATAGTTTCTTCTCTAGCAAGTTGTAGTGTTATTACATTGTAATACCTTAAGCACAACTTGTGGAATGTGCACTTCATTGAATATACTTGTATATGAGATACATGGTTTATCAGTATATGTTATGTAGACTAAGGGTGGTGTATTGAGCATACATGTGTTAATTGTTTTCTCATAACAATCTTGTTAAAGGTCAATTTGTATGCTCACTAAGGTTTTGACACTAGTCACGAAAGAGTTTTTAAAACTAGTGTGTCAACCTATTCACCCCCCCTCTAGGTTGTTTAATATAACCTTGTAGGCATTTTCAAAAACTGAACACGCTTTTTGTGTCGTTATCGAATTACGAATTCAAAAGATATTTATAAGAAGTTCCTACACAATGTGCTCTAAAGTTTTTGTTAACCGCAAAAATTGACAAAGGACCAAAGAAGAATTTTCCACTCGTATACAAGGAAGAGATAATTTTCCGAGTACTATCCGGCTACTTCAAGAGAGAGATCTAGATGAATCCGGATACACACCTCCTCCGGAAGAATCAAGACCAGTATTTTCCAAACTTCACATATACCTGACAGTATCCCGATACGGAGCTCCACCCAAGTATTCGGATACGGAGTTCCACTCAGTGTCCCGATACAGAGTTCCTCGTGCAATATCCTGCTATTATGTCATCTAGGTATCCCCCTGCTGCATCATCCAGGTATCCCGCTTCTATATCACCTAGGAATCCCGCTACAACATCAGCTGGTATCCCGATTCCCAAACGACAGAGTAACCTATAGAAATCACAAAGCTAGTAGGGGGCAGGGACTTAAAAAACTCAGACACCTTCTAGAATCAGCTCATTAGACAGTTAAGATACCAGATGAAGAATTTATAAAGGTAAGACTCATACGCCCAGAAGACCGGGTTAAAGCTCCAAGGAAGAGTATTGAAACGCCATCGTTTAGTCAAACAAAAGAGGTGGATTTATTCCCGCCATTTGAGAGCTCCATTTGAATAAGGAGTCAACTCTATCAGAATCCTCCCAGGAAAGAATCACTTGATTCTAGGGATCAAATCCTGCAACAATCTCATTTATCGCCAAGGAAAGTCCCATAATTGCTGAAACCTTAGACCGAAATTATAGGAGTGCATGGCAAGCAACGGGACCTATATATATGATTTTATAATCAAATAGAAATGGATGGGAAATCGGCTCCTAGAAAACCCCAGAAACTTCAGCCTATTCTACTTATCAACATCCACAAGAATGCCACCGCCATCTCCTCCACCTACTGAGATTCGATCATCACCATTGTCGAAAGAAGTACTCCTTTGTACCCATATTATAAAGATGTTATCAATAAATAACTTAATTATTTCAATTTACTTTCTGGGTTAAATTTTTAGTTGTTTTGTTAATAACATCATAGGTATCGAACCGCTTGATACCCCTCTGACCAGAATCCACCCCGATCTCAGTCCTTAAATTCGTTATTTGAAAATTCACCCCAATGATGATTTTCCAGTAACAGTTTTGAAAACAAGTAAAACAGTAAGCGAATATATCGTCCATAGGGAGGTGTCATTGATCGAACCAAAATTGGTATGATTTTGGCTCTCACTTCCTTCTCTTTTTGCTTGATTCTCGGGAAATATCCCATGATTTAATGGTGTGAATTAAGTGTTTTCAAGTATTTATAAAGTTCAGAGGCATTGGAGTAATATTGGTGGCAAAAGGGGCTGAAATTATAAAAAGTGTGTGCAGATCATTCATCTTCAAATAGGCATATCTCTCTCTTTAGATCGAACCACATTTTGGATTATATATATTCGGAAAGCCCCAGAAGTCTAGTTTCCATAGATTTTTACGGATTGCAATTTCGAGTTATCTACAGAAAGTTATGCCTGTTTTCGTAGCTGCTGCGCACTCCCTATCGCCATGGCGACCCTATGGCGCGCCATGGCGACCTCCACTTTCTAGAAGCAGCAAAATGGACGTTTTTCAAGCCATTTTTGAGGGGTATTCTTGTTCTTTCATGCCCATTTCATACCCTAGTTTTTCTAACATATAAATACACCATTTTATGCTAACTCTTGACAACTCTTGACCACCAAGAAACCTCCTTTCTCCACCATTCCTTTTCTCTCCATTTTCTCTCCTACCTAAACTTAATATTTAGATTACTTCCCCTAATTTCCCATCTTCTCCACAAATATCCTTAGTCACTTCCCATTTGACTCCACCTATCTAGACAAATCATCATCATCCACTCTTTACACAAGGAGCAATCAAAGGCAAGGAAAGGATTAAGCTTACAAAAGGAGACCCATGGGTGATTTCTTAATCTTTTACTTGCCTTCCCTTTGTTTGTAATATGTGTAATTAAATCCCCTTTCTAGGGTTTTGATGTGAGAATATTTGGATTGGGATTTGCTTAAGCTTTAATATATTTTAATTTCTATTTGTGTTCTATTCATTTTATAATTAGATTCTTTGCATTATATAATTGACATGTATACCCACTAGTTGATTATAATCTTGCTTAGGATAATTTGTTATATAATCTTGATTGGATTGACAACCTTGATGGATTGAGAACATAGTGAATAGGATAGATTGTCGGAGGGTATATCAACCGCGATAATCTAAACCGTTAATTGTAACGAACCGATCCCGCCGTGACCCCCCTTCCTTAATCGGTTAGGCATTACGGTGGGAAGTTGTTTAGGGTTCATAATAATGGCCTAAACATGTTTTAGAAATCAATTGGTTAACATTTATGAGATTCGTTCACTAAAGTAGCTTGATAAGCATTTCCCGTAATTCATTTGTGATCCCATTAATTCCCTAGCTATTCTCTTAATTTTTAATTCCATTTATCTTATCTAGATTTGTTAAGTATTCTTTTATTAGTTATTAGGTTTATTTTTCATGTATGTTTGATGGCTTGACAACCCATTCACTCATCCATATTTTTATGATTTATTTTATTGCATATAGATTAGTTAATTTGTTCAACTAATCACTCTAATTCCCTGTGGAATGAATCCCACTTGCCACTTTACTAATTTTCTATCTAAGTGGTAAAAATCGGTTTTCTAAAAGATCACATTTAAAATATCATTTTGTTAAGCACACAAACGACCTCATCAGTCATCTGTCGATCATTTCATGTTTTAGTGATTATTGAAAGCAATATAAATGGGAACATGGAAAGGGTGAGAGTGGTGTGTGTATGTTGTGTAAGCATGGCGGGTGTGTGTGTGTGAGAGAAAATGCAAAATAAAGATAAAATAGATGAGAGAATATAGAAGGGTGAGAATGGTGATTAAATAGATAAATGTAACTGGGTGTTTGCCTTTCTAAATTAAACTACTCCTAATTACATTAATTTACTCCTAAAGGCAAACACCCTAAGTTACTAAAATAAGTGGCTAGGAGAGATGTAGACATTGTACACACAAGGTTCTCATGACCTCCAAAACATTCGTGCCACCTATAGTCACCAACCGCATAAACACCCAAGATTGGGTTCAAAATTTGCATGTGGATTAAGTCAAACTCTCTACTACACAACTATAAGGTTGGTTTATGAGAGAATCTCCTTAATCACTAAACTCTCTACTACACAACTACAAGGTTGGTTTATGAGAGAATTTCCCCTTTAAGCACAAGTATAAATATGAAAGGATCAACCATCGATCGCTACTCATTTGTCACGTGCAAGCAACAACCAATGGTAGCATTAAGCATAACGGACCCTTTAATCATTACTCACCGATGGTATATTGTGTGAGCAACGACCAAGGGTCACAAGCAGAAAGGTTATAAAACCGAAATCCATAATGGCATGGTATATACTCTTCATGAATTTCACCCAAATAATTGAGAGCATAATCAAGGCCAAGAGTTGATATACCTACCTAGCTCTAATTCTCAAACACTCGAATCAATCAAAAACATGCACTTCGGATTATCAATCAACACACACACAATCATGGGATGTTTAATTAAACTAATCCTAAATTACATTAATCTACTCCTAATCCTAATCATGAACACATATCAATTACTACTCTACATTCCATAAATGTAAAGACAAGAGATATCCCTAAACATGCATCCAAGAGGGTTGTCAAGCCTACTAAACACAAGTCAAAAATCAATATAAATCAATTGAATGAGACAATACTTGAAAATATTAAATACAAGTTAATCAAATAAATGGAACTAGTGTTAGGTTTACATATTCCCCTAATAGGGATACACATCAAAGCAAAGAAAATAGAAGAGAAGAGCAAAAAGAGTAAACCCATTGTGTCAATCTCGGATCTCCAAGCTCGGAAAGGAAGCCAATTGTCATCTCGGATCTCCAAGCTCCATTAAAGCTCCTCCTCCTTGTAGACAAGATAGGGTGGCTCTTTCCTCATGAATCTCCTTTAAAGATGGGTGGTTACAAGTGGAAGGTGGTGATGGTGAGGCATCCATGGAGGAAAACCTCCATGGATGCCTTTGTAGGTCTCTCTCTCTTTTGTGGTAAAGAAGATGAAGTGTAGAGAGGTTGTGTCTAGGTTGATAAATTGAGAGTTAATTGGGTCTTGTAGAAAATGATGTATTTATAGGTTTGAGACCTTGCTTTGTCTTTCCTCTAGTAGGTTCAAGCTAGTTCTCAACTTAGCCTCATTGTCTTCTGGTTCATAATTTTGGACCCGGAAAGATATGAGTTTATGCTCAATGGGCAAGACCGCTTCTGTTCCAAAAACTAGGGAGTAGAGGGTCTCTCCTGTTGCTGTCCGCCTAGACGTTCTGTAAGTCCACAGTACATTGGGTAATTCTGCAACCTATAACCCTTTCTTCTGTTGGTGCTTTTTCTTCAGGAGCTTCTTAATGGTCTTATTGGTAGTTTTAACCAATCCGTTGGTTTGAGGATGTGTTAGGATTATGCTCAATAGCAAGAGTGTAATAATGTAATCAACAATCTTTTTCATATTAATAAAGTGATTTCTGTTTTAAACAAATCTTATAGCATTTATAGTTTTATAATTGTCAAAGTAAATAATCATAAGGTCTAAAGACTATGAGAAAAGAAGACTTGTTCATACATCTGGATATGTATGTGGTAGACACAATTCTTTAGTTAGTCTTGAATATTGTTCGCAACTTAAGTTAAAGGTTGGGCACCTTTATCTTGTTAAAGTTGTAGAATTCTTTTGCTAGCATTTGAGTGGGATCAAATGAGATATGACGAGTCTAAAATCATCGGAGTGTCTTTGAGCAAAAGAATCTAGTGCACTAGGTGCATTGAACAGGATCACAATGAAATACTTTATCTATAACCGTCAGTAGATAAAAGTAATTTCATTATCAGGACAATCGGAGAGTCTATCTTAATCCTGAGATAAATGATGGACTTATGGTTGCAGGTGATATCATTTGAGCTATCAATGAGTACGATTATATCGCATAGTCTATCCTCGATAGTTTGGTGATATTCATTTGTTAATCGATAGAGGACTTCATTTATAGATATGGACATCGTGGCTCCATTTATTAAATGAGAGTATAATATCATCATATGGATGTTTTGAGGTAATTGGATATTAAATCTCAACGTTGAGTTTTCAATAGTGTCTATTGAAAACATGGCTTCTGGACAAGTCAAAATATCCAAGTTCAAAACGTGGTCATATGAGTAAATATGGTAACTTGGAGAGTTATAGGCGGTCTATGAACTCTTGGCGATTACTGATATTAATCACGAGGATACACTATCTCCAATATGATTGTCTAGGGTATGAATGAGGAAACATCTTCCTTTTCTGTCTTTATTTAAGAGTTCAATTTTAGCTCTTTAGTGGAATGAGTTAAAATTAATGGATCGGACCTAAGTGAATCATTTGTTGATTGTGATTAGGTTATGTCTATTGAAGCTTAAATTTAGATAGCCCGCCAAGATCCCCAATCCACACGGACTTGCATGGATCACTTAATATATTCTACCGGACCAATTTAGGGTCCATCTAGAATTGCATTTAATATATTAAGAATATAATTTGCACATTATTTATGTAATGGGCTGCTAAATTATATTTATATATTAATGGATGACATGTGGGCTTGTTTCTTTTAGTAAGAATGGGTCTAGTTCACATGTGGGCTTTTTATTTAAAGTCCTATGGATTAAATGAAATAAGAAAAATAATATTTGGCCCAATATATAATATGGGGCGGCAAGGTGCTATAATAGCCTTACATATTATTTTGTTTTCATTGTTTAATTAAATAAGAATTAATTAATTTATTAATTAATTGTTTAATTAAGAAACAAATCTTTTCTGATTAGGAAATATGATTCCTATTGGTATACTATTGGTAGTAGTATACTTAAATTAAAAGACTTGTTTGACAAGGAAATAAATAATTAATTTTATTTATTTCAATCAAATAAGAAGTCTTTTATTTTAGTCAAATAAGGAATAAAAGGTTTATGAGTTAAATTAGGGTTTGGAAGTCTCAAAACAAAATAGGAATTAGGGTGCAATTCAAACTCCTTCTTGCTAGAGAATTGCGGCAACCCTAATTATTTTTGGAAGAGAATTCGGCCACCCTTAAAAGAAAAAGAAGAGAATTTCGGCCATAAGGTTTTTGGTGCAGAAATTTTATTTTTTCTTCTTCTTCTCAACACATAGATAGAGAGCTATTATTCTACTAAAAACAAAAGGAACATAGATTATTCTTTGATGGTATATTGTTTGCTTATTCATCAATAAGCTTGTGTATACTACATCGATCTAGGTTCACGCGAGTTTCGATCATAAGATTGAGAACTCAAAAGTGACCGGAATAATCTTAGGTTTCTTTAGATTGTTTTTGGGACTAACGAATCAAGAAAAGTTTGTTATATCCGATCTCAGGTTTGCAATTCAAAGAAAGGCAGACCACGCTCCTAGGTGATCCACGTTCGTGCTAGGATTGAAGATCTTGCGGATTACCATCGACGTAAGTCAATCGGATCACGCGACAAGAGGTATTAATCTTTTGTTATTTATTATATATCTTTAATTAATCAAAAGGGTTTAAGGTTCATAAAATTGGAAAAATTTTAAAAGCTACTCAAACTATTTTTTTTAGTCTCGCTTCCGCTGTGGGTATATTTTTCCCTACAATTGGTATCAAAGCCTAGGTTGAACCCTTTTAATTAATTAATGTATATATACGTGGATCGATTTCTTTTTATTGTGATTATGCATGTTTTAGAAAGAGATGACACTCTAGGTATTCGCATATATAATTACATGTGATGTATGGATTTATATATGTTTTTATGTGGATTGTTATTGCTTGATTTTGGTCCTAGATTTTCAATGTATTTTTGTTTTCGGAATTGTAACAAGAAGGGTGGTCTATCATCGCCATAATTCCTTCTTGGTAGTTGCTAGGTATTTTTTTTATGTATTAAAAATTTAGTGCAGTATTTTTTTTTTACTGTTGTGATTAAAAAAAAAATTTCTGCAGTATTTTTATTTTTGTTTAAATTAAATTGTAACACGTTCTACATCGAAGAATCGAAGACGTGAAGCAACCGGAACCGAGAACGAGCACCGTGCGCAACCTAGGAGTGGATTGGGCTGCGCATGGCAAGCCCAAAGCTTGATGGGCTGCGCACGGCAGCCTTGCAAAGCCTAATGGGCTGTGCATGGCAGCCCCTTATGTGGGGTTGTGGGCCGTGCAATCCCAAGGGTGGAGGCCGAAGGATGAGCGTATGGTTGATGGGCCACTTGAAGATCTTGTATTCCAAATTCATTGTAATTTACTTGTTTTTATAGGATGGGCCAAAATTGTTGCTATTTATTTTATGCTTAAATATTACAATATTTGTTATTGTATGATAACATGACATATAGAATAGGAGTGCCACTCATATATCTCTTTTGGTATGAACATGCATTGAATGATTTAGGTATCTAAATTGGCATCTAGATAACTTGGTAAATCATTCTATGAGATTTAATCACACGCCTTAAATAATTGAGTGGGAGAAGGTGTTTTTGTAACACCTATGGCCTCCAAGGTTAGTTGAGCTTAATTATTTATTGGTAATCCCCCCAAGGGGCGTCCATGAATGGAATTTAGCAATATACTTCCTTACAAGGATAGACTAGACAATGGACTCAAACGAGATCTACTCCCCAAGGAGGGATTTTCGTGAGAGAAAATTGAGGGTCGATATCTTGGTAACACACTCAATGTAATTTTATTGATATCCTCCCAAGAGTTCTTGTCAGTAAAATTGCAAAGCTAAAATTGAAAATGTTGGTTGTTATGTTAACAATTAGGTGGGACCTAGTCTAACTAGTAAATGGTGCGAACTCCCAAAGGAGGCGTAACATTTATGGGTGTTAGATCACCGTTGAATTTTTATGATTGAGTTATTCATTTAATTCAAGATAAATATTTAAAGTGCTTTAAAATGATTATTTACTTATATACGTTTTGTTTTTATTCAGAAATCATGACCCCATCACTTATGAACATCCTGAAAGATAACACCTTAACTGGAGATAATTATGTAACATGGAAAAGGAAAATTGGGTTGTTGCTGCAAAGTGAAAAACATAAGTTTGTTCTAACTACTCCTAAACCACCTGCTCAGCATAATGCAAAGAGATGAGTATGAGCAGTGGAAGACTTCAGATGATATGGCCAAATGTTATATTATGGCCACTATCTCCGACGTGTTGCAACAGCAGCATGAAGGAATGGAGTCTGCTGCTGATATAATGGTGTCTCTAGAAGAGATGTTTGCTATGAAGTCCAGGACGACTAAGAGAGAGGCAGTGACTGCTTTTATGAATCTTAGGATGAAACCTGGACAGGCTGTGAAGGATCACATGATGAAAGTCATAGCACATCTCAACATTGCTGAACTGCATGGCGCTGAGATAGATGGTGAGACAAAAATTGATATGGTTGTCAATTCATTGTCAGATTCCTTTGATCAATTCAAATTGGACTACACTTTGAACAAAAAGGAATACACCTTACAGAGCCTGATGCAAGATGTTCAAAGTGCTGAAAAGATCCTTGTGAAAGGCAAAGGTCAAGAGATTCATATGGTTGGTAAAGTTGCTACTGTTAAAGCCCGTCAAAAGGTCAAGAAACAACAGAAGAAAAAGCAACTTGGGCCTACCAAGAAGGAGACCAAGAAAGTAACCAAGATCAAAGGGAAATGCTTCCTTTGTGGTGAAACGGTACATTGGAAGAGAAATTGCCCAAAGTCCCAGAACAAGAAGGAAGAAGGTAATTTGAATTATCTTGAAACATGTTTTTTGGCTGATTCTACAGATTCTTGGATCATAGACTCAGGAGCCACAAATCATGTTTGTTATTCCTTGCAGGGGTTCCAAGAAAGGAGAAGGCTGAATAAAGATGAGATCAATTTGCGCTTGGGCAACGGAACGTTAGTGTCTGCAAGTGCAGTGGGAGATATTAGAGTGTAGGGAAAAATTTTACCCGCAGCGGAAGCGAGACTAAAAAATAGTTTGAGTAGCTTTTAAAATTTTTCCAATTTTATGAACCTTAAAACCTTTTGATTAATTAAAGATATAAAATAAACAAAAGATTAATACCTCTTGTCGCGTGATCCGATTGACTTGCGTCGATGGTAATCCGCAAGATCTTCAATCCTAGCACGAACGTGGATCACCTAGGAGCGTGGTCTCCCTTTCTTTGAATTGCAAACCTGTGATTGGATTAAACAAACTTTTCTTGATTCGTTAGTCCCAAAAACAATCTAAAGAAACCTAAGATTATTCCGGTCACTTTTGAGTTCTCAATCTTATGAACGAAACTCGCCGGAACCTAGATCGATATAGTATTCACAAGCTTATTGATGAATAAGCAACTAGAATACAATCAAAGAATAATCTATGTTCCTTTTGTTTTTAGTAGAATAATAGATCTCTAACTATGAGTTGAGAAGAAGAAGAAGAAGAAAATTCTGCACACAAGCCCTTAGGGGGGTGGCCGAATTCTATAAGTGGCCTTATATAGGTGGCCGAATTTCTTCTCCTTTTTACCTTAGGGTGACCGAAATCTTTCCCCAAAATTCACTAGGGTTGCCGCAAATCCTCCTACAAAAAAGGAGTATGTTTTGCACCCTAATTCCTATTTTGTTTAAGATTTCCAAACCCTAATCCAACTCAATAATCTTTTATTCCTTATTTGACTAAAATAAAAAAACTTCCTATTTGATTAAATAAATAAAATTAATTATTTATTTCCTTGTCAAACAAGTCTTTCTATTTAATTATACTACTACCAATAGTATACAAATAGGAATCATATTTCCTATTTAGAAAAGATTTGTTACTTAATTAAACAATTAATTAATAAATTAATTAATTCTTATTTAATTAAATAATGAAAACAAAATAATATTAAATGCTATTTTAGCACGTTGCCGCCCCACATGTATATATTGGGCCAAATATTATTTTTCTTATTTCATTAAATCCATAGGACTTTAAATAAAAAGCCCATATGTGAACTAGACCCATTCTTACTAAAAGAAACAAGCCCACATGTCATCCATTAATATATAAATATAATTGTGCAGCCCATAACATAAATAATGTGCAAATTATATTCTTAATATATTAAATTGCAATTCTAGATGGACCTTAAATTGGTCCGGTAGAATATATCAAGTGATCCATGCAAGTCCGTGTGGATTGGGGATCTTGGCGGGCTATCTAAATTTAAGCTCCAATAGACATAACCTAATCACAATCAACAAATGATTCACTTAGGTCCGATCCATTAATTTTAGCTCATTCCACTAAAGAGCTAAAATTGAACTCTTAAATAAAGACAGAAAAGGAAGATGCTTCCTCATTCATACCCTAGACAATCATATTGGAGATAGTGTATCCTCGTGATTAATATCAGTAATCGCCAAGAGTTCATAGACCGCCTATAACTCTCCAAGTTACCATATTTACTCATATGACCACGTTTTGAACTTGGATATTTTGACTTGTCCAGAAGCCATGTTTTCAATAGACACTATTGAAAACTCAACGTTGAGATTTAATATCCAATTACCTCAAAACATCCATATGATGATATTATACTCTCATTTAATAAATGGAGCCACGATGTCCATATCTATAAATGAAGTCCTCTATCGATTAACAAATGAATATCACCAAACTATCGAGGATAGACTATGCGATATAATCGTACTCATTGATAGCTCAAATGATATCACCTGCAACCATAAGTCCATCATTTATCTCAGGATTAAGATAGACTCTCCGATTGTCCTGATAATGAAATTACTTTTATCTACTGACGGTTATAGATAAAGTATTTCATTGTGATCCTGTTCAATGCACCCAGTGCACTAGATCCTTTTGCTCGAAGACACTCCGATGATTTTAGACTCATCATATCTCATTTGATCCCACTCAAATGCTAGCAAAAGAATTCTACAACTTTAACAAGATAAAGGTGCCCAACCTTTAACTTAAGTTGTGAACGATATTCAAGACTAACTAAAGAATTGTGTCTACCACATACATATCCAGATGTATGAACAATTCTTCTTTTCTCATAGTCTTTAGACCTTATGATTATTTACTTTAACTATTATTAAACTATAAATGCTATAAGATTTGTTTAAACCAGAAATCACTTTATTAATATGAATAAGATTGTTAATTACACTATTACACTCTTGCTATTGAGCATAATCCTAACAATCTCCCACTTGCCCTATAGGAAATGTGTCATATCTCTCAAGCCCATATTCTCTAGGTGCCCATCGAAACTCTTCTGAGGTAGAGCCTTTGTGAAGGGATCTGCTAGATTTTCCGCTGACGCGATTTTGGTAATCGTCACGTCACCTCTTTGAACAATCTCCCTTAAAAGATGATATTTCCTTTCTATGTGTTTACCTCTCTTGTGACTTCTTGGTTCTTTCGAATTAGCCACTGCTCCACTGTTGTCACAGTAGATAGTGATCTGCTTATTCGCACTAGGAACCACTTCCAAGTCAATCAAGAATTGACGGAGCCAAACAGCCTCTTTGGCAGCCTCGCATGCAGCAACATACTCAGCTTCCATGGTGGAATCAGCAATACAAGATTGCTTGATACTCCTCCATATAACTGCTCCTCCTCCAATAGTAAACACAGCCCCTGATGTGGATTTTATGGAGTCAGAATCTGATTGAAAATCAGAATCTGTATACCCAACGGGAATCAAATCCCCTCCAGAGTATACAAGCATATTATCTCTCGTTCTCTTGAGATACTTGAAAATATGCTTGACTGCCGTCCAGTGATCAGGACCAGGCTTCGATTGAAACCTGCTAACGATGCCAACAACAAAACAAATATCTGGTCTAGTGCAGAGCATTGCATACATGAGACTTCCAACTGCCGAGGCATATGGAACTCTACTCATGAACTGCTCTTCATGCTCATTCTTAGGAACTTGTTCCTTAGAAAGCTTGATTCCATGTCTGAAAGGTAACATACCTTTCTTGGAATCCTGCATGGAAAACCTAGACAAGATTTTGTCTATGTATGAAGCTTGGGATAATGCAATCGTTCTATTCTTTCTATCCCTTATAACTTGGATACCTAGAATAAAACTTGCTTCTCCTAAGTCCTTCATATCAAATTGTTTTGCTAACCATTCTTTTACTGATGTCAATACACCTACATCGTTTCCGATGAGTAGTATATCATCAACATAAAGAATCAGGAAAACCAACTTGTCGCCCTTAATCCTTTTGTATACACAAGGTTCGTCAAGATTCTGAATAAATCCAAAACCTTTGACAGCTTGATCGAACCTTATGTTCCAGGATCTGGATGCTTGCTTTAATCCATATATGGATTTCTGCAACTTGCATACCTTTTCCATTTGGCCCTTTTCAATGAATCCCTCTGGTTGCATCATGTAGATGCTTTCGTCAAGACTTCCATTAAGGAAAGCTGTCTTGACATCCATTTGCCAAATCTCTAGATCTAAAGATGCTGCAATGGATAAGAGTATCCTAATGGATTTAAGCATGGCCACAGGAGAGAAGGTTTCCTCGTAATCGATACCTTCTTTCTGTGTATACCCTTTAGCTACCAATCTAGCTTTAAAGGTTTCCACCTTTCCATCCATACCTCTTTTCCTCTTGTATACCCACTTGCACCCAATGGGTTTTGTCCCTTTAGGCAAGTCTACAAGGGACCAGACTTTGTTATTGAACATAGATTCAATCTCAGATTGCATTGCCTTTTGCCAAAGGCGACTATCAACATCCTCCATAGCTTTCTTGTACGTATAGGGATCATCGTCGTCCGGGAGATTCTCTACAGATTCTCCCAGACCGATGTATCTTTCGGGTTGTGTTCTAACCCTCCCACTACGACGAGGAATGGTAGGTTGTTGACCTTGTGTTGGATCGGAACTTACAATTGGGTTAGGTTGTGTAACCTCTCGTGGAATTGTATCTCCTGACATCTCATTTAGGACAATTCTACTTTTAGGCACAAAATCATTCATATAGTCCTTATCCAGAAATTTCGCATTTGTCGAAACAAATACTTTAAGATCTGAAGGACTATAAAAATAATATCCTTTAGTTTCTTTCGGATACCCTACAAATATACATGTTTCTGAACGGGACTCCATCTTTTCTGTCTTTCCTTTTAACACGTGCGCAGGACATCCAAATATCCTTAAGTGTTGTAAACTAGGCTTGCGCCCAGTCCACAACTCATGCGGTGTTTTAGAAACAGACTTAGATGGTACACGGTTTAGAATGTATATTGCAGTTTGTAAAGCATATCCCCAGAAACAAATAGGAAGTGTTGAATAACTCAACATAGACCTAACCATATCCAAAAGAGTTCTATTTCTCCTTTCTGCTACCCCATTTTGTTGAGGTGTACCAGGTGCAGAAAACTGAGAAACTATCCCATTATCAATAAGATATTGCTGAAACTCACCAGATAGATATTCTCCACCACGATCAGATCTCAAGATTTTTATGTGTTTCTCAAGCTGATTTTCCACTTCAGCTTTAAATGCTTTGAACATGTCAAAAGCATCCGACTTATGTCGCATGAGATACACATATCCAAATCTTGAGTGATCATCTGCGAAAGTGATGAAGTACTCATATCCACCTCTAGCTTGAATGCTCATAGGTCCACATACATCGGTGTGTATCAATCCTAAACATTCAGTGGCTCTGGCACCTTTGGCAGAGAACGTCCTTTTGGTCATTTTACCTTCCAAACAAGATTCAAAAGTTGGTAGATCATCAACCTTTAAGTCACTCAAAGGTCCGTCACTTACCAATCTTTTAATCCTATTAAGGTTAATATGACCTAAGCGTAAATGCCAAAGGTAGGTTTCATCTTTTGATAATTTAACTCTTTTATGATCAGGTTCCGTTATTTCTGTGTCTAACGAGTGAGAGATATTTCTATGCAAGAAGTATAGACCGTTTTCCAATGTACCTTTGCAAATAACTTTGTCATTCTTACTAATAATAAAAACTTTATTAAAAGTAACCGAATATCCAAATTTATTCAAACAAGAAACTGAAATTAAATTCCTCTTGAATTGAGGTACATAATAAACGTCTATCAAATCTAAATGCCTTCTAGAATCCAAACAAACTCTAATATCTCCCACTGCACTTGCAAACACTAACGTTCCGTTGCCCAAGCGCAAATTGATCTCATTCTTATTCAGCCTTCTCCTTTCTTGGAACCCCTGCAAGGAATAACAAACATGATTAGTGGCTCCTGAGTCTATGATCCAAGAATCTGTAGAATCAGCCAAAAAACATGTTTCAAGATAATTCAAATTACCTTCTTCCTTCTTGTTCTGGGACTTTGGGCAATTTCTCTTCCAATGTCCCTTTTCACCACAAAGGAAGCATTTCCCTTTGATCTTGGTTACTTTCTTGGTGTCCTTCTTGGTAGGCCCAAGTTGCTTTTTCTTCGGTTGTTTCTTGACCTTTTGACGGGCCTTAACAGTAGCAACTTTACCAACCACATGAATCTCTTGACCTTTGCCTTTCACAAGGATCTTTTCAGCACTTTGAACATCTTGCATCAGGCTCTGTAAGGTGTATTCCTTTTTGTTCAAAGTGTAGTCCAATTTGAACTGATAAAAGGAATCTGACAATGAATTGACAACCATATCAATCTTTGTCTCACCATCTATCTCAGCGCTATGCAGTTCAGCAATGTTGAGATGTGCTATGACTTTCATCATGTGATCCTTCACAGCCTGTCCAGGTTTCATCCTAAGATTCATAAAAGCAGTCACTGCCTCTCTCTTAGTCGTCCTGGACTTCATAGCAAACATCTCCTCTAGAGACATCATTATATCAGCAGCAGACTCCATTCCTTCATGCTGCTGTTGCAACACGTCGGAGATAGTGGCCATGATATAACATTTGGCCATATCATCTGAAGTCTTCCACTGCTCATACTCATCTCTTTGCACTATGCTTGATTCAATATTAGGAGCAGGTGGTTTAGGAGTAGTTAGAACAAACTTATGTTTTTCACTTTGCAGCAACAACCCAATTTTCCTTTTCCATGTTACATAGTTATCTCCAGTTAAGGTGTTATCTTTCAGGATGTTCATAAGTGATGGGGTCATGATTTCTGAATGAAAACAAAACATATATAAGTAAATAATCATTTTAAAGCACTTTTAAATATTTATCTTGAATTAAATGAATAACTCAATCATAAAAATTCAACGGTGATCTAACACCCATAAATGTTACGCCTCCTTTGGGAGTTCGCACCATTTACTAGTTAGACTAGGTCCCACCTAATTGTTAACATAACAACCAGCGTTTTCAATTTTAGCCTTGCAATTTTACTGACAAGAACTCTTTGGAGGATATCAATAAAATTACATTGAGTGTGTTACCAAGATATCGACCCTCAATTTTCTCTCACGAAAATCCCTCCTTTGGGAGTAGATCTCGTTGAGTCCATTGTCTAGTCTATCCTTGTAAGGAAGTATATTGCTTAATTCCATTCATGGATGTCCCTTTGGGGAATTACCATAAAATAATTAAGCTCAACTAATCTTGGAAGCCATAGGTGTTACAAAAACACCTTCTCCCACTCAATTATTTAAGGCGTGTGATTAAATCCCATAGAATGATTTACCAAGTTATCTAGATGCCAATTTAGATACCTATATCATTCAATGCATGTTCATACCAAAAGAGATATATGAGTGGCACTCCTATTCTATATGTCATGTTATCATACAACAACAAAAATTGTAATATTTAAGCATAAATTAAATAGCAACAATTTTGGCCCATCCTAGAAAAACAAATAAATTACATTGATATAGGAATACAAGATCTTCGAGTGGCCCATCACCATAAGCCCATCCTCCAGCCTCCCTCCACGGGATTGCACGGCCCACAACCCCACGTAAGGGGCTGCCATGCGCAGCCCATGGGCCTTGCATGGCTGCCGTGCGCAGCCCTCTTGGTGGCAAGGCTGCCGTGTGCAGCCCACTGGATTTCGGGCATGCCATGCGCAGCCCAATCCACTCCTAGGGTGCGCACGGTGCTCGTTCTCGGTTCCGGTTGCTTCGTTTCTTCGATACTTCGATGTAGAACGTGTTACAATTTAATTTAATCAAATAAAATTACTGCAGAAATTTTTTTTTTTTTTTTTTTATTCATGACAGTAAAAAATACTGCACATTATAATAAATAATACATTAAAAACTGCAGCAATTTTTTAATACATAAAAAAAAAATTCCTAGCAACTACCAAAAAGGAATTATGGCGATGATAGACCACCCTTCTTGTTACAATTCCGAAACCAAAAATACATTGAAAATCTAGAGCCAAAATCGAGCAATAACAATCCACATAAAAACATATATTAATCCATACATCACATGTAATAATATATGCGAATACCTAGAGTGCCATCTCTTTCTAAAACATGCATAATCACAATAAAAGAAATCGATCCACGTATATATACGTTAATTAATTAAAAGGGTTCAACCTAGGCTCTGATACCAATTGTAGGGAAAAATACCGTAGTACACGCAGCGGAAGCGAGACTAAAAAAATAGTGTTTGGGTAGCTTTTAAAATTTTTCCAATTATGAACCTTAAACCCTTTTGATTAATCAAACATATATATATAAGAAAGTAATAAAATATATTAATACCTCTTGTAGCGTGATCCGATTGACTTGCGTCGATGGTAATCCGCAAGATCTTCAATCCTAGCACGAACGTGGATCACCTAGGAGCGTGGTCTCCCTTTCTTTGAATTGCAAACCTGTGATTGGATTCAACAAACTTTTCTTGATCCGTTAGTCCCAAAAACAATCTAAAAGAACCTAAGATTATTCCGGTCACTTTTGAGTTCTCAATCTAATGATCGAAACTCGCGTGAACCTTAATCGATATAGTATTCACAAGCTCATAGATGAATAAGCAACTAGAATACAATCAAAGAATAATCTATGTTCTTTTTGTTCTTAGTAGAATAATAGATTTCTAGCTATGAGTTTAGAAGAAGAAGAAGAAGAAAAATTCTGCACATTAGCACTAGGGGGTGGCCGAAATCTATATGTGGACTTATATAGGTGGCCGAATTTTTCTCTTCCTTTTTGCCCTAGGGTGGCCGAAATCTCTACCAAATCAAATTAGGGTTGCCGCAATTTCACTCCTAAAATATTGGAGATTTAGTTGCACCCTAATTCCTATTTTGTTTAAGATTTCCAAACCCTAATCCAACTCAATAATCTTTTATTCCTTATTGGACTAAAATAAAAAGACTTCCTATTTGATTAAATAAATAAAATTAATTATTTATTTTCCTTGTCAAACAAGTCTTTCTATTTAATTATACTACTACCAATAGTATACAAATAGGAATCATATTTCCTATTTAGAAAAGATTTGTTACTTTAATTAAACAATTAATTAATAAATTAATTAATTCTTATTTAATTAAATAATGAAACAAAATAATATTAAATGCCATTATAGCATGTTGCCGCCCCATATGTGTATTGGGCCAAATATTATTTTTCTTATTTCATTAAATCCATAGGACTTTAAATAAAAAGCCCACATGTGAACTAGACCCATTCTTACTAAAAGAAACAAGCCCACATGTTATCCATTAATATATAAATATAATTGTGCAGCCCATTACATAAATAATGTGCAAATTATATTCTTAATATATTAAATTGCAATTCTAGATGGACCCTAAATTGGTCCGGTAGAATATTTCAAGTGATCCATGCAAGTCCGTGTGGATTGGGGATCTTGGCGGGCTATCTAAATTTAAGCTCCAATAGACATAACCTAATCACAATCAACAAATGATTCACTTAGGTCCGATCCATTAATTTTAGCTCATTCCACTAAAGAGCTAAAATTGAACTCTTAAATAAAGACAGAAAAGGAAGATGCTTCCTCATTCATACCCTAGACAATCATATTGGAGATAGTGTATCCTCGTGATTAATATCAGTAATCGCCAAGAGTTCATAGACCGCCTATAACTCTCCAAGTTACCATATTTACTCATATGACCACATTTTGAACTTGGATATTTTGACTTGTCCAGAAGCCATGTTTTCAATAGACACTATTGAAAACTCAACGTTGAGATTTAATATCCAATTACCTCAAAACATCTATATGATGATATTATACTCTCATTTAATAAATGGAGCCACGATGTCCATATCTATAAATGAAGTCCTCTATCGATTAACAAATGAATATCACCAAACTATCGAGGATAGACTATGCGATATAATCGTACTCATTGATAGCTCAAATGATATCACCTGCAACCATAAGTCCATCATTTATCTCAGGATTAAGATAGACTCTCCGATTGTCCTGATAATGAAATTACTTTTATCTACTGACGGTTATAGATAAAGTATTTCATTGTGATCCTGTTCATTGCACCCAGTGCACTAGATCCTTTTGCTCGAAGACACTCCGATGATTTTAGACTCATCATATCTCATTTGATCCCACTCAAATGCTAGCAAAAGAATTCTACAACTTTAACAAGATAAAGGTGCCCAACCTTTAACTTAAGTTGTGAACGATATTCAAGACTAACTAAAGAATTGTGTCTACCACATACATATCCAGATGTATGAACAATTCTTCTTTTCTCATAGTCTTTAGACCTTATGATTATTTACTTTAACTATTATTAAACTATAAATGCTATAAGATTTGTTTAAACCAGAAATCACTTTATTAATATGAATAAGATTGTTAATTACACTATTACACTCTTGCTATTGAGCATAATCCTAAAAATCCCATTATCAATAAGATATTGCTGAAACTCACCAGATAGATATTCTCCACCACGATCAGATCTCAAGATTTTTATGTGTTTCTCAAGCTGATTTTCCACTTCAGCTTTAAATGCTTTGAACATGTCAAAAGCATCCGACTTATGTCGCATGAGATACACATAGCCAAATCTTGAGTAATCATCTGTGAAAGTGATGAAGTACTCATATCCACCTCTAGCTTGAATGCTCATAGGTCCACATACATCAGTGTGTATCAATCCTAAACATTCAGTGGCTCTGGCACCTTTGGCAGAGAACGTCCTTTTGGTCATTTTACCTTCCAAACAAGATTCAAAAGTTGGTAGATCATCAACCTTTAAGTCACTCAAAGGTCCGTCACTTACCAATCTTTTAATCCTATTAAGGTTAATATGACCTAAGCGTAAATGCCAAAGGTAGGTTTCATCTGTTGATAATTTTACTCTTTTATGATTAGGTTCCGTTATTTCTGTGTCTAATGAGTGAGAGATATTTCTATGCAAGAAGTATAGAACATTTACCTTTGCAAATAACTTTGTCATTCTTACTAATAATAAAAACTTTATTAAAAGTAACCGAATATCCAAAATTATTCAAACAAGAAACTGAAATTAAATTCCTCTTGAATTGAGATACATAATAAACGTCTATTAAATCTAAATGCCTTCTAGAATCTAAATAAATTCTAATATCTCCCACTGCACTTGCAGACACTAACGTTCCGTTGCCCAAACGCAAATTGATCTCATCTTTATTCAGCCTTCTCCTTTCTTTGAACCCCTGCAAGGAATAACAAACATGATTAGTGGCTCCTGAGTCTATGATCCAAGAATCTGTAGAATCAGCCAAAAAACATGTTTCAAGATAATTCAAATTACCTTCTTCCTTCTTGTTCTGGGACTTTGGGCAATTTCTCTTCCAATGTCCCTTTTCACCACAAAGGAAGCATTTCCCTTTGATCTTGGTTACTTTCTTGGTCTCCTTCTTGGTAGGCCCAAGTTGCTTTTTCTTCTGTTGTTTCTTGACCTTTTGACGGGCCTTAACAGTAGCAACTTTACCAACCATATGAATCTCTTGACCTTTGCCTTTCACAAGGATCTTTTCAGCACTTTGAACATCTTGCATCAGGCTCTGTAAGGTGTATTCCTTTTTTTTCAAAGTGTAGTCCAATTTGAACTGATCAAAGGAATCTGACAATGAATTGACAACCATATCAATTTTTGTCTCACCATCTATCTCAGCGCCATGCAGTTCAGCAATGTTGAGATGTGCTATGACTTTCATCATGTGATCCTTCACAGCCTGTCCAGGTTTCATCCTAAGATTTATAAAAGCAGTCACTGCCTCTCTCTTAGTCGTCCTGGACTTCATAGCAAACATCTCCTCTAGAGACATCATTATATCAGCAGCAGACTCCATTCCTTCATGCTGCTGTTGCAACACGTCGGAGATAGTGGCCATGATATAACATTTGGCCATATCATCTGAAGTCTTCCACTGCTCATACTCATCTCTTTGCATTATGCTTGATTCAATATTAGGAGCAGGTGGTTTAGGAGTAGTTAGAACAAACTTATGTTTTTCACTTTGCAGCAACAACCCAATTTTCCTTTTCCATGTTACATAGTTATCTCTAGTTAAGGTGTTATCTTTCAGGATGTTCATAAGTGATGGGGTCATGATTTCTGAATGAAAACAAATCATATATAAGTAAATAATCATTATAAAGCACTTTTAAATATTTATCTTGAATTAAATGAATAACTCAATCATAAAAATTCAACGGTGATCTAACACCCATAAATGTTACGCCTCCTTTGGGAGTTCGCACCATTTACTAGTTAGACTAGGTCCCACCTAATTGTTAACATAACAACCAGCGTTTTCAATTTTAGCCTTGCAATTTTACTGACAAGAACTCTTTGGAGGATATCAATAAAATTACATTGAGTGTGTTACCAAGATATCGACCCTCAATTTTCTCTCACGAAAATCCCTCTTTTGGGAGTAGATATCGTTTGAGTCCATTGTCTAGTCTATCCTTGTAAGGAAGTATATTGCTTAATTCCATTCATCGACGCCCCTTTGGGGGATTACCAAAAATAATTAAGCTCAACTAATCTTGGAAGTCATAGGTGTTACAAAAACACCTTCTCCCACTCAATTATTTAAGGCATGTGATTAAATCCCATAGAATGATTTACCAAGTTATCTAGATGCCAATTTTGATACCTAAATCATTCAATGCATGTTCATACCAAAAGAGATATATGAGTGGCACTCCTATTCTATATGACATGTTATCATACAATAACAAATATTGTAATATTTAAGCATAAAATAAATAGCAACAATTTTGGCCCATCCTAGAAAAACAAGTAAATTACATTGAAATAGAAATACAAGATCTTCGAGTGGCCCATCAACCATAAGCTCATCCTTCGGCCTCCTCCCTTAGGCTTGCACAGCCCACAACCCTGATGACTCGCTTTTCGTGTCGTTACCAAATTGCGAATTACCAAAAGAATGTTTATAAAATGAATCTTTACGCAATATATTTTAAGTTTTGCAAACGAGTATTGTGGTAAGCTTAGAGTTCGTTCCACAGGGAATTAGAGAAATATGTTGATTTAATTAGCTAATCTATAAACAATAAAATAAATCATAAATGATGAATGAGTGTATGGTTTGTCAAACCATCAAACATACATACAAAATTAACCTAACTAAAAATATGGTGATATGAAAAATAGAAGACTCACAATCTTGATAAGAAAAATGGATGTAACAAATTAATGTTGATGCTAGGGAATTGATTGATTAGCAAGTAGGTATGGGTATTGCTTTTTAAGCCACTTTAAGTACCAATCTCTACATGTTAACCAATTTAGGTTTAGATTAATGTGGTTGATATACCCTCCACTAATCTATCCTATTTATTGGGTTCTTAATCACTCAAGTGTGTCAATCCAAGAGTGATTATATAACATGTTATTCTAAACAAGATTGTAATTAACAAGTGGGTATACAAGTCAATCACATAATGAATAGAATCTAATGAATTAATAAATAGAACACATATAGAGATTCATTACAAAGCTTAAGCAAAAACCCACAACCAAATGTTCATCAAATCAATCCCCTAGATTAGGGGTTTAATTACACATAGTAGCAATCAAATAGAAACAAGTAAATGGTAAGGAAATCACCCTTGGGCCACCTTCTTTAGTGCTTGATCCTTGTTCTCCTTTGATGCTCCTAGATGCAAAGAATGAAAGAGGAGGATGTGTCTAGATAGGTGGATGGCTTATGGTGAGTGACAAAGGATTTGTGATGGAGAAAATGGTAGGGAAGGAATGGTCTAGGGAAGTAATCAAGATTTGGTGTGAGGTTTTGGATGGAAAAGATAAGTCCAAGTATAGAAATGGAGGAATTTGGGAGATGATTAATGGAGAAAAGGGAGATTGGTAGGAGAGAATGGGATTGAATGGCTTGGTCAGGCTTGGTAATCTGTAAAAGTTGGTGAATTTATAGGCTAGGAAAGCTAGGGTACGAAATGGGTATGAAATGACGAGAATACCCTTCCTGAATGCCAACATAAGAATTCCTACGCTGGAATTCCTATGTGGTCGCCACTTGTCCTTCTAGGTCACCATGGCGACCTCAAATGGCGACCTCTCATGGATGCTTCTGTCGCCATGGCGACCAAATGGCGACCAAATGGCGACCATTCCCACGATGGAATTCCTATGTGGTCGCCATTTGCAAGCATGGGTCGCCATGGCGACCTCAAGTGGCGAACCTTTGATGCTTTGAAATTTCCTCTGTCGCCATGGCGACCATGTGGCGACTTTTCTTGCTCAAATAGCGAGAATGCCCTGTTTCACCTATTTGTGAGTCTTTTTTGCACCAAATTCTTCATCTTCTTCACAAATGCCCTTGAGGCCTAATAAAACCTGAAACACTTGATTTAACGACATTAAATACGGGGAAACGCCCGAGAATCAAGCATAAAGAGACGGGAATGAGGCCAAAATCATACCAATTTTGGCTTGATCAAACCCCACATAAGGGGCTGCCTTGCGCAGCCAATGAGACCACACAAGGCTGCCATGCGCAGCCCACCAAGGTTTGGGCTTGCCATGCGCAGCCCAATCCACTCCTAGGGTGCGCACGGTGCTCGTTCTCGGTTCCGGTTGCTTCGTTTTTCTTCGTGTCTTCAAATCTTCAACACCCAAATATATTACAGCGATATAAAATAATAAATACTGCAGTATTCCTTTTTTTTTTTTTTAATCACTGCAGTATTTTTACATAAAAAAAAAACTACACTTAAAAATAAAATAAAAAAAACTGCAGTAGTATTAAAAAAAATACTGCACATATAAAAAAAATAAAACCTAGCAACTACCAAGAAGGAATTATGGCGATGATAGACCACCCTTCTTGTTACAATTCCATAACAAAAATACATTGAAAATCTAGGACCAAAATCGAGCAATAACAATCCACATAAAAACATATATAAATCCATACATCACATGTAATTATATATGCGAATACCTAGAGTGCCATCTCTTTCTAAAACATGCATAATCACAATAAAAAGAAATCGATCCACGTATATATACGTTAATTAATTAAAAGGGTTCAACCAGGCTCTGATACCAATTGTAGGGAAAAATTGTACCCGCAGCGGAAGCGAGACTAAAAAATAGTTTGAGTAGCTTTTAAAATTTTTCCAATTTTATGGACCTTAAACCCTTTTGATTAATTAAAGATATAAAATAAACAAAAGATTAATACCTCTTGTCGCGTGATCCGATTGACTTGCGTCGATGGTAATCCGCAAGATCTTCAATCCTAGCACGAACGTGGATCACCTAGGAGCGTGGTCTCCCTTTCTTTGAATTGCAAACCTGTGATTGGATTAAACAAACTTTTCTTGATTCGTTAGTCCCAAAAACAATCTAAAGAAACCTAAGATTATTCCGGTCACTTTTGAGTTCTCAATCTTATGATCGAAACTCGCGTGAACCTAGATCTATATAGTATTCACAAGCTTATTGATGAATAAGCAACTAGAATACAATCAAAGAATAATCTATGTTCCTTTTGTTTTTAGTAGAATAATAGATCTCTAACTATGAGTTGAGAAGAAGAAGAAGAAGAAAATTCTACACACAAGCACTTAGGGGGGTGGCCGAATTCTATAAGTGGCCTTATATAGGTGGCCGAATTTCTTCTCCTTTCTACCCTAGGGTGACCGAAATCTTTCCCCAAAATTCACTAGGGTTGTCGTAAATCCTCCTACAAAAAAGGAGTATGTTTTGCACCCTAATTCCTATTTTGTTTAAGATTTCCAAACCCTAATCCAACTCAATAATCTTTTATTCCTTATTTGACTAAAATAAAAAAACTTCCTATTTGATTAAATAAATAAAATTAATTATTTATTTCCTTGTCAAACAAGTCTTTCTATTTAATTATACTACTACCAATAGTATACAAATAGGAATCACATGTGAACTAGACCCATTCTTACTAAAAGAAACAAGCCCACATGTCATCCATTAATATATAAATATAATTTAGCAGCCCATTGCATAAATAATGTGCAAATTATATTCTTAATATATTAAATGCAATTCTAGATGGACCCTAAATTGGTCCGGTAGAATATATCAAGTGATCCATGCAAGTCCGTGTGGATTGGGGATCTTGGCGGGCTATCTAAATTTAAGCTTCAATAGACATAACCTAATCACAATCAACAAATGATTCACTTAGGTCCGATCCATTAATTTTAACTCATTCCACTAAAGAGCTAAAATTGAACTCTTAAACAAAGACAGAAAAGGAAGATGCTTCCTCATTCATACCCTAGACAATCATATTGGAGATAGTGTATCCTCGTGATTAATATCAGTAATCGCCAAGAGTTCATAGACCGCCTATAACTCTCCAAGTTACCATATTTACTCATATGACCATGTTTTGAACTTGGATATTTTGACTTGTCCAGAAGCCATGTTTTCAATAGACACTATTGAAAACTCAACGTTGAGATTTAATATCCAATTACCTCAAAACATCCATATGATGATATTATACTCTCATTTAATAAATGGAGCCACGATGTCCATATCTATAAATGAAGTCCTCTATCGATTAACAAATGAATATCACCAAACTATCAAGGATAGACTATGCGATATAATCGTACTCATTGATAGCTCAAATGATATCACCTGCAACCATAAGTCCATCATTTATCTCAGGATTAAGATAGACTCTCCGATTGTCCTGATAATGAAATTACTTTTATCTACTGACGGTTATAGATAAAGTATTTCATTGTGATCCTATTCAATGCACCCAGTGCACTAGATCCTTTTGCTCAAAGACACTCCGATGATTTTAGACTCATCATATCTCATTTGATCCCACTCAAATGCTAGCAAAAGAATTCTACAACTTTAACAAGATAAAGGTGCCCAACCTTTAACTTAAGTTGTGAACGATATTCAAGACTAACTAAAGAATTGTGTCTACCACATACATATCCAGATGTATGAACAATTCTTCTTTTCTCATAGTCTTTAGACCTTATGATTATTTACTTTGACAATTATTAAACTATAAATGCTATAAGATTTGTTTAAAACAGAAATCACTATATTAATATGAAAAAGATTGTTAATTACACTATTACACTCTTGCTATTGAGCATAATCCTAACATAGAGTTTGTTTGGATTCTAGAAGGCATTTAGATTTAATAGACGTTTATTATGTACCTCAATTCAAGAGGAATTTAATTTCAGTTTCTTGTTTGAATAAATTTGGATATTCGGTTACTTTTAATAAAGTTTTTATTATTAGTAAGAATGACAAAGTTATTTGCAAAGATACATTGGAAAACGGTCTATACTTCTTGCATAGAAATATCTTTCACTCGTTAGACACAGAAATAACGGAACCTGATCATAAAAGAGTTAAATTATCAAAAGATGAAACCTATCTATGGCATTTACGCCTAGGTCATATTAACCTTAATAGGATTAAAAGGTTGGTAAGTGACGGACCTTTGAGTGACTTAAAGGTTGATGATCTACCAACTTGTGAATCTTGTTTGGAAGGTAAAATGACCAAAATGACGTTCTCTGCCAAAGGTGCCAGAGCTACTGAATGTTTAGGATTGATACACACTGATGTATGTGGACCTATGAGCATTCAAGCTAGAGGTGGATATGAGTACTTCATCACTTTCACAGATGATTACTCAAGATTTGGCTATGTGTATCTCATGAGACATAAGTCGGATGCTTTTGACATGTTCAAAGCATTTAAAGCTGAAGTGGAAAATCAGCTTGAGAAACGCATAAAAATCTTGAGATCTGATCGTGGTGGAGAATATCTATCTGGTGAGTTTCAGCAATATCTTATTGATAATGGGATAGTTTCTCAGTTTTCTGCACCAGGTACACCTCAACAAAATGGGGTAGCAGAAAGGAGAAATAGAACTCTTTTGGATATGGTTAGGTCAATGTTGAGTTATTCAACACTTCTTATTTCTTTTTGGGGATATGCTTTACAAACTGCTATATACATTCTAAACGATGTACCATCTAAATCTGTTCCTAAAACACCGCATGAGTTGTGGACTGGGCGCAAGCCTAGTTTACAACACTTAAGGATATTTGGTTGTCCGTCGCATGTGTTAAAAGGAAAGACAGAAAAGATGGAGTCCCGTTCAGAAACATGTATATTTGTAAGGTATCCAAAAGAAACTAAAGGATATTATTTTTATAGTCCTTCAGATCTTAAAGTATTTGTTTCAACAAATGCTAAATTTCTGGAAAAGGACTATATGAATGATTTTGTGCCTAGAAGTAAAATTGTCCTGAATGACATGTCAGGAGATACAATTCCACGAGAGGTTACACAACCAAACCCAATTGTAAGTTCCGATCCAACACAAGGTCAACAACCTACCATTCCTCGTCGTAGTGGGAGGGTTAGAACACAACTCGAAAGATACATCGGTCTGGGAGAATCAGTGGAGAATCTTCCGGACGACGATGATCCCTATACGTACAAGGAAGCTATGGAGGATGTTGATAGTCGCCATTGGCAAAAGGCAATGCAATCTGAAATTGAATCTATGTTCAATAACAAAGTCTGGTCCCTTGTAGACTTGTCTAAAGGGATAAAACCCATTGGGTGCAAGTGGGTATACAAGAGGAAAAGAGATATGGATGGAAAGGTGGAAACCTTTAAAGCTAGATTTGTAGCTAAAGGGTATACACAGAAAGAAGGTGTCGATTACAAGGAAACCTTTTCTCCTGTGGCCATGCTTAAATCCATTAGGATACTCTTATCCATTGCAGCATCTTTAGATCTAGATATTTGGCAAATGGACGTCAAGACAGCTTTCCTTAATGGAAGTCTTGACGAGAGCATCTACATGATGCAACCAGAAGGATTCATTGAAAAGGGCCAAATGGAAAAGGTATGCAAGTTACAGAAATCCATATATGGATTAAAGCAAGCATCCAGATCCTGGAACATAAGGTTCAATCAAGCTGTCAAAGGTTTTGGATTTATTCAGAATCTCGACGAACCTTGGGCATACAAAAGGATTAAGGGCGACAAGTTGGTTTTCCTGATTCTTTATGTTGATGATATACTACTCATCGGAAACGATGTAGGTGTATTGACATCAGTAAAAGAATGGTTAGCAAAACAATTTGATATGAAGGACTTAGGAGAAGCAAGTTTTATTCTAGGTATCCAAGTTATAAGGGATAGAAAGAATAGAACGATTGCATTATCCTAAGCTTCATACATAGACAAGATCTTGTCTAGGTTTTCCATGCAGGATTCCAAGGAAGGTATGTTACCTTTCAGACATGGAATCAAGCTTTCTAAGGAACAAGTTCCTAAGAATGAGCATGAAGAGCAATTCATGAGTAGAGTTCCATATGCCTCGGCAGTTGGAAGTCTCATGTATGCAATGCTCTGTACTAGACCAGATATTTGTTTTGCTGTTGGCATAGTTAGCAGGTTTCAATCGAAACCTGGACCTGATTACTGGACGGCCGTCAAGCATATTTTCAAGTATCTTAAGAGAACGAGAGATAATATGCTAGTATACTTTGGAGGGGATTTAATTCCCGTTGGGTATACAGATTTTGATTTTCAATCAGATTCTGACTCCAGAAAATCCACATCAGGGGCTATGTTTACTATTCGAGGAGGAGCAGTCATATGAAGGAGTATCAAGCAATCTTGTATTGCTGATTCCACCATGGAAGCTGAGTATGTTGCTGCAAGCGAGGCTGTTTGGCTCCGCCAATTCTTGATTGACTTGGAAGTGGTTCCCAATGCGAATAAGCAGATCACTATCTACTGTGACAACAGTGGAGCAGTGGCTAATTCGAAAGAACCAAGAAGTCATAAGAGAGGTAAACACATTGAAAGAAAATATCATCTTTTAAGGGAGATTGTTCAAAGAGGTGACGTGACGATTACCAAAATCGCGTCAGCAGAAAATCTAGCAGATCCCTTCACAAAGGCTCTACCTCAGAAGAGTTTCGATGGGCACCTAGAGAATATGGGCTTGAGAGATATGACACATTTGCTATAGCGCAAGTGGGAGATTGTTAGGATTATGCTCAATAGCAAGAGTGTAATAATGTAATCAACAATCTTTTTCATATTAATAAAGTGATTTCTGTTTTAAACAAATCTTATAGCATTTATAGTTTTATAATTGTCAAAGTAAATAATCATATGGTCTAAAGACTATGAGAAAAGAAGACTTTTTCATACATCTGGATATGTATGTGGTAGACACAATTCTTTAGTTAGTCTTGAATATTGTTCACAACTTAAGTTAAAGGTTGGGCACCTTTATCTTGTTAAAGTTGTAGAATTCTTTTGCTAGCATTTGAGTGGGATCAAATGAGATATGATGAGTCTAAAATCATCGGAGTGTCTTTGAGCAAAAGAATCTAGTGCACTGGGTGCATTGAACAGGATCACAATGAAATACTTTATCTATAACCGTCAGTAGATAAAAGTAATTTCATTATCAGGACAATCGGAGAGTCTATCTTAATCCTGAGATAAATGATGGACTTATGGTTGCAGGTGATATCATTTGAGCTATCAATGAGTACGATTATATCGCATAGTCTATACTCGATAGTTTGGTGATATTCATTTGTTAATCGATAGAGGACTTCATTTATAGATATGGACATCGTGGCTCCATTTATTAAATGAGAGTATAATATCATCATATGGATGTTTTGAGGTAATTGGATATTAAATCTCAACGTTGAGTTTTCAATAGTGTCTATTGAAAACATGGCTTCTGGACAAGTCAAAATATCCAAGTTCAAAACGTGGTCATATGAGTAAATATGGTAACTTGGAGAGTTATAGGCGGTCTATGAACTCTTGGCGATTACTGATATTAATCACGAGGATACACTATCTCCAATATGATTGTCTAGGGTATGAATGAGGAAACATCTTCCTTTTCTGTCTTTATTTAAAAGTTCAATTTTAGCTCTTTAGTGGAATGAGTTAAAATTAATGGATCGGACCTAAGTTAATCATTTGTTGATTGTGATTAGGTTATGTCTATTGAAGCTTAAATTTAGATAGCCCGCCAAGATCCCCAATCCACACAGACTTGCATGGATCACTTGATATATTCTACCGGACCAATTTAGGGTCCATCTAGAATTGCATTTAATATATTAAGAATATAATTTGCACATTATTTATGCAATGGGCTACTAAATTATATTTATATATTAATGGATGACATGTGGGCTTGTTTCTTTTAGTAAGAATGAGTCTAGTTCACATGTGGGTTTTTTATTTAAAGTCCTATGGATTAAATGAAATAAGAAAAATAATATTTGGCCCAATATATAATATGGGGCGGCAAGGTGCTATAATAGCCTTAAATATTATTTTGTTTTCATTGTTTAATTAAATAAGAATTAATTAATTTATTAATTAATTGTTTAATTAAGAAACAAATCTTTTCTGATTAGGAAATATGATTCCTATTGGTATACTATTGGTAGTAGTATACTTAAATTAAAAGACTTGTTTGACAAGGAAATAAATAATTAATTTTATTTATTTTAATCAAATAAGAAGTCTTTTATTTTAGTCAAATAAGGAATAAAAGGTTTATGAGTTAAATTAGGGTTTGGAAGTCTCAAAACAAAATAGGAATTATGGTGCAATTCAAACTCCTTCTTGCTAGAGAATTGCGGTAACCCTAATTATTTTTGGAAGAGAATTCGGCCACCCTTAAAAGAAAAAGAAGAGAATTTCGGCCATAAGGTTTTTGGTGCAGAAATTTTATTTTTTCTTCTTCTTCTCAACTCATAGATAGAGAGCTATTATTCTACTAAAAACAAAAGGAACATAGATTATTCTTTGATGGTATATTGTTTGCTTATTCATCAATAAGCTTGTGTATGCTACATCGATCTAGGTTCACGCGAGTTTCGATCATAAGATTGAGAACTCAAAAGTGACCGGAATAATCTTAGGTTTCTTTAGATTGTTTTTGGGACCAACGAATCAAGAAAAGTTTGTTATATCCGATCTCAGGTTTGCAATTCAAAGAAAGGGAGACCACGCTCCTAGGTGATCCACGTTCGTGCTAGGATTGAAGATCTTGCGGATTACCATCGACGTAAGTCAATCGGATCACGCGACAAGAGGTATTAATCTTTTGTTATTTATTATATATCTTTAATTAATCAAAAGGGTTTAAGGTTCATAAAATTGGAAAAATTTTAAAAGCTACTCAAACTATTTTTTTTAGTCTCGCTTCCGCTGCGGGTATATTTTTCCCTACAGGATGAGCCACCGACGCAAAACAGAGATTGATGTTCCGGTCTTCATAAAATTCCATGAAGTTGGCGTTGTCAAACTGCTTTCCCAAATCAGTAATAATGGCCATCGGGGTGCCAAATCGACAGACAATGTTTTCCTTGACAAAGTTGGTGGTTTTTTCTTCAGTTATCCGGGTGAGAGCCTTGGCTTCTACCTACCGAGTAAAATAATCTATCGCCACCACTGCATGTTTGGCTTGGCCAGGTGTAGTGGGAAGTGGCCCGATCAGGTCTAGTCCCTAGATCGCAAAAGGGTAGGGAGTGCTGATTGATGAGAGCTTTTTTGGTGGGAGATGATGGAGCTTTACTGTTTTCTGACAAGCTTCATAGGATTGCATAAACTACTTTGCATCCTGGTGTATAGTCGGCCAGTAGTAGCTCATCCTGATTACCTGGTAAGCCAAAGTTTCCCCTGATACGTGGTTACCACAGTCCCCTGAATGTACCTCGTTGAGCGCCCAGTACGCATCGTCAGGATGGAGACATCGGAGTAGAGGGAGGGATTTCCCCTTATGGTATAGGTACCCTTCTACCATGCAGTACCGAGTACCTATCCTCTTGAGCTGCCGGGCTTGATTCGGATCTGCAAGGAGAGTGTCACTTTAGAGATAATCTGCTATTGGATCCATCCAACATGGGGGACGGCTCACGGGAAGGACCTCTGCCTCCTTAGCTATGCTGCAGAAGGGAACCAACTTGAGGGGTACTCCTTTTGGTAAAGCATGTCCTTCTCCTGTGGCAATCTTAGCCAGGACATCTACGCGATGGTTCCTCTCTCTGGGTACTTGTTCTATCCTTACACCCTTAAACTTCTTCATAGCTTTCTGAACTATAGCTAGATAGGCCACCATGTTGTCACCTTTTGCTTGGTACAACCCTATGACCTGATTGACCACTAATTGGGAGTCACTCTTGATCAGAAGGTACTCAGCCTCCAAAGCTCCTGCTACTTTCATTCCTGCTAATAGAGCTTCATACTCTACTTCGTTGTTGGTAGTTCTGAATACAAACTTGAAACAATGACTACACTCAACTCCTGTGGGGTCGATCAAGACGATCCCGGCTCTGCATCCTGACTGGTTCGAAGCTCCATCCGTGTAAAGGACCCAAATCTTACTGTCTTCAGGCCATCCCAGATTGGTTTGATCTGGATCTGGGTCTATTGATTTGCCCGGGTTTGGAATCGGGCTAAATTCCACTATGAAGTCAGCTAGGGCTTGGGCTTTGATCATGGTCCTTGCCTTGTATCTGATGTCGAATTGGGTGAGCTCTAGGGCCTATATAACCAACCTGCCTGACACATCCGGCCTCTGGAGGAATTGTCTCAATGGTTGATTAGTGACAACTGCGATGGTGTGAGCTTGAAAATAAGGCCGGAGCTTTCGGGATGTAGTTACCAAGGCGTAGGCGAGCTTCTCTAAGAGGGTGTAGTTTTTCTCAGATTTAGTGAAAGCCCGACTCACGTAGTAAACTGGTCTTTGGACCCCATCATTGCATTCTTTCACCAAAGATCCACTAGTAGCAATTTCAGAAACTGCTAGATAAAGTAGGAGTTCCTCACCCGGGGTCGGTTTTACCAATAGTGGTGGACTTAACTGATCGAACCAAAATTGGTATGATATTGGCCCTCATTTCCTTCTCCTTTTGCTTGATTCTTGGGCATTATTCTATGATTTAATGGTGTTTATTAAGTTCAGGGGCATTGGAGTAATTTTGGTGAAATAGGGGCAAAAGAGTAATTTTTGAAGGAAAGAATGAAGTTATCGCAATACTTGATGAGATCAGGAGAGCATTATGTCAATTGCCAAAGTTGTTCGTTTTGATTCAAAGAAGAGATTGGGCTTCTGATTACACCCCAAGCCATTGCTATTCACGCCTCAACATAGAGGCCCACTCTCAAATGGTGCGTTTCAATATGCAGCAGCCCAACACTAGGCCCAAGCTCGCGCAGCCCAATTCTCCCCCCAAAACGCTGCTGTTTCGTTTAAGAGAAGCAGACGTGATATTTGGGCTTGGTGCGCGGCCCAAATCATGCCCAATCCCTTGACCCATCAGCGCCTGATTACACCCCAACAGCCTGCTGAATGCACCCCTCTTCACCTGTTCATCATGCAGCAGCCTTTCCCCAAAACGCCGCCGTTTTGCTTCTTCTTCTCTCGGCCATTTTTCGGCCTATTTTCGGTCGATTTTTGACCGGAATTAATGCCCAACCAACCGGTAGCCTACTCGTAACCGTCCCGATGTCCCAATTAGTCAGAATTCGGCCACTCCAATTCTCTCCCATTTCTCCCCATTTTGCCCCTAGGTCGCCATTTGGCTTTTCGAGGTCGCCATGGCGACAGGGAGTTGATTCCCACACCTGATGAGGTCGCCATTTGCATCCCCAAGGTCGCCATTTGCATCCCCAAGGTCGCCATTTGTACCAAAACCGCGACCATTCTGTTGTTCAACGTTGATTGGCTGTTTTTGGTAGGCAAATTACAGAAAGGCCTCCTAGAGGTGCCAAAATGGTAATTTGACAAGTACAGGGGCTGTTTTGGTAATTAGCCATCCATGACCTAATTCAAAAGTACTATAAATTCATCCCTCTTTTCAATTTGAATTCCAAGCCTATTCAAGCCTATTCTCTCCTACCAATCTCCCTTTTTCCTCCCTTAATCATCTCTCAAACTCCTCCATTTCTATACTTGGACTTATCTTTTCCATCCAAAACCTCACACCAAATCTTGATTACTTCCCTAGACCATTCCTTCCCTACCATTTTCTCCATCACAAATCCTTTGTCACTCACCATAAGCCATCCACCTATCTAGACACATCCTCCTCTTCCATTCTTTGCATCTAGGAGCATCAAAGGAGAACAAGGATCAAGCACTAAAGAAGGTGGCCCAAGGGTGATTTCCTTACCATTTACTTGTTTCTATTTGATTGCTACTATGTGTAATTAAACCCCTAATCTAGGGGATTGATTTGATAAACATTTGGTTGTGGGTTTTTGCTTAAGCTTTGTAATGAATCTCTATATGTTTTCTATTTATTAATTCATTAGATTCTATTCATTATGTGATTGACTTGTATACCCACTTGTTAATTACAATCTTGTTTAGAATAACATGTTATATAATCACTCTTGGATTGACACACTTGAGTGATTAAGAACCCAATAAATAGGATAGATTAGTGGAGGGTATATCAACCACATTAATCTAAACCTAAATTGGTTAACATGTAGAGATTGGTCCTTAAAGTGGCTTAAAAAGCAATACCCATACCTACTCGCTAATCAATCAATTCCCTAGCATCAACATTAATTGTTTACATCCATTTGTCTTATCAAGATTGTGAGTCTTCTATTTTTCATATCACCATATTTTTAGTTAGGTTTATTTTGTATGTATGTTTGATGGTTTGACAAACCATACAATCATTCATCCATTTATGATTTATTTTATTGTTTATAGATTAGCTAATTAAATCAACATATTTCTCTAATTCCATGTGGAACGAATCTTAAGCTTACCACAATACTCATTTTCATAACTTAAAATATATTGCGTAAAGATTCATTTTATAACATTCTTTTGGTAATTCGCAATTTGGTAACGACACAAATAGCGAGTCATCAAAATGGCGCTGCTGCCGGGGAATTAAAGCGATAGTTGATTCAATTAGCTTTTCTTAGTTGTTTTTAGTCTTTTTAGTTCTTTTTAGTTCTTTGTTAGTTTTTATTAATTTTTAGTCTCTTAGTTGTTTTTAGTCTTTTTAGTTTCCTTTCATTTCTTTGGTAGTTTTTGTTTATTTTTGTTTCAGGACTCTATGAATTTCCTTATGCAAAATTCAAGGCCAAGCTACACGCCCATGAGAATGTCATCGGAAGATAGGAATGACTATACGTCATCTAGTTGGCCGGACCAAGAAATAGAGTCCACATTTGAAGAAAATTTCAACAACTCCATCAATGCCACAACTCAACACAACATATAAGTCTTGTATCAATCGAAGGAAGAAGATCTATGCAAGATCACACTAGAGATGAACAAGAAGATTTTAAGCATGAGTGAAGACCTAGTGATGGCGATGGATGTATTGAAAAAAGAAAATGCTCTACTTCAAGAAAGAACATGACAACTTCCCTCCAACAAGAGGAAATCACTAAGGATTACGAAGGGAAGATACAACTCTTGAAGAAGAAGTTAGAAGGCAAGGAAGCCTTGGGAACAACAAGGGAGAGCATGCTTCAAGAATTGAACAAGAAAATCATTCTTGAAGTAAAGATGCTCAAAGCCGAAAATGGTACTCTCAAGAAGCAAAATGGCAAAGTCTCCACCAAGATCAAAGAATTCGAAGAACAAATTGAGAGATGTTAGGCCGAAAAGAGTACATCATTGAAGGAGCTTGAAGAGATCAAGGAAGACTTTGCAAAGAGGATGCGGCTAATGCAAGCCGAAATTCAAACAAGAGACAAGGCTTTGGAGATAATGAACACGAAGGAAGTTGACCACCTTGCGAAACTTGCAAGGTCTAAGCAAGAAAAAGAAGAAATGCCCGACATGAGTCAAGCCTCTTCAAGTACCAAGGTCAAGGAACCGAATCCTAGCAAAGCAAGGAGGAGAAAGGCAAAAAGGAGGAATGAGAACCCTCCACCTCTACCTCCACCTCCAACAAAGAACCACCGAGAAGGCATTCCTAACTCTATCACCCTGTGCCATCATTGCCATACGATAGGTCATTTTAGACCACCAAACCAAGCAAATGAGAGGCAAGGCACACGAGGGAATTTTAGACATAGAGAGACATATATGCATGTTAGGAAGGTATGGGTTGAGAAGCCTAGGAATAGGAGGAGTCCACCTAGGATAAGAAAAATTTGGATGAGGAAAGAATCAATGAACCAAATAAGAAAGAAGGGAAAGGAAATGATGGGGAAATCATCTACATTTATTTGGATTGTAAAGAAGAGTGAATTTCCAAACTTGATCAAACCACCCTTAGTTAATCTTCATCCCACCCCAAATGTACAACGTTGAACATATTAGTGCATTTTATTTTTATGCCTTTTGTTTTGATTGCTTTATTTGTTTATTTCTTTTGAATAATTGGTGTTTCAAGCTATTGTTGGCAATTGCTTGAATTGAGTATATTTTGCCGGAACTTTCTAATGAGTTTTGTGAGTGTTTAGATTTTTCTATTGCTTCTTGAGGAAGCAAGTGTGTGTTGCTTGTGCGTTAAATCAAGGTTCTTTATCTCTTGGAAAGAAACAATGTCAACTTGCAAGTCTTGGAGGGACGAGCAAGCCAAGAGTGCTCATAAGAAGGGCGAGGACCTTAGCTCTAAGGAAGCGACATTTTGGAAGTTCGAAGTGTGGAAGCACCATGCCAGGTTTTGCCTAGACGTTAAATAGAGTGCTTGGTGGGAGGCAACCCACTTGGTATATTTCTTTCATAGTTTAATTTTTAAGTAGTCTCTTCATTTTTGAATTCCCTTATCTCTATTTCATTTTTGCTTAGAATAAGGGTGTGAGATGAATTTTGGTAGTGGATTTAGGATGAATGTGCTTAATTGTTAATTTTTGAATTATAGGAATATTGAGGTACATGCCATACATGATTGAGCATCTTTTTAGATGATTTTGTGCATAATAGGATGAGAGGGCACTTTGCCAAAATTTTGAAAATACATTGATTATTTGCGAACATATATGCATCTTTTGCTTTAAATTTGTTGGGTTGTGCCTTTTGAAAAATTTTGCCTCCCATGAACATTGAGGACAATGTCCAATTTAGGTTTGGGGGTACATTTGCACAACACCACTTTACTCACTTTGCTTGGTTTTTCAATTTGAGCCGAATTTTGAAAATTTTTGCGATAATGCCATTTTTAAGCATACTTTGCTTGTTGAGATTTTGCTATACATGAAGTAGTGAGGAATTGTGCATCTTTGCCATTGTTTGGTTTAGATTAACACCATGCCACTTAGGGTGTCATTGAACAAAGTGCGTTAATCTTTTTCTCATAATGTTAGGGTGAATAATCAATTTTGCTTAAAGTCTAGGAATTAATAGTGGAGATTTCCGTGAGGATCACAAACACGGCCTTAAAAAGCGTATTTTGAGTTGTCAAATATTCAATCTTTAAACACTCACTCTCAAACACTCTTTTAAGCATGTATAGGTCTCATTGACACTTAAATATTGCATATCATAGAATATTATGGACTGCTTGTGGATGCTTTGATTTGCTTGTGGACAATCCTTTAGAAATGACTTTAGGCAATGCATGTGAAGAACCGTAAATTGGCCTAAACACTTCCATACCCTCTAAATGTGTGTGCTCCCAAGCCCTTTTGAAGCCAAACACATCTTAAGCTTTTCATTTTTGAACCACATCCACATGAACCATATAGCCTACATAATTGACTTACCTTAACCAAATGATTTTGCTAAGGCTTAGGATATGGTTGTAAGCTCTTTTAAAAGAAAATGTTGATACATGTACCTAGGCATGTAAAGTTGTGTAAGAGAGTATTGAAATGCAAGAGTGGATAAAAAGAAAAAGAAAAGAAGAAGAAAAGCAAAAGAAAAGAAAAGCAAAGAAAAAAAGAAAAGAAAAAGATTAAAATAAAGATGTATGCAAAAGAAAAGAAAAGAAAGGGCAAAGCCAAATAAAATGAAAAAGAGAACCATGAATGAGGCACAAGTGGCCTAGATAGAAGGTTTATAATTGAATAGGCTACTCAAAGAAAAGTGAGTAGTGAATATGCAAGTGAAATGATATTGTAAGTAATGGGCGCCAAAGGCGTGAACAAATGTGTGAAAGCAATTGGGAATCATTATTAGAATGTATGCCTTAGTATGAATCATTGGGTTCCTTGTTATCTATTGCTCCATTTTATTGACTCACCATTCACCTAAGCCCCATTACAACCTAAGAAAGACCTTCATGATCTTTAGGGATGTCCACTTGTGAGTTTTGGTGTTTGCATGTTCTTTCTAATTCATGATTTGCAATTCCATTCATGAGATCTCATCTTCAGAAATTGTGCTTTAAATATTATCATATGCAATCAATTTGATATCCATGACATAAACTCATATTGCATATGAATTTTTGAGCGAAACCTAGGAATCAAAGAGAAGAAAAGAGAGAATCTAGTGAGGATTAGATCGAGGCGAATTACATTCTAAACCGAATAGCACATTTGCTTTGAAACTTTGGCATTTTGAATGTAAGGTTGCATTGCATACAATCATATCTAGAGTGGCATGCTCTTAATCTTTACTTGACATTATCTTACATGTTTAAGTCCTCACTATTGCATCATTGTGTTAATCTCCTCATTTTGGATTCGCATGATAATCATTGGATAGTAGATCTTTCTTAGAATGGGTTTGAACTTTATTGAAAATATTTGAAATGGCTTGATGCATGTCCTTGGGGGTTGATTTGTGATTGTTTTGCTCGAGGACTAGCAAAAGATAGGTTTGGGGGTATTTGATCGAACCAAAATTGGTATGATTTTGGCTCTCATTTCCTTCTCCTTTTGCTTGATTCTTGGGCATTATTCTGTGATTTAATGGTGTTTATTAAGTAATTTCAGGTATTTATAAAGTTCAGGGGCATTGGAGTAATTTTGGTGAAATAGGGGCAAAAGAGTAATTTTTGAAGGAAAGAATGAAGTTATCGCAATACTTGATGAGATCAGAGGAGCATTATGTAAATTGCCAAAGCTATGCGTTTTGATTCAAAGAAGAGATTGGGCTTCTGATTACACCCCAAGCCACTGCTATTCACGCCTTAACATAGAGGCCCACTCTCAAACGGTGCGTTTCAATATGCAGCAGCCCAACACTCGGCCTAAACTCGCGCAGCCTAATTCTCCCCCCAAAACGCTGCCGTTTCGTTTAAGAGAAGCAGACCTGATATTTGGGCCTGATACGCGGCCCAAATCACGTCTAATCCCTTGACCCATCAGCGCCTGATTACACCCCAACAGCCTGCTGAATACACTCCTCTTCACCTGTTCATCATCTTCTTCCTTCTGGTCACGCGTGCAGCAGCCCTTCCCCAAAACGTTGCCGTTTTGCTTCTCCTTCTTCCGGCCATTTTTCGGCCTATTTCCGATCGATTTTCGATCGGAATTAATGCCCAACCGACCGGCAGCCTACTCGCAACCTTCCCGACGTCCCAATAAGCCAGAATCCGGCCACTCCAATTCTCTCCCATTTCTCCCCATTTTGCCCCTAGGTCTCCATTTGGCTTTTCGAGGTCGCCATGGCGACAGGGAGTTGATTCCCACACCTGATGAGGTTGCCATTTGCATCCCCAAGGTCGCCATTTGTACCAAAACCGCGACCATTCTGTTGTTCAACATTGATTGGCTGTTTTTGGTAGGCAAATTACAGAAAGGCCCCCTAGAGGGGCCAAAATGGTAATTTGACAAGTACAGGGGCTGTTTTGGTAATTAGCCATCCGTGACCTAATTCAAAAATACTATAAATTCATCCCTCTTTTCAATTTGAATTCCAAGCCTATTCAAGCCTATTCTCTCCTACCAATCTCCCTTTTTCCTCCATTAATCATCTCTCAAACTCCTAAATTTCTATACTTGGACTTATCTTTTCCATCCAAAACCTCACACCAAATCTTGATTACTTCCCTAGACCATTCCTTCCCTACCATTTTCTCCATCACAAATCCTTTGTCACTCACCATAAGCCATCCACCTATCTAGACACATCCTCCTCTTCCATTCTTTGCATCTAGGAGCATCAAAGGAGAACAAGGATCAAGCACTAAAGAAGGTGGCCCAAGGGTGATTTTCTTACCATTTACTTGTTTCTATTTGATTGCTACAATGTGTAATTAAACCCCTAATCTAGGGGATTGATTTGATAAATATTTGGTTGTGGGTTTTTGCTTAAGCTTTGTAATGAATCTCTATATGTTTTCTATTTATTAATTCATTAGATTCTATTCATTATGTGATTGACTTGTATACCCACTTGTTAATTACAATCTTGTTTAGAATAACATGTTATATAATCACTCTTGAATTAACACACTTGAGTGATTAAGAACCCAATAAATAGGATAGATAGTTGGAGGGTATATCAACCACATTAATCTAAACCTAAATTGGTTAACATGTAGAGATTGGTCCTTAAAGTGACTTAAAAAGCAATACCCATACCTACTTGCTAATCAATCAATTCCCTAGCATCAACATTAATTGTTTACATCCATTTGTCTTATCAAGATTGTGAGTCTTCTATTTTTAATATCACCATATTTTTAGTTAGGTTTATTTTGTATGTATGTTTGATGGTTTGACAAACCATACAATCATTCATCCATTTATGATTTATTTTATTGTTTATAGATTAGCTAATTAAATCAACATATTTTTCTAATTCCCTGTGGAACAAATCTTAAGCTTACCATAATACTCATTTTCATAACTTAAAATATATTGCGTAAAGATTCATTTTATAATATTCTTTTGGTAATTCGCAATTTGGTAACGACACAAAAAGCGAGTTATCATTGACAAGTACTCTTTTAAAGCTTGAAAAGCCTGCTCGCTTTGTTCGTCCCACTTCATCTTATTTCCCTGCTTGATGATCTTGAAAAATGGGAGACACTTATCCGTGGAGCGAGATATGAACCGGTTTAGGGCTACTATCCGTCCGGTTAATCCTTGTTCCTGCATAAGAGTTGTAGGAGACTCGAGGTCTAGTATAGCTTTAATCTTCTCGGGATTAGCCTCGATCCCCTTTCATTCACCATGAATCCTAATAATTTGCCTGCTGCTACCCCGAATGCACACTTAGCGGGGTTCAACCTCATCTAGTTCTGCCTTATTACCTGGAAGGTTTAGCGTAAGTCCCCTGTATGTTGTCCTGCTTCTGGAGATTTTGTGATCATGTCATCTATGTAAACCTCCATGGATCTTCCTATCTGCTCCTTGAATAGTTTGTTCACCATACGCTGGTAGGTGGCACTTGCATTTTTGAGTCCGAATGGCATTACCTTATAGCAGTAGAGGCCTTGTCCGGTGATGAAGCTAGTCTTTTCCTGATCAGAATGATGCATCATAATTTGATTGTACCCCGAGAAAGCATCCATGAAGTTTAGGAGCTTGTTTCCAGCAGTGGAGTCAATGAGCTGATCTATCTTGGGTAGAGGTAAACTATCCTTGGGACAAGCCCGGTTGAGATCGGTGTAATCTACACACATTCGCCACTTCCCATTGGACTTGGTTACGATAACCACGTTGGCAATCCACTCGGGGTACCAGGATTCCCTGATGAATCCGGCCTTCAGGAGCTTGTCAACCTCTTATTGGACTGCGGCGTTCTGTTCGGCATTGAAGTGTCTTCTTTTCTACTTAACTGGTTTGAAAGTTGCATCCACTGCCAACCTATCAGTAGCCAAGCTAAGAGGAATTCCAGGCAAATCCTCATGGCTCCAAGCAAAGATGTCATTGTACTCTCTGAGGAGTTCTACCAAATCCTTCCTGATTTCGAGGTCCAGACCTCTTCAAACTTTTACTGTATTTGTCGAATATTTGCCCCTGATCAGGATCTCCTCCAACTGATCTATAGGGGGCCCACTGGTCCAATCACGTTCTTCTTCTTCTGGCTCCTCCACGATTATGTATGGTACCTCCCTTTCTTCCAAGACATACTGATCCCGCTCTGATGCTCCCTGATTTGGGTCACTGGTCACATGTGCACATTGTTTGGCTAATGCAACGGGGTTGGTGGACACCGTATAACAATTGCGGGCTGCCTGTTGGTCCCCCCTTACTTCTCCTACTCCTGATCCCACTGGAAACTTCAACACATTGTGATAGATGGACATCACTCCTCTAAACCCTTACAGGAAAGGTCTTCCTAAGATTGCATTGTATACAGACGGGGTGTTTACTACAATGAATTCCGTCATTATGTTCTGTTTGTAGGGAAAAATACCGTAGTACATGTAGCAGAAGCGAGACTAAAAATAGATTTAGTAACTTTAAAAATTTTTCCTTTTTTATAAACCTAAACCCTTTAATTAATTAAACATATATATAATCAAAAAAAGAAGAATACCTTTTGTCGCGTGATCCGATTGACTTACGTCGATGGTAATCCGCAAGATCTTCAATCCTAGCACAAACGTGAATCACCTAGGAGCATGGTCTCCCTTTTTCTTTGAATTGCAAACTGAGAATGGACAAACAAACTTTTCTTTCCTTTTGTTAGTCACAAAACAATCAAAAGAAGACTAAGATTATTCCGGTCACTTTTGAGTTCTCAATCTAATGATCGAAACTCGCGTGAACCTAAATCGATGTTGTACACACAAGCTTATTGATGAACAAGCAATTAGTGTACCATCAAAGAATAATGTATTCACTCTTTTATGTTTTTAGTAGAATAAAATAATCCTTTCTATGAATTGAGAAGAAGAAGAAGAAGGAATCAAGCACCACACACTCATTGGCCGAATTCTCTTCCTCTTTTCCTTTTAGGGTGGCCGAAAATCCTCTTCCTAAAAGGACTAGGGTTGCCGCAAATCACACTACAAAATAGGAGTTTTTGTTGCACCCTAATTCACTTCTAGTTTTAAGACTTCAAACCCTAATCCAACTCCTAGATATTTTATTCTTTTATTTTGACTAAATAAAAAGACTTCTTATTTGATTAAATAAATAAAATTAATTATTTATTTTCTTATCAAACAAGTCTTTTAATTTAAGTATACTACTACCAATAGTATAACTCTAGGAATCATATTTCCTAATCAGAAAAGATTTGTTTCTTAATTAAACAATTAATTAATAAATTAATTAAACAATTAATTAATAAATCAATTAATGGATGCTAGATACAAGATAAAGATTATTTGTGAAGAGTTTGAAGATGAGGGAACCCTAGGGAGAGAAAAACAAAAAAGTGAATAGTGGTCGTTGCTACAGTGACTCCGCCGCTGCTACAGTGCCCGCTACAGTTCCGTCAATGCTACACTGCCGCTACAGTGTTTCCGCTACAGTATTTCCGTCATTGCTACAGTGTCGATACAGTGTTTTGTTGCTGCTACAGTGTTTCCGCTACAGTTTCAATGACTCCGCCGCTGCTACAGTGCCCCGCTACAGTTCCGTCAATGCTACAGTGCCGCTACAGTGTTCCATTGCCGCTACAGTGTTTCCGCTACAGTATTTCCATCATTGCTACAGTGTCGATACAGTGTTTTGTTGCTGCTACAGTGTTTCCGCTACAGTTCAGTCACTATTACAGTCCGCTACAGTCCACTACAGTGATTCGCTACAGGATTCCGCTACAATGTTTCGCTACAATATCTCGCTACAGTGATTTTGATACAGGATCCGCTACAGTGATTTTCTACAGTATTTGATGGATCCTATGTGCATGGAGGCCGCTTTGTCTCTTTCATCTCCGGTGGTAGTGTCTTCCACCTCGAATAGTCTGGTTGGTCTGAGTATGGTGAGTGGAGTGAATTCCTCTTCTCGGGTTGTTCCTCTTGCATCTGGTGGGGTGTGTTCATTGGTTGGTGAGTTGATTCCTTCTCAGCCTGAGGGGGATGTTTCGATGATCGTTTCGGATTCTGTTACAGGTCTTATTCAGAGTCCAGGGCCTATGGTCCAGGGTGGTAAGTCTTTTGCGGGTCTTTTCAAATCTTCTCCTGTTGAGACTTTACCGGTGCCATCAGTTCCCTCTAAGAAGGGGGGTATGTTTCTGTTCGGGTGGATCCGATTGCTTATCAGGCTCGTCTTGAGTTGTGTAAGAATGCTCTTATTGGTCGTGTGGTGCTTTCCAGTGGTGAGCGGCCTTGGAAACTTGTGGATCTCAAGGTAAGACTTAGCAAGCATTGGATGCTAAATTCCGATTGGCGACTTATCTCTCTAGGGAGAGGATATTATCAGATTCTTTTGAAGTCTCCTGCTGAGAAGACTCATGTTTGGGAGTTAGGTTCAGTTCATCTGAAGCCAGGTATTCTTCGCCTATAGCTTTGGGTCCCAGATTTTAACCCATCGCTACAGAAGTCCACCAATGCTCATGTTTGGGTTAGGCTCTTTGATTTATCGTGGGAATACTGGCATCCAAAAATTATTTCTGACTTGGCTAGAGGGATTGGGGTGCCATTGCGGTTGGACAAGGCTACTAGTGATGGGGATTTTAGTCATTATGCTAGAGTTCTAGTTGATGTGGATGTGTCATCAGTGCTGCCTACTTCAGTGTTGCTAGAAAGGGATGAATTTCATAGTTCTTTTATAGCTGTTGAGTATGAGAATCTCCCAATTTTTTGCTCTACTTGCTCTTCTATAGGTCATTTGCCTAGTTCTTGTCGTTGGAACAAGTCTTCTAAGGTTCCTCTAACTAGTTCTGCAAAATCAACCCAGGATATAGCTGTAGGGAAAAATATACCTTAAAAGTACACGCAGCGGAAGCGAGACTAAAAAAATAGTTTAGTAGCTTTTAAAATTTTTTCCTTTTATGAACCTTAAACTCTTTTAATCAATTAAAGATATATAATATATAACAAAAGAAGAATACCTTTTGTCGCGTGATCCGATTGACTTACGTCGATGGTAATCCGTAAGATCTTCAATCCTAGCACGAACGTGGATCACCTAGGAGTGTGGTCTCCCTTTTCTTTGAATTGCAAGCCTGTGATTGGATAAAACAAACTTTTCTCTTATTCGTTAGTCACAAAAACAATCAAAAGAAACCTAAGATTATTCCGGTCACTTTTGAGTTCTCAATCTTATGATCGAAACTCGCGTGAACCTTGATCGATGTAGTATACACAAGCTTATTGATGAATAAGCAAATAGTATACCATCAAAGAATAATCTATGTCTCTTTTTTGTTTTAGTAGAATAAAAGGTTTCTTTCTATGAGTTGAGAAGAAGAAGAAAATAAAATTCTGCACACCAAAACCCCTAGTCGCCGAAAATTATAAGTCCACTTATATATGTGGCAAAATTTCTTTCTTCCTTTTTACTAGGGTGGCCGAATTCTCTAGCCAAAAGGGACTAGGGTTGCTGCAATCCTCAAACAAAAAGGAGTTTGTATTGCACCCTAATTCCTATTTAGTTTAAGACTTCCAAACCCTAATCAAACTCATAAATCTTTTATTCTTTTATTTGATTAAAATAAAAAGACTTCTTATTTGATTAAATAAATAAAATTAATTATTTATTTCCTCGTCAAACAAGTCTTTCAATTTAAGTATACTACTACCAATAGTATACCAATAGGAATCATATTTCCTAATCAGAAAAGATTTGTTTCTTAATTAAACAATTAATTAATAAATAAATTAATTATTATTTAATTAAACAATGAAAACAAAATAATATTTAAGGTTAATTAATCACCTTGCCACCCCATATAAAAATATTGGGCCAAATATTATTTTCTTATTTCATTTAATCCATAGGACTTTAAATAAAAAGCCCACATGTGAACTAGACCCATTCTTACTAAAAGAAACAAGCCCACATGTCATCCATTAATATATAAATATAATTTAGCAGCCCATTACATAAATAATGTGCAAATTATATTCTTAATATATTAAATGCAATTCTAGATGGACCCAAAAATTGGTCCGGTAGAATATATCAAGTGATCCATGCAAGTCCGTGTGGATTGGGGATCTTGGCGGGCTATCTAAATTTAAGCTTCAGTAGACATAACCTAATCACAATCAACAAATGATTCACTTAGGTCCGATCCATTAATTTTAACTCATTCCACTAAAGAGCTAAAATTGAACTCTTAAATAAAGACAGAAAAGGAAGATGTTCCTCATTCATACCCTAGACAATCATGTTGGAGATAGTGTATCCTCGTGATTATTATCAGTAATCGCCAAGAGTTCATAGACCGCCTATAACTCTCCAAGTTACCATGTTTACTCATATGACCACGTTTTGAACTTGGATATTTTGACTTGTCCAGAAGCCATGTTTTCAATAGACACTATCGAAAACTCAACGTTGAGATTTAATATCCAATTACCTAAAAACATCCATATGATGATATTATACTCTCATTTAATAAATGGAGCCACGATGTCCATATCTATAAATGAAGTCCTCTATCGATTAACAAATGAATATCACCAAACTATCGAGGATAGACTATGCGATATAATCGTACTCATTGATAACTCAAATGTTATCACTTGCAACCATAAGTCCATCATTTATCTCAGGTTTAAGATAGACTCTCCGATTGTCCTGATAATGAAAAGACTTTTATCTACTGACGGTTATAGATAAAGTATTTCATTGTGATCCAGTTCAATGCACCCAGTGCACTAGATTCTTTTGCTCGAAGACACTCCGATGATTTTAGACTCATCATATCTTATTTGATCCCACTCAAATGCTAGCAAAAGAATTCTACAACTTTAACAAGATAAAAATGCCCAACCTTTAACTTAAGTTGTGAACAATATTCAAGACTAACTAAAGAATTGTGTCTACCACATACATATCTAGATGTACGAACAATTCTTCTTTTCTCTTAGTCTTTAGACCTTATGATTATTTACTTTGACAATTATAATATTAAACTATAAATGCTATAAGATTTGTTTAAACCAGAAATCACTTTATTAATATGAAAAAGATTGTTAATTACAATATTACACTCTTGCTATTGAGCATAATCCTAACAATAGCGGGGGATTCTAAAGTTTTTGGAGCTGATGGTTTTCAGCCTGTTCGGACCCGTTCTTCTAAATCAGTTTATTGCCCTGTTATTGCACCTCAGGAGGAGGTCCCGTTATCCAATGTTTTTACAGCTATTCATCAGGATATAGGTGGTCAAGATTCGGTGGTTGTCCATACTTCAGTAGGGTCTAATTTGATTTCAGGATCCATTCCGTCCGCTAGTTTGGTTCTTTCTTCGGATCCATCTTCGTCTACCGTGTCAGCTATTTCTGAAGTGGTTTCGAGTTCGGTTCCTCCAATGATTTCCCAGGCATTGCAAATTTGCAAGGGTTTAGGATTTGATTATGAGGGCACTGATTCAGTTCTGGTTTCTAGTTCTTCGGTTGTTAATCCTTCTATTAGTTCTATCAGTTCGACTGTAGGGGTGATGCATGATGCTAAGACTGTTGTTCAGGGTTCTTTGTTGGTCAATCAGGTTCGTCCTATGGTCTCTACCATTTTATCTAGGTCATCTTCTCGTCCGGGTCAGACAGCTCGTCGACAAGTTAGGGTTCATGAGGTTTCAGGCAATCAATCATCTGAGGAGGCGGTTGTGTCTTCTTTTTCGAATGTCACTGTGGATCAGAGTAGTGATGGATCTGGTTTTTCTTGTTCTTCGGTTGTGGTTCCTAGGGTGCTTATTCGGACCTCAGGTCTTTTGTCAGAATCTTAGGCCGAGCTTCGTCTCATCCCAAATTCTTCGTGGGCTTCCCAAATGGAGGAGGGTGAGTTCACCGATGATGAGATTGCTCAGAGAGCTTTGAGGGTTGAGCGTAGGCTGGCTTCTTTAAAGTCCGAATATCGGGCACCTCCGACGGTTTCCGATGATTAATGTTCTCTTTTGGAACTGTCGTGGGATCCGAGGCGAGCCCACGAGGCGGGTACTTAGAGAGTTATGTCGTTTACATAGACCTGCTTTGGTTTGTATTACAGAGCCTATGGTTGATTTTTCCTCTATCTCTTCAGGTTTCTGGTCTTCTCTCGATCTTCTTCTGGTGGGCATGAATGATAGGGGTGGGTTGATTCCGACTATTTGGGTTTTCGCTTGTGTTTCTTTTCCTAAGGTTCAGATAGTTCATTGTCATGAGCAACATCTTACTGTTTCACTTTCGATCGGTTCTCGGGTGCATTGGTACACTTTTGTTTATGCAAGCACTTCTACAGTGGTTCGTAGGTCTCTTTGGTAGTCTCTTCGTGATATGGTTAGTTTGGTTTCTTCTTCCTGGTTGGTTGTTGGGGAATTTAATGCAGTTCTGGGTGCTCATGAGGCTTTGGGTTCTCGTTCTCCTACCCGTGGTTCTTGTGAGGATTTCAGTTCGATGATTGAGGATTGTGATTTGGTTGGTATTCATTCTCAGGGTGCCTGATTCACTTGAGTTAGAGGTCGTAGTAACCGCACTAGAGTTGAGAGACGTTTAGATAGAGTTTTGGTTTCTGATGGTTGCATTTCCTGTTGGCGGGAAATTTTGTGTGTGGCTCTTCCCCATATCTATTCAGATCACTGCCCGTTGTTGGTTCGGTTGTCAGATTTTGAGGTTTCTAGTCATAGACCATTTCAGTTTCAGAGCATGTGGTTAGAGCATCCTGATTTTATAACTATTGTTCGTAGGATTTGGAGATCTCATGTTGTGGGTAGGCCTCCTCAGGTTGTTATCTATAAGCTGAGAAGCTTGAAGAAGGCTCTCAAGTCTTGGAATTGGGAGGTTTTTGGTGATCTTAACTCTACCATTGCTGGGAAGTGTGCGGAGCTTCATTCTATTCAACTAGATTTGTCTAACCGGGGTTTTTCAGATGATCTTTTTATGGCCGAGGCGAGTGTTCATTCTGAGCTAGATGTGTTGTTACGGAGACAAGAGTGTTTTTTTCGGGATCGGTCTAGAGTTAGGTGGCTTCGTGATGGGGATCGGAACACATCATTCTTTCATGCCTCTATCAAACGTAGGCAGTATCGTAATGTTATTTTAGCCCTTTCGATTAATGGGGTTATCTCGGAGGATCGGCCTACCATCAGGGATCATATCATTAGTTATTATTCTGACCTTTTTTCCTCGGATGTTTCTCAAGTTGGAAGAGATTTATCTATTGTAGATGATGTGATTCCTTCCTTGGTAACTGCCGTAGAGAACGTTTTCTTGACTAGCGTTCCATCTGCAGATGAAATTCACGATGTAGTCTTTGCTATGGATGCTGCTTCTGCCCCTAGGCCAGATGGGTTTTCTAGTAGATTTTATCAAAGATGTTGGGATGTTGTAGGTAGTGACGTGGTCTTTGCTGTTCAGGATTTTTTCATCACTGGAGTTATTTTCCCGGGTCTCAATTCCAGTTTCATTATTCTTCTTCCGAAGCTGAGGGAATCCATTTCGGTTGATCAGTTTCGTCCGATTGTTCTTAGCAACTTTCTATTTAAAATTTCTTCGAAGATTTTGGCTGATCGTTTAGCTCGTGTTGCCTCCAGGATTATTTCTCCTCAGCAGTTCGGTTTCATTCGAGACCGGCATATCGAGGATTGTATTGCTTTGGCTTCTGACTGTGTGAATGTGTTGCAAAAGAAGTGCTATGGGGTAACTTGGCCATGAAGATTGATATCCGTAAGGCTTTTGACACCCTGGATTGGTCTTTCCTTTGCAGAGTGCTTCAGGCTTTTGGGTTCTCTTCTGTTTTTGTGGATTGGATGGACAGTATTCTTCGTTCGTCTAGGCTTTCAGTTATTTTGAATGGGGTCCCAGAGGGATATTTCGGCTGCTCTAGAGGGGTTCGTCAGGGAGATCCACTCTCTCCGCTGTTGTTTGGTATTGTAGAGGACTTCCTTAGTAGATTATTAACGAGGTTGGTGGGTTCTTCTCAAATTCTGCCGATTTCTTCCCCAAGGGGTTTTTTGGCTCCAACTCATTTGCTCTATGCAGATGATGTTTTGATCTTTTGCAGAGGCACTCAAAAGAATCTAAAGCATATCATGGGTGCTTTTGCCAATTATGGTGATATTTCAGGCCAATTGGTTAACTGGGGTAAGTCTTCGATTTATTTCGGATCTTCTATCTCCCCTTCTCGGATTGGTAGTTTGCAGTCTCTGGTTGGTATGCAGATTGGGCATCTTCCATTTTCTTATTTGGGAGTCCCTTTATTTCGGGGTAAGCCTCGAAAAGCAGTGCTATGCCCTATTGCGGATAAGATCTTGTCTAAATTCGCTAAATGGAAGGGCAAGTCTCTCTCTCTGGCTGGTCGTGCTACTTTGATTAGGTCAGTCATCACTGGTTCATTTGTGCACTCTTTCATGATTTACAAGTGGCCTTCTTCTTTACTGTCACTAATTAACCGCAAGTTGAGAAACTTTTTATGGACCAGTTCCTGTGAGGAGACTAAGTTGGTTCGGGTTGCATGGGATCGTTGTTGTAGGCCTTACTCACAGGGTGGTCTTGGTCTGAAAGATATTGGGTTGCTGAATGACTCACTGTTGCGGAAATTCACCTGGAAGTTTATGACCTTTGATGGTTTTGCTTTCTTTTTTCTTCGGGAGAGGTATCTCAGGCATTTGCAGAAGCCTCATGGAGGGTATGTCACCTCCTCGATTTGGTCTTCTTTTCGGTCTAATTATAGTTCCCTTCTTAAGGAAGGTATCTGGCTGATTGGCGAGAATTCTCAGAGGGACTTTTGGCGGGATAATTGGTTGGGGGTTCCCATTGTGGACCTTTTAGGGATTCCTGATTATTTAGCTAATCCGCTCCGGGCGAGGGTTTCGGATTTTATTCATCAGGGTAGATGGGTGCTAGACGATTGTTTCCGATCTCGCTTCCCGGATCTGTGTTTTCGGATTGATCGTATTGCAATTTCTCCTGTTGTGGATTCTCTGGTTTGGGCTAATTCTCAAGATGGTCGTGTTTCTTGCAAGGCTGCTTATTCCCAGTTTTTCCGTGATATTCCTCAGGTTGTTTGGTGGAGAGATGTTTGGTCCCGTTTTATTCCCCCCTCTCGCTCTGCTTTGACTTGGCGTTTGATGTTGAACAGGCTTCCTACTGAGGATCGCCTTTACAGGTCTGGGTTTCAGTTGGCTTCTCGTTGCAGTATTTGTGGGGTTAGTAGTGAATCTGCAGATCATCTTTTTCTTCATTGTCCCCTGGCGGTTGCTCTTTGGGAGGCGGTTTTCTAGACTTTCCAACGACGTGTCTCTACCGAAACTTGGCAATCCTTCTTCTTGCAGGCCATGTCGGTTTTCTTTAGTGAGCAGGTTAGGATTTTGTGGAAAGCGGCTATCCATGCAGTGATATGGGGGGTGTGGACTGCTCGTAATCAGTGTATCTTTGAAGGAAAGTCGGTGGACTTTAGATCCGTCCTTTCTTTGGTCTGGTGTGCGGTTTCAGAGGCTAATCGTCTAGAGATTGGTTGTATGCGTAACTGTATGGATGACCTTTTGATTCTTCATCGATTTGGTCTTCAGGGTCGCCCTTCTAAAGCCTCAGTAATCAAGAGTGTGGTTTGGTTGTAGGGAAAAAATATACCCGCAGCGGAAGCGAGACTAAAAAAAAATAGTTTAGTAGCTTTTAATTTTTTTTTTCTTTTTATGAACCTTAAACCCTTTTGATTAATTAAAGATATATAATTAAGAACAAAAGATGAATACCTCTTGTCGCGTGATCCGATTGACTTACGTCGATGGTAATCCGCAAGATCTTCAATCCCAGCACGAACGTGGATCACCTAGGAGCGTGGTCTCCCTCTTCTTTGAATTGCCAGCCTGTGATTGGATAAAACAAACTTTTCTTGAATCGTTAGTCACAAAAACAATCTAAAGAAACCTAAGATTATTCCGGTCACTTTTGAGTTCTCAATCTTATGATCGAAACTTGCGTGAACCTTGATCGATGTAGTATATACAAGCTTATTGATGAATAAGCAAACAATATACCATCAAAGAATAATCTATGTTCCTTTTGTTTTTAGTAGAATAAAAGCTCTCTATCTATGAGTTGAGAAGAAGAAGAAAAAATAAAATTTCTGCACCAAAAACACTTATGGCCGAAATTCTCTTCTTTTTCTTTTAAGGGTGGCTGAATTCTTTCTCCAAAAAGGACTAGGGTTGCCGCAATTTTTACTCCAAAAAGATAGGAGTTTTAGTTGCACCCTAATTCACTTTCTAAGAGTTCAAACCCTAATCCAACTCATAAATCTTTTATTCCTTATTTGACTAAAATAAAAAGACTTCTTATTTGATTAAATAAATAAAATTAATTATTTATTTCCTTGTCAAACAAGTCTTTTAATTTAAGTACACTACTACCAATAGTATACCAATAGGAATCATATTTCCTAATCAGAAAAGATTTGTTTCTTAATTAAACAATTAATAAATTAATTAATTAATTCTTATTTAATTAAACAATGAAAACAAAATAATATTTAAGGCTATTATTGCACCTTGCCGCCCCATATAATATATTGGGCCAAATATTATTTTTCTTATTTCATTTAATCCATAGGACTTTAAATAAAAAGCCCACATGTGAACTAGACCCATTCTTACTAAAAGAAACAAGCCCACATGTCATCCATTAATATATAAATATAATTTAGCAGCCCATTACATAAATAATGTGCAAATTATATTCTTAATATATTAAATGCAATTCTAGATGGACCCTAAATTGGTCCGGTAGAATATATCAAGTGATCCATGCAAGTCCGTGTGGATTGGGGATCTTGGCGGGCTATCTAAATTTAAGCTACAATAGACATAACCTAATCACAATCAACAAATGATTCACTTAGGTCCGATCCATTAATTTTAACTCATTCCACTAAAGAGCTAAAATTGAACTCTTAAATAAAGACAGAAAAGGAAGATGTTTCTTCATTCATACCCTAGACAATCATATTGGAGATAGTGTATCCTCGTGATTAATATCAGTAATCGCCAAGAGTTCATAGACCGCCTATAACTCTCCAAGTTACCATATTTACTCATATGACCACGTTTTGAACTTGAATATTTTGACTTGTCCAGAAGCCATGTTTTCAATAGACACTATTGAAAACTCAACGTTGAGATTTAATATCCAATTACCTCAAAACATCCATATGATGATATTATACTCTCATTTAATAAATGGAGCCACGATGTCCATATCTATAAATGAAGTCCTCTATCGATTAACAAATGAATATCACCAAACTATCGAGGATAGACTATGCGATATAATCGTACTCATTGATAGCTCAAATGATATCACCTGCAACCATAAGTCCATCATTTATCTCAGGATTAAGATAGACTCTCCGATTGTCCTGATAATGAAATTACTTTTATCTACTGACGGTTATAGATAAAGTATTTCATTGTGATCCTGTTCAATGCACCCAGTGCACTAGATGCTTTTGCTCGAAGACACTCCGATGATTTTAGACTCATCATATCTCATTTGATCCCACTCAAATGCTAGCAAAAGAATTCTACAACTTTAACAAGATAAAGGTGCCCAACCTTTAACTTAAGTTGTGAACGATATTCAAGACTAACTAAAGAATTGTGTCTACTACATACATATCCAGATGTACGAACAATTCTTCTTTTCTCATAGTCTTTAGACCTTATGATTATTTAATTTGACAATTATTAAACTATAAATGCTATAAGATTTGTTTAAACCAGAAATCACTTTATTAATATGAAAAAGATTGTTAATTACAATATTACACTCTTGCTATTGGGCATAATCCTAACAATCTCCCACTTGCGCTATAGCCAATGTGTCATATCTCTCAAGCCCATATTCTCTAGGTGCCCATCGAAACTCTTCTGAGGTAGAGCCTTTGTGAAGGGATCTGCTAGATTTTCTGCTGACGCGATTTTGGTAATCGTCACGTAACCTCTTTGAACAATCTTCCTTAAAAGATGATATTTTCTTTCAATGTGTTTACCTCTCTTGTGACTTCTAGGTTCTTTCGAATTAGCCACTGCTCTACTGTTGTCACAGTAGATAGTGATCTGCTTATTCGCACTAGGAACCACTTCCATGTCAATCAAGAATTGACAGAGCCAAACAGCCTCTTTGGCATCCTCGCATGCAGCAACATACTCAGCTTCCATGGTGGAATCAGCAATACAAGATTGCTTGATACTCCTCCATATGACTGCTCCTCCTCCAATAGTAAACACAACCCCTGATGTGGATTTTCTGGAGTCAGAATCTGATTGAAAATCAGAATCTATATACCCAACGGGAATTAAATCCTCTCCAGAGTATACTAGCATATTATCTCTCGTTCTCTTAAGATACTTGAAAATATGCTTGACTACTGTCCAATGATCAGGTCCAGGTTTCGATTGAAACCTGCTAACTATGCCAACAGCAAAACAAATATCTGGTCTAGTACAGAGCATTGCATACATGAGACTTCCAACTGCCGAGGCATATGGAACTCTACTCATGAATTGCTCTTCATGCTCATTCTTAGGAACTTGTTCCTTAGAAAGCTTGATTCCATGTCTGAAAGGTAACATACCTTTCTTGGAATCCTGCATGGAAAACCTAGACAAGATCTTGTCTATGTATGAAGCTTGGGATAATGCAATCGTTCTATTCTTTCTATCCCTTATAACTTGGATACCTAGAATAAAACTTGCTTCTCCTAAGTCCTTCATATCAAATTGTTTTGCTAACCATTCTTTTACTGATGTCAATACACCTACATCGTTTCCGATGAGTAGTATATCATCAACATAAAGAATTAGGAAAACCAACTTGTCACCTTTAATCCTTTTGTATACACAAGGTTCGTCAAGATTCTGAATAAATCCAAAACCTTTTACAGCTTGATCGAACCTTATGTTCCAGGATCTGGATGCTTGCTTTAATCCATATATGGATTTCTACAACTTGCATACCTTTTCCATTTGGCCCTTTTCAATGAATCCCTTTGGTTGCATCATGTAGATTCTCTCGTCAAGACTTCCATTTAGGAAAGCTGTCTTGACGTCCATTTGCCAAATCTCTAGATCTAAAGATGCTGCAATGGATAAGAGTATCCTAATGGATTTAAGCATGGCCACAGGAGAGAAGGTTTCCTCGTAATCGATACCTTCTTTCTGTGTATACCCTTTATCTACCAATCTAGCTTTAAAGGTTTCCACTTTTCCATCCATACCTCTTTTCCTCTTGTATACCCACTTGCACCCAATGGGTTTTATCCCTTTAGGCAAGTCTACAAGGGACCAGACTTTGTTATCGAACATAGATTCAATCTCAGATTGCATTGCCTTTTGCCAATGGCGACTATCAACATCCTCCATAGCTTCCTTGTACGTATAGGGATCATCGTCATCCGGGAGATTCTCCACTGATTCTCCCAGACCGATGTATCTTTCGGGTTGTGTTCTAACCCTCCCACTACGACGAGGAATGGTAGGTTGTTGACCTTGTGTTGGATCGGAACTTACAATTGGGTTTGGTTGTGTAACCTCTCGTGGAATTGTATCTCCTGACATGTCATTCAGGACAATTCTACTTCTAGGCACAAAATCATTCATATAGTCCTTTTCCAGAAATTTAGCATTTGTCGAAACAAATACTTTAAGATCTGAAGGACTATAAAAATAATATCCTTTAGTTTCTTTTGGATACCCTACAAATATACATGTTTCTGAACGGGACTCCATCTTTTCTGTCTTTCTTTTTAACACATGCGCAGGACAACCAAATATCCTTAAGTGTTGTAAACTAGGCTTGTGCCCAGTCCACAACTCATGCGGTGTTTTAGGAACAGACTTAGATGGTACATCGTTTAGAATGTATATAGCAGTTTGTAAAGCATATCCCCAAAAAGAAATAGGAAGTGTTGAATAACTCAACATTGACCTAACCATATCCAAAAGAGTTCTATTTCTCCTTTCTGCTACCCCATTTTGTTGAGGTGTACCTGGTGCAGAAAACTGAGAAACTATCCCATTATCAATAAGATATTGCTGAAACTCACCAGATAGATATTCTCTACCACGATCAGATCTCAAGATTTTTATGCGTTTCTCAAGCTGATTTTCCACTTCAGCTTTAAATGCTTTGAACATGTCAAAAGCATCCGACTTATGTCGCATGAGATACACATAGCCAAATCTTGAGTAATCATCTGTGAAAGTGATAAAGTACTCATATCCACCTCTAGCTTGAATGCTCATAGGTCCACGTACATCAGTGTGTAACAATCCTAAACATTCAGTAGCTCTAGCACCTTTTGCAGAGAACGTCCTTTTGGTCATTTTACCTTCCAAACAAGATTCACAAGTTGGTAGATCATCAACCTTTAAGTCACTCAAAGGTCCGTCACTTACCAATCTTTTAATCCTATTTAGGTTAATATGACCTAGGCGTAAATGCCATAGATAGGTTTCATCTTTTGATAATTTAACTCTTTTATGATCCGGTTCCGTTATTTCTGTGTCTAACGAGTGAGAGATATTTCTATGCAAGAAGTATAGACCGTTTTCCAATGTACCTTTGCAAATAACTTTGTCATTCTTACTAATAATAAAAACTTTATTAAAAGTAACCGAATATCCAAATTTATTCAAACAAGAAACTGAAATTAAATTCCTCTTGAATTGAGATACATAATAAACATCTATTAAATCTAAATGCCTTCTAGAATCCAAACAAACTCTAATATCTCCCACTGCACTTGCAGACACTAACGTTCCGTTGCCCAAGCGCAAATTGATCTCATTTTTATTCAGCCTTCTCCTTTCTTGGAACCCCTGCAAGGAATAACAAACATGATTAGTGGCTCCTGAGTCTATGATCCAAGAATCTGTAGAATCAGCCAAAAAACATGTTTCAAGATAATTCAAATTACCTTCATCCTTCTTGTTCTGGGACTTTGGACAATTTCTCTTCCAATGTCCCTTTTCACCACAAAGGAAGCATTTCCCTTTGATCTTGGTTACTTTCTTGGTCTTCTTCTTGGTAGGCCCAAGTTGCTTTTTCTTCTGTTGTTTCTTGACCTTTTGACGGGCCTTAACAGTAGCAACTTTACCAACCATATGAATCTCTTGACCTTTGCCTTTCACAAGGATCTTTTCAGCACTTTGAACATCTTGCATCAGGCTCTGTAAGGTGTATTCCTTTTTGTTCAAAGTGTAGTCCAATTTGAACTGATCAAAGGAATTTGACAATGAATTGACAACCATATCAATTTTTATCTCACCATCTATCTCAACGCCATGCAGTTCAGCAATGTTAAGATGTGCTATGACTTTCATCATGTGATCCTTCACAGCCTGTCCAGGTTTTATCCTAAGATTCATAAAAGCAGTCACTGCCTCTCTCTTAGTCGTCCTGGACTTCATAGCAAACATCTCCTTTAGAGACATCATTATATCAACAGCAGACTCCATTCCTTCATGCTGCTGTTGCAACACGTCGGAGATAGTGGCCATGATATAACATTTGGCCATATCATCTGAAGTCTTCCACTGCTCATACTCATCTCTTTGCATTATGCTTGATTCAATATTAGGAGCAGGTGGTTTAGGAGTAGTTAGAACAAACTTATGTTTTTCACTTTGCAGCAACAACCCAATTTTCCTTTTCCATGTTACATAATTATCTCCAGTTAAGGTGTTATCTTTCAGGATGTTCATAAGTGATGGGGTCATGATTTCTGAATAAAAACAAAACGTATATAAGTAAATAATCATTTTAAAGTACTTTAAATATTTATCTTGAATTAAATGAATAACTCAATCATAAAAATTCAACGGTGATCTAACACCCATAAATGTTACGCCTCCTTTGGGAGTTCGCACCATTTACTAGTTAGACTAGGTCCCACCTAATTGTTAACATAACAACCAGCGTTTTCAATTTTAGCCTTGCAATTTTAATGACAAGAACTCTTGGGAGGATATCAATAAAATTACATTGAGTGTGCTACCAAGATATCGACCCTCAACTTTCTCTCACGAAAATCCCTCCTTGGGGAGTAGATCTCGTTTGAGTCCATTGTCTAGTCTATCCTTGTAAGGAAGTATATTGCTAAATTCCATTCATGGACGCCCCTTGGGGGGATTACCAATAAATAATTAAGCTCAACTAGCCTTGGAGGCCATAGGTGTTACGAAAACACCTTCTCCCACTCAATTATTTAAGGCGTGTGATTAAATCCCATAGAATGATTTACCAAGTTATCTAGATGCCAATTTAGATACCTAAATCATTCAATGCATGTTCATACCAAAAGAGATATATGAGTGGCACTCCTATTCTATATGACATGTTATCTTACAATAACAAATATTGTAATATTTAAGCATAAAATAAATAGCAACAATTTTGGCCCATCCTAGAAAAACAAGTAAATTACAATGAATTTGGAATACAAGATCTTCAAGTGGCCCATCAACCATAAGCTCATCCTTCGGCCTCCTCCCTTGGGATTGCACGGCCCACAACCCCACATAAGGGGCTGCCATGCGCAGCCCATTAGACTTTGCAAGGCTGCCGTGCGCAGCCCACCAAGCTTTGGGCTTGCCATGCGCAGCCCAATCCACTCCTAGGGTGCGCACGGTGCTCGTTCTCGGTTCCGGTTGCTTCACGTCTTCGATTCTTCGATGTAGAACGTGTTACAATTTAATTTAAACAAAAATAAAAATACTGCAGAATTTTTTTTTTTTTTAATCACAGCAGTAAAATAAAAATACTGCACTAAATTTTTAATACATTAAAAAAAAACTGCAGCAATTTTAAATACATAAAAAAAAAATTATAGCAATTACCAAGAAGAAATTATGGCGATGATAGACCACCCTTCTTGTTACAATTCCGAAATCAAAATTACATAGAAAATCTAGGACCAAAATCGAGCAATAACAAACCACATAAAACATATATAAATCCATACATCACATGTAATTATATATGCGAATGCCTAGAGTGCCATCTCTTTCTAAACATGCATAATCACAATAAAAGAAATCGATCCACGTATATATACGTTAATTAATTAAAAGGGTTTAACCTAGGCTCTGATACCAATTGTAGGGAAAAAATATACCCGCAGCGGAAGCGAGACTAAAAAAAAATAGTTTAGTAGCTTTTAATTTTTTTTTTCTTTTTATGAACCTTAAACCCTTTTGATTAATTAAAGATATATAATTAAGAACAAAAGATGAATACCTCTTGTCGCGTGATCCGATTGACTTACGTCGATGGTAATCCGCAAGATCTTCAATCCTAGCACGAACGTGGATCACCTAGGAGTGTGGTCTCCCTCTTCTTTGAATTGCAAGCCTTTGATTGGATAAAACAAACTTTTCTTGATTCGTTAGTCACAAAAACAATCTAAAGAAACCTAAGATTATTCCGGTCACTTTTGAGTTCTTAATCTTATGATCGAAACTCGCGTGAACCTTGATCGATGTAGTATATACAAGCTTATTGATGAATAAGCAAACAATATACCATCAAAGAATAATCTATGTTCCTTTTGTTTTTAGTAGAATAAAAGCTCTCTATCTATGAGTTGAGAAGAAGAAGAAAAAATAAAATTTCTGCACCAAAAACACTTATGGCCGAAATTCTCTTCTTTTTCTTTTAAGGGTGGCCGAATTCTTTCTCCAAAAAGGACTAGGGTTGCCGCAATTTTTACTCCAAAAAGATAGGAGTTTTAGTTGCACCCTAATTCACTTTCTAAGAGTTCAAACCCTAATCCAACTCATAAATCTTTTATTCCTTATTTGACTAAAATAAAAAGACTTCTTATTTGATTAAATAAATAAAATTAATTATTTATTTTCTTGTCAAACAAGTCTTTTAATTTAAGTACACTACTACCAATAGTATACCAATAGGAATCATATTTCCTAATCAGAAAAGATTTGTTTCTTAATTAAACAATTAATCAATAAATTAATTAATTCTTATTTAATTAAACGATGAAAACAAAATAATATTTAAGGCTATTATAGCACCTTGCCGCCCCATATAATATATTGGGCCAAATATTATTTTTCTTATTTCATTTAATCCATAGGACTTTAAATAAAAAGCCCACATGTGAACTAGACCCATTCTTACTAAAAGAAACAAGCCCACATGTCATCCATTAATATATAAATATAATTTAGCAGCCCATTACATAAATAATGTGCAATTATATTCTTAATATATTAAATGCAATTCTAGATGGACCCTAAATTGGTCCGGTAGAATATATCAAGTGATCCATGCAAGTTCGTATGGATTGGGGATCTTGGCGGGCTATCTAAATTTAAGCTACAATAGACATAACCTAATCACAATCAACAAATGATTCACTTAGGTCCGATCCATTAATTTTAACTCATTTCACTAAAGAGCTAAAATTGAACTCTTAAATAAAGACAGAAAAGGAAGATGTTTCCTCATTCATACCCTAGACAATCATATTGGAGATAGTGTATCCTCGTGATTAATATCAGTAATCGCCAAGAGTTCATAGACCGCCTATAACTCTCCAAGTTACCATATTTACTCATATGACCACGTTTTGAACTTGGATATTTTGACTTGTCCAGAAGCCATGTTTTCAATAGACACTATTGAAAACTCAACGTTGAGATTTAATATCCAATTACCTCAAAACATCCATATGACGATATTATACTCTCATTTAATAAATGGAGCCACGATGTCCATATCTATAAATGAAGTCCTCTATCGATTAACAAATGAATATCACCAAACTATCGAGGATAGACTATGCGATATAATCGTACTCATTGATAGCTCAAATGATATCACCTGCAACCATAAGTCCATCATTTATCTTAGGATTAAGATAGACTCTCAGATTGTCCTGATAATGAAATTACTTTTATCTACTGACGGTTATAGATAAAGTATTTCATTGTGATCCTGTTCAATGCACCCAGTGCACTAGATTCTTTTGTTCGAAGACACTCCGATGATTTTAGACTCATCATATCTCATTTGATCCCACTCAAATGCTAGCAAAAGAATTCTACAACTTTAACAAGATAAAGGTGCCCAACCTTTAACTTAAGTTGCCCAACCTTTAACTTAAGTTATGAACGATATTCAAGACTAACTAAAGAATTGTGTCTACCACATATATATCCAGATGTACGAACAATTCTTCTTTTCTCATAGTCTTTAGACCTTATGATTATTTACTTTGACAATTATTAAACTATAAATGCTATAAGATTTGTTTAAACCAGAAATCACTTTATTAATATGAAAAAGATTGTTAATTACAATATTACACTCTTGCTATTGAGCATAATCCTAACATTGGTCGCCTCCGGCCCCCGGCTGGATCAAAGTGAATACTGATGGCGCTGCTTTGGGCTCTCCGGGGGTTGGTGGTTGTGGTGGTATCTTTCGGAACTGTAGAGCTTTTGTGAGAGGTTGCTTTTCTATTCCTCTTGGTCAGGTTTTTGATTTTGAGGCTGAGCTTCTGGCGGCCTCATTGGCCATTAATTTTTCTTGGAAGTATGGGTGGCATCGTATCTGGCTTGAGAGCGATTCTTCTTATGTGGTTCAGCTTCTTTCTTCTCATTCTGAGTTGGTTCCTTGGAGGGTTCGTCAGGCATGGCAGCACTGCATCTTCCAAATCTCACATATGGATTTTCAGGTTTCGCATATTTTTAGGGAGGGTAATCAAGTTGCAGATACGCTTTCTAAGCATGCTTTAGAGCTTCAGACAGATTCTTGGTGGTTCTCTGCCCCGCCATTCTGTTCTTCATTAGTTGGCAATGACTGCATGGGCCGCGAGTCTTTTCGTTTTTCTTGATGTTTTCTTTTTCTTTTTGGTGTGGCCTACGTGCCTCTTTTTGTTTGGGGTTGTTTTCCCTGGCTCTTTGTGCTTTGTTGCTTTTTGTCACTTTTTACTTTCTTTTATCTCTTTTATATACGGATACTGTCTAGGGGTTTTTCAGCATATGATCGTTTGTGATGCTTTTTCCCCTTAGATCAGTCCAATTTTATTGAAAATTAATAAATCAATTAATTCTTATTTAATTAAAACAATGAAACAAAATAATATATTAGGTTAAATAAAACACCTTGCCGCCCCACTCATACAAATGGGCCATATATTATTTTCTTATTTCATTTGATCCATTGGACTTTTAATAAAAAGCCCACATGTGAACCAGACCCATTCTTACTAAAAGAAACAAGCCCACATGCCTTTCATTAATATATTAATATAACTGAGCAGCCCATTAAATAAATAATGTGCAAATTATATTCTTAATATATTAAATGCAATTCTAAATGGACTCATAAATTGGTCCGGTAGAATATATCAAGTGATCCATACAAGTCCGTGTGGATTGGGGATCTTGGCGGGCTATCTAAATTTAAGCTTCAATAGACATAACCTAATCACAATCAACAAATGATTCACTTAGGTCCGATCCATTAATTTTAACTCATTCCACTAAAGAGCTAAAATTGAACTCTTAAATAAAGACAGAAAAGGAAGATGTTCCTCATTCATACCCTAGACAATCATGTTGGAGATAGTGTATCCTCGTGAGTAATATCAGTAATTGCCAAGAGTTCATAGACCGCCTATAACTCTCCAAGTTACCATATTTACTCATATGACCACGTTTTGAACTTGGATATTTTGACTTGTCCAGAAGCCATGTTTTCAATAGACACTATCGAAAACTCAACGTTGAGATTTAATATCCAATTACCTCAAAACATCCATATGATGATATTATACTCTCATTTAATAAATGGAGCCACGATGTCCATATCTATAAATGAAGTCCTCTATCGATTAACAAATGAATATCACCAAACTATCGGGATAGACTATGCGATATAATCGTACTCATTGATAACTCAAATGATATCACTTGCAACCATAAGTCCATCATTTATCTCAGGATTAAGATAGACTCTCCGATTATCCTGATAATGAAAAGACTTTTATCTACTGACGGTTATAGATAAAGTATTTCATTGTGGTCCAGTTCAATGCACCCAGTGCACTAGATTCTTTTGCTCGAAGACACTCCGATGATTTTAGACTCATCATATCTCATTTGATCCCACTCAAATGCTAGCAAAAGAATTCTACAACTTTAACAAGATAAAGGTGCCCAACCTTTAACTTAAGTTGTGAACAATATTCAAGACTAACTAAAGAATTGTCTCTACCACATACATATCTAAATGTACGAACAATTCTTCTTTTCTCATATTCTTTAGACCTTATGATTATTTACTTTGACAATTATAATATTAAACTATAAATGCTATAAGTGTAGGGAAAAATACCGTAGTACCCACAGCGGAAGCGAGACTAAAAATTAGTTTAGGGTAGCTTTTAAAATTTTTCCAATTATAAACCTTAAACCCTTTTGATTAATCAAACATATATATATATAAGAAAGTAATAAAAGAATTTAATACCTCTTGTCGCGTGATCCGATTGACTTGCGTCGATGGTAATCCGCAAGATCTTCAATCCTAGCACGAACGTGGATCACCTAGGAGCGTGGTCTCCCTTTCTTTGAATTGCAAACCTGTGATGGGATTAAACAAACTTTTCTCTTGTTCGTTAGTCACAAAAACAATCTAAAAGAACCTAAGATTATTCCGGTCACTTTTGAGTTCTCAATCTAATGATCGAAACTCGCGTGAACCTAGATCGATTTCGTATTCACAAGCTTATTGATGAATAAGCAACTAGAATACAATCAAAGAATAATCTATGTTCCTTTTGTTTTTAGTAGAATAATAGATCTCTTGCTATGAGTTAAGAAGAAGAAGAAAAATATTTTCTGCACACATGCCCCTAGCTGTGGCCGAAATCTATATATTGTATTATATAGGTGGCCGAAATTTTCTTCTTATTTTTAACCTAGGGTGACCGAAATCTTTGACCAAAAACAATTAGGATTGCCGCAATTTTTACTCCTAAAAGATTGGAGATTTAATTGCACCCTAATTCCTATTTTGTTTAAGATTTCCAAACCCTAATCAAACTCAATAATCTTTTATTCCTTATTTGACTAAAATAAAAAGACTTCCTGTTTGAATAAATAAAACTAATTATTTATTTCCTTTTCAAACAAGTCTTTCTATTTAATTATACTACTACCAATAGTATACCTTTAGGAAACATATTTCCTAATGAGAAAAGATTTGTATCTTAATTAAATAATTAATTAATGAATTAATTAATTCTCATTTAATTAATTAATGAAAACAAAATAATATTTTAGGTTATTAACCTAGTTGCCGCCCCATATACATATTGGGCCCAAATATTATTTTCTCATTTCATTTAATCCTTTGGACTTTAATTAAAAAGCCCACATGTGAACTAGACCCAATCTTACTAAAAGAAACAAGCCCACATGTCATCCATTAATATATAAATATAATTGTGCAGCCCATTACATAAATAATGTGCAAATTATATTCTTAATATATTAAATTGCAATTCTAGATGGACCCCAAATTGGTCCGGTAGAATATATCAAGTGATCCATGCAAGTCCGTGTGGATTGGGGATCTTGGCGGGCTATCTAAATTTAAGCTCCAATAGACATAACCTAATCACAATCAACAAATGATTCACTTAGGTCCGATCCATTAATTTTAGCTCATTCTACTAAAGAGCTAAAATTGAACTCTTAAATAAAGACAGAAAAGGAAGATGCTTCCTCATTCATACCCTAAACAATCATATTGGAGATAGTGTATCCTCGTGATTAATATCAGTAATCGCCAAGAGTTCATAGACCGCCTATAACTCTCCAAGTTACCATATTTACTCATATGACCACATTTTGAACTTGGATACTTTGACTTGTCCAAAAGCCATGTTTTCAATAGACACTATTGAAAACTCAACGTTGAGATTTAATATCCAATTACCTCAAAACATCCATATGATGATATTATACTCTCATTTAATAAATGGAGCCACGATGTCCATATCTATAAATGAAGTCCTCTATCGATTAACAAATGAATATCACCAAACTATCGATGATAGACTATGCGATATAATCGTACTCATTGATAGCTCAAATGATATCACCTGCAACCATAAGTCCATCATTTATCTCAGGATTAAGATAGACTCTCCGATTGTCCTGATAATGAAATTACTTTTATCTACTGACGGTTATAGATAAAGTATTTCATTGTGATCCTGTTCAATACACCCAGTGCACTAGATCCTTTTGCTCGAAGACACTCCGATGATTTTAGACTCATCATATCTCATTTGATCCCACTCAAATGCTAGCAAAAGAATTCTACAACTTTAACAAGATAAAGGTGCCCAACCTTTAACTTAAGTTGTGAACGATATTCAAGACTAACTAAAGAATTGTGTCTACCACATACATATCCAGATGTATGAACAATTCTTCTTTTCTCATAGTCTTTAGACCTTATGATTATTTACTTTAACAATTATTTAAACTATAAATGTTATAAGATTTGTTTAAACCAGAAATCACTTTATTAATATGAATAAGATTGTTAATTACACCATTACACTCTTGCTATTGAGCATAATCCTAACAATCTCCCACTTGCGCTATAGCAAATGTGTCATATCTCTCAAGCCCATATTCTCTAGGTGCCCATCGTAACTCTTCTGAGGTAGAGCCTTTGTGAAGGGATCTGCTAGATTTTCCGCTGACGCGATTTTGGTAATCGTCACGTCACCTCTTTGAACAATCTCCCTTAAAAGATGATATTTCCTTTCTATGTGTTTACCTCTCTTGTGACTTCTAGGTTCTTTCGAATTAGCCACTGCTCCACTGTTGTCATAGTAGATAGTGATCTGCTTATTCGCACTAGGAACCACTTCCAAGTCAAGCAAGAATTGACGGAGCCAAACAGCCTCTTTGGCAGCCTCGCATGCAGCAACATACTCAGCTTCCATGGTGGAATCAGCAATACAAGATTGCTTGATACTCCTCCATATAACTGCTCCTCCTCCAATAGTAAACACAGCCCCTGATGTGGATTTTCTGGAGTCAGAATCTGATTGAAAATCAGAATCTGTATACCCAACGGGAATCAAATCCCCTCCAGAGTATACAAGCATATTATCTCTCGTTCTCTTGAGATACTTGAAAATATGCTTGACTGCCGTCCAGTGATCAGGACCAGGCTTCGATTGAAACCTGCTAACTATGCCAACAGCAAAACAAATATCTGGTCTAGTGCAGAGCATTGCATACATGAGACTTCCAACTGCCGAGGCATATGGAACTCTACTCATGAACTGCTCTTCATGCTCATTCTTAGGAACTTGTTCCTTAGAAAGCTTGATTCCATGTCTGAAAGGTAACATACCTTTCTTGGAATCTTGCATGGAAAACCTAGACAAGATTTTGTCTATGTATGAAGCTTGGGATAATGCAATCGTTCTATTCTTTCTATCCCTTATAACTTGGATACCTAGAATAAAACTTGCTTCTCCTAAGTCCTTCATATCAAATTGTTTTGCTAACCATTCTTTTACTGATGTCAATACACCTACATCGTTTCCGATGAGTAGTATATCATCAACATAAAGAATCAGGAAAACCAACTTGTCGCCCTTAATCCTCTTGTATACACAAGGTTCGTCAAGATTCTGAATAAATCCAAAACCTTTGACAGCTTGATCGAACCTTATGTTCCAGGATCTGGATGCTTGCTTTAATCCATATATGGATTTTTGCAACTTGCATACCTTTTCCATTTGGCCCTTTTCAATGAATCCCTCTGGTTGCATCATGTAGATGCTTTCGTCAAGACTTCCATTAAGGAAAGCTGTCTTGACGTCCATTTGCCAAATCTCTAGATCTAAAGATGCTGCAATGGATAAGAGTATCCTAATGGATTTAAGCATGGCCACAGGAGAGAAGGTTTCCTCGTAATCGATACCTTCTTTCTGTGTATACCCTTTAGCTACCAATCTAGCTTTAAAGGTTTCCACCTTTCCATCCATACCTCTTTTCCTCTTGTATACCCACTTGCACCCAATGGGTTTTATCCCTTTAGGCAAGTCTACAAGGGACCAGACTTTGTTATTGAACATAGATTCAATCTCGGATTGCATTGCCTTTTGCCAATGGCGACTATCAACATCCTCCATAGCTTCCTTGTATGTATAGGGATCATCGTCGTCCGGGAGATTCTCTACAGATTCTCCCAGACCGATGTATCTTTCGGGTTGAGTTCTAACCCTCCCACTACGACGAGGAATGGTAGGTTGTTGATCTTGTGTTGGATCGGAACTTACAATTGGGTTAGGTTGTGTAACCTCTCGTGGAATTGTATCTCCTGACATCTCATTCAGGACAATTCTACTTTTAGGCACAAAATCATTCATATAGTCCTTATCCAGAAATTTAGCATTTGTCGAAACAAATACTTTAAGATCTGAAGGACTATAAAAATAATATCCTTTAGTTTCTTTCGGATACCCTACAAATATACATGTTTCTGAACGGGATTCCATCTTTTCTGTCTTTCCTTTTAACACGTGCGCAGGACATCCAAATATCCTTAAGTGTTGTAAACTAGGCTTGCGCCCAGTCCACAACTCATGCGGTGTTTGAGGAACAGACTTAGATGGTACTCGGTTTAGAATGTATATTGCAGTTTGTAAAGTATATCCCCAGAAAGAAATAGGAAGTGTTGAATAACTCAACATAGACCTAACCATATCCAAAAGAGTTCTATTTCTCCTTTCTGCTACCCCATTTTGTTGAGGTGTACCAGGTGCAGAAAACTGAGAAACTATCCCATTATCAATAAGATATTGCTGAAACTCTCCAGATAGATATTCTCCACCACGATCAGATCTCAAAATTTTTATGTGTTTCTCAAGCTGATTTTCCACTTCAGCTTTAAATGCTTTGAACATGTCAAAAGCATCCGACTTATGTCGCATGAGATACACATAGCCAAATCTTGAGTAATCATCTGTGAAAGTGATGAAGTACTCATATCCACCTCTAGCTTGAATGCTCATAGGTCCACATACATCTGTGTGTATCAATCCTAAACATTCAGTGGCTCTGGCACCTTTGGCAGAGAACGTCCTTTTGGTCATTTTACCTTCCAAACAAGATTCACAAGTTGGCAGATCATCAACCTTTAAGTCACTCAAAGGTCCGTCACTTACCAATCTTTTAATCCTATTAAGGTTAATATGACCTAAGCGTAAATGTCAAAGGTAGGTTTCATCTTTTGATAATTTAACTCTTTTATGATCAGGTTCCGTTATTTCTGTGTCTAACGAGTGAGAGATATTTCTATGCAAGAAGTATAGACCGTTTTCCAATGTACCTTTGCAAATAACTTTGTCATTCTTACTAATAATAAAAATTTTATTAAAAGTAACCGAATATCCAAATTTATTCAAACAAGAAACTGAAATTAAATTCCTCTTGAATTGAGGTACATAATAAACGTCTATCAAATCTAAATGCCTTCTAGAATCCAAAAACTCTAATATCTCCCACTGCACTTGCAGACACTAACGTTCCGTTGCCCATGCACAAATTGATTTCATTCTTATTTAGCCTTCTCCTTTCTTGAAACCCCCGTAAGGAATAACAAACATGATTAGTGGCTCCAGAGTCTACGATCCAAGAATCTGTAGAATCTACCAGAAAAACATGTTTCAAGATAATTCATATTACCTTGTTCCTTCTTATTTTGAGACTTTGGAAAATTACTTTTCCAATGTCTCTTTTCACCACAAAAGAAGCACTTCCTTTTGATCTTGGTTACTTTCTTGGTAAGCCCAAGTTGCTTTTTCTTCTATTATTCCTAGACCTTCAGACAGGTCTTAATAGTAGCAACTTTACCAACCATATGAATCTCTTCTAGAGACATCATCATATCAACAGCAGACCCTATTCCTTCATGTTGCTGTTGCAACACGTCGGAGATGGTAGCCATTTGGCCATCTCATTAGAGGTCTTCCACTGCTCATACTCGTCTCATTGCATTAGATTCATTAGTAAGAGCAGGTGGTTTAGGAGTAGTTAGAACAAAATTTATATTTTTTCAGCTTGCAGCAACAACCCAATTTTCCTTTTCCATGTGACATAATTATTACCGGTTAAAGTTTTATCTTTCAGGATGTTCATAAGTGATGGGGTCATGATTTCTTAATTAAACAAAAATTAATATAAGTAAATAATCATTATAAAGCACTTTTAAATATTTATCTTGAATTAAATGAATAACTCAATCATAAAAATTCAACGGTGATCTAACACCCATAAATGTTACGCCTCCTTTGGGAGTTCGCACCATTTACTAGTTAGACTAGGTCCCACCTAATTGTTAACATAACAACCAGCGTTTTCAATTTTAGCCTTGCAATTTTACTGACAAGAACTCTTTGGAGGATATCAATAAAATTACATTGAGTGTGTCACCAAGATATCGACCCTCAATTTTCTCTAACGAAAATCCCTCCTTTGGGAGTAGATCTCGTTGAGTCCATTGTCTAGTCTATCCTTGTAAGGAAGTATATTGCTTAATTCCATTTATGGATGTCCCTTTGGGGAATTACCATAAAATAATTAAGCTCAACTAATCTTGGAAGCCATAGGTGTTACAAAAACACCTTCTCCCACTCAATTATTTAAGGCGTGTGATTAAATCCCATAGAATGATTTACCAAGTTATCTAGATGCCAATTTAGATACCTAAATCATTCAATGCATGTTCATAGCAAAAGAGATATATGAGTGGCACTCCTATTCTATATGTCATGTTATCATACAACAACAAATATTGTAATATTTAAGCATAAATTAAATAGCTACAATTTTGGCCCATCCTAGAAAAACAAGTAAATTACATTTGATATAGGAATACAAGATCTTCGAGTGGCCCATCACCATAAGCCCATCCTCCAGCCTCCCTCGACGGGATTGCACGGCCCACAACCCCACGTAAGGGGCTGCCATGCGCAGCCCATGGGCCTTGCATGGCTGCCGTGCGCAGCCCTCTTGGTTCCAAGGCTGCCGTGCGCAGCCCATGTATTTCGGGCACGCCATGCGCAGCCCAATCCACTCCTAGGGTGCGCACGGTGCTCGTTCTCGGTCCCGGTTGCTTCGTTTCTTCGATATAGGACGTGTTACAATTTAATTTAAACAAAATAAAACTACTGCAGAAAATTTTTTTTTTTTTTTTTTTTTTTTTTAATCACTGCAGTAAAAATACTGCACATATATTTTTAATACATAAAAAAAACTGCAGCAGAATTTTAATACAAAGAAAAAATCCTAGCAACTACCAAGAAGGAATTATGGCGATAATAGACCACCCTTCTTGTTACAATTCCGAAACGAAAAATACATTGAAAATCTAGAGCCAAAATCGAGCAATAACAATCCACATAAAAACATATATTAATCCATACATCACATGTAATAATATATGCGAATACCTAGAGTGCCATCTCTTTCTAAAACATGCATAATCACAATAAAAAGAAATCGATCCACGTATATATACGTTAATTAATTAAAAGGGTTCAACCTAGGCTCTGATACCAATTGTAGGGAAAAATACCGTAGTACCCACAGCGGAAGCGAGACTAAAAATTAGTTTTGGGTAGCTTTTAAAATTTTTCCAATTATGAACCTTAAACCCTTTTGATTAATCAAACATATATATATATAAGAAAGTAATAAAAGAATTTAATACCTCTTGTCGCGTGATCCGATTGACTTGCGTCGATGGTAATCCGCAAGATCTTCAATCCTAGCACGAACGTGGATCACCTAGGAGCGTGGTCTCCCTTTCTTTGAATTGCAAACCTGTGATGGGATTAAACAAACTTTTCTCTTGTTCGTTAGTCACAAAAACAATCTAAAAGAACCTAAGATTATTCCGGTCACTTTTGAGTTCTCAATCTAATGATCGAAACTCGCGTGAACCTAGATCGATTTCGTATTCACAAGCTTATTGATGAATAAGCAACTAGAATACAATCAAAGAATAATCTATGTTCCTTTTGTTTTTAGTAGAATAATAGATCTCTTGCTATGAGTTAAGAAGAAGAAGAAAAATATTTTCTGCACACATGCCCCTAGCGGTGGCCGAAATCTATATATTGTATTATATAGGTGGCCGAAATTTTCTTCTTATTTTTAACCTAGGGTGACCGAAATCTTTGACCAAAAACAATTAGGATTGCCGCAATTTTTACTCCTAAAAGATTGGAGATTTAATTGCACCCTAATTCCTATTTTGTTTAAGATTTCCAAACCCTAATCAAACTCAATAATCTTTTATTCCTTATTTGACTAAAATAAAAAGACTTCCTGTTTGAATAAATAAAACTAATTATTTATTTCCTTTTCAAACAAGTCTTTCTATTTAATTATACTACTACCAATAGTATACCTTTAGGAAACATATTTCCTAATGAGAAAAGATTTGTATCTTAATTAAATAATTAATTAATGAATTAATTAATTCTCATTTAATTAATTAATGAAAACAAAATAATATTTTAGGTTATTAACCTAGTTGCCGCCCCATATACATATTGGGCCCAAATATTATTTTCTCATTTCATTTAATCCTTTGGACTTTAATTAAAAAGCCCACATGTGAACTAGACCCAATCTTACTAAAAGAAACAAGCCCACATGTCATCCATTAATATATAAATATAATTGTGCAGCCCATTACATAAATAATGTGCAAATTATATTCTTAATATATTAAATTGCAATTCTAGATGGACCCCAAATTGGTCCGGTAGAATATATCAAGTGATCCATGCAAGTCCGTGTGGATTGGGGATCTTGGCGGGCTATCTAAATTTAAGCTCCAATAGACATAACCTAATCACAATCAACAAATGATTCACTTAGGTCCGATCCATTAATTTTAGCTCATTCTACTAAAGAGCTAAAATTGAACTCTTAAATAAAGACAGAAAAGGAAGATGCTTCCTCATTCATACCCTAAACAATCATATTGGAGATAGTGTATCCTCGTGATTAATATCAGTAATCGCCAAGAGTTCATAGACCGCCTATAACTCTCCAAGTTACCATATTTACTCATATGACCACATTTTGAACTTGGATACTTTGACTTGTCCAAAAGCCATGTTTTCAATAGACACTATTGAAAACTCAACGTTGAGATTTAATATCCAATTACCTCAAAACATCCATATGATGATATTATACTCTCATTTAATAAATGGAGCCACGATGTCCATATCTATAAATGAAGTCCTCTATCGATTAACAAATGAATATCACCAAACTATCGATGATAGACTATGCGATATAATCGTACTCATTGATAGCTCAAATGATATCACCTGCAACCATAAGTCCATCATTTATCTCAGGATTAAGATAGACTCTCCGATTGTCCTGATAATGAAATTACTTTTATCTACTGACGGTTATAGATAAAGTATTTCATTGTGATCCTGTTCAATACACCCAGTGCACTAGATCCTTTTGCTCGAAGACACTCCGATGATTTTAGACTCATCATATCTCATTTGATCCCACTCAAATGCTAGCAAAAGAATTCTACAACTTTAACAAGATAAAGGTGCCCAACCTTTAACTTAAGTTGTGAACGATATTCAAGACTAACTAAAGAATTGTGTCTACCACATACATATCCAGATGTATGAACAATTCTTCTTTTCTCATAGTCTTTAGACCTTATGATTATTTACTTTAACAATTATTTAAACTATAAATGTTATAAGATTTGTTTAAACCAGAAATCACTTTATTAATATGAATAAGATTGTTAATTACACCATTACACTCTTGCTATTGAGCATAATCCTAACAATCTCCCACTTGCGCTATAGCAAATGTGTCATATCTCTCAAGCCCATATTCTCTAGGTGCCCATCGTAACTCTTCTGAGGTAGAGCCTTTGTGAAGGGATCTGCTAGATTTTCCGCTGACGCGATTTTGGTAATCGTCACGTCACCTCTTTGAACAATCTCCCTTAAAAGATGATATTTCCTTTCTATGTGTTTACCTCTCTTGTGACTTCTAGGTTCTTTCGAATTAGCCACTGCTCCACTGTTGTCATAGTAGATAGTGATCTGCTTATTCGCACTAGGAACCACTTCCAAGTCAAGCAAGAATTGACGGAGCCAAACAGCCTCTTTGGCAGCCTCGCATGCAGCAACATACTCAGCTTCCATGGTGGAATCAGCAATACAAGATTGCTTGATACTCCTCCATATAACTGCTCCTCCTCCAATAGTAAACACAGCCCCTGATGTGGATTTTCTGGAGTCAGAATCTGATTGAAAATCAGAATCTGTATACCCAACGGGAATCAAATCCCCTCCAGAGTATACAAGCATATTATCTCTCGTTCTCTTGAGATACTTGAAAATATGCTTGACTGCCGTCCAGTGATCAGGACCAGGCTTCGATTGAAACCTGCTAACTATGCCAACAGCAAAACAAATATCTGGTCTAGTGCAGAGCATTGCATACATGAGACTTCCAACTGCCGAGGCATATGGAACTCTACTCATGAACTGCTCTTCATGCTCATTCTTAGGAACTTGTTCCTTAGAAAGCTTGATTCCATGTCTGAAAGGTAACATACCTTTCTTGGAATCTTGCATGGAAAACCTAGACAAGATTTTGTCTATGTATGAAGCTTGGGATAATGCAATCGTTCTATTCTTTCTATCCCTTATAACTTGGATACCTAGAATAAAACTTGCTTCTCCTAAGTCCTTCATATCAAATTGTTTTGCTAACCATTCTTTTACTGATGTCAATACACCTACATCGTTTCCGATGAGTAGTATATCATCAACATAAAGAATCAGGAAAACCAACTTGTCGCCCTTAATCCTCTTGTATACACAAGGTTCGTCAAGATTCTGAATAAATCCAAAACCTTTGACAGCTTGATCGAACCTTATGTTCCAGGATCTGGATGCTTGCTTTAATCCATATATGGATTTTTGCAACTTGCATACCTTTTCCATTTGGCCCTTTTCAATGAATCCCTCTGGTTGCATCATGTAGATGCTTTCGTCAAGACTTCCATTAAGGAAAGCTGTCTTGACGTCCATTTGCCAAATCTCTAGATCTAAAGATGCTGCAATGGATAAGAGTATCCTAATGGATTTAAGCATGGCCACAGGAGAGAAGGTTTCCTCGTAATCGATACCTTCTTTCTGTGTATACCCTTTAGCTACCAATCTAGCTTTAAAGGTTTCCACCTTTCCATCCATACCTCTTTTCCTCTTGTATACCCACTTGCACCCAATGGGTTTTATCCCTTTAGGCAAGTCTACAAGGGACCAGACTTTGTTATTGAACATAGATTCAATCTCGGATTGCATTGCCTTTTGCCAATGGCGACTATCAACATCCTCCATAGCTTCCTTGTATGTATAGGGATCATCGTCGTCCGGGAGATTCTCTACAGATTCTCCCAGACCGATGTATCTTTCGGGTTGAGTTCTAACCCTCCCACTACGACGAGGAATGGTAGGTTGTTGATCTTGTGTTGGATCGGAACTTACAATTGGGTTAGGTTGTGTAACCTCTCGTGGAATTGTATCTCCTGACATCTCATTCAGGACAATTCTACTTTTAGGCACAAAATCATTCATATAGTCCTTATCCAGAAATTTAGCATTTGTCGAAACAAATACTTTAAGATCTGAAGGACTATAAAAATAATATCCTTTAGTTTCTTTCGGATACCCTACAAATATACATGTTTCTGAACGGGATTCCATCTTTTCTGTCTTTCCTTTTAACACGTGCGCAGGACATCCAAATATCCTTAAGTGTTGTAAACTAGGCTTGCGCCCAGTCCACAACTCATGCGGTGTTTGAGGAACAGACTTAGATGGTACTCGGTTTAGAATGTATATTGCAGTTTGTAAAGTATATCCCCAGAAAGAAATAGGAAGTGTTGAATAACTCAACATAGACCTAACCATATCCAAAAGAGTTCTATTTCTCCTTTCTGCTACCCCATTTTGTTGAGGTGTACCAGGTGCAGAAAACTGAGAAACTATCCCATTATCAATAAGATATTGCTGAAACTCTCCAGATAGATATTCTCCACCACGATCAGATCTCAAAATTTTTATGTGTTTCTCAAGCTGATTTTCCACTTCAGCTTTAAATGCTTTGAACATGTCAAAAGCATCCGACTTATGTCGCATGAGATACACATAGCCAAATCTTGAGTAATCATCTGTGAAAGTGATGAAGTACTCATATCCACCTCTAGCTTGAATGCTCATAGGTCCACATACATCTGTGTGTATCAATCCTAAACATTCAGTGGCTCTGGCACCTTTGGCAGAGAACGTCCTTTTGGTCATTTTACCTTCCAAACAAGATTCACAAGTTGGCAGATCATCAACCTTTAAGTCACTCAAAGGTCCGTCACTTACCAATCTTTTAATCCTATTAAGGTTAATATGACCTAAGCGTAAATGTCAAAGGTAGGTTTCATCTTTTGATAATTTAACTCTTTTATGATCAGGTTCCGTTATTTCTGTGTCTAACGAGTGAGAGATATTTCTATGCAAGAAGTATAGACCGTTTTCCAATGTACCTTTGCAAATAACTTTGTCATTCTTACTAATAATAAAAATTTTATTAAAAGTAACCGAATATCCAAATTTATTCAAACAAGAAACTGAAATTAAATTCCTCTTGAATTGAGGTACATAATAAACGTCTATCAAATCTAAATGCCTTCTAGAATCCAAAAACTCTAATATCTCCCACTGCACTTGCAGACACTAACGTTCCGTTGCCCATGCACAAATTGATTTCATTCTTATTTAGCCTTCTCCTTTCTTGAAACCCCCGTAAGGAATAACAAACATGATTAGTGGCTCCAGAGTCTACGATCCAAGAATCTGTAGAATCTACCAGAAAAACATGTTTCAAGATAATTCATATTACCTTGTTCCTTCTTATTTTGAGACTTTGGAAAATTACTTTTCCAATGTCTCTTTTCACCACAAAAGAAGCACTTCCTTTTGATCTTGGTTACTTTCTTGGTAAGCCCAAGTTGCTTTTTCTTCTATTATTCCTAGACCTTCAGACAGGTCTTAATAGTAGCAACTTTACCAACCATATGAATCTCTTCTAGAGACATCATCATATCAACAGCAGACCCTATTCCTTCATGTTGCTGTTGCAACACGTCGGAGATGGTAGCCATTTGGCCATCTCATTAGAGGTCTTCCACTGCTCATACTCGTCTCATTGCATTAGATTCATTAGTAAGAGCAGGTGGTTTAGGAGTAGTTAGAACAAAATTTATATTTTTTCAGCTTGCAGCAACAACCCAATTTTCCTTTTCCATGTGACATAATTATTACCGGTTAAAGTTTTATCTTTCAGGATGTTCATAAGTGATGGGGTCATGATTTCTTAATTAAACAAAAATTAATATAAGTAAATAATCATTATAAAGCACTTTTAAATATTTATCTTGAATTAAATGAATAACTCAATCATAAAAATTCAACGGTGATCTAACACCCATAAATGTTACGCCTCCTTTGGGAGTTCGCACCATTTACTAGTTAGACTAGGTCCCACCTAATTGTTAACATAACAACCAGCGTTTTCAATTTTAGCCTTGCAATTTTACTGACAAGAACTCTTTGGAGGATATCAATAAAATTACATTGAGTGTGTCACCAAGATATCGACCCTCAATTTTCTCTAACGAAAATCCCTCCTTTGGGAGTAGATCTCGTTGAGTCCATTGTCTAGTCTATCCTTGTAAGGAAGTATATTGCTTAATTCCATTTATGGATGTCCCTTTGGGGAATTACCATAAAATAATTAAGCTCAACTAATCTTGGAAGCCATAGGTGTTACAAAAACACCTTCTCCCACTCAATTATTTAAGGCGTGTGATTAAATCCCATAGAATGATTTACCAAGTTATCTAGATGCCAATTTAGATACCTAAATCATTCAATGCATGTTCATAGCAAAAGAGATATATGAGTGGCACTCCTATTCTATATGTCATGTTATCATACAACAACAAATATTGTAATATTTAAGCATAAATTAAATAGCTACAATTTTGGCCCATCCTAGAAAAACAAGTAAATTACATTTGATATAGGAATACAAGATCTTCGAGTGGCCCATCACCATAAGCCCATCCTCCAGCCTCCCTCGACGGGATTGCACGGCCCACAACCCCACGTAAGGGGCTGCCATGCGCAGCCCATGGGCCTTGCATGGCTGCCGTGCGCAGCCCTCTTGGTTCCAAGGCTGCCGTGCGCAGCCCATGTATTTCGGGCACGCCATGCGCAGCCCAATCCACTCCTAGGGTGCGCACGGTGCTCGTTCTCGGTCCCGGTTGCTTCGTTTCTTCGATATAGGACGTGTTACAATTTAATTTAAACAAAATAAAACTACTGCAGAAAATTTTTTTTTTTTTTTTTTTTTTTTTTAATCACTGCAGTAAAAATACTGCACATATATTTTTAATACATAAAAAAAACTGCAGCAGAATTTTAATACAAAGAAAAAATCCTAGCAACTACCAAGAAGGAATTATGGCGATAATAGACCACCCTTCTTGTTACAATTCCGAAACGAAAAATACATTGAAAATCTAGAGCCAAAATCGAGCAATAACAATCCACATAAAAACATATATTAATCCATACATCACATGTAATAATATATGCGAATACCTAGAGTGCCATCTCTTTCTAAAACATGCATAATCACAATAAAAAGAAATCGATCCACGTATATATACGTTAATTAATTAAAAGGGTTCAACCTAGGCTCTGATACCAATTGTAGGGAAAAATACCGTAGTACCCACAGCGGAAGCGAGACTAAAAATTAGTTTTGGGTAGCTTTTAAAATTTTTCCAATTATGAACCTTAAACCCTTTTGATTAATCAAACATATATATATATAAGAAAGTAATAAAAGAATTTAATACCTCTTGTCGCGTGATCCGATTGACTTGCGTCGATGGTAATCCGCAAGATCTTCAATCCTAGCACGAACGTGGATCACCTAGGAGCGTGGTCTCCCTTTCTTTGAATTGCAAACCTGTGATGGGATTAAACAAACTTTTCTCTTGTTCGTTAGTCACAAAAACAATCTAAAAGAACCTAAGATTATTCCGGTCACTTTTGAGTTCTCAATCTAATGATCGAAACTCGCGTGAACCTAGATCGATTTCGTATTCACAAGCTTATTGATGAATAAGCAACTAGAATACAATCAAAGAATAATCTATGTTCCTTTTGTTTTTAGTAGAATAATAGATCTCTTGCTATGAGTTAAGAAGAAGAAGAAAAATATTTTCTGCACACATGCCCCTAGCGGTGGCCGAAATCTATATATTGTATTATATAGGTGGCCGAAATTTTCTTCTTATTTTTAACCTAGGGTGACCGAAATCTTTGACCAAAAACAATTAGGATTGCCGCAATTTTTACTCCTAAAAGATTGGAGATTTAATTGCACCCTAATTCCTATTTTGTTTAAGATTTCCAAACCCTAATCAAACTCAATAATCTTTTATTCCTTATTTGACTAAAATAAAAAGACTTCCTGTTTGAATAAATAAAACTAATTATTTATTTCCTTTTCAAACAAGTCTTTCTATTTAATTATACTACTACCAATAGTATACCTTTAGGAAACATATTTCCTAATGAGAAAAGATTTGTATCTTAATTAAATAATTAATTAATGAATTAATTAATTCTCATTTAATTAATTAATGAAAACAAAATAATATTTTAGGTTATTAACCTAGTTGCCGCCCCATATACATATTGGGCCCAAATATTATTTTCTCATTTCATTTAATCCTTTGGACTTTAATTAAAAAGCCCACATGTGAACTAGACCCAATCTTACTAAAAGAAACAAGCCCACATGTCATCCATTAATATATAAATATAATTGTGCAGCCCATTACATAAATAATGTGCAAATTATATTCTTAATATATTAAATTGCAATTCTAGATGGACCCCAAATTGGTCCGGTAGAATATATCAAGTGATCCATGCAAGTCCGTGTGGATTGGGGATCTTGGCGGGCTATCTAAATTTAAGCTCCAATAGACATAACCTAATCACAATCAACAAATGATTCACTTAGGTCCGATCCATTAATTTTAGCTCATTCTACTAAAGAGCTAAAATTGAACTCTTAAATAAAGACAGAAAAGGAAGATGCTTCCTCATTCATACCCTAAACAATCATATTGGAGATAGTGTATCCTCGTGATTAATATCAGTAATCGCCAAGAGTTCATAGACCGCCTATAACTCTCCAAGTTACCATATTTACTCATATGACCACATTTTGAACTTGGATACTTTGACTTGTCCAAAAGCCATGTTTTCAATAGACACTATTGAAAACTCAACGTTGAGATTTAATATCCAATTACCTCAAAACATCCATATGATGATATTATACTCTCATTTAATAAATGGAGCCACGATGTCCATATCTATAAATGAAGTCCTCTATCGATTAACAAATGAATATCACCAAACTATCGATGATAGACTATGCGATATAATCGTACTCATTGATAGCTCAAATGATATCACCTGCAACCATAAGTCCATCATTTATCTCAGGATTAAGATAGACTCTCCGATTGTCCTGATAATGAAATTACTTTATCTACTGACGGTTATAGATAAAGTATTTCATTGTGATCCTGTTCAATACACCCAGTGCACTAGATCCTTTTGCTCGAAGACACTCCGATGATTTTAGACTCATCATATCTCATTTGATCCCACTCAAATGCTAGCAAAAGAATTCTACAACTTTAACAAGATAAAGGTGCCCAACCTTTAACTTAAGTTGTGAACGATATTCAAGACTAACTAAAGAATTGTGTCTACCACATACATATCCAGATGTATGAACAATTCTTCTTTTCTCATAGTCTTTAGACCTTATGATTATTTACTTTAACAATTATTTAAACTATAAATGTTATAAGATTTGTTTAAACCAGAAATCACTTTATTAATATGAATAAGATTGTTAATTACACCATTACACTCTTGCTATTGAGCATAATCCTAACAATCTCCCACTTGCGCTATAGCAAATGTGTCATATCTCTCAAGCCCATATTCTCTAGGTGCCCATCGTAACTCTTCTGAGGTAGAGCCTTTGTGAAGGGATCTGCTAGATTTTCCGCTGACGCGATTTTGGTAATCGTCACGTCACCTCTTTGAACAATCTCCCTTAAAAGATGATATTTCCTTTCTATGTGTTTACCTCTCTTGTGACTTCTAGGTTCTTTCGAATTAGCCACTGCTCCACTGTTGTCATAGTAGATAGTGATCTGCTTATTCGCACTAGGAACCACTTCCAAGTCAAGCAAGAATTGACGGAGCCAAACAGCCTCTTTGGCAGCCTCGCATGCAGCAACATACTCAGCTTCCATGGTGGAATCAGCAATACAAGATTGCTTGATACTCCTCCATATAACTGCTCCTCCTCCAATAGTAAACACAGCCCCTGATGTGGATTTTCTGGAGTCAGAATCTGATTGAAAATCAGAATCTGTATACCCAACGGGAATCAAATCCCCTCCAGAGTATACAAGCATATTATCTCTCGTTCTCTTGAGATACTTGAAAATATGCTTGACTGCCGTCCAGTGATCAGGACCAGGCTTCGATTGAAACCTGCTAACTATGCCAACAGCAAAACAAATATCTGGTCTAGTGCAGAGCATTGCATACATGAGACTTCCAACTGCCGAGGCATATGGAACTCTACTCATGAACTGCTCTTCATGCTCATTCTTAGGAACTTGTTCCTTAGAAAGCTTGATTCCATGTCTGAAAGGTAACATACCTTTCTTGGAATCTTGCATGGAAAACCTAGACAAGATTTTGTCTATGTATGAAGCTTGGGATAATGCAATCGTTCTATTCTTTCTATCCCTTATAACTTGGATACCTAGAATAAAACTTGCTTCTCCTAAGTCCTTCATATCAAATTGTTTTGCTAACCATTCTTTTACTGATGTCAATACACCTACATCGTTTCCGATGAGTAGTATATCATCAACATAAAGAATCAGGAAAACCAACTTGTCGCCCTTAATCCTCTTGTATACACAAGGTTCGTCAAGATTCTGAATAAATCCAAAACCTTTGACAGCTTGATCGAACCTTATGTTCCAGGATCTGGATGCTTGCTTTAATCCATATATGGATTTTTGCAACTTGCATACCTTTTCCATTTGGCCCTTTTCAATGAATCCCTCTGGTTGCATCATGTAGATGCTTTCGTCAAGACTTCCATTAAGGAAAGCTGTCTTGACGTCCATTTGCCAAATCTCTAGATCTAAAGATGCTGCAATGGATAAGAGTATCCTAATGGATTTAAGCATGGCCACAGGAGAGAAGGTTTCCTCGTAATCGATACCTTCTTTCTGTGTATACCCTTTAGCTACCAATCTAGCTTTAAAGGTTTCCACCTTTCCATCCATACCTCTTTTCCTCTTGTATACCCACTTGCACCCAATGGGTTTTATCCCTTTAGGCAAGTCTACAAGGGACCAGACTTTGTTATTGAACATAGATTCAATCTCGGATTGCATTGCCTTTTGCCAATGGCGACTATCAACATCCTCCATAGCTTCCTTGTATGTATAGGGATCATCGTCGTCCGGGAGATTCTCTACAGATTCTCCCAGACCGATGTATCTTTCGGGTTGAGTTCTAACCCTCCCACTACGACGAGGAATGGTAGGTTGTTGATCTTGTGTTGGATCGGAACTTACAATTGGGTTAGGTTGTGTAACCTCTCGTGGAATTGTATCTCCTGACATCTCATTCAGGACAATTCTACTTTTAGGCACAAAATCATTCATATAGTCCTTATCCAGAAATTTAGCATTTGTCGAAACAAATACTTTAAGATCTGAAGGACTATAAAAATAATATCCTTTAGTTTCTTTCGGATACCCTACAAATATACATGTTTCTGAACGGGATTCCATCTTTTCTGTCTTTCCTTTTAACACGTGCGCAGGACATCCAAATATCCTTAAGTGTTGTAAACTAGGCTTGCGCCCAGTCCACAACTCATGCGGTGTTTGAGGAACAGACTTAGATGGTACTCGGTTTAGAATGTATATTGCAGTTTGTAAAGTATATCCCCAGAAAGAAATAGGAAGTGTTGAATAACTCAACATAGACCTAACCATATCCAAAAGAGTTCTATTTCTCCTTTCTGCTACCCCATTTTGTTGAGGTGTACCAGGTGCAGAAAACTGAGAAACTATCCCATTATCAATAAGATATTGCTGAAACTCTCCAGATAGATATTCTCCACCACGATCAGATCTCAAAATTTTTATGTGTTTCTCAAGCTGATTTTCCACTTCAGCTTTAAATGCTTTGAACATGTCAAAAGCATCCGACTTATGTCGCATGAGATACACATAGCCAAATCTTGAGTAATCATCTGTGAAAGTGATGAAGTACTCATATCCACCTCTAGCTTGAATGCTCATAGGTCCACATACATCTGTGTGTATCAATCCTAAACATTCAGTGGCTCTGGCACCTTTGGCAGAGAACGTCCTTTTGGTCATTTTACCTTCCAAACAAGATTCACAAGTTGGCAGATCATCAACCTTTAAGTCACTCAAAGGTCCGTCACTTACCAATCTTTTAATCCTATTAAGGTTAATATGACCTAAGCGTAAATGTCAAAGGTAGGTTTCATCTTTTGATAATTTAACTCTTTTATGATCAGGTTCCGTTATTTCTGTGTCTAACGAGTGAGAGATATTTCTATGCAAGAAGTATAGACCGTTTTCCAATGTACCTTTGCAAATAACTTTGTCATTCTTACTAATAATAAAAATTTTATTAAAAGTAACCGAATATCCAAATTTATTCAAACAAGAAACTGAAATTAAATTCCTCTTGAATTGAGGTACATAATAAACGTCTATCAAATCTAAATGCCTTCTAGAATCCAAAAACTCTAATATCTCCCACTGCACTTGCAGACACTAACGTTCCGTTGCCCATGCACAAATTGATTTCATTCTTATTTAGCCTTCTCCTTTCTTGAAACCCCCGTAAGGAATAACAAACATGATTAGTGGCTCCAGAGTCTACGATCCAAGAATCTGTAGAATCTACCAGAAAAACATGTTTCAAGATAATTCATATTACCTTGTTCCTTCTTATTTTGAGACTTTGGAAAATTACTTTTCCAATGTCTCTTTTCACCACAAAAGAAGCACTTCCTTTTGATCTTGGTTACTTTCTTGGTAAGCCCAAGTTGCTTTTTCTTCTATTATTCCTAGACCTTCAGACAGGTCTTAATAGTAGCAACTTTACCAACCATATGAATCTCTTCTAGAGACATCATCATATCAACAGCAGACCCTATTCCTTCATGTTGCTGTTGCAACACGTCGGAGATGGTAGCCATTTGGCCATCTCATTAGAGGTCTTCCACTGCTCATACTCGTCTCATTGCATTAGATTCATTAGTAAGAGCAGGTGGTTTAGGAGTAGTTAGAACAAAATTTATATTTTTTCAGCTTGCAGCAACAACCCAATTTTCCTTTTCCATGTGACATAATTATTACCGGTTAAAGTTTTATCTTTCAGGATGTTCATAAGTGATGGGGTCATGATTTCTTAATTAAACAAAAATTAATATAAGTAAATAATCATTATAAAGCACTTTTAAATATTTATCTTGAATTAAATGAATAACTCAATCATAAAAATTCAACGGTGATCTAACACCCATAAATGTTACGCCTCCTTTGGGAGTTCGCACCATTTACTAGTTAGACTAGGTCCCACCTAATTGTTAACATAACAACCAGCGTTTTCAATTTTAGCCTTGCAATTTTACTGACAAGAACTCTTTGGAGGATATCAATAAAATTACATTGAGTGTGTCACCAAGATATCGACCCTCAATTTTCTCTAACGAAAATCCCTCCTTTGGGAGTAGATCTCGTTGAGTCCATTGTCTAGTCTATCCTTGTAAGGAAGTATATTGCTTAATTCCATTTATGGATGTCCCTTTGGGGAATTACCATAAAATAATTAAGCTCAACTAATCTTGGAAGCCATAGGTGTTACAAAAACACCTTCTCCCACTCAATTATTTAAGGCGTGTGATTAAATCCCATAGAATGATTTACCAAGTTATCTAGATGCCAATTTAGATACCTAAATCATTCAATGCATGTTCATAGCAAAAGAGATATATGAGTGGCACTCCTATTCTATATGTCATGTTATCATACAACAACAAATATTGTAATATTTAAGCATAAATTAAATAGCTACAATTTTGGCCCATCCTAGAAAAACAAGTAAATTACATTTGATATAGGAATACAAGATCTTCGAGTGGCCCATCACCATAAGCCCATCCTCCAGCCTCCCTCGACGGGATTGCACGGCCCACAACCCCACGTAAGGGGCTGCCATGCGCAGCCCATGGGCCTTGCATGGCTGCCGTGCGCAGCCCTCTTGGTTCCAAGGCTGCCGTGCGCAGCCCATGTATTTCGGGCACGCCATGCGCAGCCCAATCCACTCCTAGGGTGCGCACGGTGCTCGTTCTCGGTCCCGGTTGCTTCGTTTCTTCGATATAGGACGTGTTACAATTTAATTTAAACAAAATAAAACTACTGCAGAAAATTTTTTTTTTTTTTTTTTTTTTTTTTAATCACTGCAGTAAAAATACTGCACATATATTTTTAATACATAAAAAAAACTGCAGCAGAATTTTAATACAAAGAAAAAATCCTAGCAACTACCAAGAAGGAATTATGGCGATAATAGACCACCCTTCTTGTTACAATTCCGAAACGAAAAATACATTGAAAATCTAGAGCCAAAATCGAGCAATAACAATCCACATAAAAACATATATTAATCCATACATCACATGTAATAATATATGCGAATACCTAGAGTGCCATCTCTTTCTAAAACATGCATAATCACAATAAAAAGAAATCGATCCACGTATATATACGTTAATTAATTAAAAGGGTTCAACCTAGGCTCTGATACCAATTGTAGGGAAAAATACCGTAGTACCCACAGCGGAAGCGAGACTAAAAATTAGTTTTGGGTAGCTTTTAAAATTTTTCCAATTATGAACCTTAAACCCTTTTGATTAATCAAACATATATATATATAAGAAAGTAATAAAAGAATTTAATACCTCTTGTCGCGTGATCCGATTGACTTGCGTCGATGGTAATCCGCAAGATCTTCAATCCTAGCACGAACGTGGATCACCTAGGAGCGTGGTCTCCCTTTCTTTGAATTGCAAACCTGTGATGGGATTAAACAAACTTTTCTCTTGTTCGTTAGTCACAAAAACAATCTAAAAGAACCTAAGATTATTCCGGTCACTTTTGAGTTCTCAATCTAATGATCGAAACTCGCGTGAACCTAGATCGATTTCGTATTCACAAGCTTATTGATGAATAAGCAACTAGAATACAATCAAAGAATAATCTATGTTCCTTTTGTTTTTAGTAGAATAATAGATCTCTTGCTATGAGTTAAGAAGAAGAAGAAAAATATTTTCTGCACACATGCCCCTAGCGGTGGCCGAAATCTATATATTGTATTATATAGGTGGCCGAAATTTTCTTCTTATTTTTAACCTAGGGTGACCGAAATCTTTGACCAAAAACAATTAGGATTGCCGCAATTTTTACTCCTAAAAGATTGGAGATTTAATTGCACCCTAATTCCTATTTTGTTTAAGATTTCCAAACCCTAATCAAACTCAATAATCTTTTATTCCTTATTTGACTAAAATAAAAAGACTTCCTGTTTGAATAAATAAAACTAATTATTTATTTCCTTTTCAAACAAGTCTTTCTATTTAATTATACTACTACCAATAGTATACCTTTAGGAAACATATTTCCTAATGAGAAAAGATTTGTATCTTAATTAAATAATTAATTAATGAATTAATTAATTCTCATTTAATTAATTAATGAAAACAAAATAATATTTTAGGTTATTAACCTAGTTGCCGCCCCATATACATATTGGGCCCAAATATTATTTTCTCATTTCATTTAATCCTTTGGACTTTAATTAAAAAGCCCACATGTGAACTAGACCCAATCTTACTAAAAGAAACAAGCCCACATGTCATCCATTAATATATAAATATAATTGTGCAGCCCATTACATAAATAATGTGCAAATTATATTCTTAATATATTAAATTGCAATTCTAGATGGACCCCAAATTGGTCCGGTAGAATATATCAAGTGATCCATGCAAGTCCGTGTGGATTGGGGATCTTGGCGGGCTATCTAAATTTAAGCTCCAATAGACATAACCTAATCACAATCAACAAATGATTCACTTAGGTCCGATCCATTAATTTTAGCTCATTCCACTAAAGAGCTAAAATTGAACTCTTAAATAAAGACAGAAAAGGAAGATGCTTCCTCATTCATACCCTAAACAATCATATTGGAGATAGTGTATCCTCGTGATTAATATCAGTAATCGCCAAGAGTTCATAGACCGCCTATAACTCTCCAAGTTACCATATTTACTCATATGACCACATTTTGAACTTGGATACTTTGACTTGTCCAAAAGCCATGTTTTCAATAGACACTATTGAAAACTCAACGTTGAGATTTAATATCCAATTACCTCAAAACATCCATATGATGATATTATACTCTCATTTAATAAATGGAGCCACGATGTCCATATCTATAAATGAAGTCCTCTATCGATTAACAAATGAATATCACCAAACTATCGAGGATAGACTATGCGATATAATCGTACTCATTGATAGCTCAAATGATATCACCTGCAACCATAAGTCCATCATTTATCTCAGGATTAAGATAGACTCTCCGATTGTCCTGATAATGAAATTACTTTTATCTACTGACGGTTATAGATAAAGTATTTCATTGTGATCCTGTTCAATACACCCAGTGCACTAGATCCTTTTGCTCGAAGACACTCCGATGATTTTAGACTCATCATATCTCATTTGATCCCACTCAAATGCTAGCAAAAGAATTCTACAACTTTAACAAGATAAAGGTGCCCAACCTTTAACTTAAGTTGTGAACGATATTCAAGACTAACTAAAGAATTGTGTCTACCACATACATATCCAGATGTATGAACAATTCTTCTTTTCTCATAGTCTTTAGACCTTATGATTATTTACTTTAACAATTATTTAAACTATAAATGTTATAAGATTTGTTTAAACCAGAAATCACTTTATTAATATGAATAAGATTGTTAATTACACCATTACACTCTTGCTATTGAGCATAATCCTAACAATAAGATTTGTTTAAACCAGAAATCACTTTATTAATATGAAAAAGATTGTTAATTACAATATTACACTCTTGCTATTGAGCATAATCCTAACACTGTTGAAGAGGAGCCTCTCCGACTATTACTGGCAGAATCTTTGTCTCTATTGGCATTATAGAGTCCCCTGTGAACCCATACAAAAGGGAGGGGCAACTGTTGTAGCAAGAGTTTTTCAGATTGAGCTGCTCATGAGCTCCCTTGAATAGAATATCAACGCTGCTCCCTGTATCAATCAGGACGCGGTGTACCAGGCAGTTGGCGATCTGTACTGTAATCACCATGGGATCATCATGTGGCTGAACTGTATTGAAGACGTCCTCCTCTGTGAAGATGATTTTGGTGGAGCGGGATAGATCCCAAGATCCACTACTGACTTTGAGTTTCTCGTGGTCAGCATTAAACCTGGGAATCTTCCTTGCGTGATTCTTCCTCAAATTATTGGAGGTTCCAGCTAAGGTAGGGCCTCCACTAATGGTGTGGATCACTTAGATCTGCTGAATCAGATCCTTCTCCCCATCTCTTCTTCTTTCTGTTGCCTCCTGCATCCCGCTTTGAACTCATTTCCCTTCTTTGATGTTGTCCCATACCTGCTGCAAAAATTCAGTTAAAAGACCTCCCCTTACCAGTCCTTCAATCTGATTACGGAGGCTATAACACTCTGAGGTGTTGTGCCCTATATCCTCGTGGAAGTCGTAATATTTGTATTGATTCCTCCTATCAATCGGGATTTTCATGGGACTTGACTTTCTGAGTAGACCCTTATCCCGAATGGCGAGATAAATAGTTTCTCATGAAGCATTGAGGGGGGGTGTAGTGATTATACCCCTCTTCCTCTCTTGCCACCCTGGATACTTCCTTTAGGGGAATCTCTCTGGGAGGTGATTTCCTGACTGGATACCTTTCCTCGAACGAAGGAAGATGAGGCGGCCTTCAAGTAGACCGGTTCAAAGGTTGGTTCTGGAACTTCCTAGCTGGTGCAGGCTTTAGAGCTTCCTTCTTATGGCGTGGCGCTAATTAGGCTTTATCATGCTCGATTTTAATCCGGAGTTGTTCCTCAATGTCCACCTGTTCCAGAGCCTGGTTGTAGGCTTCTTGGTACGACTCTGGAGGATGCTTGGCGAAAGACCGGAATAGTTTGCCAGCCCATAAGTTTGTCCAGAAGTTGGCTAGAGTTTCCTGCTCATTGAATACACCCATCTGGATGACCTCTTTATGGAATTTTTCCACATAAGATCTCAGAGTTTAACCCCGCTTCTGAACCATGTATTGTAACAAGATAGGATCCTTGGGACGGGGTTTGATCCCCTAAAATTGTGCATAGAAAGCATTGGCGAGTTTAGAAAAAGAATCGACACTACCTAGTGGTAACTTTCTAAACCATGTCTTGGCACAGTCAATCAAGGTTGAAGGAAACATTCTGCACATGGCCAGCCTGGTCGCACTTTGAACCTCCATCTGGTTGACAAAGCTTTCCAAGTGGCTGACAAGTTCCTCTGTCCCAGAATACTTCTCTGAAGGCATCTTGAACTTGGGGGGCAACCCTGCCTCTCTGACTCTTTTGGAGAAAGGTGCATTCATCTCGCCCAAGGGGTTCTTCTGGATTCCTTGATGTTTTCCCTTCTTTAACTGCTCCAACTCATTCGCCATCCTTGTCATTTGATCCTCCAGGCGTTGAGATTTCTTGGTTCCACATCGGGCTACTGAAACCTCTTCATCCAAGGATTCTGAATTAATGACTACCTCCTTTCGCTTTGCTCTCTGATGCTTTTCTTTGGAGTTTCATTGGGATTTTACGCTTCCTTCCAAATCGGGATATAGATCTCTCTCCTTTGCCCTTGGTTTCGGTGGGGACTGAACCCTCCTAGGAGGAACATCAATTGTGGACTTCACTAGTCTGGGTCTGAGTTCCACCCGTTGGACTAGGAGAGGTGGACCCAATATGTCAAAAACTGGTACCCAGACACTTGGACCAGCATCCCCTGGGATCTCGGCTACTTCAAAGGGGATCCCTTGGGCTATCATCCGGAGTCGGATAGTTTTTACATATGCTGTTGCATGCTGTTCTAAGACACCTAGATCGACTTCCGGCCTAGCGGGGTCTTGAGGGACAGGGCCTGTAACTGGTGGGGGCACTAGTGGAGGATTCTCATTCTAGGTGTCCTTACCCCGCCTCTAGGCTCTTTCAGTGGAAGTGAGGGACTGGAGTCCTGATGGCTCGGGATGACCCTGGGAGGATCGGAGTCTCATACTGAATATCACTGGCTGAAAATAGACTATTTCGAACAATGGTTGGGATAAGTTCCCATAGACGGCGCCAAAAGTGTTATCGGAAAATCATCACGGGGGGTGAAATTCCAAATAACGACTTTACAGGGACCAAGATCAAGATTGACCCTGGTCGAAGGGGTATCAAATGGTTCGATACCGACTATCCTAGGCAATGCAAGTACGACGTGGAACACCAGAAAATAGATAAGAATAAGCTTTTTATTGATCGTCCCTTTGCATTACAAATATAAGAACTGTGTATTTCAGGATTAACAGTAAGGTATGGAGATTCAGTGGGTAATGGAGATGATAGTGATGGTGAACTCGTGCATTTCGATAAGTAGAACTTGATCGTAGGGTTTCTAACGATGATTTTTTCTCTCTGCCCCTTTTCTCGATGAATCAGTTGTTTGTATATATAGGTCATGTTGCTTGCCATACACTCCTACAATTTCGGTCTAGGGTTTGGCCATTGCTAGACCCTCTTCCTTTTTTGGGAGATAATCTCGGAGCTTTACGTGTAGAATCCAGTTTTTCCTTCTTAGGAGGAGTCAATCTCGTGATCAAATTGTTACCTTCTTAGTAGGATTCTTATGTGTTGACCTGCTCAAAATAGGACTCTCTAGCCGGAAGGAGTATATTTCCTCTGTTCGGCAGTGTTTTAATGGGTCTCTCATGGAGTTTTTAGTTTCTGGTATGAGAGTCTTGCTGTCTGGTGTCTTCCTGCTTAACGGGCTGGCTATATCATAAAGTGCAAGCTAGTAAGCATCCTACTGATGAAGTAGGAAGGGATGCCTAGCCAGTATCATAGCGGGATGCTTAGTGGAATTCCGTGTCGGGGTGTTGCGGGGTTTATAGGAGACCAGGGTATGACGGGGTTGGACCCCGCTGTAGGTTCTAACATGTACTCTAGCTCGGGACGTTGCTTATGAATCAAGATGCTGGCGGGGTCCTTAAGAAGCTGGGGGAAGCCTGGGTCGGACACCGCTGGAGGGGTTGTGCACTCGGATTAGGCAGAGTCCACCTTTGTCGGGGTAACCGGATGGTGTCTGTACTCCTATATTCTCCTTGTGTTGAGGTGGAAAATTCTTCCTTGGTCCTTCGCCAATTTTGGCGATTAACAACTTGTATGCCATTAGAATATATTCTAGATACAAGATTGAGATTAGTGTATTGATTGTTTGAGAGTTGTATTATGATAGCTATCTAGGTTTTCATAATCGATGCTTAGCTAAGCTTTTTGACATGTTGAAAGTTCACAAATTAACACGGGTGTGTTTACAATATATTAATCTAGAGGGGGGGGGGGGGGGGGGGTTAATAGATTTTAACAATTTTACCCAATTTTCGTGATTAGTCAATATTACGAAAATACCTCAATCTAGTCAATAATAATAACAAGTGTAATATGGTGCGGAATTTAAATAACACTTGATATTTATGTGGAAACCCTCACGGGAAAAACCACGGGCTGTACAGTGCGCCACACTCGAACCTCGAATCCACTAAATGTGTTAAACGATTACAACCTACTCCCGGTATATAATCACACACTTACCTAATCCCCGGTATAAGTGAACCTAGTCCAATTTGCTTGTGTGACCACCTAATCCCGGTGTCTGACCTAATCCCGGTCTATCACACAAGACTTCACTTGCTTGCGATCTAAGCAACCTAATCCTAGAAGCTACACACAAGACTTACTTCTCAATGAAGAGATTACAACCTATGTGAATATATATAAATACTCAACAAATGCAATGAGAGCTAGGCAACTTTATATGCTTATCTAGGATGATTAGATGGCAATAAATGCAATCCTAGATATCAATGGCTAAATGACATGTCATAAAACTTAGCAAATCATAGATTCAATAACCTGGATGTTGCTATCAAAATACAACACTCAATCATGTCAACACAACAATCTCTATTTTGTATCTAGAATATATTCTAAGAGCATACAAATGATATAAGATATTTCTTTGATAAATAAAACACTAAACTTAGATGAGATTAGTGAAGAACATACCAAAGGATGTGTGTTGAGCAAAACCCATTCAAATAAGCAACCTAACTATACTTGAAAATGCTTAGATGATCTTTGATGCACATGTATATGGTTTGAGTGTATAAAAATGAGTTCTTGATTTGATTTTCTCTCAAATATCTCTCTTTGAAGTTTAGGGTTCTTTAGAGTTAGAGAACTTGGTTAGAGATAAGAGAAAGTGTTATATTTATAGACATCAAGAACAGGGCATGTGAAAAGACAAGTTTCCCTTGAAAACGCACGATCGTCGGTTTCATTCGGCTGCCAGGCCGCCGATAATGACCGCAGAATTGTTCCCGAGTGAAGCAGGGGATCAATGGCGGTTTCATTCGACAGTTTTGTAACCGCCGATCTAACTGCAGAATCAGATCCGAGATGATTAAATGCATCAGGTCTGATCGGCGGTTTCAATTCGGCGGCCAGGTCGCCGATAGTAACCGCCGAACCACCAAAAATGGTGAAACCAAGGAGAAGCCAAGGGCATTCTCCGTGAGCGGTCTTCGCGTAAAACCATGCACATTATCATGCACGCGCGGACATTTCCGAACACATTCGGGAAACGAATTACAAGACACAAAAACACACAACAAGATATACAATCAAAGTGCTAGTGTGAAATGTGACATGTGAAGAGAATGTACACATATGCAAGTATGCTAAGTGTGTGTGCGCTTCTAAATCTCTTCAAAGAAAACTAAGCACTAGAGAATATACCTTTGGAGTGCTTGTCACCTGGAGGTCTTGAAAAAGGGCCTTTAAGCTTGATCTTCAAACACCTATTCTACCCTTACAATTCAAACCCCAATATGTGGTTTGTCCACGAAATAAGCCAATCAAAAATGGGAATCCTTACACATGTCATTTAGCTATTGATATCTAAGATTATTTTAATTGCAATATTGTCATCCTAGATAAGCATATAGGGTTCCCTAGCTCTAATTGCATTTTGGATATTTCATATATTCACATAGGCCTTTTATCTCTTTATTAAGAAGTAAGACTTGTGTAGCTTCCGAGATTAGGTTGCATAAATCACAAACAATTGGACTAGGTCAACTTATACCGGGATTAGGTAGTGGTGGTGAGTTATACCGAGATTAGGTTGTATTCATTTTACCATTAGTGGATTTGAGGTTCGAGTCTGGCACACTTACTTGCCCGTGGTCTTTCCCGTTAGGGTTTCCACGTAAATATCTTGTGTCATTTATAATTCCGCACTTATTACACTTAATATTTTATATTGACTAGATAGGGGCATATTCAAAATATTGACTACTAACGAAAATTAGGTAAAATCGGATAAAATCTATTCACCCCCCTCTCTAGATTAATATTGTACACACCTATAAATTGTTTCACCTTCAAGGCAATTTGAGCAACATAGTAAAATTATTTATCTTTTCTAATCCACCTAGGTAAAACATTTTCCTCCTTAGTGGTCAATGGTACATGGGCTCTAGATGTCCTAGGATCATGTGAATGGGTTCTATTCTTCCTAGGAACATGCATCTTGGCTCTAGCATTTTTCTTTTCAATCATTCTCTCAACTCTACACATTTTAATGTAATTGTTACCAAAAAATCATCACTGGGGTGAAATTCCAAATAACAACTTAAAGGGGGACCAGGATCAGAGATGACCCCGGTCGGAGAGGTATCAAGTAGTTCGATACCGACTAGGTCCTCGATAATGCACAAACGATTAAGAACGCATGACAAACAAATAAGAAGAGCTTTTTATTCATCACTTTACATTACAAATACATGGACTATATTTTTCAAGATTAGACGCGAACCATGAAGGCTCGGTGAATAATGGAGAGGATGGTGATGGTGAATTCGTGCGTGTCGATAAGTAGAATTGATCGTAGGGTTTCTGGAGATTCTTTAGTTTTTCAGCCTGATTTTCGATCCCCTTTCCGGTGAATAAGTTGTTGTATATATAGGTCTTGTTTCTTGCCATGCACTCCTATAATTTTGGTCTAGGGTTTGGCAATTGCAGGATCTCCCTCTTTTTAGGAGATAATCTCGGAGCTTTTACGTGCAGAATCCAGTCTTTCCTTCCTTAGAGGAGTCAATCTCGTAAGCAAATCTTTCCATCCTAGGAGGATTCTAATTGCGTTGACCTGTTTAACATATGACTCTCTGGCGGGAAGGAGTACATCTCCTCTGTTTTGACTGGACGGTGGCGTTTTAATAAGTCTCCATGGAGCTTTTAGTTCTAGTATAAGAATCTTGCTGCTTGACATCTTCCTGCTTGGTGGGCTGGTTATATTAGAAGGTGTGAACCACTAGGCATCCTGCTACTGAAGTAGGGAGATGTCTAACTGGTACCATAGTGGGATGCTTAGTGGTACTCTGTGTCGGTGTGCTGCGAGGTTCATAGATGCTGGCGGGGTCCTTAAGAAGCTGGGGAAAGGCTGGGGTGGACCCCGCTGGAGGGGGTATGCACTCGGATCAGTCGGGGTCCCCATTTATCGGGGTAGCCAGATGGTGTCTGGACTCCTATGTCCTCCTTGTGTCGAGGTGGAGAATTCTTCTTTGGTCCTTCGCCAATTTTGGTGATTAACAGAAGTCCCCCATGACTTGGACACTGATACCTTGTCAGGGTCGGAGTCAGGATCCTGTCTATACTTGAAGGATTTTCTGCCTTATATCTGCATATTTCCTTGTCTGACTAGTTCTCCACCTCGGAGGAGGAAATCTTTACTTGATGCATTAGTACTAATTGCGTAGTCTACGTGTCAATCAATGATTGGTTTCCTCGTTTTCAAAAAGAGTCGTTTTGGCGCGATTAATGTGGAAAACACCTCTAACCCATTCTTCCGGTCACCGATCCCGATTTTCTGGTAGGCAACTGCCACCCCTCTTCTATAAATAGACCGGCTTCACTGGTGCTTTCTTCATCACTTTCAATCAAATTTTCAAGATCACAACAGAGAACAAACCCTATCTGCCTTGCTTTCTTTCTTCTTTACTAGCAATCTTCAAAGTTTCTTCCATCTTCTTCTTCTTCTTCTTTAATGGCATCTCCTTCTAAACACCCCACCACTTCACAAGAAATTACCACTGGCCTGACTCTTCTAATGGCGGCTTCCGTACCCCTTAGCCCACTTCTCCACTCTCCACTCTCCACTGACAGCCTCGACGCTCTGTTCAGTATGGAGAATGCCGATTTGGGGGAGGCTTCTCCAACATTGACGGTGAAGAAACGAAGTCGAGGTGGAGACGGCACCTCTAGTGATACCCCACGGACTCAACGCCGTCGTTCTTCACGAAACCCGTGAATCGGGTCGGGTTTCCATAATCAACTAGAGGACCCTATTATTATCAATGACAGGGTGGATGTAGTGAAGGTTGGTGGTGGTGGTGGTGGTGGTGGTGGTGGTAGTGGTGGCGGCGACGGAGGCGGCGACGGAGGCGTCTCTTTAGTCGGGGTCCAATCCGGCTCCTTTGCTTCCTTCCATGATGGGAGGATAGTCCCCGATTCCATGTGTACTTTGGATACACTGGCCAAGCTGAGAGAGGAATACAATATTTCGAATTATGTCACTCTCTCCCACCCTCATCGGGGTTATGACGTGTATACCCCGCCACATGACCGTCTGCTAATTCACAAGGCGGCCTTCGAATGTAGAGTCCGGCTACCACTGCATCCCACTCTGCATCGGGCTCTTGTAGCGCTGGAGTTAGCCCCCTCTAGATCTCGCCGGGCTTTTGGAAGCATTTAACGGGGTTCCTGGTGCTTTGGAGGGAGCAGTGCGAAAAAGACAACATAGACCAGGAGCCGGGTCTAGACGAGCTTCACTTCCTCTTCAACATTGCAAATATGGTGCCCAGGGGTCAATTCTACTTGAGGGCATCAAATGATATGAAGTTTACCGTTCCGGGGGCGAATGTGAAGTACGTCGTGCCATAGAAGGAGGAATGGTTTGTGGTTGAAGGCGAGTGGGGACGCACTGCCTTCATCGGGGGGTATGAATACCTCGTCCCTACCCAGTTCACAACAAGGGACAAATGGGCGAAGGGGGTGCTCACTCCTGAATCTCGGGACATCCTTTCGAGGATCATGAAGAGGGGGTACACGAACATGAAGTATCCCACTCTGGACCCCTTTGAGGGAGACAGACTGGAACGGTACTTGAAGATTTCCCTCGCCCTTCCTAGTAAGTGATTGCATCTACTTCCCCTGTTTTTATGCGTATACATACTCTCCTTCTTCTTCTTCTCGTTGAGTTTCTTCTCTTCTTGTAGTATCTGCTGCTCCGATGGCAGCGGGGTCTCCATCTGCCTCTGGGACAGGGGATCTAACTCTGCCGACTCATACTTCTCCTATTCCTTCTCCTTCTACCACTACCAGAGTCATGCAAGGGTCCATGCAAACTAGAACCGATCTCACTCCTCCTCCGGCTCCATCAAAGACGTCTACTGGTGTCACCACTTCTTCTCTTGCTCCAGCGGGGTCTAGTGCCAAGACTCCTGCCCGTCTTCCTACTTCTCCTCCATCGCACTCAAGGATCAAAGTGATGCTGGCCCAAGCAACTAAAGCCCGGGGTTCTGGAAAATAATCATAAAAGAAAGATTGTGACGTTGCTTCCCATACTATGAAGATTTCTTCTCCTTCTCCTTCTCCTTCAACTGCAGCAGTCTTCAACGACCATGTCGAGTATACAAAAAAGGAAGATGCTGCACCTATTTTTGTCTCTCCCGCTGACATCCCATCTGGATCGGGGTTGGGAGGTACTATTCCTGACGAAGTTGTATCCCGATTTGCTGCATCTTGCCCTGGTGGAAACTTAACAAACATGGCAAAGCTCCCCACAGACATTCTGGTCGCCAAGGGGGCATCTGTCTTAGCTGAGGTAGACTTTCATCTTCTCTCTTGTTATCCTTTTCTTCCTTCTAGCAAGTATTGACTTTCTCTTCTTTTTGGAGGGATTCAAGTTTGCTTTGGCTATGGAGAAGAAGCTGCTGACCCTGAAGGAAGCATATATCGGCCTCCAAGTAAAACTAGAGGATACTCAGCAATAACTAGTTCAATCCTAGCAGAGTGCAGCTCCTCTGCTCCAAGAAGCCAAGGAATCTGAAGAAGGGAGGCAAGAGGCCTTGGTGCCTATTAGACGCCTTGAGCGCTGCCTGGATACTGAAACTGTCAGGTCCCTGCGCCGTCGAGAGGAGAGGGAGCACGTGAAAGTGGAGAAGAGGTTGCTGCAAGATGAGAACCAACTTTTACGCGACACCATAGTAGGCCTAGAGGCTCAGCAAGGCCCTACATTCGAAGATGGTTACTTCACAGCCTGCTATGAGGTGGCCACAGCTTTACCCCCCTCCCTTTGACCTCCAAGCAGCCTTGAACTGGGACTGGGATCAAATAATGGCTAAGGTTGCCCAGTTAGCAGACGGGGACCATGAAGCAGAGGTTCCCCCACAGGATGCAGCTCATTCGGGTCAAGTGGCTGGCATAGCTGCAGGGATCCAGCTTGATGGCACTGAGGGAGCTTCTCAGAATCCTCCTATCCAAGAAGAACAAGTGGTAGACCTCGTGTTTACCTTAGGAGTGGTCTTGGTGGAGGAGGATGAGGAGCCAGCTGGATCCGGGGTTCCTATAGTAGGAGGGACCCAGATTGAGTCTTCTGCCATGGAGGAGGTCGCTGCTGCTCAAGAGAAAGATCCCGCTATGCCTCAGGTTCTAGTGGTTGAGGGGGCCCAAACCGACGTTGAAGTTGATGTCGCAATGGAGGAAGCAGCTGATCAAGGATAGCTTCTAGAGGAGGAGAAAGAAGACTGATCTGGCTCTTCCTATTTTCTTTGTATATGTCTTTCCCTTTTGCCTTGTAGCCCAAAATGGGAGCTGGGCATCCCGTTTTATTAATACAAGAACTTTAGTTATTTGATTCATACTGTGTCTTGCTTGTTCTTTTACTTAGAAAGATTTCCAAAGCATACAAACTTGTGGGTAATTGGACCCCGAATGAGTAATTGTACTATGACAAAATAAATCTTAGGATGCTTGGCTGTCAGACGATACTTATCCTTCACATCCAGAACTCGTAAAAACTGGCGAGATTTGATACTTATCATGTCCTTCTTGATTGGACTCTCACGAACATACAAAAATTTGAAGTATCGAGTATCCTGTTGAGGTAGCCTGATACTTATTATAATTTAACTTGATGGACTCCTCAATCCCTTTTGACTGTCGACCTTCTAGGAGACAAAGTGGAGTAAGGAATCAGGTACGCTGTCAAAATATCCCGATCCTACTGTAAATCTATCCTGGTAGGCAACTTAGGCCACTTTAGCCCCAGGCTTCTTGGTGGAGGGTATTCCCCGACCAAGGCAGCAGGAGCGCAATAAGGCTATTTCCTGGTCTTGAGATGGTGGAAGTAAGGAACCAGGTACCCTGATGAGGCATCCCAATCTTACTGTAAGTCTGTCCTGGTAGGCAACTAGGGCCACTTTAGCACTAGGCTTCTTGGAGGAGGGTATTCCCCGACCAAGGCAGTAGGAGCGCCATAAAGCTATTTCCTGGTCTTGAGATGGCGAGTCAGTAATGGCGAAGTACAAACATAATGTAGGAGATATTGGAGGATCAAGTAGGAGACATTGAACATTGGACACAGGAGAGTCATATGGTAAAAGAAACTGTTTTTATTGCATTTCCCAATCGGTACAAAGATTATATCGGGGTGAGTATCCCCGCCGATATGAATAAAATTTCTAAGGGTAGAACTTCCTGAGGTGATCGGCGTTCCATGTATGATCCACTGGGTATCCCTCCATGTCTTCCAATTTGTAAGCGCCACCCAGGAGTAATGCCTTAATCAGGTATGGACCTTCCCAGTTAGGAGCTAACACCTCGTCAGACCTTCTTCGTTTGTTCTGGGTTACTTTCCTGAGAACCAAGTCTCTTTCTTTGAAATTCTGGATTCTCACCCTTTTACTAAAGTGTCGGGTTATCTTGCTCTGATACACAACCACCTTTTCAGTGACCTTACTTTGTCTCTCCTCAAGTAGGTCCAGATTAGCTCTTAACTTAGCCTCATTGTCTTCCGGTTCATAATTTTGGATACGAAAAGATATGAGTTTATGCTTGATGGGTAAGACTGCTTCTATTCCGAACACTAGCGAGTAGGGGGTCTCTCCCGTTACAGTCCGCCAGGTTGTTCTGTAAGCCCACAGTACGTTGGGTAACTCTGCAACCCATAACCCTTTCTTCTGCTGAAGCTTTTTCTTCATGAGCTTCTTAATGGTCTTGTTGGTAGCTTTAACCAGCCCATTGGTCTGAGGATGAGCCACTGATACAAAACGAAGATCGTTGTTCCGGCCTTCACAAAATTCCCTGAAGTTGGCGTTGTCGAATTGCTTCCCCAAATCAGTTATGATGGTCATCGGGGAACCAAATCGGCAGACAATGTTTACTTTAACAAAGTTGGTGGTTTTTTCTTCATTTATCCGGGTGAGGGCCTTGGCTTCTACCCATCGGGTAAAAGAATCTATTGCCATCACTGCATGTTTGGCTTGGTTGGGTGTAGTGGGAAGTGGCTCGTTCAGGTCTAGTCCCTAGATCGCAAAGGGGTAAGGAGTGTTGATTGAGGAGAGTCTTTCTGGTGGGAGGTGATGAAGGTTTGTTGTTTTCTTACAAGCCTCGTAGGATCGTGCAAACTGCTTCGTATCTTGGTGTATAGTCGTCCAGTAGTAGCCTATCCTGATTATCTAGTAAGCCAAAGTTTCACCTGCCGCATGGTTACCACAGTCCCCTGAGTGTACCTCATTGAGCGCCCAGCACACATCGTCGGGATGGAGACATCTGAATAGAGAGAGAGATTTCCCATTACGGAAGAGGTATCCTTCTACTAGGCAGTACCGAGTAGCTATCCTCTTAAGCCGGCGGGCTTGATCCGGATCTGCATGGAGAGTGTCACTTTGGAGATAATCCACTATTGGATCCATCCAACATGGAGGGCGGCTGACTGGGAGGACCTCTACATCCTTAGTTATGCTGGAACGGGAAACCAATTGGAGGGGTACTTCTTTTGGTAAAACATGTCCTTCTCCTATAGCAATCTTGGCCAGGACATCTGCGCGATGGTTCTTCTCTGTGGGAACTTGTTCCATTCTCACACCTTTGAACTTCTTCATTGCTTCCTGAACTTTAGCTAGATAGTCCACCATGTTGTCACCATTTGCTTGGTACAATCCTAACACCTGATTGACCACTAATTGGGAGTCACTCTTAATCATAAAGTACTCAGCCTCTAAAGCCCCTGCTACTCTTATTCCTGCTAAAAGAGCTTCGTACTCTGCTTCGTTGTTGGTGGCTCTGAATTCAACCTGAAACAATGACTACATTCGGCTCCTTCAGGGTCAATCACGACGATCCCGGCTCCGCATCCCGACTGGTTCAAAGCTTCGTCCGTGTAAATGACCCAAATCTTGCTGTCTTCAGGCCATCCTGGATTGGTTTGATCCAGACTTGGAATGGTGCTGAATTCCACTATGAAATCAGATAGGGCTTGGGCTTTGATCATGGTTCTTACCTTGTATCTGATATCAAACTGGGTGAGCTCTAGGCCCATAGAACCAATCTGCCTGACGCATCCGGCCTCTGGAGGAATTGTTGCAGGGGTTGATCAATGACAACCGCGATGGTGTGAGCATGAAAGTAAGGCCGGAGCTTTCTGAATGCAATCACCAAGGCGTAGGTGAGCTTCTCTAAGAGGGTGTATTTTTTCTCGGATTTAGTGAAAGCCTGGCTCACATAGTAAATTGGTCTTTGCACCCCGTCATTGAATTCTTTCACCAAAACTCCACTAGTAGCAACTTATGAAACTACTAGATAGAGTAGGAGCTCTTCCCCCGGGGTTGGTTTTACCAATAGAGGCGGATTTGACAAGTACTCCTGATAATGCCTATTTCTACACTTAGTGTAGCCCTGTTTCCCATTCTTTTGCATCCGTTTTCCAGGTAAAAACCCAAGTATTTAACCTTTAAAAGAAGCTTGTGCAGGTTCATAGGATTCTAAGGGCTTTATTTGAGAAGAAGGCAGAATTGGGGGGCAAAAAAGGGCATTTGGAGGCCATTTGAAAGACAGGCGCCCTACAGAAGCGCCCTACGTAGGGAAACAAGATTGAAGCATGGCGCCCTACGTACAGCACCTACAAGGGCGCCCTCATCATCAGAGAAATGGCGCCCTACAGGCGCCCTACGTAGGGCGCCCACCTTGCCACATCACTCTTTTTACTCGATTTTTGTGCCCTAATTCCACACACTATATATTCTTCCCTTCAGCTCATTTCTAAAGACCTCTACCACGACCCTTGAAGTTCCAAACACACCCATTTCACTCCAAACCTCCCAAGAACTCATTTTTAACCCAAATCCTTCACCAAATCACTCAACTCTTCTATCAATCCACCATCTAAACACAAATCCCTCTTCACCACTTCATTCCTTCACATCCATCTACCATAAAAACCCCACCTTGGAACAAAAGGAGTCAAGGAGAGAAGAAGCCAAGCACATCCAAGCAAGAGAGGAGGAGATCTTCATTATAGTTTCTTCTAATCCTTTCTCTCTTTGTTTTTACTTGTTCTCAATCATGACTTGTACTCATTTCATATATTTTGTAGTCTTTACTTGTAATATGAACTAAATCCATCTTGGCTAAGGCCAAGATGAGACCTTTTTCATGAATTGATAGTAAAGGCCACCTTTTTATCTTCATTGCTTGTGTTATGTATGTGCATTTCAATTGCTTAATGCTTCTAGGTGTCTAGCTAACACTTGGTTGATATTTGGTTGTTGTGTGAAGTACCGAGAGGAGAAGCACACAACGTGCTCGACAAAATGCCCGATACAAGTCTAGTAAGATAGAAATATGCGATGCTAGCTTGTAGGATTCCGTTTGTGTGCCATTATGCTTAATGAATTTGTGTGTAGTTCGGATAACCATTGAGAAATAGGTTATTGGTGCATATGAATGTTGTCTTTATCACTTGAGAGAGGTTAGAGACTAATTAAGGGCATACGAATCTACATAATCACTTGCATATTTTACTTATATGGTGTGCCTAAAATTGTTAAGGATTGGATAGGTGGAGTCTTGGTCTTAGCCTAATTTCTCATACATATTACAATCATTTGCTTGTGTGTGGTTTAGCTTTGTTTTCATATATTGTCTTGTTATTATTATTTGCATTAGTGGTAATTTAATTTAGTTAATTTGAGTAGTGTAATTTCATTATCAAAAATTGGCTTGTCCAAATAGTAACATAATCAATCAATTGTGGTAATCGATTTCATCAATCCTTGTGGGACGAATTCTATTCACCGTTGTACTACTCTTCCGGCTCCGTGCTATTGCGGGTGCTCGTTTAAGAGTGGTCAATTTTTGGCGCCGCTGCCGGGGATTGAGCGGTTTATTGATATCACTACTAGTTGATTTATTACTAATTTGGATTTTTCTTCTTTGTGTTTTTAGGCGGTTGCTCTTGTATGCATCATAGTACAAGGAGCAACGATTTACAGGACTTGCGTTTTGATCCGGATATAGAAACAACGGCTAGAAGAAATCGACGTGAAGCAAGGTTGAGAAGAGCGGAGATGGGTGATCGGAATCCACAGTTAGAACACATTGGTTTGCCTCCTGTGGCAAATCAAAATGAAGGGGAAGTGCGTCCTGAGGAGATTCCAGTTCAAGAGGGTTTGCCTCATGTTGGAGATGAGCGCACCTTACGGGATTACACAATGCCGAGAGTCGAGCATAATATGTCATCTATCCGCCGACCAACAATTGCGGCAAATTCCTTTGAGATAAAGCCTGGGGTGATTCAGATGATTGCCACCACATGTATGTTCAATGGGTTGGCGAATGATGATCCAAATTTGCATCTTCAAAATTTCAACGAAATTTGTGATACCTTTAGGTATAATGGGATTCCCGATGATTTCATCAAGTTGAAGTTGTTCCCATTCTCCTTGGGGAATGATGCAAAGATATGGTTGAACACCCAACCACCCAACTCGATCACTACCTTTAATCAGTTGGCCCAAGCATTTCTGAATAGATATTTTCCACCAGGGAAGGCGGCCCGCCTGAGGAACGAGATCCTTTCTTTTCAACAATATGAGAATGAGAGTATCCACGAGGCTTGGGAGAGGTTTAAGGAGCTTCAAAGGAGATGCCCTCACAATGGCCTTGCAAGGTGGCAAACTTTGCAAGCTTTCTACCAAGGAATCACGGTGTCAACAAGGAATTTGGTGGATGCGGCTGCAGGAGGTTCCTTAATGAGCAAGTCAATGGATGCGGCTCATGATCTCCTAGAAGAAATGGCACTTAACAATAGTCAGTGGGGAACCCAGAGGCAAGTGCCAAAGAAGACTCCGGGAGTACTAGAAATAGATGAGTTGACGAGTGTGAAGGCTCAAATGGCGGCACTTCAAAATCAAATGAACAAGTTGAGTGCGGGACCTAGCAATGCACAAGTAGCCCAATGTGAGTGGTGCTTGGGGCCATACTCTAGCATGGATTGCCAAGTTGGAAGCCCATTCGCCTCAAGCTCGTCCGAACAAGTATCTTTCGTGAACAACCACCGGAACTACCAAAACCAACCCCAATAACATGCCAACCAAAATCCCATCTTCCATCCCTACTCAAACACATACCACCCTTCATGGAAAAACAACCAAAACTTGTCATGGAAGGACAACCAACCCCAACATCCACAAAACCTCAACCAAAGACAACCCCCCAGATTCCAACAACCTCACCAACAAAACTACCCAAACCCACCCCCTAACAATCAAGTGGAGAGAAAAGTTAGCCTAGAAGAGATGTTCTCTAAGATGATGGGAAAGTTAGACGCAAGGATGGAGACCCAAGACTTAGCCTTGAGGAAGCTTGATACAAAGGTTGACCAACTTGCTCAATACTCTCAAGCCGCAATTCAAAATCTCGAGAAACAAGTTGGCCAACTAGCTAGGGGGTCTCAAGCTCGCCAACAAGGGACATTGCCAAGTGATACGGTGATCAACCCCAAGGAGCAATGCAAGGAAATTTATTTGAGAAGTGGTAGAATGGTTGAGCAACCGGAGAAAGTTGACAAGAAGAAGGAAGAGGTAGTTGAAGACGAAGTGGTTGAAGAGGAGGTTGAAGAGGAAGAGCCTATTGAGGAGAACAAAGTGGAGGAAAGCCCACCCAAGCCATCTTGTGATCCAACACCACCCCCGCCACAAGTCAAGGCATACGTGCCTCCAATTCCATACCCCCAAAGGTTGAAGAAACACAAGGATGCCAATCAATTTGCAAAATTCTTGGAAGTGTTTAAGAAGCTCCACATCAACATACCATTTGCCGAAGCCCTATCACAAATGCCCACTTATGTCAAGTTCTTGAAGGACTTACTCTCCAACAAAAGGAAGCTTGAAGAGTTTGAAACGGTGGCACTAACAGAGGAATGTAGTGCTATTTTGCAAAACAAGCTCCCTCCAAAGTTGAAGGACCCCGGGAAATTCACAATCCCATGCACAATTGGTCATGTGGAGTTTGGTAGCGCTTTAATAGACTCAGGAGCGAGCATAAATTTGATGCCATACTCAATTTTCAAAAAGCTAGGAATGGGTGAATTGAAGCCTACAAGAGTGACTCTTCAATTAGCGGATCGATCTATCAACGTTGAGATTTAATATCCAATTACCTCAAAACATCCATATGATGATATTATACACACATTTAATAAATGGAGCCACGATGTCCATATCTATAAATGAAGTCCTCTATCGATTAACAAATGAATATCACCAAACTATCGAGGATAGACTATGCGATATAATCGTACTCATTGATAGCTCAAATGATATCACTTGCAACCATAAGTCCATCATTTATCTCAGGATTAAGATAGACTCTTCGATTGTCCTGATAATGAAATTACTTTTATCTACTGACGGTTATAGATAAAGTATTTCATTGTGATCCTGTTCAATGCACCCAGTGCACTAGATTCTTTTGCTCGAAGACACTCCGATGATTTTAGACTCATCATATCTCATTTGATCCCACTCAAATGCTAGCAAAAGAATTCTACAACTTTAACAAGATAAAGGTGCCCAACCTTTAGGTGCCCAACCTTTAACTTAAGTTGTGAACAATATTCAAGACTAACTAAAGAATTGTGTCTACCACATACATTTCCAGATGTACGAACAATTCTTCTTTTCTCATAGTCTTTAGACCTTATGATTATTTACTTTGACAATTATTAAACTATAAATGCTATAAGATTTGTTTAAACCAGAAATCACTTTATTAATATGAAAAAGATTGTTAATTACAATATTACACTCTTGCTATTAAGCATAATCCTAACAGAAATAGCCTCAGGGCACTCCTGCTGCCTTGGTAGGGGAATACCCCCCTCTGAGAAGCCTGGTGCCAAAGTGGCCTTAGTTGCCTACTAGGACAGACTACAGTAAGAATCGGGCTGCCTCAGGGTACCTAGTTCCTTACTTCGCCTCGAGACCAGGAAATAGCCTCAGGGCGCTCCTGCTGCCTTGGTCGGGGAAATACCCTCCTCCAAGAAGCCTGGTGCTAAAGTGGCCCTAGTTGCCTATCATGACAGATCAACAATAACATCAGGGTGACTCATTGGGATGCTTCGCCCTTTATTTCCCCGCTTACTACCCCGACAGAGGACCAACAGTTAGAGAAAGACTTAGAAGTTTATCTTCAGCAAGTTAAATTGTTCGTGAGTAGCCGGTTTCCTCGATTGACTGCTCTACACTTTATACTGTTGGGAGTCCGATTAAAGGAAGGTATGATCTGACCCCGCTGATTCTTACGGTTACAAGATATAAGCATCACATGTTTATCTTTATTACCCATCAGGGTCCAGTCATTGTCCTTATTACCCATCGGGGTTCAGTTACTCATCAGGAGTCCAAGTATCAACAAATTTATATGCTGTGGAAACTTTCTAATTGCAAAAGTGAGCAAGACACAATATAATTCAGAAAGCAACTATATTTATAATTAGGGTGCCCAATCCCCATTCAGGCTACAAGTTGTATTAATAAAACGGGGTGCCCAATTCCCCATTCGGGCTACAAAAAATGTAATAGAAAGAGGAGGCTAGGTTAGTCCTTTTTGTCTTCTTCTTGATGCTCTCCTTGGCCAGCTGCCCCTTCTGTAGGGAAAAATATACGTAGTACACGCAGCGGAAGCGAGACTAAAAAAATAGTTTTTTTTTGGGTAGCTTTTAAAATTTTTCCAATTATGAACCTTAAACCCTTTTGATTAATCAAACATATATATATAAGAAAGTAATAAAAGAATTTAATACCTCTTGTCGCGTGATCCGATTGACTTGCGTCGATGGTAATCCGCAAGATCTTCAATCCTAGCACGAACGTGGATCACCTAGGAGCGTGGTCTCCCTTTCTTTGAATTGCAAACCTGTGATGGGATTAAACAAACTTTTCTCTCTTGTTCGTTAGTCACAAAAACAATCTAAAAGAACCTAAGATTATTCCGGTCACTTTTGAGTTCTCAATCTAATGATCGAAACTCGCGTGAACCTTGATCGATTTCGTATTCACAAGCTTATTGATGAATAAGCAACTAGAATACAATCAAAGAATAATCTATGTTCTTTCTGTTCTTAGTAGAATAATAGATCTCTTGCTATGAGTTAAGAAGAAGAAGAAAAATAATTTCTGCACACATGCACTAGGGCTGGCCGAAATTAATATATGTGTATATTTATATGGCCGAAATTTTCTTCTTATTTTTAACCTAGGGTGACCGAAATCCTTGACCAAAAACAATTAGGGTTGCCGCAATTTTTACTCCTAAAAGATTGGAGATTTAATTGCACCCTAATTCCTATTTTGTTTAAGATTTCCAAACCCTAATCAAACTCAATAATCTTTTATTCCTTATTTGACTAAAATAAAAAGACTTCCTGTTTGAATAAATAAAACTAATTATTTATTTCCTTTTCAAACAAGTCTTTCTATTTAATTATACTACTACCAATAGTATACCTTTAGGAAACATATTTCCTAATGAGAAAAGATTTGTATCTTAATTAAATAATTAATTAATGAATTAATTAATTCTCATTTAATTAATTAATGAAAACAAAATAATATTTTAGGTTATTAACCTAGTTGCCGCCCCATACATATATTGGGCCCAAATATTATTTTCTCATTTCATTTAATCCTTTGGACTTTAATTAAAAAGCCCACATGTGAACTAGACCCAATCTTACTAAAAGAAACAAGCCCACATGTCATCCATTAATATATAAATATAATTGTGCAGCCCATTACATAAATAATGTGCAAATTATATTCTTAATATATTAAATTGCAATTCTAGATGGACCCCAAATTGGTCCGGTAGAATATATCAAGTGATCCATGCAAGTCCGTGTGGATTGGGGATCTTGGCGGGCTATCTAAATTTAAGCTCCAATAGACATAACCTAATCACAATCAACAAATGATTCACTTAGGTCCAATCCATTAATTTTAGCTCATTCCACTAAAGAGCTAAAATTGAACTCTTAAATAAAGACAGAAAAGGAAGATGCTTCCTCATTCATACCCTAAACAATCATATTGGAGATAGTGTATCCTCGTGATTAATATCAGTAATCGCCAAGAGTTCATAGACCGCCTATAACTCTCCAAGTTACCATATTTACTCATATGACCACATTTTGAACTTGGATACTTTGACTTGTCCAGAAGCCATGTTTTCAATAGACACTATTGAAAACTCAACGTTGAGATTTAATATCCAATTACCTCAAAACATCCATATGATGATATTATACTCTCATTTAATAAATGGAGCCACGATGTCCATATCTATAAATGAAGTCCTCTATCGATTAACAAATGAATATCACCAAACTATCGAGGATAGACTATGCGATATAATCGTACTCATTGATAGCTCAAATGATATCACCTGCAACCATAAGTCCATCATTTATCTCAGGATTAAGATAGACTCTCCGATTGTCCTGATAATGAAATTACTTTTATCTACTGACGGTTATAGATAAAGTATTTCATTGTGATCCTGTTCAATACACCCAGTGCACTAGATCCTTTTGCTCGAAGACACTCCGATGATTTTAGACTCATCATATCTCATTTGATCCCACTCAAATGCTAGCAAAAGAATTCTACAACTTTAACAAGATAAAGGTGCCCAACCTTTAACTTAAGTTGTGAACGATATTCAAGACTAACTAAAGAATTGTGTCTACCACATACATATCCAGATGTATGAACAATTCTTCTTTTCTCATAGTCTTTAGACCTTATGATTATTTACTTTAACAATTATTTAAACTATAAATGCTATAAGATTTGTTTAAACCAGAAATCACTTTATTAATATGAATAAGATTGTTAATTACACCATTACACTCTTGCTATTGAGCATAATCCTAACACCTTCTCCCAAAGGCTCAGCTGCTGCATCAGTTTGGACCGCCTCCTTCACAGCAGAAGATCCAATCGGGGTCGCTTCAACCACAAGGACTTCGGATCTAGCTGGCCCCTCATCTTCCTCCACAATGACCACTCCAGTAGCAGACTCGGGATCCACCACTTGTTCTTCAATAGTAGGGGGATCTAAAGTAACTCCCTCAGCGCCATCGAGTTGAACCTCAGCACCCGCGTCAGTTCCTTGACCCAGGTGAGCTACCTCTTGTGGAGGGGCCTCTGTTCCCTGATCCCCTCCTGCTAGCTGGGCAGCCCTTGTCATTATTTGTAACCATCCTCGAATGAAGGCCCCTGTTGGGCCTCCAAATCTGCTATGGCATCCCGCAGAAGCTGGTTCTCATCTGACAGCAGCTTCTTCTCAACTTTTATGCGGTCCCTCTCCTCTCTACGGTGCAAGGACTTGATGGTTTCTGTGTCTAGGCAACGCTTAAGGCGCCTGATAACCACCAAGCCCTCCTGCCGCGCTTCTTCAGATGCCTTGGCCTCCTGAAGTAAAGGGGCCACACTTTGTTGGGTCTAGACCAGCTCCTGTTGAGTATCATCCAGCTTCGCTTGGAGACCGATATAAGCCTCCCTCAGGTTCACCAGTTGCCTCTCCATGGCCATGGAAAATTTGAAGCCCTACAAAAAGAGGGGAGGAGATCAATGTTTAGCAAGCAGAAGGAAGAAATGATAAAAAGTGAAAAGTAAGAATGTTACCTCACCCAGCACAGATGCTCCCTTAGCAACCAGAATATCGGTAGGAAGCTTGGCCATGTCTATCAAACTTCCACCGGGGCAGGAGGCCGCGAATCTAGACACCACCTCGTCAAAGGTAGCACCCCTTGGCCCCGATCCAAAGGCCACGTCGGCAGCAGGAACATGAGTGTGGATAGAGATTGTTTGTGATGAATATGATTGAGTGTTTTATTGTGATAGCTATCTAGGTTTCGCTTAATCTTGATTAGCTAAGCTTTATGATATGTCATTTAGCTTTTGATATCTAGGATTGATTTCATTGATATATCGTCATTCTAGATAAGCATATAGAGTTGCCTTGCTCTTGTTGCATTTTGAGTATTTCACATTGTTAACAGCCAAAATTGGCGAAGGACCAAGGAAGAATTTTCCACCTCAAACACAAGGAGAATATAGGAGTATAGACATCATCCGACTACCCGACTAGTCCGAGTGCATACTTCCTGCAGCGGGGTCTGGCTCAGCCTTCCCCTAGCTTCTTAAAGGACACCGCCATCGTCTTGATTCGTAAGCAAACGTCCCAAGCTGGGAAACTCGTTAGAATCTACAGCAGGGTCCAACCCCGTCATACCTTGGTTCCCTATGGACCCCACAGCACCCTGACACAGTTCACTATGGACCCCGCGGTACCCCGACACGGAGTTATACTGAGCATCCTGCTACATTATGAACCTCGCAGTACTCCGACACAGATTTCCACTAAGCATCCCGCTATAGTAACATATTCCCCTACTCCATCAGCAGGATGCCTACTGGCTTGCACTTCATAACATTGCCACTCCGCCAAGCAAAAAGATATTGGGCAGCAAGATTCTCGAATCTGAAGTTGAAAGCTCCATAAGAAACCCATCAAAATGCTGCCGTACAAAGGAGACATGCTCCTTTCCACCAACTAAGAGTTCTATTTTAAGCAGGTCAACTCAGTTAGAGTCCTTCTAGGAAGGAAATATGTGCTACGAGATTAAACTCCTCCTAGGAAGGAAAGACTAGATTCCATGCGTAAAACTCCGAGATTATCTCCTAAAAAGAGGAGGATCCTGCGCGAGCCAATCCTTAGACCGAAATTATAGGAGTGCATGGCAAGCAACAAGACCTATATATACAACGTCTTACTCATTATTAAGCAGGAGAAAAAAATAGAAAAAATAAAGGGAAGAAAGGAAAAAATCTTCTCCAGAAACTGGGCATTCAAGTTCTACTTATCAACAGGCACAGATTCATCATCACCGCCATCTCCATTACTTACCAAATCTCCATACATTGATGTAACCCTGAAATACATGGTTCATTTATCTGTAATGCAAAGGGACGATCAATAAAAGCTTATTTTTGTTTAATTTCTTATATTCCATATTGTACTTGCATTTATAGGGACATAGTCGGTATCAAACTACGCGATACCCCTCCGACCAGGACCAATCTCGATCTTAGTCCTTTTAAAGTTGTTATTTGGAATTCCATCCCACTAACGATTTTCAGATAACACTTTTGGCGCCGTCTGTGGGAAGTATCCCAACCTTTATTCAAAACAGCTTATTTCCTACGCCGGTGATATTCAGAATGAGACTCTGATCCTCCCAGGTTCATCCCGAGCCATTAGACTCCAGTCCCTTGCTTCCACTGAAAGAGCCCAGAGGCAGGGTAAGGGCGCTAGGAACGAGAATCCTTCACCAGTACCACCGCCGGTCTCGCGCCCTATCCCTCAAGACCCCGTTAGGTAGGAAGTCAACCGAGAAGTCTTAGAACAGCACGCTGCAGCATATGTAAAAGCTATCCGACTCCGGATGATAGCCTAGGGGATCCCTTTTGAAGCAGTCGGGATCCCAGAAGATGCTAGTCCAAGTATCTGGGTACCAGTTTTCAACCGATTGGGTCCACCTCTCCTAGTCTGATAGGCGAAACTCAGACCCAGGCTAGTGAAGTCCGCAATTGAGGTTCCTCCTAGGAGGATTTAGTCTCCACCAAAGCCAAGGGCAAAGAAGGTATCTGGGTACCAGTTTTCAACCGATTGGGTCCACCTCTCCTAGTCTGATAGGCAGAACTCAGACCCAGGCTAGTGAAGTCCGCAATTGAGGTTCCTCCTAGGAGGATTTAGTCTCCACCAAAGCTAAGGGCAAAGGAGAGGGATCCGCATCCTGATTAGGAAGGAAGTGCCAAATCCCGAAGGAGCTCCAAAGAAAAGCATCAGAGAGCTAAGCGAAAGGAGGTAGTCATTGATTCAAAGTCTTCAAATGAAGAGGTTTCAGTGGCCAGATCCGGAACCAAAAAGTCCCAGCGCCTAGATGATCAGATGACAAGGATGGCGAAGGAGTTGGAGCAGTTAAAGAAGGGAAAACATCAAGGAATACAGAAGAACCCCCTGGGCGTGATGAACGCACCTTTCTCCAAAAGAGTCAGAGAGGCGGGGTTGCCCCCTAAGTTCAGAATGCCTTCAGAGAAGTATTCCAGGACAGAAGACCCTGTCAGCCACCTGGAAAGCTTTGTCCATCAGATGGAGGTTCAAAGTGCAACTAGGCTAGCCATGTGTAGAATGTTTCCTTCAACCTTGACTGACTGTGCCAAGACATGGTTCAGAAAGTTACCATCAGGTAGTGTCGATTCTTTTTCTAAACTCACCAAAGCTTTCTGTGCGCAGTTTCAGGGAATCAAACCCCGTCCCAAGGATCCTATCCTGCTGTAGTACGTAGTTCAGGAGCAGGGTGAAACTCTGAGATATTATGTGGAGAAATTCCACAAAGAGGTCATCCAGATGGGTGTATTCAACGAGAAGGAAACTCTAGCCAACTTCTGGAGGAACTTATGGGCTAGCAGACTATTTTGGTCTTTTGCCAAACATCCTCTGGAGACGTACCAGGAAGCCTACAACCAGGCTCTGGAACAGGTGGACATTGAGGAACAACTCCGGATCAAAATCGAGCACGATGAAGCCTGATTAGCACCGCGCCCTAAGTAGGAAGCTCTGAAGCCTGCACCAGTTAGGAAATTTCAGAATCAACCTCCGAATCGATCGACTTACAGGCCTCCTCATATTCATACATACCAGGAAAGGTATCTGGTCAGGAGATCACCTCCTAGAGAGATTCCCTTGAAGGAAGTATCTAGGGTGGCAAGAGAGGAAGAAAGGTATAATCACTACACCCCTCTCAATGCTTCCCGAGAAACTATTTATCTCGCCATTCGGGATAAGGGTCTGCTTAGAAAGCCGGGTCCCATGAAAATCCCAATTGACCGGAGGAATCAATACAAGTATTGCAACTTCCATGAGGATATAGGGCACAATACCTCAGAATGTTACAGCCTCCGCAACCAGATTGAAGGATTGGTAAGGGGAGGTCTTCTAACTAAATTTTTGCAGCAGGTACGGGACAGAATCAAAGAAGGGAAACAGGTTCAGAGTGGGATGCAGGAGGCAGCAGGAAGAAGGAGAGAGGGGGAAAAGGATCTGATGCAGCAGATCCAGGTGATCCACACCATCAATGGAGGCCCTACCCTAGCTAGAACCTCTAATAATTCGAGAAAGAATCATGCAAGGAAAATTCCTAGACTTAATGCTGACCACGAGGTACTCAAAGTCATTAATGGATCCCAGGATCTATCCCGCTCCACCAAGATCATCTTCACAGAGTAGGACGTCTACAATACAGTTCAGCCACATGATGACCCAATGGTAATCACGGTACAAATCGCCAATTGCTTGGTACACCGTGTCCTGATTGACACAGGGAGCAGTGTTGATATTTTGTTCAAAGGGGCTCATGAGCAGCTCAACCTGAAGAATTCTTGCTACAATAGTTGCATTTCCCTTCTGTATTGATTCACAGGAGACTCAATGATGCCGATGGGGACGAAGATTCTATCAGTGATAGTCAGAGAGGCTCCTATACAACAGAACATAATGACAGAAGTCATTGTAGTGGACACCCCGTCTATGTACAATGCAATCTTGGGCAGGCCTTTTTTATCTGGGATCAGGGGGGTGCTGTCCATTTACCACAATATGCTGAAGTTTCTGGTGGGAACAGAAGTAGGAGAAGTAAGAGGAGACCAGCAAGCAGCTCGTAATTGTTACGCGGTGTCCACCAACCCCGCTGCATTAGCTAAACAATGTGCACAGGCAACTAGTGACCTAGGTCCGACAGCGACAGAGCGGGATGATTATGTCTTGGAAGAAGGAGAGGTTCCAGACATAATCTTGGAGGAGCTAGAAGAAGAAGAGTGTGGCTGGACCAGTGGGTACCTCGCAGAGTGATCGAACCAAAATTGGTATGATTTTGGCCCTCACTTCCTTCTCTTTTTGCTTGATTCTTGGGCAATATCCCATGATTTAATGGTATGAATTAAGTGTTTTCAGGTTTTTATAAAGTTCAGAGGCATTGGAGTAATATTGGTGGCAAAAGGGGCAGAAATTGTAAAAAGTGTGTGCAGATCATTCATCTTCAAAGAGGCACATCTCTCTCCTCAAATTAAACCACATTTCCAATTACATATATTCGGAAAGCCCCGGAAGTCTACTTTCTAGCAGTTTTTATGGATTGCGATTCCGAGTCTTTTACAGAACGTTATGCCCATTTTAGTAACTGCTGCGCACTCCTTGTCGCCACGGCAACCAAATGGCGATCCCATGGTGAACTCCACTTTCTAGAAGCAGCAAAATGGACATTTTCAAGCCATTTTTGAGGGGTATTCTTTTCCTTTCATGCCTATTTCTAACCCTAGCCTTCAAAACATATAAATACACCATTTTTATAAAGAATGAAAAACTCTTGACCACCAAGAAACCTCCTTTCTCCACCATTCCTTTTCTCTCCATTTTCTCTCCTACCTAAACTTAATATCTAGATTACTTCCCCTAATCATTCCTTTTCTTCCCATCTTCTCCACAAATTTCCTTAGTCACTTCCCATTTGACTCCACCTATCTAGACACATTCTCATCATCCACTCTTTACACAAGGAGCATCAAAGGCAAGGAAAGGATCAAGCTTACAAAAAGGAGGCCCATGGGTGATTTCCTAATCTTTTACTTGCCTTCCCTTTGATTGTAATATGTGTAATTAAATCCCCTTTCTAGGGTTTTGATGTGAGAATATTTGGATTGGGATTTGCTTAAGCTTTAATATATTTTAATTTCTATTTGTGTTCTATTCATTTTATAATTAGATTCTTTGCATTATATAATTGACATGTATACCCACTAGTTGATTATAATCTTGCTTAGGATAATTTGTTATATAATCTTGATTGGATTGACAACCTTGATGGATTGAGAACTTAGTGAATAGGATAGATTGTCGGAGGGTATATCAACCACGATAATCTAAGCCGTTAATTGTAACAAATCGATCTTGCCGTGACCCCCTTTCCTTAATTGGTTAGGCATTGCAGTGGGAAGTTGTTTAGGGTTCATAATAATGGCCCAAACACATTTTAGAAATCAATTGGTTAACATTTGTCAGATTTGTTCACTAAAGTAGCTTGATAAACCTTTCCAGTAATTCATTTGTGATCTCATTAATTCCCTAGCTGTTCTCTTAATTGTTTATTCCATTATCTTATCTAGATTTGCTAAGTATTCTTTTATTAGTTTATTAGGTTTATTTTTCATGTATGTTTGATGGCTTGACAACCCATTCACTCATCCATATTTTTATGATTTATTTTATTGCATATAGATTAGTTAATTTATTCAACTAATCACTCTAATTCCCTGTGGAACGAATCCTACTTGCCACTTTACTAATTTTCTATCTAAGTGGTGAAAAATCGGTTTTCTAAATGATCACATTTTAAATATCATTTTGTTGAGTACACAAACGATGCTCATCACAGAGCAGTTAGAGGAGGTCCTGATCCGGAGAGAAGATCCAACAAAGACAGTAAAAGTAGGAGGAGGTCTGGACCTGGAAATTAACAAGGATTTGGTAGAGCTTCTCAAGGAGTACAACGACATCTTTGCTTGGAGCCATGAGGAGATGCCTAGAATTCCTTTTAGTCTAGCTACTCATAGGTTGGCAGTAGATGCAACTTTCAAGCCAGTTAAGCATAAGAGAAGACACTTCAATGCCGAATGGAACGCCGCGGTCCAAGAAGAGGTTGACAAGATCTTGAAGGCCGGATTCATCAGGGAATCCCGGTACCCGAGTGGATCGCCAATGTAGATATGGTAACCAAGTCTAACGGGAAGTGGCAAATGTGTGTGGATTACACCGATCTCAACCGGGCTTGTCCCAAGGATAGTTCTCCACTGCCTAAGATAGACCAACTCATTGACTCTACTGCAGGAAACAAGCTCCTAAGCTTCATGGATGCTTTCTCGGGGTACAATCAAATCATGATGCATCCTTCAGATCAGGACAAGACTAGCTTCATCACCGGACAAGGCCTCTACTGCTATAAGGTAATGCCATTCGGACTCAAAAATGCAGGTGCCACCTACCAACGTATGGTGAATAAACTGTTCAAGGAGCTGATAGGGAGATCCATGGAAGTGTACATAGATGGCATGATCACGAAATCTCCAGTAGCAGGACAACATACAGGGGACTTACGCCAGACCTTCCAGGTAATAAGGCAGAACTAGATGAGGTTGATCCCCGCTAAGTGTGCATTCGGAGTAGCAGCAGGCAAATTCCTGGGATTCATGGTGCATGAAAGGGGAATTGAGGCTAATCCTGAGAAGATCAAAGCCATTCTAGATCTCGAGTCCCCTACAACTCTCAAGCAGGCTCAAGGATTAACCGGACGAATAGCAGCCCTGAACCGGTTCATATCCCGCTCCATAGATAAATGTCTCCCATTTTTCAAAGTTATCAAGCAGGGGAAGAAGATGAAGTGGGATGAGCAAAGCAAGTAGGCTTTTCAAGCTTTGAAGAAATACTTGTCAAGTCCGCCACTACTGGTAAAGCCGACCCCGGGGGAAGAGCTCCTACTCTACCTAGCAGTTTCTGAAGTCGCTACTAGTGGAGCTTTGGTGAAAGAATGCAATGACGGGGTGCAGAGACCAATCTACTATGTGAGCCGGGCTTTTACTAAGTCCGAGAAAAACTATACTCTACTAGAGAAACTCACCTACGCCTTGGTGACCACATCCAGGAAGCTCCGGCCTTATTTTCAAGCTCACTCTATGGCTGTTGTCACATATCAACCATTGAGACAATTCCTCCAAAGGCCAGATGTGTCGGGCAAGTTAGTTCTATAGGCCCTAGAGCTCACATAATTCGACATCAAATACAAAGCAAGAACCACAATCAAAACCCAAGCCTTGGCCGACTTCATAGTGGAGTTTAGCCCGATTCCGAACCCGGGCAAATCAATAGACCCAGATCCTGATCAAACCAATCCAGAATGGCCTGAAGACAGCAATATTTGGTTTCTTTACATGGATGGAGCTTCGAACTAGTCTGGATGCGGGGCCAAGATCGTCTTGATCGACCCCGCTAGAGCTGAGTGCAGTCATTGCTTATGGTTTGAGTTCAGAGCCACCAACAACGAAGTGGAGTATGAAGCTCTATTAGCAGGAATGAAAGTAGCAGGAGCCCTGGAAGCTGAGTACCTTCTGATCAAGAGCGATTCCCAATTGGTGGTCAATCAGGTGACAGGTTTGTACCAAGCAAAAGGTGACAACATGGTGGCCTATCTGGCTAAAGTTCAGGAAGCTATGAAGAAATTTAAGGGTTTAAGGATAGAACAGGTACCCAGAAAGAAGAACCATCGCGCAGATGTCCTGACTAAGATTGCCACAGAAGAAGGACATGTTTTACTAAAAAGAGTACCCCTCCAGTTGGTTTCCTTCTCCAGCATAGCTAAGGAGGCAGAAGTCCTTCCCGTGAGTCGTCCTCCGTGTTGGATGGATCCAATAGCAGATTATCTCTAAAATTCTACTCTCCCTACGGATCCGAATCAAGCCCGCCGGTTCAAGAGGATAGCTACCCGGTACTGCTTGGTAAAAGGGTACCTATACCGTAAGGGGAAATCTCTCCCTCTACTCAGATGTCTCCATCCCGATGACACGCACTGGGCGCTCAATGAGGTGCACTCAGGGGATTGCAGTAATCATGTGTCAGGGGAAACTTTGGCTTACCAGGTAATCAGGATGGGTTACTACTGGCCGACTATACACCAGGATGCAAAGCAGTTTGCACAATCCTGCGAAGCTTGTCAGAAAATAGCAAACCTCCATCATCTCCCACCAGAAAGGCTCTCCGCAATCAGTACCCCCTACCCCTTTGCTATCTGGGGACTAGACTTGATCGGGCCACTTCCCACTGCACCCGGCCAAGCCAAACATGCAGTGGTGACAATAGACTATTTTACCCGGTGGGTAGAAGCCAAGGCCCTCACCTGGATAATTGAAGAAAAAACCACCAACTTTGTCAAGGAACACATTGTCTGCAGATTTGGCACCCCAATGGCCATCATAACTGATTTGGGAAAGTAATTTGACAATGCCAACTTCAGGGAATTCTGTGAAGACCGGAGCATCAATCTTCGTTTTGCATCAGTAGCTCATCTTCAAACAAATGGGCTAGTTGAAGCTACCAACAAGACTATTAAGAAGCTCCTGAAGAAGAAGCTCCAACAGAAGAAAGGGTTATGGGTTGCAGAGTTACCCAATGTATTGTGGGCCTATAGAACAACCAGACGGACTACAACAGGAGAGACTCCCTACTCCATAGTGTTCGGAACAGAAGCGGTCTTGCCCATTGAGCATAAACTCATATCTTTCCGGGTCCAAAATTATGAACCGAAAGACAATGAGGCTAAATTGAGAGCTAGTTTGGACTTACTTGAGGAAAGACAAAGCAGGGTAGCAGAGAAGGTGGCTATATATCAGAGCAAGATAGCCTGACATTTCAACAAAAAGGTGAGGATCCGGAATTTCAAAGAAGGAGACTTGGTTCTCAGGAAAGTAACCCAGAACACACGAAGAAGGTCTGACGGGGTGCTAGCTCCAAACTGGGAAGGTCCATACTTAATTAAGGCGTTGCTCTAGGGTGGAGCTTACAAGTTGGAAGACGTGGAGGGATACCCAGTAGATCACACTTGGAACGCCGATCACCTCAGGAAATTCTACCCTTAGAAATTTAGGTCATATCAGCGGGAATGCTCACCCCGATTTCATATTGTACTGATTAATGAAATTCAATAAAAGCAGTTTCTTCTCCCATATGGTTCTCCTGTGGTCAAAGTTTGAAGTCTCCTACTTGAATCTCCAGTATCTCTTACTTGAACTTCGCCCTTACTGACTCGCCATTTCAAGACCAGGAAATAGCCTTAGAGCACTCCTGCTGCCTTAGTCGGGGAATACCCTCCTCCAAGAAGTCTGGTGCTAAAGTGGCCTTAGTTGCCTACCAGGACAGACTTACAGTAAGATCGGGCCGCCTCAGGGTACCTGCTTCCTTACTTCGCCATTTCAAGACCAGGAAATAGCCTCAGGACGCTCCTGCTGCCTTGGTCGGGGAATACCCTCCTCCAAGAAGTCTAGTGCTAAAGTGGCCTTAGTTGCCTACCAGGACAAACTTACAGTAAGATCGGGCTACCTTAGGGTACCTGGTTCCTTACTTCGCCATTTCAAGACCTGGAAATAGCCTCAGGGTGCTCCTGCTGCCTTGGTCGGGGAATACCCTCCTCCAAGAAGCCTGGTGCTAAAGTGGCCTTAGCTGCCTACCAGGACAGACTTATAGTAAGATCGGGCTGCCTCAGGGTACCTAGTTCCTTACTTCGCCATTTCAAGACCAGGAAATAGCCTCAGGGCATTCCTACTGCCTTGGTCGGGGAATACCCTCCTCCAAGAAGCCTGGTGCTAAAGTGGCCTTAGTTGCCTACCAGGACAGACTTATAGTAAGATCGGGATGCCCCGTCAGAATACCTGGTCCTTTACACCTTCACTTTCTTCCCCCACAGAAGATCAACACTCAACGGGAACCCGGAGGTTCATCGAGTAAAATTGTTACAAGAACCAAGTTACCCCGACAGAAGGTCCATAATCAAAGGTGCTTGATAAATTCATCAAGGTACCCGGTTCCTTACTCCACTTTATCTCCTAAAAGGCCAACAGTTAAGAAGGATACTCAATACTTCAAGTTATTATACGTTCGTGAGAGTCTAATTAAGAAGGACATGACAAGTACCAAAATCCCACTAGTCTTGCGATTTCAAAATATGAAGGATAAGGCAGCCAAGCCCCTGAGACCTATCATAGTTCAAATTACCCGTCGGGGTCCATTTATTCATCAGAGGTCTAGTTATTAACAGGTTTATATGCTATGGGAGGCTTTTAAGTACAAAAGCTAGAAAGACACAAGTATGAATTAAATAACAGAAGATTGTTATATTAATAAGCAGGGTGCCCAGCTCCTATTTCGGGCTACAAATAGAAGAAAAAGATATATGCAAAAAGCAAACATGAAGACCCGGATTATCCCTCATTTTCCTCCTCTGGCTACTTCCCTTGGCTGTCTGTTTCCACCATTATGCTAGCAGCTTCGGAGTTATCTCGGGTCCCTTCAACAACCGGAGCTTGAGATCTAACTGCATCCTCCTCCTGGATAGCAACGTCCTACCCCATAACAGTAGACTCAATCTGGGTCCCTTCAGCGATAGGGACCCTTGATCTAGCTGGCTCCTCATCCACCTCCACCAGGACCACTCTAGAAGTAGTCGCGGGGTCTTCTACTTGATCTTCTCGGATGGAGGGATCCTGGACTACTTCCTCTGCTATTCCGGCCTCCTGATCAGTCTGAGCCACATCTTTTTTGGGAGCTTCTGCTTCTTGGTCTCCACCTACTAACTGGGTAGCCTTCGCCATTATTTGCTCCTGGTCCCAGTTCAGGGCTGCTTCAAGGTCGAAGGGAGGAGGCAAAGCTGTGGCCACCTCGTAGCAGGCTGTGAAGAAGCCATCCTCGAATGTAGGCCCCTGTTGAGCCTCCGGGTCTGCTATGACATCCCGCAGAAGCTGGTTCTCATCTAATAGCAGTTTCTTCTCAACTTTTATGAGCTCCCTCTCCTCTCTGCGGTGCAAGGACTTGATAGTCTCAGTGTCTAAGCAGCGTTCAAGGTGCCTTATAACCACCAAACCCTCCTGTCTTGCTTCTTCAGATTCCTTGGCCTCCTGAAGCAAGGGGGCCATGCTCTGCTATGTCTGAACCAGCTCCTGTTGAGTGTCTTCCAGCTTCACCTGGAGGCTGATGTAAGCCTCCCTCAAGGTCAGCAGCTGTTTCTCCATGGCCAAGGTAAACTTGAAACCCAGCAGAAGAGAGAAAGTCAGTTTTTCACCAGAAGAAAGAATGAAATAATAAAAGTAAGTTAGAAATATTACCTCAGCCAGAACCGATGCTCCCTTGGCGACCGAGATATCAGTGGGGAGTTTGGCCATGTTCGTCAAGTCTCCGCCAGGGCAAGAGGCCGTAAATCGGGATACCACTTCATCAAAAGTGGCGCCTCTCGATCCCGACCCGGAAGGGATACTAGCAGCAGGAACAGAAACAGGAACAGCCCCCTCCTTCTCCATGGTTCTGACCTGATCTTTAGAGGAGGCTATGGGAGGAGGGGGAGTAGGAGAAACCTCCGTGGGTGGAGCGGCCTTCTTTTGGGTTTGTTTCCCAGACCCCTGGGCGTTTGCTGCTCGGGCCAGCATGGCCTTAATCTTCGAGCGTGATGGAGCAGAAGCTTTCGTAGATGACCCCGCTAGAGTAGGAGGGGGGGGGGGGGACTACGTCAGCCGCTAGTTTTGTTGAAGAAAGAAAGAAAGAAGAAGAAGGGGGTTAATTCCAGCTTGATTGGACTCCGGCACGGTTTTGATTTTGGCAGGGGGAGGGGACAAGAGAAGCAGAAGCAGAAGCAGAAGCAGACGCAGAAGCAGGCAGAGGTAGATCCCTTGCCCCAGGTAATGTGGGGGACTCCGCTACCATCGGAGCCGTAGACACTGTGAAGAAAGAAGAAATTTTAAAATTAAAGGAAGAAGAAGGAGGATGTATGATCGCATAAAAATAGAGGAATCAGATGCAGTCACTTTCCAGGAAGGGCAATGGAAATCCTCAAATACCGCTCCACGCGGGCTCCCTCAAAGGGATCTAGAGTAGGATACTGCATATTAGTGTATCCCCTCTTCATGATCCTTGTAAGAATGTCCCGGGACTCAGGAACCAGCGTCCCCTTTGCCCACTTGTCCCTCGCTGTGAACTGAGTAGGGACGGGGTATTCATATCCCCCGATGAAAGCAATACGCCCCCATTCGCCCTCCACTACAAACCATTCTTCCTTCCAGGGTGCTAAGTACTTCACATTTGCCCCTGGAACGGTAAACTTCATATCGTTGTTGGACCTTAGGTAAAACTGACCCCGGAGCACCATACTAGTGATGTTGAAGAGGAAGCGAAGTTTATCCAATCCCGGCTCCCTATCCATACTATCTCTCTCGCATTACTCCTTCCAGAGCACCAAGAAGCCCATCAAATGCTTCCAGAACCCCGGTGAGATCTGGAGGGGGGTCAATTCTAGTGCCACGAGAGCCCGATGGAGAGTAGGATGCAGCGGAAGCCGGACTCTACACTCAAAAGCTGCTTTGTGGATCAATAGGCGGTCTTGAGGTGGGGTATATACGTCGTAACCCCTATAGGGAAGAGAGAGAGTCATGTACTCCGGGATCTTGTACTCCTCCCGCAGTTTGTTGAGCGCATCCAGTATACATACGGAGTCGGGTACAATTTGACCATCATGGAAGGGGGCGAAAGATCCAGTTTGGACCCCAACCAAGGTGATATCATGCCCGCCACCTTCCTCATCACCACCAGTCTTTGTGGTGCCCACTTCGTAACTAATCAAAACCGGGTCTTCTGGTTGATTGTGGAAACCCGACCCAATTCATGGGTTTCGGGTAGAGCGACGACGCTGGGCCAGCGGGGTATCATCGGTAACCCCGTCCCCATCTCGACCTCGCATCCTCCTTTCCAAAGACAGGGAGTCCTCCACCACGTCGGCCTTCTCCATATTGAAGAGGGCGTCGATGCTATCAGACTGGGGCAGTGAGACGGGGTCAAGAAGAGTAGAAGTCACCGTCGTAGAGGGGTTTTGCTCAGTGGCAATTTCTTGAAAAGTAGGGATTTGTGAAGGAGAAGCCATTGAAGAATGTAGAAGAAAACTGGAAGATTGCTAAAGAAGGAGAAAAGAAAGCAAGGGTTTGCTCTTGGTTGTAATTTTGAAAGTTTGAAAGTAAGAAAGAAAGCACCAGTGGAGCCGGTCTATTTATAAAAGAGGAGTGGTAGCTACACACCAGGAAACCAGAATCGATGACCGGAAGAATGGGTAGAGGCGTTTTCCACATTAATTGCACCAAAACGGCTCTTTTTGAAAACGAGGAACCTAATCATTGATTGACACACAATCAACATTAACGCTTCAAGAAAAGACTTCCTCCTCCTAGGTGGAAAACTAGTCAGACAAGGAAATAAGCAGATAAGGCAGAAAATCCTTCATGTATAGACAGGATCCTGACTCCGACTCTGACTCCGACTCCGACCCCGACCCCGACCCCGACCCCGACCCCGACAAGGTATCAGTGTCCAAGTTAGGGGGGACTTCTGTTAACTGCCAAAATTGGCGAAGGACCAAAGAAGAATTTTCCACCTCAAACACAAGGAGAATATAGGAGTATAGACATCATCCGGCTACCCCGACTAGTCCGAGTGCATACTTCCTGCAACGAGGTCTGGCTCAGCCTTCCCCTAGCTTCTTAAAGGACACCGCCATCATCTTGATTCATAAGCAAATGTCCCAAGCTGGGAAACTCGTTAGAATCTACAGCGGGGTCCAACCCCATCATACCTTGGTTCCCTATGGACCCCACAGCACCCCGACACAGTTCCCTATGGACCATGCGGTACTCGACATGGAGTTATACTGAGCATCCTGCTACAGTATGAACCTCGCAGTACCCCGACACAGAGTTCCACTAAGCATCCCGCTATAGTACAAGCTAAACATTACCTTACTCCATCAGCAGGATGCCTACTGGCTTACACTTCATAACATTGCTACTCCGCCGAGCAAGAAGATATCGGGCAGCAAGATTCTCGAATTAGAAGTTGAAAGCTCCATAAGAAACCCATCAAAATGCTGCCGTACAAAAGAGATGTGCTCCTTTCCGCCAACTAAGAGTTCTATTTTAAGCAGGTCAACTCAGTTAGAGTCCTTCTAGGAAGGAAATATGTGCTACGAGATTAAACTCCTCCTAGGAAGGAAAGACTAGATTCCACGCGTAAAACTCTGAGATTATCTCCTAAAAAGAGGAGGATGCTGCGCGAGCCAAGCCCTAAATCGAAATTGTAGGAGTGCATGGCAAGCAACAGGACCTATATATACAACGTCTTACTCATTATTAATTAGGAGAAAAAAAGAGAAAAAAAAAAGGGAAGTAAGGAAAAAATCTTCTCCGGAAACTGGGCATTCAAGTTCTACTTATCAACATGCACAGATTCATCATCACCACCATCTCCATTACTTACCAAATCTCCATACATTGCCGTAACCCCGAAATACATGGTTCATCTATCTGTAATGCAAAGGGACGATCAATAAAATCTTATTTTTGTTTAATTTCTTATATTCCATGTTGTACTTGCATTGATAGGGACATAGTCGGTATCAAACTACGTGATACCCCTTCGACCAGAACCAATCTTGATCTTGGCCCTTTTAAAGTTGTTATTTGGAATTCCATCCCACTAACGATTTTCAGATAACACACATATTCACTTAGGTTGCATTCTCTTCATTGAGAACTAAGTCTTGTGTTGCTTCCGGGATTAGGTTGCATAAATCACAAGCATTAGGACTAGGTTCACTCATACCGGGATTAGTTAGGTGTGTGATTACTTCCGGGATTAGGTTGTAATCTTTCTCACATTTAGTGGATTTGAGGTTCGAGTGTGGCTCACTTATTAGCCCGTGGTTTTTCCCGTGAGGGTTTCCATGTAAATATCAAGTGTCATTTAATATTTCCGTACTATATTACACTTGCTATATTTGTATTGACTATTAGGGGTATTTTCGTAATCTTGCCTATTAACGAAAATTGGGTAAAATCGGATAAAATCTATCCACCCCCCCCCCCCCCCCTCTAGATTATTATTAAAACAAACCGAGTTATTTGTTTCAATATGAACTATGTTTTCCGAGATTAACAACAAGGTATGGAGATTCGGTGAGTAATGGAGATGGTGGTGATGATAAACTTGTGCCTGTCGATAAGTAGAACTTGATCGTGGGGGTTTCTAGAGTTGATTTTCGGTCTGATTTTTGGGCTCGATCCCTTTTTCCGGTGAATAAGCTGTCATATATATAGGTCTTGTTGCTTGCCATGCACTCCTATAATTTCTATCTAGGGTTTGCAATTGGAGGACCTCTTTCCTTTTAGGAGATAATCTTAGAGCTTTTACGTGCAGAATCCAGTCTTTCCTTCCTATGAGGAGTCAATCTCGTAAGCAAATCTTTCCTTCCTAGGAGGATTCTAACTGCGCTGACCTGTTTAGTATAGGACTCTCTGGTGGGAAGGAGTATATCTCCTCTGTTTTGACTGGATGGCGGCGTTTTAATAAGTATTTATGGAGCTTCTAATTTCTTGTATGAGAATCTTGCTGCTTGGCATCTTCTTGCTTGGCGAGCTGGCTATATCAAAAAGTGTAAGCCACTAGGCATCCTGCTGCTGAAGTAGGGGGATGTCTAGGTGGTACCATAGCGGGATGCTTAGTGGAACTCTGTTTTGGGGTGCTGCGGGGTTCATAGGAAGCTAGGGTATGACTAGGTTGGACCCCACTGCAGGTTTAACGAGTAGTCCAGCTCCGAACAATGCTTAAGAATCAAGATGCTGGTGGGGTCCTTGAGAAGCTGGGAAAAGTCTGTGCCGGACCCTGCTGGAGGGGTATGCACTCGGATTAATCGGGGTTCCCCTTTATCGGGGTAGCCGAATGGTGTCTGGATTCTTATGTCCTCCTTGTGTTGGGTGGAAAATTCTTTTTTGGTCCTTCGCCAATTTTAGTGGTAAACACTTTTTATTCATCACTTTACGATACAAATACATGGACTATATTTTTCAAGATTAGACGCGAACCATGAAGGCTCGGTGAATAATGGAGAGGATGGTGATGATGAATTCGTGCGTGTCGATAAGTAGAATTGATCGTAGGGTTTCTGGAGATTCTTTAGTTTTTCAGGCTGATTTCCGATCCCCTTTCCAGTGAATAAGTTGTTGTATATATAGGTCTTGTTGCTTGCCATGCACTCTTATAATTTCGGTCTAGGGTTTGGCAATTGCAGGATCTCCCTCCTTTTAGGAGATAATCTCGGAGCTTTTATGTGGAGAATCCAGTCTTTCCTTCCTCAGAGGAGTCAATCTCGTAAGCAAATCTTTCCTTCCTAGGAGGATTCTAATTGCGTTGACCTGTTTAACATATGACTCTCTTGCGGGAAGGAGTACATCTCCTCTGTTTTGACTGGACAGCGGCGTTTTAATAAGTCTCTATGGAGCTTTCAGTTCTGGTATGAGAATCTTGCTGCTTTGGTATCTTCCTGCTTGGCGAGCTAGTTATATCAGAAGGTGTGAACCGCTAGGCATCCTGCTACTAAAGTAGGGAGATGTCTAACTGGTACCATAGCGGGATGCTTAGTGGTACTCCATGTCGGTGTGCTGCGAAGTTCATAGGAAGCCAGGACATGACTGGGTTGGACCCCTCTGTGGGTTTTAACGAGTAGTCCAGCTTGGGGCAATGCATATGAATCAAGAAACTGGCGGGGTCCTTAAGAAGCTGGGGAAAGGCTGGGCCGGACCCCGCTGGAGGGGGTATGCACTCGGATCAATCGGGGTCCCCCTTTATCGGGGTAGTCGGATGGTGTCTAGACTCCTATGTCCTCCTTGTGTCGAGGTGGAAAATTCTTCTTTGGTCCTTCGCCAATTTTGGTGGTTAACGGAAGGGTCGTAACGCTGCTTCTCCTACTGTGAAGATTTCTCCTACCTTTCCTCTTCCAACAGCACCCTCCAAAGACCATATCGAGAATATGGAGAAAGAGGAAGCTACCTCTACTCCTGCCCCAACTGCTGATATTCCTTCTGGATCGGGGTTGGGGGGTGCTACCCTTGATGAGGTGGTATCCCAATTTGCCGCCTCCTACCCCGGGGGAAGCTTGACGAGCATGGCAAAGCTTCCAACTAAGATCCTAGTCGCTAAGGGAGCATCTGTCTTAGCCGAGGTAGAGTTCCATTTTCTCTTTCATTATTCCATTTCTTTCTTTTGGCAGGTGTTGACTCCTTCTTCTTTTCACAGGGTTTCAAATTTGCTCTAGTTATGGAGAAGCAATTAATGACTCTAAGGGAAGCCTACATCGGACTCCAGGCTAACTTGGAGAATACCCAGCAAAAGCTGGTTCAGGCCCAGTAGAGTGTGGCCCTCTTAGTTCAGGCTGCTGCAATAGCTGAAGAAGGCAGGCAAGCAGCCTTGGTGGATGCCCGACACTACGAGCGCTACTTAGATACTAAAACCATTAGGTCTTTACACTGCCGAGAAGAGAGGGAGCTTTTGAAGGTAAAGAAAAGGTTGCTACAAGATGAAAACCAGCTCTTACGGGACACAATAAAAAGCCTGGAGGCCTAGGAAGGCCTTACATTTGAAAGCGGCTACTTCATATCCTGCTACGAGGTGGCCACAACTTTGCCCCCTCCCTTCGATCTTCAGGCCACCTTGAACTGGGACCGGGATCAGATCATGGCTAAGGCCGCCCAGCTAGAAGATGGGGACCAAGGAGAAAAGGTTCCTTCACAGGATGCTGCTCATCTGAATCAAAGGGATGATATACTTGCGGGGGTCCAACATGATGGCACTGAGAGGGCAGCCCAGGATCCTCCTACTCAAGAAGAACAAATGGTGGACCTTGTGCTTCTTTCAGAGGTGGTCCTAGTGGAAGAAGAGGATGGTCCAGTCGGATTCGGGATCCCAATAGGTAAAGGGACCCTAAATGAATCTGCTGCTGTAGAGGAGGATGATCCGGCCAGACCTCAGGTTCCGACAGTCGAGGAAACCCAGACCGGTGTCGAGATTGATGCCACAAGGGTGGAAGCAGCCACCGAAGAAGAGCAACTAGAGGGGGATAAAGAAACCTGACTTTGCAGCTTGTTGTACCCCCCTTGTTTTTATTGTTACTCTTTTTTTTTTTATTATACTTTTTTTTTTGTAACCCGGGAAAGGGGGTTAGGTACCCTATTTGATCAATACAGATTCCTTTTTTTGTTAACTCATACAATTTCCTGCTTGTTCTTCTAACTTAGGAAAAAAATTTAATGCATACATGCCTGTGAGTAGTTAGACCCAGAATGAATGACTGTGCCTTAACAAAATAGATCAGGATGCTTGATGGTTAGACGTTGAACACCCTTATCCCTCGTTTGTAGAAACTAGCAGGATGTGTTAAGTAATCACGTCTCCTTCCCTAATCAGGCTCTTATGAACATGTAGTAATCTGAGGTTCCTAATCAGGCACTTTTAACGCCAACATTTTGGAGAAATGGAGAAGTAAGGAATCAGGTACCTTAGCTAGGTATCCCGATTCATTCATAAATCTGTCCTGGTAGGCAACTTAGGCCACTTTAGCACCAGGATTTCTATAGGAGGGTATACCCTGACCAAGGCAGCATGAGCGTCATAAGGCTATTTCCTGGTCTTGAAATGGAGAAGTAAGGAATCAGGTACCCTGGCTAGGTATCCCGATTCTTCTGTGAGTGTGTCCTGGTAGGCAACTTAGGCCACTTTAGCATCAGGCTTCATGGAGGAGGGTATACCCTGCCCAAGGCAGCAGGATCGCTATAAGGCTATTTCCTGGTCTTGAAATGGGGAAGTAAGGAATCAGGTACCCTGGCGAGGTATCCCGATTCTTCTGTGAGTTTGTCCTAGTAGACAACTTGGGCCACTTTAGCACCAGGCTTCTTGGACGAGGGTATACCCCTACCAAGGCAGTAGGATCGCCATAAGGCTCTTTCCTGATCTTGAGGCGATTCAGTAATGGTGAAAAACTTGTAAAATGAACATCATGTTAGAGACATTGGAGAATCAAGTAGGAGACATTGCAGAAAGTACATAGGAGAATCATGTAGGAAAGGAAACTGATTTTATTGAATTTCCCAAGTAGTACAATATGAATTCGGGGTGTATATACCAACTGATATAAGTTGAATATCTAAGGATAGAACTTCCTGAGGTGATCGGCGTTCCATGTATGATCCACTAGGTACCCCTCCATGTCCTCCAGCTTGTAGGCGCCACCCCGAAGCACTGCTTTTATCAGGTAGGGACCTTCCCCAGCTAGGAGCTAACACCCCGTCGGACCTACTTCGTGTGTTCTGAGTTATTTTCCTAAGAACCAAATCTCCTTCTTTGAAATTCTGAATCCTTACCCTTTTATTGAAGTGTCAGGCTATCTTACTTTGGTACACTACCCCTTTTTCGGTGGTTCTACTTTGCTTTTCCTCGAGTAGATCTAGACTAGCTCTTAACTTAGCCTCATTATCTTCCAGTTCATAATTTTGAACCCGAAAAGATATGAGCTTATGCTCGATGGGAAAGACCGCCTCAGTCCCGAAGACTAACGAATAAGGGGTATCCCCCGTGGCAGTCCTTTGTAGGGAAAAACGTTTGCACGCGGCAGAAGCGAGACAAAAAATAGTTTAGTATATTTTAAAAATTTTCCATATTTGAACCTTAACCCTTTAATTAATTAAACATATATACCAAAAGATATCATACCTTTGTCGCGTGATCTGATTGACTATGCGTCGATGGTAATCTGCAAGATCTTCCAACCCAATCACAAACGTTAATCGCCTAGAAGCGTAGCCTCCCTTCTCTTTGAATTGTGTACCTGAGAATGGATAACAAAAACTTTTCTGATTTATGTTAGTCACAATAAACTCCAAAAGATTGTTAAGAATGTCCCAGTCACTTTTGAATTCACAATCATTAGATTGAAACTCGTGTGAACCTTATTCAAAATTGTGCACAAAACCTTTTTATGTAAAGGCTAGTAGTGCACTATCGAAACAAGAACAATCCCTTCTCTCAATCTCTCTTGGCAGAATTTTTCACTAGTCTAAGAGTTGGATTTTATTTTTCTCTAGCAAAAGAAAAAACTTTCAATTGCAAAAACTAGGGTTAGACAAATAAATAAAGAATATATGTATATCTTTTTGGCCGCCAATCACTTGCTCAAAAATAAATATATTAAAATAGCCGAATTCATGCTGCCATATATATATGATATCTTATATATGCATCCAACTTTTGCCATATAAATATAATATATATCTTGATTGCCGCATTTGCGATATCAATATATTATATATCTGTTAGGATTATGCTAAATAGCAAGAGTGTAATATTGTAATTAACAATCTTTTTCATATTAATAAAGTGATTTCTGGTTTAAACAAATCTTATAGCATTTATAGTTTAATATTATAATTGTCAAAGTAAATAATCATAAGGTCTAAAGACTATGAGAAAAGAAGAATTTTTCGTACATCTGAATATGTATGTGGTAGACACAATTCTTTAGTTAGTCTTGAATATTGTTCACAACTTAAGTTAAAGGTTGGGCACCTTTATCTTGTTAAAGTTGTAGAATTCTTTTGCTAGCATTTGAGTGGGATCAAATGAGATATGATGAGTCTAAAATCATCGGAGTGTCTTCGAGCAAAAGAATCTATTGCACTGGGTGCATTGAACTGGATCATAATGAAATACTTTATCTATAACCGTCAGTAGATAAAAGTCTTTTCATTATCAAGACAATCAAAGAGTCTATCTTAATCCTGAGATAAATGATGGACTTATGGTTGCAAGTGATATCATTTGAGTTATCAATGAGTACGATTATATCGCATAGTCTATCCTCGATAGTTTGGTGATATTCATTTGTTAATCGATAGAGGACTTCATTTATAGATATGGACATCGTGGCTCCATTTATTAAATGAGAGTATAATATTATCATATGGATGTTTTGAGGTAATTGGATATTAAATCTCAACGTTGAGTTTTCGATAGTGTCTATTGAAAACATGGCTTCTAGACAAGTCAAAATATCCAAGTTCAAAACGTGGTCATATGAGTAAATATGGTAACTTGGAGAGTTATAGGCGGTCTATGAACTCTTGGCGATTATTGATATTAATCACGAGGATACACTATCTCCAACATGATTTTCTAGGGTATGAAAGAGGAACATCTTCCTTTTCTGTCTTTATTTAAGAGTTCAATTTTAGCTCTTTAGTGGAATGAGTTAAAATTAATGGATCGGACCTAAGTGAATCATTTGTTGATTGTGATTAGGTTATGTTTATTGAAGCTTAAATTTAGATAGCCCGCCAAGATCCCCAATCCACACGGACTTGTATGGATCACTTGATATATTCTACCGGACCAATTTATGGGTCCATTTAGAATTGCATTTAATATATTAAGAATATAATTTGCACATTATTTATTTAATGGGCTGCTCAATTATATTAATATATTAATGAAAGGCATGTGGGCTTGTTTCTTTTAGTAAGAATGAGTCTGGTTCACATGTGGGCTTTTTATTTAAAGACCAATGGATGAAATTAAATAAGAAAATAATATATGGCCCATTTATAAGAGTGGGGTGGCAAGGTGTCTTTTTAACCTAATATATTATTTTGTTTCATTGTTTTAATTAAATAAGAATTAATTAATTTATTAATTAATTGTTTAATTAAGAAACAAATCTTTTATAATTAGGAAATATGATTCCTAGAGTTATACTATTGGTAGTAGTATACTTAAATTAAAAGACTTGTTTGATAAGAAAATAAATAATTAATTTTATTTATTTAATCAAATAAGAAGTCTTTTTATTTAGTCAAAATAAAAGAATAAAATATCTAGGAGTTGGATTAGGGTTTGAAGTCTTAAAACTAGAAGTGAATTAGGGTGCAACAAAAACTCCTATTTTGTAATGTGATTTGCGGCAACCCTAGTCCTTTTAGGAAGAAGATTTTCGGCCACCCTAAAAGAAAAAGAGGAAGAGAATTCGGCCAATAAGTGTGTGGTGCCTGATTCAATTTTCTTCTTCTTCTCAATTCATAGAAAGGATTTTATTCTACTAAAAACATAAAAGAGTGAATAGATTATTCTTTGATGGTACACTAATTGCTTGTTCATCAATAAGCTTGTGTGTACAACATCGATTTAGGTTCACGCGAGTTTCGATCATTAGATTGAGAACTCAAAAGTGACCGGAATAATCATAGTCTTCTTTTAATTGTTTTGTGACTAACAAAAAGAAAAGAAAAGTTTGTTTGTCCATTCTCAGGTTTGCAATTCAAAGAAAAAGGGAGACCACGCTCCTAGGTGATTCACGTTCGTGCTAGGATTGAAGATCTTGCGGATTACCATCGACGTAAGTCAATCGGATCACGCGACAAAAGGTATTCTTCTTTTGTTGATTATATGTATGTTTAATTAATTAAAGGGTTAAGGTTCATAAAAAGGAAAAAAAATTTAAAGTTACTAAATCTATTTTTAGTCTTGCTTCCGCTGCGTGTACTACGGTATTTTTCCCTACAATATCTTTATATGTGTTTTTCTTGACATATAAATCAAATATATGCATGAATTCTACTTGCCTATAATAACTCATATATGCCGCAACAAATTTTGCCATTTATATATATGTTTAAACCCTAATTCAACTCTTTAGTGTATTTGTGACTATATAAAAGACTTCCTTATTTGACTAGACAAATAAAATTCCTTATTTATCTACTTGTCAAATATAGTCTTTTATATTTAATAGGCTAATAGGCACGGATACCCCTTGAACTCTTGAAATTTGGCAATCGCTAAAGGAATTTGCCCCCTCACCAAGGGGTAGATTCCTTCAGCGATTGCAAATTTATGAGAGTTTAGGGGTTTAGTGCCGAAAAAAAAAAGTTTAGGGGGCACAGTGGAACTTTTTGAAGAGTTGAGGGGGCATCTGTGCCAATTAGCCTATTTAATAAACTACTACTAATAGTATATTACTAGGAAACATATTTCCTAATCAGAAAAAGATTTGATTCTTAATTAAATAATTAATTAACATAATAATTAATTTCCATTTAATTAAATAATAAAATAAACAATATAATGGGCTAATAAAAATAGCCTTGCCGCCCATGACTATTACTTGGGCCATATATTGTTTTTCTTATTTTATTAAATTCATATGGACTTTAATAAAAAAGCCCACATGTGAACTAGATCCATTCTTACTAAAAGAAACAAGCTCACATGCCTTTCATTAATATATTAATATAATTAAACAACCAATTAAATAAATAATGTGCAAATTATATTCTTAATATATTAAATACAATTCTAGATGGACCCATAAATAGTCTGGTAGAATATATCAAGTGATTCATGCAAGTCCGTGCGGATTGAGGATCTTGGTAGGCCTATCTAAATTTAAGCTCCAATAGACATAACCCAATCTCAATCAACAAAAGATTCACTTAGGTTCAATCTATTAATTTTAGTTCATTCCACTAAAGAACTAAAATTGCACTCTTAAATAAAGATGGAATAAGTAAATGATTCTCATTCATACCTTAGACAATGTTACAGGAGATAGTGAATCCTCGTGAAGAATATCAGTAATCGCCAAGAGCTCATAGACCGTCTATAGCTCTCCAAGTTACCATATTTACTCATATGACCAAACTTTGAACTTGGATATATATTATGACTTGTCCAGAAGTCATCTTTCAATAGTCACTATTGAAAACTCAACGTTAAGATTTAATATCCAAAACCACAAAGCATCCATATAATGATATTCTACTCACATTTAATAAATGGAGCCATGATGTCCATATCTATAAATGAAGTCCTCTATCGATTAACAAATGAATACCACTAAACTATCGAGGATAAACTATGCTATATAATCGTACTCATTGATAACTCAAATGATAACACTTGTAACCATAAGTCCATCATGTAGGGAAAAAATACGTCCACGCAGCGGAAGTGAGACTAAAAAGAGATTTTGTATATTTTAAAAAATTTTCCATATTGAACCTTAACCCTTTAATTAATTAATCATACATACGAAAAGATGAAATACCTTTGTCGCGTGATCCGATTGACTAACGTTGATGGTAATCCGCAAGATCTTCCATAACCGATCACAAACATGAATCACCTAGGAGCGTGGTGTCCCTTCTTTGAATTGTGAACCTAAGAATGGACAACAAACACTTTTTCTGAATCTGTTAGTCACTATAATCTCCAAAAGATTGTTAAGAATGTTCCGGTCACTTTTGAATTCACAATCGTTAGATTGAAACTCGCGTGAACCTTATTCGAAATTGTGCACAAGACCTCTTGATGTAAAGATCACTAGTGCACTATCGAAATAAGAACAATTCTTCTCACAATCTCTCTTGGCCGAATTTCACACTAGTATAAGAGTTGGATTTTATTTTTCTCTAGCAAAAGAAAAATCTCTCAATTGCAAAAACTAGGGTTACAGAAAATATATAAAGAATATATATATGTATCTTTTTTTTGCCGCAAAAAACAAAAAACCAAATATATTGTATATATGCCTGCACCGCCTAATATGTCTTTGTTTTTGCTTAAAACACTGCATGCATTATATGTTTTTGTTTTTGCTTAAAACACTGTGCATGCATTATATGTATTTATAATTATGTTGTGCACCGGCCATATATATATTATTGTCAAAAATCATATATATCTATATATATATCTCGGTCAAATAAATATTATATATATCTATTGAGCACAAATTCATCTTGCATTACAACTCTATAGTACAAACCCTAATCCAACTCTTTAGTGTATTTGTGACTATATAAAAGACTTCCTAATTTGACTAAACAAATTAAGTCTTTTATATTTAGTATAATACTAATAGTAGTATACTATTAGGAAACATATTTCCTAATCAGAAAAAAGATTTGATTTTTAATTAAATAATTAATTAACTTATTAATTATTTTTCATTTAATTAAATAATAAAATAAAACAATATTATGGACTAAAAATTAGCCATTGCCGCCCGTGACTAGAACTTGGGCCTACATATTGTTTTCTTATTTTATTTAATCCATTTGGACATTAATAAAAAGCTCACATGTCTTTCATTAATATATTAATATCATTAAACAGCCCATTAAATAAATAATGTGCAAATTATATTCTTAATATATTAAATACAATTCTAAATGGACCCACAAATAGTCCGGTAGAATATATCAAGTGATTCATGCAAGTCCGTGCGGATTGGGGATCTTGGCGGGCCTATCTAAATTTAAGCTCCAATAGACATAACCCAATCACAACCAACAAATGATTCACTTAGGTTCAAATCTATTAATTTTAGTTCATTCCACTAAAGAACTAAAATTGCACTCTTAAATAAAGATGGAACAAGTTAACGATACTCATTCATACCCTAGACAATTATACAGGAGATAGTGAATCCTCGTGAAGAATATCAGTAATCGCCAAGAGCTCATAGACCGCCTATAGCTCTCCAAGTTACCATATTTACTCATATGACCACACTTTGAACTTGGATATATATTATGACTTGTCCATAAGTCATCTTTCAATAGACATTATTGAAAACTCAACGTTAAGGTTTCATATCCAAAACCACAAAGTATTCATATGATGATGTTCTACTCACATTTAATAAATGGAGCCACGATGTCCATATCTATAAATGAAGTCCTCTATCGATTAACAAATGAATACCACCAAACTATCGAGAATAGACTATGCTATATAATCGTACTCATTGATAGCTCAAATGATAACACTTGCAACCATAAGTCTATCATTTATCTTAGGATTAAGATAGACTCTCCGATTGTCCTGATAATGAAAAGACTTTTATCTATTGACGGTTCTAGAAAAAGTATTTCATTGTGATCCGGTTCAATGCACCCAGTGCACTAGATTCTTTTACTCGAAGACCCTTCGATGATTTTAGACTCATCACAACACATTTGATCCCACTCAAATGCTAGTAAAAGAATTCTACAACTTTAACAAGATAAAGGTGCCTAACATTTAACTTAAGTTGTGAACGTTATTCAAGACTAACTAAAGAATTGTGTCTACCTCATACATATCCAGATGTACGAACAATTCTTCTTTTCTCATAGTCTTTTGACCTTATGATTATTTACTTTGACAATTATAATAATAAATGCTATATAAGATTTTGTTAACTAACAGAAATCACTTTATTAATATGAAAAGATTGTCAAGTACAACATTACACTCTTGCTATTGAGCATAATCCTAACACATCATTTATCTCAGGATTAAGATAGACTCTCCGATTGTCCTGATAATGAAAAAACTTTTATCTATTGACGGTTCTAGAAAAAAGTATTTCATTGTGATCCAATTCAATGCACCTAGTGCACTAGATTCTTTTACTTGAAGACCCTTCGATGATTTTAAACTCTCCTCATAACATATTTGATCCCACTCAAATGCTAGCAAAAGAATTCTACAACTTTAACAAGATAAAGGTGCCCAACCTTTAACTTAAATTGTGAACCCTATTCAAGACTAACTAAAGAATTTTGTCTACCTCATACATATCCAGATGTACGAACAATTCTTCTTTTCTCATAGTCTTTTGAGCTTATGATTATTTACTTTGACAATTATAATTATAAATGCTATAAGATTTTGTTAAAATATAAATCACTTTATTAATATGATAAGATTGTCAAGTATAATATTACACCCTTGCTTTTGAGCATAATCCTAACATCCTCTTGGTTGTCCTGTAAGCCCACAGTACGTTGGGTAACTCTTCAACCTATAATCCTTTCTTTTGTTGGAGTTTTTTCTTTAGGAGCTTTTTAATGGTTTTGTTGGTAGCTTCGACCAACCCATTGGTTTGAGGATGAGCCACTGATGCAAAACGGAGATCATTGTTCCGGCCTTCACAAAATTGCTTGAAGTTGGTCTTGTCAAACCACTTACCTAGATCAGTTATGATGGCCATCGGGGTACCAAAATGGCAAACAATGTTCTCCTTGACAAAGCTGATGGTCTTTCCTTCAGTTATCCGGGTAAGGGCCTTGGCTTCCACCCATCGTGTAAAGTAATCTATTGCCACCACTGCATGTTTGGCCTAGCCGGGTGCAGTAAGGAGTGGCCCGATTAGGTCTAGTCCCCAGATTGTAAAGGGGTAGGGTGTATTGATTGAGGAGAGTCTTTTCGGAGGGAGATGATGGAGGTTTGCTATTTTCTGACAAGCCTCGCAGGATCGTGCAAACTGCTTTGCATCCTAGTGTATAGTCAGCCAGAAGTAGCCCATTCTAATTATCTAGTAAGCTAATGTCTCGCCCGATGCATGATTTCCATAGTTCCCTGAGTGCACCTAGTCGAGTGCCCAGTATGCATCGTTTGGGTGAAGACATCTGAGTAGGGGAAGAGATTTCCCTTTATGGTAGAGGTATCCATCCACCAAGCAATACCGGGTAGCAATTCTTTTAAGCCGGCGGGCTTGATCCAAATCTGCAGGGAGAGTGTCATTTTGGAGGTAGTCCGCTATTGGATCCATCCAACATGAGAGGCGACTGACTGGGAGGACTTCTACTGCCTTAGCTATGCTGGAACAGGAAATCAGTTGGAGTGGCACTCCTCTTGGCAAAGCATGCCCTTCACCTGCTGAGATCTTGGCTAGGACGTCTGCCCGGTGATTCTTCCCTCGAGGTACCTGTTCCATCCTTACGCCTTGAAATTTCTTCATTGCTTCTCGGACTTTAGCCAGATATGCCACCATGTTGTCACCTTTTGCCTAGTACAATCCTGACACCTGGTTGACCACCAATTGAGAGTCACTCTTGATCAAGAGGTAATTAGCCCCTAAGGCTTATGCTACTCCCATTCCTGCTAGCAAGGCTTCATATTCTGCTTCGTTATTAGTGGCTTTGAACTCAAACCTAAAACAATGACTGCATTCAGCTCCCTCTAGGTCAGTCATGACGATTCCTGCTCCGCATCCTAACTGATTTGATGCACCATCTGTGTATATGACCCAAGCCTCGCCATCTACGGGCCAATCAGGATTGGTTTGATCTGGATCCGGGTCTACTGACTTATCCGGACTAGAAGTCGCGCTGAATTCCATTATGAAATTGGCTAGGGCTTGGGCTTTGATCGTGGTTCTTGCCTTATATTTGATGTTGAATTGGGTGAGTTCTAGGGCCCATAGGACCAGTCCGCCTGACACATCCGGCCTTTGAAGAAATTGTCGCAAGGGTTGGTCAGTGAATACCATGAAGGTGTGAGCTTGAAAGTAAGGCCTAAGTTTTCTAGATGTAGTTACCAAGGCATGGGTGATCAAACTAAAATTGATATGATTTTGGCCCTCACTTACTTATCTTTTTGCTTGATTCTTGGGCATTATTCCGTGATTTAATGGTGTAAATTAAGTGTTTTTAGGAATTTATAGAATTCAGGGGCGTTGGAGTAATTTTGGTGAAATAGGGGTAAAAATGTAAATTATTGAAGGAAGATTGAAGTTATTGTGATATTGGAAGTGATCAAGGGCCTAATCACAATTTGCCACGCAAAACGCATCACCCATGCAACCAGACATGAAACGGTGCGTTTCATCTTGAGTGGGCAGTCCAAGCGCAAGGCCCAAACCTAAGGTTGTCCAAGCCCAAACGTGCCCCAGCTACGTCCTTAGTACACCCCAAAAATGAGTCCAAGCAGCTAGCCTAGTGATGCACAAGAAGACTAAGCACGCTCATGCACAACACTGAATGTACCCATATGACACAAGAAGAGGCAGCCTAACTACACCCTCAGCCATTTCTTAAAACACCCCAACAGTTTCAGCAGCCCACTACTTTAAATGAAACGGTGCATTTCAAGAAGCAGTGAGCAGGCCAAGCTTGGCCTAATTCACGTGAAGCCCACTCCATGCGTGTGCCTCATTTCTCTGCTGCGTACAGCCAAGTTCTCGTCTAAAGGCACCTTACACAAGGTAAAAGAGAATCAGCTGTGCACACCCCATCTTGCTACTGAGTGCACCCCTTCTCTTCACCTGTTCATCTTCTTCTTCAACGAGCTGATAGCCATGGTGTACAAACCCTAGAACACCGCCGCTTGTTCTTGCTGGAAAACAACCCATCGTCGACGGGTTCCGATCCCAAATTGACGGCTGCCAGGTCATATCACTTTCGAGCCTCCAATTGGTCGGAATACAGCAACCCTAATCATGCCTAAATTGCCCTTTGTCACCCCCAATCCCAAATTTCGACCAAACCGTGTAAATCGAGGTCGCGGTTTGCATTCCGACGTCACCATGGTGATAGAGAGTTGTTTTGGCTTCAGAATTGTCGCCATTTAGGGTCGCCCCAAGGTCGCCATTTACCAAAGTAGCGACCTCCTTGCTGTGCAACTCTGATTGGGTGTGCAAATTACAAAATGCACCTCTCTGTTGGACTAAATGGTAATTTGCCATGGTTAGGGGGAGTTTTGGTAATTTGCCACCCGAGACCTAATTTGAAAATCCTATAAATTCATCACATTTTTCTTCTTTTGGACATCTCTTGACATCCAAGAAACCTCCTTTCTCCACCACTCCTAATCCCACCATTCTCCTCTCCAATGAACACCTAGATTACTCCACATAAATAATTCCTCTCTTTCCATCTTCTCCACCCATTTCCTTTGTCATTTTCCATTTGACTCCACCTATCTAGACACCTCCTCAACACCCAATCTTTGCACAAGACTCAAGCAAGGAAGCTCAAGGAAGAATCAAGCTTACAAAAGAGACCCAAGGGTGATTTCTCTCTATTTTACTTAATTTCTTTGTTTGTGATTATGCGTAATTAAACCCTCTTTCTAGGGGAATGATTTGAGACAGTTTTGGACAATGAGTATTTATTAAGGCTTTCAATATTATGTTTGCATGATTAGAGTTTTATTTACTTTTTAATTAGATCTTGCACTTATGTGATTAAATGAGTATTGACACACTTATTGATTACAATATGTTATAGGATAATTTGTGATAAAATTGGTTGAGTTACTGACACACTTGATTGATTGTAGCACATAGTGAATAGGATAGGCTTTTGGAGGATAGGCCTACCACAATTGCCTAGGCCACTCAATTGTCACTAACTGATCCCGCCATGACCCCCTCTCCTTAATCGGTTAAGCATTGCGGTGGGAAGTTGTTTAGGGTTCGTAGTGATGGTTTAAACAACACTTTTGAATAAGATCGGTCCTTGATTGTATGAATAGTGCATTAATGAAGCCATTGATGAATTGCTCAAAGTCCATTAACTACTATATCATTTCCCTAGACTCACAATTAATTGTTTAATCCATTTTCTTATCTAGGTTGTTATTATTGGATTCCTATCTATTCATATTCTCTTTACATTTTATTGCTTTTATTTTTCCATGTATGTTTGATGGTTTCTTAAACCATACATCATTCAAACTACCATGATTTACTTTATTTGCATTTTTAGATTAGTTAAATAATTCAACTAATTACTCTAATTCCCCGTGGAACGAATCTTACTTACCACTTTACTAATTTTCTATCTAAGTGGATTTTTAAGTGGTGAAATTGGTTTTCAAAACGATCACATTTAAAACATTATTTGTTAGGATTATGTTCAATAGCAAGAGTGTAATGTTATACTTGACAATCTTTTCATATTAATAAAGTGATTTATGTTTGTTAACAAAATCTTATATAACATTTATTATTATAATTGTCAAAGTACATAATCATAAGGTCAAAAGACTATAAGAAAAGAAGAATTGTTCGTACATTTGGATATGTATGAGGTAAACACAATTCTTTAGTTAGTCTTGAATAACGTTCACAACTTAAGTTAAAGGTTGGGCACCTTTATCTTGTTAAAGTTGTAGAATTCTTTTGCTAGCATTTGAGTGGGATCAAATGTGATATGATGAGTCTAAAATCATCGAAGGGTCTTCGAGTAAAAGAATCTAGTGCACTAGGTGCATTGAACTGGATCACAATGAAATACTTTTTTCTATAATCGTCAATAGATAAAAGTCTTTTCATTATCAGGACAATCGGAGAGTCTATCTTAATCCTGAGATAAATGATGGACTTATGGTTGCAAGTGTTATTATTTGAGCTATTAATGAGAACGATTATATAGCATAGTCTATCCTCGATAGTTTGGTGATATTCATTTGTTAATCAAGAGAAAACTTCATTTATAGATATGGACATCGTGTCTCCATTTATTAAATGTGAGTAGAATATCATCATATGGATGCTTTGTGGTTTTGGATATTAAATATTAACGTTGAGTTTTCTATAGTGTCTATTGAAAGATGACTTCTGGATAAGTCATAATATATATCCAAGTTCAAAGTGTGGTGGGATCCGCTAGATTTTTTACTGACGTAATTTTGGTAATCGTCACGTCACCCCTATGAACAATCTCCCTAAGAAGATGATACTTCCTTTCAATGTGTTTTCCTCTCTTATGACTTCTTGGTTCTTTCGAATTTGCCACTGCTTCACTGTTGTCACAGTAAATAGTGATCTGCTTATTTGCACTAGGAACCACTTCTAAGTCAATCAAGAATTGGCGGAGCTAAACAGCCTCTTTGGCAGCTTCGTATACAGCAACATACTCAGCTTCCATGGTGGAGTCAGCAATGCATGATTGCTTGATACTCCTCCATATGACTGCTCCTCCTCTAAGAGTAAACACATATCTTGATGTGGATTTTCTGGAGTCAGAATCTGACTGGAAATTAGAATCTGTATACCTACGGGAATCAAATCCCCTCTAGAGTATACAAGCATATTATCTCTCGTTCTCCTGAGATACTTGAAAATATGCTTGATTGCCGTCCAGTGATCAGGACCAGGTTTCGATTGAAACATGCTAACTATGCCAACAACAAAACAAATATCTGGTCTAGTATAGAGCATCGCATACATGAGACTTCCAACTGCCAAGGCATATGGAACCCTACTCATGAATTGCTCTTCATGCTCATTCTTAGGAACTTGTTCCTTAGAAAGTTTGATTCCATGCTTGAAAGGTAACATACCTTTCTTGGAATCTTGCATGGAAAACCTAGATAAGATTTTATCTATGTATGAAGCTTGGGATAGTGCAATCGTTCTATTCTTTCTATCATTTATTACTTGGATACCAAGAATATAACTTGCTTCTCCTAAGTCCTTCATATCAAATTGTTTTGCTAACCATTCATTTACTGATGTCAATACACCTACATCGTTTCCGATGAGTAGTATATCATCAACGTAAAGAATTAGGAAAACCAACTTGACGCCTTTGATCCTTTTGTATACACAAGGTTCGTCAAGGTTCGAAACAAATTCAAAACCTTTCACAGCTTGATCGAACCTTATGTTCTAGGATCTTGATGCTTGCTTTAATCCATATATGGATTTGTGCAACTTGCATACCTTTTCCACTTGTCCTTTTTCAATGAATCCTTATGGTTGTATCATATAGATGCTTTCGTCAAGACTTCTGTTAAGGAAAGTTGTCTTCACGTCCATTTGCCAAATCTCTAAATCTAAAGATGCCACAATGGATAAGAGTATCCTAATGGATTTAAGCATGCCCATAGGAGAGAAGGTTTCCTTGTAATCGATACCTTCTTTCTGTGTGTAACCTTTAGCTAACAATCTAGCTTTAAAGGTTTCCACCTTTCCATCCATACCTCTTTTCCTCTTGTATACCCACTTGCACCCAATGGGTTTTATCCCTTTAGGCAAGTCTACAAGGGACCAGACTTTGTTATTGAACATGGACTCAATTTCAGATTGCATTGCCTTTTGCCAATGGTGACTATCAACATCCTCCATTGCTTTCTTATATGTGTAGGGATTATCATCGTCCAAGAAATTCTCCACTGATTCTCCAAGACCGATGTATCTCTCGGGTTATCTTATAACCCTCCCACTACACTGAGGAATGGTAGGTTGTTGATCTTGTGATGGTATGGAACTTACTATTGGGCTAGGTTGTGAAACCTCTTGTGGAATTGTATCTCCTGACATTTAATTTAGGACAATTCTACTTTCAGGTATAAACTCATTCATATAGTCATTTTCTAGAAATTTAGCATTTTTTGAGACAAATACTTTGAGATCTAAAGGACTATAGAATTAATACCCTTTAGTTTCTTTTGGATACCCCACAAATATGTTTGTTTTCATATGAGACTCCATCTTTTTTGTCTTTCCTTTTAACACATGTGCAGGACAACCAAATATCCTTAAGTGTTGTAAACTAGGCATTTGCCCAGTCCATAACTCATGCCATGTTTGAGGAACCGACTTCGATAGCACATCGTTTAGAATGTATATTGCAGTTTGTAGAGCTTATCCCTAAAAAGAAACAGGAAGTGTTGACTAACTTAACATTGACCTAACCATGTTCAAAAGAGTTCTATTTCTTCTTTCTGCCACCCCATTCTGTTGAAGTGTACCTGGTGTAGAAAACTGAGAAATGATCCCATTATCAATAAGATATTGCTGAAACTCACCAGATAGATATTCTCCACCACGATTAGATCTCAAGATTTTTATGTGTTCCTCTAGCTGATTTTCCACTTCAGCTTTAAATGCTTTGAACATGTCAAAAGCATCAGACTTATGTCTTATGAGATACACATAACCAAATCTCAAATAATCATCTGTGAAAGTGATGAAGTACTCATATCCACCTCTAGCTTGAATGCTCATAGGATCACATACATTAGTATGCATTAATCCTAAACATTCAGTGGCTCTTGTGCCTTTGGTCCTGAACCACCTTTTGGTCATTTTACCTTCCAAACAAGATTCACAAGTTGGTAGGTCATCGACCTTTAAGTCCATTACTAACCAATCTTTTAATCCTATTAAGGTTAATATGACCTAGGCGCAAATGGCAAAGGTAGGTTTCATCTTTTGATAATTTTACTCTTTTATGATTTGGTTGCGTTAATTCTGTGTCTAACAAGTGAGATATATTTCTATGTAAATAGAATAGACCATTTTCCAATGTACCTTTGCAAACAAATTTGTCATCCTTACTAATAATAAAATTTTATTAAAAGTAACTGAATATTCAAATTTATTTAAACAAGAAATTGAAATTAAATTTCTCTTGAATTGAGGTACATAATAAATGTCTATCAAATCTAAATGCCTACAAGAATCTAGATTAACTTTAATATCTCCCACTGCACTAGTAGACACCAACGCTCCATTGCCTAAACGCAAGTTGATTTCATATTTATTCAACCTTCTCCTTTCTTGAAACCCCCGTAAGGAATAACAAACATAATTAGTGGCTCCTGAGTCTACGATCCAAGAATCTGTAGAATCTGCCAGAAAATATGTTTGAAGATAATTCACATTACCTTGTTCCTTCTTATTTTGAGACTTTGGGTAGTTACTTTTCCAATGTCTCTTTTCACCACAAAAGAAGCACTTCCTTTTGATATTGGTTACTTTCCTGGTCTCCTTCTTGGTAGGCTCAAGTTGCTTTTTCTTCTGTTATTCCTTGACCTTCTGACGGGTCTTAACAGTAACAACTTTACCAACCATATGAATCTCTTCTAGAGACATCATCATATCAGCAGCAGACCTCATTTCTTCATGTTGCTATTGCAACACGTTGGAGATGGTAGCCATAATGTAGCATTTGGCCATCTCATCATAGGTCTTCCACTGCTCATACTCATCTCTTTGCATCACATTAGATTCATTAGTAGGAGCAGGTGGTTTTAGGAGTAGTCAAAACAAACTTTTGTTTTTCAGCTTACAGCAACAACCCAATTTTCCTTTTCCATGTGACATAATTATTATCAGTTAAAGTTTATCTTTTAGGATGATCATTAGGGATGGGGTCATGATTTCTTAATAAAAAAAAATTATATATGAGTAAATAATCATGTTTTAGCACTTTCAAATATTTATCTTGAATTAAATATGTAATTCAATCGTAAAAATCAACGTTTGATCCAAAACCTATAAATGTTACGCCTCCTTTGGGAGTTCGCACCATTTACTAGTTAGACTATGTCCCACCTAAATGTTAACATAACAATCAACGTTTTCAATTTTAGCCTTGTGATTTTATTAACAAGAACTCTTGGGAGGATATCAATAAAACCACATTGAGTGTACTACCAAGATTTTGACCCTCAATATTTTCCCTCACGAAAATCCCTCCTTGAAGAGTAGATCTCGTTTGAGTCAATTGTCTAGTCTATCCTTGTAAGGAAGTATCTTGCTAAATTCCATTCATGGATGCCCCTTAGGGGGATTACCAATAAATAATAAAGCTCAACTAACCTTGGAGGCCACAGGTGTTTGCAAGACACCTTTCTCCCACTCAGTTGTTTAAGGTGTGTGATTAAATCTCATAAAATGATTTACCAAATTATCTAGATGCCAATTAGATACCTAAATCATTTAATGCATGTTCATACCAAAAGAGATATGAGTGGCACTCCTATTCTATATGACATGTTATCAAACAATAACGAATATTGTAATATTTACGCAAAGTAAATAGCTATGATTTTGATCCATCCTAGAAAAGCAAGCAAATAACATTTGTTTGGAATACAAAAACTCCTTTCTTGGTGAACAAGTCTTCAAGCGGCCATTGATCACTTGAGCATCCCACAGGTGCCCCTATGGGCGTGCGCACTCCACAACCCCAACAAAGGCTGCCGTGCGCAGCCCATGGCACTTCATGGGGCTGCCGTGCGCAGCCCACAGTCCACATGCACAGTTGCGTGCAATCTTGTGTGCGTGCATGTTCCTATGGTGTGCACGGTCCCAAACTTGTTCTAGTTTCTTTCAATTCTTCAAGTCTTCGAATCATTGATGCTTGAACATATTACAACGTTATTTAAACAATAAAATACTGGAGTTTTTTTTTTTAATTACTACAGTATTTAATACCAAAAAAAAAAAAAAAAAACTGCACTTAATTTTAATACAATAAAAAAAACTTAGCAACTACCAAGAAGGAAATTGTGACGATAATAGGCCACCCTTCTTGTTACAATTCCGAAACAAAAATACATTGAAATTCTAGGATCAAAATCGAGCAATAACAATTCACTTTATAATAACATATAACATATATAAATCCATACATTCTAATGTAATTATATATGAGAATACCTAGAGTGCCATCTCTTTCTAAACATGCATAATCACAATAAAAAGAAATAGATTCACGTATATATACGTTAATTAATTAAAGGGTACACCCAAGGCTCTGATACCAATTGTAGGGAAAAATGTACGCACGCGGCGGAAGCTAGACTAAAAAGAAGTTTAGTATAGTTTAAATTTTTTCCATATTTTGAACCTTAACCCTCTAATTAATTAAACATATATAATTAAAGATATCATACATTTGTCGCGTGATCCGATTGACATTGCGTCAATGGTAATCCGCAAGATCTTCCAATCCAATCACGAACGTGAATCACCTAAGAGCGTAGTCTCCCTTCTCTTTGAATTGTGTACATGAGGATAGATAACAAAAACTTTTTCTTCTTCTTTGTTAGTCACAATAAATTCCAAGAGATTACAAAGAATGTCCCGGTCACTTTTGAATTCACAATCGTTAGATTGAAACTCGAGTGAACCTTATTCGAAATTGTGCACAAAACCTTTTGATGTAAAAGTTACTAGTGCACTATCGAAATAAGAACAATCTCTTCTCTCAATTCCTCTTGGCCGAATTCTCACACTAGTCTAAGAGATGAATTTTATTTTTCTCTAGTAAAAGAAAATTAACTCTCAATTATAAGACCTAGGGTTTGACAAAAATACAAAGAATATATATATATATATCTTAGGCGAATTCTTCTGCCCATATAAAATATATAAGCCGTATTCTTTGCACAATATAATATGCATGTATATCTTCGGCCAAGTGCCATATATATCTTGGCCAAATTCAATATATATCTCATCGATATACTGTTTCATGCCTTCACGCATATATATTATATATTTCCGCATGCATATATGTATATTTGATATATATTCCGCATGCATATATGTATATTTAATCTATATATTCCGCATGCATATATATATATTATATACAAACCCTAATCCAACTCTTTAGTGTATTTGTGACTATATAAAAGACTTCATAATTTGACTAGATAAATAAATCCCTTATTTATCTACTTATCAAATAAAGTCTTTTATATTTAATATACTACTACTAATAGTATAATACTAGGAAGCATATTTCCTAATCAGAAAAGGATTTTGATTCTTAATTAAATTATTAATTAATATATTAATTAATTTCCATTTAATTAAATAATAAAATAAACAATATAATAGGCTAATAAAATCAACCTTGCCACCCATGACCAATAAATGAGCCATATATATATATTTTTTATTAAATCCATTTGGACTTTAATAAAAAGTCCACATGTGAACTAGACCTATTCTAAAATAAACAAGCCCACATGCCTTTCATTAATATATTAATATAATTAAACAACCCATTAAATAAATAATGTGTAAATTATATTCTTAATATATTAAATACAATTCTAGATGGACTCATAAATAGTCCGGTAGAATATATCAAGTGATTCACACAAGTCCATGTGGATTGGGGATCTTGGTGGGCCTATCTAAATTTAAGCTCCAATAGACATAACTCAATCACAATCAACAAATGATTCACTTAGGTTCAATATATTAATTTTAGTTCATTCCACTAAAGAACTAAAATTGCACTCTTAAATAAAGATGGAATAAGTAAATGATTCTCATTCATACCCTAAACAATCTTATAAGAGATAGTGAATCCTCGTGAAGAATATTAGTAATCGCCAAGAGCTCATAGACCGCCTATAGCTCTCCAAGTTACCATATTTACACGTATGACCACATTTTGAACTTGGATATATATTATGACTTGTCCAGAAGTCATCTTTCAATAGTCACTATTGAAAACTCAACGTTAAGATTTAATATCTAAAACCTCAAAACATCCATATGATGATATTCTACTCACATTAATAAATGGAGCCACGATGTCCATATCTATAAATGAAGTCCTGTATCGATTAATAAATGAATACCACCAAACTATCGACGATGGACTATTCTATATAATCGTACTCATTGATAGCTCAAATGATAACACTTGTAACCATAAGTCCATCATTTATCTCAGGATTAGGATAGACTCTCTGGTTGTCCTCATATTGAAAAAACTTTTATCTATTGACGGTTCTAGAAAAAAGTATTTCATTGTGATCCAATTCAATACACTCGGTGCACTAGATTCTTTTACTCGAAGACCCTTCGATGATTTTAGACTCATCATAACACATTTGATCCCACTCAAATGCTAGTAAAAGAATTCTACAACTTTAACAAGATAAAGGTGCCCAACCTTTAACTTAAGTTGTGAACGTTATTCAAAACTAACTAAAGAATTGTGTCTACCTCATACATATCCAGATGTACGAACAATTCTTCTTTTCTCATAGACTTTTGAGCTTATGATTATTTACTTTGACAATTATAATTATAAATGCTATAAGATTTTGTTAAAACAGAAATCACTTTATTAATATGATAAGATTGTCAAGTACAATATTACACTCTTGCTATTGAGCATAATCCTACCAACCTTTTTTCTATTGGAATTTTTTCTTCAAGATTTTCTTGATGGTCTTGTTGGTGGACTCAACTAGCTCGTTAGTCTGAGGATGGGCTACCGATGCAAAACGGAGATTAATATTCCGGTCTTCACAGAAATCACTGAAGTTGGTGTTATCAAATTGCTTTCCCAAATTGGTTATAATGGCCATCAGGGTACCGAAGCGGTATACGATGTTCTCCTTGACAAAGCCGGTTGTCTTTTCTGTAGTTATCCGGGTAAGAGCCTTAGCTTCTACCCACCGGGAAAAATAGTCTATTGCCACTACTGCATGCTTAGCCTGGCCAGGTGCAGTAGGGAGTGGTCCGATCAAATCCAGTCCCCATATAGCAAAGGGGTACGGAGTGCTGATGGAAGAGATCCTTTCTAAAGGAAGATGATGGAGGTTTGCTATCTTCAGACAAGCTTCACAGGATCATGTAAACTGCTTTGCATGCTGATGTTTAGCTGGCCAAAAATAACCCATTCTAAGTATCTAGTAAGCAAGGGTCTCACCTGAAGCATGGTTGCCACAGTCCCTAGAATGTACCTCGTTTAGGGCCCAGTGTGCATCGTCTAGATGCAGGCATCTCAACAATGGAAGGAATTTCCCCTTTCGATAGAGGTACCCATCTACATGGTAGTATCAAATAGTAGCTCTCTTTAGCTTGCGTGCTTGATCTAGGTCTGCAGGGAGAATGTCACTTTGAAGGTAATTCGCTATCGGATCCATCTAGCATGGGAGTTGGTTGACCGGGTGGACCTTTGCTCCTTTGGATATAATGGAGCAGGGTTTTAGCTGGAGCAGTACCCTTCTTAGTAGGGCGTGTCCTTCACTTGCTGAAATCTTGGCCATGACATCTGCTCGATGGTTCTTCTCTCTAGGCACTTACTCCATTCTCATGCCTTAGAATCTCTTTATTGCTTCTCTGACTTTAGCCAGATATGCCGCTATGTTGTCACCTTTTTCTTAGTACAATCCTAACACCTGATTAACCATTAATTGGGAATCGCTCTTGATTAGAAGGAAATCAGCCCCTAGGGCTTCTGCGACTCCCATTCCTGCTAGTAAAGCTTCATATTCTACTTCATTATTAGTGGTTTTGAACTCAAATCTGAAACAATGACCGCATTCGACCCCCTTAGGGTAGGTTAGGATGATTCCTGCTCCGCACCCAGATTGACTTGACGCTCCATTGGTATACAGGACCCAGGTCTTGCTATCTTTGGGCCATTCTGGATTGGCGGGATCTGAATTCGGGTTTGTTGAAGTATCCGGGTCCGGAGTCGTGCTGAACTCCACTATGAAATCGGCCAGGGTCTAGGCTTTGATCGTGGTTCTTGCCTTATACTTGATATCAAACTGGATGAGTTCTAAGGCCCATAAGACTAACCTACCTGATACATCCGACCTCTGGAGGAATTGTCACAAGGGTTGATCAGTGACTACCACGATGGTGTGTGCTTGGAAGTAGGGCCGGAGCTTTCTGGCGGTAGTTACCAAGGCATAGACAAGTTTCTCCAAAGGAGTGTAGTTCTTCTCAGACTTGGTGAAAGCACGGCTCATGTAATAAACTAATCTCTGTATCCCGTCATTACACTCCTTTACTAAGGCTCCACTTATAGCAGCCACTGAAACTACCAAATAGAGTAGGAGTTCTACCTCCGGGGTAGGCTACCAACAAAGGAAAGCTAGCTAAGTACTCCCTCAAAGCTTGGAAAGCCTGATTACCTTGAGAAAAGGAAGGCACTTATCAGTGGAGTGGGATATGAACCGGTTCAATGCTGCTATCCAGCCAGTCAACCCTTGTGCCTGCTTGAGAGTTGTAGGTGACTTGAGATCTATGATAGCTTTGATATTCTCGGGATTGGCCTCAATCCCTCTTTCATGCACCATGAATCCCAGAAACTTCCCCGCTGCTACCCCAAAAGCTCACTTTGCGAGGTTTAGTCTTATCTAGTTCTGTCTTATCACCTGAAAAGTTTGGCGCAAATCCTCTGTATGCCACTCAGTCCGCTGAGATTTTGTTATCATATCATCTATGTATACCTCTATAGATTTCCATATTTGCTCTTTGAACAATTTATTCACCATGCACTGGTACGTGGCTCCCGTATTTTTGAGACCAAATGGCATTACCTTATAACAGTAAAGGCCCTGCTTAGTGATAAAACTAGTTTTGTCTTGATCTGAGGGGTGCATCATGATCTGGTTGTACCCTGAGAAAGCATCCATGAAGCTTAGGGGTTTGTTCCCGACGATGGAGTCAATCAGCTAATTTATATTGGGCAAGGGGAAGCTGTCCTTGGGACAAGCCCGATTGAGGTCGGTGTAATCCACGCACATTCACCATTTCCTATTGGGCTTGGTAACCATGACCACATTGGCGATCCATTCGGGGTATCAGGATTCTCTGATGAACCCGGCCTTTAGGAGCTTGTCTATTTCTTCCTGGACTGCGGCATTCCGTTCAGTGGTGAAATGTCTTCTCTTCTATTTTATTGGCTTGAAGGTAGGATCTACCGCCAACCTATGTGTGGCCAAGCTTAAGGGGATGCCGGGCATCTCTTTGTGGCTCTATACGAAGATATCATTATATTCCTTTAGGAGTCCTACTAAATCCCTCTTGACTTCGAGGTCTAGTCTCCATCCAACTTTTACTACTTTAGTCAGATCACCTTCCCTGATTGGCGTTTCTTCCAACTGATATGCGGGATGCCCACTGACCCATCCCTGCTCTTCTCCTTCAAGTTCCTCTATGATTACGTCTGGTACCTTGCCATCTTCTAAGGCATAGTAACCCTCTTTCGGCATATTCTGACTTGGTCCATCAGACATATGTGCACATTGTCTAGCAAGCGATGCGGGGTTTGTAGACACCGCGTAGCAGTTATGGGCTGCCTATTGATCACACCTAACTTCTCCTACTTTGGTTCCTACTAGGAATTTTAAGACGTTGTGGTAGATGGATAGTACCCCCCTAATCCCTGACAGGAATGGTATACCGAAAGTTGCATTGTAAGTAGATGGGGTGTCTAACACAATGAATTATGTCATCACGTTTTGTTGAAGAAGAGCATCCCCAACTATGACGGGCAGAATTTTTGATCCCATAGGCATGACGGAGTCCACTGTGAACCCGTATAGAGGTGAGGTGCAGCTATTGTAGCATGAATTCTTCAAGTTGAGTTGTTCATGTGCTCCCTTGAACAGGATGTCAACACTGCTTCCTGTATCTATCAAGACACGGTATACCCAGCAAATAGCGATCTATACCGAGATTACCATGGGGTCATCATGGGGCTGAACTGTATTGTAGATATCTTCTTCTGTGAAAACAATCCTATCGGAGCAAGGTGAATCTCGGGATCCATTGCTAACTTTGAGCACCTTATGATAGGTATTGAGCTTGGGTATCTTCCTGACGTGTTTCTTTCTCGAATTGTTGGAGATTACAGCCAAGGTAAGGCCTTCACTAATGGTATTTATCACTTGGATCTGCTGCATCAGATCCTTTTCCCTATCTCTTTGTCTTTTTACTGCTTCCTACATCTCGTTTTGCACCTGCTTCCCCTCCTTGATACTGGGGCTTTCATAGGACCCGGCTTCTTGAGCAGGCCCTTATCCCGGATGGTAAGGTAAATGGTTTCTCGTGAAGCATTGAGGGGGGTGTAATGGCTATACCCATCTTCCTCCCCTGCTATCCGGGCTACTTCCTTCAAAGGGGTAGTTCTGGGAGGTGTTCTTCTAGCCGGGTACCTTTCCTAGTAAGAAGGAAGGGGAGGCAGCCTATAGGTTAACCGGCTTGGGGGCTGGTTCTGGAATCTCTTGGCTAGTGCAGGCTTCGATATTTCCTTCTTAGGACAGGGTGCTGATCGAGCTTCATAATGCTCGACCTTGATCCAGAGCTATTCTTCTTTGTCCACTTGTTCCAAAGCATGGTTGTAAGCCTCCTGATAAGTCTCTGGTGGATGTTTAGCAAATGACTGAAACAATCTGCTAGCCCAAAGGTTTCTCCTGAAATTTGCCAATGTCTCATTCTCATTGAACACTCCCATCTGGATAACCTCCTTGTGGAATTTTTCCACATAGGATCTCAAGGTTTCATCCCACTCCTAGGTCACATACTGAAGCAAAATAGGGTCCATGGGGTGAGGCTTGATTCCTTAAAACTGTTCATAAAAGGCCGCAGTAAGCTTAGAAAAAGAATCAACACTACTTGATGGTAATTTCTTGAACCACGTCTTAGCACAGTCAGTCATAGTTGAAGGGAACATCTTGCACATAACTGACCGAGTTGCATTTTGAACTTCCATCTGGTGAACAAAACTCTCTAGGTGGCTAACGGGATCTTCTGTTCCAGAATACTTTTCAGTGGGCATCTTGAACTTGGGGGGTAATTCCGCCTCCCTGATTCTCCTAAAGAAGGGTGCATTCATCTCTCCCAAAGGGTTCTTCAGATTTGTTTGATGCTTTCCTTTCTTCTATTCCTCAAGCTCTTTTGCCATCTTGGCCATCTGATCTTCTAGACGCTTGGATTTTTTCTTCTAGATTGGGCTACCGAACCTTCTTCATTTGAGGTTTCTGAATTAATGGCCACCTCCTTTCGCTTAGCTTTTTGTGTTTCATTCTGGGACTCCTTCTGGATCTTGCACTTCCCCCCGAATCAGGCTGCGGATTTTTCTCTTTTGCCCTAAGCTTCACTAAGGGTTGAGCTCTCCTAGGAGGAATCTCAATGGTGGACTTCACTAATCTAGGTCTGAGATTCACCTGATGGACTGGGATTAGGAGAGGTGGTCATAGTCGGTCAAACACTGGTACCCAGGTACCTGGGCCAACATCTCCTACGAGCCCGACTCCTTCGAATGGGATTCCTTATGCTATCATTCGGAGGCGGATAACTTCTACATAGGCTGCTGCTTGTTACTCAAGGGCGCCCCGATCGACTTCCAGCCTAATCGGGTTTCGGGGTATTGGGCCCACGATTGTAGTAGGTGCTGGTGTCGGATTATCATTCTTGGATCCTCTACCCTATTAGGATTATGCTCAATAGCAAGAGTGTAATATTGTACTTAACATTTTTTTCATATTAATAAAGTGATTTCTGTTTGTTAACAAAATCTTATAGCATTTATTATTATAATTGTCAAAGTAAATAATCATAAGGTCAAAAGACTATGAGAAAAGAAGAATTGTTCATACATCTAGATATCTATGAGGTAGACACAATTCTTTAGTTAGTCTTGAATAACGTTCACAACTTAAGTGAAAGGTTAGGCACCTTTATCTTGTTAAAGTTGTAGAATTCTTTTACTAGCATTTGAGTGGGATCAAATGTATTGTGATGAGTCTAAAATCATCGAAGGTTCTTCGAGTAAAAGAATCTAGTGCACTGGGTGCATTGAACTGGATCACAATGAAATACTTTTTTCAAGAACCGTCAATAGATAAAAGTATTTTCATTATCAAGACAATCGGAGAGTCTATCTTAATCCTGAGATAAATGATGGACTTATGGTTACAAGTGTTATCATTTGAGCTATCAATGAGTATGATTTTATAGCATAGTCTAACCTCAATAATTTGGTGGTATTCATTTGCTAATCGATAGAGGACTTCATTTATAGATATGGACATCGTGGCTCCATTTATTAAATGTGAGTAGAATATCATCATATGGATGCTTTGTGGTTTTGGATATTAAACCTTAACGTTGAGTTTTCAATAGTGACTATTGAAAGATGACTTCTGGACAAGTCATAATATATATACAAGTTCAAAGTGTGGTCATATGAATAAATATGGTAACTTGGAGAGCTGTAGGCGGTCTATGAGCTCTTGGCAATTACTGATGTTCTTCATGAGGATTCACTGTCTCCTATAAGATTCTCTAGGGTATGAATGAGAATCGTTTACTTATTCCATCTTTATTTAAGAGTGCAATTTTAGTTCTTTAGTGGAATGAAATAAAATTAATAGATTGAACCTAAGTGAATCATTTATTGATTGTAACTGGGTTATATCCATTGGAGCTTAAATTTAGATAGGCCCACCAAGATCCCCAATCCGTACGGACTTGCATGAATCACCTGATATATTCTACTAGACTATTTATGGGTCCATCTAGAATTGTATTTAATATAATAAGAATATAATTTGCACATTATTTATTTAATGGGCTATTTAATTATATAAATATATTATTGAAAGGCATGTAGGATTGTTTCTTTTAGTAAGAATGGATTAAATAAAATAAGAAAACAATATGTAGGCCCAAGTTATAGTCATGGGCGGCTAGGCTATATTTATTAGCCCATTATATTGTTTTATTTTATCATTTAATTAAATGAAAATTAATTAATATGTTAATTAATTATTTAATTAAGAAACAAATCTTTTTCTGATTAGGAAATATGTTTCCTAGTAGTATACTACTATTAGTAGTATATTAAATACAAAAGACTTTATTTGTTTAGTCAAAATAGGAAATCTTTTATATAATCACAAATTCACAAAGGAGTTGGATTAGGGTTTGAATTCTAAGAAGTCTTCTGTGGAAACACAAATCCTATTTGGAAAAGGACTTTGGTGACCACCTTGTTGAACAAGGCTAGAATTCGGCAACCCTAAATTTTTTAGGGCAAAAAATCCAGTCCCTATATAATATATGGGATGAATTTCATCCACTCCTAGCTTTTACCTTTGAGAATTAATTTTCTTTTGCTAGAGAGAAAAAAAATAAAATCCTACTCTAAGACTAGTAAGAGATTTCGACCAAGAGGGGTTGTGAGAGAAGAATTGTTCTTATTTCAATAGTGAACTAGTGATCTTTACATCAAGAGATCTTGTGCACAATTTCGAATAAGGTTCACGTGAATTTCAATCTAACGATTGTGAATTCAAAAGTGACCGGGACATTCTTAGCAATCTTTTGGAGTTTGTTGTGACTGACAGGTATCAAAAAAGTTTTTGTTGTCCATTCTCAGGTACACAATTCAAAGAGAAGGGAGACCATGCTCCTAGGTGATTTACGTTCATGATCGAGTTTGGAAGATCTTGCGGATTACCATCGACATATAGTCAATCGGATCACGCGACAAAGGTATGATATATTTTCTTATATATGTTTAATTAATTAAAGGGTTAAGGTTCAAACTTGGAAATTTTTTTAAAATATACTAAACCCTTTTTAGTCTCACTTCCGCCGCATGCAAACATTTTTCCCTACATACCCCGCCTTTGGGCTCTCTCGGTGGAAGTGAGAGACTGGGCTCCTGATGGATCGGGATAAACCTTAAAGGATCGAAGTCTCATTCTGAAGATCCTTGGGTAGAACTAGGCTGTTTTAAGATATTGGTGGGGAAAGTAGCTCCCCTCAGACAGCACCAAAAGTGTTACCGAAAAATCGTAGTTAGAGTGAATTTCCAAATAATTTAATACCAGCGATGCTCCTTATCAAACAAGTCAGATTTAAACACAAGAAATAGGGTGAATAAGTAAGATTTTTATTGATAATATCTCTCTACTATGAATACAAAGGATGCATTTTCCAGACTAGGGTAATATGTTGAGCTTCAGTAGGCGATGGAGATGGTGGTGGTGCACTCGTGCATGTCGATAAGTAGACCTGAATATAGGTTAAGGTTTATGGAGATGATTTCTTTTTTTGCATTAGATCGGATCCCCTTCTGTTGAGTATAATGTCATGTATATAGGTCCCGTTGCTTGCCATGCATTCCTATAATTTCAGTCTAGGGTTTCGGCAATTATGGGACTTTCCTTCCTGATAGGAGACAATCTCATAGGAGCTTTAATCGTCAGAATCAAGTCATTCCTTCCTAGAAGGAGACAATCTCTTAGGAGCTTTAATCGTCAAAATCAAGTCATTCCTTCCTAGAAGGATTCTAGTAGAGTTGACTTTTTGTTCAAATGGTCTCAACTGGCGGGAAGAACTTTACTTCCTCTGTTGGCATTTTGTCCCCCTGTTTGGAGCTTCAAAATTTTGTTTGCTGGGCATATGATTATTTAATCTTTATGAAATTCTTCGTATAATTTTTAGCTGCCTGGCAGGCTGATCCCGAGAGATATCTGGGTTCTTGGCTACCCCGCTTTCTGCTAGCTTTGAGCTTTTCTATCGGTCCCTTGGTCGGCGGGGTATCCTAATATCAACTGAACTTGTGGTGGGATATCTAGATGATGTAATAGCGGGATACTGCAGGGAGGGCTTCGTATCGGGATACCGAGTGGAAATCTATGTCGGGATACCGCGGGTTCAAAAGAAGCTAGGGAATTGCTGGGCTCGATCCCTCTAGAGGGGGTATGTATCTGAATTGATCGGGATCCCTCCTTTCTTGGAGTAGCCAGATGGTATCTAGATTCCCATATTCAACTTGTATCTGGGTGGAAAATTCTTCTTTGGTCCTCCGCCAATTTTGGCTGTTAGAAAATAGAAAAGTGAAGACTCGAAACTTTAAAGAAGGGAACTTGGTCCTCAGGAAGATAACTTAGAATACCCAAAAAAGGTCTGACAAGGTACTAGCTCCCAACTGGGAAGGTCTCTACCAGATAAAGATGGTGGTTTGAAGGGGGGCCTACAAGCTGGAAGATATGGATGGTTACCCGGTAGACCACACCTGGAATGCCGACCACCTCAAAAGGTTTTACCCTTAGAGTTTGAGAAAAGATTTATCTTGGTTGGTATATTTCTAAATGTGTACCCCAAATTTGCTTTGTATTGCTTCTTGAGAAATTCAATAAAAGTCAATTTTATTCTCCTACATGATTCTCCTGAGATCACCTTGTAAATTTTGCCATTACTAATCTCCTCAAGACCAGGAAGGCCACATGGCATTTATGTTGCCTTGGCCGAGGTATACCCTTCTTTAGGAAGGATCTGGTGCATAAATGCCTAAGTGGTGTAGTCGCTTGCCAGACTAAGGTTCCGGATTAGTGGCCCTAGTTGTCCACCTCATCCTTGATGATGTCGTTTGTATACTCAACAAAATAGTAATATGGTTTTTGGTTGATTCTTGAAAACTCTTTTAAGCCACTTAATCCTTTTTAAAATGTGATTTCATAGCAAAATAGTGAGCAAGTTCGTTCCACAGGGAATGGAGTGTTAATTAGATAAATTGACTAATCTTTGAACAATAAAATAAATCATAGAGTTGATAGATGTGTGGTTTCTAAAACCACCAATGCTAACTACTAAAATGAAAATACACAAAAATGTTATGAAAAATAGAATACTCAACACCTTGATAAGAATAGTGATAAAATCAATTAAAGAGATAGCTAAGGAAGAGATCGATTAACAATTGAATGTGGGTAAGCTAACTAGCTACTTTAATGTGCCAATCTCATTATGTTAACCACTTAGAGGCTTAGATTAGTGGGGTTGATATACCCACCACTAATCTATCCTATCCAATGGGTTCTCAATCAAACAAGGAGTGTCAAACCTCATATGAATATATAACAAATTACTCCACTCAAGATTGCAATTAACAAGTGATATACAAGTCAATTATAATGAATGGAATCTAATTAATTTGAATGAATAGAACACATAAGAGATTCATTACAAGCTAAGCTAAACCCACAACCAATTGATCCTCAAATCTATCCCCTAGATTAGGGGTTTAGTTACACATATTTGCAATAAATGAAAAGAAGTAAATAGTGAGGAAATAACCCTTGGGTCACCTTCTTTAAGCTTGATCCTTCTTCTCCTCTATGCTCCTAGATGCAAATAATGGAAGTAGAGGATATGTCTTGGAATGTGGGTGTTTTGGTGGAAAGTGACTAAGGATTTTGGTGGAGAAATGGTGGGATAAGGAATGATGTAGGGAAGGAATCGTGTTGAGGTTTGGATGGATTAGATGAGTTCAAAGAGAGAAATGGAGGATGATGAATGATGTGCCATGGATGAAGAGCTAGATCTCAAGATGTATTCTCTATTCTTTTTTCTTAGATGGTCGATGCCTTTGAAGATGAGAAGTCGTTCTATTTATACACACTCTTGGACATGTACTGATAACTGCTTGATTCGCTGATGTGGCACCAAGTTTGCTATTTGGTAGCTATGGCGACCCTGGTACATAAAACGGTTAGATGAGAAGGTCTCCATGAAAATCATCTTTCTCGCCATCTAGCAAGTGGCGACCATGAGCAATTTGTGTAGAGGTCGCCACTTGCATCTCGAGGTTGCCATGAAAACCATAAGTGGCGACCTTGCAAAGTGTGAAGGGGTCGCCACTTGCAGCATCAAGGTCGCCATGGCGACCATAAGTGGTGACCTTGCCTTGATTGAAAGAGGTCGCCACATGCAAAGGGTGGTCGCCATGGCGACCCCAAGTGGCAACCCACCTGATTCATTTGAAGTCCTTTTGTCGCCATGGAGACCAAATGGCGCCCAAATGGCGATCTTCTGATGGCTTGGAGAATCTTCTGTTGCCATGGCGCCCATGTAGCAACCTTCTCATGTCTAAGTGGCGAAAATGCCCTGTTTCTTCCCATTTGTGAGACATTTTTCACACAAGTCCTCCACTTCGTCTCCATTGCTCTCGAAACCTGATAAAACCTGAAACACTCAATTTAACAACATTAAACACGGGGAAATGCCCGAGAATCAAGCTAAAAGAATTGAAAATGAGGGTCAAAATCATACCAATTTTGGCTTGATCAATCCTCAAGACCAGGACGCCTTGTACAGACCTCTTGAAGCCTCGGACGAGGAATACCCCTCTCTAGGAGACCTGGTGCTAAAGTGGCCTTAGTTGCCTACCAGGACAAATTGCCAAAGGACCAGGATACCTTATCAGGATACTTGATACCTGTAAGGTCTCAATTATTGATTGGCTTATTTCGTAGACAAACCACATTTGGGGGTTTTGATGTAAGGGTAGATTAGGCTCTTAAGACCTCAAGAGAAGAAGCACTCCAAAGGTATATTTCTTAGTGTTTCTTGCAAATGAAGAGATGTAGTTGCACACACACAACTCATGTATATATGTTTATCTTGTATGTTGTATATGTTATTTAGGCGCACTAATGTTCTTTAATCTCTCTTCATGCTTGCCTACATGATTGCATCTTGTATTGATTATTGCCATGTCGGTTTTAGTCATTAGGATGCATCATTTGTGTTGGTCTCTATTCAAAGAGTTGTTCAAATAGAGCCTATCTGAGACCTGATAAGGCTTGGGAAAGGCATTGTACAGACCTGATGCATTTAAGTTGGTCACTGTTGGGTTACTGTACACGGCGCTGTACGTGCAGCGCTACTTACAGCGACACTCTGTTTTCCCGAGAGAACAGAGTTGTGGCGCTGTTGGGTCGCTGTTCAGAAGCGCTCTACAAACAGCGCCAATGAAGATTGTTCTTCATTTTCCTAGGTAGGCGATGTACAAGTCGCTCTACGTACAGCGACTCGTACAGCGCCCAAGGCAAAAATTGTGTCACTTTTCAAAACGACGTCACTTCATTTTGGCACCCTATATATATGCCTCTTTGCCTTAGGTCAGCCTCAAGAGTTCAAAAATTCATATTTTTTAATTAGAACATTTTTCAAGTGAAAAATTCTCAAGAACTCTCCTTTAAACACTCAAAGACATTCCTTTGTGCATCAAAGATCATCTTGCATCATTCATGCATGGCTTTGTATCATCATAACTTGCTTGGTAAGATTTTGACTAACTTCATCCAATTTTAGTTTCTTTCTTGTCAAGCCATCTCTTTATTTACTTGTATGTTTTAAGTTCACATGCTAGATACAAGATAGAGATTGTTTGTGATTAATATGATTGAGTGTTGTATTGTGATAGCTATCTAGGTTTTGCTTAATCTTGATTAGCTAAGCTTTATGATATGTCATTTAGCTTTTGATATCTAAGATTGATTTCATTGATATATCATCATCCTAGATAAGCATATAGGGTTACCTAGCTCTTGTTGCATTTTGAGTATTTCACATATTCACATAGGCTGCATTCTCTTTATTGAGAACTAAGTCTTGTGTTACTTCCGGAATTAGGTTGCGTTAATCACAAGCACTAGAACTAGGTTCACTCATACCGGGATTAGGTAAGTGTGTGATTATATACTGGGATTAGGTTGTAATCTTTAACACATTTAGTGGATTCGAGGTTCGAGTGTGGCTCACTTATTAGCCCGTGGTTTTTCCCGTGAAGGTTTCCATGTAAATATCAAGTGTTATTTAATTTCCACACCATATTACACTTGTTATATTTATATTGCCAATTATGGGTATTTTCATACTCTTGACTATTCACGAAAATTGGGTAAAATTTGTTAAAATCTATTCACCCCACCCCTCCAAATTAATATTAAATATTATATCACACTGTAATTTGTTTCAATATCTTAACCACCACGCCCCCCCCCCCCCCCCCCCCACCTTGAATACATGCGAAAAATTCTCATGATAGAAGTTGTTAACCGCCAAAATTGGTAAAGGACCAAAGAAGAATTTTCCACCCTGACAAGGAGAAGATATAAATCCAGATAACATCTGGCTGCCCTAAGAAGGGAGGGACCCCGGTCGATCCGGATACATACCCCCTCCAGAGGGATCTAGCCCGGCAATTCCCTAGCTTCTCATGAACCCCGCAGTATCCCGATACGGAGCTCCACCAAGCATCCCGATGCATAGTTCAACACGCTGTATCCCGATATGGAATTCCACTCAATGCCCGTTACGAAACTCCACCAAGCATCCCGCTACTACATCATCCAGATATCTCGCTACTACATCATTTAGACAACCCGCTATTGCATCAACTAGATATCCTGCTGTAGCCTCAGTTGGTATCCCGGTCCTTAAGTGGCAGTGAGATACTTAGGAACTCATAACACCTTCTAGAATTAGCTCGCTTGGCAGTAAGATACCAGATGAAGAAATTACCAAGAAACAAGACTCATATGCCTAGAAGACTAGGGTAAAGCTCCATGGAAAATGATGGAATGCCGTTATTTAGCCAAACAGAGGAAGTAGACTTCTTCCCGCCCATTGAGAGTTCCATTTGAACAAGGGGTCAACTCTATTAGAATCCTTCTAGGAAGGAAAGACTTGATTCTGACAATTAAAGCTCCTACGAGATTGTCTCCTCCAACGAAGGAAAGACTTGATTCTAACGATTAAAACTCCAACGAGATTATCTCCTAACAAGAAGAAAAGTCCTGTAATTGCTAAACCCTAGACCGAAATTGTAGGAGTGCATGGCAAGCAACGAGACCTATATATACGACATCATACTCACCAAAGAGGGGATCCGAAAATCACCTCTGAAAACCCTACACTTAGTTCTACTTAACGACATGTACGAGTTTGTTAGGATTATGCTCAATAGCAAGAGTGTAATATTGTACTTGACAATCTTTTCATATTAATAAAGTGATTTCTGTTTGTTAACAAAATTTTATATAGCATTTATTATTATAATTGTCAAAGTAAATAATCATAAGGTTAAAAGACTATGAGAAAAGAAGAATTGTTCATACATCTGGATATGTATGAGGTAGACACAATTCTTTAATTAGTATTGAATAACGTTCACAACTTAAGTTAGAGGTTGGGCACCTTTATCTTGTTAAAGTTGTAGAATTCTTTTACTAGCATTTGAGTGAGATCAAATGTGTTATGATGAGTCTAAAATCATCGAAGGGTCTTCGAGTAAAAGAATCTAGTGCACTGGGTGCATTGAACTGGATCACAATGAAATACTTTTTTCTAGAACCGTCAATAGATAAAAGTCTTTTCATTATCAGGACAATCGGAGAGTCTATCTTAATCCTGAGATAAATGATGGACATATGGTTGCAAGTGTTATCATTTGAGCTATCAATGAGTACGATTATATAGCATAGTCTATCCTCGATAGTTTGGTGGTATTCATTTGTTAATCGATAGAAGACTTCATTTATATATATGGACATCGTGGCTCCATTTATTAAATGTGAGTAGAATATCATCATATGGATGCTTTGTGGTTTTGGATATTAAATCTTAACGTTGAGTTTTCAATAGTGTCTATTGAAAGATGACTTCTGGACAAGTCATAATATATATCCAAGTTCAAAGTGTGGTCATATGAGTAAATATGGTAACTTGGAGAGCTATAGGCGGTCTATGAGCTCTTAGCGATTACTGATATTCTTCACGAGGATTCACTATCTCCCATATGATTGTCTAGGGTATGAATGAGTATCGTTAACTTATTCCATCTTTATTTAAGAGTGCAATTTTAGTTCTTTAGTGGAATGAACTAAAATTAATAGATTGAACCTAAGTGAATCATTTGTTGATTGTGATTGGGTTATATCTATTGGAGCTTAAATTTAGATAGACCCGCCAAAATCCCCAATCCGCACGGACTTGCATGAATCACTTGATATATTCTACCGGACTATTTGTGGGTCCATTTAGAATTGTATTTAATATATTAAGAATATAATTTGCACATTATTTATTTAATTGGCTATTTAATTATATTAATATATTAATGAAAGGCATGTGGACTTGTTTCTTTTAGTAAGAATGAGTCTAGTTCACATGTGGGATTTTTATTAAAGTCCAAATGGATTAAATAAAATAATAAAATAATATGTAGGCCCAAGTTCTAGTCATGGGCGGCAATGGCTAATTTTTAGCCCATTATATTTTTTTATTTTATTATTTAATTAAATGAAAATTAATTATTATGTTAATGAATTATTTAATTAAAAATCAAATCTCTTTCTGATTAGGAAATATGTTTCCTAGTAGTATACTACTATTAGTATTATACTAAATATAAAAGACTTTATTTGTTTCGTCAAATTAGGAAGTCTTTTATATAGTCACAAATACACTAAAGAGTTTGATTAGGGTTTGAATATTATATACATGACAAGTTGAATTCAGATTGCTATAATATATATATAATATATATGGCAACTAATTGCCGAGATATGTATAATATATATATAAAAAGTAGAATTCATGCATATATGTAAAAAGGTGGCCGTGCACTATATATAAATATATATATTAGGCGTGTAATTAATTGCACTAGATATATATATGTATCGGGCGTGCATTATATATATATTAAGATATATATTAGGCTGTTGTGCAGTATATATATATTAAGATATATATTAGGCTATTGTGCAGCATATATATACAAATATATATATTAGGCGTGAAAAAGAAAAATATATATTCTTTGTATATTTGTAAAAAAAAAACCCTAGTTTTTTGCAATTGAGAGATTTTTCTATTGCTAGAGAAAAATAAAATCCAACTCTTAGAATAGTGTGTGATTCGGCCAAAAGAGATCGTGAGAAGAATTGTTCTTATTTCAATAGTGCACTAGTGATCTTTACATCAAGAGGTCTTGTGCACAATTTTGAATAAGGTTCACGCGAGTTTCAATCTAACAATTGTGAATTCAAAAGTAACCGAGACATTCTTAACAATCTTTTGGAGATTATAGTGACTAACAGAATCAGAAAAGTTTTGTTTGTCCATTCTTTGGTTCTAAGTGATTCACGTTCATGATCGGATTGGAAGATCTTGCGGATTACCATCGACGCATAGTCAATCGGATCACGCGACAAAGGTATGATATCTTTTGGTATATATTGTTTAATTAATTAAAGGGTTAAGGTTCAATATGAAAAAAATATATATATTTAAAATATACTAGACTCTTTTAGTCTCGCTTCTGCTGCTTGCACGTAATTTTTTCCCTACAATTGGTATCAGAGCCTGGTTGTACCCTTTAATTAATTAACATATATATACGTGAATCAATTTCTTTTTATTGTGATTATGCATGTTTAGAAAGAGATGGCACTCTAGGTATTCTAATATATAATTACATTGGAATGTATGGATTTATATATGTTATATTTTGATATAAAGTGAATTGTTAAATTTCAATGTATTTTTTGTTTCGGAATTGTAACAAGAAGGGTGGCATATTATCGTCACAATTTCCTTCTTGGTAGTTGCTAAGTTTTTTTTTAATGTATTAAATTTAACTGCAGTATTTTTTTTATGTATTAAAAAATAAGTGCAGTATTTTTTTTTTTATTAAATACTGCTGTGAATAAAAAAAAAAAATTACTGCAGTATTTTTATTGTTTAAATATGTATGTAATATGTTCAAGCATCGAAGATTCGAAGACTTGAAGCATTAATAGCAACCGGAACGAGTTTGGGACCATGCGCACCATAGCAACGTTCACGCACTCAAAATTGCACGCAGCTGTGCATGTTGGACTGTGGGCTGCGCATGGCAGCCCCATGGAGTCCATGGGCTGCACACGGCAGCCCTTGTTAGGGTTGTGGAGTGTGCACGCCAATTGGGCAGCCGTGGGTGCTCACGTGATCCATGGCTGCTTGAAGATTTGTTCGCCAAGAAAGGAGATTTTTTGTATTCCAAACAATTGTAATTTACTTGCTTTTCTAGGATGGGTCAAAATTGTGGCTATTTATTTTTTTGTAAATATTACAATATTTGTTATTGTTTGATAACATGTCATGTAGAATAGGAGTGCCACTCATATATCTCTTTTGGTATGAACATGCATTGAATGATTTAAGTATCTAATTGGCATCTAGATAACTTGGTAAATAATTCTTTGGGATTTAATCACATGCCTTAAATAATTGAGTGGGAGAAGGTGTATTGCAAACACCTATGGCCTCCATGGTTAGTTGAACTATATTGTTTTTGGTAATCCCCCCAAGGGGCGTCCATGAATGGAATATAGCAAGATACTTCCTTACAAGGATAGACTAGAAAATTGACTCAAACGAGATCTACTCCCCAAGGAGGGATTTTCGTGAGGGAATATTTTGAGGGTCGAAATCTTGGTAGTACACTCAATGTGTTTTTATTAATATCCTCCCAAGAGTTCTTGTTAATAAAAACACAAGGCTAAAATTGAAAACGTTGGTTGTTATGTTAACAGTTAGGTGGGACCTAGTCCAACTAGTAAATGGTGCGAACTCCCAAAGGAGGCGTAACATTTATGGATGTTGGACCGAATGTTGAATTTTACGATTGAATTATAAATATTTAATTCAAGATAAATATTTGAAAATGCTAAACAATGATTATTTACTTATATATAATTTTGTTTTATTAAGAAATCATGATCCCAACCCTAATGATCATCCAAAAAGATAAAACTTTAACTGGTAATAATTATGTCACATGGAAAAGGAAAATTGGGTTGTTGCTGCAAGCTGAAAAAAATATAAAGTTTGTTCTAACTACTCCTAAACCACCTGCTCCTACTAATGAGTCTAATGTGATGAATGAGACGAGTATGAGCAGTTGAAGACCTCTAATGAGATGGCCAAATGGCTACCATCTCCGATGTGTTGCAACAGCAGCATGAAGGAATGGGGTATGCTGCTGATATGATGATGTCTCTAGAAGAGATTCATATGGTTGGTAAAGTTGCTACTATTAAGACCCGTCAGAAGGTCAAGGAATAATAGAAGAAAAAGCAACTTGGGCCTACCAAGATGGAGACTAAGAAAGTAACCAAGATCAAAAGGAAGTGCTTCTTTTGTGGTGAAAAGAGACATTGGAAAAGTAATTGCCCAAAGTCTCAGAATAAGAAGGAACAAGGTAATGTGAATTATCTTGAAACATGTTTTTCTGGCAGATTCTACAGATTCTTGGATCGTAGACTCTAGAGCCACTAATCATGTTTGTTATTCCTTATGGGGGTTTCAAGAAAGGAGAAGGTTGAATAAGAATTAAATCAATTTGCATTTAAGCAACAGAGCGTTGGTGTCTGCTAGTGCAGTGGGAGATATTAGCGTTAATCTAGATGCTAGTAGGCATTTATATTTGATAGACATTTATTATGTACCTCAATTCAAGAGAAATTAAATTTCAGTTTCTTGTTTAAATAAATTTGAATATTCAGTTACTCTTAATAAAACTTTTATTATTAGTAAGGATGACAAATTTGTTTGCAAAGGTACATTGGAAAATGGTCTATTCTATTTACATAGAAATATCTCTCACTTGTTAGACACATAGTTAACGCAATCTAATCATAAAAAAGTAAAATTATCATAAGATGAAACCTACCTATGCCATTTGTGCCTAGGTCATATTAACCTTAATAGGATTAAAAGATTGGTTAGTGATGGACCTTTAAGTGACTTAAATGTTGATGATCTACCAACTTGTGAATCCTGTTTGGAAGGTAAAATGACCAAAAGGTCGTTCAGGACCAAAGGCAGAAGAGCCGTTGAATGTTTAGGATTAATACACTCTGATGTATGTGGTCCTATGAGCATTCAAGCTAGAGGTGGATATGAGTACTTCATCACTTTCACAGATGATCATTCAAGATTTGGTTATGTGTACCTCATGAGACATAAGTTGGATGCTTTTGACATGTTCAAAGCATTCAATGCTGAAGTGGAGAATCAGCTAGAGAAACACATAAATCTTGAGATCTGATCGTAGTGGAGAATATCTATCTGGTGAGTTTCAGCAATATCTTATTGATAATAGAATCATTTCTCAGTTTTTTGCACCAGGTACACCTCAACAGAATGGGGTTGCAGAAAGAAGAAATAGAACTCTTTTGAATATAGTTAGGTCAATGTTGAGTTATTCAACACTCCTTGTTTCTTTTTGGGGATATGCTCTACAAATTGCAATGTACATTCTAAACGATGTACCATCGAAGTCGGTTCCTCAAACACCGCATGAGTTGTGGACTGGGCGAAAGCCTAGTTTACAACACTTAAGGATATTTGGTTGTCCTGCTCATGTTTTAAAAGGAAAGATAGAAAAGATGGAGTCCCGTACAAAAACATGCATATTTGTGGGGTATCCAAAAGGAACTAAAGGGTATTATTTCTATAGTCCTTCAGATCTTAAAGTATTTGTTTCGACAAATGCTAAATTTCTGGAAAATGACTATATGAATGAGTTTATACCTAAAAGCAGAATTGTCCTGAATGAGATGTCAGGAGATACAATTCCACAAGAGGTTTCACAACCTAGCCCAATTGTAAGTTCCGAACCATCATAAGATCAACAACCTACCATTCCTCGTCGTAGTGGGAGGGTTGTAAGACAACCCGAGAGATACATCGGTCTGGGAGAATCAGTGGAGTATCTCCCGGACGACGATGATCCCTACACATATAAAGAAGCAATGGAGGATGTTGATAGTCGCCATTGGCAAAAGGCAATGCAATCTGAGATTGAGTCCATGTTCAATAACAAAGTCTGGTCCCTTGTAGACTTGCCTAAAGGGATAAAACCCATTGGATGCAAGTGGGTATACAAGAGGAAAAGAGGTATGGATGAAAAGGTGGAAACCTTTAAATCTAGATTAGTAGCTAAAGGTTATACACAGAAAAAAGGTATCGATTACGAGGAAACCTTCTCTCCTGTGGCCATGCTTAAATCCATTAGGATACTCTTATCCATTGTGGCATCTTTAGATTTAGAGATTTGGCAAATGGACGTCAAGACAGCTTTCCTTAATGGAAGTCTTGACGAAAGCATCTATATGATGCAACCAGAAGGATTCATTGAAAAAGGCCAAGTGGAAAATGTATGCAAGTTGCAAAAATCCATATATGGATTAAAGCAAGCATCCAAATCTTGGAACATAAGGTTCGATCAAGCTGTGGAAGGTTTTGGATTTGTTCAGAACCTTGACGAACCTTGTGTATACAAAAGGATTAAAGGCGATAGGTTGGTTTTCCTAATTCTTTATGTTGATGATATACTACTCGTCGGAAACGATGTAGGTGTATTGACATCAGTAAAAGAATGGTTAGCAAAACAATTTGATATGAAGGACTTAGGAGAAGCAAGTTATATTTTTGGTATCCAAGTAATAAGGGATAGAAAGAATAGAACGATTGCACTATCCCAAGCTTCATTCATAGATAAAATCTTGTCTAGGTTTTTCATGCAGGATTCCAAGAAAGGTATGTTACCTTTCAGGCATGGAATCAAACTTTCTAAGGAACAAGTTCATAAGAATGAGCATGAAGAGCAATTCATGAGTAGGGTTCCATATGCCTCGGTAGTTGGAAGTCTCATGTATGTAATGCTCTACACTAGACCAGATATTTGTTAGCAGGTTTCAATCGAAACCTAGTCCTGATCACTGGACGGCAGTCAAGCATATTTTCAAGTATCTCAGGAGAACGAGAGACAATATGCTTGTATACTCTGAAGGGGGTTTGATTCCTGTAGGGTATACAGATTCTGATTTCCAGTCAGATTTTGACTCCAGAAAATCCACATCAGGATCTGTGTTTACTATTGGAGGAGGAGCAGTCATATGGAGGAGTATAAAGCAATTATATATTGTTGACTCCACCATGGAAGCTGAGTATGTTGCTGCATGCGAAGCTGCCAAAGAGGTTGTTTGGCTCCACCAATTCTTGATTGACTTAGAAGTGGTTCCTAGTGCGAATAAGCACATCACTATCTACAGTGACAACAGTGGAGCAGTGGCTAATTCGAAGGAACCAGGAAGTCATAAGACAGGAAAACACATTGAAAGGAAGTATCATCTTCTTAGGGAGATTGTGCATAGGGGTGACGTGACGATTACCAAAATCGCGTTAGCAGAAAATATAGTGGATCCCTTCACAAAGGCTCTACCACAGAAGAGTTTTGATGGGCACCTAGAGAACATGGGAATGAGAGATATGTCACATTTGCTATAGCGTAAGTGGGAGATTGTTAGGATTATGCTCAATAGCAAGAGTGTAATATTGCACTTGACAATCTTTTCATATTAATAAAGTGATTTCTGTTTGTTAACAAAATCTTATATAGCATTTATTATTATAATTGTCAAAGTAAATAATCATAAGGTCAAAAGACTATGAGAAAAGAAGAATTGTTCGTACATCTGGATATGTATGAGGTAGATACAATTCTTTAGTTAGTCTTGAATAACGTTCACAACTTAAGTTAGAGGTTGGGCACCTTTATCTTGTTAAAGTTGTAGAATTCTTTTTCTAGCATTTGAGTGGGATCAAATATGTTATGATGAGTCTAAAATCATCGAAGGGTCTGTGAGTAAAAGAATCTACTGCACTGGGTGCATTGAACTGGATCACAACGAAATACTTTTTTCTAGAACCATCAATAGATAAAAGTCTTTTCATTATCAGGACAATCGGAGAGTCTATCTTAATCCTGAAATAAATGATGGACTTATGGTTGCAAGTGTTATCATTTGAGCTATCAATGAGTACTATTATATAGCATAGTCTATCCTCGATAGTTTGGTGGTATTCATTTGTTAATTGATAGAGGACTTCATTTATAGATATGGACATCATGGCTCCATTTATTAAATGTGAGTAGAATATCATCATATGGATGCTTTGTGGTTTTGGTTATTAAATCTTAACGTTGAGTTTTCAATAGTGTCTATTGAAAGATGACTTCTGGACAAGTCATAATATATATCCAAGTTCAAAGTGTGGTCATATGAGTAAATATGGTAACTTGGAGAGCTATAGGCGGTCTATGAGCTCTTGGCGATTACTGATATTCTTCACGAGGATTCACTATCTCCCATATGATTGTCTAGGGTATGAATGAGTATCGTTAACTTATTCCATCTTTATTTAAGAGTGCAATTTTAGTTCTTTAGTGGAATGAACTAAAATTAATAGATTGAACCTAAGTGAATCATTTGTTGATTGTGATTGGGTTATATCTATTGGAACTTAAATTTAGATAGGCCCGCCAAGATCCCTAATCCGCACGGACTTGCATGAATCACTTGATATATTCTACCAGACTATTTGTGGGTCCATTTAGAATTGTATTTAATATATTAAGAATATAATTTGCGCATTATTTATTTAATGGGCTGTTTAATTATATTAATATATTAATGAAAGATATGTGGACTTGTTTCTTTTAGTAAGAATGGGTCTAGTTCACATGTGGGCTTTTTATTAAAGTCCAAATGGATTAAATAAAATAAGAAAATAATATGTAGGCCCAAGTTCTAGTCATGGGCGGCAATGGCTAATTTTTAGCAATGAAAATTAATTATTATGTTAATTAATTATTTAATTAAAAATCAAATCTTTTTCTGATTAGGAAATATGTTTCCTAGTAGTATACTACTATTAGTATTATACTAAATATAAAAAACTTTATTTGTTTAATCAAATTAGGAAATCTTTTATATAGTCACAAATGCACTAAAGAGTTTGATTAGGGTTTGAATATTATATACATGACAAGTTGAATTCAGATTGCTATAATATATATATATATAATATATATGGCAACTAATTGCCGAGATATGTATAATATATATATAAAAAGTAGAATTCATGCATATATGGCAACTGATGGTTTTGCTTTCTCTTTTCTTCGGGAGAGGTTTCTCAGGCATTTGCAGAAGCCTCATGGAGGGTATGTCACCTCCTCGATTTGGTCTTCTCTTCGGTCTAATTATAGTTCCCTTCTTAAGGAAGGTATCTGGCTAATTGGCGAGAACTCTCAGAGGGACTTTTGGCGGGATAATTGGTTGGGGGTTCCCATTTTGGACATTTTAGGGATTCCTGATTATTTAGCTAATCCGCTCCGGGCGAGGGTTTCGGATTTTATTCATCAGGGTAGATGGGTGCTAGCCGATTGTTTTCGAGCGCGTTTCCCGGATCTGTGTTTTCGGATTGATCGTATTGCAATTTCTCCTGTTGTGGATTCTCTGGTTTGGGCTAATTCTCGGGATGGTCGTGTTTCTTGCAAGGCTGCTTATTCCCAGTTTTTCCGTGATATTCCTCAGGTTGTTTGGTGGAGAGATGTTTGGTCTCGTTTTATTCCCCCCTCTCGCTCTGCTTTGACTTGGCGTTTGATGTTGAACAGGCTTCCTACTGAGGATCGCTTTTGCAGGTCTGGGTTCCAGTTGGCTTCTCGTTGCAGTATTTGTGGGGTTAGTAGTGAATCTGCAGATCATCTTTTTCTTCATTGTCCCCTAGCAGTTGCTCTTTGGGAGGCAGTTTTCTCGACTTTCCAGCGACGTGTCTCTACTGAAACTTGGCAATCCTTCTTCTTGCAAGCCATGTCGGTTTCCTTTAGTGAGCAGGTCCGGATTTTGTGGAAAGCGGCTATCCATGCAGTGATATGGGGGGTGTGGACTGCTCGTAATCAGTGGATCTTTGAAGGGAAGTCGGTGGACTTTAGATCCGTCCTTTCTTTGGTCTGGTGTGCGGTTTTAGAGGCTAATCGCCTTGAGATTGGTTGTATGCGTAACTGTATGGATGACCTTTTGATTCTTCGTCGATTTGGTCTTCAGGGTCGCCCTTCTAAAGCCCCGGTTATCAAGAGTGTGGTTTGGTCGCCTCCAGCCCCCGGATGGATCAAAGTGAATACTGATGGCGCTGCTATGGGCTCTCCGGGGGTTGGTGGTTGTGGTGGTATCTTTCGGAACTGTAGAGCTTTTGTGAAGGGTTGCTTTGCTATTCCTCTTGGTCAGGTTTTCGCTTTTGAGGCTGAGCTTCTGGCGGCCTCATTGGCCATTAATTTTGCTTGGAAGTATGGGTGGCATCGAATCTGGCTTGAGAGCGATTCTTCTTATGTGGTTCAGCTTCTCTCTTCTCGTTCTGAGTTGGTTCCTTGGAGGGTTCGTCAGGCGTGGCAGCGCTGCATCTTCCAAATCTCACATATGGATTTTCAGGTTTCTCATATTTTTAGGGAGGGTAATCAAGTTGCAGATACGCTTTCTAAGCATGCTTTGAAGCTTCAGACAGATTCTTGGTGGTTCTCTGCCCCGCCTTTCTGTTCTTCTTTAGTTGGCAATGACTGCATGGGCCGCGAGTCTTTTCGTTTTTCTTGATGTTTTCTTTTTCTTTTTGGTGTGGCCTACGTGCCTCTTTTTGTTTGGGGTTGTTTTCCCTGGCTCTTTGTGCTTTGTTGCTTTTTGTCACTTTTTACTTTCTTTTATCTCTTTTATATACGGATACTGTCTAGGGGTTTTTCAGCATATGATCGCTTGTGATGCTTTTTCCCCTTAGATCAGTCCAATTTTATTAAAAAAAAAAAAAAAAAAAAAAATGTAAAAAGGTGGCCGTGCACAATATATAAATATATATATTAGGCGTGCAATTAATTGCACTAGATATGTATATGTATCAGGCATGCATTATATATATATTAAGATATATATTAGGCTGTTGTGCAGTATATATATATTAAGATATATATTAGGCTATTGTGCAGCATATATATACAAATATATATATTAGGCGTGAAAAAGAAAAATATATATTCTTTGTATATTTGTAAAAAAAAAACCCTAGTTTTTTGCAATTGAGAGATTTTTCTATTGCTAGAGAAAAATAAAATCCAACTCTTAGAATAGTGTGTGATTCGGCCAAAAGAGATTGTGAGAAGAATTGTTCTTATTTCGATAGTGCACTAGTGATCTTTACATCAAGAGGTCTTGTGCACAATTTTGAATAAGGTTCACGCGAGTTTCAATCTAACAATTGTGAATTCAAAAGTAACCGGGACATTCTTAACAATCTTTTGGAGATTATAGTGACTAACAGAATCAGAAAAGTTTTGTCTGTCCATTCTTAGGTTCACAATTCAAAGAAGGGAGACCACGCTCCTAAGTGATTCACGTTCATGATCGGATTGGAAGATCTTGCGGATTACCATCGACGCATAGTCAATCGGATCACGCGATAAAGGTATGATATCTTTTGGTATATATTGTTTAATTAATTAAAGGGTTAAGGTTCAATATGAAAATATATATATATATATATATACTAAACTCTTTTAGTCTCGCTTCCGCTACTTGCACGTAATTTTTTCCCTACAAAGTTCGCCACCACCATCTCCATTGCCTACTAAAGCTCAACATTCCTAGAAAAACAGAACTCTTGTACTCATGATATAAAGTTATTATCAATAAAGATCTTATTAGTTAACCATAGTTTCTACGTTTAAACCGCACTTGTTTTATTAAGAACATCGTTGGTATTGAACCACATGATACCCCTCTGACTGGATTGATCCCGATCTCGGTCATTAAAGTTGTTAATTGGAGATTCACCCCAGTGATGATTTTCCGGTAACACTTTTGGCGCCGTCTGTGGGAACTCTTTCCTAACCAATTTCTTAAAACAAAAAAAAATCTTCAGAATGAGACTTCGATCCTCCCAGGGCCATCCCGATCCATCAGGATCCCAGTCCTTCGCTTCCATCGAGAGAGCCCAAAGGTGGGGTAAAGGCTCCAGTAATGAGAATTCAGCACCTGTGCCTCCTCCAGCTACTGGCCCTTTGCCTCAGGACCTCGTCAGGTAAGAAATCAATCAGGATGTCATAAAACAGCAAGCCGCAACATATGTGGAAACCATCTGGCTCTGGATGATAGCCTAGGGAATCCTCTTTGAAGCAGTCGGGATCCTAGGAGATATTGGCCTAAGTACCCGGGTACCAGTGTTTGACCGACTAGGGCCACCTCTCCCAGTCTGTCAAGTGGATCTCAAACCCATACTAGTGAAATCCGCAATTGAGATTCCCCCTAGGAAAGCCCAATCTCCACCAAGACCAAAGGCAAAGGAGAGGGATCCACATCCCGATTCAGAAGGAAGCGCCAGATCCCAAAAGAGCCCTAGAGGGAGACATCAAAAAGCTAAGCGAAAGGAAGTGGTCATTGATTCAGAAACTTTGAATGAAGAAGGCTCAGTAGCCCAATTCGGAAACAAGAAATCCTAATGCCTGGAAGATCAGGTGGCTAAGATGGCAAAGGGGCTGGAGGAATTGAAGAAGGGAAAGCACCAAGTGTAGGGAAAAACGTTTGCACGTGGCAGAAGCGAGACTAAAAAGAGTTTAGTATATATATTTTTTAAATTTCCCATATTGAACCTTAACCCTTTAATTAATTAAACATATATACAAAAAGATAAAATACCTTTGTCGCATGATCCAATTGATTAGCGTCGATGGTAATCCGCAAGATCTTCCAAACCCAATCACGAACGTGAATCAAATTGGAGTGTGGTCTCCCTTCTTTTGAATTTTGAACCTGAGAATGGACAACAAAAACTTTTCTGATTCTGTTAGTCACAACAAACTCCAAAAGGTTGCTAAGAATGTTCCGGTCACTTTTGAATTCACAATCGTTAGATTGAAATTCGCTTAAACCTTATTCGAAATTGTGCACAAGATCTCTTGATGTTAAGATCACTAGTGCACTATCGAAATAAAAACAATTCTTTTCTCACAACCCCTCTTGGCCGAAATCTCTCACTAGTCTAAGAGTAGGATTTTATTTTTCCACTTTAGCAAAAGAAAATTAATTCTTCAAAGGAAAAAACTTGGGTTGGCCGAAATTCATCCCTTGTGTTATATAGGGACCAAATTTTTTGCCCTAATATATTTAGGGTTGCCAAATTCTAGCCTTGTCCAACAAGGTGATCACCAAAGTCCTTTTCCAAATAGGATTTGTGTTTCCACAAAAGACTTCTTAGAATTCAAACCCAAATCCAACTCATTAGTGAATTTGTGACTATATAAAAGACTTCCTAATTTGACTAAACAAATAAAGTCTTTTATATTTAATATACTACTAATAGTAGTATACTACTAGGAAACATATTTCCTAATCAGAAAAAGATTTGTTTCTCAATTAAATAATTAATTAACATATTAATTAATTTCCATTTTATTAAATAATAAAATAAAATAATATAATGGGCTAAAATTTAGCCATTGCCGCCCATGACTAGAACTTGGGCCTACATATTGTTTTCTTATTTTATTTAAACCATTTGGACTTTAATAAAAAGCCCACATGTGAACTAGACTCATTCTTACTAAAAGAAACAAGCCCACATGCCTTACATTAATATATTAATATAATTAAACAGCCATTAAATAAATAATGTGCAAATTATATTCTTAATATATTAAATACATTTCTAAATGGACCCATAAATAGTCCGGTAGAATATATCAAGTGATTCATGCAAGTCCCTACAGATTGGGGATCTTGGCGGGCCTATCTAAATTTAAGCTCCAATAGACATAACCCAATCACAATCAACAAATGATTCACTTAGGTTCAATCTATTAATTTTAGTTCATTCCACTAAAGAACTAAAATTGCACTCTTAAATAAAGATGGAATAAGTAAACGACTCTCTTTCATACCCTAGACAATCTTATAGGAGATAGTGAATCCTCGTGAAGAATATCAGTAATCGCCAAAAGCTCATAGACCATCTATAGCTCTCCAAGTTACCATATTTACTCATATGACCACACTTTGAACTTGGATATATATTATGACTTGTCCAGAAGTCAACTTTCAATAGACACTAGTGAAAACTCAACGTTAAGATTTCATATCCAAAACCACAAAGCATCCATATGATGATATTCTACTCACATTTAATAAATGGAGCCACGTTGTCCATATCTATAAATGAAGTCCTCTATCGATTAACAAATGAATACCACCAAACTATCGAGGATAGACTATGCTATATAATCATACTCATTGATAACTCAAATGATAACACTTGCAACCATAAGTCCATCATTTATCTCAGGTTTAAGATAGACTCTCCGATTGTCCTGATAATGAAAAGACTTTTATCTATTGACGGTTCTAGAAAAAGTATTTCATTGTGATCCAGTTCAATGCACCCAGTGCACTAGATTCTTTTACTCGAAGACCCTTCGATGATTTTAGACTCATCATAACACATTTGATCCCACTCAAATGCAGTAAAAGAATTCTACAACTTTAATAAGATAAAGGTGCCCAACCTCTAACTTAAGTTGTGAACATTATTCAAGACTAACTAAAGAATTGTGTCTACCTCATACATATCCAGATGTACAAACAATTCTTCTTTTCTCATAGTCTTTTAACCTTATGATTATTTACTTTGACAATTATAATAATAAATGTTATATAAGATTTTGTTAACAAACAGAAATTACTTTATTAATATGAAAAGATTGTCAAGTACAATATTACACTCTTGCTATTGAGCCTTGTTATTGGAAAATCGTCAATGGGATGAAGTTCCAAATAACGACTTAGAGGGGACCAAGATCAAGATTGACCCCAGTCGGAGGGGTATCAAGTAGTTCGATACCTAATATATCCTTGTCAATGCAAATTTGATATGGAACACAAGAAAATAGACAGAAGCAAGCTTTTATTGATCGTCACTTTGCATTACATATATATGAACTATGTTTGTTTCGAGATTAACAACAAGGTAGGGAGATTCGGTGAGTAATGGAGATGGTGGTGATGGTGAACTTGTGCATGTCGATAAGTGGAACTTGATTGTAGGGTTTCTTGAGATAATCCCCTTTTTTTTTCTTTTTCCTTTTTTATTTTTATTTTGTAAATAAACTGTTGAATATATAGGTCTTATTGCTTGCCATGCACTCCTATAGTTTCGGTCTAGGGTTTGGTAACTGCAGGACCTCTTTCCTTTTAGGAGATAATCTCGGAGCTTTTACGTGTAGAATCCAGTCTTTCCTTCCTAGGAGGAGTCAATCTCGTAAGCAAATCTTTCCTTGCTATGAGGATTCTAACTGTGTTGACCTGCTCAAAATAGGACTCTCTAGCAGGAAGGAATATATCTCCTCTGTTTTGACTGGATGGCGGCGTTTTAATGATTTTTTATGGAGCTTTTAATTTCTGGTATGAGAATCTTGTTGCTTGGTATCTTCCTACTTGGCGGGTTGGTTATGCCAGAGAGTGTGAACCACTAGGCATCCTGCTGCTAAAGTAGGGGGATGTCTAGCTGGTACTATAGTTGGATACTTAGTGGAACTCCGCGTCGGGATGCTGCGGGGTTCATAGGAAGCCAGGGCATGATTGGGTTGGACCCCGCTACAAGTTTTGACGAGTAGTCCGACTCGGGTTGTTAGGTTTTTGGTTGATGTTGGCATATATTCCATATCAAAACGTGTTTATCTTGTAAATGTTTATGTGGTCATGTTGATGATGATACAAAGCTTCAAAGAAAGATTTGACTACGGTACATACAAGATGATGGCTTGCTAAGAGGAAATAAGCTTCATTGCTCATCAAAGTTATAATCGACCTCATTCCTCTTACAAGGCATAGGCACACACACACAAATCATTCATGAGTGTCCCTGCATTGTTGTGCACCATTTTTGTAACACATTCACATGATTTTGTATGCTCATGCATTGAACTCAAATGCTCATACATTTTAGAGTTGCATGTTCTAGGACTATGTCTAGGAAATGGCATTCATATGTGAACTTGTGTTTGTATGTTTGTGTTTCTTGTGTTTTGGACTTGTAATAGTGCTTAATATATTCCTTATTGAGTCCCGGTCATTTCGGTTACTCATACGTTAAGTTTCGAGTCCAAACGATGTAGCTATGCTACTTTTCGTTCTCATTCGTTGAGTTGTGTTCGTCGGTATTTTCTGAGATAAATTCTAAACCATTTTTCAAAGTTTCATAGTCATCATCGTGCATGAGGGAGTCACGGTTCGTAATCCGAAAACGGATTCGAATTCGGAGTTCGGATGCCCGAATACGGCTGAAGAACGCGAGAGGTGCGCGAGGAGGTCGCTTGGCCAAAAGCCAAGCAAGGGGTGGCCACGTGTGGACCACGGCCAGAGCTCCTCTCTGGCCACGTGTGGCACACGCTGGCCACACGTGGACTTGCCAAAGTCCCCCCAAAAAAATTGGACAATTTTGCCCCTCTTTTCATTCTTTTTAAATCCCTCCAGTTCCCTCCATTCTCTTCTAAGAAGAAAAAGTGTGAAATTCCGTCTATGATTTTCTCCCAAATTTTCTCAACTTCCAAACACCATAACTTTCTCATACGGAGTCGGAATTGAGTGATTCAAGTTGGAGATTGTTCGTATTTGAGTCCTCTACCTTTTCCAAGTGGTTGTGCAGCTGTTTGATCGATTTTCTGACAGATCTCCTCAGAAAAACGAACCAGCTCTTGTAATTGAGGTAGAGTTCATAACTTTGTGATTTCATCTTTTTTAACCTCCAATTTGCTTGGGGTTTCTTCTTCTATATGTATATGTTTGTTTAGTGAATGCTATAGAGAAAGATAGCTTCATAATCAATCTAATTGAATAATCTAATTAGAGACACATGTTGACTAGAATCTTTGATTCTTTGTTTTTAACATGATTGGGAGTTGTATTGTGATTAGATTGATATCTAGGATTGTTTGAGACTTGATTGATCATGTTTATGATTAATAATCCTTTCTATGTGACTTTGATCCATGATTGATGAAATCTGGGATTAGAGCCTTTTTATGTGTTTTTAGAGATATATAGGATTGATTTGTTTTTAACATGTCTCCTATCTCTAAATCTTTGGCTAGAATAATTGTTGAATACATTTTATGATTCTAGCATTTTTGATGTATGTTTATGACATCTTGAACTTGTGCCTTATGAATATGAAATTGTTCAAGTGTTGTTTTGTATGAATGAATCTAGAAGTTTTATGTGTTAATTGTATTCACATGCTCTAGGTTTTCATTCATGATTTTGCATCTAGATTTCTATTGCTTGTGTTTTCACATCTCTAGATCTAGTTGTTCCATGGAATGTATTGATCACATGTTCTATGTTGTTTTGATTGATTGCATCACTTGCATTCACATGATCACACTAGGAAGTCCTTGTAAAAGGCATGAAGTCTTGGCTAGAGTTGGGATGACTCGGATAGCCAAGCAAGAAGTCTTGCCTAGAGTCGGGAGGACTTGGATAGGTAAGCAAGAAGTCTTGTCTAGAGTCGGGAGGACTTGGATAGACAAGCAAGAAGTCATGGCTAGAGTCGGGAGGACTTGGATAGTCATGCATGGGAGGCTTTCTAGAGGCACGTGTGCCTTATATAGAGAGTTGGCTTATATATTGGTAGGCCCGGGTGTTTGGTTAGACATAGAGTCCGATAGAGCGGGGTACATGGGATGTGTATGCACTCTTGAGGAATTTCTAATCTTCCAACGATGTTGGTTTTGGTATGAGTTCCAATATGTGGTGGTTTACATCATTGAGGGATTTTGTATCTTCCAATAGGGATTGGGTAAACATAGACTCCACATGGGTTGGTGACTAGGATTGGTCATTTTGTGGAATTTCTAATTTACTTTCCAAGTATATATATAAGTACCCAATGGTTGTAATTCAACCCGTGGATGTTTCCTCCTTGGAGGTTTTACCACGTTAAAAAAATCCCTTGTGTTAATTCTTCCTATCTCTCTCTTTATATTTGTTTATGTATATGTTGTTATCTTGTGACACATCAATTACTTGTGAAGTATATTGATACAAGTTTTTGTATAGTGTGATTTGTAAATATATTCTTTTGATCATATTTGTAAATACATTTTCTTTTGTATATTGTTTAGAATTTTATGTATAGCAATATTTGTATATACTTGTAATGATTGAACATATATTCATATACAAGTATTCTTGCTAATTGTTTTTGTATTTTCTTTATACCTCATACAACATATTGATACTTAGACAATGTATGAATGATCATATGATAACTTGTCTTAGTATGATTCCGTGATGTTTATGTTGTATGTAAGGCTACCTTGAGGGACAAACGTAAGTTTGTTCAAGGGATTGAAATTAGGCGAAAAACCTATTCACCCCCCCCCCCCCTTCTAGGTACGTCTTAAGCAATTTAACCTTGTTTGTATACTTTCACGGGTCAATGCTTATGAATGATGCGGGTGGGGTCCTTGAGAAGCTAGGGAAAGGCTAGACTGGACCCCGCTGGATGGGGTATGCACTCGGGTCAGTCGGGGTCCCCTTTTATTGGGGTGGCCGGATGGTGTCTGGACTCCTATGTCCTCCTTATGTCGAGGTGGAAAATTCTTCTTTGGTCCTTCGCCAATTTTGGTGATTAACAGAAGTCCCCCCTGACTTGGTCGGGGTCGGGGTCGGGGTCGGATTCAAGATCCGGATTATGCTTGAAGGATTTTTCGCCTTATCTGTCCGCATATTTCCTTGTCTGACTAGTTTCCACTGTGGTGGAGGAAATATTTCTTTGATATGTTAGTACTAATTGCGCAGACTACGTGTCACTCGATGATTGGTTTCTTCATTTTAAAAAAGAGTCGTTTTGGCACGATTAATGTGGAAACATCTCTACCTCAATCCGCCGGCCATGGCTCCCGGTTTCCTGATGCACCACTACATTCCTTCTTATATAAATAGACCAGCCTTGCTGGTGCTTTCTTCATCACTTTCAATAAAATTTTCAAAATCACAACAGAGAACGAACCCTAATTGCTCTGCTTTCTTTCTTCTTTACACAGCAATCTTCAAAACTTTTCTACCTTCCTTCTTCTTCTCCAATGGCTTCTCCTTCAAAACTCCCCACTTCTCAAGAAATTACTCTCGAACAAAATCCTTCTATGATAGCCTCCACCAATCCCGACCCCGTATCTCCACCTCACTCAGACATCATCGACACCCTCTTTAATACGGAGAAGGCGGATATGGTGGAGGACTCTCTGACTTTAATAAGGAGGAAACGAGGTCGGGGTGGAGACGAAACAACTGATGGTACCCGACGAACCCAATGTTAGGGTTATGCTCAATAGCAAGAGTGTAATGTTGTACTTGATAATCTTTTCATATTAATAAAGTGATTTCTGTTTTGTTAACAAAATCTTATATAGCATTTATTATTATAATTTTCAAAGTAAATAATAATATGGTCAAAAGGCTATGAGAAAAGAAGAATTGTTCGTACATCTGGATATGTATGAGGTAGACAAAATTCTTTAGTTAATCTTGAATAACATTCACAACTTAAAGGTTGGGCACCTTTATCTTGTTAAAGTTGTAGAATTCTTTTACTAGCATTTGAGTGGGATCAAATATGTTGTGACGAGTCTAAAATCATCAAAGGGTCTTCGAGTAAAAGAATCTAGTGCACTAGGTGCATTGAACTGGATCACAACGAAATACTTTTTCTAGAACCGTCAATAGATAAAAGTCTTTTCATTATCAGGACAATCGAAGAGTCTATCTTAATCCTGAGATAAATGATGGACTTATGGTTGCAAGTGTTATCATTTGAGCTATCAATGAGTACGATTATATTGTTAGAATTATGCTCAATAGCAAGAGTGTAATAGTGTAATTAACAATCTTATTCATATTAATAAAGTGATTTCTGGTTTAAGCAAATCTTATAGCATTTATAGTTTAATAATTGTTAAAGTAAATAATCATAAGGTCTAAAGACTATGAGAAAAGAAGAATTGTTCATACATCTGGATATGTATGTGGTAGACACAATTCTTTAGTTAGTCTTGAATATCGTTCACAACTTAAGTTAAAGGTTGGGCACCTTTATCTTGTTAAAGTTGTAGAATTCTTTTGCTAGCATTTGAGTGGGATCAAATGAGATATGATGAGTCTAAAATCATCGGAGTGTCTTCGAGCAAAAGGATCTAGTGCACAGGGTGCATTGAACAGGATCACAATGAAATACTTTATCTATAACCGTCAGTAGATAAAAGTAATTTCATTATCAGGACAATCGGAGAGTCTATCTTAATCCTGAGATAAATGATGGACTTATGGTTGCAGGTGATATCATTTGAGCTATCAATGAGTACGATTATATCGCATAGTCTATCCTCGATAGTTTGGTGATATTCATTTGTTAATCGATAGAGGACTTCATTTATAGATATGGACATCGTGGCTCCATTTATTAAATGAGAGTATAATATCATCATATGGATGTTTTGAGGTAATTGGATATTAAATCTCAACGTTGAGTTTTCGATAGTGGCTATTGAAAACATGGCTTCTGGACAAGTCAAAATATCCAAGTTCAAAACGTGGTCATATGAGTAAATATGGTAACTTGGAGAGTTATAGGCGGTCTATGAACTCTTGGCGATTACTGATATTAATCACGAGGATACACTATCTCCAATATGATTGTCTAGGGTATGAATGAGGAGGCATCTTCCTTTTCTGTCTTTATTTAAGAGTTCAATTTTAGCTCTTTAGTGGAATGAGCTAAAATTAATGGATCGGACCTAAGTGAATCATTTGTTGATTGTGATTAGGTTATGTCTATTGGAGCTTAAATTTAGATAGCCCGCCAAGATCCCCAATCCACACGGACTTGCATGGATCACTTGATATATTCTACCGGACCAATTTGGGGTCCATCTAGAATTGCAATTTAATATATTAAGAATATAATTTGCACATTATTTAGGTAATGGGCTGCACAATTATATTTATATATTAATGAATAACATGTGGGTTTGTTTCTTTTAGTAAGAATGGGTCTAGTTCACATGTGGGCTTTTTATTTAAAGTCCAAAGGATTAAATGAAATGAGAAAATAATATTTGGGCCCAATATATATATGGGGCGGCAACAAGGTTATTAACCTAAAATATTATTTTGTTTTCATTATTTAATTAAATAAGAATTAATTAATTTATTAATTAATTGTTTAATTAAAGTAACAAATCTTTTCTAAATAGGAAATATGATTCCTATTTGTATACTATTGGTAATAGTATAATTAAATAGAAAGACTTGTTTGACAAGGAAATAAATAATTAATTTTATTTATTTAATCAAATAGGAAGTCTTTTTATTTTAGTCAAATAAGGAATAAAAGATTATTGAGTTTGATTAGGGTTTGGAAATCTTAAACAAAATAGGAATTAGGGTGCAACTAAATCTCCAATATTTTAGGAGTAAAATTGCGGAAACCCTAATTAGTTTTGGTCAAGGATTTCAGTCACCCTAGGGTAAGAAAGAAGAGAAATTTTCGGCCACCTATATATGCATTCATATAATTTTCGGCCAGCTCTAAGGGCAAGGGTGCAGAATTATTTTCTTCTTCTTCTTCTAAACTCATAGTGAGAAATATTTTATTCTACTAAAACAAAAGAAAAAGGAACATAGATTATTCTTTGATGGTGTACTACTTGCTTAATCATTGATAAGCTTGTGTATACAACATCGATCAAGGTTCACGCGAGTTTCGATCATTAGATTGAGAACTCAAAAGTGACCGGAATAATCTTAGGTTTCTTTTGATTGTTTTTGTGACTAACGATCAAGAAAGAAAAGTTTGTTTAATCCCATTATAGGTTTGCAATTCAAAGAGAAGGGAGACCACGCTCCTAGGTGATCCACGTTCGTGCTAGGATTGAAGATCTTGCGGATTACCATCGACGCAAGTCAATCGGATCACGCGACAAGAGGTATTAAATTTTTATTACTTTGTTATATATATTTAATTAATCAAAAGGGTTTAAGGTTCATAATTGGAAAAATTTTAAAAGCTACCCAAACACTATTTTTTAGTCTCGCTTCCGCTGCGGGTACGTTATTTTTCCCTACATATATAACATAGTCTATCCTCAATAGTTTGGTGGTATTCATTTGTTAATCGATAGAGGACTTCATTTATAGATATGGACATCGTGGCTCCATTTATTAAATGTGAGTAGAATATCATCATATGGATGCTTTGTGGTTTTGGATATGAAATCTTAACGTTGAGTTTTCAATAGTGTCTATTGAAAGATGACTTCTGGACAAGTCATAATATATATCCAAGTTCAAAGTGTGGTCATATGAGTAAATATGGTAACTTGGAGAGCTATAGGCGGTCTATGAGCTCTTGGCGATTACTGATATTCTTCACGAGGATTCACTATCTCCCATATGATTGTCTAGGGTATGAATGAGTATCGTTAACTTTTTTCATCTTTATTTAAGAGTGCAATTTCAGTTCTTTAGTGGAATGAACTAAAATTAATAGATTGAACCTAAGTGAATCATTTGTTGATTGTGATTGGGTTATGTCTATTGGAGCTTAAATTTAGATAGGCCCGCCAATATCCCTAATCCGCACGGACTTGCATGAATCACTTGATATATTCTACCGGACTATTTGTGGGTCCATTTAGAATTGTATTTAATATATTAAGAATATAATTTGCACATTATTTATTTAATGGGCTGTTTAATTATATTAATATATTAATGAAAGACATGTGAGCTTGTTTCTTTTAGTAAGAATGAGTCTAGTTCATATGTGGGCTTTTTATTAAAGTCCAAATGGATTAAATAAAATAAGAAAACAATATGTAGGCCCAAGCTCTAGTCATGGACGGCAATGGCTAAATTTTAGCCCATTATATTATTTTATTTTATTATTTAATTAAATGGAAATTAATTAATATGTTAATTAATTATTTAATTAAAAATCAAATATTTTTCTGATTAGGAAATATGTTTCCTAGTAGTATACTACTATTAGTATTATACTAAATATAAAAGACTTTATTTGTCTAGTCAAATTAGGAAATCTTTTATATAGTCACAAATACACTAAAGAGTTGGATTAGGGTTTGAATTCTATAAGAATTCAAGTGAAAGATATATATAATATGTAGGCATGCGGAAGATATATATGATATATGCATGAATACATGTGGAATATATAGTTTATATATGCATGAATGTATGTGGAATATATAGTTTATATATGCATGAATACATGTGGAACATATAGATTATATATGCATGAAGGCATGCAGTACTATATACAATATATAAGGCAAGAATTTAGGCGCACTATATAATATATATATATATATATGGCAAGAAGAATAGATATAGAGATATATTATTTATATGGACTTGCCCTGATATATATATATTAGATTGACAAAAGTTTGACAGCCAATATATATACTTGGGCAATGCTTTGCGGACACAAGTGATATATATACTTTTTCTTTGTATATTTGTCAAACCCTAGTTTATGCAATTGAGAGCTTTTTCTTTTGCTAGAGAAAAATAAGATCCAACTCTAAGACTAGTGAGTGATTCGGCCTAGAGGTTTGTGAGAGAAGAATTGTTCTTGTTTCGATAGTGTACTAGTGATCTTAACATCAAGAGATCTTGTACACACTTTCGAATTAGGTTCACGCGAATTTCAATCTTACGATTGTGAATTCAAAAGTGACCGGAACGTTCTTAGCAACCTATTGGAATTTTTGTGACTAACAGAAACCAGAAAAGTTTTATTGTCCATTCTCAGGTATACAATTCAAAGAGAAGGGAGACCACGCTCCTAGGTGATCCACGTTCATGATCGGATTGGAAGATCTTGCGGTTTACCATCGACGCATAGTCAATCGGATCACGCGACAAAGGTACGATATCTTTTGGTATATATTGCTTAATTAATTAAAGGGTTAAGGTTCAATATGGGAAAATTTTTAAAATATACTAAACTCTTTTTAGTCTCTCTTCCGTTGCGTGCACGTATTTTTTCCCTACACCCAGCGTCGTCGCTCCATGTGAAATCCCTGAATCGGGTCTGGTCGGGTTTCTATAACCAGCCAGAAGACCCAGTTCTAATCAACGAGGAGGGGGATGTTGAACAGGTTGATAGCGGTGAGGGAGGCAGTGATGAGGGCGTCTCTTTAGTCGCCAACGACCCCTGCAGAGCCTACAAAGCAGGAAAGATTCGTGTCAAATATACGTTATAAATACCGATAAGATCAAAATACAAACTAACGTGAAACGCTGCGAGCATTGTCGTGTCGAGCACTTCCTCTGTCCTCTTGGTTTTCAGAAACTTCTCATCCGCTGCAAAGATAAAGTCAGTCGACTTCTTCAAAAATGCCGCCGGGGCTGAGAAGGATGGCAAACCAGAGGAGGACTCAGTTGGCGACCTAGAAAGCGAGGCAGAAGTCGGCTGCCGGGAGGTCGACTCGACCTTTTTCCCCTTCTCGACTGCAGAGCATCTCTTCTGCTTCTTCTTTGCCGGCGACTACTCAGGAGAGGAGGTGTATACATGCTTAGGAGGCGCTGAAGCGCCCTCCTTCGACATGTCGTCTGCTCTGCCTTTCTTAGCAGCCGCTGCCCTTTTTCTGGCCATCTCATCTCTGAATTTCTTCAGAGCGTCAGCATCATTGGGAAGGTTCAGTCTTGCGCTCGCCATCGATGTCACTGCGAAACGACGTTCATTGTCAGATACAGGCGACAAGAATTTCATTTGATATTGGAGAATTTCGAAACTCCTCCTAATCTAGACATACGACACGAAGTCCTTCACACTAGGATAAGGCCTTCGCGACCTATTTAGAGTCGACCATCTCCATAGACTGCTAGGCCTAAGTTTACCTTCTGTTAATAACACTTTACAACTTCTATCTTTTTCAGGAATAGAAAGCATCGCTTCGGTGCAAGCAGGAGCAACGTCGCACGACGGTTTACTCCCTTTGCCTTTTATTTCTACAAAATGAGCTGAGAATCAGCAAAGGTAATCTAACGTAAACAAAAATACGAAACGACAATTGTCGAATGACACTCACCAAACCTATTCCAAGTTCGTCTGTATTGATACGACCCATTTCCCATCGACCAAGGACCATCGATTGGAGGACCTTTGGCAAAAAAGTAAGTGTTCTTCCAATATCAGTCGTTCGTCGTCGTATCAATGACTATTTGATGTTCCTTACTCCTAGGTATTAGCATATAACGACCCCGGTCGTGTATGTGCTCCTTCAAGTAATAATTATGGAGGAGACATCCCATCCCAAAAGGTAGATTGTACCTTTTGCTGAGAACACCCAAGCTTAGCAATATCCTCCATGTGTTTGGCATCAGTTGACCAGGAGCGAGGTTGTAATATAGCAGCATCCGCCGCACCAATTGGGGGACAGGGAATCTAAACCCCAAACGAAGGGTGTACTCGTAGAAACACATCCACCCTGGTATATCCCAGTCCGCCCATTCATATTCCTTGGGTGCACGTAGCTCGACATCTTTTGGGATACCATATATCTCCCTCAACATACACAAGTTCTCCTCCGTAATCAAACTGGCTGGACTCGCATCGAGGACACCCAACGGTCGACCAGATGTCGTAGCTTCGTCTACGTCGACATACTCAGGATGATTGACAATCGTCGCAACGGCACGCATGCCACCTTTGTCAAGTATGCCTTTTACATTTATGGTAACGACATTCAACGGGTCCTCTATCGTGACTTGTCGATCTACTCTTATTGTTGCTCTATCAACTCCGGCACTATCATCTTCTCCCTCACTTGTAGTCCAATTATATTGAGGGTCAGAGATCGTATCGTCGCTCGACAGGTTCACATCGTCGTTCAACATGTTGACACCTAAAGCTGACAAGGCAAAAAATGCACAAGTCAGAAACTAACGCGCTACAATCACAACCTAAGGTTTCTAAGTGTTTTGAGGCAACAGCAAATCCAATATTAACTTAATCTCTAGCATCCTAAAGGTCGAACGAAAGAGTTCTCCCACAAACAAGTACACTAACAATCCAACATAGCAAAGAAGATCAAACAGAGGAAACAAACTGGAATACAACGAGAACAATGAAGAACAATAAAGAACAGCAAAAACAAAACCAGAACTTCAAGAAAACTTCAGGCAAGTAAATCTTTACATTATTTGCATATTATACTTCTTGTTTCAAATAACCAAGTATCACAGGAAAAGCAAACGAAAATAAATACCTTGAAAGAAAATGAAATCTCTGAAAAAGTCCGATCTGAAATCCACGAAGGACTAAGAGTTCGCTGAAGTAAGGCTCTGAGAGGTTCTGAGAATTTGAGTGGTTTGTGCAAAAGTGGCTTGAAGAAGAAGGGAGGAAATATTTATAACTAAACCCTTTGCAACCCTTTTGCCACGTGTCCACGCCAGAAGTAAATGTAACCTTTCAGTTACCAATAACCCACGCACGCACGCAACTGCTCATGATGAGTTTTTGAAATTTAAAACCCCTCCTCGGGCAAGACAAGCATGCCAAAATTAAATGCTTCTGACGTCATTCTAGGGTTTTTGAAGCAACAGATGTCTTTTCGATTTGACTTTTGGTTTGCCCTCATTACAGAATATCCGTCGAACGACGTTGGTAGTACGACATCTTTTGTTTTAATAAACAGCGTAGTTCGTGTCAACCTAAGTTGGTGTTTCAACACAATTCATTACAAATTAATTCCAGCTGGAGTGCTCAAACGACCTCAAGAAACCATGTCAAGTAGGCAGCGACAAATCAGGTCGACTCAAGTTTGGTCGCTCGACAATAGTCGACATGATGTAAATCACTCTCTACTTTGTTGGACTCTCTTTAGAGAGTGGGGGACAAACTGTGGTAGCCAAAAATGGCCCATAGGCCCAAAGGAGCAAAGCCCAGACTTATGTTACCTTGGCCCAAACTTGAAATAGCCCAGCAGGAATTGCAACAGATTGATTTGGTCGTCTGAAGACTAAGTCAGCCATGAGTAAGTAGCGAGATTCTAGGGGAGAAAATCTCTCCCATAATCTCGCCCACAATCCACCCACGATCCTACCTATCTGTTTCAAACGGTAACCAGGTTTTGCCTATAAATAGAAAAGCATTTTCTTAGAAAAGGGGATATGAAAAAACAAGCTTACTAAAGCGTACTGAAACTCTACCTCTAAGAATCACGGCCACCGGAATCCAAAGTCCAAATCTTCACGATCACCGTTGCTCAGCCCAAGCATAACTAAGGCTAACGATCCAAACCATCTCTTTATTTTATTTACTTCATTTTTTATCTGTTCTTCAACTTTTGCAGGTTATTCGGTCGATCGACCAAGTTCATTTGCAGGGTAATTCGACAGATGACAACAGCATTCATACAGTTCAACCCAAGTTGCATTGGGCCTAGTAACATACGACCCGATCCACCTTGATTGTAGGTCGACACCCTACAATATGTATGGTGAATGATATTAAGAAAGATAGCTTTATAATCAAACCTAATCAAAAGTCTAATTAGAGACATATGTGAACTAGTTTCTTTGATTCTAGGTTTTTCACATGATTGTGAGTTGTATTGTGATTAGCTTTGTATCTAGGAATATTTGAGCATTGATTATTGATATTAAAATGATAAATGATTCCTAGTTGTGCTATGTTTCATTGATTGATCATCGCCTATCGTGTTAGACCCGATTGCTAGGGGTTATGAGTTGAGGACAATGCACGTCAACCTCTTACTGTCATTTCAGGGGAAGTTGAATGAAGACTGCCTACAGTTCATGAAGGAGTACAGTGCTATTATTGAGACTTTCCCCATCATGCGTCTCTCACGTGAACAGTTGCAAATGCGTTGCTTCCAGTATTGTACGAAGGATGCAGCAATGACATGGCTCATGGGACTTAGGCCGAGGTCATTGACAAGTTGGAGTCAAATTTGCAAGGTGATTTTCAATAGATTCTTTCCGGCTAGGAAGGCAAAGGAGTTGAAGGTCAAGATTGCAGACTTCTATGAGAGTGAAGGGGAGTTATTTCATGAGTCTTGGGAGAGGTATCAACGCCTTGTAGCCTAATGCCCCCCTCACATGTTCACTGAGGAATATAAGGTGTCTTGTTTCCAAGGAGGTTTAACTAGATTCTCCCAAGTGTTGGTGGATAACGCTTGTGGAGGTTCATATGACACCTAGACCGCCTTAGAGATCTATGACATCTATGAGATGTTGGCACAGAACTCTCAACAAAGAAATGCCAATAGTATTCGAGGTGGGAAGTTTAATGTGAATGCTAGTATGGAAGTCGCCATCGAAATCTCAAGGATAAACAAGAAGGTGGAGATCTTGATGTCTCATATTGAGAGTATGGGGTTTCCGAAGGCGGGGGTGAAACTACTAGGAAGGCAAGAAGGAGGCTCTAGCGGGCAATTCAATGAGAACGAAGGGTTTGAGGACACCTTTCAAGGTCAAGAGCAAGAGGAGGTTCAAGCTATGGGATTTCAAAGACAATGAAGCAACTCTTATTCTAACAACTATGCTCAACCATGGAGGAATCATCCAAACCTTTCTTGGTCAAACAACAATAATGTTCTAAACCCACCACCAAGAAATCAACAACAAGGAAGTCAACAACAAGGGATGAACAATCAAGGAGGTAGTTCACAAGAAGGTTACCGGCAAAATAAACAACAAGGGATGTACAATCAAGGAGGTAGCTCACAAGGAGGTTACCGACAAAATCAACCACAAGGAGGAAGCCAATGGGGAGGAAACCAATGGAACAACAACAACAACAATGCTCAACCTAGCTCGTATCAACCTCGTCGAAATATTGATGAAGAAATGAGAGGTATGATGCAAGGGTTCCAAAGAGCCGAGAATACCTTGACAAGTTTCATGCAAGCTAGTGGCCAAAGGTTTGGCAACCTAAAAGCATCTTTCGGGAAATTAGAGACCCAAATGGGGCAAATTGTCGAGGCCCTTCGAAAGCAAGAAAAGGGAAAGTTTCCAAGCCACACCGAGCAAGCTAAGGAGGGAAATTTTGTCAAGAATGACAGAGCTAGGGATGAAGCTATGTTGTTTGAAGAAGCATATGTTCGAAAAGTGGAAGATCCCGGAATTTTTGTAATTCCCATATCAATTGGTGATAATGGGGCACTCAAAGGAGTACTTGACTTGGGAGCCAATGTGAGTATGATGCCCTTATCAACTTATGAGAAGTTGGGTTTGGTAGGATTGAAACCAACTGGGAAGAAACTCATGTTAGCGGATCAAACTTCACTAACGTCATGTGGTGAGATAAGGGATGTTCCAATTGTCATTGACAGAATAGTGGTGTTAACGGATTTTATGGTACTAGACATTGGTGTGAAATCGAATGATGTTAGGGAGTGGCAAGTTCTTCTCGGTAAACCATTTATGGCTACCGCTCAAATGAAGATTGATGTTTGCAAAAGGAGAGTATGTATGCATGCATTTGAGAAAGAACTTGAGATTGACATCACCATGTACAATGATGACCTAAAAAGCATTGGGAGTTGCTATGTGGTAGAGGTGCAGCCACCAAGGACAAAGGGTGGAAAAGTATGTGACTTGGTACAAATGTATGAGAAGAGTAGCCAAGAAGATGAAGTTGAGAGCATAGGTGACTCCGAGATTGAAGAACTCAAGAATGTCAACCAAGAGCTCATGCTTGAGGTGGAAGTGCTCAAGGCGGAGAAGTATGCTCTAGAGAAGAAGCTTGATGACTTAGCAAGGAAAAATCATAACCTTAAGAAGATCAACATGGCTCTCACCATGGAAAATGAGGTGACGGTGAAAGAGCTTGAGGATTTGGCTAAGCTCACCGAAGAATTTGAGGAAGAGTACTCAAGAAAGATGAGAAAGACCCTCATGAGTGTAGATGCCAAGAACAAGGCACTTGAGGAGTTGAAGGAGGAATTGAGCAAGAGGGAGATGTCCTTGAAGGTTGCTAAGGTGAAGGAGTGTGACTATTTGGTGGAGATCGATCGAATGGATCAAGCCATCAAGGAACTCACCAACGACGGTCCATCAAGGCCACAACCTCCAATGCAAAAAGGGAGATTTCCTTCATTCCCTCTAACTTGTTATTTTTGTCATAAGAAAGGTCATATTAAGTCTAGGTGTTTTGAATTCTTGAAACATGCTAATCATGATGAAATGAGGCCTAGAATGAGATCTAACCATGTTAAGAAGATTTGGGTTAGGAAGGACTTGGTAAATCAAGTCCGGGATGAGTCCATGGGGCCAATTTGGGTAGTCAAGAGGAAGATGAGTGATCGTATAGTTGATTTGTGTGATGAGCATCATGGTTCTATTTTGTATGGTAGGATGCGGTAGTATGATTTGAGTTTTGTTTTTACATTTCATGCCATGAATAAAATGATTGTGTTTTAATTTTGCTTGTTTTGTGTTTCTTTTGTTTGCTTTGTTTTTCTAATAAGTGTCCATTTATTCTTGTTAGTGATTTGAATTGTATGCTTATGTGTGGATTGTGATTCACTGTAGGATTCTGATCAAAATGTACTCGGAAAAAAGACTTTAAGTGACTGTTGCAGTTTGGTCGCCATTTGCAAATGGCGACCTCACAAGTGGGGACCTCACTTACAAGAGGAATTCAGAGGTCGCCACTTACATGGTCGCCATGGCGACCCCATGTTGCAAATGGCGACCTTCACAGACCTGGTGTGGTCGCTATTTGGTCGCCATGGCGACTTTACTTATGCAAATGGCGACCACATGCAACTTGCAAATTTCCTTCTTGGTCGCCATTTGGTCGCCATGGTGACCGAGAGGCACAAATGGCGACATAGGGCGTTCAAGTATAAGTGAGCAACTGAAACATAATGCCGCATAACACAAAGTTCTCTCTTCTCAAATTCTCTCAATTCCAAAGCCGTGGCACACACGTAATCATCAAATCTGGTAAGCAATCACTCTAATTCTTCAATTCTTTTCTTCAAATCCTTCCTACATTGCATCTAGAATCACTAAGGGTGGTTTTGAGTTTGATTTGAAGTGAATAGTGCATAGGATTGGAGTTGTGTGGTTTGATTCATATAGAAGTGATTGTGGTAGTGTTGAAGTAGTTTTGATTGATTGTGGTGCACTCGGAGAGTGCCGGATTGGTATAGAAGAGCCGTTGTGCTGCCGGATTTTTGACAGGAAATTTCAGTTCCAAATGTGTGAAATCATGGCCCCCAATATGAAATTGCCAAACAAGGGTGGCAAGGGTAGCAAGACACCCACCCCTAAGAGGAAGGTGGTCCCAGAATGCAAATTGAATAGGAATTTTGATGAAAGATTGGAGACATTTGATGAGAAGAAGATGTGGCCTGAGAGGGGCATAGATCTGGAGAGTTTAAGGGATACCCCTGTCCCAGCAACGGTTAATGACATGGGATGGGGAGGATTGGCAGCCACTCCTCCATACTATAGTGAGAGCTTGGTGAAGGAGTTTTATGTAGGAATGAATCCCGAGGAGTATATGAGGGGTGGTCCTATTCTAGTGAGAGGGGTTCCGGTTTACCTGAACGCAACAGACATCAACATCTACTTTAGGATGACTCTACTGGATTTTGAAGGACTCCGTGAACGGATGGTGGAAGGGATCACCACAAATCCCTTGTATGTGAAGAATTCGGTGGAATTTGCAAACACAATGACCATCGATCCTATGACTATTTGGATGGCGAAGAGATTCCCTCTCAGGCAGTCAAACTTGAAGATTGAGCATGCCTTTTGGCGTATCTTCCTCAATTCTTTTCTCAGGCCGGTTTCCCACAGATCCACTGTTCCATTTGATGTAGCTAGGATTCTACACAGTATCATTGAGAGGCAGCCTATTGATGTGGGTATTATTGTGAAGATGGAGATACAGCGGATTGGGAGGAACGAATCGGAGACAGATATCCTCCCTTTCCCGTGTTTGATCACAGAGGCTTGCAAGTTGGCGGGTGTAGATGTATCTGGGGACATTCTTAAGCCCTCCATTTCAGACATGGACTTGACTACTTGGCAACGCTTGATGATAAAGCGTGGGGAGATACCTACTAGTAGGAAACGTAGGAGAGTGCACGGTTCAGAGGCTGGCACTAGTGTTAGGGAAGAATTTGAGAGTGTTAATCCTGATGAGGACGATGATGATGAAGAGGAGGAGGTTCCTATTTGTGATAATCCAAGGCAGCCGTTAGGTCTTCGGATTCTAGATGGAGTACAGCGTATTAGGAAGACTCAGACTGGTGATTTTGATATTCTTCATGCTGACAAACTTGTGATAGAAGAAAGGCAGAAGGCCTTGGAGGACAGGCAGCTGAAGTTGGAAAGCCTGATTCAGGATTTGAGTGAGACCGTGATCATAGGATTTACATACCTCCTCCTTGATCTGAGGCTCACCCCATATGTCAGGAGGCCGAAGAAACCTACCACAGGGACTCCACCTACCCCCGCCGCACCTTTAGGACCTAGTGTAGAGGAGCCTGACTTTGTTTTTTAGACTGCACAGTCTGCTGCTAAGGAGACAGCGCAGTTAGAGGAGGCCATGACCCGTTCCTTGATAGATCTGGGGCCCCGTTATGCGGGAGGACCTACCATTGATGAGGAGGCTGCACGTAGGAGAAGGAGAGAGGAGCAGTCTAGGAGAGCGGCGTTAGCAAGGGAGCAGAGAAGGAAGGACCCGAAAGGGAAGGGTAGAGTTGAGCAAGATGAGGAGGAGGAGGAGGATTAGTAGGCATCCTAGCACTTCTAGGAGTTATTTTGGTCTCCCATCATTTGCATTTTCTATCATTTCATTTGGACATTGCTAGTATTATGTTTTTACTTTTGGATTATATTGTTGGATATTTTAGTTTGATTTATGCTTATTTGCATTTCTTTTCCTTTTGGTCTTTATTTTTCTTTTTTGCCTTTATTTTGCTTCTGTTTAGAATAAGGGTGTGGATTGGATTTTGGTAGTGGATTTAGGACATTTGTGCCTTATTGATATATGTTGTTGTTTGGATTTTGTGTATGGATGATTGAGAGGGCAATAAGCCGGATTATTGTTATATTTTGTTTTTGCCTTTAATTGTTGGATTATTGCTTGAAACTTGTTGGGTTGCGCATGTTGTCATTATTTATACCACCCATGAACATTGAGGACAATGTCCAATTTAGGTTTAGGGGTACATTTGCGCAACGCCATGATGCTTGGTTTTCAAATTGTATGCCAAATTTTTCGAAATTTTTTTGCGATATTGCCATATTTGAGCATGCTTTGCTTGAGGAGATTGTTCTTTACACGATGTAGTGAGGAATTGTGCATCTTTGCTAGAGTTTGGTTTAGATTAACACCATGCCACTTAGGGTGTCATTGAACAAAGTGCGTTAATCTTTTCCTCTTAATGTTGAGTGAATTATCAAGTTGCTTGATGGCTAAGAATTAATAGTGGGGATTCCCGTGAGGATCACAAACACAGCCTTTAAAAAGCATACGTTGAGTTGTAAACATTCACTCTTTAAACACTCATTCTCAAACACTCATACAAACATGTATTGGTCTCATTTGCATTAAACGTTGTTTGCCATAGAATATATGGACTACATGTGGATACCTTATTTTGCCTAGTGGACAAACCTTTAGAAATGATTTTAGGCGATGCATGTGAAAACCGCTATTGGCCTAAACACTTCCAACCAATGTGAATATGTGTGCTCCCAAGCCCCTTTGAAGCCAAACATATTTGAAGCTTTTCTTTCATAAACCACATCTACATGAACCTTATAGCCTTATAATAATTGACCTACCTTGACCAAATGACTTACTAAGGCTTAGGAAATCAATGTAAAATTTTGAACTTGTAAATGTAAGGTGTGTACCTAGGCATGTAAATGTGTGCAAGAGTCTTGCAAAGCAAGAATGTTTGAAAAGGAAATTTGAAAGAAAAACAAAAGCTTGAAAAGAGTGTGAAAAGAAAAAGAAAATGAAAAGCATGCAAAGAAAAGAATTGGCAAGCAAAAGAAAAAAATAAGGGAACCAAGAAAATTAGGCACAAATGGCCTAGAAAAGAAAAGAAGTAAATGAACTACTCGAGTTGAAAATATGAGTAGCTTACATGTATAATTGTGAGCCTGGACACCTTGAAGTGTGAACATTATGTGTGAAACTTGTGGAACTAAAAATTAGAATGTATGCCTTAATGTAATCATTAGGTTCCTTGATATCCATTTTTCCCATTCTTTGTTTCACCATAACCTTAGGCCCCATTACAACCAAAGAAAAGACCTTCATGATCTTTAGGATTGTCCATTTTGTACAATTTGGTTGATGCATGTTCTTTCTAATTCATGTCTTGCAATTCCATTCATGAGACCACCTTTCAAGAAATTGTGTTTTTAATGATTATCATGTGCAATCAATTAGATACCATAACATGAATTCATATTGCACATGTATGATATTGAGTGAACCTAGGAGTCTTGGAGAAAAGAAGAGAGAATCAGGTGAGGTTTAGTATCAAAGCAAATTACATTCTAACTTGAATAGCACATTTGCGTTGAAGCTTTAGCATTTCGAATGTAAGATCACATTGCGTACAATCATATCTAAGTGTGGCACGTTTTTAATCTTTACTTGACATACTCTTACATGTTGAAGTCCTTAATATTGCATAACTGTATTAATCTCTTCATTATTGGCTTCGCATATTGACCATGAGAAATAATAACCTTTGAAACATCTCGATGAATGTCTTTGGGGGTTGCTTGTGATTGTTTTGCTCGAGGACTAGCAAAAGATTGGTTTTGGGGTATTTGATCAAGCCAAAATTGGCATGATTTTGGCCCTCATTTCCTTTTCTTTTCGCTTGATTCTCAGGCATTTCCCTGTGTTTAATGTTGTTAAAATGAGTGTTTCAGGTTTTATCAGGTTTTGAGAGCAATGGAGAAGAAGTGGAGGACTTGTGTGAAAAATGCCTCACAAATGGTAAGAAACATGGCATTTTCGCCATTTAGACATGAGGAGGTCGCTACATGGGCGCCATGGCGACAGAGGATTCTCTAAGCCATTAGAAGATCGCCATTTGGCATTTTCCCCACTTAGACATGAGGAGGTCGCTACATGGGCACCATGGCGACAGAGGGACTCCAAATGAATCAGGTGGGTCGCCACTTAGGGTTGCCATGGCGACAACCCTTTGCAAGTGGCGACCTCTTTCAATCAAGGCAAGGTCGCCACTTATGGTCGCCATGGCGACCTTGATGCTGCAAGTGGCAACCCCTTCACACTTTGCAGGGTCACCACTTATGGTTGTCATAGCGACCTCGAGATGCAAGTGGCGACCTCTACACAAATTGCACATGGTCGCCACTTGCTAGATGGCGAGAAAGATGATTTTCATGGCGACCTTCTCATCTAACCGTTTTACGCACCAGGGTCGCCATAGCGACCAAATAGCGAACTTGGCGCCACATCAGCGAATCAAGCAGTTATCAGTACATGTCTAAGAGTGTGTATAAATGGAACGACTTCTCATCTTCAAAAGCATCGATCATCTGAAGAAAAAAAAACTGAGAATACATCTTGAGATCTAGCTCTTCATCCATGGCACATCATTCATCATCCTCCATTTCTCTCCTTGAACTCATCTAATCCATCCAAACCTCAACACAAAGCCTTGATTCATTCCCTACATCATTCCTCATCCCACCATTTCTCCACTAAAATCCTTAGTCACTTTCCACCAAAACACCCACATTCCAAGACATATCCTCTACTTCCATTCTTTGCATCTAGGAGCATAGAGGAAAAAGGATCAAACTTAAAGAAGGTGACCCAAGGGTTATTTCCTTACTATTTACTTCTTTTCATTTATTGCAAATATGTGTAACTAAACCCCTAACCTACGGGATAGATTTGAGGATCAATTGGTTGTGTGTTTAGTTTAGCTTGTAATGAATCTCTTATGTGTTCTATTCATTCAAATTAATTAGATTCAATTCATTATAATTGACTTGTATATCACTTGTTAATTGCAATCTTGAGTGGAGTAATTTGTCATATATTCATATGAGGTTTGACACTCCTTGTGTGATTGAGAACCCATTGGATAGGATAAATTAGTGGTGGGTATATCAACCCCACTAATCTAAGCCTTTAAATGGTTAACATAATGAGATTGGCACATTAAAGTAGCTAGTTAGCTTAGCCACATTCAATTGTTAATCGATCTATTCCTTAGCTATCTCTTTAATTGATTTTATCACTATTCTTATCAAGGTGTTGAGTATTCTATTTTTCATAACATTTTTGTGTATTTTCATTTTAGTAGTTAGCATTGGTGGTTTTAGAAACCACATATCTATCAACACTATGATTTATTTTATTGTTCAAAGATTAGTCAATTTATCTAATTAACACTCCATTCCCTGTGGAACGAACTTGCTCACTATTTTGCTATCAAATCACATTTTAAAAAGGATTAAGTGGCTTAAAAGAGTTTTCAAGAATCAATCAAAAACTATATTACTATTTTGTTGAGTACACAAATGATCTCATCATTAACTACTAAATTGAAAATGCAAAATTGATATGAAAAATAGAATACCCAACAACCTTGATAAGAATAATGATGAAAACAATTAATATGATTGCTAGGGAATAGATTGATTAGCAATTAAGTGTAGGTAATGCCTTATAGCCACTTTAATGTACCAATCTCTTTATGTCAACCACTAAAGGCTTAGATTAGTGGGGTTGATATACCCACAACTAATCTATCCTATTCAATGGGTTCTTAATCACACAAGGAGTGTCAATCCAAATATGAATATATAACATATTACTCTAATCAAGATTGCAATTAACAAGTGATATACAAGTCAATTACATAATGAATAGAATCTAATGGTTTGAATGAATAAAACATATAAGAGATTCATTACAAAGCTAAGGTTAATACCCACAACCAAATGATCCTCAAATCTATCTCCTAGATTAGGGGTTTAGTTACACATATTAGCAATAAATGAAAAGAAGTAAATAGTAAGGAAATCACTCTTGGGCCTCCTTCTTTAAGCTTGATCCTTTTTTTCCTTTATGCTCCTAAATGCACAGAATGGAAGTAGAGGATGTGTCTTGAAGTGTGGATGTTTAGTGGAAAGTGACAAAGGAATTTGGGTGGAGAAATGGTAGGAGAAGAATGATTTAGGGAAGTAGTCAAGGTTTGGTGTTGAGGTTTGGATGGAATTAGATGAATACAAGTAGAGAAATGGAGGATTAGGAATGATGAGCCATGGATGAGGAATCTAGATCTCAATGTGATGAATTTCGTGCTCTCTAATGTGGGATGTATTCCTTTCTGAAGATGGAAGGCCACTATATATGTACACACTCTTGGACATGTACTGATAACTGCTTGATTCGCTGATGTGACGCAAAGTTTGCCATTTTGTCCCTATGGCGACCCTGGTGCTTAAAATGGTTAGATGCAAAGGTCGCCATGAACATCATCTTTTTCGCCATATAGCAAGTGGTGACCATAAGCAATTCGTGAAGAGGTCGCCATTTGCATGAGAAGGTCGCTATGGCGACCATATATGGCGACCTTGACTAAACTTGTGAGGTCGCCATTTGCAAGGGTAGGTCGCCATTACCTGATGAATTTTTGCAACCTTCTGTTGCCATGGAGACCAAGTGGTGACCAAGTGGCGACCTTCTAAAGCTCTAAATAATCCTTTGTCACCATGGCGACCATGTGGCGACCTCCTCTTGCCTAAGTAGCGAAAATGCCCTGTTTCTTCCCAATTGTGAGCCTTTTTGCACACAATTCCTCAACTTCATCCCAATTGCTCTTGAAACCTGATAAAACCTTAAACACTCAATTTAACACCATTAAGCACGGGGAAATGCCCGAGAATCAAGCAAAAAGAGTCAGAAATGAGGGCCAAAATCATACCAATTTTGGCTTGATCATGTATATATGTTTTTATTTCAATAAGTGTACACCATGCTTTAATTGCAATCCATGTCATATATATGTTTAAACATGCATTTTTGGACTAGGAGATCTACATAGGAAGCACAATTTGAATGACCTATAGCTATCTCCATGACATGATGATTCTTTTATAACATGCTAATGACATATGAAAAGCATGAAATTCTAATAACCTGCTAAATTGAAAAAGCATGAATTGATGATTACAATTTCTTAAATACAAAACAGTGTGTGATATTCTTATGAGACTCAAATGAATAAAGGATCTTGTATCCATTCAAAGGATGTTACAATCCAAATGTCTCTCTTTCCTTATTGGTTGAACATGGCTACTATCATACGGGTATCATTCCCGGAAAAATCGAATAGGGTGAAAAGTCGCTCATGCCATGTTTCGCTTATAAATTTAGATATAGTTGCTCTTAAAATTGAAATCAGTGAAATCTCTATATCCTTGCTTCTCTCATGACAAATGGTAAAATTGGTTTGAATTCTATTGGAAACTTTTGTCATTTGCTTTGCCAAATACCATTGTATTTTGGACTTGAATGCAACATGTCTTGTATGCAAAGCATTTTTATTCACACATTTTCTTATAATAAATCTCCTTGTTTCTCTCCAATTAATTGAGTTACATAAAGTGGCTTTTATGATTATGCAAATATCTAGTATGCTACTATCTCTCTTTGCTAAGGTGACCCGGTTGGGGGCTACTCCTTTGCCTATATCATGACAAAAAAGGGGAATAGAATGCGGTAAGGAAAGTTGCTATTGTAGTAGCAATTGTGCATATTGGGGAGACTACAAATTGAGGGGGAGTAACCCAATGAGAGGGAGCATTGCATTAACATACATTGCATGATACTTTGCATGATGTTGTGCTTAAATTACTTAAATGCAAATGCTTGTCTTAACTTCACATGATCACCTCACATACACTTGCTTTGGAAGTGTAATCTTTTTTGAAGGTGTGATAGATCTACAAGAAACTGAAGACTTGAAGTTTTATTTTCTTATCTCTTTGTAATATAGAATATCTTTGTTGACCTTTAGATTTAATTTTGTTGTGAGGATCATTGTGAGTGGCGGTTTTGTCACAAAATAGCCAAAGGGGGAGATTGTAAGGTCTCATTTATTGATTGGCTTATTTCGTGGACAAACCACATATTGGGGTTTTGATGTAAGGATAGCATAGGCTTTCAAGACCTCAAGAGAAGAAGCACCAAAGATAAATTCTAGTGTTTACTTGCTTTGAAGAGATCTAGTTGCACACACATACAACTCATGCATATCTCTAGCACTTGTGTGTTGTGTATTTTTTATATGTGTACATTCATGTTCTTGAATATCTCTTCATGCATGTTTAATTGATTGCATCTTGTTCATTGAAATGCCATGACATGTTAGGTATTAGGATACATTCAAATGTCACCTTTCACACTTACACTTCTTTGTTGTATAGTGTTGTGTGTTAGTGTGTCTAGTAATTTGTTTCCCAAATATAGTTCGGAAACATCCGCGCTTGCATGATGGTGTGCTTGGTTTAGCACAAAGATTGCCTTCGGAGAATGCTCTTGGCTTCTCATTAGGATTCACCACTTTGCACACTTGCACATTGTGCACAAAGTGGAAAACAGGGCATTGTTGCCCTTTGTTGGTGTCACCCTTTGATGGTGTCGCCAAGGCGACAGAAAGATTTATACTTTAAAAACCAATCAGGTATAGTGTCGCCATGAGAACAAATGATGACATAGAAGAAAATATGTTGTCACCATTTGTGTCGCCCTGATGACAAATGGCGACATAGAAGAAAATATGTTGTCACCATTTGTGTTGTCCTGAGGACAAATGTCGATAGAGAAGAAAATAAGGGTCATTTTTTTCAAAAAGATGTCACTTCATTTAACACCCTATATATATGCCTATTTGTTCTTAGGTCGTTCTTAAGAGTTCAAAAATCATATTTTTCCTTAAGAACATTTTTCAAGAGAAAAAATTCACAAGAACTCACTTTTAAACACTCAAAGCATTTCTTTTGCTCATCAAAGTTCATCTACGATCATCCATGACCATATAGGATGCATCCATGCATGGTCTTGCTCATTATATCTCCATCGGTATCTTCTTCACTAATCTCATCTAATTTTAGTGTTTTTCATATTAAGATATCTCTCTAATTACTTGTATGTTTTTAGATAATATGCTAAATACAAGATAGAGATTATTTGTGATGTATTGATTGAGTGTTGTATTATGATAGCTATCTAGGTTTTCATAATCTATGTTTAGCTAAGCTTTTTGACATGTCATTTAGCTATTGATATCTAGGATTATTTTAATTGCAATATGTCATCATATATAAGCATATAGGGTTCCCTAGGTCTAATTGCCTTTTGAGTATTTCATATATTCACATAGGCCATATTATCTCTTCATTGAGAAGTAAGCCTTGTGGCTAAGATTGCTTAGGCCACAAGCAAATTGGACTAGGTCCTCTTTTATAGGCTCGCGGGTAGTAGTAAGGGGTTAAAGGCTGTGAGAGGTTGAGGTCAACCTAGGTTGTAAACTCTATTACAATTAGTGGATTCGAGGTCCAAGTGTGGCGCACTTACTAGCCTGTGGTTTTTCTCGTGAGGGTTTCCACATAAATATCTTGTGTCATTTATAATTCCGCACTTTAAACACTTGATATTTTATATTGACTAGATAGGGATATTTTCGTAATCTTGACCATACACGAAAATTGGGTAAAATTGGATCAATTCTATTCACCCCCGCTCTAGATTAATATTGTACACACCTTAATTAGTTTCAATCTTTGCTCTTATGAGATGAAGAAAAAGGCTATGAAGTTAGCCATTAGATCTTCATCATCTAAAGATTCATCTCTCTCATTCGAGTCATCACTTCCACTCCAAATGGTGGCCATCACCTTTCCTTTCTTATTGTTCTTCAAATTTCCACAATGGAGAGAGATGTGTCCTATGCCACCACACTCAAAGCATTAAATCCCTTTTCTTTCGTTCTTCTCTTGCCAAGGCTTCAAACTTCTTGAAGGGAGCCTTTTTTTTCAAATCTTGGCATTTGGATCCAAAACCCTTCTTCTCAAATTTGACGAACTTCTTGAACCTTCTCATCAATAAGGCCATGTCTTCATCTGAGTCATCATTATCCTCATTCTCAACTTTGGAGGCCTTCAAAGAAATTCCATTTTTCTTCTTAGGAGGTATAGAGGTAGGACCCTTCCTAGACTCATAGGCTAGAAGCCTCCCAATCACCTCACTCAGCTTCATATTCTTATAATCATTATTCTCCTCTAAAGCCGTTACCTTGGACTCAAATCTATCAGGAAGCGATCTCATAATCTTTTGCTTGATCCTTCTATCCGAGTCGGGGTCAACTAGTTAATGACTTGGGTTGACTATGTCCATCAACTTTATCTTGAAGTCATTGAAGCACTCATTCTCCTCCATTCTAAGAGTCTCAAATTGAGTTTGGAGGACTTGGAGTTTTGAGTCCTTCACTACTTCGATTCACTCATGTGCCACCTCTAGTATGTCTCAGGCCTTCTTAGCGATCCTAGTGTTTTGAATTAATTTATATTGATTCTTGTCCATAGCACATAGGATGGCGTGCATCGCCTTTCTATTCCATTTGGATGTCTTGAACTCTTGAGCATTCCATTGTGCCTTCGGCTTGAGAACATCCTCTCCTCCACCCATAGGAGTCATCGTTGGTGGAGCGTAGCCGTCTTCAATCGCCATCCAAGCACGATCATGGATTTGGCAAATATACGACTCCATCTTGCCTTTCCAAGATGCATAATTTATTCTGGTGAGTAGGGGAGGTCTTGTGCTTGAGGCACCCTCGTTTCCACCATTGTTTCCACTTATAGTGTTTATGAATGAATGAAATGAATGCAAATGTATGTAGTCAATCAAAAACACACAAAATGCAAGACACACCAAAAGCAAGGGATCTTCTAAATATGTCTAGGAACTCGCTCTGATACCAATTGAAACAAATAACGGTGTGTCTAAATATACCTAGAGGGGGGTGAATAGGTTTTAATCAAGTTAATTACTGATTTTTCTTAATTAGTCAATATTCAATAAAAAACCTCAATCTAGTCAAAACTCAATCAACTTAATCTAATTGCGGAAAACAATAAATTGCTTGTTGATTGATTTATGTGAGAAACCCTCAACAGGGAAAAACTCATGGGCTAGTATGCTAGTCACACACGGTCCTCAAATCAACTACTTGTAATGATGTTTACAACCTAGGTTGACCACCCTTAAACAATACTTGGTCACTAACCCACCACTACTACCCAACGGGCCTTTAATAGCGATTCTAGACCTACTTGCTTACGCACTAATCAACTTAGTCACAAGGTTTCACTTCACAAGGAAGATATCAACAACCTAAGTGAATGTCAAGATATTTAAAATGCAAATAATGATAGGTTACACTAAATGCTTATCTAAGAATTAAAGATGTCAATAATAACAATCCTAGATATCATGTGTCTACATGTCATATGTAAACTTAGCTATTTAAGATAAAACAATCCTAGATGTCATAGTTATCAAAATACAACTCTCAATCAATCAACACAATAATCTCAATCTTGTAGATAGAATATAATCTAAATGCGTACAAGAAATAAATGAGATTAATTGATAAGTTAGAACACTAAAATGGATGAGTATGGTGTTCAACTTACCAAATCATGTGTGTTGAAGAAAACTCATGCATAGATACATCCTAGATGATCCTAGATAATGTTTGATGCACATGAAAATGATTTTGAGTAATCAAATGTGAGTTCTTGGTTGATTTTCTCTCTTGGAAAATGTTCTAAGTTAAAAATATGATTTTAAACTCTCTAAAAACGACCTAAGGTGAAAGAGGCATATATATATGATGTACAAATGAAGCTACATCATTTCAATAAAAATGCACAATTTTTGCCTTGGTCATTGTATGGGTCACTGTACGTACAGCACCAGTACAGCGACTCACCTGGAAATGAAGAACAAATCTTCATTGTTGCTCTACGAACAGCAACACTGTAGAGCGACCGAACAACGATAGAATTTTGTTCCTCTTGGGTTTTCGATGGTCATTGTACGAGCGCTGTACATACAGCACTTTGTACAGCGACTGTACAACGGTGAAATAAAACCATCAGGTGTGGTGCTATAGATAGGGCGACTATACAATGCCTGAGACCAAAATTCATCAGATCTTAGATAGGCATTGTATGTACAGTGCTTTGTACAGCGCCTGTACAACGACCCTTACACCAACATGCATCCTAATGCCTAACCTATCATAGCAACTATCAAACAAGATGCAATCAATTAAAACATGCATGAAGAGCGTTCAAGAACATGAATGCACATATATAAAACACACAACATACAAGAAGTATAAGTATAGATATGCATGAGTTGTGTGTGTGTGCAACTAAGTCTCTTCAATGCAAATAAGCACAAGTGTTTTATCTTTGAAGTGCTTATCATCTTGAGGTCTTGAGAGGTCTTTTGTTGAGCTTGATCATCAACAATTAAATTCCTAAGCTACCTTTACATATCAAGCCCCAATTGTGGTTTGTCACCGAAATAAACCAATCAAACTTAAGGAACTTACAAATAGAATTTAGAATCCTATTTAATCTAGGTCACTTATAACTCTATCTTGATTTTATATATTGATATAATATCAGGATATTTGTTCAGTTTTTTTAAAAGATTTGATTTTTTTTTTAAAAAAAAAAAGATAAAAGATATTGGTTTTTTGAATATTAGATATTTTAAAAGCCTATTCTTTTATAAAGTGATTTGGTATTATTAGAACTCTAGGGAAACAATTAATGTAATTGAGTGAAACCAAAAGAAGAAGAAAAAATAGAGAGATAGGGTGCGGCAAAAAGAAAAGAAAAAGAAGAAAAATTTTGTTTTGCTTCTAGGTTTTCTATAGGGTGGTCGAAATCTTCATACATAAAGCAAGGGTTGTTTTTGTGTGTTTCTTCTACCTCCATTCAACCTCCTGAAGTCCGTGACGTGTCCACACGTAGTTGCCGGAATGTGGGAGATAGCGAAGAAGATCTGGTGGTACAAATCGGAAAGCGATATCAACAAGAGAAAGAACGAAGGAGTTAGCCTTGAAGTATGATTACGAATCCTGCATGTTTTATTCTTATATATTGTATATGGTTATTAAAGTCGCTTAAAATAATTTTTAAAAGGGTTCGAATATGATTCAAACATTTTTTATATATTTATAAACCTAAACAATTTCTTCCGCTGCGCGACTCTAGGGCTTACAAAGGACTCTCTAATAGGTACAAAAAGATACTTGTATAAATATTCTAGATATTTGTAGATATTTATGGAGGCAATACCTCCACCACCATTGGATCAAGTTTATCTTGACCACTCATTGAGGAGGTGGCCCTCCCTATATTTAGCCAGCCCCTCGTTTGTGTAAGGCATCCAAGCCAAGAGTTCTCAAGCATGGTATAGCTTTCTCCGTAGCAATACAAGTTTCCCTTCTTCTTGTGCGTGTGTGTGTGAGAGTGAGAGAGAAGGCTTACTTGGCAACTAACCCAAAAATTATCTAATTGTCACGCTGGTTAGCTACGCAAATTTTAACCTCGTGACACTCGGCTACTGGTGTTCCTCCACTAGTTCAAATGTTCAATAGAGGAGGCGTTGCCTCCGTAAGTTTTTTGTATTGAATTTTTATATAATGAAAAAATTATCTATCCTACTGTTGACTCGTAAATAATTGGAGAGGTCAATGTAAATGTTAGCTTTTATAAAAGGGGAATTGCTACAATGCAGTGAAAAAAAATCGCTGCATGATGCAGTGATTTTCTTGGAAAAATTTGAGCCATCGGATGAATCATAATTCATATCTGATGGTTGAGATTAAACAGAGAGCAAATAAACAATTTATCAATTAAAAAGAAAAAGAAACCGAAAACCGATTACAGTCGGTTTCACTGAAACAAAAACAAGGGTCGCTGCCCTCGTCTCTCTCCATCACTCCAAAATCCAAATCTCTAATCCTCTGCTTCTCTGCCAAATCTACCCCTCCTCCAAGGTCCAGCCTCCCACTGCGTCGAGGAGATCGACGCCTGAATCGTTCGATCATTTTATCTTGTTGAAGCAGACTGTCATGGCCAAAAATTCAAGAAATGTTCACTTCTCACAAATGTCTGTTTTGATTTCTTCTTCAAGAGGTATAATCTCTCTCTTTTTCGATAAACCCTAGCTCGCATCTCTCTCTCTCTCTCTATATCCTATATATATAAACGCGCCTTATTTTTTCAAAAGGGCAATTCATGGTGTGACCATTTGCCTTATTTCCCTCTCTATCCCCTTCTTTCTTTTGCCCTTTCTCTAATTCAGTTTCCCTCTGTATCCTTCTCGGATGTGAATCTCTTTCTCATATGACTCGAATTCAACTTTTTTCTTCGTTTGCGCAACTGCTTTATTTCCCTCTGTGTCATTTTCCAATTCATAAATCAAATTCTATCCCTCTTCTCATCTTCTTCTCTCTCCATCGGTGATCTTCTCCACCGGCACCATCTCAAACAAGGTCAGAATAATCTCACGATTTTTCAATTTCCGTGTCCAATTCATTGTTTGATGAATGAATTTATCTCTTTTTAACATTATTTATCTAGGTTTTAAATTTCCGTTCTTTTTGTATCTAGGTTTTTAATTTTGTGTCTTTTTTGCATCTGGGTTTTTAATTTGTATAAGTCAGATTGTGTACGAGGCGTAGAAATCGGTGGGGTGGTGGCACGACGAGTCAGATTCTGGCGACGATCAATGGTTGAGGTAAGTGGCTGTCAGTCGTATCTTCTCTTTTGAGTGTTTAATGATATATGTTGAGAAGTTATTGTGTTTACAATTTAGTAGTGCCTAAGTTAATTTAGTGGTGGTAGATGGGTATGAGCAAGAGAGGAAAACAAGACTCTTCTACTTCGTCTTGTGCTCATTACAATTGCTTTAACAAGTCTTCATGGCTTCTTTTTTTGGGTCTTTGAAAACCCTCTTCTTCTTTTTTTATTTGGGTCTGTTAAGTGGGGATTTTTATTTTAGTTTGAAGTTTGAAGTTGAAGAAAATTCACTTAAAGCTTCAATTCGAATTCGAACTGCGACGTTCAATTTTGTTCCTTGTATTGATGGATTCAGATGAGGGAGCTGGAGAAGTAGGGAACTCTGCTGGAATGCAGTTGGATGTGTTTGAAGGAGATTCTATTGTAGAACCACATGAGGGAATGGAGTTTGAATCTGAAGATGCTGCCAAGATGTTCTATGATGAATATGCACGTCGAGTTGGGTTTGTCATGCGTGTGATGTCTTGCCGTCGATCAGAAAGAGATGGTAGGATTCTTGCACGTAGATTTGGATGTAATAAGGAGGGTTATTGTGTTAGCATTCGAGGGAAATTCGGGCCTGTTCGAAAGCCAAGGCCAAGCACAAGGGAAGGCTGTAAGGCGATGATTCATGTCAAGTTTGATAAGTCTGGAAAGTGGATGATCACAAAATTTGTAAAGGAACATAATCATGAACTTGTGGTGTGCCCACGTGAAGCTCGTCAAACGATGGATGAAAAAGACAAGAAAATCCAGGAATTGACAGTAGAGCTACGAAATAAGAAACGGCTATGTGCAGCTTATCAAGAACAGCTAACTGCATTTATGAAAGTTGTTGAAGAGCATAGTGACCAGCTATCAAAGAAAGTTAAACATGTAATCAACAATCTCAAAGAATTTGAATCTATAGAGGAGCTTTTGCAACATAGATAGCCTTTTAAGTGTGAATTTGAATCTGTGGTTTTTTTTTTTTTTCTTCACCAGTCAAGTTTATATTTGTTTATATGAAGTAGATATAGGATTTAGCTGGTTACTCTTGACCATTTGATACAAATGTACAATATAGTTGGCAGCTTTGACAATTTACAGTGGTAATTGTTGCAAATCAAAAAAGTGGGGATTTTTATTTTTATTTTTTTTTGTATTGTGTGCAGGTGGTACTCAGAGAAGTTTGTGAAGGGTCAGTGGGACAAAGAAGATCGTGTTTCTGAGTGGCAAAAATACAGAGCTTTTCTGTCTGTGCGTTCCATTTTTCATTGTTCCCAATTTCTAATCTTTAATTGGGAATTTTGCTTTTTGTGTTATTAGTTCTTAACTTAGTGTTTTCTTTTTTTTTCCCCTTTTGATTTTAATGTACTTTTGATAGGAACTTTTGGATGATAAGCATCTGAGTCGCTTCCTGGAAGCTCAAGGCATTATGGATTCAGTCACTCAACCTGATTTAAGACACCCAGTTAGTGATAACTGCACATCTATCTCCTTTTCATGCTCTTTTTTTCATACAATTGCATGGTTTTTGATATAATTAGGAAGAATATGATATATTGTATTTTCCATATAAACTTAAGATTTACCAACATAGATTTGGATTATATCATAAGTGTGCAGCATATTTGAAGTACTTAATGACCAAGAATTAGGCCAAATGTGACTTTTAACTAAAAGGTCATTCTCTTTGGGGGTCATGCTACGGTGCAAGTAAGAAAGTGTGTTGTACCGTGCAACACCATGTTTAAAAAAATTGTAACCGGATGAAATAGGCAATAAAAAAACACTTACCGGTTAGATCGGTTCGTTATCCAAAAAAACCCAACTCTTCCTCTTCCCCTCTTTTCCCTCAATTTTTCTGTCACAAATCTGTCTCTTCCTCTTCCCCTCTTTCAAACGAGTCCTGTGTCTTCCATCTCCTCGCCTATCTCCTCTCATTCTCCCTCAATTTTTCTGTCACAAAGCTGTCTCTTCCTCTTCCCCTCTTTCAAACGAGTCCTCTGTCTGCCATCTCCTCGCCTATCTTCTCTCATTCTCCCTCAATTTTTCTGTCACAAATCTGTCTGTAGATCGGTCAATCAGCGGCGCCTTTCATATCTCCTCTCATTCTCCATCAACTTTTCTCTCCCAACTCTCTCCAACTCTCTCTCCTGATCGCCTCTCACCTCTCTCTTGTCATTCTCCATTATTTTCTGTCCCAACCGTGAGCAGATCGTCATTGAAGCTTTGTTTGGAGGCCGGCGCTCAGGCTGTGAAATGTATATGTTGGTTGGTTGACAAGGGTGCATCTGAAGCATTGCATTCGAAAATCTGAAAGGTAATTCATTTTTGCTTCAGTTTGAAGATTAGGGTTTTGTATAACAAACTCTTCCTCTGTCGTCTGATATAAACTGTCTCTGTCTTCTCATTCTTCATCTAGGTTTGTCTCCGAACTCTGTATCTGTACATCGTGTGCAATCTGGGTTTGGATTCAGGCGGCTGGGTTTGAACGCCGTGTGTTGGTGTGTTTGGCTTCTGGTTTGCAGAAAACTGAAAGGTAAATTAATTGTCTTTAGGGTGGTTTACAGAAAACTGAAAGGTAAATTAATTGTCTTTAGGGTTTTGGTTTTATTTTTTATTGTTTGTATAATTAGGGGTACCGAAAATTTTTGTAATAAAAACATAAAATTTTTATTAACTGATAGTTAGGGTTTACAAAAACTGAGATTTTGTATATAACTTTCATTTGTAAAATATTTTCATAGGTGTTTGTATTAATTTATTTGTTTGTATATGTAAACTGAAAAATAGGGTTTACGGAAAGTGAATATTTTTGTTAAGTGATAGTTAGGGCTTGCGAAAACTGAAAAATAGTGTATAAATTTTGTTGGTAAATTTTGTTGTTAGGGGTTTGTGTAAATATTTTTGTTTCTATAATTAGGGTTGATGAAAATTTTTGTCCCACTGAAAATTAGGTTTTACAAAAACTGGAAATGTTTGTTAACCGATACTTAGGGTTCATGAAAACCAAAAATGTACAAATATTATGTGTAAAGTTATTTGTTAGGGGTTAGTATAAATTTTGTTGTTTGTATAATTAGGGTTAACGAAAATTTTCGTAAACTGCAAAGTATGGTTTTTGAAAACTAAAAATTTGTGTATAATTTATGTGTGTAAATTTTTTTGATAGGGGTTTGTATATATTTTTTAGTTTGTATATAATAGGTCTGTCATTGGTTGTATTCCTGAAAACCACAAAAAAATTAAAAATAAAAACCTTAAGACTAATGGTCATTCTTTCAACAATTAAAAGTGAAGGTTTTAGGAAATGCCATTTTATATGAATTTCATAAAACTGAATCATTGGGTCCAATATTTTTTCTTATCTTTTCCTTATGCATATAATTTAAATGTTTAAAAAAAAATAGTCAATTATTGATAAGTTGTTAAAGAACTGAATTGTGAATCTAGACAAACGAGAATAAATCCGAAATAGGAAATATAAAACACAGGACAAGACTATATACTAATGAATGCTAATGTTAGGTTTTGGCTTCATTCCCAAGTGAACCCAGTAATAACTAAAATGAAAGAAAAATGACCGTTTGGTGCTTACATCGGAAGGTAAGGTAGTGTTGTTCGAAGAATAGGGTCTCGTATAATATCTTTTTTTAGATTTGTGTTTGCAAATGTGTTGCTATTTCTCTCAAGACTAGGGTATATTGATGTCACCTGTCATCATTTGTGTACAAAACTGGTGTGGGATTTGAAAATGCAATAATTGCAGTTGTTATATAATAATATGTAAAAATTTGAAATTATAGGTAGGGTTTTAAGTTGAATAGTTGGTGTAGCTAGGTTTTTTGTTTGATTTGAGGGTTCGTTTTAGTTTAAAAACATATAAATTGAAATCTATTTTGAACTGAAGATGTTCATATATTAGGTTGATATAAGTTGAACTATAATAGAATTGACAAAATGAGATTGGTTAGACGGTTAGGTATTTACAAGTACTTTCATAAGTTTGTGGATTTGATTGTTGTCCCTCTTCTTAAATTTTGAAATACAAGGTTATTTATGTAAGGTTATTTGTAATGTTTGCTTTAGTCGTGCTAATTCCCTTGGCAGCAGTGGATCTCTCCGAACTATTACCATTCTCAATCTTGGTAATGATTGATATAGTTTGTTATTTTTTTGGTGCTGTTGGAGGTCTGCTTACAAAAATAATCCTGATAAGGTACTGCTCCTAGGCATTTGTTTTATCTTCCAACGATTGAAGAAGTATTATGTCAGCGTTTAAAATTATGAGTTGTTTGAACTGGTTGTATAAACTGACCATACTTGTGATAGAAGTAGATTGATTGATAGAAGTTAGACACTAAGTATATCAGGGGGAATACTCAGACTTACTCATACCCGGAATTGTGCCGGTAGAGTACACTTTTTAGACAACCCCATGTACTTAGTTTCCATTTGTTTGATTTATGTTATTCTGTATATTGTAGTTTATATATTAGATTTATGTCTTGGTAGTTGCAAGTTTAAACTGAATTTAATGTTAACTTATCTTAGTAGTCTATACTCATTATTGCTTAGAAAGTATATCGGCTGGAATACTCAGACTTACTCATACCCGGTATTATGCCGGTAGAGTACACTTGTGAGACAACGCCACGTACTTGCTCTCCATGTCTTTCATTTATGGTATTCTGTGTCTTCTATTTTATATGTATTACATTAATGTCTTCATAATTTCAATTTTAAACTTAATGTAATGTTAACTTATCTTAGTTAGTAGTCTTTACTCATAAATGGTGACAAAGTATATCGGCTGGAATACTCAGACTTACTCATACCCGGTATTATGCCGGTAGAGTACACTTGTGAGACAACGCCACGTACTTGCTCTCCATGTCTTTCATTTATGGTATTCTGTGTCTTCTATTTTATATGTATTACATTAATGTCTTCGTAATTGCAATTTTAAACATAATGTAATGTTAACTTATCTTAGTTAGTAGTCTTTACTCATAAATGGTGACAAAGTATATCGGCTGGAATACTCGGACTTACTCATACCCGGTATTATGCCGGTAGAGTACACTTGTGAGACAACGCCACGTACTTGCTCTCCATGTCTTTCAATTATGGTATTCTGTGTCTTCTATTTTATATGTATTACATTAATGTCTTCGTAATTGCAATTTTAAACATAATGTAATGTTAACTTATCTTAGTTAGTAGTCTTTACTCATAAATGGTGACAAAGTATATCGGCTGGAATACTCAGACTTACTCATACCCGGTATTATGCCGGTAGAGTACACTTGTGAGACAACGCCACGTACTTGCTCTCCATGTCTTTCATTTATGGTATTCTGTGTCTTCTATTTTATATGTATTACATTAATGTCTTCGTAATTGCAATTTTAAACATAATGTAATGTTAACTTATCTTAGTTAGTAGTCTTTACTCATAAATGGTGACAAAGTATATCGGCTGGAATACTCAGACTTACTCATACCCGGTATTATGCCGGTAGAGTACACTTGTGAGACAACGCCACGTACTTGCTCTCCATGTCTTTCATTTATGGTATTCTGTATCTTCGATTTTATATGTATTACATTAATGTCTTCGTAATTTAAATTTTAAACTTAATGTAATGTTAACTTATCTTAGTTAGTAGTCTTTACTCATTAATGGTGACAAAGTATATCGGCTGGAATACTCGGACTTACTCATACCCGGTATTATGCCGGTAGAGTACACTTGTGAGACAACGCCACGTACTTGCTCTCCATTTCTTTCATTTATGGTATTCTGTATCTTGTATTTTATATGTAATACATTTATGTCTTCGTAATTTCAATTTTCAACTTAATGTAATGTTAACTTATCTTAGTTACTAGTCTTTAGTCATTAATGGTGACAAAGTATATCGGCTGGAATACTCAGACTTACTCATACCCGGTATTATGCCGGTAGAGTACACTTGTGAGACAACGCCACGTACTTGCTCTCCATTTCTTTCATTTATGGTATTCTGTATCTTGTATTTTATATGTATTACATTTATGTCTTCGTTATTGCAATTTTAAACTTAATGTAATGTTAACTTATCTTAGTTAGTAGTCTTTATTCATTAATGGTGACAAAGTATATCGGCTGGAATACTCAGACTTACTCATACCCGGTATTATGCCGGTAGAGTACACTTGTGAGACAACGCCACGTACTTGCTCTCCATGTCTTTCATTTATGGTATTCTGTGTCTTCTATTTTATATGTATTACATTAATGTCTTCGTAATTGCAATTTTAAATTTAATGTAATGTTAACTTATCTTAGTTAGTAGTCTTTACTCATAAATGGTGACAAAGTATATCGGCTGGAATACTCAGACTTACTCCTACCCGGAATTGTGCCGGTAGAGTACACTTATGAGACAACGCCACGTACTTGCGCTCCATTCCTTTCATTCTTGATATTCTGTATATTACATTTCATATATTACATTTATGTCTTCGTAATTGCAATCTTAAACTTAATGTAATGTTACTTTATCTTAGTATTGTTTACTCATTAATGGTGACAAAGTATATCGGCTGGAATACTCAGACTTACTCCTACCCGGAATTGTGCCGGTAGAGTACACTTGTGAGACAACGCCACGTACTTGCGCTCCATTCCTTTCATTCTTGATATTCTGTATATTATATTTCATATATTACATTTATGTCTTCGTAATTGCAATCTTAAACTTAATGTAATGTTACTTTATCTTAGTATTGTTTACTCATTAATGGTGACAAAGTATATCGGCTGGAATACTCAGACTTACTCCTACCCGGAATTGTGCCGGTAGAGTACACTTGTGAGACAACGCCACGTACTTGTGCTCCATTTCTTTCATTTACTTTATTCTTTTTTCTGTATATATTTTCTCCTGCATTCTATATTGTCTGTTCCAGCAACGCTTGCTTCGCTGCAATATGTAAGTTATTTTACCCTTGATTTATCTTATTATTCTATAATTCTAAATTGTGGTCAAAGTATATCGGCTGGAATACTCAGACTTACTCCTACCCGGAATTGTGCTGGTAGAGTACACTTGTGAGACAACGCCACGTACTTACTCTCCATTTCTTCCATTCAAGCTGTTCAGTTTTATGTATATATATTCCTGTACATTTTATGTTATATATTACAGCTATGTGTTTCTTAGTAGCTGCATTTGTTCTATAATGTATACATCCATAATGTATATTCTGTACATTTTATTGTCGTGGTATCTGCATTTCATCTTCATGGATATAATTTGGGTTATTGAGTTTAACCAGAAGAAGCTACCTAGTCCGTGGACGAAAGTGAACAAGGCGGGATAGTACAAGAGGAAGCTTCGATCCCAGGTACTGAACAAAACATCACATCATATCACACATGACTTAAGATTGAAAGTATTGAGTCCTATTCTGTTTTGGTTTAAGAACAAACATAATGTTCATGGCAAAGAAAAGGGTTTTCCGTTTGAAAATGTCAAATTCGTAGTCTCGTTTAAGAAATGCATAATATTTTCAGATAAGGAAGTGCATTATGTAATCAATGTACATATCAATTCATGTCCTTATCCATGTTTGACGTTGGACATGTATTACCATTGATGCACAGATTCGAAATGGTGAAAAAAGTGGTTCGTGAAAAGAAGAATGGTCGATCCGATAAAACAACATCCATAACCAACAATTCAAAACCGAAGCTTGGAAGGATGGCATGGATTAATTATTTGTATGTAAACATCATTCTCTACTTAACTTTAGTTTGTTAAGTTGCTATCTTGTCCATGTAAACTAAAGATATGACTGTAATTTCTGTAGCGCAACGGAATGCAAAAACACAGATGCTAATGGGAAGGCAAAGGTTAGATATATTCTGTCCAGTTATACCATTCCTTTTGTTTTTTTAGATTGTCACCATGAATATAACATTCTGTCATATCTTTTGTCTGTAGTCACGAAGTGAAATTGGAAAATCATGGACTTTGTTACCCATAGAAGAGAAGGAAAAATATCGACAAGCTGATGTGGTTGAAGTTATACCCACTGACCAACCACATGATCGCGATAACGACATCCCCAACAACTCTGACTTCCCTCCAACAGAGGAACAAATCCCAGGCACAACAAATGATTCGGCCCATCAAGATCAAACCCTATACACAAGGTGTACGCCCTCTAGGTGGTGTCGGATTGTGAAGAAGCTGTCCGCAGATCAGAAAGAAGGTGTTCGTGCTTTGGGGTTTGGAAACTTACTGGACCTCAATTGTGGTCGCCTACGGCTGAAGATCTGTCGATGGCTAGTCGATAACTTCGACGTAAAAGCGGGTTCAATTGCTATTCATGGACAGAGGTTTGTGATGAGCTCTTCCGTATTTGCTCGAGTGTTAGGGATTTCTGACCAAGGAGATCAGATTTCTTTATCGGGAGCTGTCCCGAACATTGTTTTTTGGAAAGAGAAGTTTGCCATGACTTCTCGTGGCATCTTCTTGAAAGACATTGAACAAAGGTTGGAGGAGATGACAACGGCCGATGATGAATTCAAGGTGACGTTGTCTTTATTTCTGTTGGCCACCATCCTCTCGCCTTCAGCTACCGATTACATTCAGAAGGAGTACTTGATTCCGTTAGGGGATGTCGGAAGTATTAGCACAAAAAACTGGTCTAGTTGGTGCTTCTCCACACTTTGTGAAGGTATTCAGAAGTTTCAGACGAACCGTCAACGGTCGAAGACATGTTACATTTCCGGCTGTGTGTTGTTTCTTCAGGTACAAAATATTGAATATTATTTATACCTACTACTATGAAATTTCACTGTATCCAGTCATAATTAACTTCTACTTAACCTTGTTTCTGTTTTTGTAGTTGTTCTATTTCCACTCAGTACAATGGGATCCCCCTATGGTTGATAAAGCAGTAGTACCTGTTGTTTGTTGGACAAATGTGAACATAAAGAAGTGAGTAACCCGGCTGCACACCCAAGGTGGTGTTGGAAGTACCCAGGTATACGTTCTCTAACTTATCTACCCAATTTATATTCAAATTAATTGACTACTTCCAAGGGCATCATAACATATAATGTTCATACATGCTGCAGATTTCGGTTGAGGACTATTTCATGCAACCAGGAACATCTGAAGCTCAATATCATGCTGCTGCACATGGGGAAAGCAGTCATGTCAATCAACAACCGGGTATGGGCAATAATGCGCACATGAACGGTATACATGATGTCCTACAAGTTGTCAAAGAAATTCAGGCATCATTGAAGACTGACCTTGATGACATCCGTAGAAAGGTAGATTTCCTTTATGCAAAATTCAATGATTCGGCGGACAACAACCAAACGCCTCCAAATCGTACCACACATTCTCCACCCCCACAACCATCACGTCCTCCTTCTATTCCAACATTACCAAAGGCAATTGTTGAGGTTTCATCAACTGACACCTGAACCTTACCCCAACATCACCACAACATTTCCAAAGCCACACCCAGTTCGATGAACCCACCCATTCAGCCAACATTAGAAGAAACAACTGCAACTGATTCCCCCATGGAAGAAGACCGCATTGAGGATCTCTATGGTGTACCTGTGATACGTACTGTTCCGTCGTTGTTAGATGAGGTATGATCATGTTTTTGTCCTATTTGTTATATATAAATTTGTCTTTTTGATCAACACTTATCATTGATAACTGAAATTGACTATCAAACAATTTGTAGGATGCATCGAAGTATGATACTGTTGATCATCAGTCTCAATCTTCTAACAAGCGACGAGTAATCCAAACAAGATCAACATCAGAACGAAACCCAAGCAAATATCAAATTTCACCGTTCATTGCCGATCCTGTTAATGCGCCGGCAAAATACCGATATGGACCCTTCCGAATCGGCATTCAATTGAATACATATGATGAGCAGTTGCTCACCTACATCTTCGACAACAAACTACCATCATCGTAAGTTGGTCCATTCTGTACAGTTTAATCCTCCATTTACACTATTCTGTCCAACTACATGTTTGCTATATCCACTATTGGATATTTAACAGTTTTGTTTACTTGCTTTCTAAATTGCAGTGAGGTCATTATTGATCTGGGGCAGTTATGTGTTACCCGGAAAAGCTTCAGATCATTAGAACCTACCAACTTTATCAATAGTGAGGTTGATTGCTAAGTACCTTTTCAACATATACACTGTCTTTGATACATTATATAAGTTGAATGTGTTTTATTGTTCGTAACTTACATTTCCCCTTGCACAATAATCCTATTCAGATAATTAATCTTATTCCCGAGTACAAGACAATTATATTCAAGTCAAAAAGGTCACAACCTATCTGGTTCTTGCCTACAACCTATGCGGTATACATTTGTTCATTGTTTTGCTCACATGTATATATTTACCCATTATTTATATCAACTGCATCTAACTCTCCATTGTTGCACGTTCGCTTTGCAGTACTCTGTATTCACTTGTGCAGACGAGGAATTACAATCTTTGAAGAAATCTCTTTCAAGGTTACGGGAGTTTTACATGTCTGATATTCGTAGATGTGAAAAGGTTGCACATCATTACCATTGTTGGTTGTTGTTTCTGTTACCTTGATTATTTAATGTTCATACTGTCTATTTTCAATTTTATACATACTGAGTTCGTCATTTTCGATTGCATATTAGATTTACATTCCTATCCATGATCTTCGCAACCATTGGTATTTGGCGGTTGTTGACCTTCACAACCGAGTTTGTGAACTGTGGGACTCCAATCCACCGCGTAGGAAGGGTGATTTGACACGGTCAAACCAAGTACGCAAGTTGGTATGTCCCTACTTTATTTTTTTGACTCCCTTACTTATCCCCTATTTTCCTACTCATCATGATATGCATTAATGTACATTTCGAATTGAATTCAGATGCTCTCGCTTGACATTGTCCTTGCGGATGAAATTGCTGCTGCATTTCCAACAACCTTCTCATTCACAACTTTCAATATCTCCTATGCAGCAGCCCCGAGTCAACCCAATGGCTACGATTGTGGCTTGTTGGTATGCATGTTCATGGATGACAACTGTCCAACACCGGTTCAGATGAAGTCGGTATGTTATATAAAATAATGTGATAGATGTTTTGGATGATTGACGTGTGTAAATTTGGGTTTAAGCTTGTTCAATGACATAGGCATGCTTGTTTTTACAGTTTCAATCTCAGTGTCAACGTTTGATTTTGGCTCGTTTCCTTGCACTCTTCCCCGGAAACACAAACCTGTTGGCCCTGAAGAAAAATGCTGAAGATCACTACAACAAGTTACTGTCTAGGAATGAAGTTGTGCCCAATGCACAATTCAGACCGCCACCCATGAAGAAGTTGAGAGGTAAAGCAAAGGCTTTGATGGAATCATCGTTGTAACTGAAGTTCCCATCACACAACTTCTTCTCTTTTATTGTCTGAAAATGCCATGTTGCATTGTTCTCTTTTATCCATTCAACAAAAGGCATATTTTTTTGTGTATATATGATGAACGTAAATTTTCGGTGGCTTCCAGTTAACTATGTTAATGGAAAGTGTCTACATTGTTTTATCCAATGGAGCCACTTCATGTACAAGAAGTTATAGTAATTGATTTTTTTAATTTGGGTTTATATATACCATTAAAATGTTTATGCAAAATTCAATGTTCAAGTTTTTGGAAGTTTGTATTTTTTTCATTATAGCTCAAATGAACCTCCTTTATCAATTGGCATTTGTTTTTGACTGCAAAACAAGGTGTTCAACTAAACTTTGAGAAATCCCTACCAAAAAATGAAGGACATAACCCTCTGTACATATAAAATGTTGTGAAATAATTGATTTAGAGTTTTAGAGTTCTTAATGTAGAAATTTTTCCTCAAAGAAAAAAATAAATAGAAAATTTTAAAAAATTAATTAGTATAATCTATTCTAACCATAATTATAGAGATTTTTTTATATATAAAGTCCATAATGTGACTATACAAAGATTTTTTAAATAACTTTCATAAACACATTAATTTTTTTTTATTTTTTATTTTTTATATTAAGGGGTTATCAAATTAAAGTTTTTTTTAAGAGTGAAGTAGTGAATCCAAAACCGACCCACTCATTGATTCCTACATTCTTCAGATTCTATTAGAACGTTTACGCAATCGAATACAAAACTTAACCGAAATCAGATAAGTAGTTTGGGAATTTGTGTTTTTTGTGCAATACTGGAAATTGAGGTTTTACAGGACAATCGTAACACAGTACTTACGAAATCAATTTTCCACAAGTTCAATGTTTTTTACAAAAAAAATACATACCATGAAAATGCATGTGTTACAAACATTATCAACTCTTATTTATATAAATTATGGGTTTACTGGTTTGACTCTCCTTTTTGTTTTCGTTGATAGCGAGCCCAGGGCGATATCATTATTGTCTCCACAATGGAAGCCTATATGTGGAGAGAAACCTATTTCAATCAACACACTTGGCAGGGTTGGAAGCAGCAGTCCGACAGGTTAGCGACCCTGGGGCGATCTTACCAAGGTCGCCGTGAGATCGCCCATCAAAAGGATAACAAGATCCACACAACCGAACCCTTAGCAAGCCCAAAACGATCTTACTGAGATCGCTCTGAAGTCGCCCAAACAATCAACAAAACCGACCCCATTGCGATTCAATGCCGATCTGACCTTGCTCGCTTGGAGGTCGCCCATTCCAGTCAGACTTAATCCATAAAACCGATCCCATAGCGACCCATGGGCGATCTCACCCATGTCACTCAAAGGTCGCCCATGCAATGCTCAGACGAATATACAAGTATCCCACTGCGATCCCAGGGCGATCCCAACTAGGTCGCTCTGAGGTCGCCCATTCAATGCTCACAGGAATACACAACACGTATCCCATTGTGATCCCAACTAGGTCTCTGTGAGGTCACCCATGCAATGCAATGCTCACATCCATACACAACACCCATCAGTAATGACACACCACACTTAAATAACTACATGATCCAAATGATTTTACTAACAATCAAGTCCAAGTAGCCAACTGATGTGTTTAACATTATATAAGTTGAAAAATGGAAGTTGTTTTAACATATATGATGTAGATAAACATTTTCACGCCATGCATATCTTTAAATTAATACAACAACAAATATATACATCCATGTCAGTGAGAGCCGTCACATTTCTATCAAAACGACGCAATTATCAGGGGCGCAGTGTACCACTCAGCTATCACATGAGTACGAAATTAAAATTGTGAGCCGCAGGTCTTACACATGATTACAAATTTTAAATCGTTACCATAAAGCTATGACATGAAGTTATGTGGCCTCCACCAGTGGTTTTGTTGCATGTACATACCATGTGTTGAGGACGGCATGGAATAAATATCTTCATTCAATTGGTTGACACCCGTACCCATTGGAACTTCAGTATTTTGAAAAGCAAATGGTTCACAATGACCGTCACTGGTCCCAGTATATTCCGAGTCGCAAGATTGCACTAACTCCGCATACGTGGATGGTTGTACTGTTGACCCTGTTGTGGCATCTCCATTGCTTGCCATTACACTGATGTTATTTTGAATATGGGCATGACATGTCTTTTTGGTGTGCCCTGCCTGTCCACAATTTCCACATTTACGCACCTTCCCACCACATTTTTTGGTCTGTCTAGTCGTACCCTTTGTTGCGGCTACGCCTGGATCTTTAACATGTACACCCGATTTCACTGTACACGGTTTGAAGACGTCTTCTGCTGCTGTACTTGACGATGGCAGTAATCCCTTCATCTGAATTGTTAACTTATCAATCGCCACGTTTGCTTCTTTGTAACCTTCAGTTGATATTGATGCATAATAGCTCATTTTGCTACACTTTGACCTCAAGGCCCCATATCTACATCAACATACCAAATGGTATTTATAAGTCGACATTTGAAGCACAATGGAAGTACTATCTATAATTGATACGAAATGATAAATCAGTTGTAACATGGCATCAGAAGCAAAGAAATATGGTCTTGGTATGCTGAAATAACAACGATGGGTTGTAGACCTAGCCATTTGCATTTGGTGTGGAGTAGTTGCGGTAGAAGACTCGTCAACTTCGACATCCTTCACATTCATTGTCCAACGCTGCATAACGAGTGTCTCGGGTATGCGGTGCTGGTTCATGGCTTTCATGACACTAAATGCATGACAACATGGCATACCTATTGTCTCAAACATTTTGCATGAGCATAGGAACATGTTTGTACTGGGGATGTACCTCACATTCCATGTTTGATCACCACCATCAAACTTCTTGAATGTATACAACGCACTATCCATATCATGAATGCAATTTACTATGCTATGTTTTGCCTCTGATTTTATTTCATCTCGCACCCACGCAAATGCGTTTCGAGTGTAAACTTCTGCTGCATGTTTTTCTAGGTGTAACAGATGGGTTACTAGGACTGGATGCTGATTACTGCTATCGAAATCATCCTTCATCTCGTTGTTTCGTAGCCGTGACATTGCTCTATCGATGTGGCTCATGAATTCATACAATTTCATCCTCCTATGCAGAAAACGATTAAGGAACACGTTAATACTCTCGGACCGTTGGGTGCTCCACAACCCACCAAAGAAAGTACCTCGTAAGAAGGTTTCGGCCCATAGCTTACGTTTACAATACATCATTTTCACCCATTCATTATGTTGCAACCCGAACATCTCAATGGCCTTCAACCACTGAGTCTCGAACTCTGACTCCGTCATGTAGGTTAACATGCAATGGGTAAAAGCTTGAGTGAACCCGCTATCACCTATGTTCGTCTGCACATTCCGCTCAAGGTGCCAAGAACAAAGGCGGTGTACGGCGGAAGGCATTATTCCACTTATGGCCTTACTCATAGCTTTATCACCGTCAGTAACTACTGAAATTGGACATTTACCATGCATAGCTTCTAAGAATGATTGCAATATCCAACTGTAAGTTTCGACGGTCTCATCCACCAACAACCCGAACCCAAAAACTGTCGTTTTCGTATGATTGTTGACCCCAACAAAAATCACTAGTGGCCGATTATAACAATTAGTTCGGTACGTAGAGTCAAATGACATTACATCACCAAAGCATTTGTAGTCGCATCGTGACGTTGAGTCGGACCATAACAAGTTACCCAAGCTACCATCTTCAAGTATTGTGTACCGAAAGAAGAATCCTGGATCCATTTCGGACTTCGTAGTTATGTACGAGATAACTGAATCAGCATCGGAATTACCGGATGCAGACCTGCGTATGGTGTCAATCCGGTTCTGTAGGTCTTTCCTGGTGTGTCCAACAGCCGCATAACAACCAGCCTCATCCAAAAGTTGGTCCATCACCTGGGAAGTTTTCATTCCAACACATCTGCCTGATTGCACTTGTGCTATATGAGCATCGCTAACATTTCTATGAGAACGAAGGAATTGATTGTGCTTGGCAGGTGATAAATTATGACTGTGTGCAGTGACAAACTCGGTAACAACCCACAACATTTTGTCCCTGTCGAAATTAATTTTAAATGATGCCCGACAACCTTCCCGAGTCTGACCTCTAGGTTCACGTACCCTATCGGTTCTATCTACATGTTTTTTTGATCTATACCCTTCTTTTGAACAAACCCACCTACGAATTGTGATTAATCCATGTGAGTCCCGACACAACCTATCCTTACACGTGCTGAACCCAATAACATATGAATATTTATTGTAAAACTCCTCAGCATCAGTAACAGATATAAACTCTTTCCCTATAATATCTGTCCCTTGTAAACTTATAAGTTCACTCTGTAATAGATCATCAACCGTTTGCACCAAGTTATCATCAGACAAACCCGGGGGTATGGAAACATTACCGTGTGCAAACGGGACTCGATATGGCCAGTCAGTGTTGTTGGAAGTGTCATTTGGAATATACTCCTCAGTGTCTTTGTGTGTCGTGTCTCCCTGATAGCAACTTGACTGTCCATCAGTTTTGAAATCCATATGTCCAGTTGCATTCCTAAACAATCCATGACTCATATCCATATTACTACCTACAAGCCATGGACATTTAATATTTTCAGTGTATATATATTCAGATAAACATCAAATGAATCGTACATAGAAATGAAAGTTTTATGCTAGGTCAGGATACATTTACATATGACATACTGTTCAATGGTGTATCAATGGAACTTACTTGGACAAGGTTCAGAGGTAGGTCAAATGTGTGGTGGTTGGGAAGCATGTTCTTGGAAGGCATTCATGTTTGGAAGAATGACAGCCCAAGTATATCAAAATGTAGGGACCAAATCCTTTGGTGTAAGTGTGTAGCGTGAGGAGGAGAAAGAAGAGAGTTATTGTTTGAAAATGGTTATGAAAGTTGTTGAAGATGGGTTCCAACACAATTGGTCGGTGGACCACACTGATAAGGTAAATTCAAATCTGTTGGATGATTGACATGTGTCAGTGTGAGCGACCCCAGAGCGACCTCAGTGAACTCGCCATAAGCTCGCATTAACAGAAACAGGAAAAAATAAAACGGAGGGGTTAGCGACCCCATGGGGATGTCAATCAGATCTTACCAAGATCGCATGTAGGACTGGAAACTTCCATCCACAAACCGCGATGTTAGCGATCACAAGGCGAGTTCAAGGAGATCTATCCAAGGTCGCCTATGTCAGGCCATAATCCATTCAAATCCGGGAGGTTAGCGATCCCAGGGCGATCTCACTGACCTCTCCCAAAGATCGCTAGTCTAGTTTTCTGTCCATCCACCCAGATAAGTTGAACGGCGTCGTTTTTGGAGAGGCGACCAGAAGGCGATCTCATCAAGGTCACCCCAAGATCGCCTATACGCTATTTGTGGATAAATAGGGCTAGGTCGTGGAAGATTCATTAAACACAATTTTCTCTCCACCAAAGCTCTCTCCACAACTGCAGCAACTATGCCTCTTTCTCCAAGTTAATCCTACCCCTAATCTTCTCTATTTATGTTGAAAATATGGATTACGTTACAACTGTATGTACATTGTAGTTTTGGTTCAAATGAGAAGAATAAATAACGAAATTGGAGATTATTATGAGTTGCATGTCATTTGTTACATGAATTGTTGATTGGGTTTTCAATACAGGAGCAATGCAAGGTAGTTTTTGTCACGGTTTGAAGATGCAATGTTAGATTAAGAGTGGTGTGCCATTTGTGGTTACAAACTGATTGTTGTGTGAAAATGAAGACTCGATTTTAAGTGTGGTGTGCCATTTGTGGTTACGAACTAATTGTTGTGTGATATTGTGGTTACATTTTAAGTGTGGTGTGTACATTTGTGCGGTTTGAGTGACATAATGGCGGGTGGTAAGAAAACCAAGCGAAAGCTACGTAAAGGGCAATCATCCAGAGGTTCGGATCCCTTCGCGTTGCCTCCGCCCTCAGGGAAAGGAAAGGGTGAAGTAGTCTCACCACCGCCAGACCCGGATAACCCTTCCAGATGGGCATTGTTTGGTAATAGGAAGGTTTGGCCAGAAAGGGGCATAAATATGAGGGTTTTCGGGTCCACTTTCATTCCACATGCAGTTGAAGCAATGGGTTGGGGTGGTTTTGTTAGGACCCCTAATGTGGCGGCACTAGATTTAGTTAGAGAATTTTACTACGCCATGGTCCCTCACCGATTCACACAAGGGAATCCCGTGATAGTTCGGGGAAGGGAGGTCCTCATTACAGCCACTAGGATAAATGATTGGTTTGGGACTTCTCAAGACCTAAGCGACTATGTTGACGGCATTCCCAACCATGACTTCTTTGAGCCGTACAATGGATATCTGGCCGCTGACTTACAGATGGATGAAAACCCGATGTGGAACGAGTATCGCAGTCCTTTGTTGCTCAGCGAACTCAAGCTAGATGCGGCTTTCTGGATGATGTTCTTTGACTACTCATTGACACCAAAGACCCACCGCTCCGAGCTAAGTTTTGACACCGCACGTCATTTGTTTTGTGCAAGGAATACACTTCAAATGGACATTGGTCAGATCATCGTGCAGGGCATACACAAAGGTTCTAAGACAAAGGGCCCCCTGCCTTTCCCCTGCCTTATCACTCATTTTTGTGAGGAGGCTGGCATTGAATGGAACACGGATGGAGGCAACATAATTAATCCTACATCTGACATAGGGAAGAAAACATACAATGAACTTGCAAGACGTAGGAGGGTAAGGCCAATTGGGGCTAATGTGATCGACGATGATGATATGGGATTGCATGAAGAAGACCTCCTCAACGAAGATTCGGATGACATAGATTACAATGATCCGAACTTGAGAGGTGATCCAAATGCGGGTGGAGGTAATCAAAACACCACCTTCGATGACATGATGAAGACAATGACCGTACAGATGGAAGCAAACACCAAGTTCCTTGAAGCTATTAACCAGCAGATGAACTCCAACCATCAAGCGTACATGGCAGAATTCACAAACGTAAATAAGAGGTTGGATGCTTTCCAACGGGGTTTGGTCAACCATGGTGTCGATATTCCATTCGTGTACCGAAGGGAAGCTAGACGTCCTTCCAGAGGGCCGGGAGGAAGCTCTCAAGAAGCACGAGGGCCAGGAACGAGTTCGCAGGACGCACTGCCGGACCCCAATTTGCCATATCAGGGCCCTTAGTTATCGTATCACCCCAACAAGTTTTACATTTATTTGGTTTTGTTTGCCTAAACTTTTGTTAATGTTTTATTGCATAATCGTCATTGTTCTAGGTGTACTTTACTTTATGTATGGATAGGTTGTGTGTTTGGCCTCCCTCCCGAACGTTAACCTATTTGCACCTACCTTGAACTCATTCTTCAAACACAAGGGAATCATCGAATTTATAAATTTTAATCTAAACATTTACAACATAATGACAAATTATTTTTATTTCGTTTTAAAAACATTATACCACATAATATTTTTAAAAAACAATTTCAGTTATACTTTTGTATGAACAAACTATGTTTGACTTGTTACAATTTATGACAATTATAATTATTTTTTTAATAATTATATAAAAATAAATTTTTTAAACAATTACGTTCACTTGTCCAACTTGTTCAATGAAAAATTTAATCAAATTTTATAAATTTTTTTTTTTTTTTTTACTTACGTTGATTTGTTAAACTTGTTCCTAGAACAATACTAACGTTAGGACCAACATCAAACTTGTTCTCATAACGTTTAACTTGTTCACCATGTGGTTTACGTTGACTTCGTTCACAGAACAAGTTTAACTTAGGATGAACGTTCAACTTGTTCAACTTACGTCCAACTTGTTCATGACAAATTTAATCAAATTTTTAAAATAATTTTTTTGTTTTTTTTTTTTTAATTACGTTGATTTGTTAAACTTGTTCGTAGAACGATACTAACGTTATGACCAACATCAAACTTGTTCTCATAACGTTTAACTTGTTCACCATGTGGTTTACGTTGACTTCGTTCACAGAACAAGTTTAACTTAGGATGAACGTCCAACTTGTTCATGGCAAATTTAATCAAATTTTTAAAATATTTTTTTTGTTTTTTTTTTTAATTACGTTGATTTGTTAAACTTGTTCATAGAACGATACTAACGTTATGACCAACATCAAACTTGTTCTCATAACGTTTAACTTGTTCACCATGTGGTTTACGTTGACTTCGTTCACAGAACAAGTTTAACTTAGGATGAACGTCAAACTTGTTCAACTTACGTCCAACTTGTTCATGACAAATTTAATCAAATTTTTAAAATATTTTTTTTGTTTTTTTTTAATTACGTTGATTTGTTAAACTTGTTCGTAGAACGATACTAACGTTATGACCAACATCAAACTTGTTCTCATAACGTTTAACTTGTTCACCATGTGGTTTACGTTGACTTCGTTCACAGAACAAGTTTAACTTAGGATGAACGTTTAACTTGTTCAACTTACGTCCAACTTGTTCATGAACAATTTAATCAAATTTTTTAAATTTTTTTTTAATTACGTTCATTTATTAAACTTGTTCGTAGAACAATACTTACGTTAGGATTTGTCAAACTTGTTCTAATAACGTTAAACTTGTTCACCATGTGGTTTACGTAAACTTGTTCACAGAACATGTTTAACTTAGGATGAACATTTAACCTGTTCAACTTACGTCCAACTTGTTCATGAAAAATTTTATCAAATTTTTTAAATTTTTTTTTTTTTTTTTTAATTACGTTCATTTGTCAAACTTGTTCGTTGAACAATACTGACGTTACGACTAACGTAAAACTTGTTCTGATAACGTTAAACTTGTTGTTACGTTTACTTGGTCTCGAAACAAGTTTAATGTTCGGATTAACGTTTAACTTGTTCAACTTACGTCTAACTTGTTCATTATTTTTTATTAAACAATTTCTTTTTTTAGAACTTGTTCAATAAACAAGATTAACGTTACTACTAACGTAAAAATTGTTCTTATAACGTTGAACTTGTTCATCAACTGCTTTACGTTTGCTTGTTCACCAAACAAGTTTAACGTAACAATCAACGTTAAAATCGTTCAGCCTACGTTGAAATTGTTCACGAAAGTTTTTATAAAATTTTTTTTTTTTTTAAGATTTATGTTGACTTGTTCGCCGAACAAATTTATTGTTACGATGAACGTAAAACCTGTTCAATATACGTTAAACTTGTACAACAATGAAGGTTTACGTTAACTTGTTGGTCGAACCGGTTTAACGTTTAACTTAATGTTAAACTTGTTCAACCTACGTTGAACTTGTTCTGAAAATCAAAATTTCCAAAAAATATATTTAATTATATTTATATAATATATTTTTTATATATTATATATATAATTTTCATGAATTTTAAATTCATTTATTTATTAAAAATCATTTTTAAATATATTTTATATAATAAAATAATATATATATTATTGCAACCGGTTTCAACCGGTTGCTTTTTTGTGCTGTCATGCACTTCTTTTATTTTTTATTATTATTTTTCTTACTTTTGGTTGGTTTGTATGGTACAACAACATTTCTCACTTGTACCATAGCCGAAGCCTCTCTGGGGACATGTTTAGATGCCCTATAAATTTGAGTTGTTTTTCTGTTCTGTCAATGAGGTTGTGGGAAAATATTACGAATGGGGCAATTTAAATATTTGGTACTGCTTCTTTGTTTGTATGAGCATATGCATTCCTGTTTGAGTGGTTTATTGGTGTTAAATTTTGTCGAATGAATGAATACATTGTGTACCCAATCCCAGTGGTTCAATGTTTGGAAACTATAAATTTCTGTATGCACATGTGATATTCTGTTCACAAAACCTTAATCCTTTTCTTCCTTTCTTTTTTTTTTTTTTCAGTCAGATTATCATTTTTTTTTAGCCCAAATACAGTATTTGTTTTTTGTTTTTTATTTTATTTATTTATGTTACTGTAGTCAGTAAATTTATGATTTTTACTCTTTTTTAGGTTGCTCCTTCTTCATCCTCAAACAGTAATGGGTACAAAAACTTTGAGGTAATATTGCATGGTATATTTATATCTCCTTTTTTCCCTTTCCCCACTGTTTTATACATATGATTTGCAGTAGCATTATAGTTCTTGCACTGGTTTTTCCCCTTTTGTGAATGATTCTCTAATTATAGCTCCTCATATTTTCTTTTGTATTGAAATAACATGTTATTTTCTCTCTTTAACTTCACTGTTCCTGTACATTTATTTTGCTAAGGCTGCATTACTATTGAATTTTCTTCTTATCAGATGTTTATAGATAACATTCGATTCCAAACTACAATGTGTTGATATCCTTACTCCAACCATTTCAGTCGGTACAGATGTTTTATAAGCACATTTTGTAGGCTAGAAGAGCATTACATGTTTCATGACTACATTAGGTCTTCAAGGTGAACTTTCTATTGTTGATGAATTAGTGAATTGGTAGCCTCTTAATTGTCAAAAGGTTATAAGACTAATTCTGTGTTCAATTATTTATTTTGTATATTTCCTTTTGGAAAATTGTTTTAGTAAGAAGATTCTTTACCCATGAATTAGAAGTCACCAACCTACGGGCAATTGAGGAATTTTTAGAGGATCATAAATCCATATTGGTTACGTAGTACATAGAGTTAAAATATAACTTGCAATAAATTCAAAATTCCACAGAAGTATAACTAAACATTTATTGATTCTGAACATAGAGATTTCTTTATTTTTTCCCAATTATATTGTTTGGATTATTGTGTGTTTGTGGCATTATTTTGCTTAAATATACCATTTTTGAAGTATTAGATAAAGCATTTATTGATTCCAAACACAGATTTCTTACTTCTCTCACTTTATGATTTTGTTTAGATTGTTGTGTAACTTTTGTTTGTGGCATTATGTTGCTTTACATGTACAATTTTTAGGCATGGACTATTGTTTGCTGACTATGTCTAAACTGTGCTTATATGTTATTGATTATGGAATTCCTACTGTGTCTAATTACTATATATATCCACTCTTACATTTTATTAATTCCTATTATAATTGTCTGGTTAACTATTAACCGTGACATTCTTAAGCTAATAATTTATGTTCTTTTCTGTGGACCAGATTCGTCAAGTCTTGAATGTCATGCGTCGTGGGGAGAACTTAAGAATTGAGGTTAGCTTTGGAATTTTTTTAATGATTTATGTTTTATATTCTTGGTCATTTATTATGTGATGTTTTGAACTTGGTAATTTATAGTTAATGCTAACATTCTAAGTTCGATATAGTCAGTTTTCCCCTGTAATTTATAGTCTTAATTATTGGTGATTATTTATTGTTTTAATTCTATTGCTATCGTTACTATTTTAAGATTCCTTCTCTCTATATGCAGTTAAACTGCCATAATAAAAGTCTGCAAGGCTTAGATTCTAGCAATGAGTCTTATTTCCACAGAAACTTATATGTAACTTAGTATCTTTAATCGGTTAGACCAATGAGACTTATATCCAGCATAAAACAAAACGGAAACAGGAAAAGGTGACATTTTTTATTTTTTTTGTAAGCAGCTGACACCTGAATCATCATCTGAATGCAGTTCTGAGTGCAACAAAAAATTAATTTGCATGAATTTTCAGGGTGTATAAATGCATGTGTAACCGAGGCATGACTTAATATATGTGCATGTATTATGTTTAGCTCTTCCTATATATTTATAGTGGGATATTTTTTAAGCAAGAGGGTTATGAGTTGCAAAGCGTGTTTTACTGTTTAATCTATAAAATACTCTTATCAAGGAAATCTTTTCAGGGATAGTGTATGCAAATTTGGGTTGGACACCAAACATGGCCAACCTTGCAAACTATAGTTGCATGTAGTTTTCTGATGTGTACAGACCAAAATCTGGCTGCTTCATTAGTTGAACATGACTAGATTTCTCTTCCTTTGTTTCATCTAACACATGTTTTGCTTTATCTTTTTCATGCATGGGACATGTCACCTGTCTATAAGTAGCTCTCCTGAATTGTGATGACAACTTACAATAAGCAAATGCTCTACTGAAAAAGAAATTGCCTAGAATTTTGCCTTTCTGCAATAATCTTAGCATAACATTGGATCTTCATGTGGTGTTCTGTCAGGATTTTATGCTTTTTGACCCATTCGTATATCATGGTCTAGCTGAAATGCATGATAGGCACAGAGATATGCGCCTTGATGTCGACAACATGTCTTATGAGGTAAGATAGGGCGGTTATGTACCTGTCAGTTTTTTCACTTTGGAAATTTGTTCTACTTACCCAACGATTGAACTACTAGGAATTGTTGGCATGGGAAGAGCGCATAGGAGATGTCAAAACTGGACTGACTGAAGAATCTGTTATGAAGTTACTGAAACAGAAAAAGTACATGTCCACAGAAACAAAAACCTCATCAGACCAGGAGCCTTGCTGTGTTTGTCAGGTATGAGCTAGAGGATACTGCTCCTAAAGAACCTCATTCAACCAACTTATTGGTCTTAACTTGTGCTTAAACTCATTTTTGGCAGGAGGAATATGCTGACGGTGATGATCTTGGGACGCTGGATTATGGACATGACTTCCACACAGACTGCATCAAACAATGGCTAATGCAGAAAAACCTGTGTCCCATATGTAAGACAACAGCCCTTCCTACATGACGGGGAAGATAATCATTCTCGAAGACCGAAAATTTATTTTCTTGCCAATAGAAAATTAAATCGGACAATCAAGGGGACGATGCCCTATTTTATACCTTTTTTTTTTCCTATTTGAAACCCATTTAAACTTATGAACTGCATCAGTGCTATAAATTGCAGCATAAGTGATGAAAGGGTTACCTTTAAAAGTATTATGACAGTCAAAAGCATTTGAATAATATATATGACATTTCTCAATCTTTTAGAAGGACACAAGGTGGTGTTCAATTAATTTCTGCCATCTTTAGGGCTACTGGTATATCTTTTTGGGCAAAGTAAGTTTATACAAGAAGAGAGAAAGAATCATATATATGATTTTTTTTTATTTTTTTATTTTGATTATACAAGTAGGTTGTATGCAATTACTTCTTATATTAACTTAATTATATCTGTGACTAGTTCTAGACAAAATGGATGATTGGATATTGAAGTGTAAAACTAAGTCACAATTGTAATTTACTTAATATACGAAGTAATTACATGATGTCCTATGATTGATCTCATGAATGTCCAGAATAAATGAAAAAAAACATAAATGCATTTGCTATTAGGAGCTAAGAAATCTAAACTAAGGGGGTTGTATTCAATTTGGATTTGGAAAGACTTATAATGATTTTTATAAAATTCTCTAAATTTCTCTTACTCTCTCCCAAGAGACTTTTGAATGTTGGGGATTTGAACCAATGAACGCGGAAGCGACATACTTAATATTTGCCCATAACTCATAGCAATTAACGTCTATAGCAGAAAAATAAAATGAGACAAAATAAATAATCACAAAACACAAGATTTACGTGGGATTGCATAATGGATGCAGCTATCAGCACACCAAGTATCACAAACGTAAGTTCATATCCAATTAAAGAAAGGTCCGGCTACTATGTAGTGAAAAAAAATCTCTATACATACAGTGATAAATAGTAAAGAATGTAGTTCGTTGGATCTATTTTTACTTTAACTTATCGTTAATTAAATTAAGCTATTTTAATTATTCAATTTTTGTGACCTTTTTTCTAAAAATATTACAACACTAAACTGTGAGTTTTGTAACACTAAACCATACTAGTTTTACGTGTATGATACTTTTGTAAAACAATATATACTAGTTTCACATTTATGAAACCAGTGTATTTATAAAACCATACTGGTTTCACGTGTATGAAATTAGTGCATTTCTAAAACAATACTAGTTTTACGTGTATGAAACTAGTGCATTTATAAAACCATATTAGTTTAATTGGAGTGTATTAGCCGTCGTCTAGAAATGCTAACACTCGGCAACAAAACACAAACATTTGATTGTATTGGATTAGATTTAATTGGAGTGTACTATTCTTATACATGTTTGGTGATATTTCGTATTATACTATATCAAGATATACAAATGTTGGATGTGATTTTAGTTTATAAAGGTTGTTAACTAATAAAATTGATAAATTTTTAGAATAAATAATTCAAACAATATGTTGTGATAAGTAGAAACAACGGTTCAAAATACAGTGTACTAGGAAATAAAGAAGATATTAAGTCTTATTTATGGTGGACGAAGCTTCCTAATGTTATAGTATTTTGCAACTTGTAAATTCCTTCTCAAAAGAATAATACAAGATCCATTTCTTTTTTTAAGTTGTGTGAATAATCAGGGGTTTACAAGTCTGTAGCTGGTATTATAGTTTAGAAGTAGTTTTTAAGAAACCATGAATTGGTTACTGAAGCTATAAATGTAGTTACAAGCTAATTTTATGGAAGAAACCATTAAGTAGTTACCAAACCAGTAAAAGTAGACCACACCCGTAAAAGTAGTTACCATAGCCGTAAAAGTAGTTACAAGCTCATTTTATGGAAGAAACCCTTAAGTAGTTACCAAACCCTTAAGTAGTGCGACCCCATGGCAAGCTGAACAAGCTCACCTCAAGATCACCTTAAACAGGCAAAATTCATCACTCAGACTAGAGACGATTGCGAGCTTGGGGCAACCTTGTTGAGGTCACCCCAAGATCACCTTTGCACCCTTAAAGATCACTCAGACCCGAGACGATTGCGAGCTTAGGGCAACCTCCTTGAGGTCACCCCAAGCTCACGTTTGCACCACTGAACATCAGTCAGACCCGTGAAGATTGCGAGCTTGGGGCGATCTCCTTGAGGTCACTCCAAGGTCGCTCTTTTTAACGATGTAGTTACCAAAACGTGAAAGTAGTTACCAAAGCCGTCAAACTAGTTACTAGATGATTTTTGTGCAAAAAACCCTGAACTAGTTACCACACCGTAAAAAACGTTACCAATGCCGTTAAAGTAGTTACCAAAACTTAGAACCATTTGAAATCAGTCAGACCCGTGAAGATTGCGACCTTGGGGTGATCTCCTTGAGGTCACTCCAAGGTCGCTCTTTTTAACGGTGTAGTTACCAAAACATGAAAGTAGTTACCAAAGCCGTCAAACTAGTTACTAGATGATTTTTGTGCAAAAAACCCTGAACTAATTACCACACCGTAAAGTAGTTACCAGAACTTAGAACCATTTGAAATCAGTCAGACCCGTGAAGATTGCGACCTTGGGGTGATCTCCTTGAGGTCACTCCAAGGTCGCTCTTTTTAACGGTGTAGTTACCAAAACGTGGAAGTAGTTACCAAAGCCATCAAACTAGTTACTAGATGATTTTTGTGCAAAAAACCCTGAACTAGTTACCACACCGTAAAGTAGTTACCAGAACTTAGAACCATTTGAAATCAGTCAGACCCGTGAAGATTGCGACCTTGGGGTGATCTTCTTGAGGTCACTCCAAGGTCGCTCGTTTGAACGGTGTAGTTACCAAACATGTGAAGTAGTTACCAGACCCGAAAATGTAATTACCATAGCCGTAAAAGTAGTTACAATGAAGAAACCCTTAAGTAGTTACCAACCCGAAAATATAGTTACCACACCCATAAAAGTAGTTACTAGATATTTTTGTGGAAGGAAACCCTTAAGTAGTTACCAAACACGTGAAGTAGTTACCAGGGCCGTAAGAGTAGTTACAATGAAGAAACCCTTAAGTAGTTACCAACCCGTAAAATTAGTTACTAGCTCCGTAAATACAGTTACCACACCCGTAAAAGTAGTTACTGGATATTTTTGTGGAAGGAAACCCTTAAGTAGTTACCAAACACGTGAATCTAGTTACCAAAGCCGTAATTCTAGTTACCAAGGCCGTAAAAGTAGTTACAATGAAAAAACCCTTAAGTAGTTACCAACCCGTATAACTAGTTACCAGACCCGTAAATATAGTTACCAGGGCCGTAAGAGTAGTTACAATGAAAAAACCCTTAAGTAGTTACCAACCCGTAAAGGTAGTTACTAGCTCCATAAATATAGTTACCAGACCCGTAAAAGTAGTTACTGGATATTTTTGTGGAAGGAAACCCTTAAGTAGTTACCAAACCGTGAATCTAGTTACCAGACCCGTAAATCTAGTTACCAAAGCCGTAAAAGTAGTTACAATGAAAAATCCCTTAAGTAGTTACCAACCCGTGAAAGTAGTTACAAGGGCCATAAAAGTAGTTACAAAGAAAAAACCCTTAAGTAGTTACCAACTCGTTAATCTAGTTACCAGACCCGTAAATCTAGTTACCAGGGCCGTAAAAGTAGTTACAATGAAAAAACCCTTAAGTAGTTACCAACCCGTATACCTAGTTACCAGACCCGTAAATATAGTTACCAGGGCCGTAAGAGTAGTAACAATGAAAAAACCCTTAAGTAGTTACCAACCCGTAAAAGTAGTTACTAGCTCCGTAAATACAGTTACCAGACCCGTAAAAGTAGTTACTGGATATTTTTGTGGAAGGAAACCCTTAAGTAGTTACCAAACTGTGAATCTAATTACCAAACCTGTAAATCTAGTTACCAAAGCCGTAAAAGTAGTTACAATGAAAAAACCCTTAAGTAGTTACCAACCCGTGAAAGTAGTTACCGAGGCCGTAAAAGTAGTTACAATGAAAAAGCCCTTAAATAGTTACCAATCCGTTAATCTAGTTACCAGACCCGTAAATCTAGCTACCAGGGCCGTAAAAGTAGTTACAATGAAAAATCCCTTAAGTAGTTACCAACCCATGAAAGTAGTTACCATTGCCGTAAAAGTAGTTACAATGAAAAAACCCTTAAGTAGTTACCAACCCGTGAATCTAGTTACCATACCCGTAAATCTAGTTACCAGGGCCGTAAAAGTAGTTACAATGTGTAGGGAAAAATATACCGTAAAAGTACACGCAGCGGAAGCGAGACTAAAAAAAAATAGGTTTAGTAGCTTTTAAAAAATTTTCCTTTTATGAACCTTAAACCCTTTTAATCAATTAAAGATATATAATATATAACAAAAGAAGAATACCTTTTGTCGCGTGATCCGATTGACTTACGTCGATGGTAATCCGCAAGATCTTCAATCCTAGCACGAACATGGATCACCTAGGAGCGTGGTCTCCCTTTTCTTTGAATTGCAAGCCTGTGATTGGATAAAACAAACTTTTCTCTTATTCGTTAGTCACAAAAACAATCAAAAAAAACCTAAGATTATTCCGGTCACTTTTGAGTTCTCAATCTTATGATCAAAACTCGCGTGAACCTTAATCGATGTAGTATACACAAGCCTATTGATGAATAAGTAAATAGTATACCATCAAAGAATAATCTATGTCTCTTTTTGTTTTAGTAGAATAAAAGCTCTCTTTCTATGAGTTGAGAAGAAGAAGAAAATAAAATTCTGCACACCCAAAAACCCTAGTGGCCGAAAATTATAAGTCCACTTATATATGTGGCAAAATTTTCTTTCTTCCTTTTTACTAGGGTGGCCGAATTCTCTAGCCAAAAGGGACTAGGGTTGCCGCAATCCTCAAACCAAAAGGAGTTTGTATTGCACCCTAATTCCTATTTAGTTTAAGACTTCCAAACCCTAATCAAACTCATAAATCTTTTATTCTTTTATTTGACCAAAATAAAAAGACTTCTTATTTGATTAAATAAATAAAATTAATTATTTATTTCCTTGTCAAACAAGTCTTTTAATTTAAGTATACTACTACCAGTAGTATACCAATAGGAATCATATTTCCTAATCAGAAAAGATTTGTTTCTTAATTAAACAATTAATTAATAAATTAATTAATTCTTATTTAATTAAACAATGAAAACAAAATAATATTTAAGGATAATTAATCACCTTGCCGCCCCATATAAAAATATTGGGCCAAATATTATTTTATTATTTCATTTAATCTATAGGACTTTAAACAAAAAGCCCACATGTGAACTAGACCCATTCTTACTAAAAGAAACAAGCCCACATGTCATCCATTAATATATAAATATAATTGAGCAGCCCATTACATAAATAATGTGCAAATTATATTCTTAATATATTAAATGCAATTCTAGATGGACCCTAAATTGGTCCGGTAGAATATATCAAGTGAACCATGCAAGTCCGTGTGGATTGGGGATCTTGGCGGGCTATCTAAATTTAAGTTTCAATAGACATAACCTAATCACAATCAACAAATGATTCACTTAGGTCCAATCCATTAATTTTAACTCATTCCACTAAAGAGCTAAAATTGAACTCTTAAATAAAGACAGAAAAGGAAGATGTTTCCTCATTCATACCCTAGACAATCATATTGGAGATAGTGTATCCTCGTGATTAATATCAGTAATCGCCAAGAGTTCATAGACCGCCTATAACCCTCCAAGTTACCATATTTACTCATATGACCACGTTTTGAACTTGGATATTTTGACTTGTCCAGAAGCCATGTTTTCAATAGACACTATCGAAAACTCAACGTTGAGATTTAATATCCAATTACCTCAAAACATCCATATGATGATATTATACTCTCATTCGATAAATGGAGCCACGATGTCCATATCTATAAATGAAGTCCTCTATCGATTAACAAATGAATATCACCAAACTATCGAGGATAGACTATGCGATATAATCGTACTCATTGATAACTCAAATGATATCACTTGCAACCATAAGTCCATCATTTATCTCAGGATTAAGATAGACTCTCCGATTGTCCTGATAATGAAATTACTTTTATCTACTGACGGTTATAGATAAAGTATTTCATTGTGATCCAGTTCAATGCACCCAGTGCACTAGATTCTTTTGCTCGAAGACACTCCGATGATTTTAGACTCATCATATCTCATTTGATCCCACTCAAATGCTAGCAAAAGAATTCTACAACTTTAACAAGATAAAGGTGCCCAACCTTTAACTTAAGTTGTGAATAATATTCAAGACTAACTAAAGAATTGTGTCTACCACATACATATCCAGATGTACGAACAATTCTTCTTTTCTCATAGTCTTTAGACCTTATGATTATTTACTTTGACAATTATTAAACTATAAATGCTATAAGATTTGTTTAAACCAGAAATTACTTTATTAATATGAAAAAGATTGTTAATTACAATATTACACTCTTGCTATTGAGCATAATCCTAACATAATGAAAAAACCCTTAAGTAGTTACCAACCCGTGAAAGTAGTTACCAGGGCCGTAAAAGTAGTTACAATGAAAAAACCCTTAAGTAGTTACCAACCCGTATAACTAGTTACTAGACCCGTAAATCTAGTTACCAGGGCCGTAAAAGTAGTTACAATGAAAAAACCCTTAAGTAGTTACCAACCCGTATAACTAGTTACTAGACCCGAAAAAATAGTTATCACACCCGTAAAAGTAGTTACCAGATAATTTTGTAAAAGAAACCCTTAAGTAGTTACCAATTCCGAAAAAGTAGTTACCAAAGCCCTCGAAATAGTTACCGTGAAAAATATTATAAAATAACTTTATTTATTTTAATATAAACATTAATATTTTTATATTAATATTTAAAATTAAATTTTTTTTTTATCTGATTTATATTATTATTAAAGTCAAATCAATGGATATATATTATTATTTTAATCAAAAAGGACAAAAAAAATGGCAATTGCCGGTTTCCAAGCATTGCTTTTCTTCTATGTACAGTGTTTTTCACTCTTTTTTTGGCTTGCATGGTGCAGTGATTAAAAATCACTGCATTGTAGCCGGTCCCTTATAAAAGTTATTTCCTTGTCTCCAAAACTCGATACAGGTTATGGGTAATTTGTTCTTTTTATAACCATCGCATTGAATTTAACCATAAAAAGTCTACTAATTTTCAACTTATTTTACGTTTTATAATAAAAAAAAATGCCTTTTGAATTAATACGCTTTAAAAAAAATCAATTTAATATATATTAATTAACCAATACATATTCAAAAAAAATAAATTAATAAATTACCCAATACCATTATTAGTCCTGTATTTTAATCATTCTATTCTAACCAAAAGTCAATTTGAACACACGACTTGAGAGAGAGAGAGAGAGAGAGAGGACATGTTTGGTACAAATGAATTACATCCCAAGAAAATAACAGCACTGCCTCAACAGCCTTGGCTCTAAAATTTAAAGGTGTTTTATTCTTTCCCAAAATCAGCACTGTAGTGAGCACTCGATTCAAGTTTCTTCGCTTCATTCAGCTTCCGGACAGCCTGCACATACAATGATAGGACGAGCATGAGCAGACCGTGTATATACTGATTATTTTTTGTCAAACTAAGCAAATTAATCACCACCTTTCCTTTCCTTAATCTCATTCTAGAATATTGATGCTCAACTTTAATCAACGACGCATCAAGATATGGGGCATTGATCCATTAAAACTGCTCATCAGAACGAATTTATATAAGAAAAAGGTGTTACTGTTACCTTCATGAAATCTTCATGGATAACATAATCACGCTCTGCACGGATTGCTGACATTCCAGCTTCAGTGCAAACATTTCGGAGATCGGCCCCATTAAAGCCCTGAATCAATTGCAGAAGGTAATAAGTTAGAATCGAACAGCAAGCACATGGTGCAAACACTAGCCATACTCACCTCTGCAAGCTTCACAACAGCCTCATAATCAATTTCACCATGCTTGGCAATGCCTGCGGCATGAATTTTGAGAATCTCCGTTCTTGATTGCTCATTTGGCAATGGGATCTCAATTTTCCTGTCTAGTCGCCCGGGACGAAGAAGTGCAGGGTCAAGAACATCAGGCCGGTTGGTGGCCATTATCATTTTAACCTATAAAATGAAATTTCAATTTAATAAATTTTCTACTCTAATATGCTTTTTCAGAATATCAGCAGAGGGACAGATGCATACATAGTATAGGCAAACAAGAAAAGACTTACTAAACTTTTATCATTATGGTGATATTACTAAAGAAGTAAAAAGATCATTTATTACAAGTTCAGATAAGCATGCAAAGTCTATGGTCGGCAGAGGTTCCTGCAGTCCAAGACTCTAAGCATTACTGTATTTTGTGCCCAAGAAGAAAAAAATCTTGCATTATCATGCAATAGCATCCCCCAACTGAGAGACAAACTCAGATATTGGGAAAGGAACCATGGGAGTCAATATGTCTCTGGGGGTGTGTTTGCATTCGAGTTTGTCTGCATATGTGCTAAATATGCAACTTGCTTCACATCACAACTTGGGTGATTATGAACCAAGACTCTCACATAATGAAGAACACATGGTTTAAATCCCAACCTAGGTTATCAGTCAAAAATTACCTTGCCAAGCTGATCAAATCCATCAAGCTGGTTAAGCAACTCCATCAGTGTTCTTTGGATTTCACGATCAGCACTGGTTCCTTCACTGAAACGGCGTCCGCCAATGGCATCAATTTCATCCATAAAAATGATGCAGGGCTGGAGAAACAAAGAAACCATAAGAATAGATATTACTGGAAACATAATTCACAGGAAGAAATTAGAATTCATGAAATCCAGATCCAGGTGCTTACTTGGTGATCACGAGCATATCCAAACATCTCTCGTATTAACCTAGCACTTTCCCCAATGTATTTATCAATTATGGCACTTGAAACAACCTATATGATATCAGGATATATAATGTTTTAAAATTTAGAAAACATAACAATAAGGAAACCAAAATATCAGGAAACATAAACAATATTTAACCTTCAAAAAATTGGCATCTATATTACTGGCAATTGCTCTTGCTAACAATGTCTTGCCGGTGCCCGGCGGCCCATAAAGAAGAACACCCTGGATCATAGACAATAAGAAATCTAAAATGATTAGTTGCCAAACTCCAAACAATTTAGAACACAAGCCACCAATATGGGAAACAATTTTTCTCTCATAGGCACACATGATACGCATTCTATAGCATACTAATACACATCACCACACTTTTGCCATATAAGCAACATAACTTCGATCATAATAATACACATGGCAAAAGTGTGATGATATATATTAGTATGCTATTGATATGCCTATAATGTGTGCCTATGAGAGAAAAATTGATATGGGAAAGGCTTATAAAAAAATAAAAAATAAAAATAAAAATAAAAATAAAAATAAAATAAAAACAGAGAAGAAAGGCGTTTTTACCTTGGGAGGCTTAATTCCAACTCTAAGGAAAAGCTCAGGATTCATGAGAGGCAATTCAATAGATTCCCTTAATTCTCTGATCTGATCAGATAAACCACCCACAGCAGAGTAGCTCACATTACCTGGATCTTCATGTAGCATGTTATAAACAACTGGATCAACCTGTCATCCCACATCATACAACAATATCAGACATCAGATGTGAAAATTTTACTAAAAACATAATTACATTAGATACTGAAATTGGGTGTAATAATTTAAATGAACACAAATGTCATTGACAATTTTATTCTCCCCAGTTAAATTGCATGATTTAGAGTGGGGGGACGAGTAAAAAGACTACAACTTACTTCACGAGGAAGAGCCCGCATGATTGTTAGTGTCGTCATATCAAGAACCACTCTTGTTCCTGACGTTAACTTCTCCTTATCCACTTTGCTGCGGCAGCCAACCACATACCGAGGGCCGCTACTTGCTTTAACAATCACTGAAACATAAAAGCAAATGCATCACACATTCTTATGAACAAAAAACAAAACAAAAAAGCCAGAACTGACACTACTAAGAAAACCAAAAGCAACCAGCTAACAAACTTCTATTTTATACACAATAATCGTCCAACTGAACACTACAACCTTAGTAGTTAGGAAACTCGTGGGTATCGCTAGTAGAGTGCCCCACGGGATTTTACCCTTAACCTTTTGGTTAGAAACCAAAGGTCTCACCCACCAGCAGTCAGCACCACCTTAGGTTTCAATGGTCAAAATATTTGCATAGTATATTATTGTGCTGATTAGTTTAAATACAATATTTCATAACTTTTCATATAAAATCCCAAACTATAAAAGCAGAACAACATATTCTGCACTTTCTTCACATCCCGAAACCAAATTTTCCACCAATTTCATGAAAGAAACCAAGAATCTTCTGTTCACCCAGAAACCCCACAAAAATTTTGTACCCATTGGCTAAATCCTATGTCAAACCCAAGCCAAACCCGTCACAAGTCTAACTACACAAAGTGACTCTCGTAAAGCCAAGAATAATATGGTATTCGTCTATTTGATTAGTTTAAATAAGATATTTTCTCTACACAAGGAATAAAATCTTATGAATAGTTCATAGGGTGATTAGACCAACCTAAGCACAGCAGCTCTACTTTACCTAAAAAGTTGAAAAACGAAATCTAGATATAATGTTATTCGAGGACAGCAAAAGCAAAAACAGATACAATGTGAAAATAATTACAGCGTTCGTTATCGAGAGGTCGGAGAACTTCTCCTATGATCTGCCCAACACTCTGAAGAGACTTCAAATCATCTTCCGTTTTGTTGAATTCTTTCTTCGCAGCTCTCAAATTCTCCCTAACTGAACACACACACCATATTAATCAAAATTCTCCTATCAAATGTCAACAAATCAGTTCAAGCTCGAGAAATTCACAACATTTATCGAACAAAAGGCAGCGACATTGAAAAAAAAAAAAAAAAAAAAAAAAGGACTAAATTAGCAATCCTAGAAAATATATTTTCGAAACACTAAACTTTAACTATTTTATAAATAAATAAATAAAAACGATAGAGCGAGAAACCCTAATACGAGACAGACCGGATCGAACTCTGGATTCGATTTCTTTGTGCTGGAGAAGCTTCTTGCGGTACTCAGTCACCGCATTACGACGTCGCACTGCGTCTTCTCCTTCGCTCATCGCTGCAACTGGAGCTCCACTGATTATAACTACTCTAGGTTCAAAATATATGCAATTTTAGGGGTGGGCACAAAAACCGAAACCAAATTGAACCAAACCGAACCGAATCGAATCGAAAAATGGTGTTCGGTTCGGTTCGGTTCATAGCTTCTATTCGGTTCAAACCAATTTAGAATTCAAACCGATTTAGAATTCAAACCGATTTAGAATTCAAAAACCGAATTGAATTTGGTTCGATTTCGGTTTTGAACATACAAAACCGAACCGTCCCGAATAAACCGAATTGTCTTAATTAATTATTTTGTAATGTTCAATTTTATTATGAACTGTTTGTAAATGGTATTTTATTTTGGATCACATTATATACTACATTTTTTTAATTCTATTTTATAGAAGTTATGAAGATTTTATATTTTGATTAAGTATGTAAAATGAATATGATTGAAATTTTAGATTTGGTTTGAAAATTAGATTGTATTTTATTTAAATTAATTTTTACATATTATGTTTTCTTAAAATGTTTAAGCCTAAATGTCAAAACATTAACTTAAAAGCCCAAAAAATTAAAAAACATATAAAAAAACCTCCAAAGCCCAATAGGCCTAAAACCGAATTGAACCGAACCGAATCGAACCGAGATAAAGGTGTTCGGTTCAATTTGGTTTTCAAGTTCAAAACGATTCAAACCGATTCACATTTTTAAAAACCGAATATATGTTGGTTCAATACGGTTTTAGCCAAAACCGAACCGAACCGATTCATGCCCACCCCTATGCAATTTGATGTGTAAAAACTTGAAGGGAGACTTGTAAATAACCTACCCACCTTTGATAAAATGCCAAATCAAACTTTCTTATTTAAAAATTCAGCAAAAAGCACCTACTATTTAACTAATAGGCCAATCGATAATGAATGGGATCAGAATCAAGTTCCATCGAAAAGGGAATAGAGGAGAATCAAAATCAAGTTACTAACAATTTAAGAATCGGAAACGGGATCAAATTTATTCCATTTCTAGTGTTTACATAAACTAAGGAATCGGAATGATACAAATTAGATTACAAAAATACCCTTGGGTATATAACATGATGAAATATTTTTTTTATTATGAAAAATTATATTTTATATTACTGTTAACACTATAATTATAATAATTAACATTTCTATATTGTAAAATTTGAACTAATTAGATAAAGAACTATTGAGATAACTTGATTAAAAAATCGCACTGGTGTGTTTAAATATAAAAGAGATAAGAATATACAGTAGTTCATAAATGGTAAAATGAACATTAGGTAAAGAGATAACTTAATTATATATATATATATATATGAGATATGAAAATGCAGTAGCTAATTATTTTTATTTCTAAAAGGTGTAGAGTGTAGTAGTTACTTTTAGTTCATAAATGGTATTGTAATATGTATATATAAAGAGCCAGAATATTTTATGTAAACCAATATGAAGATTAAAAAAAAAAAAAAAAAGTAAACCAATATGATTTACTTAAATTAAAAACAAAAGTCAATAATTATGAAGAAGACGATTGTTTTTGTTGGTTTTTTTTTTTAAGTGAGGATATTTTAGTAAAAATATCATAAATTCTTTTTTCAATTAGGAAATGAAACTTGATTCCCAGGGAGAATGAGAGATTCAAGTGAAATTCTCTTAACCACTTATATTGTAAAATATACCTAGAGGGGGTGAATAGGTATAAGCTCAAATTCTTGCACTTCTTTTTTACACAACAAAGTTGTACACTCTTAGAGAATATAACAAGTGAATTGCTTTAACAATACAATATGAATCCAATTAATCAAGTGTTATAAGCAATAAAAATTAATAGCAAGTAAAGAAACTTAAAGTACAAAAATCAACGTAAGAGATTTTTTACATGGTAAACCTCAAATTGAGGAAACATCCACGGGTTGAATCTACAACTACCGGCAAACTGCAATTCACTAGTTGGATAAAAGTACACTCTCAAAAGCAATCAAATCACATGAAACACTCTCTTTTCAATATCCCTTATATCCTACCCTTAGGCATTTTACTAATGAAAAGCTTGCCTCCACTTCCTAACCGAGAAAAATCACATGCCTCTAGAAAGTCTCCTTGCTTGACTAACCGAAGCCTCACACTTCTAGCCAAGACTTTCTTGCTTGTCTATCAAAACCTCACACTTCTAGACAAGTCTTTCTTACTCAACTAACCCAGACACATCTCATGTCTCTAGTCAATACTTCTTGCTCAATATTGAAGAATCACACTCCAACAAGAGACTTCCACCTATTACAAGGCAAAATAATCTAGGTGTAGTGCAAATGATGCAAACATATGCAACATAGAATATATGATCAATGTATTCTATGGAAACTAGAATTAATCATGTACGACTACAAATCAAAGTATTCTAGTTTTAGAACATGCAACTTAAAACCTAGAAATCAACATTCAAGAACAAATCACAAAGTGTTCTTGATTCAAGTCATATTCAACAAAATTAGCTAAGATCATATTCAATCAAAACACATGAACTAATTTCAAAATCAATCAAACAAGTCTAAAAATGGAATCAAAAGCATTCTAAACATTTTTCATCAATCAAATAAGAAGATCCATCAAGTTGATCGTAAGAAAAATGTAAAGAAGATAATTCACTTACAAAAAGATGAACCACGAATGAAGATCAGTTTACTTCGAAACATTTACACATCTTTTTACTTTGAAAATGCTTGGGACTTGTTCCTCTCTTCAAGACCAACAATTTTGGATGTTGAAAATCTAAAATCGGAGTTGATTTGAGAGAGATATGACCAAAGCAAAATGCAAAAATTGTGAAGAATTCTGCACGAAATTTCAATTTAAATGGAAGGAAATGATGTGGAAAGGAGGGGAAAAAGGGGCAAAGATCACCACCACTCAACCTAAGCTTCCCGTGGAGGCACGTGGCCACCACAGGGGCAGAGAGATGTTCCTCTTGTGGTGGGCACGCGCCTCCATGGGAGAGAAGAGTGGTTGGCCCTTTTCCCACCTCTTTTCTCCTTCGCTCCCTTCGTGCACCTCTCAGGTTCTTCGACCGTTCTCCGGGCTCCGAACTCTGAATTCGAATCCGTTTTCGAATTATAAACCATAAATCACTCACAAACATGGACATCAACAAAAATTTCACAAAAATAATAGAAATCGACTCGATACACAAGGATGAAAACCATGTACGACAAATGCACGGAAAGTTTCGTAACTTCTAATCCGGAAATCGAAAACTTATAAATGAGTAACTGAAATGAACAGAACTCAATAAGGAACAATATGAGAATATTCAAGTCTGATACCAATAAAACACAAACAAATAAATACAAGAACACACATGTATGCCATTTCCTAGAGACAGTCCTAGAACATGCATTTTTACAAACGTTGTCAAATTAAGTCCAATGCATGTACATACTAGAATATGTGTGTGAATGTGTTATACCAATTTAGCACAACAATACAAGGATACAAATGTATGCAATGTTTGTATGTGCACTAACGCCTTGCAAGATGAAGAAGAATCTTGATACCTTAGCATTCAAGTAAGCACCTTTCCTCTTGAAAATGAACTTTGCATGAGACATCGTTTTTCTCCTTTGAAGCTCATATCAACCAAGAATCACCTAAGCAACTAGTTATTACAAATTAAGAGAGTTTTGCTATGGAATCAAGCCAAGTCAAATCTAAAACCTTACATCAAGTTCTCCTTCCATCAGAAACATTAATTCCTTATTTGTGAGTGGGGTCTATGGAATTTAATTCCCCAAAAATTTAGTAAACAGTGGAATTAAGAAATTAAGAATCAATTCCCTTTCCTAAATAGGATTTGTGATTAGTAAACACGCCCTTAGTGAAATCTATGGAATTATGATTATGAAGTCATTTCCAAATAACAAAAAATAAATAAATAAATAAATAAAAATAATCAAATAGAGTAATAAAAGTTTCAAAAAATATAAAATATATAATTTTTTTTTAAAAGGTTAAATATATACTAACGACAAAAATGATCACGTCTCCAAATGTTGGAATAGAAGTATGATATGTCTCATTTCTGGATGACCCCGGACAACAAGGTTAAGTGAAACACACAAATGATCGAGGTGATTGAGTACGAGGATAGCTAGCATAGGTCAAACCCGTTGATTGTTACTATTTGTATAGTGTATTTCAGAAAAGCTTTTGTATCTAAGAGAGCTTTGAACCATTTGGTTGAAACCTTTTAAAATCTCCTATAATTATGATATGAGCTTAATTTTTATTTTATTTTTTGAATAGTGATATGACCTTAATTGGGTTTATATATATGAATAATTTATACTTTAATTATTGTTAAATATATATATATATTTTTTAATTAAAATAAAGAATCAAATTTAAGGCTTTAAGAAAATTAGACAAATAAAAACATAACACTATGAAAATACTAAATATAATAATAAAAGCAAAATAATTGTAAGTAATATATATATATATATATAATATATAAAAAAATACCATGAAACCCTAAAATACTATCATCCAACACAAACCCAACTCTCATCACCAAAATCATAGATTCACGGCTGTTATATCCAACATGTGTATTTTTTTTCTCTCATTTTTTTCTTTTGCTTTTCATTATCATCTATACTTTTATTTCTATAGTCGTCCAAAAACTACAATTTAATTAATACGATGGGCACTGACAACTTCCAAAATAAGTAGAGAGATCGTTGAACACTTGGGCGACCGAGGTGGTGCCAACCATATGCACTTCGACGCTCAAGTCAATAACTATTTGATAAAGATAAAATAAAAGTAGTTTGAATAATGACTAAGTAATCAAACTGTAGTATGTTGGTTAGCTTGTTGGAATCAATGTTTATTGAGCGACAAAAGTCAAGGCAAAGCTTGGCTAGCGATTGTTCTACTAGGTGTAGGTGTCATCCTACATGTGTGCAGAAGTTGGATGATGCAATCACATGTTAGTGAAAACAGGTTGATTGAAAGAATGGCGAGTGAATTGATGATGATATAGAGGCAGAGAGTCGGCTGGCAAATGGTAGTTGCAAGATTCATGTGTTGGCCTACGTGAATGTTGATGAATATTGGGTTTGGTGCATGAGGACCAACAAATGTTGGTCGAACGTCTGTCTGTTGAGTAAAGTTAAGGCAATATTGAATTAAATATAAATATTGTTCTCGCATTAGTGTGAGTGGAGAATTATAAACCTCTTCATAAAATGAAGGGGAATGTTGCTATTTTTAGTGATGGGAGAGTGATCCGATAAAAGTGTGTGCTGATATCTCTCCTTCAATTTCGACCCGAGATCATAGTGACACAGTGTGAAACACAAAAGTAACAAGACCAACGTCTATATTCTGAAATAACTGGAATCCACCAGAAAAAGAAACTCTGAATTTTTATTGAATTAAAAGATAATGAGTCTTTCGGCTTACAAGCATATTAAAAGCAAATAAAACCTAATCCTAAGCCTTGTCGAACAAGAAACGGGACTAAATAGCAAGAATTACCAAAAATAGCAAAATTGAGATATTTATAGAAATAAATACTACTAATGACCTTAAGCAAGCAAGAATTGACGGTAGACGGTTCTGACATGTCAAACTCAACTTATGACTAAAATGAAACTTTCCTAAAAAGGCAAAAACGGTAATTACGAGGCCTAAATGATGGAATTTGGCCGAAAAAGGATATGCCACACTGCCATTGGCAGTGATTATTGAAGATCTTGTCGAATCGCTTCAACCGTGAAAGTTTTACGTCATTCCGAATCCGACGTCAACACTAGTAGAAATCACTTAGCCTTGAATTTAGGATAGTCCCTCAAAGACATGTAGGAATCTACTACTTGTTCGACATCACAAAGAGTGGGATATCTAATTTTTTTCCCAAGAATCTCAAAGACTCAAATACAACTGACTTAGTCAGTCTCTTGAGCAGCACATTTGACTTGGTCTTTTTTAAAACTTGGTCTAGGTTTGTAGCTATATTGAACCATGACTACCTCTTAGTGACACTCGCAATCGTACGAGGTCGAAGAGTAGTACAAGGTTAAGTAAAGTTTGTTCCCGACAAGGATCGAGTGATTGATTACTAAAAAGGATTAACCTAAGTGCTATTCAAAAAAGCAATATGGGAAGGTTTTCATATTTGAATACTTCAAGCAAGTTAAATTAAACTAATAAAAATGATTTATGCTATTGTGATAAAGAAATGACAAGTATTAAAATCAAGTGTAATAATGAAGGAAATGATGCTAAGACTTGAATACACCCCCACCCTCTCCTAAATTCCTTTCTAGACTCACTTGCATACCCAAATTATGCTAATGCAATTTGTAGATTCATGCACCCAATTATTAACCTATAATCTCAGTTGAGATGTATAGGTTGTGTTAGGATTATGCTCAATAGCAAGAGTGTAATATTGTAATTAACAATCTTTTTCATATTAATAAAGTGATTTCTGGTTTAAACAAATCTTATAGCATTTATAGTTTAATATAATAATTGTCAAAGTAAATAATCATAAGGTCTAAAGACTATGAGAAAAAAAGAATTGTTCATACATCTAGATATGTATGTGGTAGACACAATTCTTTAGTTAGTCTTGAATATCGTTCACAACTTAAGTTAAAGGTTGGGCACCTTTATCTTGTTAAAGTTGTAGAATTCTTTTGCTAGCATTTGAGTGGGATCAAATGAGATATGATGAGTCTAAAATCATCGGAGTGTCTTCGAGCAAAAGAATCTAGTGCACTGGGTGCATTGAACAGGATCACAATGAAATACTTTATCTATAACCGTCAGTAGATAAAAGTAATTTCATTATCAGGACAATCAGAGAGTCTATCTTAATCCTAAGATAAATGATGGACTTATGGTTGCAGGTGATATCATTTGAGCTATCAATGAGTACGATTATATCGCATAGTCTATCCTCGATAGTTTGGTGATATTCATTTGTTAATCGATAGAGGACTTCATTTATAGATATGGACATCGTGGCTCCATTTATTAAATGAGAGTATAATATCATCATATGGATGTTTTGAGGTAATTGGATATTAAATCTCAACGTTGAGTTTTCAATAGTGTCTATTGAAAACATGGCTTCTGGACAAGTCAAAATATCCAAGTTCAAAACGTGGTCATATGAGTAAATATGGTAACTTGGAGAGTTATAGGCGGTCTATGAACTCTTGGCGATTACTGATATTAATCACGAGGATACACTATCTCCAATATGATTGTCTAGGGTATGAATGAGGAAACATCTTCCTTTTCTGTCTTTATTTAAGAGTTCAATTTTAGCTCTTTAGTGGAATGAGTTAAAATTAATGGATCGGACCTAAGTGAATCATTTGTTGATTGTGATTAGGTTATGTCTATTGAAGCTTAAATTTAGATAGCCCGCCAAGATCCCCAATCCACACGGACTTGCATGGATCACTTGATATATTCTACCGGACCGATTTAGGGTCCATCAAGAATTGCATTTAATATATTAAGAATATAATTTGCACATTATTTATGTAATGGGCTGCTAAATTATATTTATATATTAATGGATGACATGTGAGCTTGTTTCTTTTAGTAAGAATGAGTCTAGTTCACATGTGGGCTTTTTATTTAAAGTCCTATGGATTTAATGAAATAAGAAAATAATATTTGGGCCCAATATTATTATATGGGGCGGCAAGGTGGTTAAAATAACCTTAATATTATTTTGTTTTCATTATTTAATTAAATAAGAATTAATTAATTTATTAATTAATTGTTTAATTAAGAAACAAATCTTTTCTAAATAGGAAATATGATTCCTATTTGTATACTATTGGTAGTAGTGTACTTAAATTAAAAGACTTGTTTGACAAGGAAATAAATAATTAATTTTATTTATTTAATCAAATAAGAAGTCTTTTTATTTTAGTCAAATAAGGAATAAAAGATTTATGAGTTGGATTAGGGTTTGAACTCTTAGAAAGTGAATTAGGGTGCAACTAAAACTCCTATATTTTTGGAGTGAAAATTGCGGAAACCCTAATCCTTTTTGGTGAAAGAATTCGGCCACCCTAGTTAAGAAAGAGAAAAGAAATTTTGCCACATATAAGGCCATTTATTATTTTCGGCCAGACTAGGGTTTTATGTGCAGAATTTTTTCTTCTTCTTCTTCTTCTCAATTCATAGATAGAGGTTTTTTATTCTACTAAAAACAAAAGGAACATAGATTATTCTTTGATGGTATATTGTTTGCTTATTCATCAATAAGCTTGTATATACTACATCGATCAAGGTTCACGCGAGTTTCGATCATAAGATTGAGAACTCAAAAGTGACCGGAATAATCTTAGGTTTCTTTAGATTGTTTTTGGGACTAACGAATCAAGAAAAGTTTGTTATATATGATCTCAGGTTTGCAATTCAAAGAAAGGGAGACCACGCTCCTAGGTGATCAACGTTCGTGCTAGGATTGAAGATCTTGCGGATTACCATCGACGTAAGTCAATCGGATCACGTGACAAGAGGTATTAATCTTTTGTTATTTATTATATATCTTTAATTAATCAAAAGGGTTTAAGGTTCATAAAATTGGAAAATTTTTAAAAGCTACTCAAACTATTTTTTAGTCTCGCTTCCGCAGCGGGTATATTTTTCCCTACAATTGGTATCAGAGCCTGGTTGAACCCTTTTAATTAATTAATGTATATATATGTGGATCGATTTCTTTTTATTGTGATTATGCATGTTTTAGAAAGAGATGGCACTCTAGGTATTCGCATATATAATTACATGTGATGTATGGATTTATATATGTTTTATGTGGATTGTTATTGCTCGATTTTGGTCCTAGATTTTCTATGTAATTTTGTTTTCGGAATTGTAACAAGAAGGGTGGTCTATCATCGCCATAATTCCTTCTTGGTAGTTGCTATATATTTTTTTATGTATTAAATATTGCTGCAGTTTTTTAATGTATTAAAAAATAAAGTGCAGTATTTTTTACTGCTGTTAATAAAAAAAAATAAAAAAAAATTTTTGCAGTATTTTTATTTTTGTTTAAATTAAATTGTAACACGTTCTACATCGAAGAATCGAAGACGTGAAGCAACCGGAACCGAGAACGAGCACCGTGCGCACCCTAGGAGTGGATTGGGCTGCGCATGGCAAGCCCAAAGCTTGGTGGGCTGCGCACGGCAGCCTTGCAAAGCCTAATGGGCTGCACATGACAGCCTCTTATGTGGGGTTGTGGGCCGTGCAATCCCAAGGGTGGAGGCCGAAGGATGAGCGTATGGTTGATGGGCCACTTGAAGATCTTGTATTCCAAATTCATTGTAATTTACTTGTTTTTCTAGGATGGGCCAAAATTGTTGCTATTTATTTTATGCTTAATAATTACAATATTTGTTATTGTATGATAACATGTCATATAGAATAGGAGTGTCACTCATATATCTCTTTTGGTATGAACATGCATTGAATGATTTAGGTATCTAAATTGGCATCTAGATAACTTGGTAAATCATTCTATGGGATTTAATCACACGCCTTAAATAATTGAGTGGGAGAAGGTGTTTTTGTAACGCCTATGGCCTCCAAGGTTAGTTGAGCTTAATTATTTATTGGTAATCCCCCCAAGGGGCGTCCATGAATGGAATTTAGCAATATACTTCCTTACAAGGATAGACTAGACAATGGACTCAAACGAGATCTACTCCCCAAGGAGGGATTTTCGTGAGAGAAAATTGAGGGTTGATATCTTGGTAACACACTCATTGTAATTTTATTGATATCCTCCCAAGAGTTCTTGTCAGTAAAATTGCAAGGCTAAAATTGAAAACGCTGGTTGTTATGTTAACAATTAGGTGGGATCTAGTCTAACTAGTAAATGGTGCGAACTCCCAAAGGAGGCGTAACATTTATGGGTGTTAGGGCACCGTTGAATTTTTATGATTGAGTTATTCATTTAATTCAAGATAAATATTTAAAGTGCTTTATAATGATTATTTACTTATATATAATTTTGTTTTATTAAGAAATCATGACCCCATCCCTAATGAACATCTTGAAAGATAACACTTTAACCGGTAATAATTATGTAACATGGAAAAGGAAAATTGGGTTGTTGCTGCAAAGTGAAAAACATAAGTTTGTTCTAACTACTCCTAAACCACATGCTCCTAATATTGAATCAAGCATAATGCAAAGAGATGAGTATGAGCAGTGGAAGACTTCAGATGAGATGGCCAAATGGCTACCATCTCCGACGTGTTGCAACAGCAGCATGAAGGAATAGGGTCTGCTGCTGATATGATGATGTCTCTAGAAGAGATTCATATGGTTGGTAAAGTTGCTACTATTAAGACCCGTCAGAAGGTCAAGGAATAATAGAAGAAAAAGCAACTTGGGCCTACCAAGATGGAGACTAAAAAAGTAACCAAGATCAAAAGGAAATGCTTCTTTTGTGGTGAAAAGAGACATTGGAAAAGTAATTGCTCAAAGTCTCAGAATAAGAAGGAACAAGGTAATGTGAATTATCTTGAAACATGTTTTTCTGGTAGATTCTACAGATTCTTGGATCGTAGACTCTGGAGCCACTAATCATGTTTGTTATTCCTTATGGGGGTTTCAAGAAAGGAGAAGGTTGAGTAAGAATGAAATCAATTTGCGCTTGGGCAACGGAACGTTAGTGTCTGCAAGTGCAGTGGAAGATATTAGAGTTTGTTTGGATTCTAGAAGGCATTTAGATTTAATAGACGTTTATTATGTACCTCAATTCAAGAGGAATTTAATTTCAGTTTCTTGTTTGAATAAATTTGGATATTCGGTTACTTTTAATAAAGTTTTTATTATTAGTAAGAATGACAAAGTTATTTGCAAGGGTACATTGGAAAACGGTCTATACTTTTTGCATAGAAATATCTCTCACTCGTTAGACACAGAAATAACGGAACCTAATCATAAAAGAGTTAAATTATCAAAAGATGAAACCTACCTTTGGCATTTACGCTTAGGTCATATTAACCTTAATAGGATTAAAAGATTGGTAAGTGACGGACCTTTGAGTGACTTAAAGGTTGATGATCTACCAACTTGTGAATCTTGTTTGGAAGGTAAAATGACCAAAAGGACGTTCTCTGCCAAAGGTGCCAGAGCCACAGAATGTTTAGGATTGATACACACTGATGTATGTGGACCTATGAGCATTCAAGCTAGAGGTGGATATGAGTACTTCATCACTTTCACAGATGATTACTCAAGATTTGGCTATGTGTATCTCATGCGACATAAGTCGGATGCTTTTGACATGTTCAAAGCATTCAAAACTGAAGTGGAAAATCAGCTTGAGAAACACATAAAAATATTGAGATCTGATCGTGGTGGAGAATATCTATCTGGTGAGTTTCAGAAATATCTTATTGATAATGGGATTGTTTCTCAGTTTTCTGCACCAGGTACACCTCAACAAAATGGGGTAGCAGAAAGGAGAAATAGAACTCTTTTGGATATGGTTAGGTCTATGTTGAGTTATTCAACACTTCCTATTTCTTTTTGGGGATATGCTTTACTAACTGTATATACATTCTAAACGATGTACCATCTAAGTCTGTTCCTAAAACACCGCGTGAGTTGTGGACTGGGCGCAAGCCTAGTTTACAACACTTAAGGATATTTGGTTGTCCTGCGCATGTGTTAAAAGGAAAGACAGAAAAGATGGAGTCCCGTTCGGAAACATGTATATTTGTAGGGTATCCAAAAGAAACTAAAGGATATTATTTTTATAGTCCTTCAGATCTTAAAGTATTTGTTTCGACAAATGTTAAATTTCTGGAAAAGGACTATATGAATGATTTTGTGCCTAGAAGTAGAATTGTCCTGAATGAGATGTCAGGAGATACAATTCCACGAGAGGTTACACAACCAAACCCAATTATAAGCTCTGATCCAACACAAGATCAATAACCTACCATTCCTCGTCGTAGTGGGAGGGTTAGAACACAACCCGAAAGATACATCGGTCTGGGAGAATCAGTGGAGAATCTCCCGGACGACGATTATCCCTACACGTACTAGGAAGCTATGGAGGATGTTGATAGTCGCCATTGGCAAAAGGCAATGCAATCTGAGATTGAATCTATGTTCAGTAACAAAGTCTGGTCCCTTGTAGACTTGCCTAAAGGGATAAAACCCATTGGGTGCAAGTGGGTATACAAGAGGAAAAGAGGTATGGATGGAAAGGTGGAAACCTTTAAAGCTAGATTGGTAGCTAAAGGGTATACACAGAAAGGAGGTATCGATTACGAGGAAACCTTCTCTCATGTGGCCATGCTTAAATCCATTAGGATACTCTTATCCATTGCAGCATCTTTAGATTTAGAGATTTGGCAAATGGATGTCAAGACAGCTTTCCTTAATGGAAGTCTTGACGAAAGCATCTATATAATGCAACCAGAAGGATTCATTGAAAAAGGCCAAGTGGAAAAGGTATGCAAGTTGCAGAAATCCATATATGGATTAAAGCAAGCATCCAGATCCTGGAACATAAGGTTCGATCAAGCTGTCAAAGGTTTTGGATTTATTCAGAATCTTGTCGAACCTTGTGTATACAAAAGGATTAAGGGCGACAAGGTGGTTTTCCTGATTCTTTATGTTGATGCTATACTACTCATTGGAAACGATGTAGGTGTATTGACATCAGTAAAAGAATGGTTAGCAAAACAATTTGATATGAAGGACTTAGGAGAAGCAAGTTTTATTCTAGGTATCCAAGTAATAAGGGATAGAAAGAATAGAACGATTGCATTATCCCAAGCTTCATACATTGATAAGATCTTGTCTAGGTTTTCCATGCAGGATTCCAAGAAATGTATGTTACCTTTTAGACATAGAATCAAGCTTTCTAATGAACAAGTTCCTAAGAATGAGCATGAAAAGCAATTCATGAGTAGAGTTCCATATGCCTCGGCAGTTGGAAGTCTCATGTATACAATGCTCTGTACTAGACCAGATATTTGTTTTGTTGTTGGCATAGTTAGCAGTTTTCAATCAAAACCTGGTCCTGATCACTGGACGGCAGTCAAGCATATTTTCAAGTTTCTTAAGAGAACGAGAGATAATATGCTTGTATACTCTGGAGGGTATTTAATTCCCGTTGGGTATACAGATTCTGATTTCCAATCAGATTCTGACTCCAGAAAATCCACATCAGGGGCTGTGTTTACTATTGGAGGAGGAGCAGTTATATGGAGGAGTATCAAGCAATCTGGCATTGCTGATTCCACCATGGAAGCTGAGTATGTTGCTGCATGCGAGGCTGCCAAAGAGGCTGTTTGGCTCCGCCAATTCTTGATTGACTTGGAAGTGGTTCCTAGTGCGAATAACCAGATCACTATCTACTGTGACAATAGTGGAGCAGTGGCTAATTTGAAAGAACCAAGAAGTCACAAGAGAGGTAAACACATTGAAAGAAAGTATCATCTTTTAAGGGAGATTGTTCAAAGAGGTGACGTGACGATTACCAAAATCGCGTCAGCAGAAAATCTAGCAGATCCCTTCACAAAGGCTCTACCTCAGAAGAGTTTTGAGGGGCACCTAGAGAACATGGGCTTGAGAGATATGACTCATTTGCTATAGCGCAAGTGGGAGATTGTTAGGATTATGCACAATAGCAAGAGTGTAATATTGTAATTAACAATCTTTTTCATATTAATAAAGTGATTTCTGGTTTAAACAAATCTTATAGCATTTATAGTTTAATATTATAATTGTCAAAGTAAATAATCATAAGGTCTAAAGACTATGAGAAAAGAAGAATTGTTCATACATCTGGATATGTATGTGGTAGACACAATTCTTTAGTTAGTCTTGAATATCATTCACAACTTAAGTTAAAGGTTGGGCACCTTTATCCTGTTAAAGTTGTAGAATTCTTTTGCTAGCATTTGAGTGGGATCAAATGAGATATGATGAGTCTAAAATCATCGGAGTGTCTTCGAGCAAAAGAATCTAGTGCACTGGGTGCATTGAACAGGATCACAATGAAATACTTTATCTATAACCGTCAGTAGATAAAAGTAATTTCATTATCAGGACAATCGGAGAGTCTATCTTAATCCTGAGATAAATGATGGACTTATGGTTGCAGGTGATATCATTTGAGCTATCAATGAGTACGATTATATCGCATAGTCTATCCTCGATAGTTTGGTGATATTCATTTGTTAATCGATAGAGGACTTCATTTATAGATATGGACATCGTGGCTCCATTTATTAAATGAGAGTATAATATCATCATATGGATGTTTTGAGGTAATTGGATATTAAATCTCAACGTTGAGTTTTCAATAGTGTCTATTGAAAACATGGCTTCTGGACAAGTCAAAATATCCAAGTTCAAAACGTGGTCATATGAGTAAATATGGTAACTTGGAGAGTTATAGGCGGTTTATGAACTCTTAGCGATTACTGATATTAATCACGAGGATACACTATCTCCAATATGATTGTCTAGGGTATGAATGAGGAAACATCTTCCTTTTCTGTCTTTATTTAAGAGTTCAATTTTAGCTCTTTAGTGGAATGAGTTAAAATTAATGGATCGGACCTAAGTGAATCATTTGTTGATTGTGATTAGGTTATGTCTATTGAAGCTTAAATTTAGATAGCCCGCCAAGATCCCCAATCCACACGGACTTGCATGGATCACTTGATATATTCTACCAGACCGATTTAGGGTCCATCAAGAATTGCATTTAATATATTAAGAATATAATTTGCACATTATTTATGTAATGGGCTGCTAAATTATATTTATATATTAATGGATGACATGTGGGCTTGTTTCTTTTAGTAAGAATGGGTCTAGTTCACATGTGGGCTTTTTATTTAAAGTCCTATGGATTTAATGAAATAAGAAAATAATATTTGGGCCCAATATTATTATATGGGGCGGCAAGGTGGTTAAAATAACCTTAATATTATTTTGTTTTCATTATTTAATTAAATAAGAATTAATTAATTTATTAATTAATTGTTTAATTAAGAAACAAATCTTTTCTAAATAGGAAATATGATTCCTATTTGTATACTATTGGTAGTAGTGTACTTAAATTAAAAGACTTGTTTGACAAGGAAATAAATAATTAATTTTATTTATTTAATCAAATAAGAAGTCTTTTTATTTTAGTCAAATAAGGAATAAAAGATTTATGAGTTGGATTAGGGTTTGAACTCTTAGAAAGTGAATTAGGGTGCAACTAAAACTCCTATATTTTTGGAGTGAAAATTGCGGAAACCCTAATCCTTTTTGGTGAAAGAATTCGGCCACCCTAGTTAAGAAAGAGAAAAGAAATTTTGCCACATATAAGGTCATTTATTATTTTCGGCCAGACTAGGGTTTTATGTGCAGAATTTTTTCTTCTTCTTCTTCTTCTCAATTCATAGATAGAGGTTTTTTATTCTACTAAAAACAAAAGGAACATAGATTATTCTTTGATGGTATATTGTTTGCTTATTCATCAATAAGCTTGTATATACTACATCGATCAAGGTTCACGCGAGTTTCGATCATAAGATTGAGAACTCAAAAGTGATCGGAATAATCTTAGGTTTCTTTAGATTGTTTTTGGGACTAACGAATCAAGAAAAGTTTGTTATATATGATCTCAGGTTTGCAATTCAAAGAAAGGGAGACCACGCTCCTAGGTGATCCACGTTCGTGCTAGGATTGAAGATCTTGTGGATTACCATCGACGTAAGTCAATCGGATCACGCGACAAGAGGTATTAATCTTTTGTTATTTATTATATATCTTTAATTAATCAAAAGGGTTTAAGGTTCATAAAATTGGAAAAAATTTAAAAGCTACTCAAACTATTTTTTAGTCTCGCTTCCGCTGCGAGTATATTTTTGTCGAGCAAATTTTAAAGGTCGGTCAGGGACGTACTTCCTTTTGTCGAGCAAGCCCGATCATTGGATTCCAAAGGGCGTCGAGGTTGTTGGGAAGGTTGATCCGACCAAAGAAGATAAAGCCAAGAGCTTTGTCTGGGGTTTCCCCTCCTCTAATAAATATTGGAAGAACAGTTGGTTCTTCGTAGGGGATGACTGGGGCCAATCCATCAATTTCGATGTTGACGGCGTTCGAGTAAGACGGAGAGTCCCTCGCTACTTTTGTTCTCCCGAGTCGGGGAACAATGCTGCCCCGATTCTCTCTGATGGGGAGTTGAAGAACTTGGCACGGGCAGTCATCCATGCGTCGAAGAAAAGAGGAGGACCTTATCTTCTTAATGAAGAGAAGATGATCAAAGCTGGTCTTTTTCCCCACTTGTCCACGGCTCGCAAGCGACATAATTTTTACAGTCCCCATCCATATCGTTTTATGTTATTTATGAGCAATTGGTTCTGATGTCTGACTCCTAGCGCTATTCTTTTGTTTTGTACAGTGAACTATTCAGATGTTGTCTGCGAGGCTCAGGCCCGTAGGTGGAAAGCTGTCTTGGAGACTAGCCGAAAGGAGGCTACCCTTCGAGATTTGAACTGGAAGCTGCTGGTGGGTCGGGAGAGGAGACCCCAACTAGAAAAGATGTGGAAGAAAATATTAAGGGTGTTCCTGAGTATACTACCCAAGACGTCGCTCACGTTCTTGAAGCTGGGACGAGTGAATGTGCAGAACAGCTTGATTCGGATGATCATACTTTCTACGCTGGTGAGTGGGAGCATTCCCCGACTGATCGCCAGGAAGGTGCCACAGATGAGGCAATTGTCGGGGTAGGTGAGTTGACACGGGACTCTGACAAGGCGATAGATGAAAGCAATCGACCTGCTCAAACTGGAGAAGAAGCGGTCGTTGGGGCGCCTGAGTCGAGCCCTGGCCCCTCCAAGGGTAAACAGAAGGTTGGGGAGTTATCCGAAGCTAATGCTCCGCAGGAAACCTCTATTGCTACTCCGCCAACCGTCAGTGGTGGAACCGAGGCTGAGGACCCCCATACTAACCTTGATACCCGTGGGAGGCAGTCAAGAAAAAGGAGGGCCTCCTTTTCCCGCAGTCGGCCTACTCCCAAAGTGCCCCGAGTGGTGATGTATTTTGACTCCTCTTCTGGTGATGAGGGGACAGGTACTGGGGTCGTCCGAGAGGAGCGTGAGACTCAAACTGTGAAATTGTCCGAGGTTTTACCCGGTGCTTCCGGCAGGGGTGATCCTACAAACGATACACGTGCTCCAGACCCACCCATTTCTCTTAGTGTGGATATTGGCCGCTCGGGGTGGCCCGGTCAGTCAGGAGATCTTACTCCTCTAGCAATGCTGAGGGCCATGGCTTCTGGCCGGGCCTTTTTTGGTGAAGATAATTGGAGTCGCTTCCAGGTCGGCCCCCCTCAGAACATCTACAGAATTTTTTCAACAGCGCTTCCTATATAAGTTACTTCTTTTTCTTTTCCTGTGATTTTTCTATTAAAATATCTCTTACATGTTTTTGTGGTGCAGATGGTTGCTGAGATGTCAGAAGCATGCCTGGCCAGCCAAGCTCAGACTGATAGGATAAAGCGCCTAGAGGCCCAACTGAAAGAGAGTGAAGACGGTCGTGCCCGCGTCGAATTGGCTTGTTAAGAAAAAATCAAGTCACATCAGGAGTTTATGGACCGATGCTTGGCAAGTCAATTGGATGCCGAGCAAAGGGCGTCTTCAGCCATTGACGAAGTGAAACGCCTCCAGGATCTATTATCTTCCACTCATGAGGCAATGCTCAGGCAGAGCAAAAGGCTGAGGAAGCTAGGTCGAGTTACGAGCGTCAGATAGAAGACCTAAAGAACCAAGCGCTGACTGTTAAATCTCTGTCTAAGGAGGCTCGGCTGGAACTGGAGATCTAGGGGGTTGACCGTTTTAAGAGATCTCCTGCTTATGATGCCTTGCTCCTACGGGAGTTTCACTGGAGGATGGTGTCGGCTCGGGAATTCTTCAAGGTCAAGAATGTTAGGATTATGCTCAATAGCAAGAGTATAATAGTGTAATTAACAATCTTTTTCATATTAATAAAGTGATTTATGTTTTAAACAAATCTTAAAGCATTTATAGTTTAATAATTGTCAAAGTAAATAATCATAAGGTCTAAAGACTATGAGAAAAGAAGAATTGTTCATACATCTAGATATGTATGTGGTAGACACAATTCTTTAGTTAGTCTTGAATATCGTTCACAACTTAAGTTAAAGGTTGGGCACCTTTATCTTGTTAAAGTTGTAGAATTCTTTTGCTAGCATTTGAGTGGGATCAAATGAGATATGATGAGTCTAAAATCATCGGAGTGTCTTCGAGCAAAAGGATCTAGTGCACTGGGTGCATTGAACAGGATCACAATGAAATACTTTATCTATAACCGTCAGTAGATAAAAGTAATTTCATTATCAGGACAATCGGAGAGTCTATCTTAATCCTGAGATAAATGATGGACTTATGGTTGCAGGTGATATCATTTGAGCTATCAATGAGTACGATTATATCGCATAGTCTATCCTCGATAGTTTGGTGATATTCATTTGTTAATCGATAGAGGACTTCATTTATAGATATGGACATCGTGGCTCCATTTATTAAATGAGAGTATAATATCATCATATGGATGTTTTGAGGTAATTGGATATTAAATCTCAACGTTGAGTTTTCAATAGTGTCTGTTGAAAACTTGGCTTCTGGACAAGTCAAAATATCCAAGTTCAAAATGTGGTCATATGAGTAAATATGGTAACTTGGAGAGTTATAGGCGGTCTATGAACTCTTGGCGATTACTGATATTAATCACGAGGATACACTATCTCCAATATGATTGTCTAGGGTATGAATGAGGAAGCATCTTCCTTTTCTGTCTTTATTTAAGAGTTCAATTTTAGCTCTTTAGTGGAATGAGCTAAAATTAATGGATCGGACCTAAGTGAATCATTTGTTGATTGTGATTAGGTTATGTCTATTGGAGCTTAAATTTAGATAGCCCGCCAAGATCCCCAATCCACACGGACTTGCATGGATCACTTGATATATTCTACCGGACCAATTTAGGGTCCATCTAGAATTGCAATTTAATATATTAAGAATATAATTTGCACATTATTTATATAATGGGCTGCACAATTATATTTATATATTAATGGATGACATGTGGGCTTGTTTCTTTTAGTAAGAATGAGTCTAGTTCACATGTGGGCTTTTTATTTAAAGTCCTATGGATTTAATGAAATAAGAAAAATAATATTTGGCCCAATATAACATATGGGGCGGCAAGGTGATTTAAAAGCCTTAAATATTATTTTGTTTTCATTGTTTAAATTAAATAAGAATTAATTAATTGTTTAATTAAGAAACAAATCTTTTCTGAATAGGAAATATGATTCCTATTGGTATACTATTGGTAGTAGTATACTTAAATTAAAAGACTTGTTTGACAAGGAAATAAATAATTAATTTTATTTATTAAATCAAATAAGAAGTCTTTTATTTTAGTCAAATAAGGAATAAAAGATTTATGAGTTTGATTAGGGTTTGGAAATCTTAAACTAAATAGGAATTAGGGTGCAACTAAATCTCCAATATTTTAGGAGTAAAAATTGCGGCAACCCTAATTATTTTTGGTAGAGATTTCGGCCACCCTAGGGCAAAAAGGAAGAGAAAAATTTGGCCACCTATATAAGGCAACTTATATTTTCGGCCACCCCTAAGGCTTGTGTGCAGAATTTTCTTCTTCTTCTTCTTCTCAACTCATAGTTAGAGATCTATTATTCTACCAAAAACGAAAGGAACATAGATTATTCTTTGATTGTATTCTAGTTGCTTATTCATCAATAAGCTTGTGAATACTATATCGATCTAGGTTCACGCGAGTTTCGATCATAAGATTGAGAACTCAAAAGTGACCGGAATAATCTTAGGTTTCTTTAGATTGTTTTTGGGACTAACGAATCAAGAAAAGTTTGTTTAATCCAATCACAGGTTTGCAATTCAAAGAAAGGGAGACCACGCTCCTAGGTGGTCCACGTTCGTGCTAGGATTGAAGATCTTGCGGATTACCATCGACGCAAGTCAATCGGATCACGCGACAAGAGGTATTAATCTTTTGTTTATTTTTATATATCTTTAATTAATCAAAAGGGTTTAAGGTTCATAAAATTGGAAAAATTTTAAAAGCTACTCAAACTATTTTTTTAGTCTCGCTTCCGCTGCGGGTACAATTTTTCCCTGCAAAGAACAGGGCGACTGATCGGGCAAGGACCAACTGGGACTGCTCAGTTGAAAACCATGTCGAAACGTCTTTAGATTCTCTCCGTGCTCAAATGAAAGTGTGGCGCGCTTACTGCCGTAATAAAGGTAAAGCCCCGCATCCTATGCATTTGGAGATGCCGACTGAAAGCGCCTTTTCTACCTTCCATGCTTGTCAAAAAGCTGGGATAGATGGCGAAGAGCCAGATGTCGGGCCGGTACCTGGCAGGGACTATAGCACTTGGATGGATGATGTCGAAGACGTGATTGTCTGGCCTTCCGACGAGAGTCTCCTGAGCGAGTATGACATGGTTCCTGAGCCGAGCCAAGCCTCGTACGTAGTAGTTCTCGTCCTGGCAGTAGTTCTCATCCTGATAGCGATCCTTCAGCTCCAGCACCCACTTAGACACCCTTTGTTTTTTTTTTTCTTTTATCGTAGCAATTTTCCATTTCTGATGTATATACATTTTTGTAATCATTTCTGATGTATGTATATATTCTCTGTTATTAAACGATAAGTTCTTTCATCATTTGTGCTCCATTCTTTCATGCCTTGATGAACATGATACCTAGGAAAAAAAGTAATATAACCAAAAACAAAAGAGTAATAAGCGTAAAACTGCGTAAGTTTAACGTGATTGGACTATCTTTGCTCTTTTTCCTTGGCACCTTCCAAAAACAGCCACCTATAAACTATAATTGAAGAAATAGGCCCTGGTTTCTGGGAATGCAAGCCCTTTAGGGGATGCCGAGTATTTTATTTAACTGGCTTTCTAGTTATGCCGAGTGTCTTGTTTAACTGGCTTTTTAGTTATGCCGAATGTCTTATTTAACTGGCTTTCTAGTTATACCGAGTGTCTTATTTAACTGGCATTTTCCTCTTGGTTCTCATTTAAACTATGTGTTACATCGAAGCTCACCCCAACCACACACATGGTTCCCTGCGCAAGTCACCTAGGACGTTTCCTGGTTTTGTCTGCAATAGGGTTTTGCTGAATCGTTGGGGTAGCATATACTGGCCAACACAGCTGCGTTTCTCACCAGACCTATTCTGGCGGCGCCCAGAGCAGTTTGCCAGGTATCCCTTGCTGGGTATTCTGGTGCCTCGGGTCTGCCTTTTCATTGGGTGGTGCGTTTTCATCATCCCAACTAGGCGGGCATGCTATTTTAGCTTCTCCACCCATCGGGCACTGTCCATTCGCTCTTTACGATTTCGTGGCGCCCGAGCATTTATGGAGGCTTGGCTCCATTCTCTATTTTCAGAGGGTTGCTTTATCCTCCTTCTGTTTCTTTATTTCATGAGTCTGTTCGCATTTCTACGGATTTATCCTTCTACGAGATATTTGCTGATTCTGTGGAGTTTTATAATAACAAACGAGAAGAAATGGGTGGATTGCCCTTTTTATTATCAATCACATATCTGAAATTCTGAATCTAGAACGGAAACTAAAATAAAAATCTAAGTTCTATTAGAATAACTTAAATGCTGAGAGGTCAAGGATCCGAAAATTAGGGGAGCCTTTTTATGGATAAAACATCTTCAAGTATTGGGCATTGCATGATTGGATTGGAAGATCTTGTGGATTACCATCGACGCAACGTCAATTGGATCACGCGACAAAGGTATGATATCTTTAATATTATATGTTAATTAATTAGAGAGTTAAGGTTCAAACTATGGAAAAACTTTAAACTATACTAAACTCTTTTTTTCACTTCCGCCACGTATATTTTTCCTTACAATCAACATCCATTTGAAGCACGTTCCGTATATATAACAAGTAGCATGTGGTGTCAAAACCTAAATCGGTGCGATGTGTCTAGGGCGCCATTGAGTAGTCAAAGAAAAGATTCCAGAAGACCACAACTAGCTTGAGTTGGCTGAGTAACAAAGGACTGCGGTACTCGTTCCATACCAGGTCATCATTCATCCTTAAGTCAGCGGCCAAATACTCGTTGTACGGCTCAAAGAACTCATGGTTGGGAAGGTCGTCAACATAGCCGCCTAGGTCCTAAGAAGTGCCAAACCAATCATTGATTATAGCGGCTGTAATGTGGATCTCCCGTCCTCGAACGATCACGGGTATCCCCTGAGTGAAATGGTGAGAGATCATGATATAATAAAACTCTTGTACTAAGTCCAGCACCACCATATTTAGGGTCCTAAAAAAACCAAACCAGTACATCCCTCTCACTGCCTCTGGAATGAAGGTGGAGCCAAAAACCTTCAAATTAATGCCCCTTTCCAGCCAAACCCTCATGTTACCGTACAATGCCCACCTTTTTCGGGTCATTTGGGTTTGAGGGCGGTGAGACTATGTCACCCTTTCCTTTCCCGAAGGGAGGAGGCAGCATGAAGGGGTCCAAAGTTCCTGAGGTTTCCCCTCAACCAAGAATTCCCTTCCCTTTTTTATCACCCACCATTATCTTTCTCAAACCGCACACCAAATTTTTAATTTTTTTTCACACCACACTTAGTCACTACGCACAAATGTCACACCACCCTTAATCTAACACAAAATCTTCAAAACAACCAAAATCAAACTTGCAATGATCCTCTAATCAAAACCCAATCAACATTTAATCCAACAATGCATTTGAAACTCAAAATAATCCCCAAATCCTCTCTAAACCTTCTTAAGTGAAGCAAGATAGAATGTAGATAGATTTTTGACCTAGATGCTTCTTTTCAATATAAATGGAGAAGATTAGGGCTAGGATTACCTTGGAGAGAAGATCAATATGCTCTGCAACTGTGGAGAAAATTTTTGTGAAGAAACAATTTGTGTTTTGTTTGATCTTCCACGACCTAGCAGCTATATTCTAGAAATCATGTGAAGGCGACCTTGGGGCGAGCTGGTGAGGTCGCCTGTCTCTAAACGATGTTGTTCCACTTTAGGATCAAGGAGAAGGTGACCTCGGCTGGGCTCGCACTGAGCTCGCTCCCGCCTCAGGTTTTTGGCTGATCTTCTATGCTTAAAGGCGAGCTTGGGGTGAGTTTGGGGTGAGGTTGCCTTGGGCTGGCATTCGTCTCGGTTTTAGAATGGAATTTTGCTTGACAAGTGCGACCTTAGGGCGACCTTGATGGAAGTCGCCCTGGGTTTGCGATCGTCTCGGTTTTTACTGGTTAAGGTTATCTTGAAGAGCTGAAAAAAAATCACTAACACCTACAAAAATAAACAACTTGCACACAACATCAATCACACCTAATCTATCATTGAAAAGCACAAAATGCGAGCAAGTAAGATGTTGTGAAATTTTAAAATATTTAAAAAGATAACAATTAAAACAAATTAAGCTAAGGATCGAAGAATTAGGAAACTAACATTTATAAAACTATTGTGTACAAGAGATGGTACCCCCATTTTTGATTTCTTGCTTAGGGCGGTTCTTGGAAGTGAAGCATCTCCTTGAGTTTCTCATCTTCAAATTCCCAAAAGATCTTGAGCCATTGCCCATTCACCTTGAACCTTTCCTTCTTATCACCATCGATCTCTACGATTCCATAAGGAAAAATTTCAGTGATCGTAAAAGGACCCATCCAGCGGCTCTTTAGATTGCCCGGGAATAACTTCAATCTTAAGTTGAAGAAAAGCACCTTTAAACCCACCTTTAGCTCCTTGAACTCTATCCTTTTGTCATGCCACCTTTTAGTCTTCTCTTTGAAGATCCTTGAATTCTCAAATGATTCAAGCTGTAGTTTCTCTAGCTCACTCAATTAGAGGCACCTCTTTTCACCAGCCTCTTGCATGCTCATGTTAAGGAGCTTAATCGCCCACCATGCCTTGTGTTCAAGCTCAAATGGCAGGTGGCATGCTTTTCCATATATAAGACGAAAAGGAGACATGCCAATTGAGGATTTGTAAGTTGTTTGATAGGCCCATAAGGCATCTTCCAACTTCTTGGCCTAATCCTTCCTTCTAATCCCCATTGTTTTCCCCAAGATATTCTTGATTTCTCTGTTTGAGACTTCAACTTGACCGTTGGCTTGTGGATGGTAGGGGTGGTAACTTTGTGTTTCACTCCGTATTTCCTAAATAAAGCCTCAAACTTCTTGTTGCAGAAGTGAGAACCTCCATCACTCACTATTGCTCGTGGTGTGTCAAAATGAGTGAAGATATTCCATTTTAAGAACTTTGTCACTTCCTTTCCTTCACATGTTGGAGTGGCAATCGCTTCAATCCACTTTGACACATAGTCTATGGTAACTAAAATGTACCTCTTCCCATACGAAATTGGGAACAGTCCCATGAAGTCTATGCCCTAGACATCGAAAAGCTCAACTTCCAACATGATGTTCATCGGCATCTCGTCTCTCTTAGTTATGATACTGGTTTGTTGGCACCAGTCACATGCCTCTACAAAGCTCCTCGAGTCCTTGAACAGTGATGGTCACCAGAAACCTAATTGGAGGACTTTCCTAGCCGTTAGTGAAGAACCAAAGTGGCCTCCACACTCCTTAGAGTGGCAATAACTCAAGATATCTAGCATCTCTTCTTCGGGAATGCACCTACGAATTACCCCATCTCCATATGTTCTAAACAATTATGGCTCATCCCAAAGGTAGAATTTCAACTCAGCGAAGAATTTTCTTTTTTGGTACACATTTAGCTCTGGTGGAATTATCTCACTAGCTAGGTAATTCACCACATCCGTGAACCATGGCACTAGGAGACCTTGAAACTCAAAAAGTTGCTCATCGGGGAACTCTTCTTTGATGAGCTCATCAACTTTCCCACTATTGTCCCTCTTAAGCCTCGAAAGGTGATCCGTAACCACATTTTTGGTTCCTTTCTTATCTCTAATTTCGAGGTTGAACTCTTAAAGGGGTAGCACCCATCTTATGAGCCTCGGCTTTGCATCCTTCTTTGCTAGAAGATACTTTATGGTAGAATGGTCCATGTAGACAACTACCTTGGATCCCACCAAGTATAACCTAAACTTGTCAAAAGCAAACACGATGGCCAACAATTCTTTTTCTGTTGTTGCATAGTTGACATGTGCCACATTTAATGTCCAACTTGCATAGTAAATAACATGCTGACGCTTCTCTTTTCTTTGACACAATACGGCGCCCACCGCAAATTCACTAGCGTCGCACATCAAATCAAAGGGTAGGTCTCAATCTGAACCCTCACAATTGGAGCTAAAATAAGCTTCTTCTTTCAAAGTTCGAAAGCCTTCAAGCATTCTTTGTCAAACAAAAATGGCACGTCTTTCATCAAGAGAGAGCAGAAAGCACTACAAGAAAAATAGGCTTTTATCACGCAATTTTATAACGGTTTTTATTATCCGTGATCAAGTTATAATAGTCTTTTTAATCCGTCGTATGTTAATGACGTACTTTAAAACTGATATAAAAGTATCACGGTCTTTTAAATATGTCATAATTGGATCACAATTTTTATAACCATGATCAAGTTATCACACATTTTCATAAACGTGATCAAGTTGTCACATATTATAATAACCGTGATCAAGTTATCACGAATTTAATTAACAGTGATCAACTTATCACATTTTTTTTTATGCGTAATAATCACATTATTTTTTAGTGTGATAAAGAAAGATGTTTCTTTTATTTGTAGAATTATACTAAACAATAATTTTAAATTCTTAATCTCTCAAATTTGTATCACATAATACTTTACAATATAAAATAAAACCAACAAAGTACAAGTAGTCATACAATCTCTTTTTTGTAGTGAAATATTAATAACTTAGATTGAAATATTACAACATATTAGATTAAAAAAAAAAAGATGAAAATTTTTATAAAAAAAATTTCTGTCAATTTTTCTTCTAAGACCATCAATATGTCATTTTGATTTTTTTTTTTTTAATTACTTTATTTGGTATAACTTTTTTTATATGTGTCATTGAAATAAGTGGACACAAGTTAATATCATAGGTTTGTCCACATATATCTTTAGGTTAATATCATACATATTTTAAAAGATATATATCTCCCCACTTTCTCACCATAGCCGCCACTTTCTCCCCCCTCCCGCTTTTTTTTTTTCTCTCATCTCTCACTTGCATTCTTCTTATTTTACACAAAAAGAAAATAAAAATAAGAACTCTTGCCATGGTGAGGTTCGTTAATATTTTGTTTCGGTCTCCTTTTATTTTTCTCATTTTTTTATTGTTAAAATAAGTTTTAATTGTGATTTGATGTTATAATATAGTTTGAGTTTTTTTTTTTTTTTTTTTTTTTTTTTTTTTTTTTTTTTTGTTTGTTTGTCAATAAATCATTATTCAAATCTTACTCATGCTGTTTCTCATACTATGCAGCTATATACTCAAAAGGAAGACTTGAGGAAGATAAACAAAGAAAATTTACACATACTTTTAAATAGTTTTTGAGTAGAGTAGTTTGTATTTTAGGGTTAATTTTTTTGATAGAGTTTTGTATATTTTGATTATGATGTTCGTAGTTTTTTTTTTTTTTTTTTTTTTTTTTTTTTTTTTTTTTTTTTTTTTTTTTTTTTTTTTTAAACTCTACAGAAGTCAAGTAATAAAAAAAGTATCGATTTTATTTCATTGATATTGCAATTGAAAATTTATACAAAATGTGCAGATATAGAAAAAAAAATTGATGTGATTCTAATGATAGGAAAGCAATAAATTACACAAAATCAATACAATCAAATAATTAAGGAATTAAGCATTGATTGTGGGTCAAAAAGCAAGAGAATTAATTTGATTCCTAGAATCACTTAATTTCGTAATAAATGAGATCCATACTATTATAAATTTACCAAAAATAAAGCCGAATCTCCTCGTAATAAATATATATATATATAATCTCTTCTTAATAAGCATTTGGAAGTCAATTGTCAATGTTGGTTTTACACCATTATAAAATAATAACGTTTGTAAATCATCAAGAATATATCATGGACAAAAACTATTATTGATTTATGACGGTTTTTAAAATCCGTCATAAACTAAAAAACCGTGATAAACTTTTTATTACACTGCCTTTAACAACGTATACAAAACCGTCATCAAAACATTTCATAACGGTTTTTGACTATCATGAATAGCAATTATTCTTGTAGTGAAGGCTTCATAATCTTCGAAAAATCCTTGATGAATCTTCTATAGAACCCGGCGTGTCCCAGAAAACTCCGAATTCCCTTCACTGAGATTGGAGGTGGCAACTTTTCTATCACCTCAATTTTCACCTTGTCCACTTCAATCCCTTTAAAGGAGATTCTATGTCCCAACACGATCCCCTCTTTAACCATAAAATGGTACTTTTCCCAGTAAAGTATGAGGTTGGTCTTTTTACACCTTTTAAGCACCTTCCCTAAGTTCTCTAAGAAACCATCAAATGATGACCTGAAAACGGAGAAGTCATCCATGAGGACCTCAATATACCTCTCCACCATGTCAGAAAAGATAGCCATCATACATCTTTGTGTAGGGAAAATACACGCGGCAGAAGCGAAAAAATTGATTTGTATATTTTAAAAATTTTCCTTTTTAAAGATGTACCTTAACCCTTGATTAATTAACATATAATAAAAGTATCGTACCTTTTTCCACGTGACGATTGATGTTGCATCAATTGTAATTCGCAAGACCTTCCAATCCAATTACAAACGTAAATCACCTAGGAGTGTGGGCTCCCTTTCTTTGAATTGTGTACCTGAGGATGGATAACAAAAAACTTTTTCTTTTGTTAGTCAAGATAATCTTCCAAGAGAAAACAAAGAACATTCGGTCACTTATGAATTCTCAATCTATTGATCAAAACTCGCGTGAACCTTATTCGAAGTTGTGCACAAAGCCTTTTGATGTAAAAGCTAGTAGTGCACTATCGAAAACAAAACGTTCTCCTTCTTATTTCTCTACTTGGCCGAATTCTACACTGGTCTTTAGAGTTAGATTTATTTTTCTAAGCAAAATAAAAATTCTCTCTTGTAAAACATAGGGTGGCCGAATTCTATAATGGGGAATTTATATGGTGGCTAAATCCTTCCCTAAAAAGAATAGGGATGGCCGAAATTTTCCCCTAAATCTTTTAGGGTTGGCCGAAATCCTCTCCCAAAGAGGATCCATCCATGTGGCCAAAATCCTCCCCAAAAGAGGATTTGTGTTTCACCAAAATTCCTATCAACTTAAGAATCCAAACCTTTATCCGACTTTTTAGTGTATTATCCAATAATATATTGAATATAGATTAAATTGTGACTTAATCAAATACTTCCTAATTTGACTAAATAAATAAATTCATTTTATTTATCTACTTATCAAATAAAGTCTTTGATTCTTATTATACTACCAACAATAGTATAACACTAAGAAACCTATTTCCAAGTTAGAAAACGATTTTGATTTTTAATTAATAAATTAATTAATTAACTTCCATTTAATTAAATAATAAAATAAAATAATATAATAGGCTTATTTACTAGCCTTGCAGCCCAAGTCCATACCATGGGCCATATATTATTTTTCCATTTTATTAAATCCATTGGACTTTAAAAAAAAGTCCACATGTGAACTAGACCAATTCTTACTAAAAGAAACAGGTCCACATGCCTTAATACAATTCTAGATGGACCCATAATTAGTCCGGTATAATATATAAAGTGATCCATATAAGTCCGTGTGGATTGGGGATCTTGGCGGACTATCTAAATTTAAGCTTCAATAGACATAACTCAATTACAATCAACAAATTATTCACTTAGGTTCAATCTATTAATTTTAGCTCATTCCACTAAAGAACTAAAATTGAACACTTAAATAAAGATATAATAAGTAAATATTTTTCATTCATACCCTAGACAATCTTATTGGAGATAATGTATCCTCGTGAATAATATCAATAATCACCAAGAGCTCATAGACCGTCTATAGCTCTCATAGTTATCATATTTACTCATATGACCACACTTTGAACTTGGATATTTTGACTTGTCTAGAAGCCATGTTTTAATAGACGCTATCAAAAACTCAACGTTAAGATTTAATATCCAATACCTCAAAATATTCATATGATAATATTATACTCTCATTTAATAAATGGAGCCACGATGTCTATATCTATAAATGAAGTCCTCTATCGTTTAGCAAATGAATACCACCAAACTATCGAGGATAGACTATGGTATATAATTGTACTCATTGATAACTCAAATGATAACACTTGTAACCATAAGTCCATCATTCATCTCAGGATTAAGATAGACTCTCCGATTGTCCTCATAATGAAAACTTTTATCCACTGATGGTTCTAGATAAAGTATTTCATTACGATCCTATACAATGCACCTAGTGCACTAGATTCTTTTACTTAAAGACACTTTGATGATTTTAGACTCATCATAACACATTTAATCTCACTCAAATGCTAGTAAAAGAATCTACAACTTTAACAAGGTAAAGGTGCCCAACCTTTATCTTAAGTTATGAACATTATTCAAGACTAACTAAAGAATTGTGTCTACCTCATACATATCATGATGTACGAACGATTCTTCTATTTGTAGGGAAAAATACCGTAGTACACGTAGCGGAAGTGAGACTAAAAATAGATTTAGTAACTTTTAAATTTTTTCCTTTTTATGAACCTTAACCCTTTAATTAATTAAACATATATATAATCAACAAAAGAAGAATACCTTTTGTCGCGTGATCTGATTGACTTACGTCGATGGTAATCCGCAAGATCTTCAATCCTAGCACGAACGTGAATCACCTAGGAGCGTGGTCTCCCTTTTTCTTTGAATTGCAAACCTGAGAATGGACAAACAAACTTTTCTTTTCTTTTTGTTAGTCACAAAACAATCAAAAAGAAGACTAAGATTATTCCGGTCACTTTTGAGTTCTCAATCTAATGATCGAAACTCGCGTGAACCTAAATCGATGTTGTATACACAAGCTTATTGATGAACAAGCAATTAGTGTACCATCAAAGAATAATCTATTCACTCTTTTATGTTTTAGTAGAATAAAATAATCATTTCTACGAATTGAGAAGAAGAAGAAGATTGAATCAAGCACCACTCACCCTTGGTGGCCGAATTCCATAAGTCCAAATATATAGGTGGCCAAATTTTCTTCCTCTTTTTCTTTTAGGGTGGCCGAAAATCCTACTCCAAAAGGGACTAGGGTTGTTGATCGAACCAAAATTGGTATGATTTTGGCCCTCATTTCCTTCTCCTTTTGCTTGATTCTTGGGCATTATCCAGTGATTTAATGGTGTAAAATCAAGTGTTTCAGGTTTTATTAGGTTTCAAGAGCATTTGGGATGAAGATGAGGACTTGAGTGCAAAAAGGCTCACAAATGGGAAGAAACAGGGCATTTTCGCCACTTAGACATAAGGCGGTCGCTACATGGGCGCCATGGCGACAGAGGATTCTTCAAGTCATCAGAAGGTCGCCATTTGGTCGCCACTTGAGCGCCATGGCGACAGAGGAAATTGCAAAGCATCTCATGGTCGCTATTTGAGGTCGCTATGGCGACCTACACTTGCAAATGGCGACCTACACTTGCAAATGGGAAGGGTCGCCATTTGGTCGCCATTTGGTCGCCATGGCGACAGAAGAACCCATGAAAGGTCGACATTTGAGGTCGCCATGGCGACCTATAAGGACAAGTGGCGACCACATTGGAATTCCAGCGTAGGAATTCCAGTGTTGGCATTCAAGAGGGGTATTCTTGTCATTTCATACCCATTTCATACCCTAGCTTTTCACACCTATAAATACATCACATTTTTCCTCTTTTGGACATCTCTTGTCCACCAAGAAACCTCCTTTCTATCATTCCTAATCTCTCCATTTCTCTTCTACCTAAGCTTAAACATCTAGATTACTTCACCTAAATCATTCCTCTCCTTCCATTTTCTCCACCCCTTTCCTTTGTCACTTTCCATATGACTCCACCTATCTAGACATATCCTCAACACCCACTCTTTGCACAAGATTCAAGCAAGGAAGCATCAAGGAAGGATCAAGCTTACAAGAGAGACCCAAGGGTGATTTCTCTCCATTTTACTTCCTTTTCTTGTTTGTAATTATGTGTAATTAAAACCCCTATTTTAGGGGATGATTTGAGAGACTTTTGTTAGGATTATGCTCAATAGCAAGAGTGTAATAATGTAATTAACAATCTTATTCATATTAATAAAGTGATTTCTGGTTTAAACAAATATTATAGCATTTATAGTTGAATATTATAATTGTTAAAGTAAATAATCATAAGGTCTAAAGACTATGAGAAAAGAAGAATTGTTCATACATCTGGATATGTATGTGGTAGACAGAATTCTTTAGTTAGTCTTGAATATCGTTCACAACTTAAGTTAAAGGTTGGGCACCTTTATCTTGTTAAAGTTGTAGAATTCTTTTGCTAGCATTTGAGTGGGATCAAATGGGATATGATGAGTCTAAAATCATCGGAGTGTCTTCGAGCAAAAGGATCTAGTGCATTGGGTGCATTGAACTGGATCACAATGAAATACTTTATCTATAACCGTCAGTAGATAAAAGTAATTTCATTATCAGGACAATCGGAGAGTCTATCTTAATCCTGAGATAAATGATGGACTTATGGTTGCAAGTGATATCATTTGAGTTATCAATGAGTACGATTATATCGCATAGTCTATCCTCGATAATTTGGTGATATTCATTTGTTAATCGATAGAGGACTTCATTTATAGATATGGACATCGTGGCTGCATTTATCAAATGAGAGTATAATATCATCATATGGATGTTTTGAGGTAATTGGATATTAAATCTCAACGTTGAGTTTTCGATAGTGTCTATTGAAAACATGGCTTCTGGACAAGTCAAAATATCCAAGTTCAAAACGTGGTCATATGAGTAAATATGGTAACTTGGAGAGTTATAGGCGGTCAATGAACTCTTGGCGATTACTGATATTATTCACGAGGATACACTATCTCCAATATGATTGTCTAGGGTAAGAATGAGGAAGCATCTTCCTTTTCTGTCTTTATTTAAGAGTTCAATTTTAGCTCTTTAGTGGAATGAGCTAAAATTAATGGATTGGACCTAAGTGAATCATTTGTTGATTGTGATTAGGTTATGTCTATTGTAGCTTAAATTTAGATAGCCCGCCAAGATCCCCAATCCACACGGACTTGCATGGATCACTTGATATATTCTACCGGACCAATTTAGGGTCCATCTAGAATTGCAATTTAATATATTAAGAATATAATTTGCACATTATTTATGTAATGGGCTGCACAATTATATTTATATATTAATGGATGACATGTGGGCTTGTTTCTTTTAGTAAGATTGGGTCTAGTTCACATGTGGGCTTTTTATTTAAAGTCCTATGGATTAAATGAAATAGGAAAAATAATATTTGGCCCAATACACATATGGGGCGGCAAGGTTATATATTAACCTAAAATATTATTTTGTTTTCATTATTTAATTAAATAAGAATTAATTAATTCATTAATTAATTATTTAATTAAGATACAAATCTTTTCTCATTAGGAAATATGTTTCCTAAAGGTATACTATTGGTAGTAGTATAATTAAATAGAAAGACTTGTTTGACAAGGAAATAAATAATTAGTTTTATTTATTCAAACAGGAAGTCTTTTTGTTTTAGTCAAATATGAGAATAAAAAGATTTATGAGTTTGATTAGGTTTTGGAAATCTTTTCTAAATAGGAATTAGGGTGCAATTCAAACTAATTAATTTTGTTTGGAAATTGCGGAAACCCTAATTAATTTAGGAAGAGAATTCGGCCAACCCTAAAAAGAAAGAAGAAAAATTTCGGCCACCTATATATGTATACATATAATTTTCGGCCAGCCCTAGTGCTGAGGTGCAGAATTTTTTCTTCTTCTTCTTCTTAACTCATAGATAGAGAATTTATTCAACTAAGACAAAAGAAAAAGGAACATAGATTATTCTTTGATGGTGTACTATTTGCTTAATCATTGATAAGCTTGTGTATACAACATCGATCAAGGTTCACGCGAGTTTCGATCATTAGATTGAGAACTCAAAAGTGACCGGAATAATCTTAGGTTTCTTTTGATTGTTTTTGTGACTAACGAACAAGAGAGAAAAGTTTGTTTAATCCAATCACAGGTTTGCAATTCAAAGAGAAGGGAGACCACGCTCCTAGGTGATCCACGTTCGTGCTAGGATTGAAGATCTTGCGGATTACCATCGACGCAAGTCAATCGGATCACGCGACAAGAGGTATTAAACTTTTATTACTTCTTTATATATCTTTAATTAATCAAAAGGGTTTAAGGTTCATAAAATTGGAAAAATTTTAAAAGCTACTCAAAACTATTTTTAGTCTCGCTTCCGCTGCGGGTACGTTATTTTTCCCTACAATTGGTATCAGAGCCTAGGTTGAACCCTTTTAATTAATTAACATATATATACGTGAATCGATTTCTTTTTATTGTGATTAAACATGTTTAGAAAGAGATGGCACTCTAGGTATTCACATATATTATTACATGTGATGTATGGATTAATATATGTTTTTATGTGGATTGTTATTGCTCGATTTTGGCTCTAGATTTTCAATGTATTTTTGGTTTCGGAATTGTAACAAGAAGGGTGGTCTATCATCGCCATAATTCCTTCTTGGTAGTTGCTAGGATTTTTTTTTTATGTATTAAATAGCTGCAGTTTTTTTTTGTATTAAAAAAAATTTAAGTGCAGTATTTTTTTCTGCAGTATTTTAGTGCAGTATTTTTACTGCTGTGATTAAAATATATATATATATATATATTTCCTGCAGTTATTTTTTTGTTTAAATTAAATTGTAACACGTTCTACATCGAAGAATTGAAGACGTTAAGCAACTGGAACCGAGAACGAGCACCGTGCGCACCCTAGGAGTGGATTGGGCTGCGCATGGCAAGCCCAAAGCTTGGTGGGCTGCGCATGGCAGCCATGCAAAGCCTTATGGGCTGCGCATGGCAGCCCCTTTGTGGGGTGGTGGGCCGTTGTTAGGTTTTTGGTTGTTGTTGGCATATATTCCATATCAAAACGTGTTTATCTTGTAAATGTTTATGTGGTCATGTTGATGATGATACAAAGCTTCAAAGAAAGATTTGACTACGGTACATTCAAGATGATGGCTTGCTAAGAGGAAATAAGCTTCATTACTCATCAAAGGTAAAATCGACCACATTCCTCTTACAAGGCATAGGCACACACACACAAATCATTCATGAGTGTCCCTGCATTGTTGTGCACCATTTTTATAACACATTCACATGATTTTGTATGCTCATGCATTGAACTCAAATGCTCATACATTTTAGAGTTGCATGTTCTAGGACTATGTCTAGGAAATGGTATTCATATGTGAACTTGTGTTTGTATGTTTGTGTTTCTTGTGTTCTGGACTTGTAATAGTGCTTAATTGATTCCTTATTGAGTTCCGGTCATTTCGGTTACTCATACGTTAAGTTTCGAGTCCAAACGATGTAGCTACGTTACTTTTCGTTCTCATTCGTTGAGTTGTGTTCGTCGTCATTTTCTGAGATAAATTCTAAACCATTTTTCAAAGTTTCATAGTCATCATCGTGCATGAGGAAGTCACGGTTCGTAATCCAAAAACGGATTCGAATTCGGAGTTCGGATGCCCGAATACGGCTGAAGAACGCGAGAGGTGCGCGAGGAGATCGCTTGGCCAAAAGCCAAGCAAAGGGTGGCCACGTGTGGACCACGTGTGCCACAAGGCCAGAGCTCCTCTCTGGCCACGTGTGGCACACGCTGGCCACACGTGGACTTGCAAAAGTCCTCTCAAAAATTTGGACAATTTTGCCCCTTCTTTCATTCTTTTTAAACTCCTCAAATTCCCTCCATTCTCTTTCAAGAAGAAAAAGTTTGAAATCCCGTCTATGATTTTCTCTCAATTTTTCTCAACTTCCAAACACCATAACTTTCTCATCCGGAGTCGGAATTGAGTGATTCAAGTTGGAGATTGTTCGTATTCGAGTCCTCTACCTTTTCCAAGTGGTTGTGCAGCTGTTTGATCGAATTTCTGACAGATCTCCTCAGAAAAACGAACCAGCTCTTGTAATTGAGGTAGAGTTCATAACTTTGTGATTTCATCTTTTTAATCCTCCAATTTGCTTGGGGTTTCTTCTTCTATATATATATATGTTTGTTTAATGAATGCTATAGAGAAAGATAGCTTCATAATCAATCTAATTGAATAGTCTAATTAGAGACACATGTTGACTAGAATCTTGGATTCTTTGTTCTTAACATGATTGTGAGTTGTATTGTGATTAGATTGATATATAGGATTGTCTGAGACTTGATTGATCAAGTTTATGATTAATAATCCTTTCTATGTGACTTTGATCCATGATTGATGAAATCTAGGATTAGAGCCTTTTATGTGTTTTTAGAGATATATAGGATTGATTTGTTTTTAACATGTCTCCTATCTCTAAATCTTTGGCTAGAATAATTGTTGAATACATTTTATAATTCTAGCATTTTTTATGTATGTTTATGACATCTTGAACTTGTGCCTTATGAATATGAAATTGTTCAAGTGTTGTTTTGTATGAATGAATCTAGATGTTTTATGTGTTAATTGTATTCACATGCTCTAGGTTTTCATTCATGTTTTTGCATCTAGATTTCTATTGCTTGTGTTTTCACATCTCTAGATCTAGTTGTTCCATGGAATGTATTGATCACATGTTCTATGTTGTTTTGATTGATTGCATCACTTGCATTCACATGATCACACTAGGAAGTCCTTGTAAAAGGCATGAAGTCTTGGCTAGAGTTGGGATGACTCGGATAGCCAAGCAAGAAGTCTTGCCTAGAGTCGGGAGGACTCGGATAGGTAAGCAAGAAGTCTTGTCTAGAGTCGGGAGGACTTGGATAGACAAGCAAGAAGTCATGGCTAGAGTCGGGAGGACTTGGATAGTCATGCATGGGAGGCTTTCTAGAGGCACGTGTGCCTTATATAGAGAGTTGGCTTATATATTGGTAGGCCCGGGCGGTTGGTTAGACATAGAGTCCGATAGAGCGGGGTACATGGGATGTGTATGCACTCTTGAGGAATTTCTAATCTTCCAACGATGTTGGTTTTGGTATGAGTTCCAATATGTGGTGGTTTACATCATTGAGGGATTTTGTATCTTCCAATAGGGTTGGGTAAACATAGACTCCACATGGGTTGGTGACTAGGATTGGTCATTTTGTGGAATTTCTAATTTACTTTCCAAGTATATATATAAGTACCCAATGGTTGTAATTCAACCCGTGGATGTTTCCTCCTTGGAGGTTTTACCACGTTAAAAAATCCCTTGTGTTAATTCTTCCTATCTCTCTCTTTTATATTTGTTTATGTATATGTTGTTATCTTGTGACACATCAATTACTTGTGAAGTATATTGATACAATATTTTGTATAGTGTGATTTGTAAATATATTCTTTTGATCATATTTGTAATTACATTTTCTTTTGTATATTGTTTAGAATTTTATGTATAGCAATATTTGTATATACTTGTAATGATTGAACATATATTCATATACAAGTATTCTTGCTAATTGTTTTTGTATTTTCTTTATACCTCATACAACATATTGATACTTAGACAATGTATGAATGATCACATGATAACTTGTCTTAGTGTGATTCCGTGATGTTTATGTTGTATGTAAGGCTACCTTGAGGGACAAACGTAAGTTTGTTCAAGGGATTGAAATTAGGCGAAAAACCTATTCACCCCCCCCCCCTCTAGGTACGTCTTAAGCAATTTAACCTTGTTTGTATACTTTCAATTGGTATCAGAGCGGGTCGTCGGACGGCACTCGACGAGATCCGGGTTATACTTACAAGTGAATTGCTTAGGTTTTTGCTAGTATGGTTTTCCAAGATGATGTGATGACCGAAGGGGCTTCGAATTCTAGGCCTCCTCTTCTCAAGGGTCACAACTACGGGTTTTGGAAATTGAGGATGAAGGCATACATTCGCTCTATTGATGAGAGAGCTTGGATGACCGTTGAAGAAGGTTATCTTGCTCCCAATAAGATTGAGAATGGTGTGACCATTTCCAAGCCTAGGAGTGAGTGGTCTACTAATGAGTTTGAGTTAGCAAAATGGCATCATCGAGCGGTGAATGCTATTTTCGGAGGTGTGGATAGTAGACAATTTAGCTACATCCAAAATCTAGAAACCGCTAAGGAGGCATGGGATGCACTCCGGGTCACTAATGAAGGGACTAAAGCGGTGAAGAAGTCTCGTCTACAATTGCTCACTTCCCAATTTGAGATGTTACAAATGGGTGAGGAAGACAAGTTTGTTGACTTCCAAGATAAGCTTCTAGACATCGCTAACAAGTGCCAAGCACTTGGTACTCCTATCTCCGGTGAGAGACTAAATTGGAAGATTTTAAGATCTTTGCCAAAACGGTTCAAGGCCAAGGTTACCGCTATTGAAGAGAGCAAGGATGTCGATGACATGAGCTTAGATGAACTATTAGGGTCTCTTCAAACTTTTGAAGCGTGTATGAAACCAAAGGCTAAGAACAAGGGTTTAGCTCTCAAGGTTGTAAAAGAAGCTAGTAGTAGCGAAGAGGATGAGGAGATGGCATTGTTAGTTAGGAAGTTTAGGAAGTTCTTGAAGAAAGGAGCCAAGCCATATGGCAAGTATTCAAGAGACAAGGAGGTCAAGAAATCCTCTACTCCACCTCATGAGAGGAGTGGCCATGTCAAGAGCAATAGAAAGGTTCAATGCTTCAAGTGCAAGAAGCTTGGACATTTTGCTTCGGATTGTCCTAGTGGAGATTCTAAGAAGGACAAGAAAGGAAAGGCTATGGCGGCTACTTGGAGTGAAGATGATGATTCTAGTGATGAGAAGAGCTCAAGTGATGAGTCTTCAAGTGAAGAAGAGCTAGTGAGCAACTTTGTTGGCTTCATGGCTTCTTATTCATCTCTAGATGATACAAGTCAAGATTCTTTGGAAGATAAGGTTGATTCAAATCATCAAGTGTGTTTAAATGAAAATCCTACCTATGATGAACTTTTGGCTAAGGTAAAGAGTCTTGAAAAGAAGTTGAAGATAGCCTTAAGTGAGGTAGATGAGAAAAATGATTTGATCAATATACAAGTGGATGAGTTTGTTGCTACAACTCGAAGGCTCTTGTGTGAAAAGAATGCTATTGCCAAGAAGCTTAGTGAAGTTGAAGAGGTTGTTCTTGAAAGGGATAGGATCATCTCTAATTTGAAACTAGGAGGCTCAAGTGACGCGGTAGTTGAGGAGAAGCTCATAGAAGCATCACTTCCTACAAGCAAGGTCGTAGTTGACAAGAAAGCTCCTAAGAAGAGACGTTCCAAGATCAAGAACAAAGTTAAGAACAAGGTACTCCTTGACACTTCCACTTCCACTTCCACTTGTGTTTCTCCCATTCCGGAAGGTAAAATCTCTTCTTTTGTTCCCATATGTCATTTTTGCAATACCATAGGTCATATCAAGCCCAAGTGCTATAAATTCATTGAATATTGCAATATGGAAAATGCATCTAGGAATAGAGAGATTGCCTATAAGCTCAAGCATGCTAAAGCTTTTGAATATGGAAAGCATGTTAATGATTCAATGCATGTTAAGAGTTCTCGGAATGTGAAGAATAAAAATCTTGTTAATATTGACAATGCACATGGTGCTAACAATGTTGGAAAGAAGAGTATTAATGATATTATTGTAAATCAAGTTGTGGAAGAACTTTACTCTAGATTCAACATTGTTGTCAATAAGAATCTTGATGATGTTTTTGTTAATTCACCCAAGACAAAGTTTGTCAAGGGTGAGTGCTCTTACCAATAGTGTAAGTTGCACATGTGAGTTAGCTTTGAGATTAGTGTCTTGTTGTTAAGAAGCTTAACATTTTTGCTTAGTATCTATACAACTTGACATGAACTTGGCTATCTCACATTCTTTGATATGATTGTCAAAATTTGTTGATTAACTTTTGAGAAGTTGCATATCATGTTATCTATATGGTGATAATCTTTGTTAAGACTTTTAGAGAAAGTCATTTTTTTTGTTTGTTTGAGTTGAAATGCTTAGCCTTTAGTCTCTTGGAATCGACACAACTATAACTTGTAGTCATGAGGACATACAAGCCAAGAGGACTCATAAAAAGGGTGAAGGTCTTGCATTTGATGGAATTAGCTTGCAAAGGTATATCTTGTATCATATTGCTTGCTTATCTATATTTCATCTCTCAACTCATTGTTTTAACACTTCATGTAGCATGTCATACTTGAGAACTAATATAGTGTTTATATGGTCCTCGTTGACATTTGCTTGTCTAAGATCTTTTGGTGATAATTGTTCACAATGATCTTTTCGTGATGTGTGTTATTATTTGTTTGATTGTTGAGTGGCAAGTTTTTGAAAAATATGCTTCATATTCTTTGAAAGCTACTCTCTTGAGAAGTAGAGATCTTAAGTAAGTCTCATTACTTGCTTTTTGATCATGTGCTTTTAAGCCTTAAACTTGGTTTCAAAAATGCACTTTGCTTCTCTTATATGGTTTGTTATGTTGTTGAGTTTGATATATGTGTGAGTATTGGATACTCTTGATGTTCTATAATTAGTACATTTAAAAATGACCTTTGGTTTGTATCCATTTGCTTCGGCAATATAGTACTCAACGAGCACCCTCTTGGAAAGGGCTACACATATTGATTGTGAAGCCGCCCAATGTTGGAAAGGGCTACATCTTTATGATGAGTGAAAGCCGCCAAGAGGTGTATAAGTTTTTGTTAGAAAAATCAAAGTAGAGTTGAAAAGAATCAATAAAAAAAAAAAACTTTGATTCAAGCCTAAAACAAAAACAAAAAGGCTATGGAGTATAGTTGAAAAATCAAATGAGCTCGGGTTGACAAATAGAAACGGGTAAACGAGCCACTTGCACACACATCGCTCACATGTTGAAAACTATTCTCTTTAAAAGCAAAATTCGGATGAAAACCGGTTTGACTTTTTTATGGAAAGTTTAAGGATGGATAGTGATTGAAAATGTTTGCATGTTTGATTACTAAACTACTTCATTTCATATTCTTGAAGCAAAATCTTCACACACTCACTTTTGCTTATATGGTATATTTGGTTCTCTAGCAATTTTTGAAGATATATGAGAGTGATTGAAAATCTAGATGTAACTCTCTTTGTTATATGGAGCTTATTTGGAAAAACTTTTGAATATTGCTTGAGATATGATTGTGTGATGATTTTTGTGAACAATTGTCTATCTAGATGTTAGATAGGGCATTTATCAAAGGGGAGCATAATATGCTATGTTTTTGTTCTCTTTTGTGATTTGTTCACATGATTCTTCAAGAAATTATTTGTTGGCATAATTCATATTTTTGATAAATCCTAAGATGCTTTGATTTTGTTGATATGCATAATGATTTGTTCAAAAATAATATTATTGCCTTGTATATGTTTATTTGTTACTAACTTGAGGAAGCACACCGGAAGATTGAAGAGCTAAATGCTAGAGTTGAGCTTCAAGATGAGAAGATCAAGGAATTGGAAAGGAATGCAACAACTCCCAAGCATTATGCGAGATCATCCAATCGCTCAATCTTTCTTGGTGGTAAAAGAGACTAGAATGGCCTTGAGGTATATTTTCTCTTATTCCCTTTTTCTTTGGCTTCATATCATGTCAAAAAGGGGGAGAATGATAGGGGAGATATAGGGGAGATATATGGTTGTTCTAGCTTTCTTATTTCTCAAGATGTTATATTTTATTGTATTTTGTTTTCTTGAACTATATGGCTTGTAATATTGACTAGAATATCTTTTGGATGATGGCATGTATTTAGGGGGAGCATACATGTTATTCATATGGACTTTAATTGTGTTAGTTTTTCTTGTCAATATATATCTTTTGCCATATGTGTTGTTTCTTGGATATGTGTTGTCTCTTGGAGATCTTTGTGCTTTCAAGCTATTTTATAGGTGATTTCAAGAGAAGACCAAGATGAAGTTCAAGACTTGTTATTGGAAATTTTGTCTTAGAGTGTAAATAAATGTACACATTATGACCAAATTTTCTTTGTAATTGTTTTAGTATTTGTATAGGGGTTTTGACATGGAATTTGCCAAAGGGGGAGATTGTTAGGTTTTTGGTTGTTGTTGGCATATATTCCATATCAAAACGTGTTTATCTTGTAAATGTTTATGTGGTCATGTTGATGATGATACAAAGCTTCAAAGAAAGATTTGACTACGGTACATTCAAGATGATGGCTTGCTAAGAGGAAATAAGCTTCATTACTCATCAAAGGTAAAATCGACCTCATTCCTCTTACAAGGCATAGGCACACATACACAAATCATTCATGAGTGTCCCTGCATTGTTGTGCACCATTTTTATAACACATTCACATGATTTTGTATGCTCATGCATTGAACTCAAATGCTCATACATTTTAGAGTTGCATGTTCTAGGACTATGTCTAGGAAATGGCATTCATATGTGAACTTGTGTTTATATGTTTGTGTTTCTTGTGTTCTGGACTTGTAATAGTGCTTAATTGATTCCTTATTGAGTTCCGGTCATTTCGGTTACTCATTCGTTAAGTTTCGAGTCCAAACGATGTAGCTACGCTACTTTTCGTTCTCATTCGTTGAGTTGTGTTCGTCGTCGTTTTCCGAGATGAATTCTCAACCATTTTTCAAAGTTTCATAGTCTTCGTCGTGCGTGAGGGAGTCATGGTTCGTAATCCGAAAACGGATTCGAATTCGGAGTTCGGATGCCCGAATACGGCTGAAGAACGCGAGAGGTGCGCGAGGAGATCGCTTGGCCAAAAGCCAAGCAAAGGGTGGCCACGTGTGGACCACGTGTGCCACAAGGCCAGAGCTCCTCTCTGGCCACGTGTGGCACACGCTGGCCACACGTGGACTTGCAAAAGTCCTCTCAAAAATTTGGACAATTTTGCCCCTTCTTTCATTCTTTTTAAACTCCTCCAATTCCCTCCATTCTCTTTCAAGAAGAAAAAGTTTGAAATCCCGTCTATGATTTTCTCTCAATTTTTCTCAACTTCCAAACACCATAACTTTCTCATCCGGAGTCGGAATTGAGTGATTCAAGTTGGAGATTGTTCGTATTCGAGTCCTCTACCTTTTCCAAGTGGTTGTGCAGCTGTTTGATCGAATATCTGACAGATCTCCTCAGAAAAACGAACCAGCTCTTGTAATTGAGGTAGATTTCATAACTTTGTGATTTCATCTTTTTAATCCTCCAATTTGCTTGGGGTTTCTTCTTATATATATATATATGTTTGTTTAGTGAATGCTATAGAGAAAGATAGCTTCATAATCAATCTAATTGAATAGTCTAATTAGAGACACATGTTGACTAGAATCTTGGATTCTTTGTTCTTAACATGATTGTGAGTTGTATTGTGATTAGATTGATATATAGGATTGTTTGAGACTTGATTGATCAAGTTTATGATTAATAATCCTTTCTATGTGACTTTTATCCATGATTGATGAAATCTAGGATTAGAGCCTTTTATGTGTTTTTAGAGATATATAGGATTGATTTGTTTTTAACATGTCTCCTATCTCTAAATCTTTGGCTAGAATAATTGTTGAATACATTTTATAATTCTAGCATTTTTTATGTATGTTTATGACATCTTGAACTTGTGCCTTATGAATATGAAATTGTTCAAGTGTTGTTTTGTATGAATGAATCTAGATGTTTTATGTGTTAATTGTATTCACATGCTCTAGGTTTTCATTCATGTTTTTGCATCTAGATTTCTATTGCTTGTGTTTTCACATCTCTAGATCTAGTTGTTCCATGGAATGTATTGATCACATGTTCTATGTTGTTTTAATTGATTGCATCACTTGCATTCACATGATCACACTAGGAAGTCCTTGTAAAAGGCAAGAAGTCTTGGCTAGAGTTGGGATGACTCGGATAGCCAAGCAAGAAGTCTTGCCTAGAGTCGGGAGGACTCGGATAGGTAAGCAAGAAGTCTTGTCTAGAGTCGGGAGGACTTGGATAGACAAGCAAGAAGTCATGGCTAGAGTCGGGAGGACTTGGATAGTCATGCATGGGAGGCTTTCTAGAGGCACGTGTGCCTTATATAGAGAGTTGGCTTATATATTGGTAGGCCCGGGCGGTTGGTTAGACATAGAGTCCGATAGAGCGGGGTACATGGGATGTGTATGCACTCTTGAGGAATTTCTAATCTTCCAACGATGCTGGTTTTGGTATGAGTTCCAATATGTGGTGGTTTACATCATTGAGGGATTTTGTATCTTCCAATAGGGTTGGGTAAACATAGACTCCACATGGGTTGGTGACTAGGATTGGTCATTTTGTGGAATTTCTAATTTACTTTCCAAGTATATATATAAGTACCCAATGGTTGTAATTCAACCCGTGGATGTTTCCTCCTTGGAGGTTTTACCACGTTAAAAAATCCCTTGTGTTAATTCTTCCTATCTCTCTCTTTTATATTTGTTTATGTATATGTTGTTATCTTGTGACACATCAATTACTTGTGAAGTATATTGATACAAGATTTTGTATAGTGTGATTTGTAAATATATTCTTTTGATCATATTTGTAATTACATTTTCTTTTGTATATTGTTTAGAATTTTATGTATAGCAATATTTGTATATACTTGTAATGATTGAACATATATTCATATATAAGTATTCTTGCTAATTGTTTTTGTATTTTCTTTATACCTCATACAACATATTGATACTTAGACAATGTATGAATGATCACATGATAACTTGTCTTAGTGTGATTCCGTGATGTTTATGTTGTATGTAAGGCTACCTTGAGGGACAAACGTAAGTTTGTTCAAGGGATTGAAATTAGGCGAAAAACCTATTCACCCCCCCCTCTAGGTACGTCTTAAGCAATTTAACCTTGTTTGTATACTTTCAGCCGTGCAATCCCAAGGGTGGAGGCCGTAGGATGAGCGTATGGTTGATGGGCCACTTGAAGATCCTGTATTCCAAATTCATTGTAATTTACTTGTTTTTCTAGGATGGGCCAAAATTGTTGCTATTTATTTTATGCTTAAATATTACAATATTTGTTATTGTATGATAACATGTCATATAGAATAGGAGTGCCACTCATATATCTCTTTTGGTATGAACATGCATTGAATGATTTAGGTATCTAAATTGGCATCTAGATAACTTGGTAAATCATTCTATGGAATTTAATCACATGCCTTAAATAATTGAGTGGGAGAAGGTGTTTTTGTAACACCTATGGCTTCCAAGATTAGTTGAGCTTAATTATTTTATGGTAATTCCCCAAAGGGACATCCATGAATGGAATTAAGCAATATACTTCCTTACAAGGATAGACTAGACAATGGACTCAACGAGATCTACTCCCAAAGGAGGGATTTTCGTGAGAGAAAATTGAGGGTCGATATCTTGGTAACACACTCAATGTAATTTTATTGATATCCTCCAAAGAGTTCTTGTCAGTAAAATTGTAAGGCTAAAATTGAAAAACGCTGGTTGTTATGTTAACAATTAGGTGGGACCTAGTCTAACTAGTAAATGGTGCGAACTCCCAAAGGAGGCGTAACATTTATGGGTGTTGGATCACCGTTGAATTTTTTGATTGAGTTATTCATTTAATTCAAGATAAATATTTAAAAGTGCTTTATAATGATTATTTACTTATATATGTTTTGTTTTCATTCAGAAATCATGACCCCATCACTTATGAACATCCTGAAAGATAACACCTTAACTGGAGATAACTATGTAACATGGAAAAGGAAAATTGGGTTGTTGCTGCAAAGTGAAAAACATAAGTTTGTTCTAACCACTCCTAAACCACCTGCTCCTAATATTGAATCAAGCATAGTGCAAAGAGATGAGTATGAGCAGTGGAAGACTTCAGATGATATGGCCAAATGTTATATTATGGCCACTATCTCCGACGTGTTGCAACAGCAGCATGAAGGAATGGAGTCTGCTGCTGATATAATGATGTCTCTAGAGGAGATGTTTGCTATGAAGTCCAGGACGACTAAGAGAGAGGCAGTGACTGCTTTTATGAATCTTAGGATGAAACCTGGACAGGCTGTGAAGGATCACATGATGAAAGTCATAGCACATCTCAACATTGCTGAACTGCATGGCGCTGAGATAGATGGTGAGACAAAGATTGATATGGTTGTCAATTCATTGTCAGATTCCTTTGATCAGTTCAAATTGGACTACACTTTGAACAAAAAGGAATACACCTTACAGAGCCTGATGCAAGATGTTCAAAGTGCTGAAAAGATCCTTGTGAAAGGCAAAGGTCAAGAGATTCATGTGGTTGGTAAAGTTGCTACTGTTAAGGCCCGTCAAAAGGTCAAGAAACAACAGAAGAAAAAGCAACTTGGGCCTACCAAGAAGGAGACCAAGAAAGTAACCAAGATCAAAGGGAAATGCTTACTTTGTGGTGAAAAGGGACATTGGAAGAGAAATTGCCCAAAGTCCCAGAACAAGAAGGAAGAAGGTAATTTGAATTATCTTGAAACATGTTTTTTGGCTGATTCTACAGATTCTTGGATCATAGACTTAGGAGCCACTAATCATGTTTGTTATTCCTTGCAGGGGTTCCAAGAAAGGAGAAGGCTGAATAAGAATGAGATCAATTTGGGCTTGGGCAACGGAACGTTAGAGTCTGCAAGTGCAGTGGGAGATATTAGAGTTTGTTTGGATTCTAGAAGGCATTTAGATTTAATAGACGTTTATTATGTACCTCAATTCAAGAGGAATTTAATTTCAGTTTCTTGTTTGAATAAATTTGGATATTCGGTTACTTTTAATAAAGTTTTTATTATTAGTAAGAATGACAAAGTTATTTGCAAGGGTACATTGGAAAACGGTCTATACTTCTTGCATAGAAATATCTCTCACTCGTTAGACACAGAAATAACGGAACCTAATCATAAAAGAGTTAAATTATCAAAAGATGAAACCTACCTATGGCATTTACGCCTAGGTCATATTAACCTTAATAGGATTAAAAGATTGGTAAGTGACGGACCTTTGAGTGACTTAAAGGTTGATGATCTACCAACTTGTGAATCTTGTTTAGAAGGTAAAATGACCAAAAGGACGTTCTCTGCCAAAGGTGCCAGAGCCACTGAATGTTTAGGATTGATACACACTGATGTATGTGGACCTATGAGCATTCAAGCGAGAGATGGATATGAGTACTTCATCACTTTCACAGATGATTACTCCAGATTTGGCTATGTGTATCTCATATGACATAAGTCGGATGCTTTTGACATGTTCAAAGCATTCAAAGCTGAAGTGGAAAATCAGCTTGAGAAACACATAAAAATCTTGAGATCTGATCGTGGTGGAGAATATCTATCTGGTGAGTTTCAGCAATATCTTATTGATAATGAGATAGTTTCTCAGTTTTCTGCACCTGGTACACCTCAACAAAATGGGGTAGCAGAAAGGAGAAATAGAACTCTTTTGGATATGGTTAGGTCTATGTTGAGTTATTCAACACTTCCTATTTCTTTCTAGGGATATGCTCTACAAACTGCAATATACATTCTAAACCATGTACCATCTAAGTCTGTTCCTAAAACACCGCATAAGTTGTGGACTGGGCGCAAGCCTAGTTTATGACACTTAAGGATATTTGGATGTCCTGCGCACGTGTTAAAAGGAAAGACAGAAAAGATGGAGTCCCGTTCAGAAACATGTATATTTGTAGGGTATCCGAAAGAAACTAAAGGATATTATTTTTATAGTCCTTCATATCTTAAAGTATTTGTTTCGACAAATGCTAAATTTCTGGAAAAGGACTATATGAATGATTTTGTGCCTAAAAGTAGAATTGTCCTGAATGAGATGTCAGGAGATGCAATTCCACGAGAGGTTATACAACCTAACCCAATTGTAAGTTCCGATCCAACACAAGGTCAACAACCTACCATTCCTCGTCGTAGTGGGAGGGTTAGAACACAACCCGAAAGATACATCGGTCTGGGAGAATCTGTAGAGAATCTCCCGGACGACGATGATCCCTATACGTACAAGGAAGCTATGGAGGATGTTGATAGTCGCCATTGGCAAAAGGCAATGCAATCCGAGATTGAATCTATGTTCAATAACAAAGTCTGGTCCCTTGTAGACTTGCCTAAAGGGATAAAACCCATTGGGTGCAAGTGGGTATACAAGAGGAAAAGAGGTATGGATGGAAAGGTGGAAACCTTTAAAGCTAGATTGGTAGCTAAAGGGTATACACAGAAAGAAGGTATCGATTACGAGGAAACCTTCTCTCCTGTGGCCATGCTTAAATCCATTAGGATACTCTTATCCATTGCAGCATCTTTAGATATAGAGATTTGGCAAATGGACGTCAAGACAGCTTTCCTTAATAGAAGTCTTGACGAAAGCATCTACATGATGCAACCAGAGGGATTCATTGAAAAGGGCCAAATGGAAAAGGTATGCAAGTTGCAGAAATCCATATATGGATTAAAGCAAGCATCCAGATCCTGGAACATAAGGTTTGATCAAGCTGTCAAAGGTTTTGGATTTATTCAGAATCTTGACGAACCTTGTGTATACAAGAGGATTAAGGGCGACAAGTTGGTTTTCCTGATTCTTTACGTTGATGATATACTACTCATCGGAAACGATGTAGGTGTATTGACATCAGTAAAAGAATGGTTAGCAAAACAATTTGATATGAAGGACTTAGGGGAAGCAAGTTTTATTCTAGGTATCCAAATTATAAGGGATAGAAAGAATAGAACGATTGCATTATCCCAAGCTTCATACATAGACAAAATCTTGTCTAGATTTTCCATTCAGGATTCCAAGAAAGGTATGTTACCTTTCAGACATGGAATCAAGCTTTCTAAGGAACAAGTTCCTAAGAATGAGCATGAAGAGTAGTTCATGAGTAGAGTTCCATATGCCTCGGCAGTTGGAAGTCTCATGTATGCAATGCTCTGCACTAGACCAGATATTTGTTTTGCTGTTGGCATGGTTAGCAGGTTTAAATCGAAGCCTGGTCCTGATCACTGGACGGCAGTCAAGCATATTTTCAAGTATCTCAAGAGAACGAGAGATAATATGCTTGTATACTCTGGAGGGGATTTGATTCCCGTTGGGTATACAGATTCTGATTTTCAATCAGATTCTGACTCTAGAAAATCCACATCAGGGGCTGTGTTTACTATTGGAGGAGGAGCAGTTATATGGAGGAGTATCAAGCAATCTTGTATTGCTGATTCCACCATGGAAGCTGAGTATGATGCTGCATGCGAGGCTGCCAAAGAGGCTGTTTGGCTCCGTCAATTCTTGATTGACTTGGAAGTGGTTCCTAGTGCGAATAAGCAGATCACTATCTACTATGACAACAGTGGAGCAGTGGCTAATTCGAAAGAACCAAGAAGTCACAAGAGAGGTAAACACATTGAAAGGAAATATCATCTTTTAAAGGAGATTGTTCAAAGAGGTGACGTGATGATTACCAAAATCGCGTCAGCGGAAAATCTAGCAGATCCCTTCACAAAGGCTCTACCTCAGAAGAGTTTCGATGGGCACCTAGAGAATATGGGCTTGAGAGATATGACACATTTGCTATAGCGCAAGTGGGAGATTGTTAGGATTATGCTCAATAGCAAGAGTGTAATAATGTAATTAACAATCTTATTCATATTAATAAAGTGATTTCTGGTTTAAACAAATATTATATCATTTATAGTTGAATATTATAATTGTTAAAGTAAATAATCATAAGGTCTAAAGACTATGAGAAAAGAAGAATTGTTCATACATCTGGATATGTATGTGGTAGACACAATTCTTTAGTTAGTCTTGAATATCGTTCACAACTTAAGTTAAAGGTTGGGCACCTTTATCTTGTTAAAGTTGTAGAATTCTTTTGCTAGCATTTGAGTGGGATCAAATGAGATATGATGAGTCTAAAATCATCGGAGTGTCTTCGAGCAAAAGGATCTAGTGCACTGGGTGCATTGAACTGGATCACAATGAAATACTTTATCTATAACCGTCAGTAGATAAAAGTAATTTCATTATCAGGACAATCGGAGAGTCTATCTTAATCCTGAGATAAATGATGGACTTATGGTTGCAAGTGATAACATTTGAGTTATCAATGAGTACGATTATATTGCATAGTCTATCCTCGATAATTTGGTGATATTCATTTGTTAATCGATAGAGGACTTCATTTATAGATATGGACATCGTGGCTGCATTTATCAAATGAGAGTATAATATCATCATATGGATGTTTTGAGGTAATTGGATATTAAATCTCAACGTTGAGTTTTCGATAGTGTCTATTGAAAACATGGCTTCTGGACAAGTCAAAATATCCAAGTTCAAAACGTGGTCATATGAGTAAATATGGTAACTTGGAGAGTTATAGGCGGTCAATGAACTCTTGGCGATTACTGATATTATTCACGAGGATACACTATCTCCAATATGATTGTCTAGGGTAAGAATGAGGAAGCATCTTCCTTTTCTGTCTTTATTTAAGAGTTCAATTTTAGCTCTTTAGTGGAATGAGCTAAAATTAATGGATCGGACCTAAGTGAATCATTTGTTGATTGTGATTAGGTTATGTCTATTGTAGCTTAAATTTAGATAGCCCGCCAAGATCCCCAATCCACACGGACTTGCATGGATCACTTGATATATTCTACCGGACCAATTTAGGGTCCATCTAGAATTGCAATTTAATATATTAAGAATATAATTTGCACATTATTTATGTAATGGGCTGCACAATTATATTTATATATTAATGGATGACATGTGGGCTTGTTTCTTTTAGTAAGATTGGGTCTAGTTCACATGTGGGCTTTTTATTTAATGTCCTATGGATTAAATGAAATAGGAAAAATAATATTTGGCCCAATACACATATGGGGCGGCAAGGTTATATATTAACCTAAAATATTATTTTGTTTTCATTATTTAATTAAATAAGAATTAATTAATTCATTAATTAATTATTTAATTAAGATACAAATCTTTTCTCATTAGGAAATATGTTTCCTAAAGGTATACTATTGGTAGTAGTATAATTAAATAGAAAGACTTGTTTGACAAGGAAATAAATAATTAGTTTTATTTATTCAAACAGGAAGTCTTTTTATTTTAGTCAAATATGAGAATAAAAAGATTTATGAGTTTGATTAGGTTTTGGAAATCTTTTCTAAATAGGAATTAGGGTGCAATTCAAACTAATTAATTTTGTTTGGAAATTGCGGAAACCCTAATTAATTTAGGAAGAGAATTCGGCCAACCCTAAAAAGAAAGAAGAAAAATTTCGGCCACCTATATATGTATACATATAATTTTCGGCCAGCCCTAGTGCTGAGGTGCATAATTTCTTCTTCTTCTTCTTCTTAACTCATAGATAGAGAATTTATTCAACTAAGACAAAAGAAAAAGGAACATAGATTATTCTTTGATGGTGTACTATTTGCTTAATCATTGATAAGCTTGTGTATACAACATCGATCATGGTTCACGCGAGTTTCGATCATTAGATTGAGAACTCAAAAGTGACCGGAATAATCTTAGGTTTCTTTTGATTGTTTTTGTGACTAACGAACAAGAGAGAAAAGTTTGTTTAATCCAATCACAGGTTTGCAATTCAAAGAGAAGGGAGACCACGCTCCTAGGTGATCCACGTTCGTGCTAGGATTGAAGATCTTGCGGATTACCATCGACGCAAGTCAATCGGATCACGCGACAAGAGGTATTAAACTTTTATTACTTCTTTATATATCTTTAATTAATCAAAAGGGTTTAAGATTCATAAAATTGGAAAAATTTTAAAAGCTACTCAAAACTATTTTTAGTCTCGCTTCCGCTGCGGGTACGTTATTTTTCCCTACAACTTTTTGGACATGAGTATTTATTAAAGCTTTCAATATTATGTTTGCATGATTTAAGTTTTATTTACTTTTTAATTAGATCTTGCACTTATGTGATTAATTGAGTTATTGACACACTTGTTAATTACAATATGTTGTAGGATTAATTTGTGATAAATTTGATTGAGTTATTGACACACTTGATTGATTAGAGCACATAGTGAATAGGATAGGCTTTTGGAGGGGTGATCAACCTCGATTGCCTAGACCATTTGATTGTCACTAACCGATCCCGCCGTGACCCCCTTTCCTTAATCGGTTAGGCATTGCGGTGGGAAGTTGTTTAAGGTTCGTAGTGACGGTCTAAACAACACATTCTAATGAGATCGGTCCTAGATTGTGTAGATTGTGCATTAAAGAAGCCATGTATGAATTGCTCATTGTCCATTAGCTACTCTATCATTTCCCTAAAATTCCTATTAATTGTTTATTCCATATTTCTTATTTAGATTTGTTGAGCATTCCATTTTATTAGTTTTATTAGGTTTATTTTACATGTATGTTTGATGGCTTGACAACCCATTCACTCATCCATTTATCTATGATTTATGTTATCGCATTTAGATTAGCTAATTAATTCAACTAATCACTCTAATTCCCTGTGGAATGAATCCTACTTGCCACTTTACTAATTTTCTATCTAAGTGGTAAAAAATCGGTTTTCTAAACGATCACATTTTAAATATCGTTTTGTTGAGTACACAAACGACGCTCATCAGTTGCCGCAAATCACAAGCAAAAAGGAGTTTTTGTTGCACCCTAATTCCCATCTAGTTTAAGACTTCAAACCCTAATCCAACTCATAGATCTTTTATTCTTTTATTTGACTAAATAAAAATACTTCTTATTTGATTAAATAAATAAAATTAATTATTTATTTTCTTATCAAACAAGTCTTTTAATTTTAGTATACTACTACCAATAGTATAACTCTAGGAATCATATTTCCTAATCAGAAAAGATTTGTTTCTTAATTAAACAATTAATTAATAAAATAATTAATTCTTATTTAATTAAAACAATGAAACAAAATAATATATTAGGTTAAAAAGCATCTTGCCGCCCCACTCATACAAATGGGCCATATATTATTTTATTATTTCATTTAATCCATTGGACTTTAAATAAAAAGCACACATGTGAACCAGACTCATTCTTACTAAAAGAAACAAGCCCACATGCCTTTCATTAATATATTAATATAATTGAGCAGCCCATTAAATAAATAATGTGCAAATTATATTATTAATATATTAAATGCAATTCTAAATGGACCCATAAATTGGTCCGGTAGAATATATCAAGTGATCCATACAAGTCCGTGTGGATTGGGGATCTTGGCGGGCTATCTAAATTTAAGATTCAATAGACATAACCTAATCACAATCAACAAATGATTCACTTAGGTCCGATCCATTAATTTTAACTCATTCCATTAAAGAGCTAAAATTGAACTCTTAAATAAATACAGAAAAGGAAGATGTTCCTCATTTATACCCTAGACAATCATGTTGGAGATAGTGTATCCTCATGATTAATATCAGTAATCGCCAAGAGTTCATAGACCGCCTATAACTCTCCAAGTTACCATATTTACTCATATGACCACGTTTTGAACTTGGATATTTTGACTTGTCCAGAAGCCATGTTTTCAATACACACTATCGAAAACTCAACGTTGAGATTTAATATCCAATTACCTCAAAACATCCATATGATGATATTATACTCTCATTTAATAAATGGAGCCACGATGTCCATATCTATAAATCAAGTCATCTATCGATTAACAAATGAATATCACCAAACTATCGAGGATAGACTATGCGATATAATCGTACTCATTGATAACTCAAATGATTTCACTTGCAACCATAAGTCCATCATTTATCTCAAGATTAAGATAGACTCTCCGATTGTCCTGATAATGAAAAGACTTTTACAACTTTAACAAGATAAAGGTGCCCAACCTTTAACTTAAGTTGTGAACAATATTTAAGACTAACTAAAGAATTGTGTCTACCACATACATATCCAGATGTATGAACAATTCTTCTTTTCTCATAGTCTTTAGACCTTATGATTATTTACTTTGACAATTATAATATTAAACTATAAATGCTATAAGATTTGTTTAAACCAGAAATCACTTTATTAACATGAAAAAGATTGTTAACTACAATATTACACTCTTGCTATTGAGCATAATCCTAACAATCTCCCACTTGCGCTATAGCAAATGTGTAATAACTCTCAAGCCCATGTTCTCTAGATGCCCATCAAAACTCTTCTGAGGTAGAGCCTTTGTGAAGGGATCTGCTAGATTTTCTGCTGACGTGATTTTGGTAATCGTCACGTCACCTCTTTGAAAAATCTCCCTTAAAAGATGATACTTTCTTTCAATGTGTTTACCTCTCTTGTGACTTCTTGGTTCTTTCGAATTAGCCACTGCTCCACTATTGTCATAGTAGATAGTGATCTGCTTATTCGCACTAGGAACCACTTCCAAGTCAATCAAGAATTGGCGGAGCCAAACAGCCTCTTTGGCAGCCTCGCATGCAGCAACATACTCAGCTTCCATGGTGGAATCAGCAATACAAGATTGCTTGATACTCCTCCATATAACTACTCCTCCTCCAATAGTAAACACAGCCCCTGATGTGGATTTTCTGGAGTCAGAATCTGATTGGAAATCAGAATCTGTATACCCAACGGGAATTAAATCCCCTCCAGAGTATACAAGCATATTATCTCTCATTCTCTTAAAATACTTGAAAATATGCTTGACTACCGTCCAGTGATCAAGACCAGGTTTCGATTGAAACCTGCTAACTATGCCAACAGCAAAACAAATATCTGGTCTAGTACAAAGCATTGCATACATGAGACTTCCAACTGCCGAGGCATATGGAACTCTACTCATGAATTGCTCTTCATGCTCATTCTTAGGAACTTGTTCATTAAAAAGCTTGATTCCATGTCTGAAAGGTAACATACCTTTCTTGGAATCCTGCATGGAAAACCTAGACAAGATCTTGTCTATGTATGAAGCTTGGGATAATGCAATCGTTCTATTCTTTCTATCCCTTATTACTTGGATACCTAGAATAAAACTTGCTTCTCCTAAGTCCTTCATATCAAATTGTTTTGCTAACCATTCTTTTACTGATGTCAATACACCTACATCGTTTCCGATGAGTAGTAAATCATCAACATAAAGAATCAGGAAAACCAACTCGTCGCCCTTAATCCTTTTGTATACACAAGGTTCGCCAAGATTCTGAATAAATCCAAAACATTTGACAGCTTGATCGAACCTTATGTTCTATGATCTGGATGCTTGTTTTAATCCATATATGGATTTCTGCAACTTGCATACCTTTTCCATTTGGCCCTTTTCAATGAATCCCTCTGGTTGCATCAAGTAGATGCTTTCGTCAAGACTTCCATTAAGGAAAGCTGTCTTGACGTCCATTTGCCAAATCTCTAGATCTAAAGATGCTGCAATGGACAAGAGTATCCTAATGGATTTAAGCATGGCCACAGGAGAGAAGGTTTCCTCGTAATCGATACCTTCTTTCTGTGTATACCCTTTAGCTACCAATCTAGCTTTAAAGGTTTCCACCTTTCCATCCATACCTCTTTTCCTCTTGTATACCCACTTCCACCCAATGCGTTTTTTCCCTTTAGGCAAGTCTATAAGGGACCAGACTTTGTTATCGAACATAGATTCAATCTCAGATTGCATTGCCTTTTGCCAATGGCGACTATCAACATCCTCCATAGCTTCCTTGTACGAGTAGGGATCATCGTCATCCGGTAGATTCTCCACTGATTCTCCTAGACCGATGTATCTTTCGGGTTGTGTTCTAACCCTCCCACTACGACGAGGAATGGTAGGTTGTTGATCTTGTGTTGGATCGGAACTTACAATTGGGTTTGGTTGTGTAACCTCTCGTGGAATTGTATCTCCTGACATCTCATTCAGGACAATTCTACTTCTAGGCACAAAATCATTCATATAGTCCTTTTCCAGAAATTTAGCATTTGTCAAAACAAATACTTTAAGATCTGAAGGACTATAAAAATAAAATCCTTTAGTTTCTTTTGGATACCCTACAAATATACATGTTTCCGAATGGGACTCCATCTTTTCTGTCTTTCCTTTTAACACATGCGCAGGACAACCAAATATCCTTAAGTGTTGTAAACTAGGCTTGCGCCCAGTCCACAACTCATGCGGTGTTTTAGGAACAGACTTAGATGGTACATCGTTTAGAATGTATACAGCAGTTTGTAAAGCATATCCCCAAAAAGAAATAGGAAGTGTTGAATAACTCAACATAGACCTAACCATATCCAAAAGAGTTCTATTTCTTCTTTCTGCTACCCCATTTTGTTGAGGTGTACCTGATGTAGAAAACTGAGAAACTATCCCATTATCAATAAGATATTGCTGAAACTCACCAGATAGATATTCTCCACCACGATCAGATCTCAAGATTTTTATGTGTTTCTCAAGCTGATTTTCCACTTCAGCTTTGAATGCTTTGAACATGTCAAAAGCATCCGACTTATGTCATATGAGATACACATAGCCAAATCTCGAGTAATCATCTGTGAAAGTGATGAAGTACTCATATCCACCTCTAGCTTGAATGCTCATAGGTCCACATACATCAGTGTGTATCAATCCTAAACATTCAGTGGCTCTGGCACCTTTGGCAGAGAACGTCCTTTCGGTCATTTTACCTTCCAAACAAGATTCACAAGTTGGTAGATCATCAACCTTTAAGTCACTCAAAGGTCCGTCACATACCAATCTTTTAATCCTATTAAGGTTAATATGACCTAGGCGTAAATGCCATAGGTAGGTTTCATCTTTTGATAATTTAACTATTTTATGATTAGGTTCCGTTATTTCTGTGTCTAACGAGTGAGAGATATTTCTATGCAAAAATTATAGACCGTTTTCCAATGTACCTTGGCAAATAATTTTGTCATTCTTACTAATAATAAAAACTTTATTAAAAGTAACCGAATATCCAATTTATTCAAACAAGAAACTGAAATAAAATTCCTCTTGAATTGAGGTACATAATAAACGTCTATCAAATCTAAATCCCTTCTAGAATCCAAATTAACTTTAATATCTCCCACTGCACTTGCAGACACTAACGTTCCATTGCCCAAGCGCAAATTGATTTCATTCTTACTCAGCCTTCTCCTTTCTTGGAACCCCTGCAAGGAATAACAAACTGTAGGGAAAAATATACCCGCAGCGGAAGCGAGACTAAAAAAATAGTGTTTGAGTAGCTTTTAAAATTTTTCCATTTTTATGAACCTTAAACCTTTTGATTAATTAAAGATATATAATAAATAACAAAAGATTAATACCTCTTGTCGCGTGATCCGATTGACTTACGTCGATGGTAATCCGCAAGATCTTCAATCCTAGCACGAACGTGGATCACCTAGGAGCGTGGTCTCCCTTTCTTTGAAATGCAAACCTGAGAGCGGATATAACAAACTTTTCTTGATTCGTTAGTCCCAAAAACAATCTAAAGAAACCTAAGATTATTCCGGTCACTTTTGAGTTCTCAATCTTTTGATCGAAACTCGCGTGAACCTAGATCGATGTAGTATACACAAGCTTATTGATGAATAAGCAAACAATATACCATCAAAGAATAATCTACGTTCCTTTTATTTTTAGTAGAATAAAAGCTCTCTATCTATGAGTTGAGAAGAAGAAGAAAAAATAAAATTTCTGCACCAAAAAACCCTTATGGCCGAAATTCTCTTCTTTTCCTTTTAAGGGTGGCCGAATTCTTTCACCAAAAAGGACTAGGGTTGCCGCAATTTTTACTCCAAAAATATAGGAGTTTTAGTTGCACCCTAATTCACTTTCTAAGAGTTCAAACCCTAATCCAACTCATAAAAAATTTATTCCTTATTTGACTAAAATAAAAAGACTTCTTATTTGATTAAATAAATAAAATTAATTATTTATTTCCTTGTCAAACAAGTCTTTTAATTTAAGTACACTACTACCAATAGTATACCAATAGGAATCATATTTCCTAATCAGAAAAGATTTGTTTCTTAATTAAACAATTAATTAATTAATTCTTATTTAATTAAACAATGAAAACAAAATAATATTTAAGGCTATTAAGACACCTTGCCGCCCTATATAATATATTGGGCCAAATATTATTTTTCTTATTTCATTTAATCCATAGGACTTTAAATAAAAAGCCCACATGTTAACTAGACCCATTGTTACTAAAAGAAACAAGCCCACATGTCATCCTTTAATATATAAATATAATTTAGCAGCCCATTACATAAATAATGTGCAAATTATATTCTTAATATATTAAATGCAATTCTAGATGGACCCTAAATTGGTCCGGTAGAATATATCAAGTGATCCATGCAAGTCCGTGTGGATTGGGGATCTTGGCGGGCTATCTAAATTTAATCGTACTCATTGATAGCTCAAATGATATCACCTGCAACCATAAGTCCATCATTTATCTCAGGATTAAGATAGACTCTCCGATTGTCCTGATAATAAAATTACTTTTATCTACTGACGGTTATAAATAAAGTATTTCATTGTGATCCTGTTCAATGCACCCAGTACACTAGATTCTTTTGCTCGAAGACACTCCGATGATTTTAGACTCATCATATCTCATTTGATCCCACTTAAATGCTAGCAAAAGAATTCTACAACTTTAACAAGATAAAGGTGCCCAACCTTTAACTTAAGTTGTGAACAATATTCAAGACTAACTAAAGAATTGTGTCTACCACATACATATCCAGATGTATGAACAATTCTTCTTTTCTCATAGTCTTTAGACCTTATGATTATTTACTTTGACAATTATTAAACTATAAATGCTATAAGATTTGTTTAAAACAGAAATCACTTTATTAATATGAAAAAGATTGTTAATTACATTATTACACTCTTGCTATTGAGCATAATCCTAACAATCTCCCACTTGCGCTATAGCAAATGTGTCATATCTCTCAAGCCCATATTCTCTAGGTGCCCATCGAAACTCTTCTGAGGTAGAGCCTTTGTGAAGGGATCTGCTAGATTTTCTGCTGACGCGATTTTGGTAATCGTCACGTCACCTCTTTGAACAATCTCCCTTAAAAATGATATTTTCTTTAAATGTGTTTACCTCTCTTATGACTTCTTGGTTCTTTCGAATTAGCCACTGCTCCACTGTTGTCACAGTAGATAGTGATCTGCTTATTCACACTAGGAACCATTTCCAAGTCAATCAACAATTGGCGGAGCCAAACAGCCTCTTTGGCAGCTTCGCATGCAGCAACATACTCAGCTTACATGGTGGAATCAGTAATACAAGATTGCTTGATACTCCTCCATATAACTGCTCCTCCTCCAATAGTAAACACAGCCCCTGATGTGGATTTTCTAGAGTCAGAATCTGATTGGAAATCAGAATCTGTATACCCAACGGGAATTAAATCCCCTCCAGAGTATACAAGCATATTATCTCTCGTTCTCTTAAGATACTTGAAAATATGCTTGATTGCCGTCCAGTGATCAGGACCAGGTTTCGATTGAAACCTGCTAACTATGCCAACAGCAAAACAAATATCTGGTCTAGTACAAGAGCATTGCATACATGAGACTTCCAACTGCCGAGGCATATGGAACTCTACTCATGAATTGCTCTTCATGCTCATTCTTAGGAACTTGTTTATTAGAAAGCTTGATTCCATGTTTGAAAGGTAACATACCTTTCTTGGAATCCTGCATGGAAAACCTAGACAAGATCTTGTCTATGTATGAAGCTTGGGATAATGCAATCGTTCTATTCTTTCTATCCCTTATTACTTGGATACCTAGAATAAAACTTGCTTCTCCTAAGTCCTTCATATCAAATTGTTTTGCTAACCATTCTTTTACTGATGTCAATACACCTACATCGTTTTCGATGAGTAGTATATCATCAACATAAAGAATCAGGAAAACCAACTTGTCGCCCTTAATCCTTTTGTATACACAAGGTTTGTCAAGATTCTGAATAAATCCAAAACCTTTGACAGCTTGATCGAACCTTATGTTCCAGGATCTGGATGCTGGCTTTAATCCATATATGGATTTCTGCAACTTGCATACCTTTTCCATTTGGCCCTTTTCAATGAATCCCTCTGGTTGCATCATGTAGATGCTCTCATCAAGACTTCCATTTAGGAAAGCTGTCTTGACGTCCATTTGACAAATCTCTAGATCTAAAGATGCTGCAATGGATAAGAGTATCCTAATGGATTTAAGCATGGCCACAGGAGAGAAGGTTTCCTCGTAATCGATACCTTCTTTCTGTGTATACCCTTTAGCTACCAATCTAGCTTTAAAGGTTTCCACCTTTCCATCCATACCTCTTTTCCTCTTGTATACCCACTTGCACCCAATGGGTTTTATCCCTTTAGGCAAGTCTACAAGGGACCAGACTTTGTTATTGAACATAGATTCAATCTCAGATTGCATTGCCTTTTGCCAATGGCGACTATCAACATCCTCCATAGCTTCCTTGTACGTATGGGGATCATCGTCATCCGGGAGATTCTCCACTGATTCTCCCAGACCGATGTATCTTTCGAGTTGTGTTCTAACCCTCCCACTACGACGAGGAATGGTAGGTTGTTGACCTTGTGTTGGATCGGAACTTACAATTGGGTTTGGTTGTGTAACCTCTTGTGGAATTGTATCTCCTGACATCTCATTCAGGACAATTTTACTTCTAGGCACAAAATCATTCATATAGTCCTTTTCCAGAAATTTAGCATTTGTCAAAACAAATACTTTAAGATCTGAAGGACTATAAAAATAATATCCTTTAGTTTCTTTTGGATACCTTACAAATATACATGTTTCTGAATGGGACTCCATCTTTTCTATCTTTCCTTTTAACACATGCGCAGGACAACCAAATATCCTCAAGTGTTGTAAACTAGGCTTGCGCCCAGTCCACAACTCATGTGGTGTTTTAGGAACAGACTTAGATGGTACATCATTTAGAATGTATATAGCAGTTTGTAAAGCATATCCGCAAAAAAAAAAAAAAAAAAAATAGGAAGTGTTGAATAACTCAACATTGACCTAACCATATCCAAAAGAGTTCTATTTCTCCTTTCTGCTACCTCATTTTGTTGAGGTGTACCTGGTGCAGAAAACTGAGAAACTATCCCATTATCAATAAGATATTGCTGAAACTCACCAGATAGATATTCTCCACCACGATCAGATCTCAAGATTTTTATGTGTATCTCAAGCTGATTTTCCACTTCAGCTTTAAATGCTTTGAACATGTCAAAAGCATCCGACTTATGTCGCATGAGATACACATAGCCAAATCTTGAGTAATCATCTGTGAAAGTGATGAAGTACTCATATCCACCTCTAGCTTGAATGCTCATAGGTCCACATACATCAGTGTGTATCAATCCTAAACATTCAGTAGCTCTGGCACCTTTGGCAGAGAACGTCCTTTTGGTCATTTTACCTTCCAAACAAGATTCACAAGTTGGTAGATCATCAACCTTTAAGTCACTCAAAGGTCCGTCATATACCAATCTTTTAATCCTATTAAGGTTAATATGACCTAGGCGTAAATGCCATAGATAGGTTTCATCTTTTGATAATTTAACTCTTTTATGATCAGGTTCCGTTATTTCTGTGTCTAACGAGTGAGAGATATTTATATGCAAAAAGTATAGACCGTTTTCCAATGTACCTTTGCAAATAACTTTGTCATTCTTACTAATAATAAAAACTTTATTAAAAGTAACCGAATATCCAAATTTATTCAAACAAGAAACTGAAATTAAATTCCTCTTGAATTGAGGTACATAATAAACGTCTATTAAATCTAAATGCCTTCTAGAATCCAAACAAACTCTAATATCTCCCACTGCACTTGCAGACACTAACGTTCCGTTGCCCAAGCGCAAATTGATCTCATCTTTATTCAGCCTTCTCCTTTCTTGGAACCCCTGAAAGGAATAACAAACATGATTAGTGGCTCCTGAGTCTATGATCCAAGAATCTGTAGAATCAGCCAAAAAACATGTTTCAAGGTAATTCAAATTACCTTCTTCCTTCTTGTTCTGGGACTTTGGGCAATTTTTCTTCCAATGTCCCTTTTCACCACAAAGGAAGCATTTCCCTTTGATCTTGGTTACTTTCTTGGTTTCCTTCTTGGTAGGCCCAAGTTGCTTTTTCTTCTGTTGTTTCTTGACCTTTTGACGGGCCTTAACAGTAGCAACTTTACCAACCATATGAATCTCTTGACCTTTGCTTTTCACAAGGATCTTTTCAGCACTTTGAACATCTTGCATCAGGCTCTGTAAGGTGTATTCCTTTTTGTTCAAAGTGTAGTCCAATTTGAACTGATCAAAGGAATATGACAATGAATTGACAACCATATCAATTTTTGTCTCACCATCTATCTCAGCGCCATGCAGTTCAGCAATGTTGAGATGTGCTATGACTTTCATCATGTGATCCTTCACAGCCTGTCTAGGTTTCATCCTAAGATTCATAAAAGCAGTCACTGCCTCTCTTAGTCGTCCTGGACTTCATAGCAAACATCTCCTCCAGAGACATCATTATATCAGCAGCAGACTCCATTCCTTCATGCTGTTGTTGCAACACGTCGGAGATAGTGGCCATAATATAAAATTTGGCTATATCATCTGAAGTCTTCCACTGCTCATACTCATCTCTTTGCATTATGCTTGATTCAATATTAGGAGCAGGTGGTTTAGGAGTAGTTAGAACAAACTTATGTTTTTCACTTTGCAGCAACAACCCAATTTTCCTTTTCCATGTTACATAATTATTACCGGTTAAAGTTTTATCTTTCAGGATGTTCATAAATGATGGGGTCATGATTTCTTAATTAAACAAAAAATTAATATAAGTAAATAATCATTATAAAGCACTTTAAATATTTATCTTGAATTAAATAAATAACTCAATCATAAAAATTCAACGGTGATCTAACACCCATAAATGTTACGTCTCCTTTGGGAGTTCGCACCATTTACTAGTTAGACTAGGTCCCACCTAATTGTTAACATAACAACCAGCGTTTTCAATTTTAGCCTTGCAATTTTACTGACAAGAACTCTTGGGAGGATATCAACAAAATTACATTGAGTGTGTTACCAAGATATCGACCCTCAACTTTCTCTCACGAAAATCCCTCCTTGGGGAGTAGATCTCCTTTGAGTCCATTGTCTAGTCTATCCTTGTAAGGAAGTATATTGCTAAATTCCATTCATGGACGCCCCTTGGGGGGATTACCAATAAATAATTAAGCTCAACTAACCTTGGAGGCCATAGGTGTTACAAAAACACCTTCTCCCACTCAATTATTTAAGGCGTGTGATTAAATCTCATAGAATGATTTACCAAGTTATCTAGATGCCAATTTAGATACCTAAATCATTCAATGCATGTTCATACCAAAAGAGATATATGAGTGGCACTCCTATTCTATATGTCATGTTATCATACAATAACAAATATTGTAATATTTAAGCATAAAATAAATAGCAACAATTTTGGCCCATCCTAGAAAAACAAGTAAATTACAATGAATTTGGAATACAAGATCTTCAAGTGGCCCATCAACCATACACTCATCCTTCGGCCTCCCACCTTGGGATTGCACGGCCCACATCCCCACATAAGGGGCTGCCATGCGCAGCCCAATAGGCTTTGCAAGGCTGCCGTGCGCAGCCCACCAAGCTTTGGGCTTGCCATGCGCAGCCCAATCCACTCCTAGGGTGCGCACGGTGCTCGTTCTCGGTTCCGGTTGCTTCACGTCTTCGATTCTTCGATGTAGAACATGTTACAATTTAATTTAAACAAAAATAAAAATACTGCAGAAATTTGTTTTTTTTTTTTTTAATCACAGCTGTAAAAAAATACTGCACTATATTTTTAATACATTAAAAAAAAAAACTGCAGCAATATTTAATACATAAAAAAATATATATAGCAACTACCAAGAAGGAATTATGGCGATGATAGACCACCCTTCTTGTTACAATTCCGAAATCAAAATTACATAGAAAATCTAGGACCAAAATCGAGCAATAACAAACCACATAAAACATATATAAATCCATACATCACATGTAATTATATATGCGAATACCTAGAGTGCCATCTCTTTCTAAAATATGCATAATCACAATAAAAAGAAATCGATCCATGTATATATACGTTAATTAACTAAAAGGGTTCAACCTAGGCTCTGATACCAATTGTAGGGAAAAATATACCCGCAGCGGAAGCGAGACTAAAAAAATAGTGTTTGAGTAGCTTTTAAAATTTTTCCATTTTTATGAACCTTAAACCCTTTTGATTAATTAAAGATATATAATAAATAACAAAAGATTAATACCTCTTGTCGCGTGATCCGATTGACTTACGTCGATGGTAATCCGCAAGATCTTCAATCCTAGCACGAACGTGGATCACCTAGGAGCGTGGTCTCCCTTTCTTTGAATTGCAAACCTGAGAGCGGATATAACAAACTTTTCTTGATTCGTTAGTCCCAAAAACAATCTAAAGAAACCTAAGATTATTCCGGTCACTTTTGAGTTCTCAATCTTATGATCGAAACTCGCGTGAACCTAGATCGATGTAGTATACACAAGCTTATTGATGAATAAGCAAACAATATACCATCAAAGAATAATCTATGTTCCTTTTATTTTTAGTAGAATAAAAGCTCTCTATCTATGAGTTGAGAAGAAGAAGAAAAAATAAAATTTCTGCACCAAAAAACCCTTATGGCCAAAATTCTCTTCTTTTCCTTTTAAGGGTGGCCAAATTCTTTCACCAAAAAGCACTAGGGTTGCCGCAATTTTTACTCCAAAAATATAGGAGTTTTAGTTGCACCCAAATTCACTTTCTAAGAGTTCAAACCCTAATCCAACTCATAAAAAAATTATTCTTTATTTGACTAAAATAAAAAGACTTCTTATTTGATTAAATAAATAAAATTAATTATTTATTTCCTTGTCAAACAAGTCTTTTAATTTAAGTACACTACTACCAATAGTATACCAATAGGAATCATATTTCCTAATCAGAAAAGATTTGTTTCTTAATTAAACAATTAATTAATTAATTCTTATTTAATTAAACAATGAAAACAAAATAATATTTAAGGCTATTAAGACACCTTGCCGCCCCATATAATATATTGGGCCAAATATTATTTTTCTTATTTCATTTAATCCATAGGACTTTAAATAAAAAGTCCACATGTGAACTAGACCCATTGTTACTAAAAGAAACAAGCCCACATGTCATCCATTAATATATAAATATAATTTAGCAGCCCATTACATAAATAATGTGCAAATTATATTCTTAATATATTAAATGCAATTCTAGATGGACCCTAAATTGGTCCGGTAGAATATATCAAGTGATCCATGCAAGTCCGTGTGGATTGGGGATCTTGGCGGGCTATCTAAATTTAAGCTACAATAGACATAACCTAATCACAATCAACAAATGATTCACTTAGGTCTGATCCATTAATTTTAACTCATTCCACTAAAGAGCTAAAATTGAACTCTTAAATAAAGACAGAAAAGGAAGATGTTTCCTCATTCATATCCTAGACAATCATATTGGAGATAGTGTATCCTCGTGATTAATATAAGTAATCGCCAAGAGTTCATAGACCGCCTATAACTCTCCAAGTTACCATATTTACTCATATGACTACGTTTTGAACTTGGATATTTTGACTTGTCCAGAAGCCATGTTTTCAATAGACACTATTGAAAACTTAACGTTGAGATTTAATATCCAATTACCTCAAAACATCCATATGATGATATTATACTCTCCTTTGTTAAATGGAGCCACGATATCCATATCTATAAATGAAGTCCTCTATCGATTAACAAATGAATATCACCAAACTATCGAGGATAGACTATGCGATATAATCGTACTCATTGATAGCTCAAATGATATCACCTGCAACCATAAGTCCATCATTTATCTCAGGATTAAGATAGACTCTCCGATTGTCCTGATAATGAAATTACTTTTATCTACTGACGGTTATAGATAAAGTATTTCATTGTGATCCTGTTCAATGCACCCAGTGCACTAGATTCTTTTGCTTGAAGACACTCTGATGATTTTAGACTCATCATATCTCATTTGATCCCACTCAAATGCTAGCAAAAGAATTCTACAACTTTAACAAGATAAAGGTGCCCAACCTTTAACTTAAGTTGTGAACAATATTCAAGACTAACTAAAGAATTGTGTCTACCACATACATATCCAGATGTATGAACAATTCTTCTTTTCTCATAGTCTTTAGACCTTATGATTATTTACTTTGACAATTATTAAACTATAAATGCTATAAGATTTGTTTAAAACAGAAATCACTTTATTAATATGAAAAAGATTGTTAATTACATTATTACACTCTTGCTATTGAGCATAATCCTAACACAAACATGATTAGTGGCGCCAGAGTCTATGATCCAAGAATCTGTAGAATCTGCCAAGAAACTTGTTTCAAGATAATTCACATTACCTTCTTCCTTCTTGTTCTGGGACTTTGGGCAATTTCTTTTCTAATGTCCCTTTTCACCACAAAGGAAGCATTTCCCTTTGATCTTTTTTACTTTCTTGGTCTCCTTCTTGGTATGCCCAAGTTGCTTTTTCTTCTGTTGTTTCTTGACCTTCTGACGGGTCTTAACAGTAGCAACTTTACCAACCATATGAATCTCTTGACCTTTGCTTTTCACAAGGATCTTTTCAACACTTTGAACATCTTGCATCAGGCCTTGTAAGGTGTATTCCTTTTTGTTCAAAGTGTAGTCTAATTTGAACTGATCAAAGGAATCTGACAATGAATTGACAACCATATCAATTTTTGTCTCACCATCTATCTCAGCGCCATGCAGTTCAGCATTGTTGAGATGTGCTATGACTTTCATCATGTGATCCTTCACAGCCTGTCTAGGTTTCATCCTAAGATTCATAAAAGCAATCACTGCCTCTCTCTTAGTCATCCTGGACTTCATAGCAAACATCTCCTCTAGAGACATCATTATATCAGCAGCGGACTCCATTCCTTCATGCTACTGTTGCAACACGTAGGAGATAGTGGCCATAGTATAACATTTGGCCATATCATCTGAAGTCTTCCACTGCTCATACTCATCTTTTTGCATTATACTAGATTAATTATTAGGAGCAGGTGGTTTAGGAGTAGTTAGAACAAACTTATGTTTTTCACTTTGCAGCAACAACCCAATTTTCCTTTTCCATGTGACATAATTATCTCCAGTTAAAGTGTTATCTTTCAGGATGTTCATAAGTGATGGGGTCATGATTTCTGAATAAAAACAAAACATATATATGTAAATAATCATCATAAAGTACTTTAAATATTTATCTTGAATTAAATAAATAACTCAATCATAAAAATTCAACGGTGATCCAACACCCATAAATGTTACGCCTCCTTTGGGAGTTCGCACCATTTACTAATTAGACTAGGTCCCACCTAATTGTTAACATACCAACCAATGTTTTCAATTTTAGCCTTGCAATTTTACTAACAAGAACTCTTGGGAGGATATCAATAAAATTACATTGAGTGTGTTACCAAGATATCGACCCTCAATTTTCTCTCACGAAAATCCCTCCTTGGGGAGTAGATCTCCTTTGAGTGCATTGTCTAGTCTATCCTTGTAAGGAAGTATATTGCCAAATTCCATTCATGGACGCCCCTTGGGGGGATTACCAATAAATGATTAAGCTCAACTAACCTTGGAGGCCATAGGTGTTACAAAAACACCTTCTCCCACTCAATTATTTAAGGCGTGTGATTAAATCTCATAGAATGATTTACCAAGTTATCTAGATGCCAATTTAGATACCTAAATCATTCAATGCATGTTCATACCAAAAGGGATATATGAGTGGCACTCCTATTCTATATGTCATGTTATCATACAATAACAAATATTGTAATATTTAAGCAAAAATTAAGTAGCAACAATTTTGGCGCATCCTAGAAAAACAAATAAATTACAATTGTTTAGGAATACATGATCTTCAAGTGGCCCATCAACCACACGCTCATCCTTCGGCCTCCTCCCATGGGCGTGCACAGCCCACAACCCCACAAAGGGGCTGCCATGCGCAGCCCATAAGGCCACACAAGGCTGCCGTGCGCAGCCCACCATGTAATGGGCTTGCCATGCGCAGCCCAATCCATTCCTAGGGTGCGCACGGTGCTCGTTCTTGGTTCCGGTTGCTTCCTTTTTCTTCACGTCTTCGATTCTTCGATGTAGAACGTATTACAATTTTATTTAAACAATAAAATACTGCAGTAATTTTTTTTTTTTATTCACTGCAGTACTTTTTACAAACAAAAAAATGCGCAAAAATAAAAAAAAATGCACTAAAAAACTGCACTAAAAATAAATAAAAATAAATAAAACCTGGCAACTACCAAGAAGGAATTATGGCGATGATAGACCACCCTTCTTGTTACAATTCCGAAACAAAAATTACATTGAAAATCTAGGACCAAAATCGAGCAATAACAATCCACATAAACATATATAAATCCATACATCCACATGTAATTATATATGCGAATACCTAGAGTGCCATCTCTTTCTAAACATGCATAATCACAATAAAAAGAAATAGATTCACGTATATATACGTTAATTAATTAAAAGGGTTCAACCAGGCTCTGATACCAATTGTAGGGAAAAATACCGTAGTACACGCAGCAGAAGCGAGACTAAAAAGAGTTTAGTATATTTTAAAATTTTTTCCTTTTTATGAACCTTAACCCTTTAATTAATTAAACATATATATAATCAACAAAAGAAGAATACCTTTTGTCGCGTGATCCGATTGACTTATGTCGATGGTAATCCACAAGATCTTCAATCCTAGCACGGACGTGAATCACCTAGGAGCGTGGTCTCCCTTTTTCTTTGAATTGCAAACCTGAGAATGGACAAACAAACTTTTCTTTTCTTTTTGTTAGTCACAAAACAATCAAAAAGAAGACTAAGATTATTCCAGTCACTTTTGAGTTCTCAATCTAATGATCGAAACTCGCGTGAACCTAAATCGATGTTGTACACACAAGCTTATTGATGAACAAGCAATTAGTGTACCATCAAAGAATAATCTATTCACTCTTTTTTGTTTTAGTAGAATAAAAAAAACTTTTCTATGAATTGAGAAGTAGAAGAAGATTGAATCAAGCACCACACATTCTCTTTTTCACCTAGGTGGCCGAATTCTATAAGTCCACATATATATGTGGCCAAATTTTCTTCCTCTTTTCCTTTTAGGGTGGCCGAAAATCCTACTCCAAAAGGGACTAGGGTTGCTGCAAATCACAAGCAAAAAGGAGTTTGTGTTGCACCCTAATTCCCATCTAGTTTAAGACTTCAAACCCTAATCCAACTCATAGATCTTTTATTCTTTTATTTGACTAAATAAAAATACTTCTTATTTGATTAAATAAATAAAATTAATTATTTATTTTCTTATCAAACAAGTCTTTTAATTTTAGTATACTACTACCAATAGTATAACTCTAGGAATCATATTTCCTAATCAGAAAAGATTTGTTTCTTAATTAAACAATTAATTAATAAAATAATTAATTCTTATTTAATTAAAACAATGAAACAAAATAATATATTAGGTTAAAAAGCACATTGCCGCCCCACTCATACAAATGGGCCATATATTATTTTCTTATTTCATTTAATCCATTGGACTTTAAATAAAAAGCTGACATGTGAACCAGACCCATTCTTACTAAAAGAAACAAGCCCACATGCCTTTCATTAATATATTAATATAATTGAGCAGCCCATTAAATAAATAATGTGCAAATTATATTCTTAATATATTAAATGCAATTCTAAATGGAACCATAAATTGGTCCGGTAGAATATATCAAGTGATCCATACAAGTCCGTGTGGATTGGGGATCTTGGCGGACTATCTAAATTTAAGCTTCAATAGACATAACCTAATCACAATCAACAAATGATTCACTTAGGTCCGATTCATTAATTTTAACTCATTCCACTAAAGAGCTAAAATTGAACTCTTAAATAAAGACAGAAAAGGAAGATGTTCCTCATTCATACCCTAGACAATCATGTTGGAGATAGTGTATCCTCATGATTAATATCAGTAATCGTCAAGAGTTCATAGACCGCCTATAACTCTCCAAGTTACCATATTTACTCATATGACCACGTCTTGAACTTGGATATTTTGACTTGTCAAGAAGCCATGTTTTCAATAGACACTATCGAAAACTCAACGTTGAGATTTAATATCCAATTACCTCAAAACATCCATATGATGATATTATACTCTCATTTAATAAATGGAGCCATGATGTCCATATATATAAATGAAGTCCTCTATCGATTAACAAATGAATATCACCAAACTATCGAGGATAGACTATGCGATATAATCGTACTCATTGATAACTCAAATGATATCACTTGCAACCATAAGTCCATCATTTATCTCATGATTAAGATAGACTCTCCGATTGTCCTGATAATGAAAAGACTTTTATCCACTGATGGTTATAGATAAAGTATTTCATTGTGATCCAGTTCAATGCACCCAGTGCACTAGATTCTTTTGCTCGAAGACACTCCGATGATTTTAGACTCATCATATCTCATTTGATCCCACTCAAATGCTAGCAAAAGAATTCTACAATTTTAACAAGATAAAGGTGCCCAACCTTTAACTTAAGTTGTGAACAATATTCAAGACTAACTAAAGAATTGTGTTTACCACATACATATCTAGATGTACGAACAATTCTTCTTTTCTCATAGTCTTTAGACCTTATGATTATTTACTTTGACAATTATAATATTAAACTATAAATGCTATAAGATTTGTTTAAACCAGAAATCACTTTATTAATATGAAAAAGATTGTTAATTACAATATTACACTCTTGCTATTGAGCATAATCCTAACACCATTCTCACAGTCTTTTGACCTTATAATTATTTACTTTTGACAATTATAATAAATAAACTATAAATGCTATAAGACTTCTTAAACCAGAAATCACTTTATTAATATGAAAAGATTGTCAAAAACAATATTACACTCTTGCTATTGAGCATAATCCTAACACTTTGGAATGTTGCTGGAGCGTTACAAAGTCCAAAGGGCATTCTTCGGTAAGCAAACGTCTCATACGGGCACGTGAATGTTGTCTTTTCTTAATCTTCGGGGTCTATTGGAATCTGTTTATAACCAGAATACCCGTCCAAGAAACAATAGTACTCATGCCCTGTTAGTCTTTCCAACATTTGGTCTATAAAAGGTAAGGGGAAGTGAACTTTTTGCGTGGCCGTGTTAAGTTTTCTGTAGTCAATACAAACTCTCCAACCCATGACGAATGAGTTCGTTATGCTCATTGGGCACCATTGTGATCCCTCATTTCTTAGGCACTACCTGTACTGGACTGACCTATGGACTGTCTGAAATTGGGTGTATAATACCCGCATCTAAAAGCTTTAGAACCTCGGCTCTAACTACCTCTTGCATATTTGGATTCAATCTTCTTTGGTGCTCCACTATTGGTTTAAATTCTTCCTCCATTAATATTTTGTGCATGCAAACCGAAGGGCTTAATCCTTTAATATCGGAGATAGACCAACTGATAGCTTTCTTGTGGCTTCTTAGAACCCTCAACAACTTCTCTTCTTCAAGTTTAGATAAGGAGGCCGAAATTATCACTAGAAGTGATAATGACTAACCAAGGAAGGCATATCTCAAGTGCTCCGGTAGTTGCTTCAACTCAATCTTAGGAGGTTTTTCAATAGACGGGGGTATTCTAGGCTTCCCCTCTCCTAACTCCTCGAACCTCCTTCTTTCTCTAAAACTCTTCAATGGTTGGGAATTCAAGTGTAGGGCATATTCCGCAACTTCCTTATCTCCATCCTCTTTGGAGGCTCCATGAACTATACAAGCCTTCAATGGTTCCTAAGGAGTTTCTTTTCTAACAAAATCTTCAACTAACGGCTCAATAACCTCAATCATCAAACACCTATCCACTTCCATCAGCCTTTTGATTGCCTTTTTCATGTCAAACACCACGAGTTCATCTCCTACCCTCAACGTCATCTTGTCTTCCTTCACATCTATCAAAGCCCCTTATTGTCTTCAAGAAAGGTCTACCAAAAAGCAAAGGTAATTCCACATCCTCTTCCATCTCAACTATCACAAAATCCACAAGAAAGTACAAGCTCTCTACCTTTACCAAGATGTCTTCCATGACTCCCCTCGAGTATTCGATTGACTTATCGGTTAGTTGTAGGGTGAAATGAGTAGGGTTCACTTCCCCCACTTCCAACTTTTGAAAAACTGAGTATGGCATCAAATTGATGCTTGCCCCGAAGTTGATCAATGCCTTTCCAAACTATGTTTGGCCAATGGTGCATGGGATGGTGAATTTCCTGGGATCTTTTAGCTTAGGTGGGAGTTTGTTTTGTAGGATCGCACTACACTCTTCCATTAAGGCGACCGTCTCGAATTCTTCTAGCTTCCTTTTGTTGGAGAGCAATTCCATGAAGAATCTCACATAAGTAGGCATTTGGGAAAGTGCTTTGGCAAAGAGGATGTTGATGTGAAGTTTCTTAAATATCTCTAAGAGCTTGTTGAAATTGTGAGCATACTTGTGTTTCTTCAACCTTTGTGGATATGGTATAGGAGAAGCATAAGCTTTGACTTGGGGTTATGGAGGAGGATCATATGATGTGGTAGGCACGTCATCATGGCTAGAACTCTGTAGGGAAAAATAACGTACAGTGCACGCAGGCGGAAGCGAGACTAAAAAAATAGATTTAGTAGCTTTTAAAATTTTTCCTTTTTATGAACCTTAACCCTTTTAATTAATTAAACATACATATAATCAACAAAAGAAGAATACCTTTTGTCGCGTGATCCGATTGACTTACGTCGATGGTAATCCGCAAGATCTTCAATCCTAGCACGAACGTGAATTACCTAGGAGCATGGTCTCCCTTTTTCTTTGAATTGCAAACCTGAGAATGGACAAACAAACTTTTCTTTTCTTTTGTTAGTCACAAAACAATCAAAAGAAGACTAAGATTATTACGATCATTTTTGAGTTCTCAATCTAATGATAATGATCGAAACTCGCGTGAACCTAAATCGATGCTGTACACACAAGCTTATTGATGAACAAGCAATTAGTGTACCATCAAAGAATAATCTATTAACTCTTTTTTGTTTTTCGTAGAATAATAAATCTTGCTACAAGTTGAGAAGAAGAAGAAGAAGAAGAATTGTTTCAAGCACCACAACACCCAATTTCCTAGTGACCGAATTCTCTCTCTTACTATTTAGGGTGGCCGAATTCTCTCCTCTAAGAACACTAGGGTTGCCGCAATTCTCACTCGTAAAATATAGGAGTTTTAGTTGCACCCTAATTCCCTTCTAGTTTTAAGAGTTCAAACCCTAATCCAACTCATAGATATTTTTATTCTCTTATTTTGACTAAATTAAAAAGACTTCTTATTTCATTAAATAAATAAAATTAATTATTTATTTTCTTGTCAAACAAGTCTTTTAATTTAAGTATACTACTACCAATAGTATACCTTTAGGAATCATATTTCCTAATCAGAAAAGATTTGTTTCTTAATTAAACAATTAATTAATAAATTAATTAATTCTCATTTAATTAAAACAATGAAACAAAATAATATATTAGGTTTAATATACACCTAGCCGCCCCATTTATAAATATTGGGCCATATATTATTTTCTTATTTCATTTAATCCATTGGACTTTAAATAAAAAGCCCACATGTGAACCAGACTCATTCTTACTAAAAGAAACAAGCTCACATGCCTTTCATTAATATATTAATATAATTGTGCAGCCCATTAAATAAATAATGTGCAAATTATATTCTTAATATATTAAATGCAATTCTAAATGGACCCATATTGGCCCGGTAGAATATATCAAGTGATCCATGCAAGTCCGTGTGGATTGGGGATCTTGGCGGGCTATCTAAATTTAAACTTCAATAGACATAACCTAATCACAATCAACAAATGATTTACTTAGGTCCGATCCATTAATTTTAACTCATTCCACTAAAGAGCTAAAATTGAACTCTTAAATAAAGACAGAAAAGGAAGAAGTTCCTCATTCAAACCCTAGACAATCATGTTGGAGATAGTGTATCCTCGTGATTAATATCAGTAATCGCCAAGAGTTCATAGACCGCCTATAACTCTCCAAGTTACCATATTTACTCATATGACCACATTTTGAACTTGGATATTTTGACATGTCCAGAAGCTATGTTTTCAATAGACACTATCGAAAACTCAACGTTGAGATTTAATATCCAATTACCTCAAAACATCCATATGATGATATTATACTCTCATTTAATAAATGGAGCCATGATGTCCATATCTATAAATGAAGTCCTCTATCGATTAACAAATGAATATCACCAAACTATCGATGATAGACTATGCGATATAATCGTACTCATTGATAACTCAAATGATATCACTTGCAACCATAAGTCCATCATTTATCTCAGGATTAAGATAGACTCTCCGATCGTCCTGATAATGAAAAGACTTTTATCTACCGACGATTATAGATAAAGTATTTCATTGTGATCCAGTTCAATGCACCCAGTGCACTAGATTCTTTTGCTCGAAGACACTCCGATGATTTTAGACTCATCATATCTCATTTGATCCCACTTAAATGCTAGCAAAAGAATTCTACAATTTTAACAAGATAAAGGTGCCCAACCTTTAACTTCAGTTGTGAACAATATTTAAGACTAACTAAAGAATTATGTCTACCACATACATATCCAGATGTACGAACAATTCTTCTTTTCTCATAGTCTTTAGACCTTATGATTATTTACTTTGACAATTATAATATTAAACTATAAATGCTATAAGATTTGTTTAAACCAGAAATCACTTTATTAATTTGAAAAAAATTGTTAATTACAATATTACACTCTTGCTATTGAGCATAATCCTAACAATCTCCCACTTGCGCTATAGCAAATGTGTCATATCTCTCAAGCCCATATTCTCTAGATGCCCATCGAAACTCTTCTGAGGTAGATCCTTTGTGAAGGGATCTGCTAGATTTTCTGGTGACGCGATTTTGGTAATCGTCACGTCACCTCTTTGAACAATCTCCCTTAAAAGATGATACTTTCTTTCAATGTGTTTACCTCTCTTGTGACTTCTTGGTTCTTTCGAATTAGCCACTGCTCCACTGTTGTCACAGTAGATAGTGATCTGCTTATTCGCACTAGGAACCACTTCCAAGTCAATCAAGAATTGGCGGAGCCAAACAGCCTCTTTGGCAGCCTCGCATGCAGCAACATACTCAGCTTCCATGGTGGAATCAGCAATACAAGATTGCTTGATACTCCTCCATATAACTGCTCCTCCTCCAATAGTAAACACAGCCCCTGATGTGGATTTTCTAGAGTCAAAATCTGATTGGAAATCAGAATCTATATACCCAACGGGAATTAAATCCCCTCCAGAGTATACAAGCATATTATCTCTCGTTCTCTTAACATACTTGAAAATATGCTTGACTGCCATCCAGTGATCAGGACCAGGTTTCGATTGAAACCTGCTAACTATGCCAACAGCAAAACAAATATCTGGTCTAGTACAAGAGCATTGCATACATGAGACTTCCAACAGCCGAGGCATATGGAACTCTACTCATGAATTGCTCTTCATGCTCATTCTTAGGAACTTGTTCCTTAGAAAGCTTGATTCCATGTTTGAAAGGTAGCATACCTTTCTTGGAATCCTGCATGGAAAACCTAGACAAGATCTTGTGTATGTATGAAGCTTGGGATAATGCAATCGTTCTATTCTTTTTATCCCTTATAACTTGGATACCTAGAATAAAACTTGCTTCTCCTAAGTCATTCATATCAAATTGTTTTGCTAACCATTCTTTTACTGATGTCAATACACCTACATCGTTTTCGATGAGTAGTATATCATCAACATAAAGAATCAGGAAAACCAACTTGTCGCCCTTAATCCTTTTGTATACACAAGGTTCGTCAAGATTCTGAATAAATCCAAAACCTTTGACAGCTTGATCGAACCTTATGTTATAGGATCTGGATGCTTGCTTTAATCCATATATGGATTTCTGCAACTTTCATACCTTTTCCATTTGGCCCTTTTCAATGAATCCCTCTGGTTGCATCACGTAGATGCTTTCGTCAAGACTTCCATCAAGGAAAGCTGTCTTGACGTCCATTTCTCAAATCTCTAGATCTAAAGATGCTGCAATGGACAAGAGTATCCTAATGGATTTAAGCATGGCCACAGGAGAGAAGGTTTCCTCGTAATTGATACCTTCTTTCTGTGTATACCCTTTAGCTACCAATCTAGCTTTAAAGGTTTCCACCTTTCCATCCATACCTCTTTTCCTCTTGTATACCCACTTGCACCCAATGGGTTTTATCCCTTTAGGCAAGTCTACAAGGGACCAGACTTTGTTATCGAACATAGATTCAATCTCAGATTGTATTGCCTTTTGCCAATGGCGACTATCAACATCCTCCATAGCTTCCTTGTACGTATAGGGATCATCGTCGTCCGGGAGATTCTCCACTGATTCTCCCAGGCCGATGTATCTTTCGGGTTGTGTTCTAACCCTCCCACTACGACGAGGAATGGTAGGTTGTTGATCTTGTGTTGGATCGGAACTTACAATTGGGTTTGGTTGTGTAACCTCTCGTGAAATTGTATCTCCTGACATCTTATTCAGGACAATTCTACTTCTAGGCACAAAATCATTCATATAGTCCTTTTCTAGAAATTTAGCATTTGTCGAAACAAATACTTTAAGATCTGAAGGACTATAAAAATAATATCCTTTAGTTTCTTTTGGATACCCTACAAATATACATGTTTCCGAACGGGACTCCATCTTTTCTGTCTTTCCTTTTAACACATGCGCAGGACAACCAAATATCCTTAAGTGTTGTAAACTAGGCTTGCGCCAAGTCCACAACTCATGCGGTGTTTTAGGAACAGATTTAGATGGTACATCGTTTAGAATGTATATAGCAGTTTGTAAAGCATATCCCCAAAAAGAAATAGGAAGTGTTGAATAACTCAACATAGACCTAACCATATCCAAAAGAGTTCTATTTCTTCTTTCTGCTACCCCATTTTGTTGAGGTGTACCTGGTGTAGAAAACTGAGAAACTATCCCATTATCAATAAGATATTGCTGAAACTCACCAGATAGATATTCTCCACCACGATCAGATCTCAAGATTTTTATGTGTTTCTCAAGCTGTTTTTCCACTTCAGCTTTGAATGCTTTGAACATGTCAAAAGCATCCGACTTATGTCGCATGAGATACACATAGCCAAATCTTGAGTAATCATCTGTGAAAGTGATGAAGTACTCATATCCACCTCTAGCTTGAATGCTCATAGGTCCACATACATCAGTGTGTATCAATCCTAAACATTCAGTAGCTCTGACACCTTTGGCAGAGAACGTCCTTTTGGTCATTTTACCTTCCAAACAAGATTCTCAAGTTGGTAGATCATCAACCTTTAAGTCACTCAAAGGTCCATCACTTACCAATCTTTTAATCCTATTAAGGTTAATATGACCTAGGCGTAAATGTCATAGGTAGGTTTCATCTTTTGATAATTTAACTCTTTTATGATTAGGTTCCGTTATTTCTGTGTCTAACGAGTGAGAAATATTTATATGCAAAAAGTATAGACCGTTTTCCAATGTACCTTGGCAAATAATTTTGTCATTCTTAATAATAATTAAAACTTTATTAAAAGTAACCGAATATCCAAATTTATTCAAACAAGAAACTGAAATTAAATTCCTCTTTAATTAAGGTACATAATAAACGTCTATCAAATCTAAATGCCTTCTAGAATCCAAATAAACTCTAATATCTCCCAGTGCACTTGCAGACACTAACGTTCCATTGCCCAATCACAAATTGATTTCATTTTTACTCAGCCTTCTCCTTTCTTGGAACCCCTTCTTCCTTCTTGTTCTGGGACTTTGGGCAATTTCTTTTCCAATGTCCCTTTTCACCACAAAGGAAGCATTTCCCTTTGATCTTGGTTACTTTCTTGGTCTCCTTCTTGGTAGGCCCAAGTTGTTTTTTCTTCTGTTGTTTCTTGACCTTCTGACGGGTCTTAACAGTAGCAACTTTACCAACCACATGAATCTCTTGACCTTTGCTTTTCACAAGGATCTTTTCAGCACTTTGAACATCTTGCATCAGGCTCTGTAAGGTGTATACCTTTTTGTTCAAAGTGTAGTCCAATTTGAACTGATCAAAGGAATCTGACAATGAATTGACAACCATATTGATGAGAATAAGGGAGCTGAAGTGCCAAGGGACCCATTGCATGTTCCGGTTGGGCCAATAACAAGGGCAAGGGCTAAGAGATTCAAAGAGGCACTTAATGGCCTGATTCAAGACACTTGGGCTGATTTTGAAGTGTTGAAGACCAAGAAGAGCCCACATGAAGATCAAGTGCTTATTAACGTCATTAAGGCCATTGATTGGGCCGAATAAGAGAATATTTGGGCATGTGGCAAAGGCTTAGGCGTGGAGCACAAGCTGGAGAACATTTAATTTCAGATTTCCTTTTTAGTTTCTAAATAATATTTGGTTGATTTGTTTTCCGAAATTAAGAGGCTGATTTCCTTCCAAAATTAGGCTTCCAATTAGGAAATAAGTCAATAGTTGCTTGTTTTAGTTTGTTTTATTTTCTTTCCCGTTTTGTAAGGCCTTAATGGCCGAAATATTGGTTTCCTTGTTGAGTTAGGCGTGTAGCCTACTTTGTCTTCTAGGGTTTAGTATAAAAGGAACCAACTTATGTTTTTTCGTTAGTTTTGAATTTTTAATAAAAGTTGAGAGAATTTTCTCTTTTGTTCTTTGAGAACTGATTGGAACTTATCAGATTTTCTCTGTGGCGTTCCTCCCTGACTTATCAATCAAGTATTCCATCCTTGATTGTGGCGTCTTCCTTATACCAAGGTTCACATCTCGCTATAGGTGTTGGGTCGCGGTCTCCATCCGAACCAGAGGTTAGAACGATCCTAGGCATCATCCTTGTTACAATCGATGAGGTTCGTATCACATATCAATTTTTGTCTCACCATCTATCTCAGCGCCATGCAGTTCAGCAATGTTGAGATTGTTAGGATTATGCTCAATAGCAAGAGTGTAATAGTGTAATTAACAATCTTATTCATATTAATAAAGTGATTTCTGGTTTAAACAAATCTTATAGCATTTATAGTTTAATAATTGTTAAAGTAAATAATCATAAGGTCTAAAGACTATGAGAAAAGAAGAATTGTTCATACATCTGGATATGTATGTGGTAGACACAATTCTTTAGTTAGTCTTGAATATCGTTCACAACTTAAGTTAAAGGTTGGGCACCTTTATCTTGTTAAAGTTGTAGAATTCTTTTGCTAGCATTTGAGTGGGATCAAATGAGATATGATGAGTCTAAAATCATCGGAGTGTCTTCGAGCAAAAGGATCTAGTGCACTGGGTGCATTGAACAGGATCACAATGAAATACTTTATCTATAACCGTCAGTAGATAAAAGTAATTTCATTATCAGGACAATCGGAGAGTCTATCTTAATCCTGAGATAAATGATGGACTTATGGTTGCAGGTGATATCATTTGAGCTATCAATGAGTACGATTATATCGCATAGTCTATCCTCGATAGTTTGGTGATATTCATTTGTTAATCGATAGAGGACTTCATTTATAGATATGGACATCGTGGCTCCATTTATTAAATGAGAGTATAATATCATCATATGGATGTTTTGAGGTAATTGAATATTAAATCTCAACGTTGAGTTTTTCGATAGTGGCTATTGAAAACATGGCTTCTGGACAAGTCAAAATATCCAAGTTCAAAACGTGGTCATATGAGTAAATATGGTAACTTGGAGAGTTATAGGCGGTCTATGAACTCTTGGCGATTACTGATATTAATCACGAGGATACACTATCTCCAATATGATTGTCTAGGGTATGAATGAGGAAGCATCTTCCTTTTCTGTCTTTATTTAAGAGTTCAATTTTAGCTCTTTAGTGGAATGAGCTAAAATTAATGGATCGGACCTAAGTGAATCATTTGTTGATTGTGATTAGGTTATGTCTATTGGAGCTTAAATTTAGATAGCCCGCCAAGATCCCCAATCCACACGGACTTGCATGGATCACTTGATATATTCTACCGGACTATTTTTAGGTCCATCTAGAATTGTGTTTAATGTATTAAGAATATAATCTGCACATTATTTATTTAATGGGCTGTTTAATTATATTAATATATTAATGTAAGGCATGTGGGCTTGTTTCTTTTAGTAAGAATAGGTCTGGTTCACATGTGGGCTTTTTATTAAAGTCCAAATGGATTTAATAAAATAAGAGAAACAATATTAGGCCCATTTTTTTGATATGGGCGGCAAGGTTGATTTAATTAGCCTTTTTTATATTGTTTATTTTATTAGTTAATTAAATGGAAATTAATTAATATATATTAATTAATTATTTAATTAAGAATCAAATCTTTTTCTGATTAGGAAATATGTTTCCTAGAAGTATACTATTGGTAGTAGTATATTTAAAATAAAAGACTATATTTGATAAGTAGATAAATAAGGAATATTATTTATCTAGTCAAATTAGGAAGTCTTTTAGATAGTCACAAATTCACTAAAGAGTTGGATTAGGGTTTAAATATTATATTGATATGGCAATTGCATATCTAGATATATAATATATTTATATGATATATAGTAAATATATAGATATAGGCGTGCAGGTTTTGAAAACAATATATACATATTTGCGTGCAGGTTTTGAAAACAATATATATACATATTTGCGTGCAGATTTGAAAATATATATACAATCTATATATATATATTAGGCGTGCATAAATAAAAAAAGATATATATATTCTTAATATATTTTTTTTTCTCTAAACCCTAAGTTCTTGCTTTGAAAAGAATTATTTTTTTGAGAGAAAATAAAATCCAACTCTAAGTGTAGTGAGAAATTCTGCCAAGATAGATTGAGAGAAAAGATTGTTCTTGTTTCGATAGTGCACTACTAGCCTTACATCAAAAGGTTTATTGTACACAATTTCGAATTAGGTTCACGCGAGTTTCAATCTAACGATTGTGAATTCAAAAGTGATCGGGACATTCTTAGCAATCTTTTGGAGTTTATTGTGACTAACAGAAATCAGAAAAGTTTTTGTTATCCATTCCCAGGTACACAATTCAAAGAGAAGGGAGACCACGCTCCTAGGTGATTCACGTTCGTGCTAGGATTGAAGATCTTGCGGATTACCATCGACGCAAGTCAATCGGATCACGCGACAAAAGGTATTCTTCTTTTGTTATATATTATATATCTTTAATTGATTAAAAGGGTTAAGGTTCATAAAAGGAAAAATTTTAAAAGCTACTCAAACACTTTTTTTTAGTCTCGCTTCCGCTGCGGGTACGTTATTTTTCCCTACAATTGGTATCAGAGCCTGGTTGAACCCTTTTAATTAATTAAACGTATATATACGTGGATCGATTTCTTTTTATTGTGATTATGCATGTTTAGAAAGAGATGGCACTCTAGGTATTCGCATATATTATTACATGTGATGTATGGATTAATATATGTTTTTATGTGGATTGTTATTGCTCGATTTTGGTCCTAGATTTTCAATGTATTTTTGTTATGGAATTGTAACAAGAAGGGTGGTCTATCATCGCCATAATTCCTTCTTGGTAGTTGCTAGGTTTTATTTTTTATATATATATAGGTGCAGTATTTTTTTAATGCTACTGCAGTTTTTTTTATTTTAATTTTAAGTGCAGTTTTTTATGTATAAAAAATACTGCAGTGAATAAAAAAAAAAAAAAAATTTAATACTGCAGTATTTATTATTTTATATTACTGTAATATATTTGGGTGTTGGAGATTCGAAGACACGAAGAAAAACGAAGCAACCGGAACCGAGAACGAGCACCGTGCGCACCCTAGGAGTGGATTGGGCTGCGCATGGCAAGCCCAAAGCTTGGTGGGCTGCGCATGGCAGCCATGCAAAGCCTTATGGGCTGCGCATGGCATCCCCTTTGTGGGGTGGTGGGCTGTGCAATCCCAAGGGTGGAGGCCGAAGGATGAGCGTATGGTTGATGGGCCACTCGAAGATCTTGTATTCCTATATCAATGTAATTTATTTGTTTTTCTATGATGGGCCAAAATTGTTGCTATTTAATTTATGCTTAAATATTACAATATTTGTTGTTGTATGATAACATGACATATAGAATAGGAGTGCCACTCATATATCTCTTTTGGTATGAACATGCATTGAATGATTTAGGTATCTAAATTGGCATCTAGATAACTTGGTAAATCATTCTATGGGATTTAATCACACGCCTTAAATAATTGAGTGGGAGAAGGTGTTTTTGTAACACCTATGGCTTCCAAGATTAGTTGAGCTTAATTATTTTATGGTAATTCCCCAAAGGGACATCCATAAATGGAATTAAGCAATATACTTCCTTACAAGGATAGACTAGACAATGGACTCAACGAGATCTACTCCCAAAGGAGGGATTTTCGTTAGAGAAAATTGAGGGTCGATATCTTGGTGACACACTCAATGTAATTTTATTGATATCCTCCAAAGAGTTCTTTTCAGTAAAATTGCAAGGCTAAAATTGAAAACGCTGGTTGTTATGTTAACAATTAGGTGGGACCTAGTCTAACTAGTAAATGGTGCGAACTCCCAAAGGAGGCGTAACATTTATGGGTGTTAGATCACCGTTGAATTTTTATGATTGAGTTATTCATTTAATTCAAGATAAATATTTAAAAGTGCTTTATAATGATTATTTACTTATATTAATTTTTGTTTAATTAAGAAATCATGACCCCATCACTTATGAACATCCTGAAAGATAAAACTTTAACCGGTAATAATTATGTCACATGGAAAAGGAAAATTGGGTTGTTGCTGCAAGCTGGAAAAATATAAATTTTGTTCTAACTACTCCTAAACCACCTGCTCTTACTAATGAATCTAATGCAATGAGACGAGTATGAGCAGTGGAAGACCTCTAATGAGATGGCCAAATGGCTACCATCTCCGACGTGTTGCAACAGCAACATGAAGGAATAGGGTCTGCTGTTGATATGATGATGTCTCTAGAAGAGATTCATATGGTTGGTAAAGTTGCTACTATTAAGACCTGTCAGAAGGTCTAGGAATAATAGAAGAAAAAGCAACTTGGGCTTACCAAGAAAGTAACCAAGATCAAAAGGAAGTGCTTCTTTTGTGGTGAAAAGAGACATTGGAAAAGTAATTTTCCAAAGTCTCAAAATAAGAAGGAACAAGGTAATATGAATTATCTTGAAACATGTTTTTCTGGTAGATTCTACAGATTCTTGGATCGTAGACTCTGGAGCCACTAATCATGTTTGTTATTCCTTACGGGGGTTTCAAGAAAGGAGAAGGCTAAATAAGAATGAAATCAATTTGTGCATGGGCAACGGAACGTTAGTGTCTGCAAGTGCAGTGGGAGATATTAGAGTTTTTGGATTCTAGAAGGCATTTAGATTTAATAGACGTTTATTATGTACCTCAATTCAAGAGGAATTTAATTTCAGTTTCTTGTTTAAATAAATTTGGATATTCGGTTACTTTTAATAAAGTTTTTATTATTAGTAAGAATGACAAAGTTATTTGCAAGGGTACATTGGAAAACGGTCTATACTTTTTGCATAGAAATATCTCTCACTCGTTAGACACAGAAATAACGGAAACCTAATCATAAAAGAGTTAAATTATCAAAAGATGAAACCGACCTTTTGCATTTACGCTTAGGTCATATTAACCTTAATAGGATTAAAAGATTGGTAAGTGACGGACCTTTGAGTGACTTAAAGGTTGATGATCTACCAACTTGTGAATCTTGTTTGGAAGGTAAAATGACCAAAAGGACGTTCTCTGCCAAAGGTGCCAGAGCCACTGAATGTTTAGGATTGATACACACTGATGTATGTGGACCTATGAGCATTCAAGCTAGAGGTGGATATGAGTACTTCATCACTTTCACAGATGATTACTCAAGATTTGGATATGTGTATCTCATGCGACATAAGTCGGATGCTTTTGACATGTTCAAAGCATTTAAAGCTGAAGTGGAAAATCAGCTTGAGAAAGACATAAAAATCTTGAGATCTGATCGTGGTGGAGAATATCTATCTGGTGAGTTTAAGCAATATCTTATTGATAATGGGATAGTTTCTCAGTTTTCTGCACCTGGTACACCTCAACAAAATGGGGTAGCAGAAAGGAGAAATAGAACTCTTTTGGATATGGTTAGGTCTATGTTGAGTTATTCAACACTTCCTATTTCTTTCTAGGGATATGCTCTACAAACTGCAATATACATTCTAAACCATGTACCATCTAAGTCTGTTCCTAAAACACCGCATGAGTTGTGGACTGGGCGCAAGCCTAGTTTACAACACTTAAGGATATTTGGATGTCCTGCGCACGTGTTAAAAGGAAAGACAGAAAAGATGGAGTCTCGTTCAGAAACATGTATATTTGTAGGGTATCCGAAAGAAACTAAAGGATATTATTTTTATAGTCCTTCAGATCTTAAAGTATTTGTTTCGACAAATGCTAAATTTCTGGATAAGGACTATATGAATGATTTTGTGCCTAAAAGTAGAATTGTCCTGAATGAGATGTCAGGAGATACAATTCCATGAGAGGTTACACAACCTAACCCAATTGTAAGTTCCGATCCAACACAAGGTCAACAACCTACCATTCCTCGTCGTAGTGGGAGGGTTAGAACACAACCCGAAAGATACATCGGTCTGGGAGAATCTGTAGAGAATCTCCCGGACGACGATGATCCCTATACGTACAAGGAAGCTATGGAGGATGTTGATAGTCGCCATTGGCAAAAGGCATTGCAATCCGAGATTGAATCTATGTTCAATAACAAAGTCTGGTCCCTTGTAGACTTGCCTAAAGGGATAAAACCCATTGGGTGCAAGTGGGTATACAAGAGGAAAAGAGGTATGGATGGAAAGGTGGAAACCTTTAAAGCTAGATTGGTAGCTAAAGGGTATACACAGAAAGAAGGTATCGATTACGAGGAAACCTTCTCTCCTGTGGCCATGCTTAAATCCATTAGGATACTCTTATCCATTGCAGCATCTTTAGATCTAGAGATTTGGCAAATGGACGTCAAGACAGCTTTCCTTAATGGAAGTCTTGACGAGAGCATCTACATGATGCAACCAGAGGGATTCATTGAAAAGGGCCAAATGGAAAAGGTATGCAAGTTGCAGAAATCCATATATGGATTAAAGCAAGCATCCAGATCCTGGAACATAAGGTTCGATCAAGCTGTCAAAGGTTTTGGATTTATTCAGAATCTTGATGAACCTTGTGTATACAAAAGGATTAAGGGCGACAAGTTGGTTTTCCTGATTCTTTATGTTGATGATATACTATTCATCGGAAACGATGTAGGTATATTGACATCAGTAAAAGAATGGTTAGCAAAACAATTTGATATGAAGGACTTAGGAGAAGCAAGTTTTATTCTAGGTATCCAAGTTATAAGGGATAGAAAGAATAGAACGATTGCATTATCCCAAGCTTCATACATAGACAAAATCTTGTCTAGGTTTTCCATGCAGGATTCCAAGAAAGGTATGTTACCTTTCAGACATGGAATCAAGCTTTCTAAAGAACAAGTTCCTAAGAATGAGCATGAAGAGCAATTCATGAGTAGAGTTCCATATGCCTCGGCAGTTGGAAGTCTCATGTATGCAATGCTCTGCACTAGACCGGATATTTGTTTTGCTGTTGGCATAGTTAGCAGGTTTCAATCGAAACCTGGTCCTGATCACTGGACGGCAGTCAAGCATATTTTCAAGTATCTAAAGAGAACGAGAGATAATATGCTTGTATACTCTGGAGGGGATTTGATTCCCGTTGGGTATACAGATTCTGATTTTCAATCAGATTCTGACTCCAGAAAATCCACATCAGGGGCTGTGTTTACTATTGGAGGAGGAGCAGTCATATGGAGGAGTATCAAGCAATCTTGTATTGCTGATTCCACCATGGAAGCTGAGTTTGTTACTGCATGCGAGGCTGCCAAAGAGGCTGTTTGGCTCCGCCAATTCTTGATTGACTTGGAAGTGGTTCCTAGTGCGAATAAGCAGATCACTATCTACTGTGACAACAGTGGAGCAGTGGCTAATTCGAAAGAACCAAGAAGTCACAAGAGAGGTAAACACATTGAAAGAAAATATCATCTTTTAAGGGAGATTGTTCAAAGAGGTGACGTGACGATTACCAAAATCGCGTCAGCGGAAAATCTAGCAGATCCCTTCACAAAGGCTCTACCTCAGAAGAGTTTCGATGGGCACCTAGAGAATATGGGCTTGAGAGATATGACACATTTGCTATAGCGCAAGTGGGAGATTGTTAGGATTATGCTCAATAGCAAGAGTGTAATAGTGTAATTAACAATCTTATTCATATTAATAAAGTGATTTCTGGTTTAAACAAATCTTATAGCATTTATAGTTTAATAATTGTTAAAGTAAATAATCATAAGGTCTAAAGACTATGAGAAAAGAAGAATTGTTCATACATCTGGATATGTATGTGGTAGACACAATTCTTTAGTTAGTCTTGAATATCGTTCACAACTTAAGTTAAAGGTTGGGCACCTTTATCTTGTTAAAGTTGTAGAATTCTTTTGCTAGCATTTGAGTGGGATCAAATGAGATATGATGAGTCTAAAATCATCGGAGTGTCTTCGAGCAAAAGGATCTAGTGCACTGGGTGCATTGAACAGGATCACAATGAAATACTTTATCTATAACCGTCAGTAGATAAAAGTAATTTCATTATCAGGACAATCGGAGAGTCTATCTTAATCCTGAGATAAATGATGGACTTATGGTTGCAGGTGATATCATTTGAGCTATCAATGAGTACGATTATATCGCATAGTCTATCCTCGATAGTTTGGTGATATTCATTTGTTAATCGATAGAGGACTTCATTTATAGATATGGACATCGTGGCTCCATTTATTAAATGAGAGTATAATATCATCATATGGATGTTTTGAGGTAATTGAATATTAAATCTCAACGTTGAGTTTTTCGATAGTGGCTATTGAAAACATGGCTTCTGGACAAGTCAAAATATCCAAGTTCAAAACGTGGTCATATGAGTAAATATGGTAACTTGGAGAGTTATAGGCGGTCTATGAACTCTTGGCGATTACTGATATTAATCACGAGGATACACTATCTCCAATATGATTGTCTAGGGTATGAATGAGGAAGCATCTTCCTTTTCTGTCTTTATTTAAGAGTTCAATTTTAGCTCTTTAGTGGAATGAGCTAAAATTAATGGATCGGACCTAAGTGAATCATTTGTTGATTGTGATTAGGTTATGTCTATTGGAGCTTAAATTTAGATAGCCCGCCAAGATCCCCAATCCACACGGACTTGCATGGATCACTTGATATATTCTACCGGACTATTTTTAGGTCCATCTAGAATTGTGTTTAATGTATTAAGAATATAATCTGCACATTATTTATTTAATGGGCTGTTTAATTATATTAATATATTAATGTAAGGCATGTGGGCTTGTTTCTTTTAGTAAGAATAGGTCTGGTTCACATGTGGGCTTTTTATTAAAGTCCAAATGGATTTAATAAAATAAGAGAAACAATATTAGGCCCATTTTTTTGATATGGGCGGCAAGGTTGATTTAATTAGCCTTTTTTATATTGTTTATTTTATTAGTTAATTAAATGGAAATTAATTAATATATATTAATTAATTATTTAATTAAGAATCAAATCTTTTTCTGATTAGGAAATATGTTTCCTAGAAGTATACTATTGGTAGTAGTATATTTAAAATAAAAGACTATATTTGATAAGTAGATAAATAAGGAATATTATTTATCTAGTCAAATTAGGAAGTCTTTTAGATAGTCACAAATTCACTAAAGAGTTGGATTAGGGTTTAAATATTATATTGATATGGCAATTGCATATCTAGATATATAATATATTTATATGATATATAGTAAATATATAGATATAGGCGTGCAGGTTTTGAAAACAATATATACATATTTGCGTGCAGGTTTTGAAAACAATATATATACATATTTGCGTGCAGATTTGAAAATATATATACAATATATATATATATATATTAGGCGTGCATAAATAAAAAAAGATATATATATTCTTAATATATTTTTTTTTCTCTAAACCCTAAGTTCTTGCTTTGAAAAGAATTATTTTTTTGATAGAAAATAAAATCCAACTCTAAGTGTAGTGAGAAATTCTGCCAAGATAGATTGAGAGAAAAGATTGTTCTTGTTTCGATAGTGCACTACTAGCCTTACATCAAAAGGTTTATTGTACACAATTTCGAATTAGGTTCACGCGAGTTTCAATCTAACGATTGTGAATTCAAAAGTGATCGGGACATTCTTAGCAATCTTTTGGAGTTTATTGTGACTAACAGAAATCAGAAAAGTTTTTGTTATCCATTCCCAGGTACACAATTCAAAGAGAAGGGAGACCACGCTCCTAGGTGATTCACGTTCGTGCTAGGATTGAAGATCTTGCGGATTACCATCGACGCAAGTCAATCGGATCACGCGACAAAAGGTATTCTTCTTTTGTTATATATTATATATCTTTAATTGATTAAAAGGGTTAAGGTTCATAAAAGGAAAATTTTTAAAAGCTACTCAAACACTTTTTTTTAGTCTCGCTTCCGCTGCGGGTACGTTATTTTTCCCTACAGAGATGTGCTATGACTTTCATCATGTGATCCTTCACAGCCTGTCCAGGTTTCATCCTAAGATTCATAAAAGCAGTCACTGCCTCTCTCTTAGTCGTCCTGGACTTCATAGCAAACATCTCCTCTAGAGACATCATTATATTAGCAGCAGACTCCATTCCTTCATGCTGCTGTTGCAACACGTCGGAGATAGTGGCCATAATATAACATTTGGCCATATCATCTGAAGTCTTCCACTGCTCATACTCATCTCTTTGCATTATGCTAGATTCATTATTAGGAGCAGGTGGTTTAGGAGTAGTTAGAACAAACTTATGTTTTTCACTTTGCAGCAACAACCAAATATTCCTTTTCCATGTTACATAATTATCTCCAATTAAAGTGTTATCTTTCAGGATGTTCATAAGTGATGGGGTCATGATTTCTAAATAAAAACAAAACATATATAAGTAAATAGGGATTGGTTGTATGCGTAACTGTATGGCTGACCTTTTGATTCTTCGTCGATTTGGTCTTCAGGGTCGCCCTTCTAAAGCCCCAGTTATCAAGAGTGTGGTTTGGTCGCCTCCGGCCCCCGGCTGGATCAAAGTGAATACTGATGGCGCTGCTATGGGCTCTCCGGGGGTTGGTGGTTGTGGTGGTATCTTTCGGAACTGTAGAGCATTTGTGAAGGGTTGCTTTGCTATTCCTCTTGGTCAGGTTTTCGCTTTTGAGGCTGAGCTTCTGGCGGCCTCATTGGCCATTAATTTTGCTTGGAAGTATGGGTGGCATCGAATCTGGCTTGAGAGCGATTCTTCTTATGTGGTTCAGCTTCTCTCTTCTCGTTCTGAGTTGGTTCCTTGGAGGGTTCATCAGGCGTGGCAGCGCTGCATCTTCCAAATCTCACATATGGATTTTCAGGTTTCACATATTTTTAGGGAGGGTAATCATGTTGCAGATTCGCTTTCTAAGCATGCTTTGGAGCTTCAGACAGATTCTTGGTGGTTCTCTGCCCCGCCATTCTGTTCTTCTTTAGTTGGCAATGACTGCATGGGCCGCGAGTCTTTTCGTTTTTCTTGATGTTTTCTTTTTCTTTTTGGTGTGGCCTACGTGCCTCTTTTTGTTTGGGGTTGTTTTCCCTGGCTCTTTGTGCTTTGTTGCTTTTTGTCACTTTTTACTTTCTTTTATCTCTTTTATATACGGATACTGTCTAGGGGTTTTTCAGCATATGATCGCTTGTGATGCTTTTTCCCCTTAGATCAGTCCAATTTTATTAAAAAAAAGTAAATAATCATTATAAAGCACTTTAAATATTTATCTTGAATTAAATAAATAACTCAATAATAAAAATTCAACGGTGATCCAACACCCATAAATGTTACGCCTCCTTTGGGAGGTCGCACCATTTGCTAGTTAGACTAGGTCCCACCTAATTGTTAACATAACAACCAGCGTTTTCAATTTTAGTCTTGCAATTTTACTGACAAGAACTCTTGGGAGGATATCAATAAAATTACATTGAGTGTGTTACCAAGATATCGACCCTCAATTTTCTCTCACGAAAATCCCTCCTTGGGGAGTAGATCTCGTTTGAGTCCGTTGTCTAGTCTATCCTTGTAAGGAAGTATATTGCTAAATTCCATTCATGGACGCCCCTTTGGGGGGATTACCAATAAATGATTAAGCTCAACTAACCTTGGAGGCCATAGGTGTTACATAAACACCTTCTCCCACTCAATTATTTAAGGCGTGTGATTAAATCCCATAGAATGATTTACCAAGTTATCTAGATGCCAATTTCGATACCTAAATCATTCAATGCATGTTCATACCAAAAGAGATATATGAGTGGCACTCCTATTCTATATGTCATGTTATCATACAATAACAAATATTGTAATATTTAAGCAAAAATTAAATAGCAACAATTTTGGCCCATCCTAGAAAAACAAGTAAATTACAATAATTTAGGAATACAAGATCTTCAAGTGGCCCATCAACCATACGCTCATCCTTCGGCCTCCTCCCTTGGGCTTGCACAGCCCACAACCCCACAAAGGGGCTGCCATGCGCAGCCCATAAGGCCTTTCAAGGCTGCCGTGCGCAGCCCACCATGTTATGGGCTTGCCATGCGCAGCCCAATCCACTCCTAGGGTGCGCACGGTGCTCGTTCTTGGTTCCGGTTGCTTCACGTCTTCGATTCTTCGATGTAGAACATATTACAACTTTATTTAACAATAAAATACTGCAGTAAAAATATATTTTTTTTTATTCACTGCAGTGATTTTTTACAAAAAAAAAACTGCACATAAAATAAAAATACTGCACTTTAAAATAAATAAAAAAATAAACTAGCAACTACCAAGAAGGAATTATGGCGATGATAGACCACCCTTCTTGTTACAATTCCGAAACCAAAATTACATTGAAAATCTAGGACCAAAATCGAGCAATAACAATCCACATAAACATATATAAATCCATACATCCACATGTAATTATATATGCGAATACCTAGAGTGCCATCTCTTTCTAAACATGCATAATCACAATAAAAAGAAATAGATTCACGTATATATACGTTAATTAATTAAAAGGGTTCAACCAGGGCTCTGATACCAATTGTAGGGAAAAATAACGTACAGTACACGCAGGCGGAAGCGAGACTAAAAATATAGATTTAGTAGCTTTTAAAATTTTTCCTTTTTATGAACCTTAACCCTTTTAATTAATTAAACATACATATAATCAACAAAAGAAGAATACCTTTTGTCGCGTGATCCGATTGACTTACGTCGATGGTAATCCGCAAGATCTTCAATCCTAGCACGAATGTGAATCACCTAGGAGCGTGGTCTCCCTTTTTCTTTGAATTGCAAACCTGAGAATGGACAAACAAACTTTTCTTTTCTTTTTGTTAGTCACAAAACAATCAAAAGAAGACTAAGATTATTCCGGTCACTTTTGAGTTCTTAATCTAATTATCAAAACTCGCGTGAACCTAAATCGATGTTGTACACACAAGCTTATTGATGAACAAACAATTAGTTTACCATCAAAGAATAATCTATTCACTCTTTTTTGTTTTTCGTAGAATAATAAATCTTTCTATGAGTTGAGGAGAAGAAGAAGAAGAATTGTTTCAAGCACCACAACACCCAATTTCCTAGTGGCCGAATTCTCTCTCTTTTCTATTTAGGGTGGTCGAATTCTCTTCTCTAAGAACACTAGGGTTGCCGCAATTTTCACTCCTAAAATATAGGAGTTTTAGTTGCACCCTAATTCCCTTCTAGTTTTAAGAGTTCAAACCCTAATCCAACTCATAGATATTTTTATTCTCTTATTTTGACTAAATTAAAAAGACTTCTTATTTGATTAAATAAATAAAATTATTTATTTATTTTCTTATCAAACAAGTCTTTTAATTTAAGTATACTACTACCAATATTATACCTTTAGGAATCATATTTCCTAATTAGAAAAGATTTGTTTCTTAATTAAACAATTAATTAATAAATTAATTAATTCTCATTTAATTAAAACAATGAAACAAAATAATATATTAGGTTTAATATACACCTAGCCGCCCCACTTATAAATATTTGGCCATATATTATTTTCTTATTTCATTTAATCCATTGGACTTTAAATAAAAAGCTCACATGTGAACCAGACTCATTCTTACTAAAAGAAACAAGCCCACATGCCTTTCATTAATATATTAATATAATTGTGCAGCCCATTAAATAAATAATGTGCAAATTATATTCTTAATATATTAAATGCAATTCTAAATGGACCCATAAATTGGTCCGATAGAATATATCAAGTGATCCATGCAAGTCCGTGTGGATTGGGGATCTTGGTGGGCTATCTAAATTTAAGCTTCAATAGACATAACCTAATCACAATCAACAAATGATTCACTTAGGTCCGATCCATTAATTTTAACTCATTCCACTAAAGAGCTAAAATTGAACTCTTAAATAAAGACAGAAAAGGAAGAAGTTCCTCATTCAAACCCTAGACAATCATGTTGGAGATAGTGTATCCTCGTGATTAATATCAGTAATCGCCAAGAGTTCATAGACCGCCTATAACTCTCCAAGTTACCATATTTACTCATATGACCACGTTTTGAACTTGGATATTTTGACTTGTCCAGAAGCCATGTTTTCGATAGGTACTGTTGAAAACTCAACGTTGAGATTTAATATCCAATTACCTTAAAACATCCATATGATGATATTATACTCTCATTTAATAAATGGAGCCACGATGTCCATATCTATAAATGAAGTTCTCTATCGATTAACAAATGAATATCACCAAACTATCGAGGATAGATTATGCGATATAATCGTACTCATTGATAACTCAAATGATATCACTTGCAACCATAAGTCCATCATTTATCTTAGGATTAAGATAGACTCTCTGATTGTCCTGATAATGAAAAGACTTTTATCTATTGACGGTTATAGATAAAGTATTTCATTGTGATCCAGTTCAATGCACCCAGTGCACTAGATTCTTTTACTCGAAGACACTCCGATGATTTTAGACTCATCATATCTCATTTGATCCCACTCAAATGCTAGCAAAAGAATTCTACAACTTTAACAAGATAAAGGTGCCCAACCTTTAACTTAAGTTGTGAACAATATTTAAGACTAACTAAAGAATTGTGTCTACCACATACATATCCAAATATATGAACAATTCTTCTTTTCTCATAGTCTTTAGACCTTATGGTTATTTACTTTGACAATTATAATATTAAACTATAAATGCTATAAGATTTGTTTAAACCAGAAATCACTTTATTAATATGAAAAAGATTGTTAATTACAATATTACACTCTTGCTATTGAGCATAATCCTAACAAACTCTTCTTTTCTTCTGTAACCTCTTATTCAATAACAATTTCTTTTCCCTTCCCAAAGTCTTTCGGCAATTCAACCTCTCTACCACTTCTCAATGCAATGGTCTTGCACCTTAGGGTCAATCACTATGTCACTTGGTAAAGACCCTTGTTGTCTTCCTTATTGTCCCCTAGCTATTTGACTGACTTGCATTTCCAAGTTTTGGATTGAGGCTTGTGAATGTTGAGCAACTTGGTCAATCTTCATGTCAAACTTCCTTAAGGCTAAGTCTTGGGTCTCTATTCTAGTGTCCAACTTACCCATATATCTAGAGAAGAGGTCCTCTAGGTTAGACTTTCTCTCTCCTTGATTGTTTGGGGGATGGTTAGGATAGTTTTGTTGTTGTGGTTATAGGAATCCAGGGAGTTATCTTTGGTTGAGGTTTTGTTGTTGTTATTGGGGTTGGTTGTCCTTCCATGACAAGTTTGGGTGGTTTTTCCACCCGGGATTGTATGTTTTTGAGTAAGGGTTATTTTGGGGATTTGACTGTTGGTTGGCATTTTGTTGATTTATGGGATTTTGGTAGTTCCAGTTGTAGTTTACAAAGGAGACTTGTTCTTGTGAACCTGAAGCAAATGGGTTTCCAACTTGACAGTCCATGCTAGAGTGTGGCCCCAAACACCACTCACATGAGGCTACTTGCACATTACTAGGGTCTGCGCTCATCTTGTTCATTTGTTGTTGAAGTGTCGCTAGATTAATATTGATAAACATTGTTAATTGTATGTTTTAGTACTATGTCTAGGAAACGGCATACGTGTGTGATATTGTATTTATTTGTTTCCATTTTATTATTTTCGGACTTGAACATGATCTCTTATGATTCCTTATTGAGTCCCGATTATTTCGGTTACTCATTTATTTGGTTTCGAGTCAAAACGATGTAGCTATGCTACTTTTCGTTCTCATTTGTTGAGTTGTTTTCATCATTGTATTCCGAGATGAATTCTTAACCTTTTGTAAAATTTTCATAGTCTTCATTGTGCGTGAGGGAGTCACAATTCGTAATCCAAAGAAGGATTCAAAATCGGAGTTCAGAGGCCCGGATACGGCCTAAGAACGCAAGCGGAGTGCGAGAGAAGCCAGCTAGGCCAACGGCCAAGCTTGGCTCACCACGTGTGGAGGCCGTGTGCTACACGGCCTGGACAGACCTCTGTCCATGCGTGGCACACATGCCCTAAATGGGCTACTGATGTGGCAGCCCATGATTGGTGGCCTCCTTCTATCTCTCTCTTCCTTTTAAATATTTCCATTCCCTCCCATTTCCTTCCAAGAAGAAAATTTAGAAAAACTCACACTAGAATTTTCTCTCAACTTTTTCTCAACTTCCAAACACCATAACTTTCTCATACGAAGTCAGAATTGGTTGATTCAAATTAGAGATTGTTCATAATTGAGTTCTCAACCTTTTCCAAGTGGTATTGTAGCTGTTAGACTGATTTTTCTAGTGGTTCTACATAGAAAACCGAACCAGCTTGTGATTGAAAGGTAGTGTTCATATCTTTGTGATTTATTTTTTTATAACCTTCAATTTGCTTAGGGTTTCTTCTTCTATATGTATGCATATGTATGGTGAATGCTATTGAGAAAGATAGTTTCACAATCAAACCCAATCAAAAGTCTAATTAGAGACATATGTGAACTAGTTTCTTAGATTATATGATTTTCACATGATTGAGAGTTGTATTGTGATTAGTTTGATATCTAGAATTATTTGTGACTTAATTGAATCATTTTATGATTAATAATCCTTGAAATGTGTTTTGATCTTTTGATTGATAATATCTAGGATTAGTGCTTGTGTATGTGTTTTTAGAGACATCTAGGATTTAATTGATTTATCATTATATCCTTGCTCTAAATATTTGGCTAGAATATTCATTGAATACATTTTATGTTTCTAGCATTTATGTGTATGCTTATAGCATCTTGAATATGTGCTTCATGTTTATGATTTATTCAAGTGTTATTTGTTTGAATGAAACTAGGAGATTTTGTGTTAGGTGTTTTCACATACTCTAGGTTTAATTCATGTTTTTTGCATCTAGACTTCTATTCTTGTGTTCTCACATGTTTAGGTCTTGTTGTTCTATGGAATGTCTTGATCACATGTTCTATGTTGTATTGATTGTAATTTGCATCATTTGCATTACCTAGATCATTGCCTCGTGGAAAGGTTGAAGTCTCTTGTTAAAGTGAGTGAAGCTGTAACTTGAGCAAGAAGACTTGGTTAGGAATGTGTTCTGGATATTCAAGCAAAAGTCTTAGCAAGGAGTTTGGTACTCCGAATAGTTGAGCTAGGTAAGCTTGACTAGGATCTTTGTGTTCTAGATTGCTAAGCAAGGAAATCTTCCTAGAGGCTTGAGAGCCTTGGATAGGAAGTTGCTTCCTAGAGGTGTAGGACACACCTTGGTTAGGGAGTAGGCTAAGTGGTTCACTAGCCCGAGGGTAGACTAGGAGTTGATAGCTTAGGGTGGATATCATGTGTTATCACCTTGAGTGTGTAAGTCCTTTTTCATATAGTGGATTGCTTTGTCGATGGTTATGGATTCAACCCGTGGATGTTTCCTTTTCGGAGGTTTACCACGTAAAAATCAATGTGTCAAATGTCTCTATCTCTATCTTTTTATATTTGTATCTATGATCAATATAACTTGTTTATGATCTTCATTTCCTCACATCCTTGTAAACATGTTATCGATAAAGAAAGAGATGCACACATTGTTTGTTGAATCAATATTTGTTTCTTGTATCTTGTAACTATTTGAACGTTGCATTTTAAGATATTTTATATCAAGTTGTAAATTTTTACTTAGTTAGCTTTCATTGTAATATTCATAGTTCAACTTGTGGAATGTGCTCTTCATTGAATATACTTGTATATGAGATACATTATTTCTTGGTATATGTTTTGTAGACTAAGGGTGGTGACTAGAGCATACTTGTGCAAATTGTTTTCTCATAACAATCTTGTTAAAGGTTAATTTGTATGCTCACCAAGGTTTTGACATAAGTCACGAAAGAGTTTTTAAAACTAGTGTGTCAACCTATTCACCTCCCCTCTAGGTTGTTTAATATAACCTTATAGACATTTTCAATTGGTATCAGAGCGGGTCACTTAAAGCAATTAGTTTGATTCGGGATCTACAAGGTTATTTACTATGATAACAGCCTTTTGTCTATAATTGTTTGTAATGGTTGTCCTCCTTTGTTGATTGGGAAAATATTTGTTTTGTTGAAAATGCTCATGAAAGACTTCACTAAGTCTAGTGACGAGCAAGCTTGGTTAGATTGTCAAGAAAGGTTTCTCTTCTCTGAGTTTTATATTTGATGGAGTAGTTTCTCCAAACCAATATGTTCATGAAGTATGAATAAGGTTTATTTTTGAAAAGTTGAAACTTTTAGACCTTTTTGCCATTCATAGTGGTATATGTTTTGAAACACCTTTCTCTCTTAATAAAGATTCAAATATGGCAAAAAAGGCATGGAATGGATTCCAAGCTATTTGTGAAAAAGGTTCTTCTTGTTTTATATTTTATTTGTTTACTAACAATTTTGTTGATAAGCTTGAAAAGAATGTTAGTGACGAAAGCAAACAAGAAGCAATTTTCCCAAAGGATGATTGTTCTAGACATGATCACTTGACTTTGCAACTCAATGAAGAAGATTGCAAATCAAAGACCACCAACTTCAATTTGATGGCAAGAGCTCAATCTCTTGAGAAGGAAAGATGAAAATATAAATATATATTGCTCGCGTGTCTAAAACAACCTAGAGGGGGGTGAATGGGTTGTTAATCCGATTAGTTACCAAATTTTCGGATTAGTCAATATTCAAAAAATAAACCCAATTTAACGAACAATAAAATCAAGTATGAATTACGAAAATTAAAGAACACTTGATTTTTACGTGGAAACCTTCAACAAGGAAAAAACCACGGGCTGATATGTGCGTCACACACGATCCTCGAATCCACTATATGTAATGATGATTATAACCCTAGGTTGACCTCTAGTTACACCATTCTCGGTTATTAATCCACCACTACTACCCACAGGCCTTGTATAGCGAACCTAGACCAAAGGTGCTTGAGCACTACACACCGGTAGTCACAAGACTTAACTCTCAATGAAGAGATCAAAACAACCTATGTGAATATGATAATATTCTAAATGCAAATAATGCTAGGCTACACTAAATGCTTATCTAGGATTATGAAATGACAATTAATTCAATCCTAGATATTAATTGCTAAATGACATGTCATAAGGTTTAGCTAAGTAGAGGATGACTAATCCTAAATACAATAGCTATCAAACACAATCTCAATCATACAATGAGATAAATTAGCTAGATATGAATAAACATGAAATCCTAGCTATTACAAAACAATCTCAATCATACAATGAGGTAAATTAGCTAGATGGCATATAAGCATGAAATTCTAGCTATCACAATACAACTCATAAAACACAATAAAAGAGCAATCTTGAAACTAGTCAAGTAATAAAGATGCAATCTTGTAAAGCAAGAGCATGTGAAGATATGCAAATAATGTTCTAACTACAAGTCATGTGAGCAATAATGAAATCCCATAAGAAATCATACCTAGAACATGCTAGATGATGAATGAATCATGAAAGAATGATGGGTCCTTGTGTTTTTGTGTGATAAAAATCAAATCTAGATGACTTTGGTTGGAAAGCTCTCTTTGGCTCTTGAAAGATGTAATTTTTGCTCTCTCCAAAACATACAAGAGAGAAGACATCATATATATAGGAACCCTAAATGAAACTACGTAGTTTTGGAAAGAAAACTTAGCTTTCCGGTCAAAAAAGCGACTTTAGAAGTGACTTGGATGGAAGTCACTTCTAAGGTCACATTTGTTTAAGGTAAACAAAGTGTGACAGTGCAATAGCTCTAGATTCAAGCTTCCCGAAACATGACCAAGCGACATCAAAACCTTTTGTATGATGTATCGTTTGAACGATATGGATGTCTACTTTCTACTCCTTTTTACAAAATGAGGTTTTGATATCTGTAGAAAGAGTTATGGTCATTTAAGTGACCGAAGGTAAAATTTGAGCAATACAATATTGCCAAAACTCATGGTATAAGACCATGTGAACCAAGACTAATCCAAGAGAGGAAAATGGACCTCTCTAGTGGTCAAACACCGCGCTAAGACAATCACACCATCATGCAAGTGCGGACATTTCCAATCACACAAATGAAAACGAATTACAAGACACAATCACACAACAAAATACAACAAAGAGGTGCAAGTGTGAAAAGTGATATGTGAAGAGAATGCACACATATACAAATATGCTAAGTGTGTGTGTGCAACTAAATCTCTTCAATTAAGATTAAGCATAAGTGATTATACCTTCAATGAGCTCTTGTGCTTGAGGGCTTGAAAACCAAATAAGCTTGATCACGAACATGGAAGCCCTAAACTACCCTTACATTTTAAACCCCCACAATGTGGTTTGTCATGAAATGAGCCAATAAAAATGAGGCACTTACAAAAGAGATAAAGCTTTGAAGGAAGTTGAAGTGAAGAATAAAGTGATCAATTGTCTAGAAGAGAAGACGGTTGAAGATGCTCTTGTGTTAAATAGTTTAATGAATGATTTTGCTAATAATTTGTTTCTTTTCTTGAAGGAAACAATCAAATGCAAGGAAGAGGAGTTGGCAAATCATGAAGGCCATAGAGCTTGGTGATCTTCATGAAGATTCAAGTGACTTAAGCTTTGTAGATGAGCAAGTTGAGTCTCCTACAACAAAAGGCAAGTCACTAAGGAACAAAATGATTTCAAAGGTCAATCTTCCAAGGGCAAGTGCAAAATCAAGAAAAGGAAGGAGCCTTCATCATCAGTATACTCTCACCTAAATAGTATCATCTCCATATGTATTCCGATTTAGAATTTTTGAAATGTTTTAATGCATACTAAATCTAGATGCCATAAGTATATTACTAAGATGCATGTTAGTGAGATGAGAAAATATTCTATTAATGTTTCTTGCATGATAGAACTTTGGATTTTGTGCATTATATTGATAATCATGTGATGAAAATTGTTAAGAAGTTTTGGGTGAAAATGAGTGTTTCACATGATCATATGCATAGTCTTGATAATATCTTTGTTGATGGCAATAATGATGTGTTTAACATAAGAAATATCTTTATGGAGAAGATAGTTGATAATTTATCTTCTAGATATGATATTACCTTGAGAAATGATCATGATGGTTTATGTGTTTGTGCACCCAAGACCAAATGGGTCAAGGGTAAGTGCTCTTACCATTAGTGTAAGTTACATATGTGAGTTAGCTTTAAGATTTGTGTCTAGTTTTGAGTAACTTAGCTAGCTAGCTTTGTTTATCTATGACTTTGACATGAACCTAGCTATCTCACAAATATTGCTATGATTGTCAAAAATTCATTGGTTAACTTTTGAGAAATTGTATATCATGAAATCTATATGGTAATGAATTTTGTTAAAGACTTTTGGAGAAAGTCATTTTTTGTATGTGTTTGAGTTGAAGTGTTAAGTCTTTATTCTCTTGGGATAACACACCAACAACTTGTTGTCATGAGAACAAACAAGCCAAGAGAGCTCATAAAAAGAGCAAAGGCTTTGCATTTGATGAAAAAACTTGCTTAGGTATTTATATATCCTAATGCTTGCTTTCTAGCTTTTCATCTTTCGACTCTATGTTTGCATTACATCATGTAGCATGTCATATTAGAGAACTAGTATAGCATTCATATGGTTCTCATTGACATGTGCTCTCTAAAGATCTTTTAGTGATGTGTTCACAATGATCTTATTCATGATGTTTGAAATGCTTGTGTGATTGTTGTGTGGCTTGATGAGCAAAACTTTATTTGAATATCAATATCTTTCAAAGCTACTCACTTGAGAAGCAATGATCTTAAACAAATAACTTTTATTGTTTCTAGATCATGCACTTGAGCTTGAAAATCGTATTTTTTGAAAAGTGCACTAATACTTCTTTTATATGTTTTTGTTTTGAGTATATGTGGTTGAAAGTATGTAGATTATAGATGCATCTAGAAGCCTATTGCTTAGTACATGATAGATGACCTTTGGTATGTATCCATTTTGCTTCGGCACTACATAGTATTCAACGAGCACCCTCATGGAAAGGACTACACACCTTGGTTGTGCAGCCGCCCAATGTAGGAAAGGGCTACACCATTATGATGAGTGAAAGCCACCATAAGGTGCATATGTTTATATTAAAAAAATCAAAGAAGTGTTGAAAAGAATCATTAAAAAAAAATTCTTTGATTCTAAGCCTAAAAGAAATGAAAAATAAAAGGCTTAATGGTGTATATTTGAGAATTGTGAAAAGCTTGGGTTGACAAATAGAAACGGGTAAACGAGCCACATGCACACACACGCTCATATGTTGATATCTATTCTTGTAAAGCAAAAACCCGGATGAATATCGGTTTGACCTATTTTTGGAAACGTTTTAGTTGGATAGGTGTGGAAATTGTTTGCATGTTGATATCACAATTACTCCTACTATATATGTGAGAAGCATTCACACACACACATATTTTGTTTATGTGCTTGATTCATTAGCAATGTGAGAATATTTTTGAGAGATTAATGAAAATCTATGATTCTCTCTTGGACTTTGAAAAGTGATGAAATATTTTCTCTTATTGCTTGAATTTGTGATTTTGTGGATTTTATTGTGAACAATATTCTATCTTGATCTTAGATAGAGCACTTATCAAGGGGGAGCATAGTATGCTAGACTTTGTTCTCTTTTATGATATGCTCACATGCTTCAAGTTGATAAATGTTGGCATATTGTTTTGATTGATATGATGAATCTTGAAGATGTTATTTCATATTTCTTGATATGCATGATGATTCTTCATAATGATATATGTCTTTGTATGTTTGATCATAATTAATGCATGAATCTTTTTGTAATAATTGTATGATTGTGTTTGCAATCACCTTCTCATTATTTGAAGTTGTATAGTAGTTGAGATTGCAATCAATTTCTTTATTCTTGAGGTTGATAAGAGAGTAATTGCAATGAGTTCCTCTTTATATAGGGTCGATAGTAATTGTAGTTATAATCAATTTAATTGAGTGTAATTTCAATGAGTTCATCTTTGTTTGGGGTCGATAGTAATTGTGGTTGTAATCAAGTTAATTGATTATGGTTGCAAAAAATTCATCCTTTCTTAGAGTGATAGTAATTGTGGTTGTAATCAATTCTATTGATTGTAGTTGTAGAAAATTCCTCCTTGCTTAGAGTGACAGTAGTTGTGGTCGTAATCAAATCTCTTCTTGAATGGGGTCGAGATAATTGTTGTTGATACCAATTCCTTCATATTTGGGGTTGATATCATTGGTCATGCAATTGTTGAACTTGGTACATATGACCCATGTGCTTAAGAGTAATATTTCTGCTTTTGTGATTCATAGTCCCTTGTGAACAAATCTACTTGGTGATAATATGTGGAGCATATGTTAATGGGGAGCTTTAGTTTATTCAACTTCGCTTTCTATATAATTTGTTTGCTTAATATCTCGTTCTTTATCTCTTGTGTCCTTGTCTATTCCTTGACAAAAAGGCAGAGAAATTGTATACCTCACCATGTTTAATATGGGGAAATCCATGTTTGACACAGGGGAGAAAATGAATACCACCATATGTAGAGAAATGTTCCAAATGTGTGAGTTTTGTACCTCTTTGTTTTTAATTGAAGACTTTGTCTTTAAGGGGGAGAATTCTTGTCTTAAGGGGCAGAAAAGAATTCTTGCCTTATTGTGTTAAGGATCTTAGGGAGAGCTTTTATGTGAAAACATTCATACGCTTGAGATAATGCATTTTTTTGTATGATATAAGGGAAGTTTTGTTATTTGTTTATGTGATATATCTCACCATTCTTCTTTGGAAGAAGAATCTTTTGTTGGTTTGTGTTTTCTCTCATAGGTACTTTGAAGTTCAAAGAAGGGATTCTTGAAGACTCAAGAAGACTTGAAGATCTTTTAGTCTAGGGATCTCTTTGTAATATGAGGATGAGAGAATACTATCGATATTGTGTTTATTGGAGTGAACAATGTTTGGTGAGGATGAGGTTTTGCCATGGAATAACCAAAGGTGGAGATTGTAAGATCCTAGCTCTTTGTTGGCTTGATTCCATTGCAAAACATCTCTTTATTTGTAATGGTTAATTGCTTAGGTGGTTCTTGGTGAAAAGAAGCTTCAAAGAAGAAAGGCAACTTCTCATGCAAATATCGTCTTCAAGAGGAAAGACGCTTATATGGATGCTAAGGTATCAAGATACTTCTTCCTCTTGCAAGGCTTTAAGGCACACACACATATGGCATTCATATGTGTCCTTGCATGGTTGAACAACATTTATATAACACTTTCACACACTTAGTAATGTATGCACATGCATTAGATTAATATTGATAAACATTGTTAATAGCATGTTTTATAACTATGTCTAGGAAACGGCATATGTGTGTGACATTGTGTTTATTTGTTTCCATTTTATTGTTTTTGGACTTGAACATGATCGCTTATGATTTCTTATTGAGTCCCGGTCATTTCGGTTACTCATTCATTTGGTTTCGAGTCCAAACGATATAGCTATGCTACTTTTTCGTTCTCATTTGTTGACTTGTTTTTGTCATTGTATTCCGAGATGAATTCTCAACCTTTTGTCAAAGTTTCATAGTCTTCGTTGTGCATGAGGGAGTCACAATTCATAATCCGAAGACGGATTCGAAATCGGAGTTCGGAAGCCCGGATAAGGTCGAAGAACACGAGCGGAGCGCGAGAGAAGCAAGCTAGACCAACGGCCAAGCTTGGCTCACCATGTGTAGAGGTCGTGTGCTACAGGGCGTGGACAGCCCTCTGTCCATGTGTGGCACACGCGCTCCACATGGGCTGCTAACATGGCAGCCCGTGATTGGTGGCCTTCTTCTCTCTCTCTCTTCCTTTTAAATATTTCCATTCCCTCCCATTTCTTTCAAATAAAAAAAAAATTAGAAAAACTCACACCAGAATTTTCTCTCAACTTTTTCTCACCTTCCAAACACCATAACTTTCTCACACGAAGTCAGAATTGGTTGATTGAAATTGGAGATTGTTCATAATTGAGTTCTCTACCTTTTCCAAGTGGTCATGCAGCTATTTGATTGATTTTTCTAGTGGTTCTACATAGAAAACCGAACCAGCTCGTGATTGCAAGGTAGTGTTCATATCTTTGTGATTTCTTCTTTTATAACCTTCAATTTGCTTGGGGTTTCTTCTTCTATATGTATTTATATGTATAGTGAATGCTATTGAGAAAGATAGCATCACAATCAAACCTAATCAAAAGTCTAATTAGAGACATGTGTGAACTAGTTTCTTAGATTCTATGATTTTCACATGATTGAGAGTTGTATTGTGATTAGTTTGATATCTATGATTATTTGTGACTTGATTGAATCATTTTATGATTAATAATCCTTAAAATGTGCTTTGATCCTTTGAGTTATAATATCTAGGATTAGTGCTTGTGTATGTGTTTTTAGAAACATCTAAGATTTAATTGATTTATCATTATATTCTTGCTCTAAATCTTTGGCTAGAATATTCATTGAATACATTTTATGTTTCTAGCATTTATGTGTATGTTTATAGCATCTTTAATATGTGCTTCATGTTTATGATTTATTCAAGTGTTATTTATTTGAATGAAACTAGGAGATTTTGTGTTAGGTGTTTTCACATGCTCTAAGTTTAATTTATGTTTTTTGCATCTAGACTTTTATTCTTGTGTTCTCACATATTTAGGTCTTGTTGTTCCATGGAATGTCTTGATCACATGTTCTATGTTGTATTGATTATGATTTGCTTCATATGCATCACCTAGATCATTGCCTTGTGGAAAGGTTGAAGTCTCTTGTTAAAGTGAGTGAAGCTTTAACTTGAGCAAGAAGACTTGGTTAGGAATGTGTTCCGGATAGCCAAGCAAAAGTCTTAGCAAGGAGTTTGGTACTCCGGATAGTTGAGTTAGGGAAGCTTGACTAGGATCTTTGTGATCTAGATTGCTAAGCAAGGAAATCTTCCTAGAGGCTTGAGAGCCTTGGATAGGAAGTTGCTTCTTAAAGGTGTAGGACACACCTTGGATAGGGAGTAGGCTAAGTGGTTCACTAGCCCGAGGGTAGACTAAGAGTTGATAGCTTATGGTGGATATCATGTGTTATCACCTTGAGTGTGTAAGTCCTTTTTCATATAGTGGATTGCTTTGCCGATGGTTGTGGATTCAACCTGTGGATGTTTCCTCTTCGAAAGTTTACCACGTAAAAATGAATATGTCAAATGTCTCTATCTCTATCTCTATATATTTGTATGTATGATCAATATAACTTGTTTATGATCTTCATTTCCTCACATCCTTGTAAAAATGTTATTGATATAAAATAAAAAATAAAAAAAAAATAAAAAATAAAAAAATAAAAAAAAAAAGATGCAAACATTGTTTGTTGAATCAACATTTGTTTCTTGTATCTTGTAAGTGTTTGAACATTATATCTTACGATATTCTATATCAAGTTGTAAATTTTTACGTAGTTATCTTTCATTGTAATATTCATAGTACAACTTGTGGAATGTGCTCTTCATTGAATATACTTGTATATGAGATACATTGTTTCTTGGACTAAGGGTGGTGAATAGTGCATACTTGTGCAAATTGTTTTCTCATAACAATCTTGTTAAAGGTTAATTTGTATGCTCACCAAGGTTTTGACATAAATCACGAAAGAGTTTTTAAAACTAGTGTGTCAACTTATTCACCCCCCCTCCCCCCTCCCCTCTAGGTTGTTTAGTATAACCTTGTAGGCATATTCAACTGGATTGACGGCGTTCTTCATTCGTCTAGGCTTTCGGTCCTAATCAATGGGGTTCCGGAGGGATATTTTTCCTGCTCTAGAGGGGTTCGTCAGGGGGATCCTCTTTCTCCACTATTGTTTAGTATTGCTAAGGATTTCCTTATTAGATTATTGACTAGGATGGTGGATTATTCTCAGATTTTGTCGATTTCTTCCCCGAGGGGATTTTCGGCTTCAACTCATTTACTTTATGCATATGATGCTCTAATTTTTTAGAGAGGCATAGTTAAGAATCTTAAGAATATCATGCATGCTTTTGAGGTCTATGGCAGCATTTTTGGTCAGTTAATGGACTGGGGTAAGTCTTCCATCTACTTTGGCACTTCTGTTTCTCCATCTCGGATTGGTAAGCTGTAGTCTTTGGTTGGTGTGCAGATAGGGCAGCTTACTTTCTCTTATTTGGGGGTTCCATTGTTCCGAGGCAATTCTAGGAAGCATGTTTTACAGCCTATTACAGATAAGCTTTTGTCTAAGTTTGTTAAGTGGAAGGGTAAAGCCTTTCCATGCTCGGTCGTGCTACTCTGATCAAGTCGGTCATCACGGGTTATTTTATGCACTCTTTCATGATTTACAAGTGACCCTTTTTGTTGTTGTGGGTGATTTATTGCAAAATAAGGAATTTTTTTGTGGACTGGTTCTTGTGAGGAGACCAAGTTTGTTCGGGTTGCTTAGAATCGTTGTTGTAGACCTTACTCTCAGGGTGGCCTTGGTTTGAAGGATTTACGGTTGATGAATGATCTGCTTTTATGGAAGTTCACTTGGAAGTTCATGACTTCTGATGATTTTGCTTTCTCTTTTCTTTGGGAAAGGTATCTCAGGCATCTATAGAAATCTTAGGTTGGGTATGTGACTTCCTCGATTTGGTCCTTCTTTCATACTAGTTATTCTTCTCTTCTCAAAGAGGGTATTTGGCTTATTGGCAAGAACTCCCAGCGAGATTTCTGGCATGATAATTGGTTAAAGGTTCCCATTTTGGACCTTTTGGTTATTCTGGATTATTTGGCTAACCCTCTTCGGGCGAGAATTTCTGATTCCATTTAGGATAGTAAATGGTGACTGGATGATCTTTTTCATACGCACTTCCCGAACCTTTGTTTTTTGATTGATCAGATTGCTATCTCTCTTGTGAAAGACTCTCTAGTCTGGACTCATTCTAGGGATGGTCAGGTTTCATACAAGGCGGCTTATTCCCGGTTTATTTGTGATTCTCCTCAGGTTACTTAGTGAAGATGTTTGGTCTCATTTCATTCCTCCTTCTTGTTCAGTTTTGAATTGGCGTCTTATGTTGAATAGGCCTTTCACGAAGGATCGTCTATGTTGGTCTAGGTTTCAGTTAGCCTCCTGGTGTAATGTGTGTGGGGTTAATAATGAGTCAGCTGATCATCTCGTTCTCCTCTGGCCTTTGGCGGATGCTCTTTAGGAGGCTAAGCGTTTCTGTAGACACTTGGCGGGTTTTTTTCTTGCAGGCCATGTCAGTTTCATTTAGTGATCAAGTTAGGGTTTTATGGAAGGTGACTATCCATGCAGTGGTTTGGAGTGTGTGGTTTGCCCATAATCAGTGGATTTTTGAAGGTAAGGTTGTGGATATCATGTCTGCTCTTGCTCTGGTCTGATGTGCGGTTTCAAATGCTAACCACCTTGAGATTTGGTGTATGTGTAATTGTGTAGATAATCTATTGATTCTTAGAAGTTTGGTCTTCATGGTCGTCCTACTAAGGCTCCGATAATCAAGAGTGTGATTTGGTCACCTCAACTCCTGGTTGGATCAAAGTTAATACGAATGGTGCTGCCTTGGGTTCTCCAGGTATTGGTGGTTGTGGGGGTGTTTTTTGGAACTGTAGAGCCTTTGTGAAGGGTTGTTTTAATATTCTCTTAGGTAGGTTTTTGCATTTGAGGCTGAGCTTCTTACGACGTCTCTAGCTATTAATTTTGCTTGGAAGTATGGTTGGCGTCGGATCTGGCTTGAGAGTGATTCTTCACATGTGGTTTAGTTGCTCTCTTCTCGTAGGTTCATGTTCCCTAGAGGGTTCGTCAGGCGTGGCAGCACTGTATCTTCACATGTGGTTCAATTGCTCTCTTCTCGTACGGTTCATGTTCCCTAGAGGGTTCGTCAAGCGTGACAGCGCTATATCTTCCAGATTTCGCAAATGGATTTTTAGGTGTCCCATATTTCTAAGGAGGGGAATTGAGTTACGGATGCTCTTTTTAAACATGCTTTGAAGCTGGAGGTGGACTCTTGGTGGTTCTCCACCCCGATGTTCTATTCTTCTTTGGTTGGCGATGATTGCATGGGTCGGGAGTCTTTTCGGTTTTCTTAATGCCTTTTGCTTCTTTTTGGGGTGACATGTGTCCCTTTTTGTTCGGGGCTATTTTCCCCATCGTTTTGTGCTTTTCTGATCATTTATATGCATAGATACTACTTTTGGGTTTTTCAATATATGATCACTTGTGATGTTTTTTCCGTTTATATCAGCCTAATTTTATCAACAACAAAAAAAAAAGGGATCAAATTGCCCTTAATTATTTAAATTTTAAAATGAAGATAATCATAATATTTTCCGATTCATCTTTGTACCAAATTTACATGTTTGCGCAAGAAGAACGTTAAAATGTTGCATTTTTTTTTATTTTTAATTTCTATGATATTTTTAATAATTTAATGAATTTACATGGTTTCAAGCACTAATAGCATAACTCAGACTTTCAAATATGAAAGAAGATTTTGTATAAAATCCCACACCTACGAGTTTTGTACCCAGCAACAAGTTTCTCTTCTGATAACTCTTGAAGATTTTGTATAAAATCTAACACCTAATTTACCAAAACATTATTAATTTACTAAATGCGCCTTGAAAGGCCTAAAATATTTTTCTAAAATTAAAATGAGATTAAATTTCAGAAATCATTCAACTCCAGTCACTAGCATAAATTTAAACAAAAAGCTTCAAGGTCACAACAGCCAATTCAGGGCAAAAATCATTAACTTAAAGAGGTGGTAAAGTTTCTTTTTGGACCAAAACATCAAATTAAAGTAGCAAGTTTCAGTGTGTCACAAGGAGCATCTGATTGAACAAGAAAAATTTAACTCAGAAACAGTAGGGTAATAAAACCTCAAAAACATAGAAAATATATAAAATAAAAGGTCTCTCTAAAAACTCTCTAAGCAGCAGAGAGTGGCTCCGTTTTCTCCTCCGCAGCAGCTTCAAAAGTCTCGCCAGCCACAAGCTCCGGGACCTCGTCATCATCGTCCTCCTGTGTGGTGGCTGCACCGGCTCCGGTAACTGGTGCTTGCTTCTGGAACTGCTCAGCTAGCTTCCTCAAGTTGTCCAAGTTATCTGGGCCTGTAAAAGATTCAAAGGAAACATATAATAAATATCTTACCTGTGAAAAGCTACATTCTAAATTATTTTAGAGAAGAAAAGACCAACACAAAATACTTACCCAGTTGGTTGATAATTCCTGGGAGAATATCTTGTAGTTCTGTAAAACCAAAAAAGTCGCAAGTTATTTCTCATGACAATCAACTTATTGAAAAAAATTCCAAAAACAAAAAATTCTCAAAGAAAAAATCTGGAAGTGACATATCCTTAGTAAACCAAAGGCATTTTGGCATTACTTGAAGCAGTTAAACAGAAACAAGAATGATAGGGAGCCCTACTCTTGGTTTGTGGAGAGCCACTTACAACCCATGTATTGGCCGCAATAGAAGCCTGAACTGAAAATGCGAATTACATAATTAATTATCAAGTTGAACAAGATAATGTTAAATTACCGGCCAGATATCCTATCAAAAAGGCTTTACCTTTGGGGTTTAGGAACTGAATAACTACATCATCCTTGAAGATGTTAACTTCCTCAATAGCAGGAATAGCATTTACTCCTATTCTCTTCAAAGTGCTCTGAAGCCTTTTGTCGTCAGTGGTGGTTGTCTTGTGGACAGCCTTCTTCTTTCTGCAGTTTAAAAGAAATGTTAGGAAATGAATTTACCATTATATATAACCAAAAGCTAAATGTATGTGAGACAAAGGAAGGGATAAATTTACGAAATGCCAAACAAAAAACGGGTAAAACAACTCAAAAGGCTACACCCAAAAAAGGCAGCAGCCAGCATCAGCTGGTCTATCTTTGATTACAAATGAAACAATGTACCAAGAACAAATCTTTTACTCGACTCACATGGAAACAAAGATAATACAAGATAAACCCGATGAGCCATTTCTTAAACAGATCACTCAAAGCATCAGACCATTATGGCTATTGTGAATACAAAAGGATTTATCATTAACAGAGTAGTATTTTATATCTAAACAAGGTAGAGACATGTGAAACAGTTTTGGAAGCTCATATCTAAACACTGGACAATAACAATAATCTTAGCTATCATGCTAATCAACAAGAATTGTTTTGGTAAATAATAATTCAAGATTGGAGAAAACATATAGACCTTCTCACGCTACCCTTTCCACCGGTGCGAACTGCACCAGCCATCTTCATTAGCTTGTCTACATTCATCTGCATAACCAGATAAGAACTTGTCAATAAACAATAGTTTTGCTGCAACAACCCATCCTATACCTAACAAAAATAACTAAAACTGAACTGAAAATAAGATAAAAAAAATATTAAAAAAAAAAGCGCTAAGCATTCCAAAGTACCATAAGAACTGTAACCAAAGGTTGATAATAGAGTTTCCACAATGTTCAGTACAGATAATTTAACAGCTTCTAAGTTTCATTGTAAATTGAACCCATAAGACAGTAACGAGTTTACAACATGCACATTACAAAATCTAAGATAACAATATGAACCAAAAACAGAGTATATAGCATATACGCAACCAAATATACCAAGGCTATACATATATAATAATATAATTATTTATATCAACAAGAGATACCTAGTCTGCAGCAAAAAAGTGAAAAACCCTAATCCCAAAATCATAACAAAACCCTAACTTTAAAATCCAAACACAGCTCAAAGAAAAAACCCAAAATCGTACAAAAATTGAAAATACCTATTAGTCAGATAAAGTAATAACATTGCAAATATGTAATAACTACAGAGAAACCCTATAAAAAAAATCCCAACAAAATCAACTCAAACAAGCAAATTAAAGTCATTAAAAGTCCACATGAACAAGCCCAATAACACGATAAGAAAGTAAGAAAAAAAAAAAAAGTAAAAAAACACAGATCAATAGAGCATGGCAAAAACCCTAACATTTTCCAGCTAAAGAACAAAAAAAAAATTAATAATAAATAATAAGTGGCTGTGTGCAATAAGACAGCGAAATCGAGCAAACCCAGAAACCGAAAGAGATATTGATACATGGGTTTTGGAGAAAAATGATACCTTGGGTAGGGTTTGTGTGGGTGGTAACTGATTTGGTGTGAGAAGAAGATAAGAGAAGAGTTTTTTTTTCTCAGGCGGCGCTGCTAAGGTTTTTGTATGTGCCCTTCTTCGCTTTGATATAAAAGCCTCTCGAGAAATTATTGATATCCGGGTTATGATCGGACGGTCACGAAACGCTCTGACGAATGAAACGTGGCGAGGTCTCATTAGGCAGTTGGGTACCACTTCTTTTAATGTGTAGAATTTTAATCTCATTCTCTGCCGTCCGATTTGTAGGCCTTGGGATGAAATCGATCCAGACCGTACATCTAAAACCCCAGTCCTGCACTCCTTTTATTGAGAAAATTATTAAATAAAAAGACAAAATATTTTATATAAATATATAACCTAGAGGTGACCACGGTTTGGTTAAACCGTCGGTTTTGTCCGCGGTTTAACCGGAACCGGATTGGCCAAACCGGAACCGAAAACCGGAACCGAAACCGCCGGTTTGGAAACCGGTTGAAAACCGGTGGTTCCGGTTCTGGTTTCGGTTTGGGAGTCCTCCAAACCTTCCGGAACCGCCGGTTTTTGGGCAAAAACCGGCGGTTAAAACCGCCGGTTTATTAAAAAAAAAAAAAACAACGAATCAGACGCTGCCACGTGGCAGCGTCTTTTAAAAAAAAATTACCGTTAAGTTATTATAATATTAAAAAAAAAAAACAAAAACAACCAATCAGACGCTGCCACGTGGCAGCGTCTGATTTAAACACTCTTTTTACCGTTCTGACAGTTAAAAAAAAAAAAAAAAAAATTCCACCAATCACACGCTGCCACGTGGCAGCGTGTGAAAAAAAATTCAACCGTTCTGAATTTTAGACTGATTGGGCAACGGCCAAATTTTTTTTATTTTTGCACCCCTCTATTTCTTTTATTTGCATATTCACCCTTCTCTACTATACTATAAATATCCCCCCATATTTCATTATTCTTCACACCACTCATTCTCTCAACTTCTCTCTCTCAACTCCTCTCAATCTCAATTCTCAAATTCAAAATTCTCTCTACAATTTTATTTAATTCTCATTCATATATAAATTATTTCTTATATTTTTTACTATCTACTATTTTTTCAATTATCAAATTGATTTACAATATTTATTTCAACAATATAATTTTTTCTATATATATATTTTTCCAACAATATAATTTTTTCTATATATATATTTTTCCAACAATACAATTTTTTCAACAATATAATTTTTTCTATATATATATTTTTCCAACAATATAATTTTTTCTCTCATATATATATATTTTTTTCAAAAATATATTTTTTTCAATCATCTTTTTTTTTACTCTATATTTTATTATTTATATTTATTTTTTATAATAAAATTTAAACATATTTTTTACTTGCTTACTCTATATTTTTTACTCATATTTTTCAATGGCAAGTGGGGGAGATAGTTCAAGAAATAAGGACAGAGGAAAGGCTCCAATGAGAAACTTGTTGGAAGATATTGGTGAAGCCGTCAGTTACGACGATTTGAATTTTCACCAATTCCTTCAAGATCGATTTGGATCCGATCACCCTTCTGCTCCTAATCCTCCTCTAACAATTCCCGAGTTCAACGAATTCGACCCCGCTCAAAATACCCCCCCTAAAAATCTATCTAATTCTAACCCCACAGCCTCTTCGAATGCTTTTTTTATAAGTGAACTGCCTGGTGAAGGTGAAGAAGAAAAGTAAGAAAAGCCAATGAAGTCCGAACTCTTCAAAGTGCATATGAAGAAAACTAAGGTAGATAATGGTTTCCAAATCCAGTGCAATCACTGCGGCAGAAAATATAACGTTGGAAGAAACTTCGGATATGGCACGTTATGGTCCCATATCAAAAGAAGTCACCCATCTGAATACGCGGTAGCGAATAACCAAACCCAAATCTCCACGTACGCAACCCCTTCTAATCAATTATTTCGTTACACGACTGAAAACAATAGAGAACAAATGGCATTAATGGTTGCAACTGAACACTTACCTTTTGGTTTTCGTGAGAAAGTAGGTTTTATTAATTATTGTCAAAATGCATTAAATCCTGTAATGCAACGTGTTCCTAGATCCATTCTCACACGTACACTACATAACATTTACAGCAGAGAAAAAAACACATTGAAAACATATTTTTCTGAATTTCAAGGTCGCGTTTCCGTATGTGCCGACATATGGAGCGACATTTTTGGTAGTCATTCATATTTGGGTGTCACGTGTTATTATATGGATAATAATTGGGACATGCAAAAAAGAATTCTTGCATTTCGTGTTTTTGATGATTCGCATTCAGCTCAAAATATTTTTCAACTCCTTAAAATAATTTTTCAAGAGTATAATATCCTAAACAAAATTTTTGCTATTGGCTTTGATAATGCTGCAAGCAATACTGCATCTATTCCTATGTTACAAAAATTGTGCAATCCTTATTTTGGGGGTAAATTATTTCATCAACGTTGTGCATGTCATGTTTTAAATTTGTGTGTTCAAGCTGGATTATCAGAGCTTTCTACTTTTATTAAACCAATTAGAGATAGTATTAACTATATCTGGAGGCATAACAAAGTCCAGAAACAATGGTTAAAATATTGCATTTCGAATAATATGCATCCCAAAAAATTTTCTCGAGATATTACCACTCGTTGGAATTCAACTTATAAGTTGCTTTGTGAAAGTGTTGAATATAAGGAATTATTAGTTTCTTTTATTACTTATTATGTTCCTTCAATTTCTCTTCAATTGAACCATTGGGATGTATGTATAAAAATTCTTGAATTGTTACGTGTTTTCAATGATGCTACTGTCTCTTTATCTTGTGTTTACTATCCCACTACTCATTTATTTCTTATTCAATGTGTTAATATTGTTGGTGCATTCAATGATTGTGATGTTGATCCTCAATTGAGTCAATGTGTTGATGCCATGAGGAGAAAATGGTTACAGTATTATGGGCAAATTCCAAATATTTACCTGCTTGCAATGTGTTTAGATCCACGCTTTAAATTTGAATATTTGCAGGTTTATTTAGCTAATTATTACAAATGTTTAGATTTAAAAGTTGATGTTCTTCAGTCTTGTGATTCCGTTAAGGAATTGCTTAATGAATTTTACAATGAATATCTTAGAATATATGGTCCGTCTTTGAATGTGCCGATTTCACAACCCCAACCCACATCTGGTGGTAGTAGTTCTCAAAAATTTACATTAAGAGGCTTAGGGGATCGACTGTTTTCTGAAAGAACCAAAAAATTACGAACATCTTCTTCATCCTCAACGGAATCCGAGGTTGACTGGTATTTACAAGACAGTCATAAATTTAAAGATGAAGAATTTAGAATCCAGGATTGGTGGAAGAGTCATCAACAAGATTATCCAATTTTGGCAATTATTGCCAAACAAATTCTTGGAACGTCGGTTTCTACAGTTGCTGTGGAACAAGAATTTAGTGCAGGTGGAAATATTTTGGACCCAAGACGATCATCTATGTGTCCACAATCACTTGAAATACAGTCATGTGTTGATGATTGGACAAAGGCCAAATATAAACAACAAGAACTTCAGCCGGATATAGCGAACGACTTCTTCGAAGATGAACAAGCGATGGGAACGGAAGGCAGTGAATAGATTCCGTTCCAACATCCAACCTCCAACACCGAGCAACTAATTAAAGGTAAAAGAACTACGTGGCCTTTGATTCCTCTACATTGATGGAGGATACGTAGGCAGCTTAATTATGGTAAAAAATTTAGTGCAAGGCCGATTTTTTTTTTTTTTTTTTAATTTTAACTTTATTACATTGTAATATTGTATATTTGAATTCAAGCCTTCAAGACCAATTTCTAATTTTATTTTATTTTATTTTTTGTGAAATTGTAAAGTTGTATTTATTAATAAATGTCAATTTATTTTTTTCTAAACATTGTGAACTACTTAAATACTTCAATGGAAAATGTTTGTAAATATATTGATTGGGATTTAGGAAAAAAAATTGAAAAAAATAAAAAGTGGTTGTAAATGTATTTTTATTTAATAATTTGTTCATTGAAAATTTGGAATTATGATTGGGAAAAATGGGAAGAATTAATATTAATTGGGATTTGAAAAAAAAAAATTGAAAAAAGAAAAGAAAAAATGGTTGTAAATATATTTTTATTTAATAATTTGTTCATTGGAAATTGGAATTATGATTGGGAAGAATTAAAATATTGATTATTTAATTGGGTTAAAAAAAATAAAAAATAAAAAATAAAAAAAAAAAAAACCGGAACCGGAACCGCCAAACCGGCGGTTCCAAACTGGTTTTTCCGGTTTCAGTTTCGGTTTTGGGTCCCTCCCAAACCGAAACCGACGGTTCGAAACCGAAACCGGAACCGAACCGGACCGGTGCCACCACTAATATAACCACTAGGTTTTGGAGCACATACCTTGTATTTGAGTTTCATATTTATAAATATACATACCCTTGAAAAATAAGAAATGTTAATATAATACATAGTTTTAGTTTACGTCAATGTTAATATAACACATAGTTTTAGTTCACGTCAATGTTATTATATTGATATAACACATTGAGGAAATCTTAAACTCATGGGTTTGGTAAGAAGCTCCTCTACATTTGCCTCAAAAGAGATCCTTCTCACGATGATTTAACAATTGTCTGCAACTTTTATTGAACATCTTAACAATTCAAATTCAACAACTAAATTATTATTTTTTTACATCCAGAAGTACTCTTCAACTAAATTGCATAAATTGTGATAAAATTATCACTTAAATCTTCAATAACAGATATCCACAACATCTTCAAAACTTCATAATATTCACTAATTTGTAGTTATTCTATCAACCACTTATAGCAATTAGCATCCGAATTGAAAATCCCTACCATATACATTACCACATTATTTCATTGGCAATGCTAATTGTTGAAGTAAAGTTCATGTCTTTACAAACTCCATTAACTGCTTGATAGATCACCAACAACTATACCATTAATCTAACATTGTTTATGATATTTCTATTAAGTAATTCTACAAACTCGAAGGCTTGTATTTGTCATATGACTTTCAAAATATATATATATAAGGGATGCTATAACTAAATTCTTACTAAAAGCTATCTATTAAGTAATTATATAAAGTTTAAGGGTTGTATTTGTAATTTTACATTTAAAAAAAATGTCAAAGAAATTAAAAGAGAAAAAAAGGGATCTATAATTCCACCAACCACTTCACACTTTTATATATAGTATAGGATACAGGGGCACTATTTTTTTTAATTTTTTTTTTATATCATTTTAAAAATCAACACTAGTATTAGTCAGTAATACATATCATCTCTCAGCACAAATGATGTACACCTTATTTTCCACGTCACTGGTGATGGAATCGAGTCTCAATATACATTTTACAAGTATATATGATGAGTTTATATATATATATATTGAAGAATCGTGGGAGTTGATTTCTCCCGATTATGAGAATAGATATTTGGGCTAAAGATGACAAAAAAAAAACCCCCCGGGGGAAGGGGCTTTACGGGGACCCACGCTTATAGGGTAGGGATGGGTTTCAATTTGTTGGGGATTGAGATATATAGTAAAACTCGTAATGGGTATGGGACAGGGATAGGTTTTATGATCTTTGCCCCGCCCTGCCTCACCCTGCTTAAAATATAATTTTTATTTTTTTTACTATTTAGTTTTTTTTTTTTCCTTCAATGTTTATATTTTAAAATTATTGAATTTTGTTAACCGCCAAAAATGGTAGGGGTTCAAAGAAGAATTTTTCATCTACACAAGGGAAGAACCTGGATAGAAGGAAAGGCCTCCAGGTACCTTGCCATGAAAATTAGCCAAAATACGCCTTCTATCAGTCCGGACCAAGATCGGGGTCTCTCAAAAGCTCCGAGATACCAGAAGACACAGAAACCAAGTTAATAAGGACACTATTACTGCTGAGTCTGCCTTTCCCGCTACCGTACTAACCCGGTATCCCGATACCTCGATGCTTTTATACCCCGGTATGTTTATACTGAATATAATGATCAAGTAGGAAGCGAGATGCCAATATACCCTGATCCTACCTAAGCCAGCTAATCCATCAGTAAGTATCAGATTAATCGACTATCAAGTACTAAGATAAGATCAAGCCACATAGAAAGATGGTAAAATGCCATCGTTTTGATAAAAAAGGAAGTTGATTCCTTCTCTCCACTCGAGAGTTCTATTTGAAAGAGGAGTCAACTCTATCAGATTCCGCCAAAGAAGGGATCACTTGATTCCTAGAAGGAAAGCAACTATCTGCTCGCCAATCATTAGGAAACGCGACATGCATGAGAGCTCCACAACCATCGCCATCTGAGCTATATCTCTATCACCATAGCCATATGCAACACTCATTGTATTTTCATTACATGTTTATGATCAATAAAAAGCATGGAATACGATCCTATTAATAAGTTATTTTTATTCACCTTCTTCGTAGTGCTTAACTTCTTTTACTGAGGATCCATAGGTATTGAACTACTTGATATCAAAGTTGTTAATTGGAAATTCACCCCAGTGACAATTTTCGGTTAACACTTTTGGCACCGTCTGTGGGAACACTCCCATCACATTTACTAAGGCTATCTAGTTTTACCCAAAAGACTCAAAAGATGAGGCTCCGATCCTCTCAGAGGCGGCCCAATCCTTCAAGACCCAATTCCCTCGCATCCATTCAGAGAAACCAAAGGAATAGGAAAGGAGCAAGGAGCCAAATCCCGGCACCGGTTCCACCACCCAATGCGAGCTTCGCATCCTAAGACCCCGCGGTCCAGGAGATAAATCAGTGTACTATTAAGCAGCACGTAACGGCTTATGTGGTAAGTATCTGCTTCCGAATGATCGCTCAAGGGATACCTTCAAAGCGCCTGGGCTCATAGGGGAAGCTGGACCAAGTACCCGGATACCAGTTTTTGATAGACTCGGGCCACCAATACCAATTCCAAGTCGTCCTAGATATTTCAAACATCAACAGGTGAAGTCAGCATTTGACATTCCTCCCCAAAAGAACCAACCAATAGTTAAATTAGCAGCAGAAAAGAGGGATCCTCAGCCTGATGCATGTGGTAGTACCAAGCCCAGGAGAAACTCGCGGGGTACCCGGCTATGGAAGGAAGAGCGCAAGGAGGCAACTGAAGTATCTGAAACTTCGGATAATGAAGGCTCAGTAACCCGATCTAAGCATGATGGATCCAAACATCTTGAAGACTAGATGGCCAAAATGGTAAAGGAACTTGAGGAGCTAAGGAAGAGGAAGCACCGGAGTACCCGGAAAAATCCTTTGGGTGAGATGAATGCACCTTTCTCCAGGAGAATCAGAGAAGCGGAATTACCTCTTAAATTCAAGATGCCCGTCGAGAAATACTCTAGGACAGAAGACCCCGTGGGCCACCTGAAGAGTTTCGTCCACCAGATGGAGGTCTAGAACGCTACCCAATCAGCAATGTACAGGATGTTCCCTTCTACCCTGACGGATTGTGCCAAAACTTGGTTCAGAAAGTTATCTCTAGGTAGTGTGGATTCTTTTACAAAGCTTACTGTACATTTTTGTGCTCAGTTTCAAGGGATCAAACCTCGCCCCAAGGACCTCGTCCTACTCTAGTACGTGATCTAGGAGCGGGGTGAGACGTTGATATATTATGTAAAGAAGTTCCACAAAGAAGTGATCCAAATAAGAGTATTTGCCGAGAAAGAGACCTTGGCAAATTTCAGAAGGAACTTGTGGGCAGGTAGATTGTTCCGGTCATTTGCTAAGCATCCGCCTGAGACCTACCAAGAAGCCTATGACAAGGCATTGGAACTGGTAGACATAGACGAACAGCTCCAGGTTAAGGTCGAGCACGATGAAGCTCGATCAGCCAAACGGCCAAAGAAAGAGTCTCCAAAGCCTGTACTAGCAAAGAAGTTTCAGAATCATCCTCTGAACTGGTCTACATGATCGTGCCTAAATTGTTGTATATTTTGGCCCTCTTTTCCTTATCCTTTGTCTCGTTCTCGTGTGTTTTTCCATGTATTTCGTGTCTAATAGGCTCGTTTGTACTAATTGCAGGCAATAGGTGTAATTTAGGTGCTGGAGATGAAATGCGTGAATTTCAGATGTGAAACAAGCCGGAAAGCAAGAAATGAAGCTTCAGTGCACGGGTACTATGCTGGTAAGCACACCTGTGCACTACCAACACATCTCTAGCCAAAATTAGCCAAAATCATAATAGAGTGTGGGTCCCTACTGTACTCACCAGCACTCCACCCGCACCATTGTTAAAGTGTTGTTCAGCTCACCCGCATTCACCCGCACTCCATCCGCACTCCACGTGCGTCAGCTTCTGATTTCAAGCTTAAGTGACCTATTTTTCCATCCCCTATAAATAGAACCTTATATGTTTCGACCAAAAACAATCCCCCACACATCCCACACTTAGGTAATTTCTTTCTTTATTTGTTTTCTAGCCTAGGAATACTTTCCCTCTCATCCATACCCATCTCTACTCATCGAAAGGCAACTAAGGAGATTTGGATTCAAGCATCAATAAAGGAGAGCTCTTCAAGGGTTTCCTCTCAATCTCTTCTCTAAGTTTTGTATTTGTTATTAAGAACCATGAGTAGCTAAATCCCCCACTAAGGGGTTGATGTGATTAGTTGATGGATATTGGGCTACTTTTCGATTCTTATAAGGCGAATCAGGGTACCAGGTGTTAACCGCCAAAATTGGCCAAGGACCAAAGAAGAATTTTCCACCTCGATACAAGGAGAAGATGGGAATCTAGATACCATCCGTCTACCTCAAGAAGGGAGGGATCCCGATCGATCCAGATACATACCCCATCTAGAGGGATCTAGCCCAATAATTCCCTAACTTCTCATGAACCCCACTGTATCCCAATACGGAGCTCCACCAAGCATCCCGATGCACAGTTCAGCACACTGCATCCCGACATGGAGTTCCACTTAGTGCCCCGATACGGAGCTCCACCAAGCATCCCGCTACTATATCATCCAAACATCCCGCTACTACATCATCCAGACATCCCGCTATTACATTAGCTGGATATCCCGCTGCAGCCTCAGTTGGTATCCCGATCCTCAGGTGACAGCGGAATATTCAGGAACACATAACACCTTTTAGAATCAGCTCATCAAGCAGTAAGATACCAGACGAAGAATTTGCCAAAGAACAAGACTCATACGCCTAGAAGACCGGGGTAAAGCTCTATGGAAAATTCTGGAACGCCGTTGTCTAGTCAAGCAAAAGAAGTAGACTTCTTCCCGCCAACTGAGAGTTCCATTTGAACAAAGGGTCAACTCTATTAGAATCGTACTAGGAAGGAATGACTTGATTCTGATGATTAAATCTCCTACGAGATTGTCTCCTCCTAGGAAGGAAAGACTTGATTCTAACGATTAAAGCTCCTATGAGATTGTCTCCTATCAAGAAGAAAAGTCTTGTAATCATCAAACCCTAGACCGAAATTATAGGAGTGCATGACAAGCAACAAGGATCTATATATACGACATCATATTCACCAGAAAAGGGATCCGAAAATTATCTCCAGAAAACCCTAACCTACATCCGATGCTACTTATCGACACGTACGAGTTCGCCACCACCATCTCTATCACCTACTAAAGCTCAGCACTCTACCCTAACCTAGAGAACGCACCTGTTGTATTCATAATATAAAGTTTCTGTCAATAAAGATTTTATTTATTCACCCTATTTTCTACGTTTAAATCTTACTTGTATCGTTAGGAATATCGTTGGTATCAAACTACATGATACCCCTCCGATCGGGATCGATCCCGATCTTGGTCCTTAAAGTTGTTATTTGGAGATTTACCCCAGTGACGATTTTCCGGTAACACTTTTGATGCCGTCTGTTGGGAGTTTTATTTTCCCAACCAATCTCAAAATTGCCTAGTTCTATTCAAAGATTTTTCAGAATGAGATTTCGATCCTCCAGGGTCCACCCCGATCCATCAGGATCCTAGTCCTTCACTTCCACTCAAAGGCGGGGTAGAGGATCCAGGAATGATAATTTAGCACTAGTACCTCCTCCAGCTACAGGCCCAACACCCCGAGACCCAGTTAGGCAAGGAATTGATCAGGGCACCTTTGAGCAGCTAGCTGCAGCCTATGTAGAAGCTATCTGCCTCCGGATGATAACACAGGGAATTCCTTTCTAAGCAGCCGAGCTCGTAGGAGACGTTGGCCAAGGTACCCGGGTGCCAGTCTTTGATCGACTAGGACCACCTCTCCCAGTTCGTCAGGCTAATCTCAGATCCAAATTAGTGAAGTTCACCATCGAGATTCCTCATAGGGGAGCTCAACCCTCAGCGAAGCCCAGGGCGAAAGAGAAAAATCCGCAGCCCGACTCAGAGGGAAGTGCCAGATCCAGATGGAGTCCCAGAGTAAGGCACCAAAAAGCAAAGCGGAAGGAAGTGGCCATTGATTCAGAAACCTCGGATGAAGAAGTTTCGATAGCCTAATCCGGGAGTAAAAAATCCAAGAGCCTGGAAGATCAGATGGCCAAGATGGCAAAAGAGCTTGAGGAATTGAAGAAAGGAAAGCACCAAACAATTCGGAAGAACCCCCTGGGGGAAATGAATGCACCCTTCTCTAGGAGGATCAGAGAGGCAGAATTACCCCCCAAGTTCAGGATGCCCGCTGAAAAATATTCTGGAATGGAGGACCTCGTCAGTCACTTGGAGAGTTTTGTCCACCAGATGGAAGTTCAAAATGCAACTCGGTCCGCTATGTGCTGGATGTTCCCTTCAACTCTAACCGACTGTGCTAAGATGTGGTTCAAGAAATTGCCATTAAGTAGTGTTGATTCATTTTCTAAGCTTACTGCGGCCTTTTGTGCGCAGTTTCAGTGAATCAAGCCTCGTCCTAAGGACCCAATTTTGCTTCAGTATGTGACCTAGGAGCGGGGTGAGACCTTAAGGTCCTATGTGTAAAAGTTTCATAAGGAGATTATCTAGATGAGAGTGTTCGATGACAAGGAGACCTTGGCAAATTTCAGGAGAAACTTATGAGCTGGCAGATTGTTCCGGTCATTTGCTAAGCATCCACCAGAGACTTATAATGAGGCTTACAATCAGGCACTGAAACAAGTGGACATAGAAGAACAGCTCCAGATCAAGGTCGAACATGATGAAGCCTGATTAGCATCCCGTCCTAAGAAGGAGGTCTCAAAGCCTGCACCAGTTAAGAGATTCCAGAACCAGCCTCTAAACAAGTCAACCTATAGGCCACCTCACCTCCCATCATACCAGGAAAGGTACCCAGCCAGAAGAACACCTCCTAGAACTACTCCGTTGAAGGAAGTATCACGAATAGCGGATGAGGAAAATGGGTACAACCATTACACCCCTCTCAACGTTTTGCTGGAAACCATTTACCTAGCCATCTAGGATAAGGGCCTACTTAGGAAGTCGGGTCCCCTAAAAGCCCCTATTGATAGGAGGAACCGGTAAAAGTACTACGATTTCCATAAAGTCGTGGGACACAACACCTCCGAATGTTACAGCCTCCGTAACTAGATCGAAGGATTGGTAAGGGGAGGACTATTAACTGAATTTTTACAATAGGTACGAGATAGCATCAAGGAGGGGAAGTAGGTGCAGAGCAAGATGCTGGAAGCAGCAGAGAGGTGGAGAGACGGGGAAAAAGATCTAATTCAGCGGATCTAGGTGATTCATACCATTAGTGGATGCCCTACCTTGGTTGGAATCTCCAACAATTCGAGAAATAACCACACCAGGAAGATACCCAGGCTCAATACCAGTCATGAGATGCTCAAAATCAGTAAGGGATCACGAGATTCATCCTGCTCCACCAGGATCAATTTCACAGAGGAAGATGTCTATAATACAGTTTAGCCCCATGATGATCCCATGGTAATCTCAGTTCAGATTGTCAATTGTTGGGTACACCGTATCCTGATAGATACAGGAAGCAATGTTGACATTTTGTTCAAATGAGCATATGAACAACTCAACTTGAAGAACTCATGTTACAACAGCTGCTCCTCGCCATTGTACGGGTTCACAGGGGACTCTTTCATGCCTATGGGATCAAAAATTCTAACCATCATAGTCGAGGATGCTCCTCTTCAGCAAAACCTAATGACGGAATTCATTGTGGTAGACACCCTGTCTACTTACAATGCAATTTTGGGTAGACCCTTCCTATCAGGGATTCGAAGGGTACTGTCCATCTACCACAACATCTTGAAATTCTTAGTAGGAACCAAAGTAGGAGAAGTCTGGGGTGATCAACAAGCAGCCCGTAACTGCTATGCATTGTCTACCAACCCTACAGCGCTTGTTAGACAATGTGCACATGTGTCTGATGAACCAAGTCAGGATATGTCGGAACAAGATTACTATGCCTTAGAAGATGGAGAGGTACCAGACATTGTCAGAGAGGAGCCAGAGGAGGAAAAGCAAGGCTGGACCAGTGGATATCCCGCAGATCAGTTAGAAGAAATACCTATTAGGGGTGAGTACCTGACTAAGGTGGTGAAAGTTGGGGGAGGACTAGACCCCGAAATCAAGAAGAACTTAGCAAAGCTCCTCAGGGAGTACAGTGACATCTTCGCTTGGATCCATGAAGAGATGCCTGGCATCCCCTTTAGTTTGGCTACCCACAGGTTGGTAGTAGACGTAACCTTCAAACCAATAAAACAAAAACGAAGACATTTCAATGCCAAAAGGAACGCCGCAGTCTAGGAAGAAGTAGACAAGCTTCTAAAAGCTGGGTTCATCAGGGAATCCCGGTACCCCGAATGGATCACCAATGTGGTCATGGTAACCAAATCTAACAGGAAATGGCGAATGTGTGTAGATTACACCGACCTCAATTGGGCTTGCCCCAAGGATAGTTTCCCTCTGCCACCAGCTGATTGATTCCACCGTGGGAAACAAGCTCCTAAGCTTCATGGATGCATTTTCAGGGTACAACCAGATCATGATGCACCCCTCCGATCAAGACAAGACCAGCATTATCACTAACCAGGGCCTCTACTGCTATAAGGTAATGCCTTTCAGACTTAAAAATGCAGGTGCCACATACCAGGGTATGGTGAACAAATTGTTCAAAGAATAGATAGGAAGATCTATAGAGGTATACATAGATGACATGATCACAAAATCTTGGGAGGCCAAACAACATACAGGAGACTTGCGCCAAACTTTTCAGGTGATAAGACAGAACCAGATGAGACGCAGGGAGAGGGATCGAGGCCAACCCCAAGAAGATCAAAGCTATCTTAGATCTCAAATCGCCTATTATGCTCAAGCAGGCACAAGGGTTGACAGGTCGGATAGCAGCCTTGAACCGGTTCATATCCTGCTCCACTGATAAGTGCCTTCCTTTTTTCAAGGTAATTAAATAGGGAAAAAAGATGAAGTGGGACGAGCAAAGCGAATAGGCTTTCCAAGCTTTGAGGAAGTACCTATCCAGCCCGCCTTTGTTGGTAAAGCCGACCCTTAGGGAAGAACTCTTACTCTATTTGGCAGTTTCAGAGGCGGCTACAAGCGGAGCTTTGGTGAAGGAGTGCAATGACGGGGTATAGAGACTAGTTTACTACGTGAGTCGTGCTTTCACTAAATTTGAGAAAAATTACACCCTCCTATAGAAGCTCGCATATGCCTTAGTAACTACAGCCAGAAAGCTCCGGCCGTACTTTTAAGCACACACCACCGTGGTAGTCATGGACCAGCCCTTGCGACAATTCCTCTAGAGGCCGGATGTAGCAGGCAGATTGGTCTTATGGGCCCTAGAATTCACCCAGTTTGACATCAAATACAAGACAAGAACCACGATCAAAGCCCAAGCTCTGACCGACTTCATAATGGAATTCAGCACAACTTCGAACCTGGATGAGTTAGCAGACCCGGGTCCAAATCTAACCAATTCGGACTGGCCCGAAGGTAGTAAGACCTGGGTCCTATACACGAATAGGGCATCAAATCAGTCGGGATGCGGAACAGGAATCGTCATGATTGACTCAGAAGGGGTTGAATGTAGCTACTGTTTTAGGTTTGAGTTCAGAGTCACTAATAACGAAGTAAAATATGAAGCTTTATTAGTAGGAATGGGAGTAGTAGAAGCCTTGGGGGCTGATTTCCTCCTGGTCAAAAGCGACTCTCAACTAGTAGTCAACCAGGTATCGAGGTTGCATTAGGCAAAAAGTGACAATATGGTAGCATATTTAACTAAGGTTCAGGAAGCAATGAAGAGATTCAAAGGAGTAAAAATGGAGCAGGTTCCTAGAGAGAAGAACCATCGTGCTGACGTCTTAGCCAAGATTACAATAGGTGAAGGGCACGCTTTACCCAAATGAGTACCTCTCTAGCTAATACCCCATCCCAGCATAGCTAAAGGGGGAAAGGTCCACCCAGTCGACCGACTGCTCTATTGGATGGACCATATAGCAAACTACTTCCAGAGCAACGTTCTCCTTACAGAGCCAAATCAAGCACGCAAACTTAAGAGAATTGCTACTCGGTACTGCCTTGTAGATGGATGCCTTTACCGTAAAGGGAAGTCTATTCCATTATTGAGATGTCTGCATCCAGATGATGCACACTAGGCACTCAATGAGATACATTCAAAAGATTGTGGTAACCATGCATCAGGAGAGACACTAGCTTACCAAATACATAGAATGGGCTACTTCTGGCCGACTATACATCAGGATATAAAACAGTTTGCGCGATCCTGCGAAGCTTGTCCAAGAACAGAAAAACCTCCATCATCTCCTACCAAAAAGACTTTCCTCGATCAGTACACCATTCCCCTTTGCTATCTGGGGACTAGATCTAATCGGGCTACTCCCTACTGCACCAGGCCAGGCTAAACATGCTGTAGTGGCAATAGACTACTTCACCCGGTGGGTAGAACCTAAAGCTCTCACCCGGATAACTGAAGAAAAGACTACTAGCTTTGTCAAAGAGAACATTGTATGCCGCTTCGATACCCTGATGGCCATTATAACTGATTTGGGGAAGTAGTTTGATAATGCCAATTTCTGGTATTTCTACGAAGACCAAAAAATTTGTTAGGTTTTTGGTTGTTGTTGGCATGTATTCCATATCAAAACGTTGTTTATCTTGTAATGCTTATATGGTCATATTGATGATGATACAAAGCTTCAAGGAAAGATTTGACTACGGTACATGCAAGATGTTGGCTTGATAAGGGAAATTAGCTTCATTGCTCATCAAAGGTATAATTGACCTCATTCCTCTTACAAGGCATAGGCATACACACACAAATCATTCATAAGTGTCCCTGCATTGTTGTGTACCATTTATATAACACATTCATATTTGTATGCTCATGCATTGAACTCAAATTCTCATACATTTTAAAGTTGCATGTTCTAAGACCATGTCTAGGAAATGGCATTCATATGTGAACTTGTGTTTGTATGTTTGTGTTTCTTGTGTTTTGGACTTGTACTTGATCTTAATTGTTTCCTTATTGAGTCTTGGTCATTTCAGTTACTCATTCATTTAGTTTCGAGTCTAAAAGATGTAGCTACACTATTTTTTCATTCTCATTCGTTGAGTTGTGTTCGTCATCATTTTCCGAGATGATTTCTCAACCATTGGTCAAAGTTTCATAGTCGTCGTTGTGCATAAGGGAGTCACGATTCGTAATCCAAAAACAGATTCAAAATCGGAGCTCGGATACCCGAATACGGCTAAAGAACGTGAGAGGTGTGCGGGAGAAGCACCATGGCCACCACGTGTGGAGGCCGTGTGCCACACCGCCCAACATGCCCTCTGGGCCCATATGGCACACGCACCCCACATGGGGACAAGGCTGAAATGTCCTATTTTTGTTGGACAAAAATGCCCCTCTTCTCCTTCCTTCTAAATCTCTCCATCTCCCTCCATTTGTTTTAAAGAAGAAAAGTTTTGAAATCCCGTCTAGAGTTTTCTCTCCAATTTTCTCAACTTCCAAACACCATAACTTTTTCATACGAAGTCGGAATTGAGTGATTCAAGTTGGAGATTGTTCGTAATCGAATCCTCTACCTTTTCTGAGTAATCTTGTAGCTGTTTCATTGATTTTCGGAGTGATCTACTCAGAAAACCGAACCAGCTCGTGAAATCAAGGTAGAGTTCATATCTTGGTGATTTCATCTTTTTAAACCTTCAATTTGCTTGGGGTTTCTTCTTCTATATGTATGTGTATGTTTAGTGAATGCTATTGAGAAAGATAGCTTCACAATCAATCTAATTGAAAAGTCTAATTAGAGACACATGTGGACTAGATTCTTGGATTATTTGTTTTTCACATGATTGAGAGTTGTATTGTGATTAGATTGACATCTAGGATTATTTGAGACTTAATTGATTCATTTTATGATTAATAATCCTTGATATGTGTCTTTGATCCTTGATTGACGATTTCTAGGATTAGAGCCTTTGTATGTGTTTTTAGAGACATCTAGGATTGATTTGTTTTTAACAATATCTCCTATCTCTAAATCTTTGGCTAGAATACTTATTGAATACATTTAGTGATTCTAGCATTTTTATGTATGTTTATAACATCTTGAAATTGTGCCTCATGTATATGAATTGTTCAAGAGTTATTTGTGTGAATGAATCAAGGAGTTTTATGTGTTAGTTGATTTCACATGCTCTAGGTTTTCATTCATGATTTTGTATCTAGATTTCTATTGCTTGTGTTTTCACATCTCTAGATCTAGTTGTTCCATGGAATGTATTGATCACATGTTCTATATTGTTTTGAATGTTTGCATCATTTGCATTCACATGATCACACTAGGAAGTCCTTGTAAAAGGCATGAAGTCTTGGTTAGAGTCGGGATGACTCGGATAGCCAAGCAAGAAGTCTTGCCTAGAGTCTTGAGGACTTGGATAGGTAAGCAAGAAGTCTTGTCTAGAGTCGGGATGACTTGGATAGACAAGCAAGAAGTCATGGCTAGAGTCGGGAGGACTTGGATAGTCATGCATGGGAGGCTTTCTAGGGGCAAGTGTGCCTTGTATAGAGAGTTGGCTTATATATTGGTAGGCTCGGGTGTTTGGTTAGACATAGAGTCCGATAGAACGGGGTACATGGGATATGTATGCACTCTTAAGGAAATTCTAATCTACCAACGATGTTGGTTTGGTATGAGTTCCAATATGTGGTGGTTTACATCATGGAGGGATTTTGTATCTTCCAATAGGGATTGGGTAAACATAGACTCCACATGGGTTGATGTTCTAGGATTGGTCACTTTGTGGAATTTCTAATTTACTTTCCAATTATATATAAGTACCCAATGGTTGTAATTCAACCCGTGGATGTTTCCTCCTTGGAGGTTTTACCACGTTAAAAAATCACTTGTGTTAATTCTTTCTATCTCTATCTTTTATATTTGTTTTTGTGTATGTTGTTATCTTGTGATATATCAATTACTTGTGAAGTATATTGAAACAAGATATTATAAAGTGTGATTTGTAAAACTATTCTTTTGATCATATTTGTAATTACATTTCTTTTGTATATTGTTTAGAATTTTATGTATAGCAATATTTGTATATACTTGTAATGATTGAACATATATTGATATATAAGTATTCTTGTTAGTTGTTTTTATATTTTCTTTAAACCTCATACAACTTGTTGATATTTAGACAATGGATGAATGTTGAAAGTATACAAACAAGGTTAAATTGCTTAAGACGTACCTAGAGGGGGGGGGGGGGGGGGGATTGAATAGGTTTTTCGCATAATTTCAATCCCTTAAACAAACTTACGTTTGTCCCTCAAGGTAGCCTTACACACAACACAAACAGCACGGAATCATACTAAGACAAGTTATCATGTGATCATTCATATGTTGTCTAAGTATTAATAAGTTGTATGAGGTATAAAGAAAATACAAAAACAATTAACAAGAATACTTGTATATCAATATATGTTCAACCGTTACAAGTATATACAAATATTGCTATACATAAAATTCTAAACAATATACAAAAGAAATGTAATTCCAAATATGATCAAATGAATATATTTACAAATCACACTTTACAAAATCTTGTATCCAAAAACATCACAAGTGAAGATTGTATTACAAGATTAAAACATACACGAAACAAATATAAAAGATAGAGATAGAAAGAATTAACACAAGGGATTTTTTAACGTGGTAAAACCTCCAAGGAGGAAACATCCACAGGTTAAATTACAACCATTGGGTACTTATATATATTTGGAAAGTAAATTAGAAATTCCACAAAGTGACCAATCCTAGATCACCAACCCATGTGGAGTCTATGTTTACCCTATCCCTATTAGAAGATACAAAATCCCTCAATGATGTAAACCACATATTGGAACTCATACCAAACCAACATCGTTGGAAGATTAGAAATTCCTCAATAGTGCATACATATCCCATGTACCCCGCTCTATCGGACTATATGTCTAACCAAACACCCGGGCCTACCAATATATAAGCCAACTCTCTATATAAGGCGCACTTGCCTCTAGAAAGCCTCATATGCATGACTATCCAAGTCCTCCCGACTCTAGCCATGACTTCTTGCTTATCTATCCAAGTCATCCCGACTCTAGACAAGACTTCTTACTTACCTATCCAAGTCCTCAAGACTATAGGCAAGACTTCTTGCTTGGCTATCCGAGTCATCCTGACTCTAACCAAGACTTCATGCCTTTTACAAGGACTTCCTAGTGTGATCATGTGAATGCAAATGATGCAAACAATCAAAACAACATAGAACATGTGATCAATGCATTCCATGGAACAACTAGATCTAGAGATGTGAAAACATAAGCAATAGAAATCTAGATGCAAAATCATGAATGAAAACCTAGAGCATGTGAAATCAATTAACACATAAAACTCCTAGATTCATTCACACAAATAACTCTTGAACAATTCATATACATGAGGCACAATTTCAAGATGTTATAAACATACATAAAAATGCTAGAATCACAAACTGTATTAAACAAGTATTCTAGCCAAAGATTTAGAGATATGAGATATTGTTAAAAACAAATCAATCCTAGATATCTCTAAAAACACATACAAAGGCTCTAATCCTAGATCTTATCAATCAAGAATCAAAGACACATATAAAGGATTATTAATCATAAAATGAATCAATCAAGCCTCAAATAATCCTAGATATCAATCTAATCACAATACAACTCCCAATCATGTGAAAAACATAGAATCCAAGAAACTAGTCCACATGTGTCTCAAATTAGACTTTTCAATTAGATTGATTGTGAAGCTATCTTTCTCAATAGCATTCACTAAACATACATATACATATAGAAGAAGAAACCCCAAGCAAATTGAAGGTTTAAAAAGATGAAATCACCAAGATATGAACTCTACCTTGATTTCACGAGCTGGTTCGGTTTTCTGAGTAGATCTCTCCGAAAATCAATCAAATAGATGCAAGATCACTTAGAAAGGGTAGAGGACTCGATTATGAACAATCTCCAACTTGAATCACTCAATTCCGACTTCGTGTGAGAAAGTTATGGTGTTTGGAAGTTGAGAAAATTGGAGAGAAACTCTAAACGGGATTTCACAATTTTTCTTCTTAGAAACAAATGGAGGGAGATGGAGAGATTTAAAAGGAAGGGAAGAGAAGGGCATTTTTGTCCAACAAAAATAGGCCAAACCAGCCAAGCCCACGTGTGGGGCACGTGTGCCACACGGGACCAGAGGGCTGGTTGGGCCGTGTGGCACACGGCCTCCACACGTGGTGGCTAGGCCATGGCCTTTGGCCACCTTGCCTCTCCCGCGCACCTCTCACGTTCTTCAGTCGTATTCGGGCATCCGAACTGCGATTTCGAATCCATTTTCGGATTACAAACCGTGACTCCCTCACGCACAACAACGACTATGAAACTTTGACAAATGGTTGAGAATTCATCTCGGAAAACGACGACGAACACAACTCAACGAATGAGAACGAAAAGTAGCGTAGCTACATCGTTTGGACTCGAAACTTAACATATGAGTAACTGAAAAGACTGGGACTCAATAAGGAATCAATTAAGATCAAGTACAAGTCCAAAACACAAGAAACACAAACATATAAACACAAGTTCACGTATGAATGCCATTTCCTAGACATAGTCTTAGAATATGCAACTCTAAAATGTATGAACATTTGAGTTCAATGCATGAGCATACAAAATCATGTGAATGTGTTATGTAAATGGTGCACAACGATATAGGGACACTTATGAATGATTTGTGTGTGTGTGCCTATGCCTTGTAAGAGGAATGAGGTCAATTATACCTTTGATGAGCAATGAAGCTAATTCCCCTTATCAAGCCATCATCTTGCATATACCGTAGTCAAATCTTTCTTTGAAGCTTTGTATCATCATCAATATGATCACATAAACATTACAAGATAAACACGTTTTGATATGAAATATATGCCAACACATACTAAAAACCTAACAAATGTTCACATATTAACTTGTCTTGGTATGATTCCGTGTTGTTTGTGTTGTATGTAAGGCTACCTTGAGGGACAAACTTAAGTTTGTTCAAGAGATTGAAATTAGGCGAAAAACCTATTCACCCCCACTCTAGGTACATCTTAAACAATTTAACCTTGTGACTTTCCTCGATCAGTACACCTTTCCCCTTTGCTATTTGGGGACTAGATCTAATCGGGCCACTCCCTACTGCACCAGGCCAGCGTAAACATGTTGTAGTGGCAATAGACTACTTCACCTGGTGGGTAGAAGCTAAAACTCTCACCCGGATAACTGAAGAAAAGACCACCAACTTTGTCAAAGAGAACATTGTATGCCTCTTCGGTACCCTGATTGCCATTATAACTGATTTGGGGAAGCAGTTTGATAATGCCAATTTCTGGTATTTCTACGAAGACCAAAAATTGATCTCCGTTTTGCATCGGTAGCCCATCCTCAAACTAACGGGCTAGTTAAGGCCACCAACAAGACCATCAAAAAGCTCCTAAAGAAGAAACTCCAACAGAAAAAAGGGCTTATGGGTAGAAAAGTTACCCAATGTATTATGGGCGTATAGGACAATCAGGAGAACTGCAATAGGGGGGAAACCCTTTACTCACTGGTATTCGGAACGAAAGTGGTTCTACCTATTGAGCAGAAGCTAATGTCTTTCAGGGTCCAACATTTCGAGCTGGAAGATAACGAGACCAAATTTAGGGCCAACCTGGATCTCCTGGAAGAAAGGCAAAGCAGAATTGCTGAAAGGGTGGCAGTTTATCAGAGTAAAATAACCTGACACTTCAATAGGAAAGTGAGGGTTTGAAAATTCAAAAAAGGAGACTTGGTTCTCAGAAAAGTGACTCAAAACATTCAGAAGAGGTCCGACGGGGTACTGGCACCAAATTGGGAAGGTCCTTATTTGGTTAAAGCAACTCTTCGGGGGGTGCCTACAAGCTGGAAGACATGGAAGGATATCCTATTGACCACACATGGAATGTTGATCACCTCGGGAAGTTCTATCCTTAGAAATTTGTTGAAAAGCTTATATTGGGCGACATGCCTACCTCGAATTTATTTTGTATTTTCTGAACAATTCAATAAAGCCTGTTATTTCACCTACATGATTCGCCTATGTATATCCTACAAGTTTTTCGCCATAGCTGAGTCGCCTCAATACCAGGAAATAGCCTAAGGGCACTCCTACTGCCTTGGTCGGGATATACCCTCCTCCAAGAAGAATCTGTTTTACCAAATAAAGGATCCGGATTCGTGGCCTTAGTAGCCCGCCGCATCCATAAGACCAGGAAATAGCCTTATGGCACTCCTGCTACCTTGGTCAGGTTATATCCTTCTATAAGAAAAATCTATTTTATCAAATAAAGGATCCGGATTCGTGGCCTTAGTAGCTCGCCGCGTCCTTAAGACCAGGAAATAGCCTTATGGCACTCCTACTGCCTTGGTCGGGGTGTACCCTCTTCGAAGAAGGATCTATTTTATCAAATAAAGGATCTGGATTCATGGCCTTAGTAGCCCACCGTATCCTCAAGAGCAGGAAATAGCCTTATAGCGCTCATGCTACCTTGGTCGGGGCATACCCACCTTCAAGAAGAATCTGTTTCATCAAATAAAGGTTTCAGATTGTGGCCTTAGTAGACCGCCGCATCCACAAGAGTAGGAAATAGCCTTATGGCACTCCTACTGCCTTGGTCGGGGAATACTCTCCACCAAGAAAACTAGTGCTAAAGTGGCCTAAATTGCCTACCAGGTTGGACCTTCAGAAGGATTGGGATACCTTAATAGGGTACTTGAGTCCTAACTTCTCCATTTCTCCAAAACGATCTGACGCCAAGGTAAGCTTGGTTACCAGTCGGGACAAAACATCATAAGAATTAGGGTTCCATGAAAGGGTACTCTAAACCATAAAACTGTTACATCCACATGAAAGCCCGATATTGGAAAGAAACTCAGTCACCTACTAAGTCCCAGTTGATTTGAAGACACTCAGATTAAGGTATCAAACATCTATCTACCTTGATTTATCTTATCAGGATACAAACATCAAAATGGTTTTCAATTGTTCATAAGTGTGCAAGCTTCAAGATTTTTTCTAAATTAGAAAAGCAAGCAAGATACTATGTGAATAGAAAAATGGGAATCTTGCATTAATCACACGGGGTGCCCAACCCCACTTTCCGTGCTACAGAAAAAACACAAGATTACAAAAAATAATATGTATGCATATAAATGCTAAGTCAAGTGCCCTTCTCCTCCTCCAAGTGTTCCTCAGGACCGGCTACTTCTGCCTCTGAGACAACAACTGCTAGGCCAGTCTAGGTCCCTTTAACTGTTGGGACCTGGGATCTTGTTAGAGCATCTTCCTCCTCCACAGCGGCAGTGTTAGTCTAGGCCTTCTCAACCTCTGGAATCTCGGACCCGGCTGGGACATCTTCCCCCCTCACTAAGACAATCTCTGAAGGAAGTGAGGTTTTGCGTTTGTTCCTCTTGAGTAGTAGAGGGATTCTCAGTCACCTTGTCAGCTGAAATGTTAGCAGGCAAATTAGGCCTCTCTGTCGAGACGAGATCCGCGTCTTTAATGTTTGTAGGAGAAGTCCCTTGGTCTGAATCTCCACCTGACAATTGAGCGGCCTTCATCATAATCTGATCCCGATCCCAATTTAATGTGGCATGGAGATCAAAAGGAGGAGGTAGGGCCATTGCTACTTCATAGCAGGTATTGAATTAGCCATCTTCAAAAGAGGGACCCTCCTTGGCCTCTAGGCTGTGGACTGTATCCCATAAAAGCTGGTTCTCTTCCTACATCAATCTTTTTTCTCTTTTCAGGCACTTTCTCTCTTCCCGACGGTGCAATGATTTGACCATCTCAGTATCCAGGCAGCACTCGTAACTCCTAGCTTCTACTAAGGCAGCCTGCCTACCATCCTCAGACACTACGACAGCATGAATCAGAGGGGCTACACTCTACTGAGCTTGGGATAGCTCCTGCCTCGCATTCTCCAATTTAGCCTAGATCTTAAGATAGGCCTTCTTCATGGTGGACAACTGTTTTTCCATGGCTAAGGCAAACTTGAAACCCTGCAAGGAAAAGAAAGGGGGATTAGTACCTATAAGGGAGAGATAATCAATAAGAGAAAAGGTAGGATTCTACCTCGGCCAAGACGGAAGCACCCTTAGCAACCAGAATCTCCGAAGGAATCTTCGCCATGCTCGCCAGGCTCCCTCCAGGACAAGAGACGATAAAACGAGACACTACCTCATCCTAGATAAGGCATCCTAACCTCGACCCCAAAGGAATACTGGTTGTCTGAGAGGGGGTTGAAACAGTTTCTTTATGTTCTTCCACCACGGCTTGGACCTTGGCGGGGAATGATGAGGGAGGAGAAGCAAAATGAGTAGCCGCAGCAGGTTTTTGAACAGCAACCTTTTGCTTCTGCCTCTGTGTTTGGCTAGGTGAACCCCGAGCCTTGGACGCCTGAGCTAGCATTGTACTCAGGGAAGAGCGTGTAGTAGGAGTAGAAATTGATGCCTTGGCAAGTAACTTGGTGGATGTAGGAGGATGAGCAGTAGTTGTAATAGGCGGTGTGGACCCAGATGTGATTTTGGCATCTGTAGAAGAAGAAGAAGGGATAGGGGAAGAGGAAGCAAGTAGACTAATGTCATCAGGCCTGGGAGAAGATGGAGAATCGGGCTCCATGAGGGTTGTAGAGACTACGAAGATGAAGATAATATAGTCAGAAATATATATATTTATATATATGTACACATAGACAAGAAGAACAGATTAAGCAACATACCCGGAATCACGAGGGAAATTCTCAGATATCGTTCCAACCGGTCACCTTCAAAGGGATCTAGGGTGGGGTATTGCATGTTGGTGTAACCCCTCTTCATAATTCTCCCAAGAATATCCCGGGATTCCAATGAGAGCATCCCCTTCGCCCATTTATCATTTGCTGTAAACTGAGTTGGGACGGGGTACTCAAATCCCCCGATGGAAGCTGTCTGCCCCCATTCACCTTTAACCAAGAACCACTCCTCCTTCCAGGGTGCAACATACTTCACATTCGCCCCAAGAATGATGAACTTCATGTCATTGGATGCCCTTGGTTCTCCTAAGAATATCTCGGGATTCCAATGAGAGCGTCCCCTTCACCCATTTATCCTTTGCCGTAAACTAAGTTGGGATGGGGTACTCAAATCCCCCGAAGAAAGCTGTCCGCCCCCATTCACCTTCAACCATGAACCACTCCTCCTTCCAGGGCGCAGCATACTTCACATTCACCCCAGGAATGACGAACTTCATGTCATTGGACGCCCTCAGGTAGAATTGACCCTGAGGTACCATGTTCGCTATGTTGAAGAGGAAGCGTAGCTCATCAAAACCCGACTCCCAATCTATTTTGTCCTTCTCACATTGCTCCCCCCATAGCACCAAAAACTAGGTCAGGTGCTTCCAGAACCCTAGCGAAAGCTGAAGAGGGGCTACCTCCAACGAGACTATTAGAATCAGCTCATCAGGCAGTAAGATACCGGACGAAGAATTTACCAAAGAACAAGACTCATACGCCTAGAAGACCGGGGTAAAGCTCCATGGAAAATACTGGAATGCCGTCGTCTAGTCAAGCAAAAGAAGTAGACTTCTTCCCGCCAACTGAGAGTTCCATTTAAACAAGGGGCCAACTCTATTAGAATCCTACTAGGAAGGAATAACTTGATTCTGATGATTAAAGCTCCTACAAGATTGTCTCCTCCTAGAAAGGAAAGACTTGATTCTAACAATTAAAGCTCCTACGAGATTATCTCCTATCAAGAAGGAAAGTCCTGTAATCGCCAAACCCTAGACCTAAATTATAGGAGTGCATGGTGTAAGATCCTTTATTTGTATTGGCTTGATTCCATTGCAAAACTCTCTATATTTGTATTAGTAGTTGCTTAAGTGTTTCTTAAAGAAAGGAGCTTCAAAGATGAAGAAGCAACATCTTGTGCAAATATCGTCTTCAAGGGGAACATCGCATACTTGGATGCTAAGGTATCAAGATTCTTCTTCCTCTTGCAAGGCGTAAGCGCACACACACACAATTCATACATGTGTGTCCCTGCATCGTAGTTCAAACATTTGGTATAACACTTTCACACACATTTAGCATGCACATGCATTTATCTCATTGTTGACAATCTTGTAGAATTGCATGTTTTCTCACTATCGCTTAGATATGGCATGCTTGTGTTGCATAGTGTTTATTTGTTTGTGTTTTTTGTGTTTTGGACTTGAACATGATCTTATTTGATTCCTTATTGAGTTCCGGTCATTTCGGTTACTCATTCGTTAAGTTTCAAGTCCATACGACGTAGTTATGCTACTTTGCATTCTCATTCGTTGAGTTGTGTTCGTCGTCATTTTCCGAGATGAATTCTCAACCATTTTTCAAAGTTTCATAGTCGTCGTCGTGCGTGAGGGAGTCACGGTTCGTAATCTGAAAACGGATTCGAATTCGGAGTTCGGATGATCGAATACGGTCGAAGAACGTGCGAGGTGCGCGAAAGGAGCAAGCTGGCCAAAGGCCACCACGTGTGGACCACGTGTGCCACACGGCCCAGCCAGCTCTCTGGCCACGTGTGGCACACGCTGACCACACGTGGGCATGTCTGAAAGGCTTCTTTTGTTGGACAAAAATGCCCCTCTTCCTTTTCATTCAAATGACCTCTCTTCCCTCCATTTTCCATGAACTTGAACATCATCAAATCTGATTTCTGCAGAATTGTTCATGATTTATGTTTTCTTATTTTGATCATAACTCTCTCATACGAACTCGAAATTGAGTGATTCAAAAACCAAAATTGTTGGTCTTGAAGAGAGCTACAAACCCCAAGCATTTTCAGAGGCAATTGATTTCGTCATTTTTCACAGCACTCTGTTTTTCAGTACGAAGTCATTAGTTGTATGTGATACTTCTTCTCTTGCAATTTCATTTGATCATCTCTATGATTCTTTCTATTTGATTGTTGAAATATGTTGAGAAGTATGTTAGATCATATGCTAGGGTTGTATGATTGATTAGTTAATTGAGTTTAGCTTTGTGATTTCTCTTAAATACATTTTTGCTAAACTTGAGATTGATTGAAATTGATTCTAGAAATTGTTTCTATAATGTGCTTCATGTTATTTTCTAGGTTCAATTTCTTGATATAAGAACTAAGATGTTTGTGACATATATTGAATATCTTAATATTGTTCTTATTGTTTTGACATGCTTTGATTTCTAGATAGATTTGTGATTGTGTGTTGATAGTATATTCTAGATTATCATTAAGCATGTTCATAGAGTGTGTTTGATCTACTTACTCTATTTGTGTGTGCTTGCATCATTTGCATCACCTAGATCATTGCCTTGTGAAAGGTTGAAGTCTCTTGTCAAGGTGAGTGAAGCCTATTTGACTTGAGCAAGAAGTCTTGGCTAGGAAAGGATTCCGGATAGCCAAGCAAGAAGCCTTAGTTAGGATCAAGAGGATCCGGATAACTAAGCAAAAGTCTTAGCAAGGAGTTGCGTACTCCGGATGGTTGAGCTAGGGTAGCTTAACTAGGATCCTAGTGATCTAGATTGCTAAGCAAGGAAATCTTCCTAGAGGCTTTTTAGTCTTGGATAGGAAGTTGCTCTCTAGAGGTGTAGGACACATCTTGGATAGAGAGTAGGCTTTGTGAATCACTAGCCTTGGTGGTTGATTAGGTTTTGATAGCTTGAAGTGGATATCATAGTGTTGATAGCTTTGAGTGTGTAAGGCCTTTTCGTATAGTGGATTTGCTTTGCCGGTGGTTGTGGATTCAACCCGTGGATGTTTCCTCTTTGAGGTTTTACCACGTAAAAATATTGTGTCTCATTTTCGCTTTATATTTCCTTATCTTCCATATGTTCACTTGTATTGATTCTATTGTATATTGATGCTTACATGAATTGATTCATATTATACAATTGTTATATCATTTCAAGTATTCATTTCATTCTTATATTCCGCATTTTTGAATATTTGAAGAATTTGGGACTATACCTATTCACCCCCCCTCTAGGTATAAAACACTATCACTTTAAAGGGAATTTCAATTGGTATCAGAGCGGGTGTCTAGAAGTAATTAGATAGATCCATATTATTGTGTTTGTGTTTTTGTTTTGTTGTTCTTTGTGTATTTTCCATTTTTGTAGCTATGGGTGATTCGATGCCGGAAGGTGCTTCAAGTGGTAGACCTCCACTATTGAATAGTGGTAACTACTCCTTTTGGAAAATAAGGATGAGAGCTTACATTAGATCCATTAATGAAAAAGCATGGATGAGTGTTGAGGAAGGTTATGAGCTACCTACCAAAAGGATTGAAGATGGCACTATGATATCGAAGCCTAGAGCCGAATGGACGGCCATTGATTTTGATAATGCTAAGTGGCATCATCGGGCGGTGAATGCTATTTTTGGAGGTGTAGATAGTACTCAATTTATCTACATCCAAAACCTTGAATCGGCAAAGGAAGCATGGGATACTTTGCAAACTACTAATGAGGGTACATTGTCGGTTCGAAGGTCTAGAGTACAAATGCTTACTTCTCAATTTGAAAGTCTTGTTATGAATGAGGATGAGAAGTTAGTAGACTTCCAAACTAGACTCTTGAGTATCACCAACCAAAGTCAAACTTTGGGAGAGCCATATCCACAAGAGAGAATTAATTGGAAGATCTTGAGATCCTTGCCTAAGAGATTTAATGCAAAGGTGACCGCTATTGAAGAAAGCAAGAATGTCGATCTTATGAGGGTTGATGAGCTTCTTGGGTCTCTACAAACTTATGAGCTTGGGTTCAAGCCAAAGATTGAGGGTAAAGGGATAGCATTCAAGGTAACCAATGAGAAGAATGAAGATGATGTGGCTAGTATGGTGAGAACTCTCAAGAAATTTGTAAAGAACATACGTTCTAAGAGAGAGGAAGTCAAGAAGAAGATCACTCCAAAAGAAGTGGTAGATTGCAAGGATAAATCTAAGAAGAAGCTAATTCGATGCCATGGATGCAATGGGATTGGATTTATCTCTTCCAAATGTGTTAATGGGAAGAAAGAGTCTAAGAAAGGCTTAGCAATGGCGGCTTCTTGGAGTGATGTGAGTGTGAGTGATGTAGAAGAGGAAAAGGAGTCCTCGAATGAACAAGATTATACTAGCAATTACATTGCTCACCCGGCTATATATGAAGGAAGATTTGAGGATAGTAGTGAAGACTCCTCAAGTTATGAGGAAAGTGAAAACTCTTCAAGTATTGGAGATATTGAAATCTCATCCTATGATGAAGAGTTAGAAGTCTCCTCAAATCAAGATTTTATAAGCTTCAATGACAATATCCTTCAACAAAAGAATGAAGAGAATAACAAGTTGAAGTTGATAAATGCCAATTTAGTGGTGATAATTAAAGCTCTTGACAATGAAAAGAGAATGTCTTTAGAAAAGATGAGCAAGCAAAGTGAAGTAGTCATCAAGGAGCATGAAAATACCATTGAAAAGTATTTTTCAAAGGTAAAGGAAAGTGCTCAAGAGATAGATGATCTAAATGAAGACTTTACTATGAAGTTGTTTGCTATGGAAGGAGAGATTAAGCAAAAAGAGAACTCTTTGACAATTATGAAGTTAAAAGAGTGTGAGCTTAAAGATGAAGTCAAAACTCTCAAAGAGTCTATTAATGGCATGAAGATTGGAGCCATTAAGCTTGATGAAGTGATAAAACTTGGAAAGCATCATGGAGATATGAGTGGCTTGGGTTATGTAGAAGAAGTTAAGAAGACTCCTACAACCAAGAACAAGTCAAGAAATTCCAAGGAGAAGAAAGACTCAACTACCATTCCTTCCAACATCAAAGACAAAAACAAGAAGAGCTATGGAACTTCTCAACCAACTTCTCAATCGACTTCTCAACCAAGAGGTAACTTTTCTAAATTCATTCCGGTTTGTCATTATTGTAATGTGGTTGGTCACATTAGGCCTAAGTGTTATGAGTATGTTAGGCAATGCAAACTAGGAATTGTGGAACATGATAAAAATGTGAAAAAGTTACCTAATCATTCTCCTAAGCATGAGTTTAAGTCTAGAGCTAGACATAACATCTCTAAGTTTATCCCGGTTTGTCATTTTTGCAATGTTGTAGGGCATATCAAACCTAAATGCTACAAGTATATTAGACAATGCGAACTAGGGAATGAGATGTATGCTAGTGAGGTGAAAAGACTTCCTTTGGTTGTTTCTAAACATGTTAGGGCATTAGAGACTATGCATGATGAACATGTTAATGAAAAGAAATCAACAAGGAAAGTTTGGGTTAAGAAGAATAATGTGCATACATGTGAAATTGATAAATCTTCTTTGAATGTTTCTAAACATGATAATAGCTTTGATGCTTTGAGAAATGTGCATATTGATCATATTCATGTGAAGAAACCTACAAAGAAAATTTGGATTGAGAAGAATAACATGCATGTTAATGATAATCATGTTAAGAAAAATGTTGAGAAGAAATTGGTTAAGAAGAGTGTTAACCATGATCATTTGAAGAGTCTTGATGATATATTTGTGCGTGGCAACAATGATGAGTTTGGTATGAGTGATATTTTCATAAAGAAGATAGTTGATGATTTATCTTCTAGATTTCATATTGCCATGCGTAATGATCATGATGTTGTTTGTGTTGGTTCACCTAAAACCAATATGGTCAAAGGTGAGTGCTCTCATGCTTGATTGAGTAGCACATATGAGAATATTTTTGTTCTTGTTTGATAAGAGTTCTAAGTTTGATACTTGACTAAGCTATTTGAAATGTGCTAGGTCTAGTATTCAAACTTGGTTTCTTTAGTCAATTCATGAACTTAATATTCTCATAATCACTATGATAGTCAAAATTTGTTGATTAACTTTAAAGAAGTTGTATTTTGAAATCTATTTGGTGAAACTTTTTGTTAAGACTTTTAGAGAAAGTCATTTTCATGTGTTTGTTTGAGTTGAAAGTGTTTGGTCTTTATTCTCTTGGGATGACACACCAACAACTTGTTGTCATGAGGACAAACAAGCCAAGAGAGCTCATAAAAAGAGCGGAGACCTTTCATTGATGAAAAAGCTTGCTAAGGTATTTCTCTATTCTAAAAGCTTGCTTTTTATTTCATCGTTTTAACTCTATGTATGCATGACATCATATCACATAGATATTAGGCATCATTTCATTAGAGAACTTGTTGAATGTTCTATTGTTACTCTAAAGCAATGCCTACTAAATAATCAACTTGCGGGTTTGTTCACTAAGTCTTTGGACATAAGAGGTTTCAAACTCTTTAAAGATCCATTGGCATGATTTGTGTTGATTATTGTCTATGTGTGATTGTTGAGTGGCTTGATGAGCAAAACTTTATTTGTATATCAATATCTTTGAGAGCTACTCACTTGAGAAGTAATGATCTTGAATAAATAACTTCTATTGTTTCTAGATCATGCACTTGAGCTTGAAAAACAAACTTGTTTTTGAAAAGTGCACTAATGCTTCTCTTATATGTTTTAGTTTTGAGTATATGTGATTGAATATGTGTAGATAATGGATGCATCTAGAAGCCTATTGCTTAGTACATGATAAATGACCTATGATATGTATCCATTTTGCTTCGGCACTACATAGTATTCAACGAGCACCCTCTTGGAAAGGGCTACACGCATTGGTTGTGAAGCCGCCCAATGTTGGAAAGGGCTACGCCTTTGTGTTGAGTGAAAGCCGTCAAGAGGTGTATATGTTTTTGTTAGAAAAATCAAAGAAGAGTTGAAAAGAATCATTAAAAAAAGAAAATCTTTGATTCTAAGCCTAAAAGAAATTAAAAAAAAAAAAAGGCTTAATGGTGTATAGTTGAGAATTGTGAAAAGCTCGGGTTGACAAACAGAAACGGGAAAACGAGCCACATGCACACACACGCTCACATGTTGATAACTATTCTTTTAAAGCGAAAATACGGATGAATATCGGTTTGACTTATTTTTGGAAAAGCTTTAGTTGGATAGGTGTGGAAATTGTTTGCATGTTGATATCACAATTACTCCTTCTATATATGTGAGAAGCATTCACACACACACACACATATTTTGCTTATGTGCTTGATTCATTAGCAATGTGAGAATATTTTTGAGAGATTAATGAAAATCTATGATTCTCTCTTGGACTTTGAAAAGTGATGAAATATTTTCTCTTATTGCTTGAATGTGTGAATGTTTGAGTCCCTTGTGAACAAATCTACTTGGTGATAATATGTGGAGCATATGTTAAGGGGGAGCTTTAGTTTATTCAACTATGCTTTCTATACGATTTGTTTGCTTAATATCTTGTTCTTTATCTCTTGTGTCCTTTGTCTATTCCTTGACAAAAAGGGGGAGAAACCTCACCATCTTTATAAGGGGAGAAATCTCACCTTGGGGATCATATAAGGGGAGAAATCTTACCATGGGGAGAAAACTTCATCATGTTCAATATGGAGAGTGAGTTTTGTACCTCTTTGTGCTTATTGGAGACTTTGTCTTAAGGGGGAGAATTCTTGTCCTAAGGGGGAGAATATAATTCTTACCTTATTGTGTTAAGGGTCTAAGGGAGAGCTTTATGTAATAACATTTATTCACTTGAGATAATGCATTTTTGTATGAGATAAGGGAAGTTTTGTTATTTTGTTTATGTGATAATTTCTCACCATTCTTCTTTGGAAGAAGTTCTCTTGTTGGTTGTTTCTTTTCTCATAGGTACTTTGGAGCTCAAAGAAGGGATTCTTGAAGACTCAAGAAGACTTGAAGACCTTTTAGTCTAGGGATCTCTTTGTAATGTGAGGTGAGAGAATGCTATCAACATTGAGTTTATTGGAGTGATCAATGTATGGTGAGGATGAGGTTTTGCCATGGAATAGCCAAAGGGGGAGATTGTAAGATCCTTTATTTGTATTGGCTTGATTCCATTGCAAAACTCTCTATATTTGTATTAGTAGTTGCTTAAGTGTTTCTTAAAGAAAGGAGCTTCAAAGATGAAGAAGCAACATCTTGTGCAAATATCGTCTTCAAGGGGAACATCGCATACTTGGATGCTAAGGTATCAAGATTCTTCTTCCTCTTGCAAGGCGTAAGCGCACACACACACAATTCATACATGTGTGTCCCTGCATCATAGTTCAAACATTTAGTATAACACTTTCACACACATTTAGCATGCACATGCATTTATCTCATTGTTGACAATCTTGTAGAATTGCATGTTTTCTCACTATCGCTTAGATATGGCATGCTTGTGTTGCATAGTGTTTATTTGTTTGTGTTTTTTGTGTTTTGGACTTGAACATGATCTTATTTGATTCCTTATTGAGTTCCGGTCATTTCGGTTACTCATTCGTTAAGTTTCAAGTCCATACGACGTAGTTATGCTACTTTGCATTCTCATTCGTTGAGTTGTGTTCGTCGTCATTTTCCGAGATGAATTCTCAACCATTTTTCAAAGTTTCATAGTCGTCGTCGTGCGTGAGGGAGTCACGGTTCGTAATCTGAAAACGGATTCAAATTCGGAGTTCGGATGATCGAATACGGTCGAAGAACGTGCGAGGTGCGCGAAAGGAGCAAGCTGGCCAAAGGCCACCACGTGTGGACCACGTGTGCCACACGGCCCAGCCAGCTCTCTGGCCACGTGTGGCACACGCTGACCACACGTGGGCATGTCTGAAAGGCTTCTTTTGTTGGACAAAAATGCCCCTCTTCCTTTTCATTCAAATGACCTCTCTTCCCTCCATTTTCCATGAACTTGAACATCATCAAATCTGATTTCTGCAGAATTGTTCATGATTTATGTTTTCTTATTTTGATCATAACTCTCTCATACGAACTCGAAATTGAGTGATTCAAAAACCAAAATTGTTGGTCTTGAAGAGAGCTACAAACCCAAGCATTTTCAGAGGCAATTGATTTCGTCATTTTTCACAGCACTCTGTTTTTCAGTACGAAGTCATTAGTTGTATGTGATACTTCTTCTCTTGCAATTTCATTTGATCATCTCTATGATTCTTTCTATTTGATTGTTGAAATATGTTGAGAAGTATGTTAGATCATATGCTAGGGTTGTATGATTGATTAGTTAATTGAGTTTAGCTTTGTGATTTCTCTTAAATACATTTTTGCTAAACTTGAGATTGATTGAAATTGATTCTAGAAATTGTTTCTATAATGTGCTTCATGTTATTTTCTAGGTTCAATTTCTTGATATAAGAACTAAGATGTTTGTGACATATATTGAATATCTTAATATTGTTCTTATTGTTTTGACATGCTTTGATTTCTAGATAGATTTGTGATTGTGTGTTGATAGTATATTCTAGATTATCATTAAGCATGTTCATAGAGTGTGTTTGATCTACTTACTCTATTTGTGTGTGCTTGCATCATTTGCATCACCTAGATCATTGCCTTGTGAAAGGTTGAAGTCTCTTGTCAAGGTGAGTGAAGCCTATTTGACTTGAGCAAGAAGTCTTGGCTAGGAAAGGATTCCGGATAGCCAAGCAAGAAGCCTTAGTTAGGATCAAGAGGATCCGGATAACTAAGCAAAAGTCTTAGCAAGGAGTTGCGTACTCCGGATGGTTGAGCTAGGGTAGCTTAACTAGGATCCTAGTGATCTAGATTGCTAAGCAAGGAAATCTTCCTAGAGGCTTTTTAGTCTTGGATAGGAAGTTGCTCTCTAGAGGTGTAGGACACATCTTGGATAGAGAGTAGGCTTTGTGAATCACTAGCCTTGGTGGTTGATTAGGTTTTGATAGCTTGAAGTGGATATCATAGTGTTGATAGCTTTGAGTGTGTAAGGCCTTTTCGTATAGTGGATTTGCTTTGCCGGTGGTTGTGGATTCAACCCGTGGATGTTTCCTCTTTGAGGTTTTACCACGTAAAAATATTGTGTCTCATTTTCGCTTTATATTTCCTTATCTTCCATATGTTCACTTGTATTGATTCTATTGTATATTGATGCTTACATGAATTGATTCATATTATACAATTGTTATATCATTTCAAGTATTCATTTCATTCTTATATTCCGCATTTTTGAATATTTGAAGAATTTGGGACTATACCTATTCACCCCCCCTCTAGGTATAAAACACTATCACTTTAAAGGGAATTTCACATGGCAAGCAATAGGGACCTATATTGTAGGGAAAAATCTACCCGCAGCGGAAGCGAGACTAAAAAAATAGTGTTTGAGTAGCTTTTAAAATTTTTCCATTTTTATGAACCTTAAACCCTTTTGATTAATTAAAGATATATAATAAATAACAAAAGATTAATACCTCTTGTCGCGTGATCCGATTGACTTACGTCGATGGTAATCCGCAAGATCTTCAATCCTAGCACGAACGTGGATCACCTAGGAGCGTGGTCTCCCTTTCTTTGAATTGCAAACCTGAGAGCGGATATAACAAACTTTTCTTGATTCGTTAGTCCCAAAAACAATCTAAAGAAACCTAAGATTATTCCGGTCACTTTTGAATTCTCAATCTTATGATCGAAACTCGCGTGAACCTAGATCGATGTAGTATACACAAGCTTATTGATGAATAAGCAAACAATATACCATCAAAGAATAATCTATGTTCCTTTTGTTTTTAGTAGAATAAAAGCTCTCTATCTATGAGTTGAGAAGAAGAAGAAAAAATAAAATTTCTGCAACAAAAACCCTTATGGCCGAAATTCTCTTCTTTTTCTTTTAAGGGTGGCCGAATTCTTTCTTTCAAATGGACTAGGGTTGCCGCAATTTTTACTCCAAAAGTATTGGAGTTTTAGTTGCACCCTAATTCACTTTCTAAGAGTTCAAACCCTAATCCAACTCATAAATCTTTTATTCCTTATTTGACTAAAATAAAAAGACTTCTTATTTGATTAAATAAATAAAATTAATTATTTATTTCTTTGTCAAACAAGTCTTTTAATTTAAGTATACTACTACCAATAGTATACCAATAGGAATCATATTTCCTAATCAGAAAAGATTTGTTTCTTAATTAAACAATTAATTAATAAATTAATTAATTCTTATTTAATTAAACAATGAAAACAAAATAATATTTAAGGCTATTATAGCACCTTGCCGCCCCATATAATATATTGGGCCAAATATTATTTTTCTTATTTCATTTAATCCATAGGACTTTAAATAAAAAGCCCACATGTGAACTAGACCCATTCTTACTAAAAGAAACAAGCCCACATGTCATCCATTAATATATAAATATAATTTAGCAGCCCATTACATAAATAATGTGCAAATTATATTCTTAATATATTAAATGCAATTCTAGATGGACCCTAAATTGGTCCGGTAGAATATATCAAGTGATCCATGCAAGTCCGTGTGGATTGGGGATCTTGGCGGGCTATCTAAATTTAAGCTACAATAGACATAACCTAATCACAATCAACAAATGATTCACTTAGGTCCGATCCATTAATTTTAACTCATTCCACTAAAGAGCTAAAATTGAAATCTTAAATAAAGACAGAAAAGGAAGATGTTTCCTCATTCATACCCTAGACAATCATATTGGAGATAGTGTATCCTCGTGATTAATATCAGTAATCGCCAAGAGTTCATAGACCGCCTATAACTCTCCAAGTTAACATATTTACTCATATGACCACGTTTTGAACTTGGATATTTTGACTTGTCCAGAAGCCATGTTTTCAATAGACACTATTGAAAACTCAACGTTGAGATTTAATATCCAATTACCTCAAAACATCCATATGATGATATTATACTCTCATTTGTTAAATGGAGCCACGATGTCCATATCTATAAATGAAGTCCTCTATCGATTAACAAATGAATATCACCAAACTATCGAGGATAGACTATGCGATATAATCGTACTCATTGATAGCTCAAATGATATCACCTGCAACCATAAATCCATCATTTATCTCAGGATTAAGATAGACTCTCCGATTGTCCTGATAATGAAATTACTTTTATCTACAGACGGTTATAGATAAAGTATTTCATTGTGATCCTCTTAAATGCACCCAGTGCACTAGATTCTTTTGCTCGAAGACACTCCGATGATTTTAGACTCATCATATCTCATTTGATCCCACTCAAATGCTAGCAAAAGAATTCTACAACTTTAACAAGATAAAGGTGCCCAACCTTTAACTTAAGTTGTGAACAATATTCAAGACTAACTAAAGAATTGTGTCTACCACATACATATCCAGATGTACGAACAATTCTTCTTTTCTCATAGTCTTTAGACCTTATGATTATTTACTTTGACAATTATTAAACTATAAATGCTATAAGATTTGTTTAAACCAGAAATCACTTTATTAATATGAAAAAGATTGTTAATTACAATATTACACTCTTGCTATTGAGCATAATCCTAACAATCTCCCACTTGCGCTATAGCAAATGTGTCATATCTCTCAAGCCCATATTCTCTAGGTGCCCATCGAAACTCTTCTGAGGTAGAGCCTTTGTGAAGGGATCTGCTAGATTTTCTGCTGACGCGATTTTGGTAATCGTCACGTCACCTCTTTGAACAATCTCCCTTAAAAGATGATATTTTCTTTCAATGTGTTTACCTATCTTGTGACTTCTAGGTTCTTTCGAATTAGCCACTGCTCCACTGTTGTCACAGTAGATAGTGATCTGCTTATTCGCACTAGGAACCACTTCCAAGTCAATCAAGAATTGGCGGAGCCAAACAGCCTCTTTGGCAGCCTCGCATGCAGCAACATACTCAGCTTCCATGGTGGAATCAGCAATACAAGATTGCTTGATGCTCCTCCATATAACTGCTCCTTCTCCAATAGTAAACACAGCCCCTGATGTGGATTTTCTGGAGTCAGAATCTGATTGAAAATCAGAATCTGTATACCCAACGGGAATTAAATCCCCTCCAGAGTATACAAGCATATTATCTCTCGTTCTCTTAAGATACTTGAAAATATGCTTGACTGCCGTCCAGTGATCAGGACCAGGTTTCGATTGAAATCTGCTAACTATGCCAACAGCAAAACAAATATCTGGTCTAGTACAGAGCATTGCATACATGAGACTTCCAGCTGCCGAGGCATATGGAACTCTACTCATGAATTGCTCTTCATGCTCATTCTTAGGAACTTGTTCCTTAGAAAGCTTGATTCCATGTCTGAAAGGTAACATACCTTTCTTGGAATCCTGCATGGAAAACCTAGACAAGATCTTGTCTATGTATGAAGCTTGGGATAATGCAATCGTTCTATTCTTTCTATCCCTTATAACTTGGATACCTAGAATAAAACTTGCTTCTCCTAAGTCCTTCATATCAAATTGTTTTGCTAACCATTCTTTTACTGATGTCAATACACCTACATCGTTTCCGATGAGTAGTATATCATCAACATAAAGAATCAGGAAAACCAACTTGTCGCCCTTAATCCTTTTGTATACACAAGGTTCGTCAAGATTCTGAATAAATCCAAAACCTTTGACAGCTTGATCGAACCTTATGTTCCAGGATCTGGATGCTTGCTTTAATCCATATATGGATTTCTGCAACTTGCATACCTTTTCCATTTGGACCTTTTCAATGAATCCCTCTGGTTGCATCATGTAGATGCTCTCGTCAAGACTTCCATTAAGGAAAGCTGTCTTGACGTCCATTTGCAAAATCTCTAGATCTAAAGATGCTGCAATGGATAAGAGTATCCTAATAGATTTAAGCATGACCAAAGGAGAGAAGGTTTCCTCGTAATCGATACCTTCTTTCTGTGTATACCCTTTAGCTACCAATCTAGCTTTAAAGGTTTCCACCTTTCCATCCATACCTCTTTTCCTCTTGTATACCCACTTGCACCCAATGGGTTTTATCCCTTTAGGCAAGTCTACAAGGGACCAGACTTTGTTATCGAACATAGATTCAATCTCAGATTGCATTGCCTTTTGCCAATGGCGACTATCAACATCCTCCATAGCTTCCTTGTACGTGTAGGGATCATCGTCATCCGGGAGATTCTCCACTGATTCTCCTAGACCGATGTATCTTTCGGGTTGTGTTCTAACCCTCCCACTACGACGAGGAATGGTATGTTGTTGACCTTGTGTTGGATCGGAACTTACAATTGGGTTGGGTTGTGTAACCTCTCGTGGAATTATATCTCCTGACATCTCATTCAGGACAATTCTACTTATAGGCACAAAATCATTCATATAGTCCTTTTCCAGAAATTTAGCATTTGTCGAAACAAATACATTAAGATCTGAAGGACTATAAAAATAATATCCTTTAGTTTTTTTTGGATACCCTACAAATATACATGTTTCTGAACGGGACTCCATCTTCTCTGTCTTTCATTTTAACACATGAGCAGGACAACCAAATATCCTTAAGTGTTGTAAACTAGGCTTGTGCCCAGTCCACAACTCATGCGGTGTTTTAGGAACAGACTTAGATGGTACATCGTTTAGAATGTATATTGCAGTTTGTAAAGCATATCCCTAGAAATAAATAGGAAGTGTTGAATAACTCAACATAGACCTAACCATATCCAAAAGAGTTCTATTTCTCCTTTCTGCTACCCCATTTTGTTGACGTGTACCTGGTGCAGAAAACTGAGAAACTATCCCATTATCAATAAGATATTGCTGAAACTCACCAGATAGATATTCTCCACCACGATCAGATCTCAAGATTTTTATGTGTTTCTCAAGATAATTTTCCACTTCAGCTTTAAATGCTTTGAACATGTCAAAAGCATCCGACTTATGTCGCATGAGATACACATAGCCAAATCTTGAGTAATCATCTGTGAAAGTGATGAAGTACTCATATCCACCTCTAGCTTGAATGCTCATAGGTCCACATACATCAGTGTGTATCAATCCTAAACATTCAGTAGGCCTGGCACCTTTGGCAGAGAACGTCCTTTTGGTCATTTTACCTTCCAAACAAGATTCACAAGTTGGTAGATCATCAACCTTTAAGTCACTCAAAGGTCCGTCACTTACCAATCTTTTAATCCTATTAAGGTTAATATGACCTAGGCGTAAATGCCATAGATAGGTTTCATCTTTTGATAATTTAACTCTTTAATGATTAGGTTCCGTTATTTCTGTGTCTAACGAGTGAGAGATATTTCTATGCAAGAAGTATAGACCGTTTTCCAATGTACCTTTGCAAATAACTTTGTCATTCTTACTAATAATAAAAACTTTATTAAAAGTAACCGAATATCCAAATTTATTCAAACAAGAAACTGAAATTAAATTCCTCTTGAATTGAGGTACATAATAAATGTCTATTAAATCTAAATGCCTTCTAGAATCTAAACAAACTCTAATATCTCCCACTGCACTTGCAGACACTAACGTTCCGTTGCCCAAGCGCAAATTGATCTCATCTTTATTCAGCCTTCTCCTTTCTTGGAACCCTTGCAAGGAATAACAAACATGATTATGATCCAAGAATCTGTAGAATCAGCCAAAAAACATGTTTCAAGATAATTCAAATTACCTTCTTCCTTCTTGTTCTGGGACTTTGGGCAATTTCTCTTCCAATGTCCCTTTTCACCACAAAGGAAGCATTTCCCTTTGATCTTGGTTACTTTCTTGGTTTCCTTCTTGGTAGGCCCAAGTTGCTTTTTCTTCTGTTGTTTCTTGACCTTTTGACGGGCCTTAACAGTAGCAACTTTACCAACCATATGAATCTCTTGACCTTTGCCTTTCAGAAGGATCTTTTCAGCACTTTGAACATCTTGCATCAGGCTCTATAAGGTTTATTCCTTTTTGTTCAAAGTGTAGTCCAATTTGAACTGATCAAAGGAATCTGACAATGAATTGACAACCATATCAATTTTTGTCTCACCATCTATCTCAGCGCCATGCAGTTCAGCAATGTTGAGATGTGCTATGACTTTCATCATGGGATCCTTCACAGCCTGTCCAGGTTTCATCCTAAGATTCATAAAAGTAGTCACTGCCTCTCTCTTAGTCGTCCTGGACTTCATAGCAAACATCTCCTCTAGAGACATCATTATATCAGCAGCAGACTCCATTCCTTCATGCTGCTGTTGCAACACGTCGGAGATAGTGGCCATAATATAACATTTGGCCATATCATCTGAAGTCTTCCACTGCTCATACTCATCTCTTTGCATTATGCTTGATTCAATATTAGGAGCAGGTGGTTTAGGAGTAGTTAGAACAAACTTATGTTTTTCACTTTGCAGCAACAACCCAATTTTCCTTTTCCATGTTACATAATTATCTCCAGTTAAGGTGTTATCTTTCAGGATGTTCATAAGTGATGGGGTCATGATTTCTGAATAAAAACAAAACGTATATAAGTAAATAATCATTTTAAAGCACTTTAAATATTTATCTTGAATTAAATGAATAACTCAATCATAAAAATTCAACGGTGATCTAACACCCATAAATGTTACGCCTCCTTTGGGAGTTCGCACCATTTACTAGTTAGACTAGGTCCCACCTAATTGTTAACATAACAACCAGCGTTTTCAATTTTAGCCTTGCAATTTTACTGACAAGAACTCTTAGGAGGATATCAATAAAATTACATTGAGTGTGTTACCAAGATATCGACCCTCAACTTTCTCTCACGAAAATCCCTCCTTGGGGAGTAGATCTCGTTTGAGTCCATTGTCTAGTCTATCCTTGTAAGGAAGTATATTGCTAAATTCCATTCATGGACGCCCCTTGGGGGGATTACCAATAAATAATTAAGCTCAACTAACCTTGGAGGCCATAGGTGTTACAAAAACACCTTCTCCCACTCAATTATTTAAGGTGTGTGATTAAATCCCATAGAATGATTTACCAAGTTATCTAGATGCCAATTTAGATACCTAAATCATTCAATGCATGTTCATACCAAAAGAGATATATGAGTGGCACTCCTATTCTATATGACATGTTATCATACAATAACAAATATTGTAATATTTAAGCATAAAATAAATAGCAACAATTTTGGCCCATCCTAGAAAAACAAGTAAATTACAATGAATTTGGAATACAAGATCTTCAAGTGGCCCATCAACCATACACTCATCCTTCGGCCTCCACCCTTGGGATTGCACGGCCCACAACCCCACATAAGGGGCTGCCATGCGCAGCCCATAAGGCTTTGCAAGGCTGCCGTGTGCAGCCCACCAAGCTTTGGGCTTGCCATGCGCAGCCCAATCCACTCCTAGGGTGCGCACGGTGCTTGTTCTCGGTTCCGGTTGCTTCACGTCTTCGATTCTTCGATGTAGAACGTGTTACAATTTAATTTCAACAAATAAAAATACTGCAGAATTTTTTTTTTTTTTTTAATCACAGCAGTAAAAAAAAATACTGCACTATATTTTTAATACATTCAAAAAAACTGCAGCAATATTTAATACATAAAAAATATATAGCAACTACCAAGAAGGAATTATGGCGATGATAGACCACCCTTCTTGTTACAATTCTGAAATCAAAATTACATAGAAAATCTAGGACCAAAATCGAGCAATAACAAACCACATAAAACATATATAAATCCATACATCACATGTAATTATATATGCGAATACCTAGAGTGCCATCTCTTTCTAAAACATGCATAATCACAATAAAAAGAAATCAATCCACGTATATATACGTTAATTAATTAAAAGGGTTTAACCTAGGCTTTGATACCAATTGTAGGGAAAAATCTACCCACAGCGGAAGCGAGACTAAAAAAATAGTGTTTGAGTAGCTTTTAAAAATTTTCCATTTTTATGAACCTTAAACCCTTTTGATTAATTAAAGATATATAATAAATAACAAAAGATTAATACCTCTTGTCGCGTGATCCGATTGACTTACGTCGATGGTAATCCGCAAGATCTTCAATCCTAGCACGGACGTGGATCACCTAGGAGCGTGGTCTCCCTTTCTTTGAATTGCAAACCTGAGAGCAGATATAACAAACTTTTCTTGATTCGTTAGTCCCAAAAACAATCTAAAGAAACCTAAGATTATTCCAGTCACTTTTGAGTTCTCAATCTTATGATCGAAACTCGCGTGAACCTAGATCGATGTAGTATACACAAGCTTATTGATGAATAAGCAAACAATATACCATCAAAGAATAATCTATGTTCCTTTTGTTTTTAGTAGAATAAAAGCTCTCTATCTATGAGTTGAGAAGAAGAAGAAAAAATAAAATTTCTGCACCAAAAACCCTTATGGCCGAAATTCTCTTCTTTTTCTTTTAAGGGTGGCCGAATTCTTTCTTTCAAATGGACTAGGGTTGCCGCAATTTTTACTCCAAAAGTATAGGAGTTTTAGTTGCACCCTAATTCACTTTCTAAGAGTTCAAACCCTAATCCAACTCATAAATCTTTTATTCCTTATTTGACTAAAATAAAAAGACTTCTTATTTGATTAAATAAATAAAATTAATTATTTATTTCCTTGTCAAACAAGTTTTTTAATTTAAGTACACTACTACCAATAGTATACCAATAGGAATCATATTTCCTAATTAGAAAAGATTTGTTTCTTAATTAAACAATTAATTAATAAATTAATTAATTCTTATTTAATTAAACAATGAAAACAAAATAATATTTAAGGCTATTATAGCACCTTGCCGCCCCATATAATATATTGGGCCAAATATTATTTTTCTTATTTCATTTAATCCATAGGACTTTAAATAAAAAGCCCACATGTGAACTAGACCCATTCTTACTAAAAGAAACAAGCCCACATGTCATCCATTAATATATAAATATAATTTAGCAGCCCATTACATAAATAATGTGCAAATTATATTCTTAATATATTAAATGCAATTCTAGATGGACCCTAAATTGGTTCGGTAGAATATATCAAGTGATCCATGCAAGTCCGTGTGGATTGAGGATCTTGGCGGGCTATCTAAATTTAAGCTTCAATAGACATAACCTAATCACAATCAACAAATGATTCACTTAGGTCCGATCCATTAATTTTAACTCATTCCACTAAAGAGCTAAAATTGAACTCTTAAATAAAGACAGAAAAGGAAGATGTTTCCTCATTCATACCCTAGACAATCATATTGGAGATAGTGTATCCTCGTGATTAATATCAGTAATCGCCAAGAGTTCATAGACCGCCTATAACTCTCCAAGTTACCATATTTACTCATATGACCACGTTTTGAACTTGGATATTTTGACTTGTCCAGAAGCCATGTTTTCAATAGACACTATTGAAAACTCAACGTTGAGATTTAATATCCAATTACCTCAAAACATCCATATGATGATATTATACTCTCATTTGTTAAATGGAGCCACGATGTCCATATCTATAAATGAAGTCCTCTATCGATTAACAAATGAATATCACCAAACTATCGAGGATAGACTATGCGATATAATCGTACTCATTGATAGCTCAAATGATATCACCTGGAACCATAAGTCCATCATTTATCTCAGGATTAAGATAGACTCTCTGATTGTCCTGATAATGAAATTACTTTTATCTACTGACGGTTATAGATAAAGTATTTCATTGTGATCCTGTTCAATGGACCCAGTGCACTAGATTCTTTTGCTCGAAAACACTCCGATGGTTTTAGACTCATCATATCTCATTTGATCCCACTCAAATGCTAGCAAAAGAATTCTACAACTTTAACAAGATAAAGGTGCCCAACCTTTAACTTAAGTTGTGAACAATATTCAAGACTAACTAAAGAATTGTGTCTACCACATACATATCCAGATGTACGAACAATTCTTCTTTTCTCATAGTCTTTAGACCTTATGATTATTTACTTTGACAATTATTAAACTTTAAATCCTATAAGATTTGTTTAAACCAGAAATCACTTTATTAATATGAAAAAAGATTGTTAATTACAATATTACACTCTTGCTATTGAGCATAATCCTAACATATATATACGACATCATATTCACCAGAAAAAGGATCCAAAAATTATCTCCAGAAAACCCTAACCTACATCCAATGCTACTTATCGACATGTACGAGTTAGCCACCACCATCTCCATCGCCTATTAAAGCTCAATACTCTACAGTAACCTAGAGAACACACCTGTTGTATTCATAATATAAAGTTACTGTCAGTAAAGATCTTATTTATTCACCCTATTTTATACGTTTAAATCTTACTTGTATCGTTTGGAACATCGTTGTTATCAAACTACGTGATACCCTTCCGACCGGGATCGATCTCGATCTTGGTCCTTAAAGTTGTTATTTGGAGATTCACCCCAGTGACGATTTTCCAGTAACACTAGGTAATCCTGTACAAGAAATCCTGTCCCTAAGGTGAATTGATCCTGGTAGGCATTTAAGGTATTTTTAGCACCAGGTCTTCTTGTGTAGATATGGAGAAGTAAGGAATCGAGTATCTTGATAAGGTATCTTGGTCCTTTGGTAGTTTATCCTAGAGTAGGGGGGTATTTCCTGACCATGGCTTCACGGTTGCCATATAGGCTTTCCTGGTTTGGAGGATGGATTTGCATTCTTAGTCTGGTTGGCAATTATACCACTTAAGCTCTTTTGCACCAAATCCTTCTTGGAGGAGGGTATACCCCGACCAAGGCTGTAGGAAGACTATATGGTTCTTCTTGGTCTTGAGGCGATACAATTTATGGCGATCCTCCTTGTGGGTGTTGACCCAGTCTAGGGCATCAGGAGTGTTGCGTGGACCTCCTGGTCTTTATGGCAAAAAACATTCAAGGCGAGCTTAGAAGAATCACATAAGAGAAAAAAAGACTGACTTTTATTAAATTTCTCTAGAGCGATACAAAGCAAACTCGAGGTATACATTTAGAAATATACCAACCGAAATAAATCTTCTTTCAAACTCTATGTGTAAAACCTTTTGAGGTGATCGGCATTCCTGGTGTGGTCTGCCGGGTAACCATCCATATCTTCCAGCTAGTAGGCCCCTCTTCGAACCACCATCTTTATCAAGTAGGGACCTTCCCAGTTGGGAGGTAGTACCCCGTCAGACTGCTTCTAGGTATTATGAGTACCTTTTTAAGGACTAAGTCCCCATCTTTGAAGTTTCAAGTCTTCACCTTTCTATTGAAACATCGGGCTATCTTGCTCAGGTAAGCTGCTACCCGTTCTACAACCCTATTCTACTTATCCTTAAAGAGGTCTAGACTGGCTCTCAACTTCGTCTCATTGTCTTCTAATTTGAAGTGTTGAACCCTGAAGGATGTCAGTCTTTGCTCGATAGGTGAGACTGCCTCTTTCCTAAAGGCCAGCGAGTAGGGAGTTTCCCCAGTAGCAATCCTCTTGGTAGTCCGATATGCCCATAGTACATTTGGGAGTTCATCGACCCACTTCCCTTTCTTCTATTAAAGCTTCTTCTTTAGGAGCTTCTTGGTAGTCTTGTTGGTGGCTTCCACCAACCCATTAGTCTGAGGGTGGGCTACCAAGGCAAAGCGAAGGTTTATATTCTGCTTTTCACAAAAATGTCTGAAGTTAGCATTGTCAAATTGTTTGCCCAGATCAATTATTATGGCCATCGAGGAACCGAATCGGCAAACAATGTTTTCCTTGACAAAGCTCGTGGTGTTTGCTTCAGTTATCTAGGTAAGGGACTTTGCTTCCACCCATCGGGTAAAGTAGTCTATGGCCACTACAGCATGCTTGGCTTGACCAAAAGTAGTAGAAAGTGGCCTGATTAGGTATAGCCCCCAGATAGCAAATAGGTAGGGCGTGCTAATTGAAGTGAGTCTTTCCGGAGGTAGGTGATGAAGGTTTACTGTCTTCTGTCAAGGTTCACAGGATTACGCAAATTGCTTGGCATCTTGATGTAGAGTAGGCTAGAAGTTGCCCATTTTAAAAACTTAGTAAGCCAAGGTTTCACCAGATACATGGTTGCCGTAGTCCCCTGCATGTACCTCATTTGGCGCCCATTGAGCGTCATCTAGATGTAAACATCTCAGCAATGGAAGGGATTTTCCTTTGTGGTAAAGGTATCCTTCTACCAGGCAGTATCGGGTAGTAGTTCTTTTGAGCTTAAGTGCTTGATTAGGATCTTCTGGAAGAGTTTCATTTTGAAGGTAATCAGCTATAGGATCCATCCAGTAAGGAAGCCGTTCTACAGGGCTCACCTCCGCTCATTTGGCTATGCTAGGTCGGGGTATCAATTGGAGTGGTACCCCTATGGGTAATGCTTGTTCCCTGGCTGCGGCAATCTTGGCCAGGACATCTACTCGATGATTCTTCTCTTGAGGAATCTGTTCCATCCTCATACCATTGAACCTAGTTGATGCTTCCTAGACTTGTTTGAGGTATGCCACCATGTTGTCTCCCTTCACCTGGTACACACCGGATACTTGGTTGATTACAAGCTGAGAGTCACTTTTAATCAAAAGGAAATCCGCCCCCAATTCTTTAGCAACTTTCAATCCTGCTAACAAGGCTTCATACTATGCCTCATTGTTGGTGGCTTTGAACTCAAACCTGAAATAGTGGCTGCATTCGATCCCCTTAGGATTGGTAAGGATGATCCCGGCTCCATAGTTTGCTTGATTTAACACTCCATTTATATACAATGTCCATACCTTATAATCATCGGGCCATTCCGGGGATTCTGGTTCCATGCTTGAGATTGTAGTTGCATCTAGATTGGAGGTTGCGTTGAATTCTGCTACAAAGTCAGCCAAGGTCTGAGCCTTGATTGTTGTTCTTGCCTTATACTTTATATCATACTGGGTGAGCTCTAGGGCCCATAGCACTAGCCTGCCTGATACGTCTGACCTCTGAATGAACTGTCTCAATGGCTGATCAATTACTATTGCAATTGTGTGAGCCTCAAAATAAGGCCGGAGCTTTCTAGCTGTAGTCATAAGTGCATAGACGGGCTTCTCTAGGAGGGTATAATTTTCTCAGACTTGGTCAGAGCATGGATCACATAATAGATTGGCCTTTAGAACCCGTCATTACATTCTTTTACCAAGGCCCCGCTGGTCCCAGTTTCTGATACTACCAAGTAAAGCTGTAGCTCTTCTCCTGAAAGGGGTTTCACTAGCAAAGGTGGGCTAGCGAGATATTTCTTCAAAGACTAGAAAGCCTGCTCACTTTCTTGATCCCACTTTATCTTCTTACCCTACTTAATGATTTTGAAGAAGGGTAGGCACTTGTCTGTAGATCAGGATACGAAGCGGTTTAAGGCAGTTATCCTACCAGTCAATCTTTGTGCTTGCTGGAGGGTAGTAGGGGATTCAAGATCCATGATGGCCTTGATTTTCTCAGGATTTGCCTCGATTCCTCTCTCATGTACCATAAATCCAAGGAACTTTCCTAATGCTACCTCGAAAGCACACTTAGCCGGATTCAATCTCATCTAGTTTTCTCTTATAACTTGGAAGGTCTGGCGTAAATCCTCTGGTGTTGATTGGTCATCTGAGACTTGGTGATCATGTTGTCTATGTATACTTCCATAGATCTCCCTATCTGTTGCTTGAATATCTTGTTCACCAGACGCTAGTAAGTGGCTCCAGCATTCTTGAGACCAAACGGTATCACTTTGTAGTAGTAGAGGTCTTGCCCGGTGATGAAGCTGGTTTTGTCTTGATCGGCGGGGTGCATTATGATCTGGTTGTACCCCGAAAACGCATCCATGAAGCTTAAAAGCTTATTACCTACCGTGGAATCAATCAATTGATCTATTTTAAGCAGAGGGAAGCTATCCTTCGGGCAAGCTCGATTGAGGTCGGTGTAGTCTACACACATATGCCATTTCTCATTGGCTTTGGTTACCATGACCACATTGGCAATCCAATCGAGATAGCGGGATTCTTTGATGAATTTGGCTTTCAGAAGTTTATCTACCTCTTCTTGGACTGTGGCATTCCACTCGGCGTTGAAATGCCTTCGCTTCTGTTTGATTGGCTTGAAGGTTGCTTCTACTGCCAACCTGTGAGTAGCTAAGGTGAGAGGGATACCTAGCATTTCATCATGACTCAAGGCAAAAATGTCATTGTATTCCTCAAGGAGCTTTACCAGGTGCTTCCTAACCTCACAATCCAGTGCAACCCTATCTTTACTACTTTGGTTGTATTGCCCTTTCTGATACGTATTTCTTCTAACTACTCCATAGGGTACCTATTGGTCCATCCCTGCTCTTCCTCTTCTGTCTCTTATACGATCATGTCTGGTATCTCTCCTTCTTCCAGGATGTAATGATTCTGCTTTGGTACCTCTTGGCTTGGTTTGCTGGTTATATGTGCGCACTGCTTGGATAGCGCAACAGGGTTGGTGGACACTGCATAATAATTGCGAGCTGCCTGCTGATCCCTTCTAACCTATCCTACTTTGGTCTCGACCGAGAATTTTAGGACGTTGTGATAGACTGATAGTACCCCTCTGATTTCTGCCAGGAAAGGTCTTCCTAGGATCACGTTGTAAGCGGACGGGGTGCCGACTATGACAAACTCTGTCATTAGGTTCTGTTAGAAAGGTCATTAGATTATCACAGTAACCTATGGGATCTAACCGGTATCAGGGAGTCTCCTGTAAATCCATATAGAGGTGTGGTACAACTGTTGTAACAAGGGTTCTTCATGTTGAGCTTATCGTGAGGTCCTTTGAACAGGATGTCCACACTGCTCCCGGTATCAATCAGGACGTGGTGAACCAGGCAGTTGGCTTTCTGTATCGTGATCACCATCGGATCATCATGTGGCTGGACTATATTGTAGACATCTTCTTTTGTGAAAATGATCTGGGTGGTACAAGATGGATCTTGGAAACCCTTACTGACTTGGAGCACCTCATGACTGGTAGTAAGCCGAGGGATCTTCCTAGCATGGTTCTTTCTTGAATTGTTAGAGACCCTGGCTAAGGTAGGGTCCCCACTGATGGTATGGATGACCTAGATCTGCTACATTAGATCTTTCCCCTTATCTTTCCGTCTCTCCTCTATTTCTCGCATATCTCCATGTACCTCATTTCCTTCCTTAATGCTATTCCTTACCTGTTGCCAAAATTCAATTAAGAGTCCCCCCTTACCAACTTTTCAATCTGGTTATGGAGGCTGTAGCATTCAGAAGTGTTATGTCCCACATTCTCGTGGAAGTCACAATACTTATAGCGATTTCTCTGATCAGTCGGGATCTTTATAGGACCGGGCTTTCTAAGCAAACTCTTATCGCGGATGGCGAAATATATGGTCTCTCGGGATGCATTGAGAGGCGTGTAATTGTTGTACAAATCTTCTCCGCTTGCTATCCGTGCTACCTCTCTTAGTGGAGGTGTGATTCTATGAGGGGTTCTTCTCACCAAATATCTATCCCGATGCTGGGAAGGAGGTAGTGGCCGGTAGGTAGTGACGTCTTTAGTTTTTGCATCGTTTAATAAAAGATTGTACGTCAAAACATTTATTAAACCTATGCGATACGTTCATAAGTAAAAATACGAGTAAAGCAGTAAGCACGGGTGTCGTCCAAAAGGATTGAGGTAGCGATGACTAGATTTGGATTAATAACACTAGTATGCATAAAAGTAAAAGTAAATGATTGGTGGTGTGAAGTGTGAATTAACTAAAGCAAACTAGGAATGCAATGATCAAAAGTGAATGTGAATGAAGTGATATGACTAAGGTGTTGATGGACCCGTAAGCGAACACTGGGCAATGCAACAAACTCTTAATTAAGCACGTTATATCTAATGTAACCAACCTAGGGTGTATAGTGTTGGTTATTTATCTCTAGCAAGGGGTCAACCTAAGGTGTATAGCGAAGACCTCCTACTAGCGATTAATCCCTCATAAGCAACCAACTATGGCTAGTTGCTCAATTGGGACTCCAACCATGAAAGCTCATCTATCTAACTATGGCTCAACCTATTTCTAACATAGCCATCCTAGGATGTATAGTGATGACTTCTAATTCCCTCACAAGTGGCCGCCTTAGGGTGTATAGCGAAGGCCACCCATTTAAGATTGGATAAAGCTCGAGGTTATTCAACCAGTTCTACTCGAAGGTTAGTTCTCATAAAACCACTAAAGTAGCCAACCTAGGGTGTATAATGGAGGCTTCTAATCCTCTCACAAGTGCCGACCTAGGGTGTATAGTGCCGGACACCCATTCGAGGTTAGATGAAGAGTGCGGTTGCAGAGCTGGGATTCCGAAAATCCCTTCCATTCAATAAAGCAATAAAGATACCAATCGACATGCTAAGAGGGTGTATCCAAGACAAATCAATATTGGAAATCATTCAAAGCAATAGAATAGACATATAAGATAGATTTAATATAAAACAATAGAGTTTATTTACAAACCTTAATAGACTGCCCGGATCGGTTCAAAATCAAGATCTCCTATTCAGGAAATTCTCAGTACTTTGATCTACATTATCTCAAGTATGTTCTTGTCAAAGCAATTTTAGCCACCTACAGGGATCAGTCTTTTCCATCAGGATCAGACAATGCTAGGTGCAAATTACTTGTGAAATTTCTACCAAAACTTACAAGGGGACTACCTAGCAGGATACCTCTAACAAGTATCCAGACTTGGCCAGCATCAACATCTCAAGTATATCAAAATCATAGGATAAACAGATGTGAAGATGCTAAGTACTGACAACACTCAAGTAAGTTTTGTTTGAGTTCTTAACAAAGCATGCAGAGATCAAATTCTACTAGGGTGCATTTTAAACAAGTAAAACAATATATTTGAAAAGAAAATAAAGCCATCTATTGATTCAACAGGGTGCCTAACCCTCATTTTCGGGCTACAAAATGATGAATGAAATTAGGAAAAATGGCAAGTCCTGCACTCCCATAATTCTTCTTCTCCCCAACACCTAGATCCTAGGATAAAGCAGAAGCATAATCTTCCTCCACTGAAATAGCCTCAATGGGATGCTCAGAATCCTGCATCCATTTTTCTTGAGTAGCAGGAGGATCCTGATTTCCCTTCTCAACTATTTCAAATAAGTCAGCAGAGGGCAGATTAGATCCTTAAGGAAGAGAGGGATCCGGTATTATGGTAGCATAAGAGGGATCCCCTTGGTCTAGATTGGCATCTTAGAGTTGGGTGGCCTTTGCCATAATCTGATCCCGGTCCCAATTGAGGGCAACATGTAGGTTGAAAGGAGGAGGAAGAGATTGGGTGACTTCGTAGGAGGCAGTAAAGTACCCATCCGCGAAGGAGGAGTTTGCCCTGGTTTCCAAAACACTCATTGAACCCCGCAAGAAACAGTTCTCATATAGAAGCACTGCCCTTTCTGCCATCACATTGTCTCGTTCAGCACGGTGACACATTGATCTGACCGACTCCATATCCAGAGCACACTTTATCCGCTCAAAATCCACCAAGGCCTTATGCCTACCGGTCTCAGCTTCAATCATAGACTGAACCAGGGCGGTTACACTCTCCTCGGATTGAGCCAAGTCATCTTTGGCCTTATCTAGCTCAGCTTAAAGTTCAAGATTTTCCTCCTTCAGAGCTACTACTTGCTAACCTATAACCAAGGCAAACTTAAAACCTTGCAAGAGGAAGAAAAATAGTAACTATATATAAAAAATAATGATAGTACTAAGCAAGTTAGAAGTTCAAGGGTTATACCTCAACAAGCAAATAGGCTCCCTTGGTAGCCAGGATGTCTAAAGGCAAAGAAAGTAGGGGTTATGAGCCTCCCCTAGGACAAGCGGCGATAAACTGGGACACAATATCTTTTGGGCTGTAGTCCCGCGACCACGATGAAAAGGGAAGATCAGTAGAAGAAGTGGCCGCAGCAGCAACATTTCTTTCTTTTTCTGCCTTGGCTGGATGCCTGGCAGATATTGTTGGAGGAGGAGGAGGAAGAAGAGAAGCCACTGTAGCTGGCTTAGTTGTAACAACATTGGAAGCCTGCCTCCAGGTCTTGGTGAGAGAACCCCGAGCCTTGGCAACTCGGGCCAACATCTCACCCAAGGCTGGGCGTTTTGGAATTTGAAGAGGGAGAGATGTAAGGGAGTGCGAAGGCAATCCAGACCCGGACGTGGCAGCAACACCAGAATGAGGAGGAGAATTGGCTAGAAAGGGATCTAAGAATCTCAGTCCTAAGGAATAAGGAGAAAGAGGTAGGAGAGGAGTAACATAAACTGCACAAAAAAAAAAAAATGAGAACTAGAAATGCAGAACCACAAACCTGGATGGGTGATAGATATCCTGAGATACCAGTCCAACCTGGCTTATTCGTAAGCATCGTTGGATGGATACCTTACGTTCATATAACTCCTCTCTTAGATTCTCTTAAGGACGCCCAAAGACACTGTGTAGATTACCCCATTGTCCCATTTTTCCCTCTTGGTAAATTAGGTAGGCACTAGGTATTCGGTTCCTCCAATATGTACAGAGTGGCCCCAATCTCCTCCTACCACAATCCATTCGTCATTCCAAGGCTAGTTGTATTTTATGTTTGCCCCGGGTACAACAAACTTCATTGGATTAGCTGCTCTCAAGTAGAACTGGCCCTTGGGCACAAGGTTAGCTATTTGGAAGATGTACCAGAGCTCATCAAAACCCAGTTCTCTCGCCACATCGTCCTTCTCGCATTGCTCATTCCAGAGCACCAAGAACCCCGTCAAATGTTTCTAGAATCCCGGTGAGATTTGTAAGGGGGCTAGCTCCAGAGCGACAAATGCTCTACGGAGGGTAGGATGAAGAGGTAGACAGACTCCACATTCAAAGGTAGCCACGTGAGTGAGAAGGAGACCCGGAGGAGGGGTATACACATCATAACCCCGATAAGAAAGAGAGAGAATAATGGTATCAGGAATCTTGTCGTCCCTTCTTAGGCGAGCCAAGGTGTCGACGGTACAGACAGAATCTGGGATAATCCTACCATCGTGAAAGGTGGAAAGAGGACCGGTAAGTACGCTCACGGAAGTGATGGCCGAGATTTTATCCCTATCATTCTCGGCATCATCGTCGTCCTCCTCGTCGATGATTTGAACTGGGTCTTCAGGATCATTGTTGAAACCCGACCCATTTTTAAGATTCTTAGATAAACGGCGCCGCTAAGATGGATTGCTAGCACCAGCAATATCGCCTTCCTCACATCCCTTCTTGTTCCCCCTCATCGATTGAGAAGGCTCCTCCAAATTGACCATCTCTATATCAAGGGGGTCGTCCAGACTGTCAGGAGAGATAGCTGAAGCAAGTTGAGGGTTTATGGAAGTAGGATGAGGATTTTGTAAGGTTGTAGGAAGTTCTTGGGGAGTGGCCATTACAGTAAAAGGAAGAAGATTTTTGAAACAAAGGAAGATTTTAAAAGTATAGAGAAGAGACTCTTGATTCTTGAAAATTCGAATTATAGCTGAAGTAAATGTGTGGAGAGTAAGAAACGCGAGCCCTTTTATAGAAAGAGTAGGCGGTTACCGCAACCAGTAAGAGGACGATAATTTATGACTAGAAACATGCAGCCGATTGTTTCGAGAAAGTCACGCCAAAAATGGCCCATTAAAACAAGCAGATCATTCAGGGCTTGACACCTGAACAGCTCATTTGTTTCGAGCATGCTGAAAAAGGATTTTTGTATTAAAAAAGGATTTCCTCCAAGACAATGGGAATCAACCAGACAGGATAAGGAAAACCCTTCATGTATCCCGGTATCCTGACTCAAACCCCAGCAAGGTACCGGTGTTTAAGTCAAAGGGGACTTCTGTTAACCGCCAAAAATGGCAGGGTTCAAAGAAGAATTTTTCATCTACTGATGTGTAAAATCGTGTTATAAAAACCTAACTCGCAAGTGCACGAATCGTGAGATAAGTACAGCGACAAGTAGGGATCGTTCCCACGAGGAAAAGTGATCTATCGACTAAAACCAATTCTAATTAAAGCTAAGCAATTAACAGTAACCAAGAGATTTCAGATTGATTTGATTGATTTGAGATTAAAAACTATATTAAACTAAGAAAACAGTTAACAAGAATATGAGAATGTGATCAAGAGGTGAGAAGACTAGGTCATCAATGATCACCAACTACGTTTACTCAATGCTTCGAATTGACTTTCACAAAGAATGTTAATCAAGTTAAGGGTTCGTTCTTAAATTATGTATAATTAGTGCTATGTGGTCCTGGGATAAATTAAGTACTTCTACTACAATCAATAGCAAACCCTGCATATAAACCATAACAGAAAATACATCAACCATACACCAAGCGTTTCTCAATCAAGTAAATAGCAAACCCTGCATATCAACTATAACCTACAACCCACAAAGCACACAATCAAGTATTCTCAACCACAGTCCTTAGCAAACCCTGCATAAAAACTATGGTCGAGAACCTATTAAGCACAAGAACAAGAGAACCAAAGATAACGTGCAATAACCTGCTACGATAAATTCATTCATTCAATTAATTATTGGTTGAGACTGGTGAAACCCCACACATCCCTCAACCTTAACATATAAACCCTAGATTCAAGACTAGCACTAACCATGCATAGACAAGAAGAAATCACAAATTGAATGAATCGAAACTTGAATTACTAAAACATAGTCAATTCTAACAAAGAGTATTCATAGAGGTTCACATTGAATCCCTAGTATGGATTTAGTTACACATCAATGGAGGAAACAAAAATATAGAAGAGGAGAAGAAAGAACCCATTGTTGTCTTCTAATCTTGCTTCGAATCCTTCGTCTTCTTCGAGCTTTTCGGTTTCTTCCAAGGATGGATGGTGGAGTAGCTCTCAATTTCGCAGTCTCTAACCCCCTTCTGAAAACCCTCTGATGTTCTATTTATATTGGCTCGCCACCTCGTCTCTCGCTGACCTAAACGAAACAGATAACTTAAACATCCGCTGCACGGACCGCTAGGTAGGCACCTTACCTACCCCGCGGTACTCTTTTTGCAACATCACTGGAGACCACCGCTAGGTAGGACAGCTAGGTAGGACAGTGCCTGGGGGGCGGTCACATGAATGACACACGGCTGGAGTTTAGTGCAAGCTAGGACCGTTATGTAGGACATTGCCTAGGCCGCGGTCACATCTGATCAACTTCTCTGGAGTTTGGTGCTAGGTAGGACCGCTAGGTAGGCACTACCTAGGGGGCGGTCCTTTACAATTTTCTCTCGAGCCTTCAACTTGCTCTGACCGCCACATAGGACCGCTAGGTAGGCACTACCTAGGGGGCGGTCAGATGCAGAAAATTAACATCTGATCCACTTTGGCATCTTTTCTCCCATATTTGAATATTTGCACCACTTCTGATAACGAGACCTGCACAGCTCAACAAACACATCAAACAACCTAAAAAATACTCGAGAACAAAGCACAAAGACTAGGAAATAGGGGTCTAAAACATATATAGAAATAGACCGATCATCTACACAGGGGAAGAACCCGAATAGAATGAAAGGCCTCCTGGTACCCTACCACAGAAATTAGCCAAAATACGCCCTCTATCGGTCTAGAGCAAGATCGAGGTCTCTCAAAAGCTCTGAGATACCAGAAAACACAGAAACCAAGTTAATAAGGACACCATTACTGCCGAGTCCTCCTATCTCGCTACCGTACTAACCTAGTATCCCGATACATCGATGATTTTGTGCCTCAGTACGTTTATACTGAATATAATGATCAAGTAGGAAGCGAGATGCCCATATACCTCGATCCTACCTAGACCAGCTAATCCAGCAGTATCAGATTTAATCGACTACCAAATACTAAGGTAAGATCAAGCCACATAGAAAGATAGTAAAGCGCCATCATTTTGATAGCAAGGAAGTTGATTCCTTCCCGCCACTCGAGAGTTCTATTTGAAAGAGGAGTCAACTTTGTCAGATTTTGCCAAAGAAGGGATCACTTGATTCCTAGAAGGAAAGCAACTATCTTCTCACCAATCATCAGGAAACGCCCCAAAAAAATCCTAGGTCACAAAACCGAATTTAGAGGAGTGCTTAGCAAGCATGGGGACTATATATATGACATGTTACCATATAGAAAAGGGGACCACAACTTTGAATGCTATTATTCGGAAATCGTTAACAGAATGGAATTCCAAATAACAACTTTAAAGGGACTAAGACCGTGAATGATCCTGATCAGAGGGGTATCACGTAGTTTGATATCGACTATGTCCCTATCAGTGCACGTATGATACGAAACAATGTAAATTGAATAATCATGAAGTTTTATTGATCGTAACTTTGCATTACAGTATACGAACTATCTCATCTTCGGGTTACAATGGTGTATGGTGATCTTTTAAAGGTAACCGAGGTGGTGATGGTGGCGAATCTGTGCCTGTCGATAAGTAGAATGTAGGGTCTCTCCTCCTTTTTTTTTCCTCTAAGTAGTTGTATATATATATGTCCTGTTTTCTTACCATGCACTCCTATCATCTCGGTCTAGGGTTTGGCCAGCGCAGGATCCTCTTGTTTTTAGGAGATAATCTCGGGGTTTTACGTGTAGAATCCAGTCTTTCCTTCCTAGGAGGATTCAATCTATTACCTTCCTAGTTGGATTCTTACTGTGTTAACCAGCTTAAAATAGGACTCTCTGGCTGGAAGGAATATACCTCCTTTGTACGGTGGCGTTTTATTGGATCTTTCGTGGAGCTTTTAGTTCCTGGTGCGAGAATCTTGCTTCCTGGTATCTTTTTGCTTGGCGGGCTGTCTACGTCTAATAAGCGCTCTGCTGATGGAGTAGGGGGATATGTAGCTAACTTTGTAGCGGGATGCTTAGTAGAACTCCGTGTTGGGGTGTTGCAGGGTCTATAGGAAGCTGTGTCGGGGTGCTGCGGGGTCCATAGGAAGCCCGGTCATAGCCGGGTTGGATCCCGCTGTGAGTTCTAGTGAGTACTTTGGCTCTCGGCCACATTGTTGAGCTAAGATGCTAGCGGGGTGGACCCCGCTAAAGGAGATGTGTATTTGGATCAATCGGGGTCTACCCTGTCGAGGTAGTCGGATGGTGTTCGCACTCCTATACCCCTCTTGTGTTGAGGTGGAAAATTCTTCTTTATTCCTTCACCGATTTTAGCGGTTAACAGAAGTCCCCCCTGACTTGGACACTGATACCTTGTCGGGGTCGGAGTCAGGATCTTGTTGTTACTTGAAGGATTTTCTGCCTTATCTGCTTACTTCCTTGTCTGACTAGGTTTCCACTTAGGAGGAGGAAATCTTTATTTTGTCCGTTATAACTGGCTGCATGTCGATCACTGATTGGGTTCCTCGTTTTCAAAAAGAGCCGTTTTGGTGCGATTAATACGGAAAACGCTTCTACCCATTCTTCCGGTCACCGATTCCGATTTCCGAGTGGGTAACCGTCATCCCTCCTCTACAAATAGACCGGCTCTATGGGTACTTTCTTTCTTACTTTCAAACTTTCAAAATTGTGACTGAGAACAAGAACTTTCTGACTTACTTTCTTTCTCTCCTTTCAACCTTCCAGAAATTCCTCTTCTCTTCTTCTTCTTCAATGGCTTCTTCTTCCCAACTTCCTACTCCTTAAGAAAACACTAACGAACAAAACCCCTCTGCAGCGGCGAATCCCATTCATCCTGACCCCTCCTCTCCTCCCCAGTCTAATAGCATCGACGCCCTCTTCAGTACGGAGGCGGTTGACGCGGTGGTGGATTCCTCGACCTCAGAGAGGAAGAAACGAGGTCGAGAGGGGGATGGTGTTGCTGATGATACCCCGCTAGCTCAACGCCGTCGTTCTGCTCGAAACCCGCGAGTTGGGCTAGGTTTTCACAATCGACCAGAAGACCCGGTCTTGATCGGTGATGAGGTGGGCGCCTCAAAGTCTGGCGGTGACGAGGAAAGTGGCGGACCTGACATCACACTGGTTGGGGTCCAAACGGGTTCCTTCAACCCCTTTCACGATGGTCGGATTATACCCGACTCTGTATGTACAATGGATACACTCAACAATCTACGGGAGGAGTACAAGATCCTGGAGTACATCACTCTCTCCTTCCCCACATGGGTTATGACGTATACACCTCGCCTCAAGACCGCTTGCTGATCCACAAAACCGCTTTTGAGTGTGGAGTCCGGCTTCCGCTGCATCCTACTCTTCGTCGGGCTCTCGTTGCGCTTGAATTGGCCCCTCTCCAAATCTCGCCGGGCTTCTGGAAGCACCTGACAGGGTTCTTGGTGCTCTGGAAGGAGCAGTGTGAAAAAGATCATATAGAGCGAGAGCCGGGGTTGGACGAGCTCCGCTTCCTCTTCAACATCACGAACATGGTGCCTCGGGGTCAGTTCTACCTAAGGGCATCAAATGATTTGAAGTTCACTGTCCCAGGGGCGAATGTGAAGTACTCGGCGCCCTGGAAGGAGGAATGGCTAGTGGTTGAGGGCGACTGGGGGCGCACTGCTTTTGTTGGGGGGATATGAGTACCCCGTCCCTACCCAGTTCATGGCGAGGGACAAGTGGGCGAAGTGGGTACTAACTCCCGAGTCTCGGGACATTCTTACAAGGATCCTGAAGAGGGGGTACACCAACATGGAGTATCCCACTCTGGATCCCTTTGAGGGAGCCCGCCTGGAGCGATACCTGAGGATCTCCATCGCTCTTCCTGGTGAGTTGACTGCATCTTGCTTTTTTGTTTCTTTATGTATATATTCTCCTGTTAGGATTATGCTCAATAGCAAGAGTGTAATATTTGTTACGATTATGCTCAAAAGCAAGAGTGTAATATTGTATTTAACAATCTGTTTCATATTAATAAAGTGATTTCTGGTTTAAACAAATATTATAGCATTTATAGTTGAATATTATAATTGTTAAAGTAAATAATCATAAGGTCTAAAGACTATGAGAAAAGAAGAATTGTTCATACATTTGGATATGAATGTGGTAGACACAATTCTTTAGTTAGTCTTGAATATAGTTCACAACTTAAGTTAAAGGTTGGGCACCTTTATCTTGTTAAAGTTGTAGAATTCTTTTGCTAGCATTTGAGTGGGATCAAATGAGATATGATGAGTCTAAAATCATCGGAGTGTCTTCGAGCAAAAGAGTCTAGTGCACTGGGTGCATTGAACTGGATCAAAATGAAATACTTTATCTATAACTGTCAATAGATAAAAGTAATTTCATTATCAGGACAATCGGAGAGTCTATCTTAATCCTGAGATAAATGATGGACTTATGGTTGCAGGTGATATCATTTGAGCTATCAATGAGTACGATTATATCGCATAGTCTATCCTCGATAGTTTGGTGATATTCATTTGTTAATCGATAGAGGACTTCATTTATAGATATGGACATCGTGGCTCCATTTATTAAATGAGAGTATAATATCATCATATGGATGTTTTGAGGTAATTGGATATAAATCTCAACGTTGAGTTTTCAATAGTGTCTATTGAAAACATGGCTTCTGGACAAGTCAAAATATCCAAGTTCAAAACGTGGTCATATGAGTAAATATGGTAACTTGGAGAGTTATAGGCGGTCTATGAACTCTTGGCGATTACTGATATTAATCACGAGGATACACTATCTCCAATATGATTGTCTAGGGTATGAATGAGGAAGCATCTTCCTTTTCTGTCTTTATTTAAGAGTTCAATTTTAGCTCTTTAGTGGAATGAGCTAAAATTAATGGATTGGACCTAAGTGAATCATTTGTTGATTGTGATTAGGTTATGTCTATTGGAGCTTAAATTTAGATAGCCCGCCAAGATCCCCAATCCACACGGACTTGCATGGATCACTTGATATATTCTACCGGACCAATTTAGGGTCCATCTAGAATTGCATTTAATATATTAAGAATATAATTTGCACATTATTTATGTAATGGGCTGCTAAATTATATTTATATATTAATGGATGACATGTGAGCTTGTTTCTTTTAGTAAGAATGGGTGTAGTTCACATGTGGGCTTTTTATTTAAAGTCCTATGGATTTAATGAAATAAGAAAAATAATATTTGGCCCAATATATACATGTGGGGCGGCAAGGTGATTTAAAAGCCTTAAATATTATTTTGTTTTCATTGTTTAATTAAATAAGAATTAATTAATTTATTAATTAATTAATTGTTTAATTAAGAAACAAATCTTTTCTGAATAGGAAATATGATTCCTATTGGTATACTATTGGTAGTAGTATACTTAAATTAAAAGACTTGTTTGACAAGGAAATAAATAATTAATTTTATTTATTAAATCAAATAAGAAGTCTTTTATTTTAGTCAAATAAGGAATAAAAGATTTATGAGTTTGATTAGGGTTTGGAAATCTTAAACAAAATAGGAATTAGGGTGCAACTAAATCTCCAATATTTTAGGAGTAATAATTGCGGCAACCCTAATTGGTTTTGGTAAAAGAATTCGGCCACCCTAGTTAAGAAAAAAAAAAAAAATTGTCACATATAAGGCTATTGATGATTTTCGGCCAGCCTAGGGTTTATGTGCAGAAATTTTATTTCTTCTTCTTCTTCTTCTCAACTCATAGTTAGAGATCTATTATTCTACTAAAAACAAAAGGAACATAGATTATTCTTTGATGGTATATTGTTTGCTTGTTCATTAATAAGCTTGTATATACTATATCGATTAAGGTTCACGCGAGTTTCGATCATAAGATTGAGAACTCAAAAGTGACCGGAATAATCTTAGGTTCCTTTAGATTGTTTTTGGGACTAACGAATCAAGAAAAGTTTGTTTAATCCAATCACAGGTTTGCAATTCAAAGAAAGGGAGACCACGCTCCTAGGTGATCCACGTTCGTGCTAGGATTGAAGATCTTGCGGATTACCATCGACGCAAGTCAATCGGATCACGCGACAAGAGGTATTAATCTTTTGTTTATTTTTATATCTTTAATTAATCAAAAGGGTTTAAGGTTCATAAAATTGGAAAAATTTTAAAAGCTACTCGAACTATTTTTTTTAGTCTCGCTTCCGCTGCGGGTACAATTTTTCCCTACAATTGGTATCAGAGCCTAGGTTGAACCCTTTTAATTAATTAATGTATATATACGTGGATCGATTTCTTTTTATTGTGATTATGCATGTTTAGAAAGAGATGGCACTCTAGGTATTCGCATATATAATTACATGTGATGTATGGCTTTATATATGTTTTATATGTGGATTGTTATTGCTCAATTTTGGTCCTAGATATTCAATGTATTTTTTGTTTTGGAATTGTAACAAGAAGGGTGGTCTATCATCGCCATAATTCCTTCTTGGTAGTTGCTAGACATTTTTTTTTTTTATGTATTAAAAATTGCTGCAGTTTTTTAATGTATTATTTATTATAATGTGCAGTATTTTTTTTTACTGTCATGAATAAAAAAAAAAAAAAAATTCTGCAGTAATTTATTTGTTTAAATTAAATTGTAACACGTTCTACATCGATGAAACGAAGCAACCGGAACCGAGAACGAGCACCGTGCGCACCCTAGGAGTGGATTGGGCTGTGCATGGCATGCCCAAAATCAAGTGGCCTGCGCACGGCAGCCTTGCAACCAAGAGGGTTGCGCACGGCAGCCATGCAAGGCCTATGGGCTGCGCATGGCAGCCCCTTACGTGGGGTTGTGGCCGTGCAATCCCGAGGAGGGAGGCCGGAGGATGGGCCACTCGAAGATCTTGTATTTCTATTTCAATGTAATTTACTTGTTTTTCTAGGATGGGCCAAAATTGTTGCTATTTATTTTATGCTTAAATATTACAATATTTGTTGTTGTATGATAACATGACATATAGAATAGGAGTGCCACTCATATATCTCTTTTGGTATGAACATGCATTGAATGATTTAGGTATCTAAATTGACATCTAGATAACTTGGTAAATCATTCTATGGGATTTAATCACACGCCTTAAATAATTGAGTGGGAGAAGGTGTTTTTGTAACACCTATGGCTTCCAAGATTAGTTGAGCTTAATTATTTTTTGGTAATCCCCCAAAGGGGCGTCCATGAATGGAATTAAGCAATATACTTCTGTAAGGACCTCTATTTTGTAATTGGCTTATTTCATGACATACCACATTGGGGATGATTGTGTTGTGGGTAGCTTAGGTCATCTTGATGATTATCAAGGCAAGCTTCCAAGCATCCCGGTGACTTCAAGATCAAGAGCTTCAAAAGGTATATCACTTGACTTGGTTCTTGAAGAGATTAGGTGCACACACACACTTGCATGCATCTTTATCTATCTTGCATATCTTTTGTGTGTCACATGCTTGGTGATTTTTCATGATGTTATCCTTTCCCATGCATGTTATATATTCACAACCACACTTGCACTTCATGTTAGTCTTAAGTGTGGTGTAATTCGTTTCCGTTTGTGTGATCGGAAACGTCCGCGCTTGCACGATGGTGTGCATGTCTTAGCGCGATGGTTGACCACTTGAGAAGGTCTCATTCTTCTCTTGGATGAGTGTTAGATTTGGTTTGGTTGATTGGAGTAAAGTGTCTAGGTTCAAAATATTGGATTTCAATGATTTAAATGTTTTTTCAAAACTGACCTTTGTATGGTCTTGTGACCATAACTTTTTACACAAAGTTTTAAATTGAGTTTTGTAAAATTCTGGACAAACTAGACACTCATACCTTTCCAACGATATATTATTCGTAATATTTCATGACCGTTTGGATTGGTTTTGAAATCTCCAAAGTGACCACCAAAACAGGGCAACTCTGTTGTTGTCCGTTTCTGACCTTTGGTCACTCTATTGACCATAACTTTTTCTACAGACATTTAAATGTCATTCCATAAATTGGAGTAGAAAGTAGACTTCCATACCTTTCCAACGATATATTATACGAAAGGTTTCGATGTCGTTTGGTCTTGTTTCGGAGCGCTCGAATCTCGAGCTGGTGCGCTGTCGCGCCTATGCGCTGGTGTTCTTGCGCGGGTGACCAGCGCTACTTGACCAGCGCTTTTGGTCCAGAGATTTGACGCTGGTCGTGCGCCTGTGGCGTGCGCTGGTGACCAGCGCAATGCCTTGCGCTGGTGACCAGCGCAACCTGACCAGCGCCAATGACGGGAACTGAACATTTTTTTCCAAAACGACGTCATTTCTTCTAGGGGTTGTATATAAGTATCATCTTCTTCCTAGCTCGTTTTTAAGAGCTCAAAATCAGACCTTAGAGTGAGAAACTCAAACCCTAGAGAGAGAAAGCTTCAATCTTGCTTCTTTAACTCTCCAAACCCAAAACCCATGTGCATCTAACATGTTTCATGCATCAATCTTCCATGGGTCTTCTTCATTTATGACTTGGTAAGTAGAACAAACACAACATCTTCATTTATTGTTCTATCTTAGTCAAGACATGTCTTTTATTGCTTAGTTTAGCAAATCTTCACTCTTATTGCATATTTAGTGAAGTTATGACATGATTGGGTTTTGTGTGTGGTAGCTTACATGATTAGGATGATTTTCCCTAAATAGCTAACCCTAGAACATTCTTGTACAATTGGTTGATGATTAGGTTGATAGATTAATGTTTATTTATCTAGTCAAGCTTAATTGAATGTTCTTGTGGATTTAATTGACAATTATGTTGTTAGAAATTCTCTACAACTAATTGAGTTCACATGTTTGGACATGTTGACATTGTTTGATAGCTAGGATTGTTTTGTGATTGATAACATCTAGCTAAGCTTTATGATATGTCATTTAGCTTTTGATATCTAGGATTGATTTCATTGATATATCATCATTCTAGGTAAGCATATAGAGTTGCCTTGCTCTTGTTGCATTTTGAGTATTTCATATATTCACTTAGGTTGTTTTCTCTTCATTGAGAACTAAGTCTTGTGTTGCTTCCGGGATTAGGTTGCATAAATCACAAGCATTGGGACTAGGTTCACTTATACCGGGATTAGGTAGGTGTGTGATTACTTCCGGGATTAGGTTGTAATCGTTTTACACATTTAGTGGATTCGAGGTTCAAGTGTGGCTCACTTACATAGCCCGTGGTTTTTCCCGTGAGGGTTTCCACGTAAATATCAAGTGTCTTTTAATTTCCGCACCATATTACACTTGCTATTGTATATTGACTAGTAGAGGGTATTTTCGTAATCTTGACCATTAACGAAAATTTGGTAAAATTGGATAAAATCTATTCACCCCCCCTCTAGATTAATATTGAACACACCATAATTTGTTTCAATTGGTATCAGAGCGGGTTCCTAGATATACATAGGTGATCCTTGCTCATTTTGGTGTGTTTTGCATTTGTGTGATTTTTGTTCATTCATACATTGTGCATTCATTTCATTTCATTCATAAACACAATGAGTGGAAACGGTGGTAGCAACGAGGGGGCTTCTAGCACACGTCCTCCTCTTCTCACCGGATTGAATTACTCCTCATGGAAAGGGAAGATGGAATCCTACATATGTCAACTTCATGACCGAGCATGGATGTCGGTTGAAGATGGATATGATCTTCCCATGATGACTCCTACGGGTGGAGGAGAAGAAGTTTTGAAGCCTAAGGCACAATGGAGTGCACAAGAATTTGAGGCGTCAAAATGGAATAGGAAGGCTATGCATGCCATCCTATGTGCCATGGATGAGAATCAATACAAGTTGATTCAAAACACTAGGGTTGCTAAGGAGGCATGGACAATCCTAGAAGTTGCTCATGAGGGAACCGAAGTTGTGAAGGACTCCAAGCTTCAAGTTCTCCAAACTCAATTTGAGATGCTCAAGATGGAGGAGAATGAGTGCGTCAACGACTTCGAGATCAAGTTGATGGACATAGTCAACCAAAGTCATCAACTTGGTGATCCTTATTCGGATAGGAGGATTAAACAAAAGATTATGAGATCCTTACCGGATAGGTTTGAGTCAAAGGTGACGGCTTTAGAAGAAAATAGTGGATATAAGGATATGAAGCCGAGTGAAGTCATTGGAAGACTTCTAGCCTATGAGTCTAGGAAGGGTCCTAGCACTACTCCTCCTAAAAAGCAAAAGGGTATTGCTTTGAAAGCTTCTAAGGATGAAAAGGAGGTGAAGAATGACTCGGATGAAGACATGGCCTTGTTTGTGAAAAGATTCAACAAGGTTATGAAGTTTGGAAAGAAGGGATTTGGTTTTAGAGGCCAAGACAAGAAAAAGGTTCCCTTCAAGAAGTTTGAACCAAGGCAAGAGAGGACCGAAAGGAAAGGGGTCCGTTGCTTTGAGTGTGGCGGGATTGGTCACTTTGCTCCCGAATGTGCTAATCACAAGGAAAAGAAGAAGGGAAAAGTGATGGCCGCCACTTGGAGTGGAAGTAGTGATGACTCCAATGAAGAAGATGATTCTTCGGATGATGAAGACATCATGGCTAACTTCCTAGCTTTTGCCTCTTCTCACAAGAGCAAAAGTGGTAGTGAAAAAGAGGAAGAGAGTCAAAGGGAAAGTGACTCTAGTGAAGATGACTCCGATGCTAACTCCACTAATGGATATGTGGAGAAAGAAGTGTTAGTTGAATATCTTAAGGAGTTTAGGAGCTTAGAGATGAAAACCACTAAGAAGATCAAGATGTTGAGAGAAGAAAATCTTGAGCTTTCATCTCACAATGATCTCCTAAGTGAAGAAGTGGAAAGACTTAAGAAGAGAGAAGATAAGCTAAAAGAGGAGTTAGCTTTATCTAGGAGGAATGAAGAAGGTTTGAAGAGGGAGCTTGTTGAAGCTAAGAAGTCACTTACTAGGATGGACTCTAGCACCAAAAAATTAGATCACATGCTTGGTGTTGGAAAGAGTCCATGTGACAAGAGAGGTCTTGGGTTTGAAGATTGTCAAGAGACCACCTCCTCTAAGAAGACCGTGTTTGTTAAGAGCTTGGGCAACATAGAAGCTTCTCCGGTGCACACTCCTAGGAAGAAAATAGATCTAGGACAAAGCTCAAAAAGTGCACAAGTGAAGGTTGCACCAAGGAGACAACCTCAAGCCAACATTCCTCATCTATTGGCTCAAAAAGGGAAGCAAGATAGACCGGTTCAACAAAGAAGATGGATTGAACCCTCTCAACCACAAAGACATAGGAAGACTCCCATAAATGCTCAAGGCAATGGTATGATTTCTCATTTCATTCCAATTTGTCATTTTTGTGGTTTTAATGGTCACATTCGACCAAATTGCTTTCGTTATATAAAAATGTGTAGAACTCGAAGCATGATTGAAAAGAGAAAGAATAGAGCCAAGATGCATGTTCCTAGGAATAATAAGACTAATTTGCATGATCCTAGGATTACTAGAGCCCATGTACCAAAGACCTTTAAGAAAGAAAATGTTGTTCTTAAATGGATTAGAAAGAATGAAAATGTTTGCCATGTTGCACAAATTGCCTTGAAGGCAAATTCTTCTAATCTTTGGTATCTTGATAGTGGGTGCTCTAGGCACATGACGGGAAACAAGAGTTTCTTCGAGACTCTTGTTATGGAGGAAGGAGGAAATGTCACCTTTGGTGATGGATCCAAAAAGAATGTCATAGGGAAAGGAACCATCTCCGTTCCCGGATTGCCCTCCTTATCCAATGCTTTACTTGTTGATGGCTTGAAAGCCAATTTGATTAGCATTTCTCATCTTAGTGATGAAGGATATTCCGTCTTGTTTAACAAAGAGAATTGCTCTATCCTAAAGCCCAATGGACAAACCTTATTGAAAGGTATGAGATCTAGCGACAATTGCTATTGTCTTGAAGCTAGAATAGTCTCAAACAATGTGTCCAAGGATGAGCAAATTGAGTTGTGGCATGAAAGACTTGGCCACATGAACTTTCGGGATCTACGGACCCTTGGAAAGTTTGAATGTGTGCGTGGCCTCCCTAAGCTTGGGAAGAAAGCCAATGGTATTTGTGGACCTTGTCAACAAGGAAAACAAACTAAAAGCATGCATAAAAAGGGCAAGTATCTCTCCACCAAGGAGCCTCTAGAGCTTCTCCATATGGATCTTATGGGTCCTATGCAAACCGAGAGCTTGGGTGGAAAGAGATACATTTTTGTTTGTGTAGATGATTTCTCTAGGTTCACATGGACATATTTTCTTAGAGAAAAATCCGAAACTTTTGATAAGTTTAAAATGCTTTGTACTAAACTTCAAAATGAAATGAATTCTAACATTAAAAGCATAAAACGGATTAGAAGTGACCATGGGAGGGAATTTGAGAATGCTTCTTTTGAAACCTATTGTGATAGTATAGGTATCTCCCATGAGTTTTCGGCTCCTAGGACACCTCAACAAAATGGAGTTGTTGAGAGGAAAAATAGGGTCCTTCAAGAGATGGCCCGTGTGATGTTGCTTAGCAACAATGTGCCTAGGAATCTATGGGCCGAAGCCATCAACACGGCTTGTTATATAGGAAATAGAGTTTTTCTAAGGCCCGGTACTAGGAATACCTCCTATGAGTTATGGAAAGGCAAGAGGCCAAATGTTAGCTACTTCCACACATTTGGAAGCAAATGCTTCATTTTAAATGACCGAGATCAACTTGGCAAATTTGATGCCAAGAGTGATGAGGGTATATTTATTGGCTATGCCTTAAATAGTAGAGCCTATAGAGTTTTCAATAAGAAAACTCTAAGTGTCATGGAATCATCTAATGTTGTATTTGATGATGAAAGGCTCAAGTGTAGTAATCATGAGGAGGAGGTTATTCTTAGTGATGATTCTCCTTTGGAGAAGGTTGTTGTGACTCCTAATGTGGGGACATCCAATGTTGTTGAAAATGACACACAACCTATTGATAGAGTTCCTAACTTGGACTCTAATGAACCCGCTCCATGGGTTAGAAGACTCCATAACAAAGAGGATGTTATTGGAGATGTGAATGAGGGTGTTAGGACTAGAAGGCAAATAGCTAATCGTATTAGCTTCACATGCTACACCTCTCAAATAGAACCCAAAAAGATTGATGAAGCTCTAAATGATGAGTTTTGGGTTCTTGCCATGCAAGAAGAGCTAAACCAATTCGAAAGGAATGAGGTTTGGACTCTAGTTCCTAGGCCTAAGACCACTAATGTCATAGGCACAAAATGGATATATAGGAACAAATCCGATGAGGATGGCAACGTAGTGCGTAACAAGGCAAGACTTGTTGCACAAGGGTACTCTCAAATTGAGGGTATCGACTTTGAGGAGACTTTTGCTCCCGTTGCCCGCCTAGAGTCCATTAGGCTTCTCTTGTCCATCTCTTGTGTGCACAAGTTCAAATTGCACCAAATGGATGTTAAGAGTGCCTTCCTCAATGGCTTCTTGCAAGAGGAAGTGTTTGTTGAGCAACCCAAGGGGTTTGTGGATGCACACCACCCCAACCATGTCTATCGCCTCAAGAAGGCTCTTTATGGGTTGAAACAAGCACCGAGGGCTTGGTATGAGCGCCTCACTCAATTTCTTGTCAACAATGACTACACAAGAGGTAGTGTTGACAAGACACTATTCATCAAGAAAGACAATGATGAGCTTTTTATAGCTCAAATATATGTTGATGATATAGTGTTTGGATCCACCAACAACACCAAAGTCCAACAATTTGTTGATGTTATGTCTCATGAATTTGAGATGAGCCTTGTTGGTGAGCTTAGTTACTTCCTAGGTTTGCAAATTAGGCAATTAAGTGATGGAATCTTCATATCCCAAGCCAAATATGCCAAAAACCTAGTGAAGAAGTTTGGTCTTGAGAAAGCCAAACATTGTAACACACCCATGAGCACCACTTTGAAACTAAGCAAAGATGCTAGTGGTAAAAGTGTAGAACAAACACTTTATAGGGGTATGATAGGAAGCTTGCTTTATTTGACCGCAAGTAGGCCCGACATATCCTTTAGTGTGGGTGTGTGTGCAAGGTACCAATCCGATCCCAAGGAGTCCCATCTCTCTTGCGTCAAGAGAATCATTCGATTTGTGAATGGGACTTCTAACTATGGGATTTGGTACTCATTTGACACTAATGCTAGTCTTGTAGGCTTTAGTGACGCGGATTGGGCCGGAAATTGTGATGATAGGAAAAGCACATCGGGCGGTTGCTTTTTCCTTGGAAACAATCTTGTTTCTTGGTTTTGCAAGAAGCAAAACTCAATTTCCTTGTCCACGGCGGAGGCCGAGTACATAGCCGCGGGGAGTGGATGCACACAACTCCTATGGATGAAGCAAATGCTAGTAGACTACGGATTCAACCAAGGTACACTCACTCTCTTTTGTGATAACATGAGTGCTATTAATATTTCCAAAAATCCGGTTCAACATTCTAGAACTAAGCATATTGACATCCGTCATCATTTCATTAGAGAACTAGTTGAAAATAAATGCATTGTACTTGAGCATGTAGGTACAAATGATCAACTAGCCGACTTGTTTACAAAACCTCTAGATGCTACTCGATTTAAAACTCTTAGTAGATCTATTGGAATATGTCTTGTGGAGTGATGAGTTCTAGTATTTGACCCCAATAAGGGGAGCTCAAGCAAAGAGAGCAAACTTGCATGATTTGCCATATGCAAAAAGTTAACTTATTTTATGCTCTTTTATGTTTGTTTGAGAATGTTTGGTGAATAACATTGATTAATGCTTTAATAATGTTTTTAATAACACCTTGCACGGTTGCCTAGCATGTACTGCATGATTTCTATTTTTGCTTGAGTATGCTTATCCATTTGAGGAATGTTCTACTTGTTAGTACATGTGATTGACCTCAAATTATTCTCCATGTTCATGATTCTTTGATATGCATTCTTAAGCTCTCTCTTGAAAAAGGGCTACTGGCAATATGACGTGCAACCGCCCAATGTAGGAAATGGCTACTCATTTGAAACCGAGTGAAAGCCTTCAAGAGAGTTACATTAGCATGATAAACAGAAATACATGCTTTCTAGGATAAAGGAGAAAAACAGAAAAGTTGAAATGTGTTTGATGATGTGTGTGATGCATTGCTTAATAAAGACCTCAAAATTGTTGATTGATGATGTGTCTTGCAATGTAGAAAAGATGATATATTTTTTGATGTGATTAGTACACTCTGCACACAAATGCTTGGATATATATCTTCTTGTCATAACAACAGGGCTCTAATTGGTTTGACTTCATTTGGAAAACCTGTTGATTATTGCTTTGATTGATTCTTATGCATGAGCTCAATAGTGCTTGTATTACATGCTAAGCAACTTTTACACACACACACTTTTCTGTGAATAAAATCTCCTTGAATCTCTCTCAATTACTTGAATTGCATAAAGTTCGTTTATATGATTATGCAAATGCCTTTTGTGCAAATAGCTCTCTTTGCTAAAGCAACCCAATAGGGGGAGCTCCTTTGCCTATCTCATGACAAAAAGGGGGAGAAGTCTTGAGAGATATAGGGGGAGCATTGTGTATGCTTTGGGGAGAAGTTTGAGAGAGAGTAACCTTTTAGGGGGAGCATTGCACATGCATTGTTTTGTATTGCCTTATTGAGTGCAAATGCTTTTTATTTTTGTTCACCTCACATGCACTTGTTCTTGGAAAAGTGCTTTCTTGCTATTGTGTGTAGGTATGATGATCTACGAAGAGATTGAAGACCTTGAAGACTTAGATTCTTAGGTTTCTCTCTTTGTAACGTATAATACACTTTTGTTAACCAATAGCTTTATTTTGTGTTTTGTGAGGATTATTTTGTGAGTGGTATTTTGTCATGAAATAGCCAAAGGGGGAGATTGTAAGGACCTCTATTTTGTAATTGGCTTATTTCATGACATACCACATTGGGGATGATTGTGTTGTGGGTAGCTTAGGTCATCTTGATGATTATCAAGGCAAGCTTCCAAGCATCCCGGTGACTTCAAGATCAAGAGCTTCAAAAGGTATATCACTTGACTTGGTTCTTGAAGAGATTAGGTGCACACACACACTTGCATGCATCTTTATCTATCTTGCATATCTTTTGTGTGTCACATGCTTGGTGATTTTTCATGATGTTATCCTTTCCCATGCATGTTATATATTCACAACCACACTTGCACTTCATGTTAGTCTTAAGTGTGGTGTAATTCGTTTCCGTTTGTGTGATCGGAAACGTCCGCGCTTGCACGATGGTGTGCATGTCTTAGCGCGATGGTTGACCACTTGAGAAGGTCTCATTCTTCTCTTGGATGAGTGTTAGATTTGGTTTGGTTGATTGGAGTAAAGTGTCTAGGTTCAAAATATTGGATTTCAATGATTTAAATGTTTTTTCAAAACTGACCTTTGTATGGTCTTGTGACCATAACTTTTTACACAAAGTTTTAAATTGAGTTTTGTAAAATTCTGGACAAACTAGACACTCATACCTTTCCAACGATATATTATTCGTAATATTTCATGACCGTTTGGATTGGTTTTGAAATCTCCAAAGTGACCACCAAAACAGGGCAACTCTGTTGTTGTCCGTTTCTGACCTTTGGTCACTCTATTGACCATAACTTTTTCTACAGACATTTAAATGTCATTCCATAAATTGGAGTAGAAAGTAGACTTCCATACCTTTCCAACGATATATTATACGAAAGGTTTCGATGTCGTTTGGTCTTGTTTCGGAGCGCTCGAATCTCGAGCTGGTGCGCTGTCGCGCCTATGCGCTGGTGTTCTTGCGCGGGTGACCAGCGCTACTTGACCAGCGCTTTTGGTCCAGAGATTTGACGCTGGTCGTGCGCCTGTGGCGTGCGCTGGTGACCAGCGCAATGCCTTGCGCTGGTGACCAGCGCAACCTGACCAGCGCCAATGACGGGAACTGAACATTTTTTTCCAAAACGACGTCATTTCTTCTAGGGGTTGTATATAAGTATCATCTTCTTCCTAGCTCGTTTTTAAGAGCTCAAAATCAGACCTTAGAGTGAGAAACTCAAACCCTAGAGAGAGAAAGCTTCAATCTTGCTTCTTTAACTCTCCAAACCCAAAACCCATGTGCATCTAACATGTTTCATGCATCAATCTTCCATGGGTCTTCTTCATTTATGACTTGGTAAGTAGAACAAACACAACATCTTCATTTATTGTTCTATCTTAGTCAAGACATGTCTTTTATTGCTTAGTTTAGCAAATCTTCACTCTTATTGCATATTTAGTGAAGTTATGACATGATTGGGTTTTGTGTGTGGTAGCTTACATGATTAGGATGATTTTCCCTAAATAGCTAACCCTAGAACATTCTTGTACAATTGGTTGATGATTAGGTTGATAGATTAATGTTTATTTATCTAGTCAAGCTTAATTGAATGTTCTTGTGGATTTAATTGACAATTATGTTGTTAGAAATTCTCTACAACTAATTGAGTTCACATGTTTGGACATGTTGACATTGTTTGATAGCTAGGATTGTTTTGTGATTGATAACATCTAGCTAAGCTTTATGATATGTCATTTAGCTTTTGATATCTAGGATTGATTTCATTGATATATCATCATTCTAGGTAAGCATATAGAGTTGCCTTGCTCTTGTTGCATTTTGAGTATTTCATATATTCACTTAGGTTGTTTTCTCTTCATTGAGAACTAAGTCTTGTGTTGCTTCCGGGATTAGGTTGCATAAATCACAAGCATTGGGACTAGGTTCACTTATACCGGGATTAGGTAGGTGTGTGATTACTTCCGGGATTAGGTTGTAATCGTTTTACACATTTAGTGGATTCGAGGTTCAAGTGTGGCTCACTTACATAGCCCGTGGTTTTTCCCGTGAGGGTTTCCACGTAAATATCAAGTGTCTTTTAATTTCCGCACCATATTACACTTGCTATTGTATATTGACTAGTAGAGGGTATTTTCGTAATCTTGACCATTAACGAAAATTTGGTAAAATTGGATAAAATCTATTCACCCCCCCTCTAGATTAATATTGAACACACCATAATTTGTTTCAACTTCCTTACAAGGATAGACTAGACAATGAACTCAAACGAGATCTACTCCCAAAGGAGGGATTTTCGTGAGAGAAAATTGAGGGTCGATATCTTGGTAACACACTCAATGTAATTTTATTGATATCCTCCAAAGAGTTCTTGTCAGTAAAATTGCAAGGCTAAAATTGAAAACGCTGGTTGTTATGTTAACAATTAGGTGGGACCTAGTCTAACTAGTAAATGGTGCGAACTCCCAAAGAAGGCGTAACATTTATGGGTGTTAGATCACTGTTGAATTTTTATGATTGAGTTATTCATTTAATTCAAGATAAATATTTAAAAGTGCTTTATAATGATTATTTACTTATATATAATTTTGTTTTATTAAGAAATCATGACCCCATCCCTAATGAACATCCTGAAAGATAACACTTTAACTGGAGATAATTATGTCACATGGAAAAAGGAAAAAGGAAAATTGGGTTGTTACTGCAAGCTGAAAAACATAAATTTTGTTCTAACTACTCCTAAACCACCTACTCCTACTAATGAATCTAATCTGATGCAATGAGACGAGTATAAGCAGTGGGAGACCTCTAATGAGATGGCCAAATGGCTACAATCTCATACGTGTTGCAATAGCAGCATGAAGGAATGGGGTCTGCTGCTGATATGATGATGTCTCTAGAAGAGATTCATATGGTTGGTAAAGTTGCTACTATTAAGACCCGTCAGAAGGTCAAGGAATAATAGAAGAAAAAGCAACTTGGGCTTACCAAGAAAGTAACCAAGATCAAAAGGAAGTGCTTCTTTTATGGTGAAAAGAGACATTGGAAAAGTAATTTTCCAAAGTCTCAAAATAAGAAGGAACAAGGTAATATGAATTATCTTGAAACATGTTTTTCTGGTAGATTCTACAGATTTTTGGATTGTAGACTCTGGAGCCACTAATCATGTTTGTTATTCCTTACGGGGGTTTCAAGAAAGGAGAAGGCTAAATAAGAATGAAATCAATTTGTGCTTGGGCAACGGAACGTTACTGTCTGCAAGTGCAGTGGGAGATATTAGAGTTTATTTGGATTCTAGAAGGCATTTAGATTTAATAGACGTTTATTATGTACCTCAATTCAAGAGGAATTTAATTTCAGTTTCTTGTTTGAATAAATTTGGATATTCGGTTACTTTTAATAAAGTTTTTATTATTAGTAAGAATGACAAAGTTATTTGCAAAGGTACATTGGAAAACGGTCTATACTTTTTGCATAGAAATATCTCTCACTTGTTAGACACAGAAATAACGGAACCTAATCATAAAAGAGTAAAATTATCAACAGATGAAACCTACCTTTGGCATTTACGCTTAGGTCATATTAACCTTAATAGGATTAAAAGATTGGTAAGTGACGGACCTTTGAGTGACTTAAAGGTTGATGATCTACCAACTTGTGAATCTTGTTTGGAAGGTAAAATGACCAAAAGGACGTTCTCTGCCAAAGGTGCCAGAGCCACTGAATGTTTAGGATTGATACACACTGATGTATGTGGACCTATGAGCATTCAAGCTAGAGGTGGATATGAGTACTTCATCACTTTCACAGATGATAACTCAAGATTTGGCTATGTGTATCTCATGCGACATAAGTCGGATGCTTTTGACATGTTCAAAGCATTTAAAGCTGAAGTGGAAAATCAGCTTGAGAAACACATAAAAATCTTGAGATCTGATCGTGGTGAAGAATATCTATCTGGTGAGTTTCAGCAATATCTTATTGATAATGGGATAGTTTCTCAGTTCTCAACAAAATGGGGTAGCAGAAAGGAGAAATAGAACTCTTTTGGATATGGTTAGGTCTATGTTGAGTTATTCAACACTTCCTATTTCTTTCTGGGGATATGTTTTACAAACTGCAATATACATTCTAAACGATGTACCATCTAAGTCTGTTCCTAAAACACCGCATGAGTTGTGGACTGGGCGCAAGCCTAGTTTACAACACTTAAGGATATTTGGTTACCCTGCGCATGTGTTAAAAGGAAAGACAGAAAAGATGGAGTCCCGTTCGGAAACATGGATATTTGTAGGGTATCCAAAAGAAACTAAAGGATATTATTTTTATAGTCCTTCAGATCTTAAAGTATTTGTTTCGACAAATGCTAAATTTCTGGAAAAGGACTATATGAATGATTTTGTGCCTAGAAGTAGAATTGTCCTGAATGAGATGTCAGGAGATACAATTCCACGAGAGGTTACACAACCAAACCCAATTGTAAGTTCCGATCCAACACAAGGTCAACAACCTACCATTCCTCGTCGTAGTGGGAGGGTTAGAACACAACCCGAAAGATACATCGGTCTGGGAGAATCAGTGGAGAATCTCCCGGACTACGATGATCCCTACACGTACAAGGAAGCTATGGAGGATGTTGATAGTCGCAATTGGCAAAAGGCAATGCAATCTAAGATTGAAACTATATTCGATAACAAAGTCTGGTCCCTTGTAGACTTGCCTAAAGGGATAAAACCCATTGGGTGCAAGTGGGTATACAAGAGGAAAAGAGGTATGGATGGAAAGGTGGAAACCTTTAAAGCTAGATTGGTAGCTAAAGGGTATACACAGAAAGAAGGTATCGATTACGAGGAAACCTTCTCTCCTGTGGCCATGCTTAAATCCATTAGGATACTCTTGTCCATTGCAGCATCTTTAGATCTAGAGATTTGGCAAATGGATGTCAAGACAACTTTTCTTAATGGAAGTCTTGACAAGAGCATCTACATGATGCAACCAGAGGGATTCATTGAAAAATGGCCAAATGGAAAAGGTATGAAAGTTGCAGAAATCCATATATGGATTAAAGCAAGCATTCAGATCCTGGAACATAAGGTTCGATCAAGCTGTCAAAGGTTTTGGATTTATTCAGAATCTTGACGAACCTTGTGTATACAAAAGGATTAAGGGCAACAAGTTGGTTTTCCTGATTCTTTATGTTGATGATATACTACTCATCGGAAACGATGTAGGTGTATTGACATCAGTAAAAGAATGGTTAGCAAAACAATTTGATATGAAGGACTTAGGAGAAGCAAGTTTTATTCTAGGTATCCAAGTTATAAGGGATAGAAAGAATAGAACGATTGCATTATCCCAAGCTTCATACATAGACAAGATATTGTCTAGGTTTTCCATGCAGGATTCCAAGAAAGGTATGTTACCTTTCAGACATGGAATCAAGCTTTCTAAGGAACAAGTTCCTAAGAATGAGCATGAAGAGCAATTCATGAGTAGAGTTCCATATGCCTCGGCAGTTGAAAGTCTAATGTATGCAATGCTCTGTACTAGACCAGATATTTGTTTTGTTGTTGGCATAGTTAGCAGGTTTCAATCGAAACCTGGCATAGTTAGCATATGCTTGTATACTCTGGAGGGGATTTAATTCCCGTTTGGTATACAGATTCTGATTTTCAATCAAATTCTGACTCCAGAAAATCAACATCAGAGGCTGTGTTTACTATTGGAGGAGGAGCAATTATATGGAGGAGTATCAAACAATCTTGTATTGCTGATTCCACCATGGAAGCTGAGTATGTTGCTGCATGCGAGGCTGCCAAAGAGGCTGTTTGGCTCCACCAATTCTTGATTGACTTAGAAGTGGTTCCTAGTGCGAATAAGCAGATCACTATCTACTGTGACAACAGTGGAGCAATGGCTAATTCGAAAGAACTAAGAAGTCACAAGAGAGGTAAACACATTGAAAGAAAGTATCATCTTTTAAGGGAGATTGTTCAAAGAGGTGACGTGACGATTACCAAAATCGGGTCAACAGAAAATCTAGCAGATCCCTTCACAAAAGCTCTACCTCAGAAGAGTTTCGATGGGCACCTAGAGAACATGGGCATGAGAGATATGACTCATTTGCTATCAATGAGTACGATTATATCGCATAGTCTATCCTCGATAGTTTGGTGATATTCATTTGTTAATCGATAGAGGACTTCATTTATAGATATGGACATCGTGGCTCCATTTATCAAATGAGAGTATAATATCATCATATGGATGTTTTGAGGTAATTGGATATTAAATCTCAACGTTGAGTTTTCGATAGTGTCTATTGAAAACATGGCTTCTGTACAAGTCAAAATATCCAAGTTCAAAACGTGGTCATATGAGTAAATATGGTAACTTGGAGAGTTATAGGCGATCTATGAACTCTTGGCGATTACTGATATTATTCACGAGGATACACTATCTCCAATATGATTGTCTAGGGTATGAATGAGGAAACATCTTCCTTTTCTGTCTTTATTTAAGAGTTCAATTTTAGCTCTTTAGTGGAATGAGTTAAAATTAATGGATCGGACCTAAGTGAATCATTTGTTGATTGTGATTAGGTTATGTCTATTGAAGCTTAAATTTAGATAGCCCGCCAAGATCCCCAATCCACACAGACTTGCATGGATCACTTGATATATTCTACCGGACCAATTTAGGGTCCATCTAGAATTGCATTTAATATATTAAGAATATAATTTGCACATTATTTATGTAATGGGCTGCTAAATTATATTTATATATTAATGGATGACATGTGGGCTTGTTTCTTTTAGTAAGAATGGGTCTAGTTCACATGTGGGCTTTTTATTTAAAGTCCAAAGGATTAAATGAAATGAGAAAATAATATTTGGCCCAATAATATATATGGGGCGGCAAGGAGGTTATTTAACCTTAAATATTATTTTGTTTTCATTGTTTAATTGAATGAGAATTAATTAATTTATTAATTAATTATTTAATTAAGAAACAAATCTTTTCTCATTAGGAAATATGATTCCTAAAGGTATACTATTGGTAGTAGTATAATTAAATAGAAAGACTTGTTTGACAAGGAAATAAATAATTAATTTTATTTATTTAATCAAATAGGAAGTCTTTTTATTTTAGTCAAATAAGAGAATAAAAGATTTATGAGTTTGATTAGGGTTTGGAAGTCTTAAACAAAATAGGAATTAGGGTGCAAATCATACTCCTTTTTGTAGGAGGATTTGCGGCAACCCTAGTTATTTTTAGGGAAAGAATTCGGTCACCCTAGGGTAAAAAGAAGAAGAAATTTGGCCACCTATATAAGGCCTCTTATAGAATTCGGCCACCCCCTAAGGCTTGAGTGCAGAATTTATTTCTTCTTCTTAACTCATAGAAAGAGATTTTTTATTCTACTAAGGCAAAAAGGAAACATAGATTATTCTTTGATGGTGTACTATTTGCTTAATCATTGATAAGCTTGTGTATACAATATCGATCAAGGTTCACGCGAGTTTCGATCATTAGATTGAGAACTCAAAAGTGACCGGAATAATCTTAGGTTTCTTTTGATTGTTTTTGTGACTAACGAACAAGAGAAAAGTTTGTTTAATCCAATCACAGGTTTGCAATTCAAAGAAAGGGAGACCACGCTCCTAGGTGATCCACGTTCGTGCTAGGATTGAAGATCTTGCGGATTACCATTGATGTAAGTCAATCGGATCACGCACAAGAGGTAAAAGAAGAAATTTGGCCACCTATATAAGGCCTCTTATAGAATTCGGCCACCCCCTAAGGCTTGAGTGCAGAATTTATTTCTTCTTCTTAACTCATAGAAAGAGATTTTTTATTCTACTAAGGCAAAAAGGAAACATAGATTATTCTTTGATGGTGTACTATTTGCTTAATCATTGATAAGCTTGTGTATACAATATCGATCAAGGTTCACGTGAGTTTCGATCATTAGATTGAGAACTCAAAAGTGACCGGAATAATCTTAGGTTTCTTTTGATTGTTTTTGTGACTAACGAACAAGAGAAAAGTTTGTTTAATCCAATCACAGGTTTGCAATTCAAAGAAAGGGAGACCACGCTCCTAGGTGATCCACGTTCGTGCTAGGATTGAAGATCTTGCGGATTACCATTGATGTAAGTCAATCGGATCACGCACAAGAGGTATTAATCTTTTGTATGTTTCTGTTCGGGTGGATCCGATTGCTTATCAGGCTCGTCTTGAGTTGTGTAAGAATGCTCTTATTGGTCGTGTGGTGCTTTCCAGTGGTGAGCGGCCTTGGAAGCTTGTGGATCTTAAGGTAAGACTTAGCAAGCATTGGATGCTAAACTCCGATTGGCGACTTATCTCTCTAGGGAGAGGATATTATCAGATTCTTTTGAAGTCTCCTGCTGAGAAGACTCATGTTTGGGGGTTAGGTTCAGTTCATCTGAAGCCAGGTATTCTTCGCTTACAGCCTTGGGTCCCGGATTTTAACCCATCGCTACAGAAGTCCACCAATGCTCAGGTTTGGGTTAGGCTCTTTGATTTATCGTGGGAATACTGGCATCCAAAAATTATTTCTGACTTGGCTAGAGGGATTGGGGTGCCATTGCGGTTGGACAAGGCTACTAGTGATGGGGATTTTGGTCATTATGCTAGAGTTCTAGTTGATGTGGATGTGTCATCTGTGCTACCTACTTCAGTGTTGCTAGAGAGGGATGAATTTCATAGTTCTTTTATAGCTATTGAGTATGAGAATCTCCCAGTTTTTTGCTCTACTTGCTCTTCTATAGGTCATTTGCCTAGTTCTTGTCGTTGGAACAAGTCTTCTAAGGTTCCTCCAACTAGTTCTGCAAAATCAACCCAGGATATAGCGGAGGATTCTAGAGTTTTTGGAGCTGATGGTTTTCAGCCTGTTCGGACCCGTTCTTCTAAATCAGTTTATCGCCCTGTTATTGCACCTCAGGAGGAGGTCCCGTTATCCAATGTTTTTACAGCTATTCATCAGGATATAGGTGGTCAAGATTCGGTGGTTGTCCATACTTCAGTAGGGTCTAATTTGATTTCAGGATCCATTCCGTCCGCTAGTTTGGTTCTTTCTTCGGATCCATCTTCGTCTACCGTGTCAGCTATTTCTGAAGTGGTTTCGAGTTCAGTTCCTCCAATGATTTCCCAGGCATTGCAGATTTGCAAGGGTTCAGGATTTGATTATGAGGGCACTGATTCAGTTTTGGTTTCTAGTTCTTCGGTTGTTAATCCTTCTATTAGTTCTGTCAGTTCGACTGTAGGGGTAATGCATGATGCTAAGACTGTTGTTCAGGGTTCTTCATTGGTCAATCAGGTTCGTCCTATGGTCTCTACCATTTTATCCAGGTCATCTTCTCGTCCGGGTCAGACAGCTCGTCGGCAAGTTAGGGTTCATGAGGTTTCAGGCAATCAATCTTCTGAGGAGGCGGTTGTGTCTTCAATTTCGAATGTCAATGTGGATCAGAGTAGTGATGGATCTGGTGTTTCTTGTTCTTCGGTTGTGGTTCCTAGGGGGCTTATTCGGACCTCGGGTCCGTTGTCAGAATCTCAGGCCGAGCTTCACCTCATTGCAAATTCCTCATGGGCTTCCCAAATGGAGGAGGGTGAGTTCGCCGATGATGAGATTGCTCAGAGAGCTTTGAGGGTTGAGCGTAGGCTGGCTTCTTTAAAGTCCGGATATCGGGCTCCTCCGACGGTTTCCGATGATTAATGTTCTCTTTTGGAACTGTCGTGGGATCCGGGGCGAGCCCACGAGGCGGGTACTTAGAGAGTTATGTCGTTTACATAGACCTGCTTTGGTTTGTATTGCAGAGCCTATGGTTGATTTTTCCTCTATCTCTTCAGGTTTCTGGTCTTCTCTCGATCTTCGTCTGGTGGGCATGAATGATAGGGGTGGGTTGATTCTGACTATTTGGGTTTTTGCTTGTGTTTCTTTTCCTGAGGTTCAGATAGTTCATTGTCATGAGCAACATCTTACTGTTTCACTTTCGATCGGTTCTCGGATGCATTGGTACACTTTTGTTTATGCGAGCACTTCTACAGTGGTTCGTAGGTCTCTTTGGCAGTCTCTTCGTGATATGGTTAGTTTGGTTTCTTCTTCCTGGTTGGTTGTTGGGGATTTTAATGCGGTTCTGGGTGCTCATGAGGCTTTGGGTTCTCGTTCTCCTGCCTGTGGTTCTTGTGAGGATTTCAGGTCGATGATTGAGGATTGTGATTTGGTTGGTATTCGTTCTCAGGGTGCCCGTTTCACTTGGGTTAGAGGTCGCAGTAACCGCACTAGAGTTGAGAGACGATTAGATAGAGTTTTGGTTTCTGATGGTTGCATTTCCTGTTGGAGGGAAATTTCGTGTGTGGCTCTTCCCCGTATCTGTTCAGATCACTGCCCGTTGTTGGTTCGGTTGTCAGATTTTGAGGTCTCTAGTCATAGACCGTTTCGGTTTCAGAGCATGTGGTTAGAGCATCCTGATTTTATTGCTATTGTTCGTAGGATTTGGAGCTCTCATGTTGTGGGTAGGCCTCCTCAGGTTGTTATCTATAAGCTGAGAAGCTTGAAAAAGGCTCTCAAGTCTTGGAATTGGGAGGTTTTTGGTGATCTTAACTCTACCATTGCTGGGAAGTGTGCGGAGCTTCATTCTATTCAGCTAGATTTGTCTAACCGGGGTTTTTCAGATGATCTTTTTATGGCCGAGGCGAGTGTTCATTCTGAGCTTGATGTGTTGTTACAGAGACAGGAGTGTTTTTTTCGGGATAGGTCTAGAGTTAGGTGGCTTCGTGATGGGGATCGGAACACTTCATTCTTTCATGCCTCTATCAAACGTAGGCAGTATCGTAATGTTATATCAGCCCTTTCGATTAATGGGGTTATCTCGGAGGATCGGCCTACCATCAGGGATCATATCATTAGTTATTATTCTGACCTTTTTTCCTCGGATGTTTCTCAAGTTGGAAGAGATTTATCTATTGTAGATGATGTGATTCCTTCCTTGGTAACTGCCGTAGAGAACGTTTTCTTGACTAGCGTTCCATCTGCAGATGAAATTCACGATGCAGTCTTTGCTATGGATGCTGCTTCTGCCCCTGGGCCAGATGGGTTTTCTGGTAGATTTTATCAAAGATGTTGGGATGTTGTTGGTAGTGACGTGGTCCTTGCTGTTCAGGATTTTTTCATCACCGGAGTTATTTTCCCGGGTCTTAATTCCAGTTTCATTATTCTTCTTCCGAAGCTGAGGGAATCTATTTCGGTTGATCAGTTTCATCCGATTGTTCTTAGCAACTTTCTATTTAAAATTTCTTCGAAGATTTTGGCTGATCGTTTATCTCTTGTTGCCTCCAGGATTATTTCTCCTCAGCAGTTCGGTTTCATTCGAGACCGGCATATCGAGGATTGTATTGCTTTGGCTTCTGACTGTGTGAATGTGTTGCATAAGAAGTGCTATGGGGGTAATTTGGCCATGAAGACTGATATTCGTAAGGCTTTTGACACCCTGGATTGGTCTTTCCTTTGCAGAGTGCTTCAGGCTTTTGGGTTCTCTTCTATTTTTGTGGATTGGATGAACAGTATTCTTCATTCTTCTAGGCTTTCAGTTCTTTTGAATGGGGTCCCAGAGGGATATTTCGGTTGCTCTAGAGGGGTTCGTCAAGGAGATCCGCTCTCTCCGCTTTTGTTTGGTATTGCAGAGGACTTCCTTAGTAGATTGTTAACGAGGTTGGTGGGTTCTTCTCAAATTCTGCCGATTTCCTCCCCAAGGGGTTTTTTGGCTCCAACTCATTTGCTCTATGCAGATGATGTTTTGATCTTTTGCAGAGGCACTCAAAAGAATCTAAAGCATATCATGGGTGCTTTTGGCAATTATGGTGATATTTCAGGCCAGTTGGTTAACTGGGGTAAGTCTTCGATTTATTTCGGATCTTCTATCTCCCCCTCTAGGATTGGTAGTTTGCAGTCTCTGGTTGGTATGCAGATTGGGCATCTTCCGTTTTCTTATTTGGGAGTCCCTTTATTTCGAGGTAAGCCTCGAAAAGCAGTGCTACGCCCTATTGCGGATAAGATCTTATCTAAATTCGCTAAATGGAAGGGCAAGTCTCTCTCTCTGGCCGGTCGTGCTACTCTGATCAGGTCAGTCATCACTAGTTCATTTGTGCACTCTTTCATGATTTACAAGTGGCCTTCTTCTCTTCTGTCACTAATTAACCGCAAGTTGAGAAACTTTTTGTGGACCGGTTCCTGTGAGGAGACTAAGTTGGTTCGGGTTGCATGGGATCGTTGTTGTAGGCCTTACTCACAGGGTGGTCTTGGTCTGAAAGATATTGGGTTGCTGAATGACTCACTATTGCGGAAATTCACCTGGAAGTTTATGACCTCTGATGGTTTTGCTTTCTCTTTTCTTCGGGAGAGGTATCTCAGACATTTACAGAAGCCTCATGGAGGGTATGTCACCTCCTCGATTTGGTCTTCTCTTCGGTCTAATTATAGTTCCCTTCTTAAGGAAGGTATCTGGCTAATTGGCGAGAACTCTCAGAGGGACTTTTGGCGGGATAATTGGTTGGGGGTTCCCATTTTGGACCTTTTAGGGATTCCTGATTATTTAGCTAATCCGCTCCGGGCGAGGGTTTCAGATTTTATTCATCAGGGTAGATGGGTGCTAGCCGATTGTTTTCGAGCGCGTTTCCCGGATCTGTGTTTTCGGATTGATCGTATTGCAATTTCTCCTGTTGTGGATTCTCTGGTTTGGGCTAATTCTCGGGATGGTCGTGTTTCTTGCAAGGCTGCTTATTCCCAGTTTTTCCGTGATATTCCTCAGGTTGTTTGGTGGAGAGATGTTTGGTCCCGTTTTATTCCCCCCTCTCGCTCTGCTTTGACTTGGCGTTTGATGTTGAACAGGCTTCCTACTGAGGATCGCCTTTGCAGGTCTGGGTTCCAGTTGGCTTCTCGTTGCAGTATTTGTGGGGTTAGTAGTGAATCTGCAGATCATCTTTTTCTTCATTGTCCCCTGGCGGTTGCTCTTTGGGAGGCGGTTTTCTCGACTTTCCAGCGACGTGTCTCTACCGACACTTGGCAATCCCTCTTCTTGCAAGCCATGTCAGTTTCCTTTAGTGAGCAGGTCAGGATTTTGTGGAAAGCGGCTATCCATGCAGTGGTATGGGGGGTGTGGACTGCTCGTAATCAGTGGATCTTTGAAGGGAAGTCGGTGGACTTTAGATCCGTCCTTTCTTTGGTCTGGTGTGCGGTTTTAGAGGCTAATCGCCTAGGGATTGGTTGTATGCGTAACTGTATGGATGACCTTTTGATTCTTCGTCGATTTGGTCTTCAGGGTCGCCCTTCTAAAGCCCCAGTTATCAAGAGTGTGGTTTGGTCGCCTCCGGGCCCCGACTGGATCAAAGTGAATACTGATGGCGCTACTATGGGCTCTCCGGGGGTTGGTGGTTGTGGTGGTATCTTTCGGAACTGTAGAGCATTTGTGAAGGGTTGCTTTGCTATTCCTCTTGGTCAGGTTTTCGCTTTTGAGGCTGAGCTTCTGGCGGCCTCATTGGCCATTAATTTTGCTTGGAAGTATGGGTGGCATCGAATCTGGCTTGAGAGCGATTCTTCTTATGTGGTTCAGCTTCTCTCTTCTCGTTCTGAGTTGGTTCCTTGGAGGGTTCGTCAGGCGTGGCAGCGCTGCATCTTCCAAATCTCACATATGGATTTTCAGGTTTCACATATTTTTAGGGAGGGTAATCAAGTTGCAGATACGCTTTCTAAGCATGCTTTGGAGCTTCAGACAGATTCTTGGTGGTTCTCTGCCCCGCCATTCTGTTCTTCTTTAGTTGGCAATGACTGCATGGGCCGCGAGTCTTTTCGTTTTTCTTGATGTTTTCTTTTTCTTTTTGGTGTGGCCTACGTGCCTCTTTTTGTTTGGGGTTGTTTTCCCTGGCTCTTTGTGCTTTGTTGCTTTTTGTCACTTTTTACTTTCTTTTATCTCTTTTATATACGGATACTGTCTAGGGGTTTTTCAGCATATGATCGCTTGTGATGCTTTTTCCCCTTAGATCAGTCCAATTTTATTAAAAAAAAAAAAAAAAAAAAAAAAAAAAATATTATATATTTTTAATTGATTAAAAGGGTTTAAGGTTCATAAAAGGAAAAAATTTTAAAAGCTACTCAAACTATTTTTTTAGTCTCGCTTCCGCTGTGGGTATATTTTTTCCCTACATCTCCTTCTTCTGATTCTCACTGAGCATCTTCTCTTCTTGCAGTATCGGCTTCCCCGATGGTAGCAGGGTCTCCTTCTTCTTCTAGGGCAGGGGATATGACTCTGCTAGCCCATTCTTCCCCTGTTCCTTCTCCTACTTCGGCTACCAAGACTGTGTCGGGGTCTATTCGAGTAGGAACCGACCCCCACCCTCCTCCTGCTCCCTCCCAAACTACTGCTCCTGCTCCAGCGGGGTCTAGGGCCAAGACTCCAGCTCGCCTTCCCTCTACTCTTCCCTCGCGCTCGAGGATTTCGGCCATGTTGGCTAGGGCGGCTAAGGCCTGAAGTTCTGGAAGGTCAGCACAGAAGAAAGCTGCTCCTGCAACGAAGACGTCACCTGCACCTCCTCCTATTACAAAGTCTTTCAAGGCCCCAGCCAGTGCCAGCATCTTGGTGGAGGAGGTAGCTATCCCCATCCCTCCCCCAACTGCTGATGTGGCTTTTGGATCGGGGTCGAGGTGTGCTACCTTTGACGAGGTGGTGTCCAAGTTTAGGGCCTCCTGCCTAGGTGGAGATTTGACAAATATGGCCAAGCTTCCCACTGATATTCTGGTTGCTAAGGGAGCATCCGTGCTGGCTGAGGTAACATTCTTACTTTTCACTTTTTATCATTTCTTCCTTCTGCTTGCTAAACATTGATCTCTTTCCTTCTTTTTGTAGGGCTTCAAATTTTCCATGGCCATGGAGAGGCAGATGTTGACCTTGAGGGAGGCTTATATCAGCCTCCAAGCGAAGTTAGAGGATACTCAGCAGGAGCTGGTCCAGACCCAACAAAGCGTGGCTCCTCTGCTGCAAGATGCCAAAAATGCTGAAGAAGGGAGGCAGGAGGCCTTGGTGGCTCTTAGGCATGATGAACGCAGCCTGGACACTGAGACAGTCAGGTCTCTACTCCGCCGGGAGGAGAGGGAGTGCATAAAAAGAGAGAAGGAGCTGCTACAGAGCGAGAATCAACTCCTGCGAGAGACTATAGCAGGCTTGGAGGCTCAACAAGGGCCTTCATTCGAGGATGGCTACTTTACAGCCTGCTACGAGGTGGCCACAGCTTTGCCTCCTCCCTTCGACCTCGAGGCAGCCTTGAACTGGGACCGGGAGCAAATTATGGCAAAGGCTACCCAGCTAGCAGGAGGGGATCAAGAGACAGAGGCCCCTCAACAGGAGGTAGCTTACCCGGATCAAGAAGCTGACACAGCTGCTAAAGTCCAACTTGATGGCACTGAGGGAGCTAATCTAGATCCTCCTACCCTTGAAGAACAAGTGGTGGATCCCGAGTCTGCTACTGGAGTGGTCATCGTGGAGGAGGATGAGGGACCAGCTAGATCCGAGGTCCCTGTGGTTAAAGGGGTCCAGATTGAGTCTTCTGCTGTGGAGGAGGTGGTCCAAACTGATGCAGCAGTTAAGCCTTTGGGAGATGGGGCAGTTGGCCAAGGAGAGCATCCAGAAGAGGAAAGAGAGGACTAGCCTAGCCTCTCCTCTTAAAATTTTTGTAGCCCGAATTGGGAGCTGGGCACTCCATTTTATCGATATAACTTGTAGCCCGAATGGGGATTGGGCACCCTGATTATAAATATAGTTGCTTTCATTACTTGCTTCGTACTTATGTCCTTCTTGCTTTTGTACTTAGAAGCTTTCCACAGCATATAAATTTGTTGATAATTGAACTCCTGAGGAGTAACTGGACCCTGATGGATAATAGAGACAAAACATAAGATGCTTATATCTTGTAGTTGTAAGGACCAGCAGATCTGACGCTAATTAAATCCTCCTTTACTCGGACTCTCGTGAACATGTAACAGTATAAAATGTAGAGCCTTCTCCAAGGAAGCTTGGTATTTGCAACAATTTGACTTGATGAAGATAAACTTCTAAGTCCCTTCTGATTGTTGATACTCTGTCGGGGTAACCAGGTGCCTGTAACAACTGGACTTAATGAACCTTTAAAGCCCCCTCTGACTATTGGTTCTCTGTCGGGGTGACTAGGTGTTTATAACAACTGGATTCTGATAAACTCCTAAGCCCCCCCTACCCCCCCCCCGACTGTGGATCTTCTGTCGGGGTAGTAAGCGGGGAAATAAAGGAGGAAGCATCCCGATAAGTCACCCCGATGTTACTGTAGATCTGTCCTGGTAGGCAACTAAGGCCATTTTAGCATCAGGCTTGTCGGATGAGGGTATTCCCCGACCAAAGCAGTAGGAGCGCCCTGAGGCTAATTCCTAGTCTCGAGGCGAAGTAAGGAACCAGGTATCCTGAGGCAGCCTGATTCTTACTGTAGTCTGTCTTGGTAGGCAACTAAGGCCATTTTAGCACCAGGCTTCTCGGAGGAAGGTATTCCCCAACCAAGGCAGCAGGAGCGTCTTTAGGCTATTTCCTGGTCTTGAGACAAAGTAAGGAACCAGGTACCCTGAGGCAGCCCGATTCTTACTGTAATCTGTCTTGGTAGGCAACTAAGGCCACTTTAGCATCAGGCTTCTCGGAGGAGGGTATTCCCCGACCAAGGCAGCAGGAGCGCCCTGAGGCTATTTCCTGGTCTTGAGGCGAAGTAAGGATCCAGGTACCCTAAGGCAACCCGATTCTTACTGTAATTTGTCCTGGTAGGCAACTAAGACCACTTTAGCACCAGACTTCTCGGAGGAGGGTATTCCCCGACCAAGGCAGTAGGAGCGCCCTGAGACTATTTCCTGGTCTTGAGGCGAAGTAAAGATCCAGGTACCCTAAGGCAGCCCGATTCTTACTGTAATCTGTCCTGGTAGACAACTAAGGACACTTTAGCACCAGGCTTCTCAGAGGAGGGTATTCCCCAACCAAGGCAGCAGGAGCGCCCTCAGGCTATTTCCTGGTCTCGAGGCGAAGTAAGGAACCAGGTACCCTGAGGCAGCCCGATTCTTACTGTAATCTGTCCTGGTAGGCAACTAAGGCCACTTTAGCACCAGGCTTCTCGGAGGAGGGTATTCCCTGACCAAGGCAACAGGAGCGCCCTGAGGCTATTTCCTGGTCTTGAGGCGCTTCAGTAATGAAGATCTTCTTGGCGGGGTTGACCCGGTCCAAGGCATCAGGAGTGCTATGTAGCTCTCCTGGTCTTGAGGTGATTCAGTGATGGTGAATTACGTACATTCAGTAAGAGACAGCAATGGACACAAGAAAGTCATACAAGAGAAAGAACTACTTTTATTGAATTTCCCCAACAGTACAAACATGAAATCGGGGTGAATATTCCCCTTGATACGAACAAAATTTCACAAGAAGTCCGGAAACAACAGGAAGAGATTCATCAGTAGCATATCAATATCAAGCCTCAACATAACTAGGGTAGAATCTCTGGAGATGATCGGCATTCCATGTATGGTCCACTGGGTATCCCTCCATGTCTTCCAGCTTGTAAGCACCACCCCGGAGTGATGCCTTAACCAAGTACGGACCCTCCCAGTTAGGGGCTAGTACCCCGTCAGACTTTCTTTATGTGTTCTTGGTCACCTTTCTGAGAACCAAGTCTCCTTCTTTGAAGTTTCGGACCCTCACCTTTTTGTTGAAGTGTTGGGCTATCTTGCTCTGGTATACCGCCACCTTCTCTGTAACCTTGTTTTGCTTTTCCTCCACCAGGTCCAAGCTAGCTCTTAACTTAGCCTCATTATCTTCCGGTTCGTAATTTTGGACCCGGAAAGATATGAGCTTATGCTCGATGGGCAAGACTGCTTCTGCCCCAAATACTAGGGAGTAGGGGGTCTCTCCTGTTGCTGTCCGCCTAGTCGTTCGATAGGCCCACAGCACATTGGGTAATTCTGCTACCCATAATCCTTTCTTCTGTTGGAGCTTTTTTCTCAAGTGCTTTTTAATGGTCTTATTGGTAGCTTCAACCAGCCCATTGGTTTGAGGATGTGCCACCGAAGCAAAACAGAGATTGATCCTCCAGTCTGCACAGAATTCCCTAAAGTTGGCATTGTCAAATTGCTTTCCCAAATCAGTTATGATGGCCATTGGGTGCCAAATCGGCAGACAATGTGTTCCTTGACAAAGTTGGTGTTCTTTTCTTCGGTTATCCAGGTAAGGGCCTTGGCTTCTACCCACCGAGTAAAGTAATCTATCGCCACCACTGCATGCTTGGCTTGGCCGGGTGCAGTGGGAAGTGGCCCGATCAAGTCTAGTCTCCAGATGGCAAAGGGGTAGGGAGTACTGATTGAGGAGAGCCTCTCTGGTAGGAGATGATGGAGGTTTGCTATTTTCTGACAAGCCTCGCAGGATCGCATGAACTGCTTTGCATCATGATGTATAGTCGGCCAGTAGTAACTCATCCTGATTACCTAGTAGGCCAAAGTTTCCCCTGACACGTGGTTACCACAATCCCCTGAATGCACCTCGTTGAGCGCCCAGCGCGCGTTATCGGGATGGAGACACCTGAGTAGAGGGAGAGACTTCCCCTTACGGTATAGGTATCCTTCTACTAAGCAGTACCAGGTAGCTGTCCTCTTGAGCCGGCGGGCTTGATCCGGATTTGCAGGGAGAATGTCACTTTGGAGATAGTCTGCTATTGGATCCATCCAACATGGGAGGCGGCTTACAGGAAGGACCTCTGCCTCTTTAGCTATGCTGGAAAAAAGAACCAATTGGAGGGGTACTCCTTTTGGTAAGGCATGTCCCTCTCCTGTGGCAATTTTAGCTAAAACATCTGGGCGATGGTTTTTCTCCCTGGGCACTTGCTCTATTCTTACACCCTTGAACTTCTTCATAGCCTCCTAAACTTTAGCTAGATTGGCCATCATGTTGTCACCTTTTGCTTGGTACAATCCTGTCACCTGATTTACCACTAATTGGGAATCACTCTTGATCTGAAGGTACTCAGCCCCTAGAGCCCCTGCTACTTTCATACCTGCCAGCAGAGCTTCATATTCTGCTTCGTTGTTGGTGGCTCTGAATTCAAACCTGAAACAGTGGCTTACCTCGACTCCCACGGAGTCTATCAAGACGATCCCGGCTCCGCATCCTGACTGATTCGAAGCTCCATCAGTGTAGAGTACCCATATCTTGCTGTCTGCAGGCCATTCCGGAAGGGTTTGATTCTGATCGGGGTCTGCTGTTACGCCTGGGTTCAGGATTGGGCTAAACTCCACTATGAAGTCCACCAGGGCTTGGGCTTTGATCGTGGTTCTTGCCTTGTATTTGATGTCGAATTGTGTGAGCTCCAGGGCCCATAGAACCAATCTGCCTGACACATCTTGCCTCTGGAGGAATTGTCTCAAAGGCTGATATGTGACAACTGCGATGGTGTGAGCTTAAAAATAAGGCCGGAGCTTTCTGGATGTGGTTACCAAGGCATAGGCGAGCTTCTCTAGTAAGGTGTAATTTCTCTCGGACTTTGTAAAAGCCAGGCTCACTTAGTATATCGGCCTCTGTACCCCGTCACTACATTCTTTCACCAAGGCTCCACTAGTAGCCACTTCAGAAACTGCTAGGTAGAGTAGGAGCTCTTCACCCGGGGTTGGTTTTACCAATAGCGGCGGACTTGACAGGTATTCCTTTAGAGCTTGAAAAGCTTGCTCGCTCTGCTCGTCCCACTTCATCTTTTTCCCCTGCTTGATGACTTTGAAAAAAAGGAGACATTTATCTGTGGAACGGGATATGAATCGGTTCAGGGCCGCTATCCGTCCGGTTAATCCATGTGCCTGTTTAAGGGTTGTAGGGGACTTAAGATCCAGAATGACTTTGATCTTCTCAAGATTGGCCTCAATTCCTCTTTCATGTACCATGAATCCCAGAAATTTGCCTGCTGCTACTCCGAACGCACACTTAGTGGGGTTCAACCTCATCTGGTTCTGCCTTATTACCTGGAAGGTCTGGCGTAAGTCCCATGTATGTTGTCCCACTTCTGGAGATTTAGTGATCATATCATCTATATACACCTCCATGGATCTCCCTATCTGTTCCTTGAACAGTTTGTTCACCATACGCTGGTAGGTGGCACCTGCATTTTTGAGTCCGAATGGCATTACCTTATAATAGTAGAGGCCTTGTCCGGTGATGAGCTAGTCTTGTCTTGGTCTGAATGATGCATCACGATTTGATTGTACCCCGAGAAAGCATCCATGAAGCTTAGGAGCTTGTTTCCTACAGTGGAGTCAATGAGCTGATCTATTTTAGGCAGAGGGAAGCTATCTTTGGGACAAGCCTGATTGAGATCGGTGTAGTCCACACACATTCGTCACTTCCCGTTGGATTTGGTTACCATAACCACGTTGGCGATCCACTCAGGGTATCGGGATTCCCTGATGAATCTAGCCTTCAAGAGCTTGTCAACCTCTTCTTGGACTGCGGCATTCCGTTCAGCATTGAAGTGTCTTCTTTTCTGTTTTACTGGTTTGAAAGTTGCATCCACTGCCAACCTATGGGTAGCCAGGCTAAGAGGAATGTCGGGCATCTCTTCATGGCTCCAAGCAAAGATATCGTTGTACTCTCTAAGGAGCTCTATTAAATCCTTCTTAACCTCCAGGTCCAGACCTTCTCCCACTTTTACTGTCTTTGCTGGATCTTCTCTCCGGATTCGGACCTCCTCTAGCTGATCTGTGGGATACCCACCGGTCCAACCACGCTCTTCTTCTTCTGATTCCTCCACAATTATGTCTGGTACCTCTCCTTCTTCTAAGACATAATCATCCCGCTCTGTCGCTCTCGGACCTGGGTCGCTTGTCACCGATGCGCACTACTTAGCCAATGCAGCAGGGTTGGTGGATACCGCATAACAATTGCGGGCTGCCTGCTAGTCCCCCCTTACCTCTCCTACTCCTGATCCTACTGGAAACTTCAACATGTTGTGGTAGATGGATAGCACTCCTCTAATCCCTGACAAGAAAGGCCTTCCCAAGATTGCATTGTATGCAGACGGGGTGTCCACTACAATAAACTCCGTCATTATGTTCTGCTGAAGAGGAGCCTCTCCGACTATCACTGGCAGTATGTTTGTTCCCATCGGCATTACGGAGTCCCCTGTGAATCCGTATAGTAGAGAGGTACAACTGTTGTAGCAATAGTTCTTCAGGTTGAGCTGCTCATAAGCCCCCTTGAACAGAATATCCACGCTGCTTCCCGTATCGATCAGAATGCGGTGTACTATGCAGTTGGCGATCTATACTGTTATGACCATGGGGTCATCATGTGGCTGTACCGTATTGTAGACATCCTCCTCCGTAAAGATGATCTTGGTTGAGCGGGATAGATCTCGGGGTCCGCCATTGACCTTCAGTATCTCATGGTCAGCGTTAAGCCTGGGAATTTTTTTTGCGTGGTTCTTCCTTGAATTGTTGGAGGTTCTAGCTAAGGTGGGGCCTCCACTGATGGTGTGAATCACCTGGATCTGCTGCATTAGATCCTTTTCTCATTCTCTCCTTCTTTCCGCTGCTTCCTGCATCCCGCTTTGAACCTGCTTTCCTTCTTTAATGCTATCTCGTACCTGTTGTAAATATTCAGTTAGAAGTCCTCCTCTTACCAGTGCTTCTATCTGATTGCGGAGACTATAGCATTCTGAGGTGTTGTGCCCCACATCTTCATGGAAGTCGCAATACTTGTATTGATTCCTCCTGTCTACCGGGATCTTCATGGGAATTGGCTTTCTGAGTAGACCCTTATCCCGAATAGCCAGATAGATAGTTTCTCGTGAAGCATTGAGAGGGGTGTAATGGCTATACCCTTCTTCCTCTCTCGCTATTCTGGATACTTCCTTCAAGGGGAGCTCTCTGGGAGGTGATCTCCTGACTGGGTACCTCTCCTGGTACGAAGGAATAGGAGGCGGCCTGTAAGTAGACCGGTTTGGAGGTTGATTCTGAAATTTCCTAGCCGGTGCAGGCTTCGAAGCCTCCTTTTTAGGGCGCGGTGCTAATCGGGCTTCATCATGTTCAATCTTGATCCGGAGTTGTTCCTCGATGTCCACCTGTTCCAGAGCCCGATTGTAGGCTTCTTGGTATGTCTCGGGAGGATGCTTGGTAAAAGACCGAAATAGCCTGCCAGCCCACAAGTTCCTCCGAAAATTGGCTAGAGTTTCCTTCTCGTTGAATACACCCATCTGGACGACCTCTTTGTGGAATTTCTCCACATAAGATCTCAGAGTTTCACCCCGTTCTTGAACTACGTACTACAGCAGGATAAGATCCTTGGGACGGGGTTTGATTCCTTGAAACTGTGCACAGAAAGCTTTGGTAAGTATGGAGAAAGAATCAACACTACCTGGTGGTAATTTTCTGAACCATGTCTTGGCACAACCTGTCAGGGTTGAGGGGAACATCCTGCACATGGCTATCCTGGTTGCACTCTGAACTTCCATCTGGTGGACAAAACTTTCCAGGTGACTGACGTGGTCCTCTGTTCCAGAGTATTTCTCTGTAGGCATCCTGAATTTGGGGGGTAGCCCTGCCTCTCTCACTCTTTTGGAGAATGGTGCATTCAACTCGCCCAGGGGGTTCTTTTGACTTCCTTGATGTTTTCCCTTCTTCAACTACTCCAACTCCTTCGCCATCCTTGTCATCTGATCCTCCAGGCGCTGAGACTTTTTGGTTCCTGATCGGGCTACTGAAACTTCTTCATCTGACGAATCTGAATCAAGGATTACCTCCTTTCGCTTAGCTCTCTGGCGCTTTTCTTTGGAGCTCCTTCAGGATTTGGCACTTCCTTCTAAATCGGGATGCAGATCCCTCTCCTTTGCCTTTGGTTTTGGTGGAGACTGAATCCTTCTAGGAGGAACCTCGATTGCGGACTTTACTAGCCTGGGTCTGAGTTCCGCTTGTCGGACTAGGAGAGGTGGGCCCAATCGGTCAAAAACTGGTGCCCTAATACTTGGGCCAGCATCTCCTGGGATCCCGGCTGCTTCAAAGGGGATCCCCTGGGCTATCATCCGGAGTCGAATTGCTTCTACGTAGGCTGCGACGTGCTGTTCTAAGACATCTCGATTGATTTCCTGCCTAGCGGGGTCTTGAGGGACAGGGCCTACAGCCGATGGGGGCACTAAAGAAGGATTCTCATTCCTGATGCCCTTACCCCGCCTCTAGGCTCTTTCAGTGGAAGCAAGGGACTGGAGTCCTGACGGCTCGGGATGACCCTGGGAGGATCGGAGTCTCATTCTGAATATCTCTTGATGGAAATAGGCTGTTTTTTTTTTAAACAATGGTTGGGATGAATCCCCACAGACGGCGCCAAAAGTGTTATCCGAAAATCGTTAACGGAATGGAATTCCAAATAACAACTTTAAAGGGACCAAGACCGTGAATGATCCTGATCGGAGGGGTATCATGTAGTTTGATACCGACTATGTCCCTATCAATGCACGTATGATACGAAACAATGTAAATTGAATAATCATGAACTTTTATTGATCGTAACTTTGCATTACAGTATACGAACTATCTCATCTTCGGGTTACAATGGTGTATGGTGATCTTTTAAAGGTAACCGAGGTGGTGATGGTGGTGAATCTGTGCCTGTCGATAAGTAGAATGTAGGGTCTCTCCTCCTTTTTTTTTTTCCTCTAAGTAGTTGTATATATATAGGTCCTGTTTTCTTGCCATGCACTCCTATCATCTCGGTCTAGGGTTTGGCCAGCGCAGGATCCTCTTGTTTTTAGGAGATAATCTCAGGGTTTTACGTGTAGAATCTAGTCTTTCCTTCCTAGGAGGAGTCAATCTATTACCTTCCTAGTTGGATTTTTACTGTGTTAATCAGCTTAAAATAGGACTCTCTGGCTGGAAGGAATATACCAATTGAAATTCCCTTTAAAGAAATAGTGTTTTATACCTAGAGGGGGGGGGGGGGGGGGGGGGGGGGGGGTTGAATAGGTATACTCCCAAAATCTTCCAATATTCAAAAATGTGAAATATAAGAGTGAAATGAATACTTGAAATGATATAGCAGTTGTACAGAAAGAATCAATACATGTGAATCATCAATATACAAAAGAATCAATACAAGTGAACATATGGAAGATAAAGAAATATAAAGCGAAAAATGAGACATAAGTTATTTTAACGTGGTAAAACCTCAAAGAGGAAACATTCATGGGTTGATACCACAACCACCGGCAAAGCAAATCCACTATAGGAAAAGAACTTACACACTCAAAGCTATCAACACTATGATATCCACTTCAAGCTATCAAATCCTAATCAACCATCGGGCTAGAGATTCACTAAGCCTACTCTTTATCCTAGATGTGTCCTACACCTCTAGAGAGCAACTTTCTATCCAAGGCTCTTAAGCCTCTAGGAAGATTTCCTCGATTAGTAATCTAGATCACTAGGATCCTAGTCAAGCTACCCAAGCCCAACTATCCAGAGTACACAACTCCTTGCTAAGACTTTTGCTTGGCTATCCGGAACTCATTCTTAGCCAAGACTCCTTGCTCAAAACAAAGCTTCACTCACTTTGCAAGAGACTTCAACCTATTACAAGGCAATAATCTAGGTGATGCAAATGATGCAAATCACAAACAAATAAAGCTAGATGATCAATCAAGCTATATGAACATGCTTAGATAAATTCTAGAATATGCTTTCAAAACACAATCACAAAATCTATCTAGAAATCAAAGCATGTGAATCAATAAGAACAAGGTATGAATATTCAATATATCACACTAAAAACCTAGTTCTTAGATCATGAAATTAAACCTAGAAAATGTCATAAAGCATATCACATATATCATTTCTAGAATCAATTTCAAGTTTAATCAAGTTTAGCAAATATATGTTCAAGTAAAATCACAAAGCTAAAACTCAATTACCAAATGATCAACCACCCCTAGAATATGTTCTAACATCATTCTAAACATAAATCACCTATCAAATCGAAAGATTAAAGAGAAGATCAAAAGATGAAGTGAGAAGAAGAAGTTTAACATACAATGATGAAACTTGGACTGAAAAATAGGTTGCTGCGAACAATCAAGAATTCAAATGACTCTGAAAATGCTTGGAGTTTGTATCTCTCTTCAAGACCAACAATTTTGGCTTTTGGATCACTCAATTTCGAGTTCATATGTGAGAGTTATGATCAAAATAAGAAAACAAAAATATTGAAGAATTCTGCAGAAACCATCTTTTTGATTTTCTTCAAGTTGTTAAAAATAGAAGGAAGGAGGAAGGCTTTAAAAAGATTTCAAGGAGGAAAGATTCGAGCAAATCAGAAGCGATCACATCACCCTAGGCTGTGTGGGGCATGTGTGGTCCACAGGACCAGAGGGCTGCTCTGGCCATGGGTCACACGGCCTCCCTACGGGGTGGCCAAGGCATGGCCAAAGCCTTTGGCCATGCATGCCTCTCTCGTGCACCTCCCACGTTCTTCGACCGTATTCGGGCCTCTGAACTCTGAATTCGAATCCCTTTTTAGATTACAAACCGTGACTCCCTCATGCATAATGAAGACTATGAAACTTTGACAAAAAGTTGAGAATTCATCTTGGAAAACGACGATGAAGACAACTCAACGAATGAGAATGCAAAGTAACATAACTACGTCGTATGGACTTGAAACTAAATGAATGAGTAACCGAAATGACCGGAACTCAATAAAGAATCAAATAAGATCATGATCAAGTCCAAAACACATGAAACACAAACAAATAAATACTATGCAATACAAGCATACCATATCTAAGCGATAGTGAGAAAAACATGCAATTCTACAAGATTGTCAAAAATGAGATAAATGCATGTGCATACTAAAAGTGTGTGAAAGTGTTATACCAAATGTTTGAATAACAATGCAGGGACACACATGTATGAATTGTGTGTGTGTGTGCGCTAACGCCTTGCAAGAGGAAAAATAATCTTGATACCTTAGCATCCAAGTATGCGATGTTCCCCTTGAAGACGAAATTTACACGAGATGTTGCTTCTTCACCTTTGAGGCTTCTTTCTTCCGAGAATCACCTAAGCAACAACTAATACAAATAAAGAGATTTTTGCAATGGAATCAAGACAATACAAATAAAGGATCTTACAGCTGCCGCCCTAACGGTCACATGATCATCGGATTCCTCTTATGTCTAGGAGTGCACCTACTAATGTACGACCTTACCGCTATCCTCACTTTTAGAAAGTAGAAATAGAATGGATTGTGCAAGAGATGTGTGATGCCTACATCATTAGACCCAACGTCAGCCCTTATTCTTCCCTTGTGTTACTCGTCCGGAAGAAAGATGGGGCGACATCACTATTAAAGATAAGTATCCTATTCCTGTAATAGATAAATTACTTGATGAATTAGGTGGAGCACAACAGTTTTCTAAATTAGATTTTCGATCGAGCTACCATCAAATTCGAGTCCATGATGAAGACGTACCGAAAACAGCAGTTCGGACTCATGATAGCCACTATGAATTCCTAGTAACGCCCTTTGGCTTGACCAACGCACCATCAACATTCCAAAGTCTTATAAATGACATATTCCGACCTTATTTACGTAAGTTTGTTTTAATATTTTTTGATGATATACTCATTTATAGTTCTTCTCTTAAGGATCATCTGGGCCATCCACGAGCTGTATTTTCCTTGCTTCGGTAACATTCCCTTTTTGTGAAGAAGTCTAAGTGCAGTTTTGCAAGCTCCGTAGTAGAATAACTTGGCCACATTGTGTCCAAAGACAGTGTAGTGGCAGATCCTTCTAAGATTGAAGCCATGGTAGCATGGCCCACTCCGAAGACAATTAAAGCTGTACAAGGGTTCTTGGGTTTAACTGGCTATTACCGAAAGATTGTTCGAGATTATGGCAAGATCAGTGCCCCATTAACAGCTTTGCTTAAGAAGGAAGCCTTTCAATGGTCTGATGAGGCCGGTGATGCTTTTTCCAAGCTCAAGCATGCTATGACAACGACACCAATGCTTGCCTTGCCAGATTTCACTAAAACCTTCGTCATTAAGAGTGATGCTTTAGGTGTTAGCATAGGTGTAGTACTCATGCAAAAGGCCGACCATTAGCCTTTACCAGCAAGGTGTTGTCACCATTACACCTCAGAATGTCCGTCTATAACAAGGAGATGCTAGCTGTCATCCATGCTGACATGCTGTTACCAAATGGAGACCTTACTTAATTGGCCGTCGGTTCCAAATATGAATTAATCATTGCAGTCTGAAATATTGGTTGGACCAACGGATCTCCTCCATGGAGCAACATAAGTGGGTAACCAAATTTCTCGGGTATGACTATGAAATTGTCTACAAAAAATGGGTTGAGAATTTGGTGGCCGATGCGCTCTCTCGCCTCCCAGAGCATGCAAAGCTCCATAGTTTATCTACACCCATATGGCCCACTTTTGAACTCATTAAAGAAGAGCAGCGGAGTGACCCTGAGCTCCAAAGGATTGTTCAGTGGCTAACCCACGACCCTTCCTCCATTCCACATCACTCATTGGTTGTGGACCATCTCCGCTACAAAGGGAGAATTATGTTGGTTACAAATTCCACTCACAAATCTGTTATCTTGCAGGAATTACACATAGCCCCTAGTGCTGGTCATTCCGGGTTCCTTCAAACCTACAAGCTCATTTCTACATTTTTTATTTGAAGGGGATGAAGCAGGATATCAAGCAATTTGTCACTGAATGCGAAGTTTGCCAACGACAGAAGGGCGAAACAATAGCAAGCCCCAGACCACTATAACCTTTGCCAATCCCTGCCAAAGCTTGGGCAGATATCTTTATGGACTTCATCGATGGCTTACCATCCTCCCATGGTAAAACCACCATCTTTGTTATGGTGGATCACCTAACAAAGTATGCTCACTTCTGTTCTGTTTCCCATCCCTACACGGCGTTGACTATTGCACAGCTCTTTGTGGACAACATTGCCAAATTGCATGGAGTTCCTTAGTCGATAGTAAGTGATCGGGATAAGATTTTTACTTCTAACTTTTGGAAGGAGCTTTTCCGTTTACAAGGCACCCAATTAAAGATGAGCACCACTTATCATCCCCAAACCGATGGACAAACAGATGTAGTGAATCGATGTTTGGAGAAATACTTGCGGTGTTTCACAGAAGATAAGCCCAAGGAGTGGGTCTGATGGCTTCCCTGGGCCGAATGGTGGTATAAAACCACTTATCAATTTGCTACCAAGATGACTCCTTTTGAAGTAGTTTATGGGTGGCCTCCCTCTGTACTACTAACCTACACTACAGGCTTGTCAGCGGTGGATCAGGTTGACCGTGTTCTTCAAGATCGCACCCAACTTTTGCGGTTCCTCAAGGATAACCTAACTGCTGCCCAATCTTGCATTAAGCATCAGGTCGATAAGCATAGGAGTGAACGTGAATTCAACATTGGTGATTGGGTCTTCCTCCGTCTACAACCCTACCACCAAATCTCTATCCAGAAGTTAGGCACGAATGCATTTCCCCAACAGCACTTGCCTGAAATTACTTATACCGGAGAAGTCCATGCTCAACCTGCTGCAATTCTGGATAGTAGGCTTGTCAAACGCCATAATCAAGCTGCTGTCGAAGTTCTCATCCAGTGGGCCCACCTACCCCAAGAAGATGCCACATGGGAGCCCTACGACACCATCAAGGAGCGGTTTCCTGACTTTCTTGGTACTCAACCTTGAGGAGGGAGGAGGGTGTGGGGGGATGATAGGATTCTTGATGGTTCTAGAATCCTCTCTTTGCTTGGTCACTAAGTTAATTTCCTTCTATAGATTGTTTTCTTGCAAGTTAAGTATTTTCTTAATTATTCTTGAATTCGTATTTCCATATTTAGCTTAATTTTTCCCCTATAAAAGCTGTAGATGCTGTATGGCAAATTCATCAAGGAAAATTACACTTGCTTAATGAAAGAACAGGAGGCCCGATCCCCTCGAAGTGATCATTATATTCTCTTTCTTTAGTTATTTCCTTCTGAATTCTTGTGATAGATACCTTGGATCCTATCACGATTTAAATATACACATGTCAACCAAATACCACATTTTTTTAATCATATAATGTATAAATATGAGGCTCTCTTTCTTTTTCTTTTAATAAAGAGAATTGATGCACTTAAATTATTTATTCTTTTGAGCAAAAGTGATCTCCCTTTGTCATTAGTGTATATATATTAAAAAATAATCGTCTCAAGTCTATAAATAACATTGAATCATATGCTATGAATAACATTTAAGTCATGGAAACAAGTTACCTGGTTACTAACAGTAACAATAGCCGGAGCAGTTACTGCTTGAATCTTCTCCTTAATTGTTTATAGAGAGACTGCTTGTAATCTGTTCATTCCCAAGTCACCATAATTGCTCAAAAGCCTTGTATGGATTTGTGATTTGTACTAATTACCAAACACAAAAAATAATGAAATATGTGATCATCGACCTTCAAAATAATTTTCCATAAAACAAGTCCAAATTGAGTCGATGATAAAATCGAAGCTCACAAAATTTATAAATTTCATTAAATAAATAACTTTCATTAGCATATATAAATAATTAAATATATGGACCCACATGGGTATGGTAGCACAAAAAATTGGAAACCACTTTTTAAATGATTTTAACGTGAGAGTTATTTTCAAAAATCTAAATGGTTTCCAAATTTAATTATGAGTGGTTCTCAGATTTTGGTGCTATCATACCCATGTGGGTATAGTAGTCAACCCCAAAAATATATAATGCACTTATCTGGTGACAAAGCAAGTATTTGTGTGGAACTGCATCTACCACTCTTTGTAATCTGTAGCCCCCACACTACAAGAAAATAGGGGATTTGTTGACGGTTTTTAACTGTCAAGAAAGGTATTGTTGACAGTTTTAAGGTATTGTTGACAGTTTTAAAAACTGTCAACAAATCCCCTGTCAAGAAAAGTCTTGACAGTTAAAAAATGTCAAGTATGATTATTGTTTTTTTAATATTTAATTAAATAATATTTTTTATATTTGTAGACTACCCCACTGGACCGTCGCCGCCGGTGACCCCGTCTAGCAACCCTGTCCGGCCACCGTTCAGCAACCCATCCCCATCGGCCGATGACCCATCGCCAGTCACCTTTCGCCGCCGCCGCCGCCACCGGCCACTTCTGAAAATAATGACAATTAACAATTAGTGGGAATTGAACTTGAGACCCCTCAAGTAAAATGTTATAAGTCTTTACCAATTGACTACAATACTTGATTTGTTAACGATTGAACAATATTTATATATAAACTATATGAGTTGTTACAAATAAAATAAAATAAAACCTTGTTAGATAAATTTAAATTTATTCAACTAATCAAAATTCTAATTTCTACGATAGACATATATTAAAAATTATTTATTGAAACTTTTAATAAAATTATATTTTTTAAAACATATATAGTCGAGTTATTGGTCAATACTCTATGGTCACGTTTGGTTATATGTTGGAATGGTAATCAGAATGGTAACCAGAATGAGAATGGAAAGGAAAGGAAAACTAAGTTTTTTGTTTGGTTGGAACTTTAGAATTAGTCTCTGAATCAGTATTATTTTGTTTGGTTAACAACAGAATGAAATTGAGTTAACTGTATTTTGACCAAAATACCCCTAATTATGAATGTATAATAACATGATATATTATGGATAATAATAATAAAATATAAAAGTATATTATATATAATTATATATTATTTAATATAATAATATATAATAATATAATATATAATACATATATATATTATATAATACATATATATATTATATAATACATATATACATATAATAATATATACTATTATATATAGATCATAGCAGTCAAATATGGCATCCAAAAGTTTGATTTCCACTTGAGAACACATAACTTTATTGTAGAAATGGACAACTCCTCTTTTCCCAAGGTCCTCGAGTTTCGAAACAAGATTCCTCCTAATCCACAACTCCTCAGGCTCAAAGATTGGTTTGCCCGATATGATTTTACTGTTAAGCACGTGAAAGGAAACCACAACATTATTGCTGATATGCTTTCCCGTCCTTCCACAGTACACCTACTATCTCCTATACTGCCACCTACACAGGTCTACCAAAAAATACCTCTCGTGTACATGATGACACCTGCTTCATCCTCTGCCCCATCACCACCTCCAACAGGAGATTTTCCACCAGACCTTCAAGCCACCATCCCTCATGGCCAGACGCCCTCTCTTGACCAAATCATGAATTTTGCTAGAACATACCTCCCTATTTATCTCAACAGGATAAGAGCCCAAGGTGTTCGGTGTGACCTCACCAACCCTACAAGACCATTCCTCGACCCATTCATCATGCCTCCCTTTTACTATTTCTCTCCAGACCTTCTATGGTACCTATGGTGTTTCTCGATTTTACATCACTTTGCTTTTGTTTTCCCCTTGCAAGCAATGTCAGGTTACCTCCATGATGCTACCATGTCCAACTCCTTGCTATGGAAATTCCTTCAATGGTTCAATCCTCTTGACATTTGGAAGCGTGACATACTCAACCTCATGGGAAATTATAATCTCTGGAAACTCAACAAAAAAGAAGCAGAAGCAGTCCAGTGTATATGGATACTCCACCGTCCATACAGATACAACCCCCACAAAATATTGTTATGGACCACCAACATCAGTTATGAGTGGCATACCACTTATGACTACCCGGAATGGTATCCGAAGACTATTCAGAGATCCCTGCTCAATTTTCTATGCAATGCCAACAATGATTTTTCAGACGAATATTACATCATCCCTGACGTCCCTCGTCTGCATGGTGATCCTGAAGATCCCCACTCCATCCAGAGCCACATGATAGACTCTCAAGATCCTTTTGTCTACAGCCAGTAGCCCTGCCTCATATGTGGAGCTGATGACCCTGACGATGAAAAGCACCAGCCATGCAATCTGAGCAGCCCGTAACCCAAGACTCTCCAGATTCCTGCCTCAGAGCTCGTGACTTACTTTAATGATTAAAGTTTTTCACTTTGCTTTCACTCTGTATAAAATCGAGTGTTTTTACTTTTACCTTAGACTTTGTAATAGTGATTCGGCACTCACACCGAATTCATGCTTATCCTGTCTGCCACCTGTTTGGCACGACTCTGTTCTTCCTTGTTTTCCTTTTGTTTGTTTGCTGGTCCTCTCCTCTATATAAGAGGCTCCCCTCTTTCTGTATTTCCTCAGAAGAAGTTTGATATATAAAATATCCAGAGTGTTTAATATTTTATGGCTTTCTAAAGTTTTCTCTTCTTTCTCTAAATAATCCAGAGATGAGATATAGTCTGTAATAATCCAAGTATGCTCTGTGCTTGCCTTTAGTTAAGGATCCTGCACATCAGAAAATGGATTTTGATTCTAATGGCTTTAGGGGCCTCACCTGTTCTCATGGTGTTTCTCTGTGAAGTACCCTGTTATGCCGATGGATTGGCGCCTTTGGGGAAAAACTTTGAACACATGTTACCAGGTAAGGTAACCTGCCACCCGCATAATATAATATAATATAATATAATATAATATAACATATATGATAATATAATATATATGATAATATAATATAGAGGAAATTGCACCAAATAACCAAAAAATTTATGGATTTATTGTTTTTAGCCACAAGTTTATTTTTGATTATATTTGTCACTTTTTGCCTTGAACTGACAAGTATACCCTTGTTTTTGTCTTTTCTTCAACCAAAATTTCCCCCCAAAACTTCCCTCTCTTAATATCTGAATTCTGAAACCCCATCAGCTTTTTATTTTCATTTAAGATACTCTCTCTCTCTCTCTTCTCTCTCTCTCTCTCTTTCTCTCACTCTCTCTCACACACAACCAAACGGATTCCGACTTGAATCCGGTGACGGCGACGGTGGACCCGGCGACGGCAGCAACCCGGCGACGGCGACGGCAGCACCGACGGACTCCGACCTCCATTTCGTGACCTCCATTTTGTGGTCTTTTCTCTCTCTTGAAGTAGATTTCGTGACCTAGAATGTATGTATCCCCTTTCCAGTTATTTTTTTTACAATTATATGGTGTTTGATATGAAGATTAAGAGAGTGGATTCGATTTTTAGTGAAATCCCGATTTTTTTATTTTCTGGTACGAACTTACATGCCTGGTTGTTTTAATATTACATGCCCGTTTGTTTTAATTTTACATGTGATTTGGTAATTTTGTTTTATAATGAAATCAATCTCCTGTTATTTTTTTACAATTATATGTTGTTTGATATGAAGATTAAGAGAGTGGATTCGATTTTTAGTGAAACCCAGAATTTTTCTATTTTCTGTTACGAACTTACATGCCCGTTTGTTTTAATTTTACATGCCCGTTTGTTTTAATTTTACATGCCCGTTTGTTTTTATTTTACATGTGATTTGGTAATTTTGTTTTATAGTGAAATCAATCTCCTGTTGTTTTTTTACAATTATATGCTGTTTGATATGAAGATTAAGAGAGTGGATTCGATTTTTAGTGAAACCCAGAATTTTTCTATTTTCTGTTACGAACTTACATGCCCGTTTGTTTTAATTTTACATGCCCGTTTGTTTTTATTTTACATGTGATTTTGTAATTTTGTTTTATAGTGAAATCAATCTCCTGTTGTTTTTTTTACAATTATATTTTGTTGATATGAAGATTAAGAGAGTGGATTCGATTTTTAGTGAAACCCCAATTTTTTTATTTTCTGTTACGAACTTACATGCCCGTTTGTTTTAATATTACATGCCCGTTGTTTTTATTTTACATGCCCGTTTGTTTTAATTTTACATGTGATTTGGTAATTTTGTTTTATAGTGAAATCAATCTCCTATTGTTTTGTTATAATTATATGTTGTTGATATGAAGATTAAGGGTTGTTTATCCGCCTCCTTTTCGTGCGCAAGCTGGAAGGCCAAAAAAGAAGAGATATAAATCCGCTGGGGAACATAGAAATGGGAAGACAAGAAATTGCACGATTTGTGGTAAATCCGGTCACAACCGATAAAATTGTCGGAATCCACAACCATGTCAGATTCCTGTACCATCTGCAACATCTGCAACATTTGTAACATCGAAGCGACCACGTAGACCGTACAGGTACAGGAAATGTGGAGAAGAAGGTCACAATTCACAAAAATGTCCATTGACACCGGAAGCTAGTGGTACAACTTAGTTATTAGCAATGATGTTTTAATTCTTAAATGTATTGGTGACACTCTATATTTCGTAATGTAGCTTTTCTGAAGTTACATAACAGTATTGAATTCATGTATAATTTTGTATCAAATTCCAGTAGTTTTACATGCCAGGACCTTATAACCTTACATGCCAGTGTTTTTTGAAGTCATATGCCAATGTATCTCGAAATTACATGTTAGTGTATTTTTATTGATTTATCCATTTGAATGACTGAATTGAAAACTAACCATTCAAGTATTGTTACATGCCAGGACCTTCACAAGTTACATGCCAGTGTATTTCTAAGTTACAGGCCAGTGTATGTTGAAGTTACATGCCCGGATATTCTTGTTTCCCCACTTGAAAGACACCCACTTAAATGATCAAATTCCAGTATTGTTACATGGCAGCACCTGTTAACAAGTTTTTAATGATGTATCTATTTGAATGACTGAGTTGCATTACTAAACATTCCAGTATTGTTACATGCCAAGACCTTCACAAGTTACATGCCAGTATATTTCAAAGTTACATGCCAGTGTATTTCAAAGCCAAAAATGTTTTCGAAAACAGTTTCTGCCTCTCTATGGAAGAGGCACAAGCAATGCTACACTCTGTTTATAATAATAAATTGTGCACTTTTTATCCTCTTATATTTTTTGAAACAAAAACAAGAAAAAAAACAGCCAAAATTGTTAAAAAGAATGAACGGAAGACAAAATTGTGATTACAAATTGTTAAAAAGAAAAAAATTATCCAATAATTGGATCATCTACAAAAGATCCTAGCCAAATCGAACTACAAAAAGCCAAAATTCATCGTCTAATAATGAACAGAGATACACTTGAGGGGCACACAAAACCAACATTAGAAATTTTCTGCGGATGGGGACAAATTATATCTAAATCCGACAAACAGTTGTTTGTCTCTGCAATCCCATAAAAAGGTCTCAGCCTTTTTAAAAATCCCTCCATTCTATTGCCAAAGCAGCTTGTAATTTACAACTACATCGTTGTAAAGTCGCAAGGATCATCTGTTTTTCATCAGCAATCTGTGCTTGATAATTACAACATTTTGGTACATAGCTCTTCTGATACAACAAACCAAACAAAGTGCATCCATAAGATCATGAAGAAACACCAGATGGAAAAGTCAATTTTTTTCTTCAATGCAAACTTTCCAACCAAATATAGCATAGAAAGTAAACTATTGAGATCATTAATGCATCCCATATCCAGCCAATCTATTAATCTACACTAGGTATATTAAAATTTGTCTAAATAAGGATACAAAAACCGGCCTCTATTCATCTAATTATGACTCAAAGAGTCTAATGCAAAATTATATACAAGATTAAACGTAATTTGGTCTCTCAGAGCCCAAGAATAAATTTGAGATCGAGAATACGATCATGTGAACCATACTGCAGTGCTAAAATACATTAACCAAGATTTTCCAAAATAATAATGAGGATTAAACCCAGAAGAGGAGTTTTATTTGGATTCGTGGATCATGACTCATGCTCCACACCCACACATGACAATTAGAGAACCACCCAATCAACAATTTCAAACAAATGAAATCAATCCAGGAAATATGTAGAGGAAGTTTATTTTAACAAATTAAAATGGAAAATTATTAAACCCACTTCAAAAATCAACCATTCAAAGTCAATCCAAAGCAAACCTGAGCGGAGTGGCTTCGGCGACAGTGGAAGCGACGGGGAGAGGACTGGATCTCCGACGGTTAACGGCGGCGAGCGACGGCGAACGGCGACTGTCTTCTTTTCCTTTCTCTCTCTGCAGCAAGGGCAGCGATGGCGACCACGAACGACGGCGACCGGCAGCTACTCGGTTGGAGGTGACAAACGGTGATCTCTCTCTCTCTCTGTTTTTTTATTTTTTACTTTTGATCTGTTTTCACTGATGGGTGGGCCTATCAATTGTTTTACTAATGGGTGGGTTCCACCCTGACAACTTTTTTTTTTTTTTTTTTTTTTTAATTTCAAATTTAAGGGTATTTTTGTCCAAAAATGGTAAAAGGTGACGAAAACAATAAAAAATAAACTTGTGGCTAAAAACAATAAGTCCATAAATTTTTTGGCTCCTTTTGAATTCACCCCATATAATATATAATATATGATAATATATGATAATATAATGTTTGGAATGGAATGGCTTTCCATTAGTTTTTGGATGGAATGCCCATTCCACCAAAATGGTGGAATCCCAATTCCAATGGAATCACAATTGTATTGCATTTTAACAAACCAAACGAATGGAATAACTTTCTTTTCTTTCAATTCCATTCCATCCAACCAAATATAGCATATAAGAGACTCGTGACATCAGTTGTAATAAGCATGATTTGGAATACAGCTATCACTACATAGGAGATATTTCTCAACATATATCTTGCAATTTAATGAACAAATGTAAGACTTAGATTACTAATTTATATGGGTAATTGGATTATTAACGTGTCTCTTAGTATGAAACAAGAGGGTGCAAAATAAATAAACAATTTTTTTAAAATTATTTTTTTGAATTTTTTAAAAGTAAATGATTTAAAAGTAAATTTATTAAATTTAAAATTTTACTTATCCAATATCGGTTTGCCCAAAAACTGATATCTTACTGTAAAATAAATCCATAACGGGATTTTGTTTGGTGTTGAAATTAGGAAGTAAAAGTTTTAAAAAAATTATTAAAAATAAATAAAAAATTATATATTATGAATGTTTTATAATATATAATATTATTATATTAAATGATATATATTTATAATATATATAATATAATATATATATTCTAAATTATATATATTATATATATTTATATTTATATTATATTATATATATATATATATTATTATATGTATTATATATGTATTTTATATTATATATTATGAATGCTTTATAATTAGGGGTATTTTGGTCAAAATACAGTTAACTCCATTCTATTCCGTTGTTAACCAAACAAAATAATACTGATTCAAAGACTAATTCTAAAGTTCCAACCAAACAAAAAAACCCAGTTTTCCTTTCCATTCTATTATCATTCTCATTATCATTACCATCTGTGACCATATAGTATAGACCATTAACTCTACTATATATGTTTTAAAAAATATAATTTTATTAAAAGTTTCAATAAATATTTTTTAATATATGTCTGTCATTAGGGGCAGACCCACTTTAAGGCCAGGTGAGGCCCATGCCCCACCTCAAATTTTAAAAAGATGATAATAATAATGATGATAATAATAATAATGATGATGATAATGATGATGATGATGATGATTAACTCTCACATCATGATGATGATTAACTTCATATTCTTATTGATGATGAGGTATCAAGTCCTAACAATTATATTTTGCTTAATTTTTTATATCTTTTTTATTTTATCATCTTTTCTAATTCCTTTATCAAATTTTCATTTTCTTCTAAAAAAATAATAATTCACGTTCTCTTTTCCGTCATTATCAACATCTTAGCTACCCACGATTTATGGTTAGTTAATTCAATTTTATTTTATATTAAATAATCTATTATTATTTTGAACTTTTATTATTTCTAATAGTTTTAGTTTGACATATCTAATACATCACATCAATAAACCATAAAATCTTAAATTTTAATTTATTGTATTAAAATATTCTATATATTATTGTGATTCATTTTATTTTATCCTTAGTATTTTTCTTTATTTTATAGCTTTAATTTATTTAGAAATAATAAATCAATAATTTACCAATAATTAGAAGAATAACAAATTCAAGAACTTGTCTAGTAATATTTATTAATCAATTATTTTGCATAAATTTAATCAATTATATAATAATATAATATATAATATATACTATATAATACATATAATAATAATATATATATATATAAATATATATAATATATATAATATATATTATATATAATAATAATATATAATATATATAATAATATATTTATATAATATAAATATATAATATATATTATATATATTTGTATTTATATATAATATTAATATATATATATAATAATATATTTATATAATATAATATATTATATTAATATTATGTAATATATATATATTAATATTACATATATATTATATAATATAATATATATTATATATAATAAATGTAATAATATATAATATACATAATAATATAATATATATATATATTATATAATATATGTAATAATATATAATATATATAATATATATAATAATATAATATATATAATAAAAAATGTTATTTAATTAAATATCATTATTAAATATTAAATAATGAAAATTAAAAAAAAATTATAATCATTTCTTGATAGTTTTTAATTGTCAAGAATAAAAACTATCAAGGAAGAAAAAAAAAAAAAACTTATGATTTATGACAGTTTTGTATCACTATCATTTATGATAGTTTTTCTAGTAGCGCCAGTTAGGCTCGGTTCCAATTTCTTTCAAATAAAAAATAAGAAATATTTATCTATTGTAAATTCGCTGTAAATAACAACATCCACAAAAACAAAAATCTAATCTTAAGATTGTTGGAAAAGTTGGAGGAGTAGATGGATGTTGGGAAAATCTATTAAGGTCAGATTGTGCCCCTTAAGACAATGTCCTGGTGCAATCAGGTTAAACGACGCTCTGACCTCCAACATTCAATGACCTGTTAATACTATAAGGGTGCACTCCCAATACATGTATTATAGAATAGCTAAAATATATTCACATTCCTCTCGGTAGCTTTTGAAGGATCAAAAGTGCACATCAAATAATTTCGAATGCACTATTTATAATTCAAAATCCAACCGTTGCACATTAATATAAGCAATAACAATACCATTAATCAACCCCAAGGGGTGGTGCCGCTGGTCACTGTGGCAAGCCGTAAACTTAGATGTCCTGTGTTCGATCCCTAACAGCCACGTTTCTCTTGGGGCCACTGAAGGTTCACCCCGACTGTTAACTTCATTTCCTCGTGGACACCCACGGATACCAAAAAATAAAAAAAAATAAAAAAAAATACAATACCATTAATCTAAATACTGGTCAAATATTTATTGTAATAAAACGGTCTTAACGGTCACATAATTGCTCACGTAAAATCATCATTTAGTAATAACGGTTACAACTTCTAAAATCAATAAAATATAATTACTGTATTTTGAAAATTTAAATAAAATTTCCAACGGTGGTTGTCATTATGCTGGCAAGATCGACCATTGATCGACGTTGGTTAGATTTTGGTGATTGAGAGATGGATAGTGGTGTGTTTGTGGACTAGGTTTGGTGATTGATGTTGAATTTGATGGTAGATGAAAGGATGAATGGTTGAATGAAGAAACCAGTTATCTGATGTTGAATGTGGTTTGTGTATTGTCTGAAGGATGAATGGTAGATGAATCTATGAATGAAGAATTTGATGGGAGTGCCTTTTCAATTTCTGGTTGTCGAATGTTTTTTTTTTTTCGTTCTTGAATGAAGAATGATGGCGTTGACAGTTGAATCTATTGATGATGATGGATTTTTTTTTCTTTCAATTTTGCTTTTTTTTTTTTTTTTTTTTTTTTAGTTTTTTAAGATTAAATCAAAAAGAAAAGAATTTCCCCCACCCATTTTAAAGATGGACGGTGAAGGTCCATCTCATTATATTTATATTTTTAAAAATTATGTTTTTTTTTTTCTTCAATATTACATTTATAACTATTACAATGAGGTTGTCGGACTTGCCAAGATGAGACACTTGAATGTACTGCCCTGAAAACTTCTCACACATACTTGTAAAATGTACATGATGAAATTCGAACCCCTAACCACCAGGTGTGAAAATGAAGTGCACTACCATCTCTACTAAGAGAGTAAGAGGTGATGTGATGTTTTATTTTTTTTTCTTGTAAGTTGTTTTGTTTTAAATAATTGTTTTTTAATTTTTAATTTTTTCACAATTGAATTTTTAAAAGAAGAATTTCTAGATGGTAGAACAGTCATTTTTTGTTGTAATGTTGTTGTAATGAGAGGTAAATCAGTCTTTTGAATCAAAATTCTAACGTAAATTAACAGCATGAGTGATAATGGGTAATATGGCAAAATCTAGGAGGGATTTTGGCCATTGATGCAACTAGAGGGGAAAAGCGGAGAATATGGAAAACTAGAGGGCGATTTTGGTAATATTTCTTTTATAAATTACAACGAATAGTTCACTAATTTTTTTTTTTTATTCTTTTTTAGTTATATTTATTTATTAAATTTGACTTATTACCATTTCATAAGAAAAAAAAAAAGGTCCTCTTTGAATTAGTGAATTTCAAATTGTTCAATAATGTTACTAACCTATATAATCTACTGGGCTCGTTTGGTACACCGTATTGAATTGTATTAGACTGTATTGGACTTTTTTTCTTGTAAGTTGTTTTGTTTTGTTTTAAATAATTTTTTTTTTAATTTTTAATTTTTTCACAATTGAATTTTTAAAAGAAGAATTTCTAGATGATAGAACAGTCATTTTTTGTTGTAATGAGAGGTAAATCGGTCTTTTGAATCAAAATTCTAACGTAAATTAACAGCATGAGTGATAATGGGTAATATGGAAAAATCTAGGAGGGATTTTTGCCATTGATGCAACTAGAGGGGAAAAGCGGAGAATATGGAAAACTAGAGGGCGATTTTGATAATATTTCTTTTATAAATTACAACGAATAGTTCACTAATTTTTTTTTTTTTATTCTTTTTTAGTTATATTTATTTATTAAATTTGACTTATTACCATTTCATAAGAAAAAAAAAAAAGGTCCTCTTTGAATTAGTGAATTTCAAATTGTTCAATAATGTTACTAACCTATATAATCTACTGGGCTCGTTTGGTACACCGTATTGGATTGTATTAGACTGTATTGGACTTTTTTTCTTGTAAGTTGTTTTGTTTTGTTTTAAATAATTTTTTTTTTTTAATTTTTAATTTTTTCACAATTGAATTTTTAAAAGAATTTCTAGATGATAGAACAGTCATTTTTTGTTGTAATGAGAGGTAAATCAGTCTTTTGAATCAAAATTCTAACCTAAATTAACTGCATGACAGCATGAGTGATGATGGGTAATATGGCAAAATCTAGGAGGGATTTTGGCCATTGATGCAACTAGAGGGGAAAAGCGGAGAATATGGAAAACTAGAGGGCGATTTTGGTAATATTTCTTTTATAAATTACAACGAATAGTTCACTAATTTTTATTTTTTTTAGTTATATTTATTTATTAAATTTGACTTATTACCATTTCATAAGAAAAAAAAAGGGTCCTCTTTGAATTAGTGAATTTCAAATTGTTCAATAATGTTACTAACCTATATAATCTACTGGGCTCGTTTGATACAACGTATTGGATTGTATTAGACTGTATTATCATTAATATAGACCTGTGTTTGATGATACACTATATTATATCGTATTAAGTTATTTATATGACTTTATTGTATTTTATTATATTATAAAAATATAATTTTTTAAAAATAGTTAATAAATCAATAAATATTTTTATATAAAAGTCAATAAATATTTATTTTAATTAAAACAAAAAATTTAAATAAATAATATTTTTATAAATAAAATAAATATTTCCTATATAATTTTGAAATTATAAAAAAATATTTCCTATATAACACATATTTTATTAATATTTCTCATTTGTTGAAAAAAAAGGAGAAAAGAAAATTGTTTTTTCTATTACAATACAACCTAATACCACTAAATATAATGTATTAGCTAATACGGTATTTGATGTATTAGACAATTAAAATAATACAATTTAGTGTTTGCACCAAATACTGTATTGTATTATTTTAGTACATTTTAATTGCCTAATATAATACAATACAACGAAACAAACGAGGCCTTATTCTGTACACATGATTACATAAAGAAAACAAATGGATAAAATATGACTATATATATATCATTGCTTTTTCATTCTTTTTGAATAAATATGAAGAAACAGATACAGAGTTGGTGCAAAACTACAAGTGTTGAATACCTGCAAATAAGTCTAGCAGTCTTGGTTTAAATGTTACTTTCGCTAAGCATTGATTCTGTCAAAAAAAAATAAAAAAATCTTACTTCCGCTTGTGTAATTCTTGTCACAGCCAAACATGCCCTGAGCCCAATTTGATCCGACAATCTCAGGTTCGTCTCGCTGAAAGAAATTTGTCAGTAAATATCACAATTTGCATAATCACAATTATATAAGAACACAAAGAAGATCCTCACTAGAAGTTGTTGTGATGGAGCGATAACGGATGATTTACCAGAAAATTACCTACTTCAAAGCTTGCATATATAAATAAATGATCAAACTGTCAACTCGGTTTGAACATCCATATCGCGATATATGTGCCATTTTTTGTATCTTTGGTGTCCAGGAAGACAAGGTCTAAGTCGAGGGGCGGTAGTGCAATTTGAACAACAACATCCGCATAAATCCTTCAAGCAATCTGCACAGCATCTGAATAAGAGACACGTTAAAACAATCTGTTCAAAACCCAACTTTCTTTTAATTCACCAGCTTAGTCACAAAAAAGGATATAACATGTACAAGAAGTCCTATCTCCAAATATTACAGTCAATCAGTTTTTTGTTGTTTCTAGGGTACTCATGCATTGAGACGTTTCACAATTATTAATTACGGGTTTATTTGAGATGACAATACAATAGGTTTTTGTAGAGACACAAGAGTTGGAACTCCCACAATAAGAAAAATCGAAAGAAAAGGTAACAACCCATGAAGCCGCTCAGAGCCCGGTTATGTAAGATATGGCTCATGGAGTAGAAAAAGAGAATAAAAGGGGAAGAAAGAGAGAACTTACAGAAAGAGCAGGTTGCAGTCAAGATTAGCACAGTTCCGATGCCTTAGTTCGCGAACTTGTGTTCCACATATATGGCATGTTGCAAATGGATTTTCAGAAACTTTTTTAATATTGTTTGCTTCAGTAATAGCTTCAGGCTTATAGGTGGAAGGCGGGACGGAAAGACGGGAATCAAACACAAACAGATTTCCAACCCATTTTACAGGACCTTCGTTCTCAAGATAATGTGAAACACCTCCCTTCAAGGTGTATAAATTTTTAAAACCCCGTTGTCTGCCAGATGGATCTACCAAATTTAACATCAATAAATAAAAAAAGATAATGAAAAGAGGGAAAACAGAAGGAACAGTGGGCTACCTTAGGATCGTAGAATATACATCGCAACGAATACCTCCTGTACAGTACATCAAAACATCTGCCTTTTCTTTATCAACATTTGCTAAAGGATCTGAAGCTATGGCCTGGTAGATGAAATATATTTGGACAAAATGGAAACATTCATCATAATCAAAGAAAACTGAAAGTTTTGCATCATGGCTTATAATTGCTGGTAACCACTAGACCCAAAAGCTTAAGCTATTAGGAAAGGGTCCAATATTAGTATTAAGCACTCTAACGCACCCTCTCCCGTGCAAGGCCAGACTCTAAGCTTGTCACGTGAATTGATACACAGGCCCATGTTGCTCTGTGTTACAATTATATATTTAATTTTTATAATGGGTTCTCAGGATCATAAATTGAGACTGCTACGTCAAATATGCTTTGATATCGTGTCAGTAACCGCTAAACCCAAAAGCTAAAGCTATTAGGAAAGGGTCAAACAATGGTATTAACACTTAACAATAATTACATAATATTTCCTCCAATCAGACTGCCAATCTGTATAAACACAAACAATTATATGAGAGCGCAAATATGCTGATTGAAGGCAAACCTTTTGTACCCTTTAATCCACTAATTCACTAATCCTCCTGTGGAAATACATGTAATTAGGTTATGGTTAGTAGTTAGTAGTGAGTAGTCCTAGCATTAGTAGCATTAATTGTAGTGGTTAGTAGTTCGTACTTAGTAAGAATTTCTTTGTGTATTTATATGCCCTAATTGTAATCTTTTGATAAATCAATCAAGTATGAAATTCCTCATGGTATCAGAGCCTCCTCTGAAACCCTAATTTTTCTCTTACTGCTCTTTTTGGTAGTGTTTTTTCTCTCCTCTTACTGCCTTTTCCAGCAGTAACTCCGATCTTCTTGTTGCTCTTTCTGGAAACAATCTCAGCCACCGTCGGAGAAGTCGCCACTAGCCACGGAGAGTGAGTTGTCACCTCCCACACCATTAGAATCAGAAAGATCCGATCTACAAGTTTCCCTTCTGGTCCGTTGTCAAAAGATCACCGGAAAGTGGTCAAATCGGCCGACGAAGGTTGAAGAGGAGCCGTTTTGCCCCCTAGTTGCAGCCAGCAAGTTGAGCAACACCACCACCACCAAAAGAAGCGAAAAGAGACGATCTTCAAGATTGTCTTCTAGGTTGTCGTCAACTGAGCACCGAAAATTCCTCAAATCGGCCGTCGAAGTTTTGAAGAACCGAATGGTTATCGTCAGATCTACACCGATCTATCACGGATATGAGAAAACTGACACCACCAGTAGACTCAACATGGTGAAATCTTCCAAATTCGGTACCTTTGACATTGAAACGAAAAGTTTCGGATTTCGACCGGATTCTGTCCTGGTTTGACTTTTCCGTCCCGGTTTGACCAGAATTCTCACCAATGAGCAAAACCCTGTGGTGGTTGGCCAGATTCGTCATCGAAAAGGGTCACTTTCAACCGAGTCAAACCGAGTTCGACCGAGTTTAGGCTAATTCAGTCTGAGTTGATCTCATTGGGACGATTATTGTTGGTTTAAGTCTTTTCAAACCAAATTTTTTCGTTTTTTTCATGAGATAACCATGAGTTTCACACCTTCTTATTCATTAGCTCCATCAGTTCATTAAGGTATTCATCCCATTACTCTAAATATTGCTTCCTTCCTGAATTATCCTTGGATCATTGATTCTGGAGCTTCAGATCATGTGACAGGCCATTCTAATTTATATGTTTCTTATAATTCAGTAGTTGATGGAAAAGGATGTATTCCTATCTCAAACACTCTTTCACTTGATTCTATTCTACATGTTCCAAAGTTATCTTGCAATCTTCTTTCCATCTGTAAAATTACTAAAAAGCATTATTGTGTTGCTAAGTTTTTCCCTACTTACTGTGAATTTCAGGACTCAAGCACGGGGAAGGTGATTGGCATTGTAAAGGAGATTGATGTACTTTACTACTTTGAGAGTAAACCTATTGGTTCAGGTAATCTATCTTATACAAAATTCGGTTTCCCAAATTTGAAACGAAGAAATAGAACTTTGGCATGAAAGATTAGGTCACCCAAACTCCCATATTTGAAAAAATTGTTTCCTACTTTATTCAAAAATCAAGATATCAATATTTTCCAATGTGAAATGTGTGAATTAACCAAACACCATCGAGCACATTTTCCTACACATAAGTATAAAGAGTCGCACCCTTTCTCCCTAATTCATAGTGATATTTGGGGCCCCTCACGTGGCAATAACCTTTTTGGGTCTAGATGATTCATTACATTTATTGATGATCATACTCGTGTAATTGGGTTTACCAACTCAAAGAAAAGTCTGAAGCTGCCAAAACATTCCAAAATTTCCATCAAATGATTAAAACTCAATTCCAAGCCAATCTCCAAGTCCTTCGAACTGATAATGGGAGAGAATATTATTCCAAGATTCTTGGTTCCTATTTAACAGATCATGGGATTATACATCATAGCTCTTGTGTTGATACACCACCACAAAATGGGATAGCTGAGAGAAAAACCACACCTTGTGGTAGCTAGAGCTTTAATGTTTACTATAGGGGCTCCTAAAAATTATTGGGGAGAGGCTGTGCTTACCGTTGCATATCTTATTAACAGAATGCCCTTTAGGAGCTTGAATTTCAAAACACCTTTTAACACTCAAAAATATATATCCATCTTCACATTTGTTTTCTTCTCTCACCCAAAGTTTTTGGTTGTGTAGCATTTGTTCACATACATGACCATAATAGGGGGAAGCTAGATCCTAAGGCACTTCGTTGTATTTTCTTAGGGTATTCTTCTACTCAAAAAGGTTACAAATGTTATTATCCTCCAACACGAAAAAATTTTATGTCCTTGGATGTTACATTTTTTTAGCATACTTCTTTCTTCACCAAAACTTCTCTTCAGGGGGAGAGTAGACATACTAAAGATCTGTTTTGGCCCACTCTTCCTCTCATATCTGAATCCTCTCATGTATCAAATGAGGATTTTGTGTCTAATGTCCCCATACATCATGTTATGCCAAATGAGTTTGTTACCTTCGAGGTTCCTCTTTCTGAGAACCCACAGTTGTCATCTCCAATCTCAACTCCACTTGAGTGTGTAACAGATGGAGGTAAAGAACTAAAGGTTTATTCAAGAAGGAACAAGACACAACCTCCTAAACAACATCAATCACCTAAACTGAGCACAGAGATTCTGAAAGACACAGGTAATCCTTCGATTCCTAATATTTGTAAGCAACTAGACTTGACCGAACTTCCTGATTTTTCTGATATTGATATCCCAGTTGCTAATAGGAAAGGTGTTAGATCTTGCACAATTCATCCTATTTCAAATTATGTCTCATATTAAAGGTTGTCCCCTGGTTTTAAAGCATTTATTGCTAATTTGTCTTCTTGTGAATCTATTCAAAGTACCATACATGAAGCTTTTACTATTCCAAGATGGAAAAAGGCCATATTTGAAGAAATGGGGGCATTGAAAAAGAATGATACATGGGAACTTGTTGACCTTCCTTCAGGGAAGAGACCAGTGGGATGTAAATGGGTGTTTACAGTGAAACACAATGCAGATGGGACATTTGAAAGATATAAAGCAAGACTTATGGCAAAGGGGTTTACACAGACTTATAGAGTTGACTATCAACAAACTTTTGCTACAGTTGCCAAGATGAATTCAATTCGAGTTCTTTTATCACTTGCGACAAACTTAGACTGGCACCTTGATCAACTTGATGTGAAGAATGCATTCTTGCATGGAGATTTAGAAGAAGTGTATATGGAGTTACAACTTGGCTTCGAAGATGTGTTTGGACAGAAGAAAGTGTGCAAGCTGAAAAAGTCATTGTATGGACTAAAGCAATCACCTCGAGCTTGGATTGAGAAGTTTACTAGGGCAATTCGTCGTTTTGAGTATACTCAAAGCCAAGGTGATCATACCTTGTTCTTCAAGCACTCTAAAAATGGGAGCATCACTATTTTGATTGTTTAGGTGGATGACATCATCGTTACTAGTAATGATGCTGAAGAAATAGAAAAACTTATGAGAATGCTTGCCAAAAAATTCGAAATCAAGGATTTGGGAAGGTTGAGATATTTTTTAGGTATTGAAATTGCAAGATCTAAGAAAGGGATATTTCTATCGCAAAGAAAGTATGTCTTAGATCTTCTCAAAGAAATAGAAATGTTAGGCTACAAACCAGGAGATACTCCAATTGATCCAAAACATAACTTAGGTGGTATAGTTGAAAGTGCTGCAGTTGACAAAGGTCGCTATCAGAGATTGGTTGGTAAGCTCATATATTTGTCTCACACTAGACCTGATATTGCATTTGTTGTAAGTGTGGTCAGTCAGTACATGCATTCTCCTTGTGAAAATCATATGGAGGCAGTTTTGAAGATTCTACGATACTTAAAAGGAACACCTGGAAAGAGCTTAATCTTTTCAAAGAATCATCATCTTCAAGTAGAATCTTATACAGATGCTGATTGGGCAGGTTCAGATATTGCAATTTCATTGGAGGAAACTAAGTTGGAGAAGTAAGAAACGGTCCATAGTAGCTAGATAAGTGCCGAAGCTGAATTTAGAGCAATGGCACAAGGAATATTTGAATTGTTGTGGTTAAAGATTTAGCTAAAGGAACTACGAGTTGACAAATCAGAAACAATGGAAGCTGCCATCAACATTGCCCACAACCCAATTCACCACGACAGAGCCAAGCATGTTGAAATTGATAGGCATTTTATTAAGGAGAAGATTGAAAGTGGTCAGATTTGCTTTCCATTTGTCACAAGTGGAAATCAACTAACCGATGTTTTCACTAAAGGGTTGACTCAACCTATGTTTCTTTCATGCATTAGCAAGCCAGGAATGATAGATATCTTTGAACCAGCTTGAGGGGGAGTGTGGAAATACATGTAATTAGGTTGTGGTTAGTAGTTAGTAGTTATTAATCCTAGCATTAGTAGCATTAATTGTAGTGGTTAGTAGTTCGTACTTAGTAAGGATTTCTTTGTGTATTTATATGCCGAAATTGTAATCTTTTGATAAATCAATCAATTGCATGATAAACCTTTTGTACCCTTTGATCCACTAATTCACATATCCTCCAAACCGACTTCCAACTTATAGTTTTTAAATCCAACTTTCAAGCTACATAACATATTTAAGAGCATGTAACTAATGATGAATGTTAAACTCGTGGATAGCCTACATGAAGAGAAAACAGTAGAACAGGCCGTCACTAGACTTGGGAAGTTCCAAAAGAGCATCATCATGCAACACAACTTTAAATTTCATAAGTCCATAAACATATTTTGGGATTCAGGCCCTAACCACAAGTACATGAAGGAATTCTCTCAGTCCTTCAATTTTGGATGTCGAAAGTATGTTTAGGGGCAGAATTGAGCAACAAAAAAGTGGTCAAGCAGGTGGAGGACATGAATTGTAGTTTACTAAGGATGCTACAAACTAGGCAATAATTCTGTCTCGGAATCTGACAGGTTTTAAGTCAGAGAAAATAGGCAAGAGGGTCTTCTAAGAAAATGTGACATGGCTGGGACCAAGACGGAGACACATCTGAGAACTACATCTAACATCTGGATGCACATCTAAATTAAATCCAACATAGCTATATGAAATACCAATAATTTAATTTGGAACCAACAATTATATATCTTCAAGTTTTACGAGCATCAAAATATCTATTACAAACAAATCTTCTAGACAACAAGTTTACATATGTTCCTTGTTTAAATACAGTCATAAAAAACAACTATAATCATCCTTCCACAGTGTAGAGTTTCATAATAAAAGTATACAAAATGATAAAAGTCCTAGATTTATCATACCTCTCTATGTGATAGCCCGAATGAGGTGCTCCTAAAACAGTCCACATCAGGTCGCCTAGCGCCATGAAAATGACCAATATCCCACTCATAACCTGATTACACATATAACATATTACAACATCTTCAATCTTTGATAGCTGATATACTACTACAATGGAAGTAACTCTGGTAAACACAAAAATTTACTCAACACTCCTACAAATTGAGTGATTCCTGGAGTCCTGAGATTGTTGACCGAGCAAAGATAACACCTAGAGATACACTGCACACATTACTAATTCTCAAGTCCGTGGAAATTGGTTGGAAGTTGGAACTCAAGAGCCAGTGAGCCACATATTCTGTAATCTAGAACTGGGCATTTGTATCAATAACATATTCTGTAAACTAGACTCCGAATGTACTTATAACCATGCTCATATCATGTGTTTTATGTTTCATTACTTGGATAGTACATTTATAACAAGAATTTTTCTCCTAAAAGCATTTTTCCCATAAAACAGGTATGCTCAGGATGCAGGATCTTTAAATTCAGCTTGACAACTTAAATGGGTTATAACTTAACTTCATTCAAAAGTGAGTTAATTAGAGATTGATTTACAGTGCTACAAAGAATAAGGCAGGAGGCTAACGAAAAAATGTTTCAATCACGGATGTCTGAACAGTTAGGATTTGAAATGTAGAATTTCATAGAAGTATTTATGGGACAAAAGGCTGATTATTGAGGATTTATGTAAGTGCAGAAAACTGGAAGTTAGAGTTTGTTTCTATTGTCCTTGTTAACACAAAAGAGATGGGCTTAGTACATGGATTTATAGTGCTAGGTCTATAAGACAAAATGAAGTAGAATCAATTACAATAACTGCTCAATCAATCACTTAAGCCAATTACATCAATCTATGGTTGACTGACACCTTGATTTTGACAACTACACTCTCTCAGGTTGGAGCATATACATTTTCATAGCCTAGCTTGGAACAACAATATTGAAAAACTTAAATGGCAAAAAATAAAAATGGAAACATAGAATAAATCTTTCCGAAATTCTTTAATATCCCCACTCAAACTCAAGATGGGGAGATGAAGTAGTTTGGATTTGCAGAGTTGCAACGACATGGTAGTGGGTGTTTTTAAGAGGTTGATGAACTGACTTGAAAGAGGTGCCAACCAAAACGATTTGATAGAGATGCCAACAAAATGGCTTCACAGAGTGCAGAAGAAACAACTTTGATAGGTTGCCGATGAAACAACTTGACAAAGTGCCGACGAAACGGCTTGACAGAGTGTTGACGAAACAGCTTTGACAGATTGCCAATTAAATGGCTTGACAAAGTGCCAACAAAACAACTTGACAAAGTGCCGATAAAACAGCTTGACAAAATGCCGATGAAACGGCTTGATTGGGTGGCCGATGAAATGATTCAACAGAATAGTACTTTTATACAGGACAAAACACATGCGACGATGACTTTGGAGGCAAGAACCTGAACTTTTTATAGGTGTGCCGCCATCTACCACCGCACAAATAATATATTTTGAAGATTGTGTTTATGAGAAGAATCTTTAACCCATTTTCAAAATCTCAAGTGGATGAATAAAATTCTTGAGAAAGTATTTATTTTTGATTCATTATTTCTTGGCCTTTATTTCTTATTCTTATTTTAGTGCTAGGCCTAGAAGACAAAAGGAAGGAGAATCAATTTCAATAATTACTCAATCAATCACCTAGCTAGTGTTCTAGTTGGCGCCAGGTGCTAGTCGAGCGGTGGCAAGGTGCCTAGGCGGCGCCGTGGCCGCCCTTAAGTGAAGAAAAAAAAAAAAAAATTCATAAAAATTTCATAAATAAAACACTTTAGCTGCCGCCTAGCGGATTTTCGCTTCGACTAGGCAGTGCCTAGTGCCAATTAGGCCAAAATCACGGTGGCCAAGGCCGCCTACCACCTAGGGAAATTTTTCAAACACTGCACCTGGCTAATTACATCAATCCATGGTTGAATGACACCTTAATTGTAGCCGATTGGCAACTTGATTGTAGCTGATTGACAACTATATTTATAGTTGACTTTAACAAACCTCATTTGATCTAGTTCCCAATCCACATATAAGGCTCACTTAGTGCATAAGTTTTTAATGGCAGAAAGTATGTTAGGTCGATAAATGTTAATATTTGAGACCCCTAATTCCTATGTTTTATGTTATGTTCTTTAGTATAATTGAATGTTTTAATGTGTTTGTTGAGTTTGTGTAGAAGATAGCTCTTGGAGTGAATTTGATGTTAAAAAGGTGTTTTTAGAGAAACTTTGGAGAAATGCCTCTGCAATACATCCAACTTGTGAAGACCATATCTCTCTCCTCAGATCGAACCAGACTGTGATCTACATGTTTTCGGAAAGCCCCGGAAGTCTAGTTTCAGGCGCACTTTACGGTTCATCAATCCGAGTTTTCTAGAGGAAGTTATGGCCAATTTAGTAACCGAAGGTCAGAGCTGGAAAAGCCTGCCGCAGCCCAGACCGCCGCCCGTGCATCGTGCATGCGTAGCGACCTACCCAGCGGTAATTGGCAGAGAATTTCCGTGGTGCAGACCTGGTGCTTCCCTAGCAGCACAAGTAGCGGAAAATACATATTTTGGCGTATTTCCAACCCAAATTGGGTCAGACGCGTCCCAAAACTTCTCATATCAAATCCTAATGACTTCAAGAGATCAAAACATGTTTGGGAAACTTCCTAAACTCAAATTAGGAGTCAATCATCAAAAGAGGAAACCCAAGTTAGGAAAAGATTATCATTCCTTGTTTAAATCTACTTTCCTACTTGGTGTGTCTCCTACATCAAAGCAAATTGGAAATCTACAAAAGGTATCACCTATAAATACCAAGAGTTGCTTCAAGAGCCAGGGGGGTCAGAGAATCATTGTTCAAGATTGAAGTCCGATGATCTTCCAGAGTTTTATTTCCTTTCTTCTTTTACCTTTCTTTAGTTTTAATGTCATTAATTGCTTACATAGTTATGATGTGTAGCTAAACTTCTCATAGCTAGGGTTAACTTGAAGCCCTAGGCATGATTTCAATTTCATAGACATATTTTAATGGAGTATTATTTTTCTTACATGATGAATTCAATTTCCCCATAAGAATTGTTTTTCTTTTATTATGTTTCTTTGATTGATCATCTTAGGAGCATGATTTTAGGATTTATGTTGCAAGGGTACAAGTCGAACGCCTTACGAATCTATCCTTGGTTGCAACAATTAATTGCGAGAAGATTCAATTAAGGGAAGTTGTTTCATAAATTACCTAAAATAAATACCATGTTTTAGGGTTCATGTGATATTCATATTCTCTTTGTTCTCAATGGATTCATATTATTAAATTTAGTAAATGCCCATGCTAGGTTATGATTTGGAATACACGTATTTATGTAGATGCCATGCAACTTACATACTAACTAAGAGAGAATCTATACTACTCGAGTGGGATGCCAACACCTTGTCGTGAATATCTTCATCATGTTTGATACCTTTAACTCCGCTATTATCTATGGATTGGATGAATGTTTAGTGGTGGATAGGGAGCTCTAGTTAGCTTCTCCTTATTGATTTTTCTAAATATATTTTCTGCTGCACTATTTATTCAAGTTTAATTCACATTCTTAGTTTCTAATAAACCATTCAAAACCCCGCATTCATGTGTGTGAGTTGTGTTTTATTCAAGTTGTTTGAGAGTCATAGGGTGTCTTAATTTAGTGTTTTCAAATTCATAACTTCCGTAGGTAATTCATTTCTCGTGAGAACGACCCTTGCTTGCCTATTATGTTATCGTTTACGATTTGTGCACTTGCAAGGTTTGATAAATATTTTGTTTGCTCTTTTGCAACCAACAAAGTATTTATGAGTTCTATGAGCCATGTCAACTATGTATGTGGGTGCTCCTATATCGGGGGAAAGTTGCTTGGTAGGAATTGAGTAGGAAGTAGAAAGGTCTTTTAGATCTTCATAGGAGAAAAATGAATGACATGGAGCAACTAAGTAAAAAGTCTCCCAAACTTCTATACTTATTCAATAAATTTTGAAACCAATAGCTATCTATAAAACAAATAGATTGATGCAAAAATATACAATGAATTAGAGGAAAGTATATACCATTTCTCATGTCCAATACTATACAGTCAGTGTTATGACTTGAATTTGATGAGTCATCAATATTCTTTACTGCTTCTAATTTCTTTCTCCATTCAGATGGTGATAGAGGTGTTGCGCGCATTGAGGGGTCAAGCAAAGGAAGATGTGAAATGCCTCCTTCCAACTAGAGAAAAATCATTTGAATTAGAGTATTAAAACTCATACATGCATGCAGAACTGCACTTACACATGCATACATAGACTTCTAATTTTGAAAGGTGGGGAGAAACCATAAATTCCCATAACATTATTTTGTTAAAAAATTTCTGAGGTGAAAACCATCAACCTCATAAATTCACTTAATTTCATCAACCTCATAAATTTACTTCATTTTCAAAAGCAGCCACTATGGAACAATGAAAGAAAATACAAAAATTAAGTTCAATTTTTCTTAAGAAAAATACAAAATCATGGTTAAAAAACACTCATACATGAGAGAAACTTCAAGTAAAAGAAGTAATATATAAAGAAAATAATGGCTCAAGAAAAAAAAAGGGTGATAACACTATCAAAAATTAAATTAAGAATATAGTTCATGAAAACTATTAAGATCCTATGGCAAAATAATAACTCAATAAATAAAGAGCAGCAATATAGCTTGCCTGTACTAGTGAGGGCTTATAACGCAGCTTCAGTTTTGGAAAGGCATGCCCATTTCGAGCCGGAGATATCTGAACCAGCACATCAAAAAGTCTTTCATCTTCTCTTAACCATTCAACATAGGCAAGAGCATCTTTTGATGGCCCACTGTACTGCACAAAGAGAGAAAATATCAGAAGGAAATATCAAGGAAGATGATTAATGATTAGTCTAACAGAGCTAGTACTCATCAGAACCACAATCTACTCCTTCTCTAAAGTTAACATTATAACATGGAAATTTAATATTAAAACTACATTTATCCCTCTAATTTTGAAGAAAGTCAGAAGAGAAAAGAAACGAATACCTGTGCATTAATTCCTTGTTCATTCAAATATACTCTACCATGTATGTTGAGATCCTGATAGTCAATGAACAAATAAAATTTTGTGATAAGATTAATTTCAGCAAGTGATATTAAAACAGTATATAATTTGGATCCAAGAAAAGCAATAAATATCACATATACAAGTAAAGCGCCAATGAAATTAAATCCTTGAGGTTTTTTTTTTTTTTTTTTTTTTTTTTTTTTTTTTAAATAAAATTGGACTGATCTAAGGGGAAAAAACATGACAAGTGATTATATACTGAAAACCCCTAAACAGTGTCCATATATATAAAAGAAAAAAGAAAGTAAAAAGTTACAAAAAGCAACAAAGCACAAAGAGAATTAAATCCTTGAGCTTGAAACATCTAACTATTCAAAAATTGACCATTTATTAGGAAAAGAAAGATGCAAGGATCTCAACATTTACGAAAGATCCTTGAGTTCGAATTGTCTTTTACGAACTGTTACCATTCACAAAATTAGTGTCGATTAAAAGTAAACTAAAGACATAATCTCAGAAATCCGGAATCCTAGTAATGCATGTAGCATTCATAAACTGAAACACACTTAAAATAAGTTGTAAATTTTTCTCATAACTTTCATTTAAAATGTTCAACTCATTTCCATTACAATCCTCAAAATTGCGCCTAAGCTTTACAAAAAAACTAAATTATCACAAAACTTTAACAAAAAAGAAAAACAAAAATAGACCCAAATAGAGAAATAACAAAAAAATTCAAATGAGAAAAAATAATTACAATTCTAAACATCAAACACGAATTGGCATGCAATGTACTGATAAAACTGTCAACTGACCTCCAAGAAAGAGAGGTGCTTGGCAACTTCCTCTTCTGGGTTCTTGATAAAAACGAACTTGTAAAAGTTGACAACCAGGAAATCTCCATTATCATCATCTTCATTGCATCTCCTGGGATCGCGTCTTCGGTTTTTCTTCTGGGTCTCTCTGGGTCGTGATGGGTTAGAGTGAGTGAGAGAAGTTGAAGAAGAACAACAAACTTTTAATCGGGTTCTCAAATTCAATAAAGGGTTGAAACTTTTGCAAGTAAAATGGATGAATACGGATGGAATTGAGATAATTGCAGGAGATAATGTAGAGGAGGGAACCGCACAGTAGCTCCTCATCTTCTCTCTCGAACTTCAATCTCTACTTCTTTTTTATATTTTTATTAGGGTTTTTTTTTTTTTTTTTTTTTTTTTTTTTTAGTAAAAATGCCCTATTTTAGGTGCTTAATAGCAAATCTAACCTAAAATCTAATTCAATCGAAAAACTACCATATTCTTCACAAAATGCCTTCACTCATAATTCACCGAATTTATTATCCTTATTTATTACTTTTATTAACTATTTACTAACCAACTTATCAAACAAATAAACTAAATACTATCTAATAATTTTACTACGCTACAACATATTGTTTCCCACACATTTGTTTTTTAATTTTAGGTTTTAAAAACATTGAAGAAGATTATATAAAGTAATTTGAAGGTATGTGTTACATTTTAAAATTATTTTTTCAACCTCATTTGTCTTATTTTGAGAGTTTTGTAATATCCAAGATTTTTTTTCTTTTCATTTTTTATGAACTTTGCATTTTTCAAAGCTTGGAAAAAGGTTCAGGTCAAGGTGTCCCAACATCGGGTCACCTCATCCGAGGATTTATTCCTCGGGATGGGGTGGCTCGATGTCGGGACACCTTGTCCCAAGGCTTTTTTCATGGCTATATATATTTTTTATTTCAAAGTTTTCACTATCAAAGTTTTCAGTTAATGGCTCATTTTTATATGTTAAAAGGCAAAAGCAAAAAGCTTTGATAAAGCTAAAAGCTATAGCATTTGTATATGTTGTATCTTGGCGTAGCTATCTTGCAATTTATGAGAATTTTTTTGGTTGAACCAGAGGTGATCAATATAATTAGTTTGTTCACAACTCTCTTTAATATAATTTACGAAATTTCGACAGAGTTCCGCTTGAAATTTCAACAAATCTGAAACAAATATACGCATGTCTAAAAACAACCTAGAGGAGGGTGAATGAGTTGTTAATCCGATTATTACCAACTTTTATGGATTAGTTAATATTATAAAAATATCCCAATTCAACAATCAATAAAATCAAGTATAAATTGCGGAAATTAAATAACACTTAATTTTTACGTGGAAACCTTCAATAAGGAAAAACCACGAGCTATTATGCTAGCCACACACAGTCACTGAAATCCACTATATGAATAAAAGGTTACACCCTCAAGTAATACATGGACTGTCACCCTAGATAAGACACTACCACTCACCACTCTTGGTTCAATCCCTAGTGATATCCCCTGATCCACTTCTCTTGGCGTGAGCACCTCCTACTTTACCCGCAGACCTTTTACAGTGGCATTTGACCGATTACTTGTGCACTAAACAACCTAGTCACAAGACTTAATTCTCAATGAAGAGATCAACAACCTATGTAAATATAATGATATTCAAGATACAAATAATGCTAAGTTACACTAAATGCTTAATTAGAGGTTAAGATGCAAATCTAACAACCTAATTATTATCAAACTTGCTTACATGCACATACATGAGGTCTCAATTAGATGTAGAGATTTCTAACAACTTAATTGTCAATTAAATGCACATGAATATTCAATAGAGTTTGACTAGATAAATAAACATTTGTCTATCAACCTAATCAATAATCAATTCCACAAGAATATTCAAGGCTTAGCTATTTAGGCAAAACAGCCTAATTAATTAAGCTATCACAATACAAACCCAGTAATGTTATCAAGACTCATGAATATATGCAATAAATGAGTCAAGGTATTTAATCAAGAAATAAATACCTAATATAGAGTAAAAAGAACAATAAATGATATTCAATGAAATTCTAACTTACCTAGTCATGAAACAAAGAAGACCCATGCTTTAGAGATGCTTAGAGATGCATGAAGATGATGAGTTTTGGGTTTGGAGAGTTAAAGAAGCAAGCTTGGTGCTTTCTCACTCAAGAATCTTTCTTTCTCTCTCTAGAAAATGAATTCTCTCTCTAGGATTTCAGTTGGGAGAGTTATGTTGAAGAAGGAGAGATAAGGGGGTATTTATAGGTGCCAAATGAAGCTATAATGTTTTGAGAATGTTAGAAAGACATCACTAGGCATTCAACAGTCAGGCTGCTGAATCATGTGACATGACCAAACGACATCGAAACCTTTCGTATAATATACCGTTGGAAAGGTATGGAAGTCTACTTTCTACTCCAATTTACAAAACAAGATTTGGATGTCTGTAGAAAAGGTTATGGTTAATTGAGTGACCAAAGGTCAGATTCGGAAAAAAACAGAGTTGCCTTGTTTTAATGCTCTCTTTAGAGATTTCAAAACCAATTTAAACAATCATGAAATATTACGAATAATATACCATTGGAAAGGTATGGGTGTCTAGTTTGTATAGAAATTTTCAAAACTCATTTTGAAGCTTTGTATAAAAATGTTATGGTCACAAGACCATGCAAATGTCAGTTTTGAAAACACTAGAAACATTGAAATCCAATCTTTTGAAACTAGACACCTTACTCCAATCATCCGCTGTAGGGAAAAATAACGTAGTACACGCAGCGGAAGCGAAACTAAAAAGAGTTTAGTATATTTTAAAATTTTTCCCATATTGAACCTTAACCCTTTAATTAATTAAACAATATATACCAAAAGATATCATACATTTGTCGCGTGATCCGACTGACTATGCATCGATGGTAATCCGCAAGATCTTCTAATCCGATCACGAACGTGAATCACCTAGGAACGTGGTCTCCCTTCTTTGAATTGTGAACCTGAGAATGGACAAACAAAACTTTTCTGATTCTGTTAGTCACTATAATCTCCAAAAGATTGTTAAAAATGTCCTAGTCACTTTTGAATTCGCAATCGTTAGATTGAAACTCGCGTGAACCTTATTCGAAATTGTGCACAAGAACTCTTGATGTAAAGATCACTAGTACACTATCGAAATAAGAACAATTCTTCTCACAATCTCTTTTGGCCGAATCACTCACTATTCTAAGAGTTGGATTTTATTTTTCTCTAGCAATAGAAAAATCTCTCAATTGCAAAAACTAGGGTTTCCGATTCCAAAGTTACAAAAACTATGGTAGCTGGATCCATAGTTACAAAAACTATGGTACCGAATTCTTTCCCAAAAACTATGGTTCCGAATTCTTTCCCAAAAACTATGGTTCCGAATTCTAACCCTAAACCAACTCTTTAGTGTATTTGTGACTATATAAAAGACTTCCTTATTTGACTAAACAAATAAAGTCTTTTATATTCAGTATAATACTAATAGTAGTATACTACTAGGAAACATATTTCCTAATCAGAAAAAGATTTTATTTTTAAATAAATAATTAATTAGCATATTAATTAATTTTCATTTAATTAAATAATAAAATAAAACAATATTATAGGCTTATTATTACCCATTGCCGCCCATGACAAGAGACTTGGGCCTACATATTGTTTTCTTATTTTATTTAATCCATTTGGACTTTAATAAAAAGCCCACATGTGAACTAGACCCATTCTTACTAAAAGAAACAAGCTCACATGCTTTTCATTAATATATTAATATAATTAAACAGCCCATTAAATAAATAATGTGCAAATTATATTCTTAATATATTAAATACAATTCTAAATGTACTCACAAATAGTCCGGTAGAATATATCAAGTGATTCATGCAAGTCCGTGCGGATTGGGGATCTTGGCAGGCTATCTAAATTTAAGCTTCAATAGACATAACCTAATCACAATCAACAAATGATTCACTTAGGTCCGATCCATTAATTTTAACTCATTCCACTAAAGAGCTAAAATTGAACTCTTAAATAAAGACAGAAAAGGAAGATGTTCCTCATTCATACCCTAGACAATCATGTTGGAGATAGTGTATCCTCGTGATTAATATCAGTAATCGCCAAGAGTTCATAGACCGCCTATAACTCTCCAAGTTACCATATTTACTCATATGACCACGTTTTGAACTTGGATATTTTGACTTGTCCAGAAGCCATGTTTTCAATAGACACTATCGAAAACTCAATGTTGAGATTTAATATCCAATTACCTCAAAACATCCATATGATGATATTATACTCTCATTTAATAAATGGAGCCACGATGTCCATATCTATAAATGAAGTCCTCTATCGATTAACAAATGAATATCACCAAACTATCGAGGATAGACTATGCGATATAATCGTACTCATTGATAACTCAAATGATATCACTTGCAACCATAAGTCCATCATTTATCTCAGGATTAAGATAGACTCTCCGATTGTCCTGATAATGAAAAGACTTTTATCTACTGACGGTTATAGATAAAGTATTTCATTGTGATCCAGTTCAATGCACCCAGTGCATTAGATTCTTTTGCTCGAAGACACTCCGATGATTTTAGACTCATCATATCTCATTTGATCCCACTCAAATGCTAGCAAAAGAATTCTAGAACTTTAACAAGATAAAGGTGTCCAACCTTTAACTTAAGTTGTGAACAATATTCAAGACTAACTAAAGAATTGTGTCTACCACATACATATCCAGATGTACGAACAATTCTTCTTTTCTCATAGTCTTTAGACCTTATGATTATTTACTTTGACAATTATAATATTATACTATAAATGCTATAAGATTTGTTTAAACCAGAAATTACTTTATTAATATGAAAAAGATTGTTAATTACAATATTACACTCTTGCTATTGAGCATAATCTTAACATCCGCACCATAACTAACACTAATCCAAGAAAAGAATGGGACATTCTCAAATGGTCAACCATCGTGCTAAGATATGCATACCATCATGCAAGCGCGGACGTTTCCGATCACACAAACGGAAATAAATTACATCACACAACTATACTTAGATCTAACAATGAAGTGCAAGTGTTATTGTGTAAATGATGCACATATATGAGCAATTAGAACACAAATGTAAGATGAACAAAGCATGCATGTAGTGTGTGTGCAAACTCATCTCTTCAAGAGGCAAGTCAAGTGATTTACCTTTCGCCTACTGCTCTTGAAGTCTCCGGGAAGCTTGGAAACTTGCCATCGAGGACCTAAGCTACCCATTACAAAATCATCCCAAAATGTGGTTTATCAACGAAATAAGCCAATCAAAATATGAGGACCTTACAATCTCCCCCTTTGGCTATTTCGTAACAAAACCACCACTCACAATTGATCCTCACAAATCAAAGCTAAAGGTCAACTATAGTTTATTCTACACTACAAAGAGAAGCCTAATCAAACTAAATCTTCAAGCATTCCATCTCTTGTAGAATAAACAACCCTGCAAAATAAGAACTACACTTTCCAAAACAAGTGTATATGAGGTAATCAAGTGAGATAAAAACAAGCATCTGCATTAAAGAAAATACAGAACATCATGCAATGAATGTGTAATGCAGTGCTTCCCATCAACGGGTTACTCCCCCTCAATAAGCATTCTCCCCAATTTGCTAATTAGCTACTCTCAATTAACAATCTCTCTTACCACATATTACTCCCCCTTTTTTCATGAGATAGGCAAAGGCGTATTCCCCAACGGGTTCCTTGTAGCAAAGAGAGATAGTAGAATACAAGACATTTGCATAATCATATAAAGCCACTTTATACAACTCAATTAATTGGAAGATAAGCAAGGAGATTTATATGAAAAATGTGTGATAATAATGTTTTGCATGCAAAAAGACATTTGCATAATCATATAAGCCACATTATACAACTCAATAATGCTTTGCATGCAAGACATATTGCATTCAAGTCTAAAGGCAATGGTATTTGGCAAAGCAAATGACAAAGGTTTCCTTAAAGAATTCAAACCAATTTCACCATTTGTCATAAATTAAAGCAAGGATATAGAATTGACATTCATTCACTTTAAAGGGAAACTATATCCAACTTTATAAGCAAAACAAGACATGAGCGACTTTTGCACCCTATTCGATTTTTCCTGGTTATATACATGTATGATAATAGCCATGTTCAACTAATAAAGAAAGAGAGACATTGAATTTTAAAATCCTTAGAACGGATACAAGATCCTTTATTCATTTGAGTCTCAATATTACTTTTCACATATAATTTTACATTTAATTATTGCAATCAATAATACATGCTTTTCATTTTAAGCATGTCTGTTAGGATTTTGGTTTGTGTTGGCATAAATTCCATATCAAAACGTTGTTTGTCTTGTAATGTTTAGTTGTCCTATATTGATGATGATTGAAGCTTTAAGGAGTACTTGGCAACTTTCTATGCAAGATGGTGTCTTCAAAGAGGAATTAGCTACATTGCTCATCAAAAGTATATTAGATCTCATTCCTCTTACAAGGCATAGGCACACATACACATGACATTCATTTGTCCCTGCATAGTTGTACACTATGAGTATAATGTAGGGAAAAATTGTACCCGCAGCGGAAGCGAGACTAAAAAAATAGTTTGAGTAGCTTTTAAAATTTTTCCAATTTTATGAACCTTAAACCCTTTTGATTAATTAAAGATATATAAAAATAAACAAAAGATTAATACCTCTTGTCGCGTGATCCGATTGACTTGCGTCGATGGTAATCCGCAAGATCTTCAATCCTAGCACGAACGTGGATCACCTAGGAGCGTGGTCTCCCTTTCTTTGAATTGCAAACCTGTGATTGGATTAAACAAACTTTTCTTGATTCGTTAGTCCCAAAAACAATCTAAAGAAACCTAAGATTATTCCGGTCACTTTTGAGTTCTCAATCTTATGATCGAAACTCGTGTGAACCTAGATCGATATAGTATTCACAAGCTTATTGATGAATAAGCAACTAGAATACAATCAAAGAATAATCTATGTTCCTTTTGTTTTTAGTAGAATAATAGATCTCTAACTATGAGTTGAGAAGAAGAAGAAGAAGAAAATTCTGCACACAAGCCTTAGTGGTGGCCGAAAATATAAGTTGCCTTATATAGGTGGCCAAATTTTTCTCTTCCTTTTTGCCCTAGGGTGGCCGAAATCTCTACCAAAAATAATTAGGGTTGCCGTAATTTTTACTCCTGAAATATTGGAGATTTAGTTGCACCCTAATTCCTATTTAGTTTAAGATTTCCAAACCCTAATCAAACTCATAAATCTTTTATTCCTTATTTGACTAAAATAAAAGACTTCTTATTTGATTTAATAAATAAAATTAATTATTTATTTCCTTGTCAAACAAGTCTTTTAATTTAAGTATACTACTACCAATAGTATACCAATAGGAATCATATTTCCTATTCAGAAAAGATTTGTTTCTTAATTAAACAATTAATTAATAAATTAATTAATTCTTATTTAATTAAATAATGAAACAAAATAATATTAAATGCTATTATAGCATCTTGCCGCCCCACATGTATAATTGGGCCAAATATTATTTTTCTTATTTCATTAAATCCATAGGACTTTAAATAAAAAGCCCACATGTGAACTAGACTCATTCTTACTAAAAGAAACAAGCTCACATGTCATCCATTAATATATAAATATAATTGTGCAGCCCATTACATAAATAATGTGCAAATTATATCCTTAATATATTAAATTGCAATTCTAGATGGACCTTAAATTGGTCCGGTAGAATATATCAAGTGATCCATGCAAGTCCGTGTGGATTGGGGATCTTGGCGGGCTATCTAAATTTAAGCTCCAATAGACATAACCTAATCACAATCAACAAATGATTCACTTAGGTCCGATCCATTAATTTTAGCTCATTCCACTAAAGAGCTAAAATTGAACTCTTAAATAAAGACAGAAAAGGAAGATGCTTCCTCATTCATACCCTAGACAATCATATTGGAGATAGTGTATCCTCGTGATTAATATCAGTAATCGCCAAGAGTTCATAGACCGCCTATAACTCTCCAAGTTACCATATTTACTCATATGACCACGTTTTGAACTTGGATATTTTGACTTGTCCAGAAGCCATGTTTTCAACAGACACTATTGAAAACTCAACGTTGAGATTTAATATCCAATTACCTCAAAACATCCATATGATGATATTATACTCTCATTTAATAAATGGAGCCACGATGTCCATATCTATAAATGAAGTCCTCTATCGATTAACAAATGAATATCACCAAACTATCGAGGATAGACTATGCGATATAATCGTACTCATTGATAGCTCAAATGATATCACCTGCAACCATAAGTCCATCATTTATCTCAAGATTAAGATAGACTCTCCGATTGTCCTGATAATGAAATTACTTTTATCTACTGACGGTTATAGATAAAGTATTTCATTGTGATCCTGTTCAATGCACCCAGTGCACTAGATCCTTTTGCTCGAAGACACTCCGATGATTTTAGACTCATCATATCTCATTTGATCCCACTCAAATGCTAGCAAAAGAATTCTACAACTTTAACAAGATAAAGGTGCCCAACCTTTAACTTAAGTTGTGAACGATATTCAAGACTAACTAAAGAATTGTGTCTACCACATACATATCCAGATGTATGAACAATTCTTCTTTTCTCATAGTCTTTAGACCTTATGATTATTTACTTTGATAATTATTAAACTATAAATGCTATAAGATTTGTTTAAAACAGAAATCACTTTATTAATATGAAAAAGATTGTTAATTACACTATTACACTCTTACTATTGAGCATAATCCTAACTATAACACATTCACACACTTGTCAAAGTATGCACATGCATTAGATTTAATTTACCAAACATTGTGAAATTGCATGTTCTATGACTATCTCTAGGAAATGGCATATGAAACAAATTACGGTGTGTTCTAAATATATTATCTAGAGAGGGGTGGGGGTGAATAGATTTTAACCCTTATTACCAATTTTTGCATTTAGTCAATTTTCACGAAAATACCCCAAATTAGTCAAATTAACAAATCAAGCATATAAGTGTGGAAATTAAAGAACACTTGATTTTTACGTGGAAACCCTCAACAGGGAAAAACCACTGGCTGGTAAGTGCGCCACACTCGAACTTCGAATCCACTAATTGTGACAACATTTACAACCTAATTCTGGTTTATGACCTAATCCCGGTCAATAACCCGCTATCACTACTCGCAGGCCTGAAAAAGTGGATCTAGTCCAATTGCTTGTGGACACCTAATCCTGGTAGTCACATAAGACTTACTTTTCAACGAAGAGATAAACACCCTAAGTGAATATGCAAAGATATACAAATATGCAAATAGAGCTAGGGTACACTAGATGCTTATCTAGGATTATAAGATGACAATTAAATCATTCCTAGATATTAAATGCTAAATGACATGTCATAAAGCTTAGCTAAACTTGGATTAAGCAATCCTATGAAGCTATCATAATACAACACTTAATCAATATACCACAATCAATCTCTATTTTGTATCTAGAATATATTCTAAGAGCATACAAATGATTAAAGAGATGACTTGTTAAGAAAAACACTAATTATGTAAGATAATAGTGAAAACCTTACCAAGCAAGATGTGATGTTGCCAAAGCATGCATGGATGCATCCTATATGGTCATAGATGATGCTAGATGAACTTTGATGCACAAAGGAATGACTTTGAGTGATTAAAGGTGAGTTCTTGTGAGTTTTGTCTCTAGAAATAGGTTATAAGAGAAAAATATGCTTTTGGAACTCTTGGGGATGACCTAAAATGAAAGTTGTGTATTTATAGGCATCCAACAAAACCGTAGCGTTTTGGGCATTTCACGCATGACTGACTGTCACGGTTGGACAACCGCGGCAGTTGCACTGCGGTAGAGACAACAAGTCTCTATGGCTTGCATGTCGCGGTTATCCAACCATGGTAGTTATCGCGGTATAGAAGACACTTCTCTGTCACTTGTTGCCTTGGTTCGCCAAGACGATAGTATAACCGCGGCAGAGAAGGGCAAGGCCTTCTAATGCAGCTTCTCACACAAAATCAAATGCAATAAATGCAAGTGTGTAAGTGAAGAAAATGCATCATAATGCTTAACATTGTTATGGTATTTCAATAAACTAGATGCAATCAAATAAACATGCATGAAGAGTGAAACAAATAACACGGTGTGTTCTAATATTAATCTAGAGGGGGGGTGAATAGATTTTACTAAATTTACCCAATTTTCGCGATTAGTCAAATTACGAAAATGTCCCAAATCTAGTCAAAACAATAACAAGTGTAATATGGTGCGGAATTATAAAAGACACTTGATATTTACGTGGAAACCCTCACGGGAAAAACCATGGGCTATATAGTGCGCCACACTCGAACCTCGAATCCACTAAATGTGAAATGATTACAACCTAATCCCGATCAATAATCAACACACCTACCTAATCCCAGTATAAGTGGACCTAGTCCAATTGCTTGCAATCTAAGCAACCTAATCCCGGAAGCTACATGCAAGACTTACTTCTCAATGAAGAGAATACAACCTATGTGAATATAAAATGATATTCAATGAGCAAATAAAGCTAGGTAACCTTAGATGCTTATCTAGGATGAATAGATAACAATAAATGCAATCCTAGATGTCAATAGCTAAATGACATGTCATAAAGCTTAGCAAATCATAGATAAAATAACCTAGATGTTGCTATCAAAATACATCACTCAAACATGCCAACACAACAATCTCTATTTTGTATCTAGAATATATTCTAAGAGCATACAAATAATATAAGAGATTTCTTTGATAAATAAAATACTAAGCTTAGATGAGATTAGTGAAGAACATACCAAAGCAAGTGTGTTGAGCAAAAACCCATGCAAGCAAGCATCCTAACTATGCTAGAAAATGCTAGATGATCTTTTGATGCATATGAGAATGGTTTTGTGTGTATAAAAATGAGTTCTTGATTTCTTTTCTCTCAAGTTTCTCTTTTTGAACTTTAGGGTTCTTTAGAATCAGAGAACTCAGTTAGAGAAATGAGAAAGTATGATATATATAGTCATCAAGAAACAGGGCATGTGAAAAGACAAGATTGCCCCTGAAACGCTCAAACGGCGGTTTCATTCTGCGGTCGGGGCCGCAGAATCTGACCGCAGAATTGAACCCGAGAAAGAAACCGACCTAAAATATCTAATTTGGCGGTTTCATTCGGTGGCTAGGCCGCCGATCATAACCACAGAATTCATCCCGAGAACAAGGGAGAAAACGGCGGTTTCATTCGGCGGTTTTGAAATCGCCGAGTAAACCGCAGAACACAACTCGAGAATAATAAATGCATCAGGTATGAAACGGCGGTTTCAAATCGGCGGCCAGACCGCCAATCTAACCGTAGAATCAGACCAGAGACCTCTGGTCCAAAACGACGGTTTCATTCGGCGGCCAGGGCCGCCGATTAAACCGATTAAACCGTCGATTCACCAAAAGTGGTGAATCCAAGGAGAAAGCCAAGGCTATCACCAAGAGCGGTCTTCGCGCAAAACTAAGCACATAATCGTGCAAGCACGGACGTTTCCGAACATATTCGGGAAACGAATTACACAACACAAACAAACACACAACAAGATATAATCAAACAAAGAGCAAGTGTGAATGTGACATGTGACATGTGAAGAGTATGCACACAAATGCAAGTATGCTAAGTGTGTGTGTGCTTCTAGATCTCTTCAAAGAAAACTAAGCACAAGAAATATACCTTTGAGTGCTTGTCACATTGAGGTCTTGAATAGGGCCTTTGATGTTGGTCTTCCATCACCTAATCTACCCTTACAATTCAAACCCCAACTTGTGGTTTGTTCACGAAATAAGCCAATCAAAAATGGGAATCCTTACAATCTCCCCCTTTGGCTATTTCGTGACAAAACCACCACTCACATTGATCCTCACAAGATAATTGAAACTACGGGAAATTCTACATTACAAAGTACAAAGAGATAAGAAAATAAAACTTCAAGTCTTCAATCTCTTGTAGAATTACCAAACCTTCAAAACAATTAGATTACACTTCCAAAGCAAGTGTATGTGAGATGATCAAGTGAAAGAAAAACAAGCATTTGCATATGAAACTTTTAACCACAATATCATGCAATGTATGGGTATGCAATGCTCCCCCTCAAAGGGTTACTCCCCCTCAATATAAAATCTCCCCAATTGCACATTAACTACTACAATTTGCAACTCCTCTTAATCACATCCTACTCCCCCTTTTTGTCATGATATAGGCAAAAGAGTAGTCCCCAACCGGGTCACTCATAGCAAAGAAAGATAGTAGCATACAAGATAATGCATAGACAAATAAGCCACTTTATGCACTCATTTAATTGGAGAGAATCAAAGAGATTTATTTTATGAAAATGTGTGAAACAAAAATGCTTTGCAAACAAGACATGTTGCATTCAAGTCCAAAATACAATGGTATTTGGCAAAGCAAATGACAAAGGTTTCAAATAGAAGTCAAACCAATTTTACCATTTGTCATGAGAGAAGCAAAGATATAGAGAATTTATTGATTTTGATTTTTAACAACAACTATATCCAACTTTATAAGCAAAACATGGCATGAGCGACTTTGCACCCTATTTGATTTTTCCGGGTATGAAACCCGTATGATAGTAACCATGTTCAACAAATAAAGAAAGAGAGACATTTGGATTGAAACATCCTTTGAATGGATACTTGATCCTTTATCAATTTTAGTCTCACTAGCTTTTTCACACATTGTTTTGCATTTAAGAATATGCAATCATCAATTCATGCTTTTCCAATTTAGCATGGTATTTGATTTTCATGCTTTTCAAGTTCATTAGCATGTTAATAAAGAATCATCATGTCATGAAAATAACTATAGGTCATTCAAATCATACTTCCTATGAAAATTTCCTAGTCCAAAAATACATGTTTGAACATAAATATGACATGGATTGAAAACAAAGCATGGTTCACACTTATTGAAATAAAAGCAAATATACATATGTCCAACCAAGCTTACTTCAAGCAATTAAAAGAGAAGCACAAGATCTTTCAAATATTTTGCATGCATCTAGTATACAAAAAGCTCTCTTTGCTTGAGTTCTCTTATGGGGTCAATCACAAAAACTCATCACTCCACAAGACATATCCCAATAGATCTACTAAGAGTTTTAAATCGAGTAGCATCTAGAGGTTTTGTAAACAAGTCCGCTAGTTGATCATTTGTACCTACATGCTCAAGTACAATGCATTTATTTTCAACTAGTTCTCTAATGAAATGATGACGGATGTCAATATGCTTAGTTCTAGAGTGTTGAACCGGATTCTTGGAAATATTAATAGCACTCATGTTATCACAAAAGAGAGTGAGTGTACCTTTGTTGAATCTGTAGTCTACTAGCATTTGCTTCATCCATAGGAGTTGTGTGCATCCACTCCCCACGGCTATGCATTCGGCCTCTGCCGTGGACAAGGAAATTGAGTTTTGCTTCTTGCAAAACCAAGAAACAAGATTGTTTCCAAGGAAAAAGCAACCGCCCGATGTGCTTTTCCTATCATCACAATTTCCCGCCTAATCTGCATCACTAAAGCCTACAAGACTAGCATTAGTGTCAAACGAGTACCAAATCCCATAATTAGAAGTCCCATTCACATATCGAATGATTCTCTTGACGGAAGAGAGATGGGACTCCTTGGGATCGGATTGGTACCTAGCACACACACCCACACTAAAGGATATATCGGGCCTACTTGCGGTCAAATAAAGCAAGCTTCCTATCATGCCCTATATAGTGTTTGTTCCACACTTTTACCACTAGCATCTTTGCTTAGCTTCAAAGTGGTACTCATGGGTGTATCACAATGCTTGGCTTTTTCAAGACCAAACCTCTTCACTAGGTTTTTGGCATATTTGGCTTGGGTTATGAAGATCCCATCATTCATTTGCCTAATTTGCAAACCTAGGAAGTAACTAAGCTCACCAACAAGACTCATCTCAAATTCATGAGACATAACATCAACAAATTGTTGGACTTTGATGTTGTTGGTGGAGCCAAACACTATATCATCAACATATATTTGAGCTATAAAAAACTCATCATTGTCTTTCTTGATGAATAGTGTCTTGTCAACACTACCTTTTGTGTAGTCATTGTTGACAAGGAATTGAGTGAGGTGCTCATACCAAGCCCTCGGTGCTTGTTTCAACCCATAAAGAGCCTTCTTGAGGCGATAGACATGATTGGGGTGGTGTGCATCCACAAACCCCTTGGGTTGCTCAACAAACACTTTCTCTTGCAAGAAGCCATTGAGGAAGGCACTCTTTACGTCCATTTGGTGCGATTTGAACTTGTGCACATAAGAGATGGACAAGAGAAGCCTAATGGACTCTAAACGGGCAACGGGAGCAAAAGTCTCCTCAAAATCGACCCTCAATTTGAGAGTACCCATGTGCAACAAGTCTTGCCTTGTTACGCACTATGTTGCCATCCTCATCGGATTTGTTCCTATATATCCACTTTGTGCCTATGACATTTGTGGTCTTAGGCCTAGGAACTAGAGTCCAAACCTCATTGCTTTCAAATTGGTTTAGTTCTTCTTGCATGGCAAGAACCCAAAATTCATCATTTAAAGCTTCATTAATCTTTTTGGGTTCTATTTGAGAGGTGTAGCAAGTGAAGCTAATAAGATTAGCTATTTGCCTTCTAGTCCTAACACCCTCATTCACATCTCCAATAACATCATCTTTGTTATGGAGTCTTCTAACCCATGGAGCGTGTGTTAGGATTATGCTCAATAGCAAGAGTGTAATATTGTAATTAACAATCTTTTTCATATTAATAAAGTGATTTCTGGTTTAAACAAATCTTATAGCATTTATAGTTTAATATTATAATTGTCAAAGTAAATAATCATAAGGTCTAAAGACTATGAGAAAAGAAGAATTGTTCGTACATCTGGATATGTATGTGGTAGACACAATTCTTTAGTTAGTCTTGAATATTGTTCACAACTTAAGTTAAAGGTTGGGCACCTTTATCTTGTTAAAGTTGTATAATTCTTTTGCTAGCATTTTAGTGGGATCAAATGAGATATAATGAGTCTAAAATCATCGGAGTGTCTTCGAGCAAAAGAATCTAGTGCACTGGGTGCATTGAACTGGATCACAATGAAATACTTTATCTATAACCGTCAGTAGATAAAAGTCATTTCATTATCAGGACAATCGGAGAGTCTATCTTAATCTTGAGATAAATGATGGACTTATGGTTGCAAGTGATATCATTTGAGTTATCAATGAGTACGATTATATCGCATAGTCTATCCTCGATAGTTTGGTGATATTTATTTGTTAATCGATAAAGTACTTCATTTATAGATATGGACATCGTGGCTCCATTTATTAAATAAGAGTATAATATCATCATATGGATGTTTTGAGGTAATTGGATATTAAATCTCAACGTTGAGTTTTCGATAGTGTCTATTGAAAACATGGCTTCTGGACAAGTCAAAATATCCAAGTTCAAAACGTGGTCATATGAGTAAATATGGTAACTTGGAGAGTTATAGGCGGTCTATGAACTCTTGGCGATTACTGATATTAATCACGAGGATACACTATCTCCAACATGATTGTCTAGGGTATGAATGAGGAACATCTTCCTTTTCTGTCTTTATTTAAGAGTTCAATTTTAGCTCTTTAGTGGAATGACTTAAAATTAATGGATCGGACCTAAGTGAATCATTTGTTGATTGTGATTAGGTTATGTCTATTGAAGCTTAAATTTAGATAGCCCGCTAAGATCCCCAATCCACACGGACTTGCATGGATCACTTGATATATTCTACCGGACCAATTTATGGGTCCATTTAGAATTGTATTTAATATATTAAGAATATAATTTGCACATTATTTATTTAATGGGCTGTTTAATTATATTAATATATTAATGAAAGGCATGTGGGCTTGTTTCTTTTAGTTAGAATGGGTCTAGTTCACATGTGGGCTTTTTTATTAAAGTCCAAATGGATTAAATAAAATAAGAAAACAATATGTAGGCCCAAGTTCTAGTCATGGGCGGCAATGGCTAAATTTTTAGCCCATTATATTGTTTTATTTTATTATTTAATTAAATGGAAATTAATTAATATGTTAATTAATTATTTAATTAAAAATCAAATCTTTTTCTGATTAGGAAATATGTTTCCTAGTAGTATACTACTATTAGTATTATACTAAATATAAAAGACTTTATTTGTTTAGTCAAATTAGGAAGTCTTTTATATAGTCACAAACACACTAAAGAGTTGGATTAGGGTTTGAATATTATATACATGACAAGTTGTATTTAGATTGCTATAAAATATATATAATATATATGGCAACTTAATGATGGCCGAGATATATAATATATATATATAAGCAAAATACAAGTCAATGAAAGAAGATATGATTTTGCAAATAAAAGTGGCTGATTGCACTATATATATATATATAGATATATTAGGCGGTGCAGTAACATATATATATATATATAATGATATATATTAGGCGTAGATACTTACTTGATTATGTGTGCAATATAAGTGCACAGAAATATATATATTTTGCGGCAATAGATATATGTATATGCTTTATATATATTTTGCGGCAATAGACATATATATATATATATTCTTTATATATTTTATAAAACCCTAGTTTTTGCAATTGAGAGTTTTTTCTTTTGCTAGAGAAAAATAAGATCCAACTCTAAGACTAGTGAGTGATTCGGCCTAGAGGTTTGTGGAATTGTTCTTGTTTCGATAGTGTATTAGTGATCTTAACATCAAGAGATCTTGTACACACTTTCGAATTAGGTTCACGCGAATTTCAATCTTACGATTGTGAATTCAAAAGTGACCGGAACGTTCTTAGCAACCTATTGGAATTTTTGTGACTAACAGAAACCAGAAAAGTTTTGTTGTCCATTCTCAGGTATACAATTCAAAGAAAAGGGAGACCACGCTCCTAGGTGATCCACGTTCGTGCTAGGATTGAAGATCTTGCGGATTACCATCGACGTAAGTCAATCGGATCACGCGACAAAAGGTATTCTTCTTTTGTTAGATAATATATATCTTTAATTGATTAAAAGGGTTAAGGTTCATAAAAGGAAAATTTTTTAAAAGCTACTAAAATCTATTTTATTTTTAGTCTCGCTTCCGCTGCGGGTATATTTTTCCCTATAGCGTGTTCATTAAAGTCCAAGTTAGGAACTCTATCAATAGGTTGTGTGTCATTATCAACAACATTGGACGTCCCCACATTAGGAGTCACATCAACCTTCTCCAAAGGAGAGTCATTACTAAAAGTTACCTCCTCCTCATGATTACTAGACTTGAGCCTTTCATCATCAAATACGACATTGGATGATTCCATGACACTTAGAGTTTTCTTATTGAAAACTCTATAGGCTCTACTATTTAAGGCATAGCCAATAAAGATACCCTTATCACTCTTGGCATCAAATTTGCCAAGTTGATCTCGATCATTTAAAATGTAGCATTTGCTTCCAAATGTGTGGAAGTAGCTAACATTTGGCCTTTTACCTTTCCATAACTCATAGGAGGTATTCCTAGTACCGGGCCTTAGGAAAACTCTATTTCCTATATAGCAAGCCGTGTTGACGGCTTCGGCCCATAGATTCCTAGGCACATTGTTGCTAAGCAACATCACACGGGCCATCTCTTGAAGGACCCTATTTTTCCTCTCAACAACTCCATTTTGTTGAGGTGTCCTAGGAGCCGAAAACTCATGGGAGATACCTATACTATCACAATAGGTTTCAAATGATGCATTCTCAAATTCCCTCCCATGATCACTTCTTATCCGTTTTATGCTTTTAATGTTAGAATTCATTTCATTTTGAAGTTTAGTACAAAGCATTTTAAACTTATCAAAAGTTTCGGATTTTTCTCTAAGAAAATATGTCCATTTGAACCTAGAGAAATCATCTACACAAACAAAAATGTATCTCTTTCCACCCAAGCTCTCAGTTTGCATAGGACCCATAAGATCCATGTGGAGAAGCTCTAGGGGCTCCTTGGTGGAGAGATACTTGCCCTTTTTGTGCATGCCTTTAGTTTGTTTTCCTGGTTGACAAGGTCCACAAATACCATTGGCTTTCTTCCCAAGCTTAGGGATGCCACGCACACATTGTATGATCCTTTATTTGTGTTGGTTTGATTCCATTGCAAAACTCTCTTTATTTGTATTAGTAGTTGCTTAGGTGTTTCTTGGTAGAAAGGAGCTTCAAAGATGAAGAAGCAACATCTTGTGCAAATCTCGTCTTCAAGGGGAACATCGCATACTTGGATGCTAAGGTATCAAGATTCTTCTTCCTCTTGCAAGGCGTAAGCGTACACACACACAATTCATACATATGTGTCCCTGCATCGTAATTCAAAAATTTGGTATAACACTTTCACACACATTTAGTATACACATGCATTCATCTCATTGTTAACAATCTTGTAGAAATGCATGTTTTCTCACCATCGCTTAGATATGGCATGCTTGTGTTGAATAGTGTTTATTTGTTTGTGTTTCTTGTGTTTTGGCCTTTAACATGGTCTTATCGGATTCCTTATTGAGTCCCGGTCATTTCGGTTACTCATACGTTAAGTTTCGAGTCCAAACGATGTAGCTACGCTACTTTTCGTTCTCATTCATTGAGTTGCGTTCGTCGTCATTTTCCGAGATGAATTCTCAACCTTTTGTCAAAGTTTCATAGTCTTCGTCGTGCGTGAGGGAGTCATGGTTCATAATCTGAAAACGGATTCAAATTCGGAGTTTGGATGCCCGAATACGGCTGAAGAACGCGAGAGGTGCGCGAGGAGGTTGCTCGGCCAAAAGCCAAGCAAGGGATGGCCACGTGTGGACCACGTGTGCCACACGGCCAGAGCTCCTCTCTGGCCACGTGTGGCACACGCTGACCACACGTGGGTTGGCTGAAGTTCCTCTATTTTTTGGACAAATTTGCCCCTCTTCCTTCTCCTTCAAATGACCTCTCTTCCCTCCATTTTCTATGAACTTGAACATCATCAAATCTGATTTTCTGCAGAAATGTTCATGATTTTCATTTTCTTATTTTGATCATAACTCTCTCATATGAACTCGAAATTGAGTGATTCAAAAACCAAAATTCTTGGTCTTGAAGAGAGCTAAAAACCCCAAGCATTTCCAGAGTCATTTTAATTCGTGATTGGTCGCAGCATCCTGTTCTTCAGTCCGAGTTTCATTGTTGTATGTTAAACTTCTTCTTCTCACTTCATCTTTTGATCTGCACTTTAATCATTCAATTTGATAGATGATTTGTATTTAGAATGATGTTAGAACATATTCTAGGGGTGGTTGATCATTTGGTAATTGAGTTTTAGCTTTGTGATTTTACTTGAACATATATTTGCTAAACTTGATTAATCTTGAAATTGATTCTAGAAATGATATAGGTGATGTGCTTTATGACATTTTCTAGGTTTAATTTCATGATCTAAGAACTAGGTTTTTAGTGTGATATATTGAATATTCATACCTTGTTCTTATTGATATACATGCTTTGATTTCTAGGTATTTTTGTGATTGATTGTTGAAAGTATATCCTAGAATGTATGTAAGCATGTTCATAGAGCTTGATTGATTATCTAGCTTTATTTGTTTGTAAGTGATTCATCTTCTTCTTACTTTCATTATAGATCATCACTTTAAGTTTCTTATTTGATTGATGAAAAGTAACATGAATGATGTTAATTCACATGCTTAGGTTTCTAGATACATTTTGTGATTGAGTTGTGATAGCTTTATTCTAGATTCTCTAGTTGCATGTTCATAGAGTGTGTTTGATCTACTTGCTCTATTTGTTTGTGATTGCATCATATTGCTTGTGTGCACTTCATTTAGATCATTGCCTTGTAAAAGGTTGAAGTCTCTTGTTAAGGTGAGTGAAGCCTTAATTTGAGCAAGAAGACTTGGCTAGGAAAGGATTCCGGATAGCCAAGCAAGAAGCCTTAGTTAGGATCAAGAGGATCCGGATAACTAAGCAAAAGTCTTAGCAAGGAGTTGCGTACTCCGGATGGTTGAGCTTGGGTAGCTTGACTAGGATCCTAGTGATCTAGATTGCTAAGCGAGGAAATCTTCCTAGAGGCTTGAGAGCCTTAGATAGGGAGTTGCTCTCTAGAGGTGTAGGACACATCTTGGATAGAGAGTAGGCTTTGTGAATCACTAGCCCAAGGGTTGATTAGGTTTTGATAGCTTGAAGTGGATATCATAGTGTTGATAGCTTTGAGTGTGTAAGGCCTTTTCGTATAGTGGATTTGCTTTACCGATGGTTGTGGATTCAACCCGTGGATGTTTCCTCTTTGAGGTTTTACCACGTAAAAATATTGTGTCTTATTTTCGCTTTATATTTCCTTATCTTCCATATGGTCACTTGTATTGATTCTATTGTATATTGATGCTTACATGAATTGATTCATATTATACAATTGTTATATCATTTCAAGTATTCATTTCATTCTTATATTCCGCATTTTTGAATATTGGAAGAATTTGGGACTATACATATTCACCCCCTCTAGGTATAAAACACTATCACTTTAAAGGGAATTTCAATTGGTATCAGAGCGGGTGTCTAGAAGTAATTAGATAGATCCATATTATTGTGTTTGTGTTTTTTGTTTTGTTGTATTTTGTGTATTTTCCATTTTTGTAGCTATGGGTGATTCGATGCCAAAAGGTGCTTCAAGTGGTAAACCTCCACTCTTGGATAGTGGTAACTACACCTTTTGGAGAAATACAATGAAAGCCTACATTAGAGCCATTAATGATAAATCATGGATGAGTGTAAGTGATGTAGTAGAGGAAGATGAGCCCTTGGATGATCAAGAATCTACTAGCAATCACATTGCTCATGTGGCTATATATGAAGGAAGATTTGAGGATAGTAGTGAAGACTCCTCAAGTAATGAGGAAAGTGAAAACTCTTCAAGTAGTGAAGATAGTGAAATCTCCTCCTATGATGAAGAGTTAGAAGTCTCCTCAAATCAAGATTTTATAAGCTTCAATGACAAGATCCTTCAACAAAAGAATGAAGAGAACAACAAGTTGAAGTTGATCAATGCTAATTTGGTGGTGATAATTAAAGCTCTTGACAATGAAAAGAGAATGTCTTTAGAGAAGATGAGCAAGCAAAGTGAAGTCATCAAGGAGCATGAAAATACCATTGAAAGTATTTTTCAAAGGTAAAGGAAAGTGCTCAAGAGATAGATGATCTAAATGAAGACTTTACTATGAAGTTGTTTGCTATGGAAGGAGAGATTAAGCAAAAAGAGAACTCTTTGACTATTATGAAGTTAAAAGAGTGTGAGCTTAAAGATGAAGTCAAAACTCTCAAAGAGTCTATTAATGGCATGAAGATTGGAGCCATTAAGCTTGATGAAGTAATAAAACTTGGAAAGAATCATGGAGATAAGAGTGGCTTGGGTTTTGTAGAAGAAGTGAAGAAGACTCCTACAACCAAGAACAAGTCAAGAAATTCCAAGGAGAAGAAAGACTCAACTACCATTCCTTCCAACATCAAAGACAAAAACAAGAAGAGCTATGGAACTTCTCAACCGACTTCTCAACCAAAAGGTAACTTTTCTAAATTCATTCCGGTTTGTCATTATTGTAATGTGGTTGGTCACATTAGGCCTAAGTGTTATGAATATGTTAGGCAATGCAAACTAGGAATTGTGGAACATGATAAGAATGTGAAAAAGTTAGCTAATCATTCTCCTAAGCATGAGGTTAAGTCTAGAGCTAGACATAACATCTCTAAGTTTATCCCGGTTTGTCATTTTCGCAATGTTGTAAGGCATATCAAACCTAAATGCTACAAGTATATTAGACAATGCGAACTAGGGAATGAGATGCATGCTAGTGAGGTGAAAAGACTTCCTTTGGTTGTTTCTAAACATGTTAGGGCATTAGAGACTATGCATGATGAACATGTTAATGAAAAGAAATCAACAAGGAAAGTTTGGGTTAAAAAGAATAATGTGCATACTTGTGAAATTGATAAATCTTCTTTGAATGTTTCTAAACATGATAATAGCTTTGATGCTTTGAGAAATGTGCATATTGATCATATTCATGTGAAGAAACCTACAAAGAAAATTTGGATTGAGAAGAATAACATGCATGTTAATGATAATCATGTTAAGAAAAATGTTGAGAAGAAATTGGTTAAGAAGAGTGTTAACCATGATCATTTGAAGAGTCTTGATGATATATTTGTGCATGGCAACAATGATGAGTTTGATATGAGTGATATTTTCATAAAGAAGATTGTTGATGATTTATCTTCTAGATTTCATATTGCCATGCGTAATGATCATGATGTTGTTTGTGTTGGTTCACCTAAGACCAATATGGTCAAAGGTGAGTGCTCTCATGCTTGATTGAGTAGCACTTATGAGAATATTTTTGTTCTTGTTTGATAAGAGTTCTAAGTTTGATACTTGACTAAGCTATTTGTAATGTGCTAGGTCTAGTATTCAAACTTGGTGTCTTTAGTCAATTCATGAACTTAATATTCTCATAATCACTATGATAGACAAAATTTGTTGATTAACTTTAAAGAAGTTGAATTTTGAAATCTATTTGGTGAAAATTTTTGTTAAGACTTTTAAAGAAAGTCATTTTCATGTGTTTGTTTGAGTTGAAAGTGTATGGTCTTTATTCTCTTGGGATGACACACCAACAACTTGTTGTCATGAGGACAAACAAGCCAAGAGAGCTCATAAAAAGAGCGGAGACCTTTCATTGGTGAAAAAGCTTGCCAAGGTATTTCTCTATTCTAAAAGCTTGCTTTTTATTTCATCGTTTTAACTCTATGTATGCATGATATCTATTGCACATAGTTATTAGGCATCATTTCATTAGAGAACTTGTTGAATGTTCTATTGTTACTCTAAAGCAATGCCTACTAAATAATCAACTTGCAGGTTTGTTCACTAAGCCCTTGGAAATAAGAGGTTTAAAAACTCTTTGAAAATCCATTGGCATGTTTTGTGTTGATTATTGTCTATGTGTGATTGTTGAGTGGCTTGATGAACAAAACTTTGTTTGTATATCAATATCTTTGAGAGCTACTCACTTGAGAAGTAATGATCTTGAATAAATAACTCTTATTGTTTTTAGATCATGCACTTGAGCTTGAAAAAATCTTATTTTTGAAAAGTGCACAAATGCTTCTCTTATATGTTTTAGTTTTGAGTATATGTGATTGAATATGTGTAGATAATGGATGCATCTAGAAGCCTATTGCTTAGTACATGATAAATGACCTATGATATGTGTCCATTTTGCTTCGGCACTACATAGTATTCAACGAGCACCCTCTTGGAAAGGGCTACACGCATTGGTTGTGAAGCCGCCCAATGTTGGAAAGGGCTACGCCTTTGTGTTGAGTTAAAGCCGCCAAGAAGTGTATATGTTTTTGTTAGAAAAATCAAAGAAGAGTTGAAAAGAATCATTAAAAAAAAAAAAATCTTTGAATCTAAGCCTAAAAGAAATGAAAAAAAAAAAGGCTTAATGGTGTATAGTTGAGAATTGTGAAAAGCTCGGGTTGACAAACAGAAACGGGAAAACGAGCCACATGCACACACACGCTCACATGTTGATAACTATTCTTTTAAAGCGAAAATACGGATGAATATCGGTTTGACTTATTTTTGGAAAAGCTTTAGTTGGATAGGTGTGGAAATTGTTTGCATGTTGATATCACAATTACTCCTTCTATATATGTGAGAAGCATTCACACACACAAATTTTTCTTATGTGCTTGATTCATTAGCAATGTGAGACTATTTTTGAGAGATTAATGAAAATCTATGATTCTCTCTCTTGGACTTTGAAAAGTGATGAAATATTTTCTCTTATTGCTTGAATGTATGAATGTGTGATTCCCTTGTGAACAAATCTACTTGGTGATAATATGTGGAGCATATGTTAAGGGGGAGCTTTAGTTTATTCAACTACGCTTTCTATACGATTTGTTTGCTTAATATCTTGTTCTTTATCTCTTGTGTCCTTTGTCTATTCCTTGACAAAAAGGGGGAGAAACCTCACCATCTTTATAAGGGGAGAAATCTCACCTTGGGGATCATATAAGGGGAGAAATCTCACCATGGGGAGAAAACTTCACAATGTTCAATATGGAGAGTGAGTTTTGTACCTCTTTGTGCTTATTGGAGACTTTGTCTTAAGGGGGAGAATTCTTGTCCTAAGGGGGAGAAAAGAATTCTTGCCTTATTGTGTTAAGGGTCTAAGGGAGAGCTTTATATGATAACATTTATTCACTTGAGATAATGCATTTTTGTATGAGATAAGGGAAGTTTTGTTATTTTGTTTATGTGATAATATCTCACCATTCTTCTTTAGAAGAAGATCTCTTGTTAGTTGTTTCTTTTCTCATAGGTACTTTGAAGTTCAAAGAAGGGATTCTTAAAGACTCAAGAAGACTTGAAGACCTTTTAGTCTAGGGATCTCTTTGTAATGTGAGGTGAGAGAATGCTATCAATATTGAGTTTATTGGAGTGATCAATGTATGGTGAGGATGAGGTTTTGCCATGGAATAGCCAAAGGGGGAGATTGTATGATCCTTTATTTGTGTTGGCTTGATTCCATTGCAAAACTCTCTTTATTTGTATTAGTAGTTGCTTAGGTGTTTCTTGGTAGAAAGGAGCTTCAAAGATGAAGAAGCAACATCTTGTGCAAATCTCGTCTTCAAGGGGAACATCGCATACTTGGATGCTAAGGTATCAAGATTCTTCTTCCTCTTGAAAGGCATAAGTGTACACACACACAATTCATACATGTGTGTCCCTGCATCATAGTTCAAACATTTGGTATAACACTTTCACACACATTTAGTATGCACATGCATTCATCTCATTGTTAACAATCTTGTAGAATTGCATGTTTTCTCACCATCGCTTAGATATGGCATGCTTGTGTTGAATAGTGTTTATTTGTTTGTGTTTCTTGTGTTTTGGACTTGAACATGGTCTTATTTGATTCCTTATTGAGTCTCGGTCATTTCGGTTACTCATACGTTAAGTTTCGAGTCCAAACGATGTAGCTACGCTACTTTTCGTTCTCATTCGTTGAGTTGTGTTCGTCGTCATTTTCCGAGATGAATTCTCAACCTTTTGTCAAAGTTTCATAGTCTTCATCGTGTGTGAGGGAGTCACGGTTCGTAATCCGAAAACGGATTCGAATTTGGAGTTCGGATGCCCGAATACGGCTGAAGAACGCGAGAGGTGCACGAGGAGGTTGCTCGGCCAAAAGCCAAGCAAGGGGTGGCCACGTGTGGACCACGTGTACCACACAGCCATAGCTCCTCTCTGGCCACGTGTGGCACACGCTGACCACACATGGGTTGGCTGAAGTTCCTCTATTTTTTGGACAAATTTGCCCCTCTTCCTTCTCCTTCAAATGACCTCTCTTCCCTCCATTTTCTATGAACTTGAACATCATCAAATCTGATTTTCTGCAGAAATGTTCATGATTTTCATTTTCTTATTTTGATCATAACTCTCTCATACGAACTCAAAATTGAGTGATTCAAAAACCAAAATTCTTGGTCTTGAAGAGAGCTACAAACCCCAAGCATTTCCAGAGTCATTTGAATTCGTGATTGGTCGCAGCATCCTGTTCTTCAGTCCGAGTGTCATTGTTGTATGTTAAACTTCTTCTTCTCACTTCATCTTTTGATCTGCACTTTAATCATTCAATTTGATAGATGATTTGTGTTTAGAATGATGTTAGAACATATTCTAGGGGTGGTTGATCATTTGGTAATTGAGTTTTAGCTTTGTGATTTTACTTGAACATATATTTGCTAAACTTGATTAATCTTGAAATTGATTCTAGAAATGATATAGGTGATGTGCTTTATGACATTTTCTAGGTTTAATTTCATGATCTAAGAACTAGGTTTTTAGTGTGATATATTGAATATTCATACATTGTTCTTATTGATATACATGCTTTGATTTCTAGGTATTTTTGTGATTGATTGTTGAAAGTATATCCTAGAATGTATGTAAGCATGTTCATAGAGCTTGATTGATTATCTAGCTTTATTTGTTTGTAAGTGATTCATCTTCTTCTTACTTTCATTATAGATCATCTTTTTAAGTTTCTTATTTGATTGATGAAAAGTAACATGAATGATGTTAATTCACATGCTTAGGTTTCTAGATACATTTTGTGATTGAGTTGTGATAGCTTTATTCTAGATTCTCTCACTACTACAAAAATGTTAAAAGACATCACTAGAAGACACTAAAAGACATCGTTTTTTGGTAACTGATTTTAAAAAAGCCTTTAGACATCGGTTTTTATAAAAACCGATGACTTAAATATTGCAGTTTCAAAAGACATCGGTTTTTAGGAAAACCGATATTAAAAACAAAACGTTTAGACATCGGTTTTTATAAAAACCGATGTCTTAAATATTGAGTTGAAAAGACAACGGTTTTTATTAAAACCGATATTAAAAACCGATGTGGATTCAAAAGCAAAAAAACGTTTAGACATCGGTTTTAATAAAAACCGATGTAGATTTAAAAGCAAAATTCTACAATGCAAATCTTACCTATGTCCACATTCAAGTGCGCATCTCTAAAAATACTCAATGTTATTTGCTTAAATTTTGACACAAGAAATTAGACATACAAACGAACACTTTTTAATCAGAAAATATTCCAAAAATCGATTTGGAAAAGTGTGAAAATGAGCGATGAAAACAGCTCACTTGCGGATTTGCGAATCGCTTCTGTCCTTTGACTGAATAATTGATCATAACTTTCAAAATACGGCCTGGAATTTTACGTTCTTTATACCGTTGGATTAGTATCGAAACATTGAAGAACCCAACATGAACGAAAAAAATTATTTCCTTGCCGAAAGATACAGTTTTAAGGAAAACGTTTGCACCAAAATATCTTCAATCACTTCTGACTTTTGACTGAATAATTGATCATAACTTTCAAAATACCGCCCGGAATTTTACGTTCTTTATACCGTTGGATTCGTATCGAAAAATTGAAGAACCCAACATGAACGAAAAAAATTATTTCCTTGCCAAAATATACAGTTTTAAGGAAAATGTTTGCACCAAAATATCTTCAATCACTTCTGACCTTTGACTGAATAATTGATCATAACTTTCAAAATACCGCCCGGAATTTTACGTTCTTTATACCGTTGGATTCGTATTGAAAAATTGAAGAACCCAACATGAACGAAAAAAATTATTTCCTTGCCAAAAGATACAGTTTTAAGGAAAACGTTTGCACCAAAATATCTTCAATCACTTCTGACCTTTGACTGAATAATTGATCATAACTTTCAAAATACCGCCCGGAATTTTACGTTCTTTATACCGTTGGATTCGTATCAAAAAATTGAAGAACCCAGCATGAACGAAAAAAATTATTTCCTTGCCAAAAGATACAGTTTATGGAAAACGTTTGCACCAAAATATCTTCAATCACTTCTGACCTTTGACTGAATAATTGATCATAACTTTCAAAATACCGCCCGGAATTTTACGTTCTTTATACCGTTGGATTCGTATCGAAATATTGAAGAACCATCATGGACGAAAAAAATTTATTTCCTTGCCAAAAGATACAGTTTTAAGGAAAACGTTTGCACAAAAATATCTCCAACCGCTTCTGACCTTTGACTGAATAATTGATCATAACTTTCAAAATACCACCCGGAATTTTACGTTCTTTATACCGCTGGATTCGTATCGAAAAATCAAAGAACCCAGCATGGACGAAAAAATTTATTTCCTTGCCAAAAGATACAGTTTTAAGGAAAACGTTTGCACAAAAATATCTTCAATCGCTTCTGACCTTTGACTGAATAATTGATCATAACTTTCAAAATATCACTCGGAATTTCACGTTCTTTATACCGTTGGATTCGTATCAAAAAATCAAAGAATCCATCATAGACGAAAAATTTTATTTCGTTGCCAAAAGATACAATTTTAAGGAAAACGTTTGCACAAAAATATCTCCAACAGAACACAAAACCACGCAACAAAAAATGAAATGAAAAATAAACCCACCAATAATTTTTTTTTTTAAATATATATATGTTTGTAGTAGAAATTAGAATTTTGATTAGTTGAGTAAATTTAAATTTATCAAACAAGTTTATTTTTTATTTATTTCCAACAACTCATATAGGTTATATATAAATATTGTGCAATTGTTAACACATCCAATCTTGTAGTCGGGCGGTTAAGGCTTACCACTTTGACTTTGAGGTTGCAAGTTCAATTCTCCATAACGACACAATTAATTCTCATTATTATCATAGGTGGGGTTGGTTGGCTGCGATGGCCGGCCGGTGGCCGGAAGATAGGGTGGGCCGGCGCCGGCGGTCGGACGACGGAGGGTGGGGTTGGCCGGACGGTGGGATTAATTTTTGAAATACATCAGGGTTTCTAAATCGGTTTTAACTAAAACCGATATCTTTTCTCTTGGGTTTTTAAATCGGTTTTAACTAAAACCGATGTCTTTTCTTTTGTTTTTACATCGGTTAAAAACCGATGTCTTTTGCCCTATTTTTCTAAATCACTCAAAAAGACATCGTTTTTAAAATTTTTGAAAAACCGATTTCTTCCATATAAAAAAACTGATTTCTTTTGTGTTTTTTGTAGTAGTGTCTAGTTGCATGTTCATAGAGTGTGTTTGATCTACTTGCTCTATTTGTTTGTGATTGCATCATATTGCTTGTGTGCACTTCACTTAGATCATTGCCTTGTAAAAGGTTGAAGTCTCTTGTTAAGGTGAGTGAAGCCTTAATTTGAGCAAGAAGACTTGGCTAGGAAAGGATTCCGGATAGCCAAGCAAGAAGCCTTAGTTAGGATCAAGAGGATCCGGATAACTAAGCAAAAGTCTTAGCAAGGAGTTGCGTACTCCAGATGGTTGAGCTTGGGTAGCTTGACCAGGATCCTAGTGATCTAGATTGCTAAGCGAGGAAATCTTCCTAGAGGCTTGAGAGCCTTAGATAGGGAGTTGCTCTCTAGAGGTGTAGGACACATCTTGGATAGAGAGTAGGCTTTGTGAATCACTAGCCCAAGGGTTGATTAGGTTTTGATAGCTTGAAGTGGATATCATAGTGTTGATAGCTTTGAGTGTGTAAGGCCTTTTCGTATAGTGGATTTGCTTTGCCGATGGTTGTGGATTCAACCCGTGGATGTTTCCTCTTTGAGGTTTTACCACGTAAAAATATTGTGTCTCATTTTCGCTTTATATTTCCTTATCTTCCATATGTTCACTTGTATTGATTCTATTGTATATTGATGCTTACATGAATTGATTCATATTATACAATTGTTATATCATTTCAAGTATTCATTTCATTCTTATATTCCGCATTTTTGAATATTGGAAGAATTTGGGACTATACCTATTCACCCCCCCTCTAGGTATAAAACACTATCACTTTAAAGGGAATTTCACACATTCAAACTTTCCAAGGGTCCGTAGATCCCGAAAGTTCATGTGGCCAAGTCTTTCATGCCACAACTCAATTTGCTCATCCTTGGACACATTGTTTGAGACTATTCTAGCTTCAAGACAATAGCAATTGTCGCTCGATCTCATACCTTTCAATAAGGTTTGCCCATTGGGCTTTAGGATAGAGCAATTATCTTTGCTAAACAAGACGGAATATCCTTCATCACTAAGATGAGAAATGCTAATCAAATTGACTTTCAAGCCATCAACAAGTAAAGCATTAGATAAGGAGGGTAATCCGGGAACGGAAATGGTTCCTTTCCCTATGACTTTCTTTTTGGATCCATCACCAAAGGTGACATTTCCTCCTTCCTCCATAACAAGAGTCTCAAAGAAACTCTTGTTTCCCATCATGTGCCTAGAGCACCCACTATCAAGATACCAAAGATTAGAAGAATTTGCCTTTAAGGCAATTTGTGTAACATGGAAAACATTTTCATTCTTTCTAACCCACTTAAGAACAACATTTTCTTTCTTAATGGTCTTTGGTACATGGGCTCTAGTAATCCTAGGATCATGCAAATTAGTCTTATTATTCCTAGGAACATGCATCTTGGCTCTATTCTTTCTCTTTTCAATCATGCTTCGAGTTCTACACATTTTTATATAACGAAAGCAATTTGGTCGAATGTGACCATTAAAACCACAAAAATGACAAATTGGAATGAAATGAGAAATTATACCATTGCCTTGTGCATTTATGGGAGCCTTCCCTTGTCTTTGTGGTTGAGTGGGTTCAATCCATCTCCTTTGTTGAACCGGTCTATCTTGCTTCCAATGTTGGACTTGCATGATTGTCTTCTTCCCTTTTTGAGCCAAAAGATGAGGAATGTTGGCTTGAGGTTGCTTTCTTGACACAACCTTCACTTGTGCACTTTTAGAACATTGTCCTAGATCTATCTTCTTCCTAGGAGTGTGCACCGGTGAAGCTTCTATGTTGCCCAAGCCCTTAACAAACACGGTCTTCTTAGAGGAGGAGGTCTCTTGATTATCTTCAAACCCTAGACCTCTCTTGTCACATGGACTCTTTCCAACACCAAGCATGTGATCTAACTTTTTGGTGCTAGAGTCCATCCTAGTAAGTGACTTCTTAGCTTCATCAAGCTCCCTCTTCAAACCTTCTTCATTCCTCCTAGATAAAGCTAACTCCTCTCTTAGCTTATCTTCTCTCTTCTTAAGTCTTTCCACTTCTTCACTTAAGTGGTCATTGTGAGATGAAAGCTCAAGATTTTCTTCTCTCAACATCTTGATTTTCTTAGTGGTTTTCATCTCTAAGCTCCTAAACTCCTTAAGATATTCAACTAACACTTCTTTCTCCACATATCCATTAGTGGAGTTAGCATCGGAGTCATCTTCACTAGAGTCACTTTCCCTTTGACTCTCTTCCTCTTTTTCACTACCACTTTTGCTCTTGTGAGAGGAGGCAAAGGCTAGGAAGTTAGCCATGATGTCTTCATCATCCGAAGACTCATCTTCTTTATTAGAGTCATCACTACTTCCATTCCAAGTGGCGGCCATCACTTTTCCCTTCTTCTTTTCCTTGTGATTTGCACAATCGGGAGCAAAGTGACCAATTCCACCACACTCAAAGCAACGGACCCCTTTTCTTTCGGTCTTCTCTTGCCTTGGTTCAAACTTCTTAAAGGGACCCTTCTTCTTCAAGTCTTGGCCTCTCATACCAAATCCTCTCTTCCCAAACTTCATAACCTTATTGAATCTTTTCACAAATAAGGCCATGTCTTCATCCGAGTCATTCTTCACCTCCTTTTCATCCTTTGATGATTTCAAAGCAATTCCCTTTTGCTTTTTAGGAGGAGTAGAGATAGGAGCTTTCCTAGACTCGTAAGCGAGAAGTCTTCCAATGACTTCGCTCGGCTTCATATCCTTATAGCCACTATTTTCCTCTAAAGCCGTCACCTTAGACTCGAATCTATCGGGGAGAGATCTCATAATTTTCTGCTTGATTCTCCTATCCGAATACGGGTCTCCTAGTTGATGACTTTGATTCACAATGTCCATCAACTTCACTTGGAAGTCATTGAAGTGCTCATGCTCTTCCCTCCTAATGGTCTCAAAACTTGTTTGGAGGACTTGTAGTTTTGAATCCTTGACCACTTCGGTTCCTTCATGAGCCGTCTCTAGGATTTCCCATGCCTCTTTGGCAATCCTAGTAATTTGAACCAACTTGTATTGGTTCTCATCCATGGCACATAGGATGGCATGCATTGCCTTCCTATTCCACTTAGAAGTCTCAAACTCTCCATTAGTTCATTGTGCCTTAGGCTTGAGAACTTCTTCTCCACCACCCGTGGGAGTCATCATGGGAGGAGCATATCCGTCTTCAATGGCCATCCATGCCCTATCATGGATTTGGCATAAGTACGCCTCCATCTTCCCCTTCCATGAGGAGTAGTTATCACCGGTGAGGAGAGGAGGACGCGTGCTAGAAGCACCCTCGTTGTTGTCACCATTTCCACTCATTGTGAATATGAATGAAATAAAATGAATGCAAAATGTATGAATGAACAAAAATCACACAAATGCAAAACACACCAAAATGAGCAAGGATCACCTATGTATGTCTAGGAACCCGCTCTGATACCAATTGAAACAAATAACACGGTGTGTTCTAATATTAATCTAGAGGGGGGGTGAATAGATTTTACCAAATTTACCAAATTTTCGCGATTAGTCAAATTACGAAAATGCCCCAATCTAGTCAAAACAATAACAAGTGTAATATGGTGCGGAATTATAAAAGACACTTGATATTTACGTGGAAACCCTCACGGGAAAAACCACGGGCTGTATAGTGCGCCACACTCGAACCTCGAATCCACTAAATGTGAAATGATTACAACCTAATCCCGATCAATAATAAACACACCTACCTAATCCCGGTATAAGTGGACCTAGTCCAATTGCTTGCAATCTAAGCAACCTAATCCCGGAAGCTACATGCAAGACTTACTTCTCAATGAAGAGAATACAACCTATGTGAATATAAAATGATATTCAATGAGCAAATAAAGCTAGGTAACCTTAGATGCTTATCTAGGATGAATAGATAACAATAAATGCAATCCTAGATGTCAATAGCTAAATGACATGTCATAAAGCTTAGCAAATCATAGATAAAATAACCTAGATGTTGCTATCAAAATACATCACTCAAACATGCCAACACAACAATCTCTATTTTGTATCTAGAATATATTCTAAGAGCATACATATAATATAAGAGATTTCTTTGATAAATAAAACACTAAGCTTAGATGAGATTAGTGAAGAACATACCAAAGCAAGTGTGTTGAGCAAAAACCCATGCAAGCAAGCATCCTAACTATGCTAGAAAATGCTAGATGATCTTTTGATGCATATGAGAATGGTTTTGTGTGTATAAATATGAGTTCTTGATTTCTTTTCTCTCAAGTTTCTCTTTTTGAACTTTAGGGTTCTTTAGAATCAGAGAACTCAATTAGAGAAATGAGAAAGTATGATATATATAGTCATCAAGAAACAGGGCATGTGAAAAGACAAGATTGCCCCTGAAACGCTCAAACGGCGGTTTCATTCTGCGGTCGGGGCCGCAGAATCTGACCGCAAAATTGAACTCGAGAAAGAAACAAACCTAAAATATCTAATTCGGCAGTTTCATTCGGCGGCCAGGCCACCGATCATAACCGCATAATTTATCCTGAGAACAAGGGAGAAAACAGCGGTTTCATTTGGCGGTTTCGAAACCGCCGAGTAAACCACAGAACACAACCGGAGAATAATAAATGCATCAGGTATGAAACGGTGGTTTCAAATCGGCGGCCAGACCGCCGATCTAACCGCAGAATCAGACCAGAGACCTCTGGTCCAAAACGGCGATTTCATTTGGTGGCCAAGGTCGTCGATTAAACCGCCGATTCACCAAAAGTGGTGAATCCAAGGAGAAAGCCAAGGCTATCACCAAGAGCGGTCTTCGCGCAAAACCAAGCACATAATCGTGCAAGCACGGATGTTTCCGAACATATTCGGAAAACGAATTACACGACACAAACAAACACACTACAAGATATAATCAAACAAAGAGCAAGTGTGAATGTGACATGTGAAGAGTATGCACACAAATGCAAGTATGCTAAGTGTGTGTGTGCTTATAGATCTCTTCAAAGAAAACTAAGCACAAGAAATATACCTTTGAGTGCTTGTCACCTTGAGGTCTTGAATAGGGCCTTTGATGTTGGTCTTCCATCACCTAATCTACCCTTACAATTCAAACCCCAACTTGTGGTTTGTTCATGAAATAAGCCAATCAAAAATGGGAATCCTTACAAAGAGATATTCAACAATTATGAATGCACACATATAAAACACACAACATACTAGTATTAGAGATATGCATGAGTTGTGTGTGTGCAACTAGATCTCTTCAAAGCAAGTAAGCACTAGAATATTCCTTTGGTGATTCTTCTGTTGAGGTCTTGAAAGGGCATTGGTTGTGCAAATCACCAACCATCACAAGCCTAAGCTACTCTTACATCAAGCCCCACATGTGGTTTGTCCACGAAATAAGCCAATCAAAATATGAGACCAAACAACATACTTGTGTGACTTTGTGTTTATTTGTTTTCATTTTATTGTTTTTGGAATTGAACATGATCTCATATGATTCCTTATTGAGTCTCGGTCATTTCGGTTACTCACACATTAGGTTTCGAGTCCAAACTAGGTTGCTATGCTACTTTGCGTTCTCATTCGTTGTGTTGACTTTGTCATCATATTCCGAGTCAAATTCTCAACCTTTTTGAAACAAATTAACGGTGTGTTCAATATTAATCTATAGGGGGTGAATATATTTTAACCAAATATTACCCAATTTTCGTTATTAGTCAATTTTTCGAAAATACCCTTATCTAGTCAAGAGATAAAATCAAGTGTGATAAATGCGTAATATAAATGACACTTGATTTTTTACGTGGAAACCCTAATCTCAGGAAAAACCACGGGCTGTTATATGCGCCACACACAAACCTCAAATCCACTAATTGCGATGGTGTTTACAACCTAATCCTAGTCTATAACCCACCACCACTACCCGCAGGCCTATAAAAGTGGACCTAGTCCAATTGCTTGTGGCATAAGCAATCTTAGCCACAAGACTTAATTCTTAATAAAGAGATTAACACCCTAAGTGAATATGCAAAGATATCCAAATATGCAAATAGAGCTAAGGTACACTAGATGCTTATCTAGGAATATAATATGACAATTAAATCATTTCTAGATATCAAATGCTAAATGATATTTCATAAAGCTTAGCTAACTTAGATTAAACAATCCTAGGTATAGCTATCAAAATACAACACTCAATCAAAAAAAAACACACAATCTCTATCTTGTATAGTAGAATATAATCTAAGAAATACAAGTAATTAAAGAGATTCCTTGATAAATAAAACACTAAGATTAGATGAAATTAGTGAAGAACATACCAATGAATGTGTGTTGAGTAAGACCCATGCAAGCAAGCATCCTAGATATGCTAGAAGATGCTAGATGATGTTTTGATGCATATGAGAATGGTTTTTAGTGTTTAAAAATGAGTTCTTAGTTGATTTTCTCTCAAGTGTCTCTCTTTTGATCTTTAGGGTTCTAAGAGTCAAAGAACTAAGTTTAGAGAATGAGAAAGTGGTATATTTATAGACATCAAGAACAGAGCATGTGAAAAGATAAGTTTACTCCTGAAAACACACGATCAACGATTTCATTTGGTGGTTTTGAAACCGTCGATTCAACCGCCGAATTGAATCCCGAGAGAACAGGGGATCATCGGCGGTTTCAATCGGCGGTCTCATAACTGCCAATCACAACCGTAGAAATAAACCCGAGAGATGAAAAATGATAGGTCTAAACGGTGGTTTCGAACAGCGGTCGTGGCTGCCGATCATAATAGTAGAAATGCTCCAGAAGCTTTTGGACTCAAATGGCGGTTTCATTCAGTGGCCATGGTCGCTGATGAAACCGTCGATTCACCAAATGTGGTGAAACCAAAGGAGAAGCCAAGGGTATTCTCTGAAGCGATCTTTGTGTTGAACCAAGCACACATTCGTGCATGCGCGGACGTTTTTGAACAAAATCGGGAAACGAATTACAAGACACATAAACACCAATAATATACAACAAAAAAGGGCAAGAGTGAAACGTGACATGTGAAGAGAATGCACATATATGTAAATATGTTAAGTGTGTGTGTGCAACTAAATCTCTTCATAGAAAACTAAGCATTAGGGATATACCTTTGGAGTGCTTGTCACCTTGAGGTCTTGAAAGGGCCTTTGAGCTTGATCCTCAATCACCTAAACTACCCATACAATTTAAACCTCAAAATGTGGTTTGTTCATGAAATAAGCCAATCAATAAATGAGGACCTTACAATCTCCCCTGTTGGCTATTTCGTGACAAAACCACCACTCTCATTGATCCTCACAACATAATTGAAGCTATGGGATAACAATGATATTCTATATTACAAAGAGATATTAAAAAGAAAAAAAAACTTCAAGTCTTCAATCTCTTGTAGAACTATCAACCCTTCAAAACAAAAAATTACACTTTCCAAAGCAAGTATATGTGAGATGATCAAGTGAAAAAAAAAAAAAAAAACAAGCATTTACATTTAAGAATTTAAGCACAACATCATACAATGTATATGGATGCAATGGTCCCCCTTAACGGGTTACTCCCCCTCAATATGTAATCTCCCCAACATACAAATTTAACTCCCCTTACCACCACATTCTTCTCCCCCTTTTTGTCATGATATTGGCAAAGGAGTATTCTCCAACCGGGTCACTTGTAGCAAAGAGAGATAGCAGCATACAAGATATTTACATAATCATATAAGCCACTTTATGTAACTCAATTAATTGGAGAGAAACACGAAGATTTATTTTATGAAAATGTGTGAATAAAAATGCTTTGCATATAATACATGTTGCATTCAAGTCCAAAATACAATGGTATTTGGCAAAACATATGACAAAGGTTTCCAATATAATTCAAACCAATTTCACCATTTGTCATGAGAGAAGCAAGGATATAGAGATTTCATTGATTTCAATTTAGGAGCAACTATATCCAACTTTATAAGCAAAACATGGCATGAGCAACTTTGCACCCTATTCGATTTTTCCGGGAATGATACCCGTATGATAGTAACCATGTTCAACCAATAAAGAAGGAGAGACATTTGGATTGTAACATCCTTTGAATAGATACAAGATCCTTTATTCATTTGAGTCTCATAAGTATTTCACACATTGTTTTGCATTTAAGAAATTGCAATCATCAATTCATGCTTTTTCATTTTAGTAGCCTTTTTTTCTTTTCTATCATGCTTTTAGCTCTATATATTTTAATAAAACGAAAGCAATTTGGTATAATATGACTATTAATACCACAAATCGTACTTCCTAAGTAGATCTCCTAGTCCAAAAATGCATGTTTGAATATAAATATGACATGGATTGTAATTAAATCATAGTTCACACTTATTGAAGAAAATAACATATAATACATGTGCAACCAAGCTACTTAAGCAATCAACAAAGAAGCATAAATTTTTTCAAATATTTGCATGCGTCAAGTATGCAATATCTCTCTTTGCTTGAGTTCCCCATATGGGGTCAATCATCATACCACTTCAATGAAGGGCATGAGGTTCTAAAGACCTACCAAGACCATTGGACCTAGTTGAACCTATGAGAGACATGTTAGTCTCGTAGCAAGCGAGTTCATCTTTTTTAATCCACTTAGGTGATACAATTTCAATCCTAGTGGTCAAAGGTTTTAGAGCTCTAGTTGGCAAAGGGTCATGCAAATGGATTTTATCCTTTCTATTAATATGCATTTTAGCTCTAGCCTTTTTCTTTTCTATCATGCTTTTAGCTCTAGATATTTTAATGTAACGAAAGCAATTTGGTCTAATATGACCATTAATACCACAAAAATGACATGTAGGGATGAAGTTAGGAATCATACCATGTCCTTGTGCATGCATATGAGCCTTCCTATGTCTTTGTGGTTGTCTTGGTTGTTGGATAGGATCTCTCCTTCTTTGTTGTTGACCAAGACTTGGTTGCTTCCTCGGTTCAACTTGTATGGTCGATCTCTTCCCTTTATGGATCTTAGGTTGAGGGAAGTTAACATGAGGAGCCCATTGGGGTTGAGCTTGAGCTTGACCTTTTGGTGCCACCTTTACTTGGGCACTTCTTGAACACTCTCCTAGGTCTATCTTTCTCCTAGGGTGTTGAGGAGGAGGAAACTTCTTGAAGTCCATTCTTTTGACAAAGGTTATCTTGCTTGAGGAGGAAGCTTCCTTGTCATCAAAGTAGCCAAGACCTCTTTTGTCACTTAGCCCTTTTCCAACTCCCAACATACGGTCAAGCTTCTCGATGCTTGAAGCCATCTTAGCCATTGTGACTCTAGTGATGAGAATCAAGAAGCATCACCAAAGGCTCAATTACATGTTCCAGTTGGGCCAATTGCAAGGGCCAAGAGGATCAAAGAAGCATTTAATGATAATTGATTCTGAGTTGCTGAAGTACAAGTTCGGCCCACATGAAGACCAAATCCGGGCTAAACTTTGTAGACCTCTACAGGGGGCATATGAGGTCGGATTATCTATTATAATATGTTTCTGGAAAGCCCAAGACGATCCCTACAGATGTTATGAAGACTCCGTCATCCGTAACAGATCGCAACAGGCCCAAAATCAGCCATCTATCTTATTACGCGCAGACTTGAGCTGGACAAGAGCTGGACGCCAAGCAGAACTTCGTGGGCCTCTACAGAAGGCATATGGAGTCGGATCGTCTATTATAATATGTTTTCGGAAAGCCCAAGACGAGCCCTATAGATGTTATGAAGACTCCGTCATTCGTAACAGATCAAAACAAGCCCGAATTTGGACATCTAGCTTGTTGCGCGAAGACTTGAGCTGAGGAGTCCGAATTTCAGCTTAATTCCATGTGGTTGGAGGAGTCCTAATTTCAGCATACTTGTGTGTGGTACAAGTTAGGGTTAGAGAAGATTCAATTTCAGTTTTTCCTTTTTAGTTTGCAAAGAATAATGGTTGATTTGTTTCCCGAAATTAAGGGGCTGATTTGCTTCCAAATTTAGCCTTTCAATTAGGAAATAAGTCAATAGTTGCTTGTTTTAGTTTGTTTAATTTTCTTTCCCGTTTTGTAAGGCATTAATTGCCTATTTATTTTCCTGATTGTAAGGCATTAATTGCTGAATATTTGTTCCCTTTTAGGTCTTAGATATTTTAGTATTTAAGGGACTCATTGATGTATTATTCAGTAGACTTTGAATGGAATAATATTATTTGAGAGAACGTTTTCTCTTGGTTCTTCATTGAACTATGAACTTATCAAGGGTTATACCTTGTGGCGTTCAAACTTGACTTATCACTCACCTTCTTTCTTGTTCTTGAGTGTGGCGTCTACAACCTTCTTGATACCGTTGGTTCTTATCTCTTTATAGATAACGGGTCGTGGTCCTTTTTATTTTCTTTATTTATAAACTTGAATTAGAAAACGATCCTTCGTTGCCATATCTTGGTTCCGGGTCTCACTACTCTTGGTGAGGTTCATATCATCTAGCTTCTTCAAGCTCTCTCCTCAAGCCTTCTTCTCTCCTCATAGATAAAGCTAACTCATCCTTTAGCTTATCTTCATCCACTATGGATCTCACCACTTCCTCACTTAAGTGGGCAACTTGTGTTAAAAGCTCAAGGTTTTCTTCCTTTAAACTTTTAATCTCCTTATCATTCTTTATCCTAGAGCTTTCAAGTCTTTCAACGTAGTCTTTAAGATCTATGTGGTCAACAAATCTTCCATTGGATTGGGATGAAGTTTTCTCATCACTAGAGTTATCTCCTATACTTTCCCTCTCACCAACCGAGTCATCTTCTGATGAGCCGTCATTGTGGTACTAAAAAAAATACGTTTTATGTGTTCATTTTGAAAACCAATTTCACCCGTTAAAAATCCACTTAGATAGAAAATTAGTAAAGTGGTAAGTAGGATACGTTCCACGTGGAATTAGAGTAATTAGTTGAATTAATTAGCTAATCTAAATGCGATAAAATAAATCATAGATAAATGGATAAGTGAATGGGTTGTCAAGCCATCAAACATACATGTAAAATAAACCTAATAAAACTAGTAAAATGGAATGCTCAGCAAATCTAGATAAGATATATGAAATAAACAATTAATAGGAATTATAGAGAAATGATAGAGTAGCTAATGGACTATGAGCAATTCATACATGGCTTCTTTAATGCACTATCTACACAATCAAAGACCGATCTCATTCAAAAGTATTATTTAGACCGTCACTACGAACCTTAAATAACTTCCCACCGCAATGCCTAACCGATTAAGGAGAGGGGGTCACAGCAGGATCAGTTTGTGAAGATCAAATGGTCTAAGCAATCGAGGTTGATCACCCCTCCAAAAGCCTATCCTACTCACTATGTCCTACAATCAATCAAGTGTGCCAATAACACAATCAATTTTATCACAAATAAATCCTACAACATATTGTAATCAACAAGTGTGTCAATACTCATTTCATCACATAAGTGCAAGATCTAATTAAAAAGTAAATAAAACTTAAATCTTGGAAACATAATATTCAAAGCTTTAATAAATACTCATGTCTAAAAAGTCTCTCAAATCATCCCCTAAAATTGGGGTTTTAATTACACATAAATACAAACAAGAAAAGGAAGTAAAATGGAGAGAAATCACCTGTGGGTCTCTCTTGTAAGCTTGATCCTTCCTTGAGCTTCCTTGCTTGAATCTTGTGCAAAGAGTGGGTGTTGAGGATGTGTCTAGATAGGTAGAGTCATATGGGAAGTGACAAAGGAAAGGAGTGGAAAAGATGGAAGGAGAGGAATGATTTGGGTGGAGTAATCTAGATGTTGAGTTTTAGGTAGAGGAGAAATTGAGAGATTAGGAATGGTAGAAATGAGGTTTCTTAGCTATCAAGAATTACCAAGTGTTTTTCAAAGGAGAAAAAGTGATGAGTTTATAGGATTTTCAAATTAGGTCTTGGGTGGTAAATTACCAAAACACCCATGACCATGGCAAATTACCATTTAGTCCAATAGAGGGGGCATCTTGTAATTTTCCCCACCAATCAGAAATACACAGAGAGGAGGTCGCTACTTGCGTTCATGGCGACCCAAATGGCGAAGCAATCAGGTGCTTAAAACAATTCCTTATCGTCTTGCCATGGCGACATCGGAATGCAAACCGCGACATTGATTTACACAGTTTTGTCGCGCGATTTGGGAAGTGGCGACACAAATGGCGAACGTAGGCGTGGAGGAGACTTGAAGACTCAGACCGATTGGAGGTCCAAGAGAGCTGTGACTGGGCTACCGTTCTCCTTGCTATGAATTTAGGCCGGTTTCTGATCGACAGTAGGTCGGTTTTGAGCCAATTCTAGTTGGCTAGGGTTTGAAGGATGAATGGCTATGGTTGCACGCATGAGGAAGAAGAAGATGAATAAGAATGGGGTGCAATCAATAGGGATAAGGGGTGCACATAGCAGCTTTTCTTTTGCCTTTAATGAGGTGCGTTTAGATAGCGCCTAGGGTGCGTTTGGAGGAGTGAAACGCACCGTTTCATTAATCTGCGTGGCACGTGCCTGTCTCTTCTTCTTTGGGGTGCACTTAGTGCCAAGCTTGGTTCTTCTTTAGTGAAACGCACCATTTTAAGTTGGGGTAACTGGGCTATGTGCAGCATGTGGCTGGGGTGCGTTTGGCATGTGCATTGGGCCTCTTGTTTGGGCCAAGCTTGATCTGCTACTCAAAGTGAAATGCACTGTTTCATGTTTTGGTCGCGTGGGCTGATTTGAGTGGAAATTTGCAATTTGGTCCCCTGTATTCTTCCAATATCACGATATCTTCAATCCTCTTTCGATTAATTACACTTTTACCCCTATTTCTCCAATATTACTTCAATGCCCTTGAACTCTGTAAATTCCTAAAAACACTTAATTCACACCAGTAAATCACGGGATATTGCCCGAGAATCAAGCAAAAGGAGAAGGAAATGAGGGCCAAAATCATACCAATTTTGGTTCGATCATCTTCCTCATCAAGACCTTCACTTTGGTCACTTGATGTTATATGTGCTATATCCCAATGAGTAGCAACACCAACTACTTCTTCATCTATTTCTTCGTTGGGATCACAAGTCAAGGCTTCCTTGCCATCTACTTCAACTTCTACACAAGTGGCTCCAAATGTGTGTAGTTAATGACAAGTTCTTTATCACTTGAAGGATTTTCTTCACTTTCATCCTCACTCCATGAGGCAGCCATTACCTTTCCTTTCCTTTCTATACTTCAAGTTTCTGTAGGGAAAAATACCGTAGTACCCGCAGCGGAAGCGAGACTAAAAATTAGTTTTGGGTAGCTTTTAAAATTTTTCAAATTATGAACCTTAAACCCTTTTGATTAATCAAACATATATATATATATATATATATAAGAAAGTAATAAAAGAATTTAATACCTCTTGTCGCGTGATCCGATTGACTTGCGTCGATGGTAATCCGCAAGATCTTCAATCCTAGCACGAACGTGGATCACCTAGGAGCGTGGTCTCCCTTTCTTTGAATTGCAAACCTGTGATGGGATTAAACAAACTTTTCTCTCTTGTTCGTTAGTCACAAAAACAATCAAAAATAACCTAAGATTATTCCGGTCACTTTTGAGTTCTCAATCTAATGATCGAAACTCGCGTGAACCTTGATCGATGTTGTATACACAAGCTTATCAATGATTAAGCAAATAGTACACCATCAAAGAATAATCTATGTTACTTTTTCTTTTGTCTTAGTTGAATAAAATCTCTATCTATGAGTTAAGAAGAAGAAGAAAAATAATTTCTGCACTAAGCCTTAGGGCTGGCCGAAATTAATATATGTGTATATATATATGGCCCAAATTTTTCTCCTTTCTTTTTACATTAGGGTTGGCCGAATTCTCTTCCTTTTTACATTAGGGTTGCCGCAATTTCCAAACCTAGTTCACTAGTTTGAATTGCACCCTAATTCCTATTTAGAAAAGATTTCCCAAACCTAATCAAACTCATAAATCTTTTTATTCTCATATTTGACTAAAATAAAAAGACTTCCTGTTTGAATAAATAAAACTAATTATTTATTTCCTTTTCAAACAAGTCTTTCTATTTAATTATACTACTACCAATAGTATACCTTTAGGAAACATATTTCCTAATGAGAAAAGATTTGTATCTTAATTAAATAATTAATTAATGAATTTAATTAATTCTCATTTAATTAATTAATGAAAACAAATAATATTTTAGGTTATTAACCTAGTTGCCGCCCCATATACATATTGGGCCCAAATATTATTTTCTCATTTCATTTAATCCTTTGGACTTTAATTAAAAAGCCCACATGTGAACTAGACCCAATCTTACTAAAAGAAACAAGCCCACATGTCATCCATTAATATATAAATATAATTGTGCAGCCCATTACATAAATAATGTGCAAATTATATTCTTAATATATTAAATTGCAATTCTAGATGGACCCCAAATTGGTCCGGTAGAATATATCAAGTGATCCATGCAAGTCCGTGTGGATTGGGGATCTTGGCGGGCTATCTAAATTTAAGCTCCAATAGACATAACCTAATCACAATCAACAAATGATTCACTTAGGTCCGATCCATTAATTTTAGCTCATTCCACTAAAGAGCTAAAATTGAACTCTTAAATAAAGACAGAAAAGGAAGATGCTTCCTCATTCATACCCTAGACAATCATATTGGAGATAGTGTATCCTCGTGATTAATATCAGTAATCGCCAAGAGTTCATCGACCGCCTATAACTCTCCAAGTTACCATATTTACTCATATGACCACATTTTGAACTTGGATACTTTGACTTGTCCAGAAGCCATGTTTTCAATAGACACTATTGAAAACTCAACGTTGAGATTTAATATCCAATTACCTCAAAACATCCATATGATGATATTATACTCTCATTTAATAAATGGAGCCACGATGTCCATATCTATAAATGAAGTCCTCTATCGATTAACAAATGAATATCACCAAACTATCGAGGATAGACTATGCGATATAATCGTACTCATTGATAGCTCAAATGATATCACCTGCAACCATAAGTCCATCATTTATCTCAGGATTAAGATAGACTCTCCGATTGTCCTGATAATGAAATTACTTTTATCTACTGACGGTTATAGATAAAGTATTTCATTGTGATCCTGTTCAATACACCCAGTGCACTAGATCCTTTTGCTCGAAGACACTCCGATGATTTTAGACTCATCATATCTCATTTGATCCCACTCAAATGCTAGCAAAAGAATTCTACAACTTTAACAAGATAAAGGTGCCCAACCTTTAACTTAAGTTGTGAACGATATTCAAGACTAACTAAAGAATTGTGTCTACCACATACATATCCAGATGTATGAACAATTCTTCTTTTCTCATAGTCTTTAGACCTTATGATTATTTACTTTAACAATTATTTAAACTATAAATGCTATAAGATTTGTTTAAACCAGAAATCACTTTATTAATATGAATAAGATTGTTAATTACACCATTACACTCTTGCTATTGAGCATAATCCTAACAGTTTCCACACTCCAGAGAGATATGCCCGAATCCTCCACATTTGTAGCATTGAATCCCCTCTCTTGAATACACTTCTTGGTTCGGCTCGTCATTCTTAACCTTGGTCTTCTTCTTAAAGCCATCCCCTTTTGAGCCATAACCATTCTTTTATAGACTCACGAACTTCTTGAAACTCTTTGCAAATAGTCCCATGTCTTCATCCGAGTCATCATCCTCCTTTTCGTCATGCTTAGAGGTCTTCAAAGCAATATTCTTTTTCTTCTTAGGAGGTGAGGTGGTAGCCTTTCTTGACTCATAGACTTGAAGTATTCCAATGACTTCACTCGGCTTCATATCCTTATGGTTGTCATTTTCTTCTAAAGCCATCACTTTGGACTCGAACCTTTAGGGAAGAGATCTCAAAATCTTTTGCTTGATCCTTCTATCTGAGTAAGGGTCACCAAGTTGGTGACTTTGGTTCACAATGTCCATTAGCCTTACTTAGAAGTCATTTAGGTGCTCGTGTTATTCCATCCTAATGGTCTCAAACCGAGTTTGGAGGACTTAGAGCTCAGAGTCCTTGACCACCTCGTTTCCCTCATGTGCATTCTCTAGGATGTCCTATGCTTTTTTGACAATCCTAGTAATTTTAATCAATTTGTGTTGATTCTCGTCGACGGCACATAGGAGAGCATGCATTGCCTTGTGATTCCATTTGGATGCCTCAAATTCTTGAGCATTCTATTGAGCCTTAGGCTTAAGCACCTCATCTCCTTCTCCTGTAGGAGTCAACATCGGTAGAGCATATCCGTTTTCAACCACCATCCATGCCCTATCATGGATTTGGCATAAGTACGCTTCTATCTTCCTTTTCCATGAGGAGTAATTATTGCCGGTGAGCAACGGTGGCCTCACGCTCAACGCTCCCTTTTTGCTTGTCCTAAAATCACTCATAGTGTTTGGATGAATGCAAATGAGATTAATGCAAAATGTATGAAGAAATAAAAAAATCACATAAAATGCAAAACATACCAAAAATGAGCAAAGATCACCTAAGTATATCTAGGAACCCGCTTTGATACCAATTGAAACAATTAACGGTGTGTTCAATATTAATCTAGAGAGGGGGGGGGGGGGGGTGAATGTAGGGAAAAAATTACGTGCACGCAGCGGAAGCGAGACTAAAAAAAAAAGTTTAGTATATTTTAAAAATTTTCCCATATTGAACCTTAACCCTTTAATTAATTAAGCAATATATACCAAAAGATATCGTACCTTTGTCGCGTGATCCGATTGACTATGCGTCGATGGTAATCCGCAAGATCTTCCAATCCGATCACGAACGTGAATCACCTAGGAGCGTGGTCTCCCTTCTCTTTGAATTGTATACCTGAGAATGGACAACAAAACTTTTCTGATCTTTGTTAGTCACAATAAACTCCAAAAGATTGCTAAGAATGTTTCGGTCACTTTTGAATTCACAATCGTTAGATTGAAACTCGCGTGAACCTTATTCCAAATTGTGCACAAGACCTCTTGATGTAAAGATCACTAGTGCACTATCGAAATAAGAACAATTCTTCTCACAATCTCTCTTAGCCGAATTTCACATTAGTCTAAGAGTTGGATTTTATTTTTCTCTAGCAAAAGAAAAAAACTCTCAATTCCAAGACCTTAGGGTTGCCGATTCCAAAGTTACAAAAACTATGGTGGCTGGATCCATAGTTACAAAAACTATGGTACCGAATTCTTTTCCAAAAACTATGGTTCCGAATTCTTTCCCAAAAACTATGGTTCCGAATTCTAACCCTAAAAACATGGTTCCGAATTCTAACCCTAAAAACTATGGTTCCGAATTCTAACCCTAATCCAACTCTTTAGTGTATTTGTGACTATATAAAATACTTCCTTATTTGACTAAACAAATAAAGTCTTTTATATTTAGTATAATACTAATAGTAGTATACTACTAGAAAACATATTTCCTAATCAGAAAAAGATTTGATTTTTTTAATTAAATAATTAATTAACACATTAATTAATTTCCATTTAATTAAATAATAAAATAAAACAATATAATGGGCTAAAAATTAGCCATTGCCGCCCATGACTAGAACTTGGGCCTACATATTGTTTTCTTATTTTATTTAATCCATTTGGACTTTAATAAAAAAGCCCACATGTGAACTAGACCCATTCTTACTGCCCACATGTCTTTCATTAATATATTAATATAATTAAACAGCCCATTAAATAAATAATGTGCAAATTATATTCTTAATATATTAAATACAATTCTAAATGGACCCACAAATAGTCCGGTAAAATATATCAAGTGATTCATGCAAGTCTGTGCGGATTGGGGATCTTGGCGGGCCTATCTAAATTTAAGCTCCAATAGACATAACCCAATCACAATCAACAAATGATTCACTTAGGTTCAATCTATTAATTTTAGTTCATTCCACTAAAGAACTAAAATTGCACTCTTAAATAAAGATGAAATAAGTTAACGATACTCATTCATACCCTAGACAATCATATGGGAGATAGTGAATCCTCGTGAAGAATATCAGTAATCGCCAAGAGCTCATAGACCGCCTATAGCTCTCCAAGTTACCATATTTACTCATATGACCACACTTTGAACTTGGATATATATTATGACTTGTCCAGAAGTCATCTTTCAATAGACACTATTGAAAACTCAACGTTAAGATTTCATATCCAAAACCACAAAGCATCCATATGATGATATTCTACTCAAATTTAATAAATGGAGCCATGATGTCCATATCTATAAATGAAGTCCTCTATCGATTAACAAATGAATACCACCAAACTATCGAGGATAGACTATGCTATATAATCGTACTCATTGATAGCTCAAATGATAACACTTGCAACCATAAGTCCATCATTTATCTCAGGATTAAGATAGACTCTCCGATTGTCCTGATAATAAAAAAACTTTTATCTATTGACGGTTCTAGAAAAAGTATTTCATTTTGATCCAGTTCAATGCACCCAGTGTACTAAATTCTTTTACTCGAAGACCCTTTAACAAGATAAAGTTGCTAGTAAAAGAATTCTACAACTTTAACAAGATAAAGTTGCCCAACCTTTAACTTAAGTTGTGAACATTATTCAAGACTAACTAAAGAATTGTGTCTACCTCATACATATCCAGATGTACGAACAATTCTTCTTTTCTCATAGTCTTTTGACCTTATGATTATTTACTTTGACAATTATAATAATAAATGCTATATAAGATTTTGTTAACAAACATAAATCACTTTATTAATATGAAAAGATTGTCAAGTACAACATTACACTCTTGCTATTGAGCATAATCCTAACAGTGAATAGATTTTAACCAATTATTACCCAATTTTCGTTATTAGTCAATTTTTTGAAAATACCCTTATCTAGTCAAGAGATAAAATCAAGTGTAATAAATGTGGATTATAAATGACACTTGATTTTTTACGTGGATGTTAGGATTATGCTCAATAGCAAGAGTGTAATAATGTAATTAACAATCTTTTTCATATTAATAAAGTGATTTCTGGTTTAAACAAATTTTATAGCATTTATAGTTTAATAATTGTCTAAGTAAATAATCAAAGGTCTAAAGACTATGAGAAAAGAAGAATTGTTCGTACATCTGGATATGTATGTGGTAGACACAATTCTTTAGTTAGTCTTGAATATTGTTCACAACTTAAGTTAAAGGTTGGGCACCTTTATCTTGTTAAGTTGTAGAATTCTTTTGCTAGCATTTGAGTGGGATCAAATGAGATATGATGAGTCTAAAATCATCGGAGTGTCTTCGAGCAAAAGAATCTAGTGCACTGGGTGCATTGAACAGGATCACAATGAAATACTTTATCTATAACCGTCAGTAGATAAAAATAATTTTATTATCAGGACAATCGGAGAGTCTATCTTAATCCTGAGATAAATGATGGACTTATGGTTGCAAGTAATATCATTTGAGCAATCAATGAGTACGATTATATCGCATAGTCTATCCTCGATAGTTTTGTGATATTCATTTGTTAATCGATAGAGGACTTCATTTATAGATATGGACATCGTGGCTCCATTTATCGAATGAGAGTATAATATCATCATATGGATGTTTTGAGGTAATTGGATATTAAATCTCAACGTTGAGTTTTCAATAGTGTCTATTGAAAACATGGCTTCTGGACAAGTCAAAATATCCAAGTTCAAAACGTGGTCATATGAGTAAAGATGGTAACTTGGAGAGTTATAGACGGTCTATGAACTCTTGGCGATTACTGATATTAATCACGAGGATACACTATCTCCAATATGATTGTCTAGGGTATGAATGAGGAAACATATTCCTTTTCTGTCTTTATTTAAGAGTTCAATTTTAGCTCTTTAGTGGAATGAGTTAAAATTAATGGATCGGACCTAAGTGAATCATTTGTTGATTGTGATTAGGTTATGTCTATTGAAGCTTAAATTTAGATAGCCCGCCAAGATCCCCAATCCACACGGACTTGCATGGATCACTTGATATATTCTATCGGACCAATTTAGGGTCCATCTAGAATTGCATTTAATATATTAAGAATATAATTTGCACATTATTTATGTAATGGGCTGCTCAATTATATTTATATATTAATGGATGACATGTGGGCTTGTTTCTTTTAGTAAGAATTGGTCTAGTTCACATGTGGGCTTTTTATTTAAAGTCCTATGGATTAAATGAAATAAGAAAATAATATTTGGCCCAATATTTTTATATGGGGCGGCAAGGTGACTAATTAACCTTAAATATTATTTTGTTTTCATTGTTTAATTAAATAAGAATTAATTAATTTATTAATTAATTGTTTAATTAAGAAACAAATCTTTTCTGATTAGGAAATATGATTCCTATTGGTATACTATTGGTAGTAGTATACTTAAATTAAAAGACTTGTTTGACAAGGAAATAAATAATTAATTTTATTTATTTAATCAAATAAGAAGTCTTTTTATTTTAGTCAAATAAGGAATAAAAGATTTATGAGTTTGATTAGGGTTTGGAAGTCTTAAACAAAATAGGAATTAGGGTGCAATTCAAACTCTTTTTTGCTAGAGAATTGCGGCAACCCTAGTCTATTTTTGGCTAGAGATTTCGGCCACCCTAGGAAAAAGGAAGAAAGAAATTTTGCCACATATATAAGGGCACTTATAATTTTCGGCCACATTAGGTTTTTGGGTGCAGAATTTTATTTTTCTTCTTCTTCTCAACTCATAGAAAGAGAGCTTTTATTCTACTAAAAAAAAAAAAAAAACATAGATTATTCTTTGATGGTATTCTATTTACTGATTCATCAATAAGCTTGTGAATACTACATCGATCAAGGTTCACGTGAGTTTTGATCATAAGATTGAGAACTCAAAAGTGACCGGAATAATCTTAGGTTTCTTTTGATTGTTTTTGTGACTAACGAATAAAAGAAAAGTTTGTTTTATCCAATCATAGGCTTGCAATTCAAAGAAAAGGGAGACCACGCTCTTAGGTGATCCACATTCGTGCTAGGATTGAAGATCTTGCGGATTACCATCGACGTAAGTCAATCGGATCATGCGACAAAAGGTATTCTTCTTTTGTTATATGTTATATATCTTTAATTGATTAAATGGGTTTAAGGTTCATAAAGGAAATTTTTTTTAATGTTACTAAATCTAATTTTTAGTCTCGCTTCCGCTTCGTGTACTACGGTATTTTTCCCTACAGTGGAAACCCTAATCCCGGGAAAAACCGCGGGCTGTTATATGCACCACACACGAACCTTGAATCCACTAATTGTGATGGTGTTTACAACCTAATCCCGGTCTATAACCCACTACCACTACCTGCAGGCCTATAAAAGTTGACCTAGTCCAATTGCTTGTGGCCTAAGCAATCTTAGCCACAATACTTAATTCTCAATGAAGAGATTAACACCCTAAGTGAATATGCAAAGATATCCAAATATGCAAATAGAGCTAGGGTACACTAGATGCTTATCTATGAATATAAGATGGCAATTAAATCATTCCTAGATATCAAATGTTAAATGACATTTCATAAAGCTTAGCTAACTTAGATTAAACAATCCTATGTATAGCTATCAAAATACAACACTCAATCAAAACAACACACAATCTCTATCTTGTATAGTAGAATATAATCTAAGAACATAAAAATAATTAAAGAGATGCCTTGATAAATAAAACACTAAGATTAGATGAAATTAGTGAAGAACATACCAAGGGATGTGTGTTGAGTAAGACCCCTGCAAGCAAGCATCCTAGATATGCTAGATGATGTTTTAATGCATATGAGAATGGTTTTGAGTGTTTAAAAATTAATTCTTGATTGATTTTCTCTTAAGTATCTCTCTTTTGATCTTTAGGGTTCTAAGAGTCAAAGAACTAAGTCCAGAGAATGAGAAAGTGGTATATATATAAACATCAAGAACAGGGCATGTGAAAAGACAAGTTTGCCCTTGAAAACGCATGATCGGCGGTTTCATTCGACGGTTTCAAAATTGCCAAATTGAATCCTGAGAGAATAGGGGATCATTAGTAGTTTCAATCGACGGTTTCATAACTGCTGATCACAACCGTAGAAATAGACCCAAGAGATGAAAAACGATCAAGTCCGAAAAAATGCTCCAGAAGCTTCTGGACTCAAACGGCAGTTTCATTTGGCGGTCATGGCTGCCGATCAAACCACCGATTCACCAAATGTGGTGAAACTAAAAGAAAAGCCAAGGACATTCTTCGAAGGCGATCCTTGCGCTGAACCAAGCACACATTTGTGCAAGCGTGGACGTTTCCAAACAAAATCAGGAAACGAATTACAAGACATATAAACACACAATAATATACAACAACAAATTGCAAGAGTGAAATGTGACATGTGAAGAGAATGCACATATATGCAAATATGCTAAGTGTGTATGTGCAGCTAAATCTTTTTAAAGAAAACTAAGCATTAGAGATATACCTTTGGAGTGCTTGTCACCTTAAGGTCTTGAAAGGGTCTTTGAGCTTGATCTTCAATCACCTAAACTACCCTTACAGTTTAAACCCCAAAATATGGTTTGTTCACGAAATAAGCCAATCAATAAATGAGGACCTTACACTTTTGTTAAAGTTTCATAGTTGTCCTCGTGCGTAAGGGAATCATGGTTTGTAATTCCAAGAAAGATTTGAATTTGGAGTTTGGAGGCCTGAATACAGCCGAAAAACGTGTGAGGAGCGCGAGGGAGGTAAGCAATGGCCAAAGGCCAAGCTTGGTTGAGGCCGTGTGGGGCGTGTGAGCCTCACGGGCCAACAGCCCCTCTGCCCTGTCATGGGCCTCTCATCGTGTGGTGATATGTCACCTTCTGATTTGCCACTTCATTCTCTCTCTTTCATCTCTTTTAAGTTTCTTATTTCTCTCCCATTTCATTTCAAGAGGAAGAATTGAAAACACTAAGTGCAGAATTTTCTCTCCAATCTTTCTCACCTTCCAAACACCATAACTTTCTCATTTGGACTCCAAATTGAGTGTTTCAAGTTGGAAAAGCTTCGTAATCAAGTCATCTACCTTTTCCGAGAGAGTTTGCAGCTGTTTGATTGAGTTTTTTTTAGTGTCTCTACCCACAAAACCGAACCAGCTCGTGATTCTTAGGTATTTGACTAAACTTTGTATTTTCTTCTTTTATAACCTTCAATTACCATGGGATTTCTTATTCTATATGGATGTGTATGTACGATGAATGCTATTGAGAAAGATAGCTTCATAATTAAACCTAATCAAGTCTTATTAGAGACAAATGTGAACTAGTTTTCTTGGATTCTAGTTTTTCACATGTTTGAGAGTTGTATTGTGATTAGTTTGATATTTAGTGTTATATATGGATTGATTGATTCATTTTATGATTAATAACCTTGGGATGTACTTTGATCCTTTGATTGAACAAATCTAGGATTAGTACATTTGATTTTGTATTTAGAGCCTATTAGGATTTAATTGATTATTCATTTTATCCTTGCTCTAAATGTTGGCTAGATTATTCATTGAACATATTGTAAGGATTCTCATTATTGATTGGCTTATTTCATGGACAAACCACATATTGGGGTTTGAATTGTAATGGTAGATTAAGTGTTTGAAGATCAAGCTCAAAGGCCCTTTTCAAGACCTCAAGGTGACAAGCACTCCAAAGGTATATTTTCTAGTGCTTATTTTTCTTTGAAGAGATTTAGAAGCACACACACACTTAGCATACTTGCATATGTGTGCATTCTCTTCACATGTCACATTTCACACTAGCACTTTGATTGTATATCTTGTTGTGTGTTTTTGTGTCTTGCAATTTGTTTCCCGAATGTGTTCGGAAACGTCCGCACGTGCACGATAATGTGCTTGGTTTTGTACGAAGACCGCTCTCGGAGAATGCCCTTGGCTTCTCCTTGGTTTCACCATTTTTGGTGAATCGACAGTTATGATCGGTGGCCTGGCCACCGAATCGAAACCGCCGATCAGACCTGATGCATTTAATTCTCGGGTCTGATTATGTGGTTTAATCGGTGGTTACGAAACCGCCGAATGAAATCGCCGATGCTCCCCTGCTTTTCTCAGGAACAATTCTACGGTCATGATCTGCGGCCTGGCTGCTGAATGAAACCGCCGATCGTGCGTTTTCAAGGGCAATCTTGTCTTTTCACATGCCCTGTTCTTGATGTCTATAAATATCACACTTTCTCTAATCTCTAACTTAGTTCTCTGACTCTAAAGAACCCTAAGCTTCAAAGAGAGATATTTGAGAGAAAATCAAATCAAGAACTCATTTTTATACACTCAAACCACATACATGTGCATCAAAGATCATATAAGCATTTTCTAGCATAGTTAGTTTGCTTATTTGAATGGGTTTTGTTCAACACACATCCTTTGGTATGTTCTTCACTAATCTCATCTAATTTTAGTGTTTTATTTATCAAGGAAATCTCTTATATTATTTGTATGCTCTTAGAATATATTCTAGATACAAAATAGAGATTGTTGTGTTGACATGATTGAGTGTTGTATTTTGATAGCAACATCTAGGTTATTGAATCTATGATTTGCTAAGCTTTATGACATGTCATTTAACCATTGATATCTAGGATTGCATTTATTGCCATCTAATCATCCTAGATAAGCATATAGAGTTGCCTAGCTCTCATTGCATTTGTTGAGTATTTATATATATTCACATAGGTTGTAATCTCTTCATTGAGAAGTAAGTATTGTGTGTAGCTTCTGGGATTAGGTTGCTTAGATCGCAAGCAATTGAAGTCTTGTGTAATAGACCGGGATTAGGTCAGACACCGGGATTAGGTGGTCACACAAGCAAATTGGACTAGAGCCACTTTTAAAGGCCCGCGTGGTAGAAGTGGGAGGTTATAGACCGGAGTGTTAGACGAGGTCTACATAGGTTGTAAACTCCATTTCAATTAGTGGATTTCAAGGTTCGAGTGTGGCGCACTATACAGCCCGTGGTTTTTCCCATGAGGGTTTCCACGTAAATATCAAGTGTCATTTATAATTTCGCACCATATTACACTTGTTATTTTTATTGACTAGATTGGGGAATTTTCGTAATATTGACTAAACGCGAAAATTGGGTAATATTGTTAAAATCTATTCACCCCCCTTCTAGATTAATATATTGTAAACACACCCGAGTTAATTTGTGAACTTTCACATATTTTGTGATTCTTGCATGTTTTATGTATGTTTCTAATATCTTGAATATGTGCTTCATGTATATAATTGATTCAAGTGTTAGATATGTGAATGAAGATAGGAGCCATATGTGTTAGTTGTTTTCACATGCTCTAGGTTTTAATTCAAGTTTTGCATCTAGAATATTTTGATTTGTGTTCTCACATGATTAAGTCTAGTTTCCATGGCATGTATTGATCACATGTTCCATGTTGAATTGATTGTTTGCATCATTTGCATTCATTGATCACACTAGGAAGTCCTTGTAAAAGGTATGAAGTCTTGGTTAGGACATGTGGTCCAGATAACCAAGCAAGAAGTCTTGACTAGGACAAGAGGTCTGGATAGTTAAGCAAGGAAGTCTTGGTTAGGACAAGAGGTCCGGATAACCAAGCAAGAAGTCATGGCTAGGATCAGGAAGGTCCGGATAGCTATGCAAGGGAGGCTCTCTAGAGGCATGAGTGCCTTGGATAGGGAGTTGGCTACAATATTGGTAGGCTCGGGCATTTGGATAGACATAGACTCCAATAGAGGGTGGTACATGGGATGTGTATGCACTCTTGAGAAATTTTTAATCTTCCAACGATGTTGGTTAGACATGGATTCTAACATATGGTGGTTTCGCATCATTGAGGGATTTCTTATCAGCCAATAGGGATTGGGTAGACATAGACTCCAATATATATAGTACCCAATGGTTGTAGTTTAACCCGTAGATGTTTCCTCATTGGAGGTTTTACCTCGTTAAAAAATCTCTTGTGTTAATTCTTTCTATCTCTCTCTTTTATATTTGTCTATCTGTATGTTTTAATCTTATTGCTCAATATTCACTTGTGATGTATTTTGAAACAAGATTTTGTTAAGTGTCATATGTAAGCAAATCATTTTGATCATAAGTTGTATATGTAATTCTTTTGTACATTGATTTCTTTATGTATAGTTATTCTTTGATTGATACTTGTAACATATTGGACATTATTGGAAATATAAGTATTCTTTATTGTTGTGTTTTATTGTTATTCTTCCTCATGCTTATTGTTGATGTATATACAATGCTTTAATGATCATGTTAGTTCCTCAAAATTTGATTGGCTTATTTTGGTGACAAACTGTTAGGATTATGCTTAATAGCAAGATTATGCCTAGGAAAGCAAAGGAGTTAAAGGTGAAGATAGCAGACTTTTATGAGAGTGAAGGGGAGCTTTTTCATGAGTCTTGGGAGAGGTATCAACGCCTTATGGCCCAATGTCCCCCTCACATGTTCACTGAGGAATATAAGGTGTCTTGTTTCCAAGGAGGGTTAACTCGGTTCTCCCAAGTGTTGGTGGATAACGCTTGTGGAGGTTCATATGACACCAAGATCGTTTCGGAGATCTATGACGTCTATGAGATGTTGGCACAAAACTCTCAACAACGAAATGCCAACAGTATTCGAGGTGGGAAATTTGATGTAAATGCTAGTACGGAGGCCGCCATCGAAATCTCAAGGATAAACAAGAAGATGGAGACCTTGACTTCTCATATTGAGAGTATGGGATTTCCGAAGGCGGGAGTGAAGTTGCTAGGAAGGCAAGAAGGAGGCTTTAGCGGGCAATTCAATGAGAATGAAGGGTTTGAGGACACTTTTCAAGGTCAAGAGCAAGAGGAGGTTCAAGCAATGGGATTTCAAGGACAAGGAAACAACTCCTATTCCAAAAACTATGCTCAACCATGGAGGAACAACCCAAACCTTTCTTGGTCAAACAACAATAACATTTTGAACCCACCACCAAGAAATCAACAACAAGGGATGTACAATCAAGGAGGTAGCTCACAAGGAGGTTATTGTCAAAATCAACAACAAGGGATGAACAATCAAGGAAGTAGCTCACAAGGAGGCTACCGTCAAACTCAACCACAAGGAGGATTTCCACAAGGAGGAAACCAATGGGGAGGAAACCAATGGAACAACAGCAACAATGCTCAACCTAGCTCATATCAACCTCGCCGAAACATTGATGAAGAGATGAGAGGTATGATGCAAGGTTTCCAAAGAGCAGAGAATACCTTGACAAGTTTCATGCAAGCTAGTGGCCAAAGGTTTGGCAACCTCAAAGCATCTTTCGGGAAATTGGAGACCCAAATGGGGCAAATTGCTGAGGCCCTTCAAAAGCGAGAAAAGGGGAAGTTTCCAAGCCACACCGAGCAAGCTAAGGAGGGAAATTTTGTCAAGAAGGATGGAGCTAGGGATAAGGCTATGTTGTTTGAAGAAGCATATGTTCGGAAAGTGGAAGATCCGGGAAGTTTTGTGATTCTTATATCAATAGGAGATAGTGGGGTGTTTAAAGGAGTACTAGATTTGGGAGCAAGTGTGAGTATGATACCCATATCGACTTATGTGAAGTTGGGTTTGGTAGGATTGAAGCCAACCGGGAAGAAACTTATGCTAGCGGATCAATCCTCTCTATCATCGAGTGGTGAAATAAAGGATGTCCCAATTGTCATTGACGGAATAGTAGTGTTAATGGATTTTGTAGTCCTTGACATTGGTGACAAGTCAAATGATGTTAGGGAGTGGCAAGTTCTTCTCGGTAGACCATTCATGGCTACCGCTCAAATGAAGATCGATGTTTGCAAGAGGAGAGTTTGTATGCATGCATTTGAGAAAGAACTTGAGATTGACATAACCATATGCAATGATGACCTACAAAGCATTGAGAGTTGCTATGTGGTTGAGGTGCAGCCACCAAGGACAAAGGGTGGAAAAGTATGTGAATTAGTGCAATTATATGAAAAGAGTAGCCAAGAAGACGAAGTTGAGAGCATTGGTGACTTTGAGATTGATGGGCTCAAGAATTCTAACCAAGAGCTCATGCTTGAAGTAGAGGTTCTTAAGGCGGAGAAATATGCTTTAGAGAAGAAGCTTGATGATTTAGCAAGATGGAACCATAAACTCAAAAAGATCAATGTGGCTCTCACCATGGAGAATGAAGTGACGGTGAAAGAGCTTGGGGATTTGGCTAAACTCACCGAAGAATTTGAGGAAGAGTCCTCAAGAAAGATGAGAAAGACCCTCATGAGTGTAGATGCCAAGAATAAGGCAATTGAGGAGTTGAAGGAGGAGTTGAGCAAGAGAGAGATGTCTTTGAAGGTTGCTAAGGTAAAGGAGGCGACTTTTTGGTGGAGATAGATCGGATGGATCAAGCCATCAAGGAACTCACCAATGACGGTCCCTCAAGGTCTCAACCTCCAATGCAAAAAGGGAGATTTCCTTCATACCCTCTCACTTGTTATTTTTGTCATAAGAAGGGCCATGTTAAGTCTAGGTGTTTGAATTTTTGAAGCATGCTAATAATGATAGAAATAGACCTATAAGGAGATCTAACCATGTTAAGAAAATTTGGGTTAGGAAGGATTTGGTAAATCAAGTCCGGGATGAGTCTATGGGTCCAATTTGGGTAGTCAAGAAGAAAATGAGTTGTAATATGGTAGTAGTTTTGATTGATTGTGGGCATTCGGAGAGTGCCGGATTGGTGTTGAAGCGTCGTTGTGCTGCTGGATTTTTGACAGAATTTTCAGTCTTTAGATTGTTTGATATGGCTCCTAAGATGAAATTGCCAAGCAAGGGAGGAAAGGGTAGCAAGACCCCCACTCCTAAGAGGAAGGTGGTCCCTGAATACAAACTCAATAGGAATTTTGATGATAGATTAGAGACCTTTGCTGAGAAGAAGATGTGGCTTGAGAGAGGCATTGATTTGGAGAGTTTAAAGGATACCCCTGTCCCAGCAACTGTGAATGACTTGGGATGGGGAGGATTGGCAGCCACTCCTCCACACTATAGTGAGAGCCTAGTGAAGGAGTTTTATGCGGGAATGTATCCCGGGGAGTATATGAGGGGTGGTCCTATTCTAGTGAGAGGGGTTCCCATTTACTTGAATGCAACGAACCTTAATATCTACTTTGGGATGGCATTGTTGGAAATTGAGGGGTTGCGTGAAAGGATGGTGGAAGGAATCACCACGAATCCTTTGTATGTGAAGAATTTGGTGGAATTTGCTAACACTATGACCATCACTCCTATGACTGTCTGGATGGCGAAGAGATTCCCTCTCAAGCAGTCAAACTTGAAGATTGAGCAAGCCTTTTGGCACATCTTCCGCAATTCTTCCCTCAAGCCAGTTTCCCACAGATCCACTGTTCCATTTGAGGTGGCTAGGATCCTTCATAGTATCATTGAGAGGCAGCCTATTGATGTGGGTATTATTGTGAAGATGGAGATTCAGCGGATTGGGAGGAATGAATCAGAGACAGATATCCTCCCTTTCCCATGTTTGATCACAGAGGCCTACAAGCTGGCAGGTGTAGATGTATCCGGGGATATACTTAAGCCCCCCATGTCAGATATGGACTTGACCACTTGGCGACGCTTGATGATAAAGTGTGGGGAGATACCAATTGGTGGGAAACGTAGGAGAGTTCGGGGTTCAGAGGCTGGCACTAGTGTTAGGGAAGAATTTGAGAGAGTTATTCCTGAGGAGGACGATGATGATGAGGAGGAGGAGGTTCCTATTTGTGATGATCATGGGCAGCCGTTAGGTCTTCGGATTCTAGATGGAGTACAGCGCATTAGGAATACTCAGACTGGTGATTTTGATATTCTTCATGCTGACAAACTTGCGATTGAAGAAAGGCAGAAGGCCTTGGAGGACAGGCAGCTGAAGTTGGAAAGCCTGATTCAGGATTTGAGTGAGACAGTGATCACAGGTTTTACAGACCTTCGCCATGATCTGAGGCTCATCCCATATGTCAGGAGGCCGAAGAAGCCCATCATAGGGACTCCACCTACCCCAGCCGCACCTTTAGGACTTAGTACAGAGGAGCATGACTTCGTTTTTCAGACTGCACAGTCTGCTGTTGAGGAGGCAGCACAGTTAGAGGAGGCCATGGCCCGTTCCTTGACAAATCAGGGGCCCCGTTATATGGGAGGTCCTCCCATTGATGAGGCAGCTGCGCAGATGAGATGGAGAGAGGAGCAGTCTAGGAGAGCAGCATTAGCAAGGGAGCAGAGAAGGAAGGACCCGAAAGGGAAGGGTAGAGTAGAGCAAGATGAGGAGGAGGATTCAGATTAGTTGGCATACTAGCATTTCTAGGATTTATTTTAGCCTTCCATCATTTGCATTTTCTATCACTTTATTTGGACACCGCTAATATTATGCTTTTACTTTTGGATTATATTGTTGGATATTTTTGTTGATTTATGCTTACTTGCAGTTCTTTTCCTTTTGATCTATATTTTTTCATTTTGTCTTTATTTTGCTTCAGCTTAGAATAAGGGTGTGGATTGGATTTTGGTAGTGGATTTAGGACATTTGTGCCTTATTGTTATATGTTGATTGTTTGGATTTTGTGTATGGATGATTGAGAGGGCAATATGTCGGATTATTGTTACATGTTGCTTTTGCCTTTGTTGGATTATTGCTTGAAACTTGTTGGGTTGCGCTTGTTGTCATTATTTTTACCACCCATGAACATTGAGGACAATGTCAAATTTAGGTTGGGGGTACTTTTGCGCAATGCCATGATGCTTGGTTTTCAAAATTGTGTGCCAAATGTTTCGAAATTTTTTGCGATATTGCCATATTTGAGCATGTTTTGCTTGTGGAGATTGTTCTTTACATGATGTAGTGAGGAATTGTGCATCTTTGAGAGTGTTTGGCTTAGATTAACACCATGCCACTGAGGGTGTCATTGAACAAAGTGCGTTAATCTTTTTCTCTTAATGTTGAGTGAATTATCAAGTTGCTTGATGGCTAAGAATTAATAGTGGAGATTCCCGTGAGGATCACAAACACAGCCTTTAAAAAGCATACGTTGAGTTGTAAACATTCACTCTTTAAACACTCATTCTCAAACACTCATACAAACATGTATTGGTCTCATTTGCACTAAATGTTGTTTGCCATAGAATATTATGGACTGCTTGTGGATGCCTTATTTTGCTTAGTGGACAAGTCTTTAGAAATGATTTTAGGCAATGCATGTGAAAACCACTTTGGCCTAAACACTTCCAACCAATGTGAATATGTGTGCTCCCAAGCCCCTTTGAAGCCAAACACATTTGAAGCTTTTCTTTAATGAACCTTATCTACATGAACCTTATAGCCTTATAATAATTGACCTACCTTGACCAAATGATTTACTAAGGCTTAGGAAATCAATGTAAAATTTTGAACTTATAAATGTAAGGTGTGTACCTAGGCATGTAAATATGTGCAAGAGTCTTGCAAAGCAAGAAATGTTTGAAAAGAAAAATTGAAAGAAAAACAAAAGCTTGAAAAGAATGTGAAAAGAAAAGAAAAATGAAAAGCATGAAAAGAAAAGAATAGGCAAGCAAAAAAAAAAAAAAAAAAAAAAAAAAAACCAAGAAAGTAGGCACAAATGGCCTAGAAGAGAAGAAGAGAACCAAGGAATTAGGCACAAATGGCCTAGAAAAGAAAGAGAACTAAATGAACTACTCAAGTTGAAAATAAGAGTAGCATACACATGTATAATTGTGAGCTTGGACACCTTGAAGTGTGAACAATATGTGTGAAACTTGTGGAACTTAAAAATTAGAATGTATGCCTTAATGTAATCATTAGGTTCCTTGTTATCCATTTTTCCATTCTTTGTTTCACCATGACCTTAGGCCCCATTACAACCAAAGAAAAGACCTTCATGATCTTTAGGATTGTCCATTTTGTACAAATTTGGTTGATGCATATTCTTTCTAATTCATGGCTTGCAATTCCATTCATGAGATCACTTTTCAGGGAAATTGCGTTTTTAATGATTATCATGTGCAATCAATTAGTTGCCATAACATGAATTCATATTGCACATGTACAATATTAAGTGAACCTAGGAGTCTTGGAGAAAAGAAGAGAGAATCCGGTGAGGTTTAGTATCAAAGCGAATTACATTCTAAACTAATAGCACCTTTGCTTTGAAGTTTTGGCATTTTGAATGTGAGATCGCATTGCGTACAATTATGTCTAAAGGTGGCACGTTTTTAATCTTAACTTGACATGCTCTTACATGTTTAAATCCTCACTATGGCATAACTGTTTTAATCTCTTCATTTTGGCTTCGCACATTGATCATATGAAGTGATAACCTTTGAAATATCTCTATGCATGTCTTTGGGGTTTGCTTGTGATTGTTTTGCTCGAGGACTAGCAAAAGATTGGTTTGGGGGTATTTGATCAAGCCAAAATTGGTATGATTTTGGCCCTCATTTTCGATTCTTTTAGCTTGATTCTCGGGCATTTCCCTGTGTTTAATGTTGTTAAATTGAGTGTTTAAGGTTTTATTAGGTTTCAGAAGCAATTGAGATGAAAATGGAGGACTTGTGCGAAAATGTCTCACAAATAGGAAGAAACAAGGCATTTTCACCACTTGGACATGAGAGGTCGCTACATGGGTGTCATGGCGACAGAGGATTCTCCAAAGACATCAGAAGGTCACCATTTGGGCGCCACTTGGTCGCCATGGTGATAGAAAGTCCCCAAATGAACCAGGTGGGGTCGCCACTTGGGGTCGCCATGGCGACCTCCCTTGCAAATGGCGACTTAGTTTAGTCAAGGCATGGTCGCCACTTAGGGTCGCCATGGCGACCTTGATGTTGCAAGTGGCGACCTCCTTACATTTGCAGGGTCGCCACTTATGGTCGCCATGGCAACCTAGAGGTGCAAGTGGCGACCTCTACACAAATTGTTCATGGTCGCCACTTGTCAAATGGCGAGAAAGTTGGTTTTCGTGGCGACCTTCTCATCTAACCGTTTTGCGCACCAGGGTCGCCATAGCGACCAAATAGCGAACAAGGCGCCACCTCAGCAAATCAAGCAGTTATCAGTACATGTCCAAGAGTGCATATATATAGAACGTCCCTCCATCTTCAACATCATCGAAGATCAGAGAAAAATACAGAGAACACATCTGAGATCTAGCTCTATCATCCATGGCACACCATTCCTCATCCTCCATTTCTCTCCTTGAACTCATCTAATCCATCCAACCCTCAACACAAAACCTTGATTACTTCACTACATCATTCCTCATCCCACCATTTCTCCACCAAAATCCTTAGTCACTTCCCACCAAAACACCCACATTCCAAGACATATCCTCTACTTCCATTCCTTGCATCTAGGAGCATAGAGGAGAAGAAGGATCAAGCTTAAAAAAGGTGACCCAAGGGTTATTTCCTTACTATTTGCTTCTTTTCATTTATTGCAAATATGTGTAACTAAACCCCTAATCTAGGGGATAGATTTGAGGATCAATTGGTTGTGGGTTTAGCTTAGCTTGTAATGAATCTCTTATGTGTTCTATTCATTCAAATTAATTAGATTCCATTCATTATAATTGACTTGTATATCACTTGTTGATTGCTATCTTGAGTGGAGTAATTTGTTATATATTCATATGTGGATTGACAATCCTTGTGTGATTAAGAACCCATTGGATAGGATAGATTAGTGGTGGGTATATCAACCCCACTAATCTAAGCCTTTGGTGGTTAACATAATGAGATTCGTACATTAAAGTAGCTAGTTAGCTTACCCACATTCAATTGTTAATCGATCTATTCCCTAGCTATCTCATTAATTGATTTTATCACAATTCTTATCAAGATGTTGAGTATTCTATTTTTCATAACATATTTTGTGTATTTTCATTTGAGTAGTTAGCATTGGTGGTCTTAGAAACCACACATCTATCAAACGCTATGATTTACTTTATTGTTCAAAGATTAGTCAATTTATCTAATTAACACTTCATTCCCTGTAGAACGAACTTGCTCACTATTTTGCTATCAAATCACATTTTAAAAGGATTAAGTGGCTTAAAAGAGTTTTCAAGAATCAACCAAAATCTATATTATTACTATTTTGTTGAGTACACAAACGACCTCATCAGTATTCCCTGACCAAGGCAGCAGGAGCGCCATAAGGCTATTTCTTGGTTTTGAAATGGCGAAGTAAGGAATCAGGTACCTTGATGAGGCATCCCGATCCTACTGTAAGTCTGTCCTGGTAGACGACTAAGGCCACTTTAGCGACATCCCGATCCTACTGTAAGTCTATCCTGGTAGGCAACTAAGGCCACTTTAGCACCAGGCTTCTTGGAGGAGGGTATTCCCCAACCAAGGCAACAGGAGTGCCATAAGGCTATTTCCTCGTCTTGAAATGGCAAAGTAAGGAATCAGGTACCTTGATGAGGCATCCTGATCCTACTGTAAGTCTGTCCTGGTAGGCGACTAAGGCCACTTTAGCACCAGACTTCTTAGAGGAAGGTATTCCCCGACCAAGGCAGCTTGAACGCCATAAGGCTATTTCCTGGTCTTGAAATGGTGAAGTAAGGAATCAGGTACCTTGATGAGGCATCCCAATCCTACTGTAAGTCTGTCCTGGTAGTCGACTAAGACCACTTTAGCACCAGGCTTCTTGGAGGAGGGTATTCCCCGACCAAGGTAGCAAGAGCGCCATAAGGCTATTTCCAGGTCTTGAAATGGCGAAGTAAGGAATCAGGTACCTTGATGAGGCATCTTGATCCTACTGTATGTCTGTCCTGGTAGGTGACTAAGGCCACTTTAGCACCAGGCTTCTTGGAGGAGGGTATTCCCTTACCAAAGTAGCAGGAGCGCCATAAGGCTATTTCCTGGTCTTGAAATGGCGATTCAGTAATGGCGAAGTACGAACATCAAGTAAGAGATACTGGAGAATCAAGTAGGAGACATTGAACACTGGATATAGGAGAGTCATATAGGAGAAGAAACTAATTTTATTGAATTTCCCAAGCAGTACAATATGAAATCGGGGTGAGTATTCCTACCGATATGAATTAAATTTCTAAGGGTAGAATTTCCTATGGTTATTGGCGTTCCATGTATGATCCACTGGGTATCCTTCCATGTCTTTTAGCTTGTAAGCGCTACCCTGAAGTAGTGTTTTAATCAAGTAGGGACCTTCCCAGTTAGGAGCTAGCACCCCGTCAGACCTCCTTCGTGTGTTCTGAGTTACTTTCCTAAGAACCAAGTCTCCTTCTTTGAAATTCCGGATCCTCACCCTTTTATTGAAATGTCGGGCTATCTTACTCTGATACACTGCCACTTTTTCAGCGACCCAACTTTGTGTTTCCTCAAGTAGGTTCAGATTAGCTCTTTGTCTTTCCTCAAGTAGGTTCATATTAGCTCTTAACTTAGCCTCATTGTCTTCCGGTCATAATTTTGGACCCGAAAAGATATGAGTTTATACTCGATGGGTAAGACTGCTTCAGTTCCAAACACTAGCGAGTAGGGGGTCTCTCCTGTTGCAGTCTGCCTGGTTGTTCTGTAAGCCCATAGTACACTGGGTAACTCTGCAACCTATAACCCTTTCTTCTGTTGGAGCTTTTTCTTTAGGAGCTTCTTAATGGTCTTGTTGGTAGCTTCAACCAGCCTATTGGTCTGAGGATGAGCAAAATAGAGATCGGTGTTCCGGCCTTCATAGAATTCTCTGAAGTTGGCGTTGTCAAACTGCTTCCCCAAATCAGTTATGATGGACATCAGGGTACCAAAACGGTAGACAATGTTTTCCTTGACAAAGTTAGTGGTTTTTTCTTCAGTTATCCTGGTGAGAGCCTTGGTTTCTACCCATCAGGTAAAGTAATCTATTGCTACCACGGCATGTTTGGTCTGGCCGGGTACTGTAGGGAGCGGCCCGATCAGGTCCAATCCCCAAATTGTAAAGGGGTAGGGTGTGCTGATTGTGAAGAGTCTTTTTGGTGGGAGGTGATGGAGGTTTGCTGTTTTCTGACAAACCTTGCAGGATCGTGCAAACTACTTTGCATCCTGGTGTATAATCAGCCAGTAGTAGCCCATTCTGATTATCTGGTAAGCTAGTGTTTCGCCCGATACATGATTTCCACAGTCTCCCGAGTGTACCTCGTTGAGCGCCCAGCGCTCATCGTCGGGATGGAGACATCTGAGTAGAGGGAGAGATTTCCCCTTACAGTAGAGGTATCCTTCTACCAGGCAATACCGAGTAGCTATCCTCTTAAGCCGATGGCTTGATCCGAATCTGCAGGGAGAGTGTCACTTTGGAGATAGTCTGTTATTGGATCCATACAACATTGAGGGAGGCTGACTGGGAGGACCTCTACATCCTTAGCTATGCTAGAACGGGAAACCAATTAGAGGGGTACTCCTCTTGGTAAAGCATGTCCTTCTCCTATGGCCAGGACATCTGTGCGATGGTTCTTTTCTCTAGGCACTTGTTCTATCCTTACACCCTTGAACTTCTTCATTGCTTCCTGAACTTTAGCTAGATAGGCCATCATGAGTACTCAGCCCCCAAAGTCCCTGCTACTCTCATTCCTGCTAGTAGAGCTTCGTACTCTGCTTCGTTGTTGGTGGCTCTGAATTCACACCTGAAACAATGACTGCATTCGGCTCCTTCAAGGTCAATCACGATGATCCCGGCTCCACATCCCGACTGGTTTGAAGCTCCATCTGTGTAAAGGACCTAAATCTTAATGTCTCTGGGCCAATCCGGATTGGTTTGATCCGGATCCAGGTCTGTTGACTTATCCGGACTTGAAATTGTGCTGAATTCCATTATGAAATCAGCTAGGGCTTGGGCTTTGAGCGTGGTTCTTGCCTTGTATTTGATGTCAAACTGGGTGAGTTCTACGGCCTATTGAACTAATCTGCCCGACACATCCAGCCTCTGGAGGAATTGCCGCAGGGGTTGGTCAGTGACAACCGCGATGGTGTGAGCTTGAAAGTAAGGTCGGAGCTTTTTGGATATAGTTACCAAGGCGTAGGTGGTCTTTGCACCCTGTCATTGCATTCTTTCACCAGGGATCCACTAGTAGCAACTTCTGAAACTGCTAGATAGAGTAGGAGCTCTTCCCCTAGGGTTGGTTTTACCAATAGAGGCGGACTTGACAAGTACTCCCTTAAAGCTTGAAAAGCCTGCTCATTTTGCTCGTCCCACTTCATCTTCTTCCCCTGCTTGATGATCTTGAAAAATGGGAGGCATTTATTTGTGGAGCGAAATATGAACCGGTTCAGGAGTTTTAGGGGACTCGAGGTCTAGGATAGCTTTGATCTTTTCAGGATTAGCCTCGATCCCCCTTTCATGCACCATGAATCCTAATAATTTGCCTGCTGCTACCCCGAAGGCACATTTAGCGGGGTTCAACCTTATATGGTTCTGTCTTATCACCTGAAAAGTCTGGCGTAAGTCCCCTGTATGCTGTCCAACTTCCTAAGATTTTGTGATCATATCATCTATGTACACCTCCATGGATCTTCCTATCTGCTCTTTGAATAACCTGTTCACTATACGCTGGTATGTGGCACCTGCATTTTTGAGTCTGAACGACATTACCTTATAGCAGTAGAGGCTCTGTTCGGTGATGAAGCTAGTCTTGTCCTGATTAGAAAGATGCATCATGATTTGATTGTATCCCGAGAAAGCATCCATGAAGCTTAGGAGCTTGTTTCCTGCAGTGGAGTCAATGAGCTGATCTATCTTAAGTAGGGGGAAGCTGTCTTTAGGGCAAGCCCGGTTGAGATCGGTGTAATCTACACACATTCGCCACTTCCCGTTAGACTTGGTTACCATGACCACGTTGGCAATCCATTTAGGGTACCGGGATTCCCTGATGAACCCGACCTTCAGGAGCTTGTCAACCTCTTCCTAGACAGCGGCGTTCCGTTCGGCGTTGAAGTGTCTTCTTTTTTGCTTTATTGGTTTGAAGGTTGCATCCACTGCCAACCTATGGGTAGCCAGGCTAAGAGGAATGCCAGACATCTCCTCATGGCTCCAAGCGAAGATGTCGTTGTACTCTCTGAGGAGTTCTACTAAGTCTTTCTTGATTTCGGAGTCCAGACCTCCTCCAACTTTTACTGTCTTTATTGGATCTTTGCCCCTGATCAAGATCTCCTCTAACTTATCTGCGAGATGCCCACTGGTCCAACCTTGCTCTTCTTCCTCTAGCTCTTCCATGATTATGTCTAGTACTTCTCATTGTTCCATGACTTAGTGATCCCGCTCTGACGCTCCCTGACTTGGGTCACTGGTCATGTGTGCGCATTGCTTAGCTAAAACTGCAGGGTTGGTGGACACCGCGTAACAATTGCGGGCTGCCTGCTGATCCCCTATAACTTCTCCTACTCCTGTTCCTACCGGGAATTTCAAAACATTGTGGTAGATGGACAGTACTCCCCTAATCCTTGACAAGAAAGGCCTACCCAAGATTGCATTGTAGGTAGATGGAGTGTCTACCACAATGAACTCCGTCATTACGTTCTGTTGAAGAGGAGCTTCTCCGACTATTACTGGTAGAATCTTTGTCCCCATTGGCATTATAGAGTCCCCTATGAACCCATACAAAAGGGAGGTAAAACTATTGTAACAAGAGTTCTTTAGATTGAGTTGCTCATGAGCCCCCTTGAACAGAATATCAACACTGCTTCCCGTATCAATCAGGACGCGGTGTATTAGGCAGTTGGCGATCTGTACTGTAATTACCATTGGATCATCATGCGGTTGAATTGTGTTGTAGACATCTTCCTCTGTGAAAATAATTTTGGTGGAGCAGGATAGATCCCAGGATCCATTACTAACTTTAAGTACCTCATGATCAGCATTGAGCCTCGGAATCTTCCTTGCGTGGTACTTTCTTGAATTGTTAGAGGTTCTGGCTAGAGTAGGGCCTCCATTGATGGTGTGAATCACTTGGATCTACTGCATCAAATCCTTCTCACCATCTCTCCTTCTTTCTACTGCCTTTTGCATTCCACTATATACCCGTTTCCCTTCTTTGATGCTGTCCCGTACCTGCTGTAAAAATTCAGTTAAAAGACCTCATCTTACCAATCCTTCAATCTGATTGCAGAGGCTTTAGCACTCAGCGGTGTTGTGTCCTATATCTTCGTGGAAATCGCAATATTTGTACTGATTCCTCCTGTCAACTGGGACTTTCACTGGCTTTCTAAGTGTTAGGATTATGCTCAATAGCAAGAGTGTAATATTGTAATTAACAATCTTTTTCATATTAATAAAGTGATTTCTGGTTTAAACAAATCTTATAGCATTTATAGTTTAATATTATAATTGTCAAAGTAAATAATCATAAGGTCTAAAGACTATGAGAAAAGAAGAATTGTTCGTACATCTGGATATGTATGTGGTAGACACAATTCTTTAGTTAGTCTTGAATATTGTTCACAACTTAAGTTAAAGGTTGGGCACCTTTATCTTGTTAAAGTTGTATAATTCTTTTGCTAGCATTTTAGTGGGATCAAATGAGATATAATGAGTCTAAAATCATCGGAGTGTCTTCGAGCAAAAGAATCTAGTGCACTGGGTGCATTGAACTGGATCACAATGAAATACTTTATCTATAACCGTCAGTAGATAAAAGTCATTTCATTATCAGGACAATCGGAGAGTCTATCTTAATCTTGAGATAAATGATGGACTTATGGTTGCAAGTGATATCATTTGAGTTATCAATGAGTACGATTATATCGCATAGTCTATCCTCGATAGTTTGGTGATATTTATTTGTTAATCGATAAAGTACTTCATTTATAGATATGGACATCGTGGCTCCATTTATTAAATAAGAGTATAATATCATCATATGGATGTTTTGAGGTAATTGGATATTAAATCTCAACGTTGAGTTTTCGATAGTGTCTATAGAAAACATGGCTTCTGGACAAGTCAAAATATCCAAGTTCAAAACATGGTCATATGAGTAAATATGGTAACTTGGAGAGTTATAGGCGGTCTATGAACTCTTGGCGATTACTGATATTAATCATGAGGATACACTATCTCCAACATGATTGTCTAGGGTATGAATGAGGAACATCTTCCTTTTCTGTCTTTATTTAAGAGTTCAATTTTAGCTCTTTAGTGGAATGAGTTAAAATTAATGGATCTGACTTAAGTGAATCATTTGTTGATTGTGATTAGGTTATGTCTATTAAAGCTTAAATTTAGATAGCCCGCTAAGATCCCCAATCCACACGGACTTGTATGGATCACTTGATATATTCTATCGGACCAATTTATGGGTCCATTTAGAATTGCATTTAATATATTAAGAATATAATTTGCACATTATTTATTTAATGGGCTGCTCAATTATATTAATATATTAATGAAAGGCATGTGGGCTTGTTCTTTTAGTAAGAATGGGTCTGGTTCACATGTGGGCTTTTTATTTAAAGTCCAATGGATCAAATGAAATAAGAAAATAATATATGGCCCATTTGTATGAGTGGGGCGGCAAGGTGTTTTATTTAACCTAATATATTATTTTGTTTCATTGTTTTAATTAAATAAGAATTAATTGATTTATTAATTAATTGTGATGCTTGTGATGCTTTTTCCCCTTAGATCAGTCCAATTTTATTATAAAAAAAAATTTATTAATTAATTGTTTAATTAAGAAACAAATATTTTCTGATTAGGAAATATGATTCCTAGAGTTATACTATTGGTAGTAGTATACTTAAATTAAAAGACTTGTTTGATAAGAAAATAATTAATTAATTTTATTTAATTAATCAAATAAGAAGTCTTTTTATTTAGTCAAAATAAAAGAATAAAATATCTAGAAGTGAATTAGGGTGCAACAAAAACTCCTATTTTTTGTAGTGTGATTTGCGGCAACCCTAGTCCTTTTAGGAAGAGGATTTTCGGCCACCCTAAAAGGAAAAGAGGAAGGGAATTCGGCCAATGAGTGTGTGGTGCTTGATTCCTTCTTCTTCTTCTTCTTCTTCTTCTTCTTCTTCTCAATTCATAGAAAGGATTATTTTATTCTACTAAAAACATAAAAGAGTGAATAGATTATTCTTTGATGGTACACCAATTGCTTGTTCATCAATAAGCTTGTGTGTACAACATCGATTTAGGTTCACGAGAGTTTCGATCATTAGATTGAGAACTCAAAAGTGACCGGAATAATCTTAGTCTTCTTTTGATTGTTTTGTGACTAACAAAAGGAAAGAAAAGTTTTTTTGTCCATTCTCAGGTTTGCAATTTAAAGAAAAAGGGAGACCACGCTCATAGGTGATTCACGTTCGTGCTAGGATTGAAGATCTTGCGGATTACCATCGACGTAAGTCAATCGGATCACATGACAAAAGGTATTCTTCTTTTGTTGATTATATATATGTTTAATTAATTAAAGGGTTAAGGTTCATAAAAAGGTAAATTTTTTAAAGTTACTAAATCTATTTTTAGTCTCGCTTCCGTTGCGTGTACTACGGTATTTTTTCCCTACACTAAGTAGGCCCTTATCCCGAATGGCGAGATAGATGGTTTCTCGCGAAGCATTGAGAGGGGTGCAGTGATTATACCCCTCTTCCTCTCTTGCTATTCTGGACACTTCCTTCAGAGGGATCTCCCTGAGGGGTGATCTTCTAGCCGGATACCTTTCCTGGTACGAGGGAATATGAGGCAGTCTGTAGGTAGATCGGTTCGGAGGCTGATTCTAGAACTTTCTAGCTGGTGCGGGCTTCAGAGCCTTCTTCTTATGGCGTGGTGCTAATCGGGCTTCATTGTGCTCGATTTTAATCCAGAGCTGTTCCTTTATGTCCACCTGTTCCAGAGCCCGGTTGTAGGCTTCCTAGTACGTCTCTGGAGGATGTTTGGCAAAAGAATGAAATAGTTTGCCAGCCCACAAGTTTCTCCGAAAGTTGGCTAAGGTCTTCTTCTCGTCGAAGACACCCATCTGGACGACTTCTTTATGGAATTTTTCCACATAAGATCTCAAAGTTTCACCCCGCTCCTGAACCACGTACGGCAGCAAGATAGGGTCCTTGGGACGAGGCTTGATTCCCTAAAACTGTGCACAGAAAGTTGTGGTGAGCTTAGAAAAGGAATCAACATTACATGGTGGTAACTTTTTGAACCATGTCTTGGCCCAGTCAGTCAGGGTTGAAGGAAACATCCTGCACATGGCTAGCCGGGTCTCGCTTTGGACTTCCATCTAGTGGACAAAGCTTTCCAGGTGGCTGATGGGATCCTCTGTCTCAGAATACTTCTCAGAAGGCATCATGAATTTAGGAGGTAAACCCGCCTCCCTGACCCTTTTGGAGAAAGGTTGTAAGATCCGTTATTTGTATTGGCTTGATTCCATTGAAAAACGCTCTATGTTTGTATTAGTAGTTGCTTAAGTATTTCTTGGAAGAAAAGAGCCTCAAAGGTGAAGTAGCAACATCTTATGCAAATATCGTCTTCAAGGGGAACATCGCTTACTTGGATGCTAAGGTATCAAGATTCTTCTTCCTCTTGTAAGGCGTTAGCGCACACACACACAATTCATACATGTGTGTCCCTGCATCGTTGTGCACCATTTATATAACACATTCACATGATTTTGTATGCTCATGCATTGTACTCAAATGCTCATACATTTTAGAGTTGCATGTTCTAGGACTATGTCTAGGAAATGGCATTCATATGTGAACTTGTGTTTGTATGTTTGTGTTTCTTGTGTTTTGGACTTGAACATGGTCTTATTTAATTCCTTATTGAGTCCCGGTCATTTTGGTTACTCATACGTTATGTTTCGAGTCCAAACGATGTAGCTACGCTACTTTTCATTCTCATTCGTTGAGTTGTGTTCGTCGTCATTTTCCGAGATGAATTCTCAACCATTTGCCAAAGTTTTGTATTCTTCGTCGTGTGTAAGGGAGTCACGGTTCATAATCCGAAAACGGATTCGAATTCGGAGTTCGGATGCCCGAATACGGCTGAAGAACGCGAGAGGTGCGCGAGGAGGTTGCTCGGCCAAAAGCCAAGCAAGAGGTGGCCACGTGTGCCACACGGCCAGAGCTCCTCTCTGGCCACGTGTGGCACACGCTGACCACATGTGGGCTGTCTGAAGTCCCCCTAAAATTTGGACAATTTTGCCCCTCTTCTCTCCTCTTCAAATGACCTCTCTTCCCTCCATTTTTTCACAACTTGAACAAGATCAAATCTAAAATTTCTGCAGAAATGTTCATGTTTTTGATTTACTTACTTTGATCATAACTTCTTCATACGAACTCGAAATTGAGTGATTCAAAAGCCAAAATTGTTGGTCTCAACGAGAACTACAAACCCCAAGCATTTTCAGAGGCAATTGATTTTGTCATTTTTCACAGTACTCTGATTTTCAGTACGAGGTCATTAGTTGTATGTGATACTTCTTCTCTTGCAATTTCATTTGATCATCTCTATGATTCTTTCTATTTGATTGTTGAAATATGTTGAGAAGTATGTTAGATCATATGCTAGGGTTGTATGATTGATTAGTTAATTGTGTTTAGCTTTGTGATTTCTCTTAAACATATTTCTTGCTAAACTTGAGATTGATTGAAATTGATTCTAGAAATTGTTTTTATAATGTGCTTCATGTTATCTTCTAGGCTTGATTTCTTGATATAAGAACTAAGATTTTTGTGACATATATTGAATATCTTAATCTTGTTCTTATTGTTTTGACATGCTTTGATTTCTAGATAGATTTGTGATTGTGTGTTGATAGTATATTCTAGATTATCATTAAGCATGTTCATAGAGTGTGTTTGATCTACTTACTCTATTTGTGTGTGCTTGCATCATTTGCATCACCTAGATCATTGCCTTGTAATAGGTTGAAGTCTCTTGTCAAGGTGAGTGAAGCCTATTTGACTTGAGCAAGAAGACTTGGCTAGGAAAGGTTTCCGGATAGCCAAGCAAGAAGCCTTAGTTAGAATCAAGGTGATTCAGATAACTAAGCAAGAAGTCTTTGCAAGGAGTTTGAATACTCCGGATGGTTGAGCTAGGATAGCTTAACTAGGATCTCTTGATCTAGATTGCTAAGCAAAGAAATCTTCCTAGAGGCTTTTTAGTCTTGGATAGGAAGTTGCTCTCTAGAGGTGTGGGATACATCTTAGATAGAGAGTAGGCTAGGTAATTCACTAGGCCTTTGAGAGGTGATTAGGATTTGATAGCTTGAAGTGGATATCATAGTGTTGATAGCTTTGAGTGTGTAAGTTCTTTTCATATAGTGGATTTGCTTTGCCGGTGGTTGTGGATTCAACCCGTGGATGTTTCCTCTTTGAGGTTTTACCACGTAAAAACATTGTGTCTCATTTTTGCTTCATATTTCCTTATCTTCCATATGTTCTCTTGTATTGATTCTTTTGTATATTGATGCTTACATGAATTGATTCATAATATACAATTGCTATATCATTACAAGTATTCATTTTCATTCTTATATTCCGCATCTTTTTGAATATTGGAAGAATTTGGGACTATACCTATTCACCCCCCCTCTAGGTATAAAACACTAAACTTTAAAGGGAATTTCAATTGGAATCAGAGCGGGTGTCTAGACGCACTTAGATAGATCTTCTATTTGTAGTGTTTGTGTTTTATTTGTGATAATCATGATTAAGGAAGTGTGTTCCTATGTAGCTTCTTTTGTTGAACATATTGACTTGGATGAGAAAAAGATTAATGATCTTACTCTTGAAAATGAATGTTTATCCAAAGTCAATATGTCTCTCAATAAGAAGTTAGAGAATCATGAAATATGCTCAAAAGATTTTAATGATCTTAAAGACAAGATTCTAAGTCTTGAAATGAACTTGATGTTAGGATTATGCTCAATAGCAAGAGTGTAATATTGTATTTAACAATCTTTTTCATATTAATAAAGTGATTTCTGGTTTAAACAAATATTATAGCATTTATAGTTGAATATTATAATTGTTAAAGTAAATAATCATAAGGTCTAAAGACTATGAGAAAAGAAGAATTGTTCATACATCTGGATATGTATGTGGTAGACACAATTCTTTAGTTAGTCTTGAATATTGTTCACAACTTAAGTTAAAGGTTGGACACCTTTATCTTGTTAAAGTTGTATAATTCTTTTGCTAGCATTTGAGTGGGATCAAATGAGATATGATGAGTCTAAAATCATCGGAGTGTCTTCGAGCAAAAGAGTCTAGTGCACTGGGTGCATTGAACTGGATCACAATGAAATACTTTATCTATAACCGTCAGTAGATAAAAGTAATTTCATTATCAGGACAATCGGAGAGTCTATCTTAATCCTGAGATAAATGATGGACTTATGGTTGCAAGTGATATCATTTGAGTACGATTATATCGCATAGTCTATCCTCGATAATTTGGTGATATTCATTTGTTAATCGATAGAGGACTTCATTTATAGATATGGACATCGTGGCTCCATTTATCAAATGAGAGTATAATATCATCATATGGATGTTTTGAGGTAATTGGATATTAAATCTCAACGTTGAGTTTTCGATAGTGTCTATTGAAAACATGGCTTCTGGACAAGTCAAAATATCCAAGTTAAAAACGTGGTCATATGAGTAAATATGGTAACTTGGAGAGTTATAGGCGGTCTATGAACTCTTGGCGATTACTGATATTATTCACGAGGATACACTATCTCCAATATGATTGTCTAGGGTATGAATGAGGAAACATCTTCCTTTTCTGTCTTTATTTAAGAGTTCAATTTTAGCTCTTTAGTGGAATGAGTTAAAATTAATGGATCGGACCTAAGTGAATCATTTGTTGATTGTGATTAGGTTATGTCTATTGAAGCTTAAATTTAGATAGCCCGCCAAGATCCCCAATCCACACGGACTTGGATGGATCACTTGATATATTCTACCGGACCAATTTAGGGTCCATCTAGAATTGCATTTAATATATTAAGAATATAATTTGCACATTATTTATGTAATGGGCTGCTCAATTATATTTATATATTAATGGATGACATGTGGGCTTGTTTCTTTTAGTAAGAATGGGTCTAGTTCACATGTGGGCTTTTTATTTAAAGTCCAAAGGATTAAATGAAATGAGAAAATAATATTTGGCCCAATAATATATAAGGGGCGGCAAGGAGGTTATTTAACCTTAAATATTATTTTGTTTTCATTGTTTAATTAAATTAGAATTAATTAATTTATTAATTAATTATTTAATTAAGAAACAAATCTTTTCTCATTAGGAAATATGATTCCTAAAGGTATACTATTGGTAGTAGTATAATTAAATAGAAAGACTTGTTTGACAAGGAAATAAATAAATAATTTTATTTATTTAATCAAATAGGAAGTCTTTTTATTTTAGTCAAATAAGAGAATAAAAGATTTAAGAGTTTGATTAGGGTTTGGAAGTCTTAAACAAAATAGGAATTAGGGTGCAAATCATACTCCTTTTTGTAGGAGGATTTGCGGCAACCCTAGTTATTTTTGGGGAAAGAATTCGGTCACCCTAGGGTAAAAAGAAGAAGAAATTTGGCCACCTATATAAGGCCTCTTATAGAATTCGGCCACCCCCTAAGGCTTGAGTGCAGAATTTATTTCTTCTTCTTCTTCTTAACTCATAGAAAGAGATTTTTTATTCTACTAAGGCAAAAAGGAAACATAGATTATTCTTTGATGATGTACTATTTGCTTAATCATTGATAAGCTTGTGTATACAATATCGATCAAGGTTCTTGATGTGTAAAATCGTGTTATAAAAACCTAACTCGCAAGTGCACGAATCGTGAGATAAGTACAGCGACAAGTAAGGATCGTTCCCACGAGGAAAAGTGATCTATCGACTAAAACCAATTCTAATTAAAGCTAAGCAATTAACAGTAACCAATAGATTTCAGATTGATTTGATTGATTTGAGATTAAAACTAGATTAAACTAAGAAAACAATTAACAAGAATATGAGAATGAGATCAAGAGGTGAGAAGACTAGGTCATCAATGATCCCCAACTACGTTTACTCAATGCTTCGAATTGACTTTCACAAAGAATGTTAATCAAGTTAAGGGTTCGTTCTTAAATTATGTATAATTAGTGCTATGTGGTCCTGGGATAAATTAAGTACTTCTACTACAATCAATAGCAAACCCTGCATATAAACTATAACAGAAAATAATCAACCATACACCAAGCGTTTCTCAGTTGAGTAAATAGCAAACCCTGCATATCAACTATAACCTACAACCCACAAAGCACACAATCAAGTATTCTCAATCACAGTCATTAGCAAACCCTGCATAAAAACTATGATTGAGAACCCATTAAGCACAAGAACAAGAGAACCAAAGATAACGTGCAATAACCTGCTACGATAAATTCATTCATTCAATTGATTATTGGTTAAGACAGGTGAAACCCACACATCTCTCAACCTTAACATATAAACCCTAGATTCAAGACTAGCATAAACCATGCATAGACAAGAAGAAATTCCAAATTGAATGAAACGAAACTTGAATTACTAAAACATAGTCAATTCTAACAAAGAGTATTCATAGAGGTTCACATTGAATCCCTAGTATGGATTTAGTTACACATAGTTGAAATAAAAAGAAGAGAGAAGTAGTTGATAGAACCCATGGAAATTGTAGGCAATCTTCCAATCTCTGATGCAGAAAATCTTCTCATTCGTCTTCAAATCCTCTTTATGTAAGATGAAAGAAAGTTTGTTGAGTGATTTAGGCTATGACTTATGGCTGACGAACTGTCTCCAGACCAACCCCTTTGAAGAGGAAAAACCCCTCTATTTATATTTACTCGGGCTTCGGTGGAGAAACCTGATTAAAAACAATGACTTTAGCCAGACCGCTGCCTGACCGCTGCCACTTTGGCAGCGGTGTGGCAGCGGTTTTGCACAATTTGAAAACGCTGCCACTTTGGCAGCGGTGAGGGGGCGGTTTGCACAGCGATCTCCTCTGTCCGATAAACGCTGCGACGCCTCTCTCAGAAAATAGCAGCGGTGTGAGAGCGATTTTTGCTCAACTTTAGAAAAGACCCTTGACTTCTTCAAAATAGCACTTTTTATCTGAATTTCTTCAAATATATCAATCTGGTCCAATAACCTGAAAACACTCAAACACACCCATTAAAGCGCTAAAAGGCTCAAGTAGCAAGCAATTGATTGGAGGAATGGGGATCAAATATATATACAATAAATGACCGATCAAATACCCCCAAACCTATCTTTTGCTAGCCTTCGAGCAAAACATAAAACAAAAACCTAAAAACTAAACCTAAGAAAAACAAAATCAAACTAAGCCACTTTCGTAGGGAACACGATAGCATTGAGCGTATGCTACAAGCCTTTAAACCTCTAGGTGTCCCTAGAGGAGGAGTTTTGTCTCCTGAGGGTTTACAGCTATGACACCCACAAACATATCCAGCGACATCCTATCATCCAAAATACCACAAAATGCGCCCAAGTTGAGACAACATGCAAATACCAATAAGTAAAGACTAATACCTAGCCATAAATCTGAAAACATTGCATACTTTAAATAGAAAAGCCTAGACTCAAACATTTTAGCTTAGAGGACACATCATCAAATGCCATAGATATAATTCGCCTCGACTCTACTTCTCACGTGATGTCGCTCATAATTCACACAGATCCTAGGCACAATCTCTCATCAAGCATATGCGACTGGAATTATGCACAATAAATATCAAGAATTATCGCATATGAATATATCAATAAAAGAACGCTTGATTTGTATGCAAAAGATCTCATGAAATGAATCAAACATTATGAACAAGATAAACACATGCTCTATCTCTACTTTCATAACAAGGATAACCAGCAGATCAAAAAGACTTTCATTTAGGTTGTAATGGGGCCATTGGGTGAGGGCTCAAGAAAGAACGGGAAATTGGAATTCAACAACCTAGGATCATATCATGAGAGTCTTCCATTACCTTTTCGGCTTCAAACAGATGTCTTGGTCTCCTTTACAAGTGGAATGACACCACTTGATGTTGTTTAATTCTTCAGAATTCACCTTCCTCTCTTTGTCAAACTCCTTTTGAGTAAATACGAACTTTGCAATACAAATTGACTTTATTGCACCCATTAACATTCTTTTTTTTTTTTTTTTTTGAATGCTTGCAATCTTTTTGACTGGATTGCGCATTTTTTTGAATACACTGACTTTGGCAACATTGACTTTGGCTTTGAACCTTTTGGATTGAATGCAGCTCTTCTTCTTCTCGGTCTTTAGCATTGAAATCTGCACATAGTTACGTGTAGAAATAGCACATTTTCTTCACTTTCTCAAAATATGATCCCAAGCTATAGGGTCAGGCTTAAGATATCGGCTCATAAGGTTACGGTTGATATGGTGAAGAAAGAAAAACAAGGCTATAGTGTTTGGCATCAAACAGGGCTATGGAGCACACATATAAGGTAGGAAATATTTCAGGCCTTTTAAGTAGCTAAAGCACACATAGTCTATTATCACTTCCACTGGTTCGTCTTACTCGAGATCAAAATATAACATGTGAAATCTTTTATGATGATTGTTCTATAATGCTCAATGTACTACCTATAGAGATCGAATCTAATGCTACGAACCTAGTAAGTGTTTAATGAGTAGAATCAACAGAACTCTCATATTGTGTCATATATGTACGCTTTTTGGTTTAGTGAACTCACAAGGGTAGTCTCCACTATTAATCATGGCAATTCAATTCAGCATCCTATCCACTATCATATCAGAGTATGTCATATGTTTTGAAAACTGCAATATAGTACTCTAAATGACCAAATGTTAGTGTAAACTTATTGAGAAAAGCATATTATCTCAAGGGCACACTTCAAAGCACTTTGACTTTAAAGACACTGGAACGACAGACTCTAAAACAAAAAAGTCACACCCCCAAACCTAAATCCAACATTGTCCTCAATATATGAAAATGAAAACATGACAACATGGATAAAGACAAGGCAGCGCGAATTTAACACAACAAAAACAGAAAATAAACAAAGTCAAACTCAATAAACATAATCCTCAAAAGTTAAAACTAAGAAACACAATATTTGAAAAGTGATATGAAAGAGAAAAAGAAAAGAAAAAGAAAAAGGAAAAAGAAAAAGTGAAAAGAAACATATCAGTCTGTAGACTCAGGTCCGTCTACAGTATCTCTAGGAGTCGTCCTCACGCTGCTGGCTCGAGCCAGGCCCGAAAAAATCACCTCCATGAGGAGCAGTAAAATAATCTCCATACGGGGTTGCAGTCTCTGGAACTGTAGGAGCGGCACCTGAAACATGGGAAGGAGATGGGTCAGAAGGCTGGGCGGGCCGAACTGTGGCCTGATGGATCTCATTGATCGAGATCTGCATGGTGTCAAAGCGTGAGTATATGTCGCTCCTCAAACTGGCGACCTTGGAATGGACATAGTCCTGCATCGTGGAAAGCATGTACTCGACCCACTCCGGCCTCTGCTGTGACGATCCGGCTCCGGCATCTCCATACGCCTGCTGAGCTGGGTGCGGGCCCTGCTGGTCCTCATCCAGCTGATCCTGCTCCTCCAGAATATCATCCCCCCGACGCATCTTCCGCACAGTGGTCTCTCCAATCTGAGGAAGGCCACGGATACTCGCCTGAGTTTTCCATGTAAACTGGCAAAGCGGAGTGTCGGGCTCCCATGTGTCATCCCGAGAGTCATTATCGACCACCAAACCTGCTGCAGCACACATGGCAGTAATCAGACAAGGGAAAATAATACTAGTACTCGTCTGTCGCCCACAGCCTCGAATCTCCTTCTTAATGAACCGGGCAACATCAATGTATCTCCCTGTCCTGATGGCATAAAGAATCTGAGAGGCCTCCTTGAAGATCTCCCCTGTGTGGCTCGACGGCTTCAGCGAAGCCGAAATGAAGAGGTTCCAAAAAGCGCTGTCCAAATGCAGGTCACCTCTCAGTAACCTCTGTCCATTCCACCCAGCTGCTCCCTCTCTGCGAAGCGCACATCCAAGGTCATACTTGTTCGGCCACGCGGTATCAGCATCCTCTATAGGGGGTATTCCATAATACTCGTTGATCACCTCTGCTGTGATCACCACTGGCACCCTCCGAACAATCACCACCCCATGTGTGGAGAACTGAGTGTCCACCATGTTGGCATAGAACTCACGGGCTAAGGTGATGTTGGCATTACAGGGCCGCCGAACATATCATGTCCATCCTCTGGCCTCTACGGTGGCAGGGATAGGAGTCTCGCCTAACTCCTCTAGTGCAATCCCCCTCTCCAGAATGAACTTCCTCTCATTCTTCAATCTGTCTCTGTAATCAGGATGGCCTACATATGACGGCTCAACTGGCCGTTTGTCTCTCCTCCTACCGGGGTCTGTAGGAGCATGGCCTCCTCTGAAGATAGTCCTCACCATACCTGGATAAAAATGAAGCACACACAGCAAATAAATATCCAGATTGAGGCAAACAGTATAACATAAATTCAGCAGCACTCCAATAAGTAATTACTATATCACAACTACCAAAAAGGCCCGTACATTTCCACTTCCTATTCATAAACACAACCAACACACAGAGATGTTTAACAAAAACTATCAGTGAAGCATATAAACATTCCTATCAATTGCTAAACCGACGTGTTGACATCCAGAGGTCACCCAAATTCTTTCCAACTAGTTCCTACTCCTAAATAACTGACAATTATAGTTCTCAATTAAGCACATTAATCTGAAAAGAATATTAGACAGGCATAAATCATCCTCTAGGGCTCTAGGGCTCTAGGGACCGAATTCCATTAGTGAACAAGAACTGGCAGAGATTATCATATAATAGCAAAAGAAAGAAGTAAAAATAAACTAATTGAGCAGAGCTATGGAGCATACCTTGGCCTGGAGCATGAATGGAGGAAGAATAGAAGGGAAGAAGAGAGAAAAGAGAGAAAAACAAAAGAGAGAAAACTGCCTTCTGTCGCACGAAGAGACCTTATAAAAGGGGCCAAAATCGCTGCCACACCGCTGCCAAAGTGGCAGCGGTCAGGCAGCGGTCACTCCTCATTGGTCAGGGCAACGGTGGCCTTAAACGCTCCGTTTGACTAAGGACCGCTGCCATAGACACAGCGGTCTGGCAGCGGTCCGGCAGCGGTTCACGTCAGGTGTGACCGCTGCCATACCGCTTTGATACCCAAACCAAAAATATGAGCGGTCAGGCAGCGGTTTTGGGGCAGAGAGGACCGCTTCCCAAAGCGCTGCCACACCGCTTTGATTTGAACAGCGGAGTGCATCAGGTGCAAAATCCCCCCTTTTTACAATTTTTTTTTTTTTTTTTTTTAAGAAAATATAAAAGTTACCTGGGTGGGTTGCCTCCCACCGAGCGCTTTATTTAACGTCTGGGCAAGACGCATAAGAGCCTTACGGCTCTGATAGCACAATGACTTCCAACTGAGCAACCCCTTCGCTCGTACTACCACCATTTGCGTCGAAGAGTTCAGAACACTTTTTTATGTCAAAGACTTTCCTTCCATCAATGCTAGTTTCTCTCACTGGGTCCAATCTGTCCTTGCGGACCCAAACTTGTCGAATTCTACTTGGCTTTTCTCTAGGCTTTCTTTGCTTCTTTTTGCAACTTTTAATAAACTCCGCACATTGGGCCTTTTTATGACCCCTAGTATGGCAAAAATAACAATTGTAAGGAAAAAACGAATGACCACATGTGATTTTACTAACCTTTGCTTTGGAATAGCTTGAAACTCCATTGACGAGGTCAAGCTCTAAGGACTTTCTTTTAACGCCTTGCTCCTCGGTCAGGAACTTGATAGTGTTTTCTGCCTTTTCAAGTTCCACTAAGTAATCTCATTCCCTCACCCTTGCAATTCTCAATGCATTCTCATTTTTGCATGATACCTCCTTCATGGCATTTATTGTCTGGTCTTTCAACTCTGCTTGCCTTTGGATTTTCCTTGTCTTATGGGCAAAATCTTCCTCCTGTTCTTCTACCAACCTTGCTAGCTCTTCTGCCTTCTTGATTGCCTCATCCCTTTCTTTCTTAAGGACCTCCACTTCCATCATCAAGTTGGCTTTGTCACTCTTCAATTTGCTGATTTCTGATGACGATTGTGCTTCACAAGTTTCCCCTTTAAGAACACCATTTTCTTCCCTGTCCTTAAGTAGTGATAGAAAAAACTTGCTCACATCCTTTCGTCGGTCTTCTAACTGTAGTGTATCCACGGCAAAACAATCGATTGAGCTGATGTCCTGCAAGTCTGACTTGAAGACCTTGAATTCTACCTTTTCATCCAAGACAGTCATAGAAAGTTTTCCCTCATGTACATCAATGATTGTTCTTGCTGTCTTCATGAATGGTCTACCTAAAAGGATAGGTCTCATGTTTGTCTCCTTACTCACATCATCCATGTCAAGAACTACGAAATCTGCCGGAATGACGAGCTTATCCACTTGTACCAACACATCTTCCACAATTCCTCTCGGATACCGAGCTGATCCATCTGCTAACAAAAGTGACATTGTTGTCGGTTTAAGCTCATTCAACCCAATTTGCTTGTAAACGGAGAAGGGCATCAGGTTTATGCTAGCTCCCAAGTCTAACATCACCTTCTCGAGCTCAGTACCCCCAATTGTGATGTTGATGCAGAAACTGCCCGGATCCTCAAGCTTTGGAGGAAGTTCCTTCTGTAGAACTGCACTTGCATTTCTTGTTATGTATTCCTTATGGTTCGGACCAAACTTCTGTCTGCTGGAATGAAGACTTTTGAAAAACTTAGCGTATGCAGGCATCTTCTGAATCATCTCCAACAAGGGCAAGTTGACATTGACCTTTGAAAGGATGTAATATATGTCTTTGTAAGACTTTTCCAACTTGTTCTTTTGCAGTCTCCCTGGGAATGGAATGGGTGGCACATAAGGATTTGCTGACTTGTGTAGGGGTGGTGAATCCTTGGATTTTTCCACCACTATCTCGTCCTCCTGGTGTTTGAGCTTTTCTTTTGAAGACCCTGAAACAGTAATAGATTCATCAGAAAGTTCACCAGGTTGATTATTAGTTAGCACCTTACCATTTCGGAGAATTGTTATCGCTTTAGCTTGCTCAGTGTAACTTGGGAATTTTCCTTGTTCCATTCTTTGTTGAGCCTCAGCTAGTTGCCCAACTTGAATCTCTGTCTTCTTTATTGAAGCATGAATATTCTGAAATTGTACCTCATTCCTTTGTTCAGTTTGTGTTATACGCTGCTCTAATTGCTGGATTTGCTGTGATTGCTGCTGAATTTGCTGTGATTGCTGTTGCATGTGCTGTGATTGCTGTTGCATGTGCTGCTGCATGTCTTGTGATTGCTGCTTGATTTGCAGCTGCAGTTGCTCCAGTAATTCTTCCATTGAAGGTTTCTTTGGTTGAGATTCGAAGTTTTGTTGAGCACCGGTGTTTCTGTTGTTGTTACCCCATTGGTTACCGGTGTTCTGATTGTTTGACCATGAAAAATTAGGATGATTCCTCCACCCTGGATTGTAGGTGTTGGAATATGGATCATTCCTAGGTTTGGGGTTGAAGTTATTCATGGCATTAACTTCTTCTTCTTCAGGTCCAGGACCTGCTGCCTGGTGCTCTCCCATAAACACCTTTTGTTTCAGTTGACCAATTTCAGTAGCAAAAGAATCTATCTTCTTCATTATCTGTGTCATTTGAATGGAACTCTCTGTGCTAGCATCCACGGTGTAGATTCCCTTATTTCTTCTGGAGTTCTTATGACGAGAATTCTGGGCTAACTTCTCAAAGATCTCGTACACCTCATCAGGCTGCTTGTCATACATAGATCCACCACAGGCATTGTTCACTAGAAATCCTGAAACTTCAGTCAGACCATCATAAAACCATTGACACAACTGATTAGTCAGAAACCCATGCTGAGGACAGTCCCTGGTATATTTCTTAAAACGCTCCCATGCCTCATAAAAAGTCTCGTTGTCTTGCTGAATGAAACTCGAAATTTTGGCTCGGATTTCACTGGTTTTCTGAGGTGCATAATACTGATCAGTAAGCTTTTCTCGCACTTCATCCCATGTTCTCAAAGATGCAGGAGGCAAAGTTAACAGCCAAGCTTTTGCCTCTCCTTTCAATGCATGCGGAATGCATCTCATACACAGCTGATTTTCAGTTATCCTGTAGTTAGGGAAGGACTGAATTGCTCCATAAAACTCTCTGAAGAACAAGAGTATATCTTCATCTGGTAATCCATGGAAACTGGGCAGCTGATTGTAATGGCTACTCTTCAGCTCATAATTCCTTGCTGCAGGTTCTAGCACAATGCACAAAGGATCATTGCTCACAACTGGTCTACTATAATCCTTCATAGTTCTGATAGGTTCTGGCTCATACACTGGATTAGGAACAAGGTTAGGGGCCTGTTGCACCCTCTCTTGATTCTGTTCCTGATTTCGCTCGTCTTCCATTGCTAAATTTCTGATACGATCTATGTTATCGTTCAAAGGTAGTAATTCTCCCTGTTGAGATCTTCTACCTTGCATCTGCTGTCAAAATCTGCAATGAGACAAACAAATCACTAGTAAACTCTAAAAAGAAAAAAAATCTAAAAAGCTAAAAATTAATGACTCGACTACCTGAACTAATAAATCTATTAACTAAAACTAAAACTAGAAACAACCAATAAATTCACTAATCACCGGCAGCGGCGCCAAAAACTTGATGTGTAAAATCGTGTTATAAAAACCTAACTCGCAAGTGCACGAATCGTGAGATAAGTACAGCGACAAGTAGGGATTGTTCCCACGAGGAAAAGTGATCTATCGACTAAAACCAATTCTAATTAAAGCTAAGCAATTAACAGTAACCAAGAGATTTCAGATTGATTTGATTGATTTGAGATTAAAACTAGATTAAACTAAGAAAACAATTAACAAGAATATGAGAATGAGATCAAGAGGTGAGAAGACTAGGTCATCAATGATCCCCAACTACGTTTACTCAATGCTTCGAATTGACTTTCACAAAGAATGTTAATCAAGTTAAGGGTTCATTCTTAAATTATGTATAATTAGTGCTATGTGGTCCTGGGATAAATTAAGTACTTCTACTACAATCAATAGCAAACCCTGCATATAAACTATAACAGAAAATAATCAACCATACACCAAGCGTTTCTCAGTTGAGTAAATAGCAAACCCTGCATATCAACAATAACCTACAACCCACAAAGCACACAATCAAGTATTCTCAATCACAGTCATTAGCAAACCCTGCATAAAAACTATGATTGAGAACCCATTAAGCACAAGAACAAGAGAACCAAAGATAACGTCAATAACCTGCTACGATAAATTCATTCATTCAATTGATTATTGGTTAAGACAGGTGAAACCCACACATCTCTCAACCTTAACATATAAACCCTAGATTCAAGACTAGCACAAACCATGCATAGACAAGAAGAAATCCCAAATTGAATGAAACGAAACTTGAATTACTAAAACATAGTCAATTCTAACAAAGAGTATTCATAGAGGTTCACATTGAATCCCTAGTATGGATTTAGTTACACATAGTTGAAATAAAAAGAAGAGAGAAGTAGTTGATAGAACCCATGGAAATTGTAGGCAATCTTCCAATCTCTGATGCAGAAAATCTTCTCCTTCGTCTTCAAATCCTCTTTATGTAAGATGAAAGAAAGTTTGTTGAGTGATTTAGGCTATGACTTATGGCTGACGAATTGTCTCCAGACCAACCCCTTTGAAGAGGAAAAACCCCTCTATTTATATCTGCTCGGGCTTTGGTGGAGAAACCTGATTAAAAACAATGACTTTAGCCAGACCGCTGCCTGACCGCTGCCACTTTGGCAGCGATGTGGCAGCGGTTTTGCACAATTTGAAAACGCTGCCACTTTGGCAGCGGTGAGGGGGCGGTTTGCACAGCGATCTCCTCTGTCCGATAAACGCTGCGACGCCTCTCTCAGAAAATAGCAGCGGTGTGAGAGCGATTTTTGCTCAACTTTAGAAAAGACCCTTGACTTCTTCAAAATAGCACTTTTTATCTGAATTTCTTCAAATATATCAATCTGGTCCAATAACCTGAAAACACTCAAACGCACCCATTAAAGCGCTAAAAGGCTCAAGTAGCAAGCAATTGATTGGAGGAATGAGGATCAAATATATATACAATAAATGACCGATCAGTTCACGCGAGTTTTGATCATTAGATTGAGAACTCAAAAGTGACCGGAATAATCTTAGGTTTCTTTTGATTGTTTTTGTGACTAACAAACAAGAGAAAAGTTTGTTTAATCCAATCACAGGTTTGCAATTCAAAGAAAGGGAGACCACGCTCCTAGGTGATCCACGTTCGTGCTAGGATTGAAGATCTTGCGGATTACCATCGACGTAAGTCAATCGGATCACGCGACAAGAGGTATTAATCTTTTGTTATATATATTATATATTTTTAATTGATTAAAAGGGTTTAAGGTTCATAAAAGGAAAAAATTTTAAAAGCTACTCAAACTATTTTTTTTAGTCTCGCTTCCGCTGCGTGTACTATACGGTATTTTTCCCTACAATTGGTATCAGAGCCTAGGTTGAACCCTTTTAATTAATTAAACGTATATATACGTGGATCAATTTCTTTTTATTGTGATTATGCATGTTTAGAAAGAGATGGCACTCTAGGTATTCGCATATATAATTACATGTGATGTATGGTTTTATATATGTTTTATATGTGGATTGTTATTGCTCGATTTTGGTCCTAGATTTTCAATGTATTTTTGGTTTTGGAATTGTAACAAGAAGGGTGGTCTATCATCGCCATAATTCCTTCTTGGTAGTTGCTAGACATTTTTTTTTTTATGTATTAAAATTGCTGCAGTTTTTAATGTATTAAATATATTTAATGTGCAGTATTTTTTACTGTCATGAATAATAATAAAAAAAAAAATTTCTGCAGTAATTTATTTGTTTAAATTAAATTGTAACACATTCTACATCGAAGAAACGAAGCAACCGGAACCGAGAACGAGCACAGTGCGCACCCTAGGAGTGGATTGGGCTGCGCATGGCATGCCCGAAATCAAGTGGGCTGCGCACAGCAGCCTTGCAACCAAGAGGGCTGCGCATGGCAGCCATGCTAGTCCTATGGGCTGCGCATGGCAGCCCCTTACGTGAGGATGTGGGCCGTGCAATCCCGAGGAGGGAGGCTGGAGGATGGGCTTATGGTTGATGGGCCACTCGAAGATTTTGTATTCCTATATCAATGTAATTTACTTGTTTTTCTAGGATGGGCCAAAATTGTTGCTATTTATTTTATGCTTAAATATTACAATATTTGTTGTTGTATGATAACATGACATATAGAATAGGAGTGCCACTCATATATCTCTTTTGGTATGAACATGCATTGAATGATTTAGGTATCTAAATTGGCATCTAGATAACTTGGTAAATCATTCTATGGGATTTAATCACACGCCTTAAATAATTGAGTGGGAGAAGGTGTTTTTGTAACACCTATGGCTTCCAAGATTGGTTGAGCTTAATTATTTTTTGGTAATCCCCCAAAGGGGTATCCATGAATGGAATTTAGCAATATACTTCCTTACAAGGATAGACTAGACAATGGACTCAAATGAAATCTACTCCTAAAGGAGGGATTTTCGTGAGAGAAAATTGAGGGTCGATATCTTGGTAACACACTCAATGTAATTTTATTGATATCCTCCAAAGAGTTCTTGTCAGTAAAATTGCAAGGCTAAAATTGAAAACGCTGGTTGTTATGTTAACAATTAGGTGGGACCTAGTCTAACTAGTAAATGGGGCGAACTCACAAAGGAGGCGTAACATTTATGGCTGTTAGATCACCGTTGAATTTTTATGATTGAGTTATTCATTTAATTCAAGATAAATATTTAAAGTGCTTTATAATGATTATTTACTTATATATGTTTTGTTTTCATTCAGAAATCATGACCCCATCACTTATGAACATCCTGAAAGATAACACCTTAACTGGAGATAACTATGTAACATGGAAAAGGAAAATTGGGTTGTTGCTGCAAAGTGAAAAACATAAGTTTGTTCTAACTACTCCTAAACCACCTGCTCCTAATATTGAATCAAGCATAATGCAAAGAGATGAGTATGAGCAGTGGAAGACTTCAGATGATATGGCCAAATGTTATATTATGGCCACTATCTCCGACGTGTTGCAACAGCAGCATGAAGGAATGGAGTCTGCTGCTGATATAATGATGTCTCTAGAGGAGATGTTTGCTATGAAGTCCAGGACGACTAAGAGAGAGGCAGTGACTGCTTTTATGAATCTTAGGATGAAACCTGGACAGGCTGTGAAGGATCACATGATGAAAGTCATAGCACATCTCAACATTGCTGAACTGCATGGCGCTGAGATAGATGGTGAGACAAAAATTGATATGGTTGTGAATTCATTGTCAGATTCCTTTGATCAGTTCAAATTGGACTACACTTTGAACAAAAAGGAATACACCTTACAGAGCCTGATGCAAGACGTTCAAAATGCTGAAAAGATCCTTGTGAAAGGCAAAGGTCAAGAGATTCATATGGTTGGTAAAGTTGCTACTGTTAAGGCCCGTCAAAAGGTCAAGAACAACAGAAGAAAAAGCAACTTGGGCCTACCAAGAAGGAGACCAAGAAAGTAACCAAGATCAAAGGGAAATGCTTCCTTTGTGGTGAAAAGGGACATTGGAAGAGAAATTGCCCAAAGTCCCAGAACAAGAAGGAAGAAGGTAATTTGAATTATCTTGAAACATGTTTTTTGGCTGATTCTACAGATTCTTGGATCATAGACTCAGGAGCCAGTAATCATGTTTGTTATTCCTTGCAGGGGTTCCAAGAAAGGAGAAGGCTGAATAAGAATGAGATCAATTTGTGCTTAGGCAACGGAACGTTAGTGTCTGCAAGTGCAGTGGGAGATATTAGAGTTTGTTTGGATTCTAGAAGGCATTTAGATTTAATAGAGGTTTATTATGTACCTCAATTCAAGAGGAATTTAATTTCAGTTTCTTGTTTGAATAAATTTGGATATTCGGTTACTTTTAATAAAGTTTTTATTATTAGTAAGAATGACAAAGTTATTTGCAAAGGTACATTGGAAAACGGTCTATACTTTTTGCATAGAAATATCTCTCACTCGTTAGACACAGAAATAACGGAACCTAATCATAAAAGAGTAAAATTATCAACAGATGAAACCTACATTTGGCATTTACGCTTAGGTCATATTAACCTTAATAGGATTAAAAGATTGGTAAGTGACGGACCTTTGAGTGACTTAAAGGTTGATGATCTACCAACTTGTGAATCTTGTTTGGATGGTAAAATGACCAAAAGGACGTTCTCTGCCAAAGGTGCCAGAGCCACTGAATGTTTAGGATTGATACACACTGATGTATGTGGACCTATGAGCATTCAAGCTAGAGGTGGATATGAGTACTTTATCACTTTCATAGATGATTACTCAAGATTTGGCTATGTGTATCTCATGCGACATAAGTCAGATGCTTTTGACATGTTCAAAGCATTTAAAGCTGAAGTGGAAAATCGGCTTGAGAAACACATAAAAATCTTGAGATCTGATCGTGGTGGAGAATATCTATCTGGTGAGTTTCAGCAATATCTCATTGATAATGGGATAGTTTCTCAGTTTTCTGCACCTGGTACACCTCAACAAAATGGGGTAGCAGAAAGGAGAAATAGAACTCTTTTGGATATGGTTAGGTCTATGTTGAGTTATTCAACACTTCCTAATTCTTTTTGGGGATATGCTTTACAAACTGCAATATACATTCTAAACCATGTACCATCTAAGTCTGTTCCTAAAACACCGCATGAGTTGTGGACTGGGAGCAAGCCTAGTTTACAACACTTAAGGATATTTGGATGTCCTGCGCACGTGTTAAAAGGAAAGACAGAAAAGATGGAGTCCCGTTCAGAAACATGTATATTTGTAGGGTATCCGAAAGAAACTAAAGGATATTATTTTTATAGTCCTTTAGATCTTAAAGTATTTGTTTCGACAAATGCTAAATTTCTAGAAAGGGACTATATGAATGATTTTGTGCCTAAAAGTAGAATTGTCCTGAATGAGATGTCAGGAGATACAATTCCACGAGAGGTTACACAACCTAACCCAATTGTAATTTCCGATCCAACACTAGGTCAACAACCTACCATTCCTCATCGTAGTGGGAGGGTTAGAACACAACCCGAAAGATACATCGGTCTGGGAGAATCTGTAGAGAATCTCCCGGACGACGATGATCCCTATACGTACAAGGAAGCTATGGAGGATGTTGATAGTCGCCATTGGCAAAAGGCAATGCAATCCGAGATTGAATCTATGTTCGATAACAAAGTCTGGTCCCTTGTAGACTTGCCTAAAGGGATAAAACCCATTGGGTGCAAGTGGGTATACAAGAGGAAAAGAGGTATGGATGGAAAGGTGGAAACCTTTAAAGCTAGATTGGTAGCTAAAGGGTATACACAGAAAGAAGGTATCGATTATGAGGAAACCTTCTCTCCTGTGGCCATGCTTAAATTCGTTAGGATACTCTTATCCATTGCAGCATCTTTAGATCTAGAGATTTGGAAAATGGACGTCAAGACAGCTTTCCTTAATGGAAGTCTTGACGAAAGCATCTACATGATGCAACCAGAGGGATTCATTGAAAAGGGCCAAATGGAAAAGGTATGCAAGTTGCAGAAATCCATATATGGATTAAAGCAGAAATCCATATATGGATTAAAGCAAGCATCCAGATCCTGGAACATAAGGTTCGATCAAGCTGTCAAAGGTTTTGGATTTATTTAGAATCTTGACGAACCTTGTGTATACAAAAGGATTAAGGGCGACAAGTTGGTTTTCCTGATTCTTTATGTTGATGATATACTACTCAGCAGAAACGATGTAGGTGTATTGACATCAGTAAAAGAATGGTTAGCAAAACAATTTGATATGAAGGACTTAGGAGAAGCAAGTTTTATTCTAGGTATCCAAGTTATAAGGGATAGAAAGAATAGAACGATTGCATTATCCCATGCTTCATACATAGACAAAATCTTGTCTAGGTTTTCCATGCAGGATTCCAAGAAAGGTATGTTACCTTTCAGACATGGAATCAAGCTTTCTAAGGAACAAGTTCCTAAGAATGAGCATGAAGAGCAGTTCATGAGTAGAGTTCCATATGCCTCGGCAGTTGGAAGTCTCATGTATGCAATGCTCTGCACTAGACCAGATATTTGTTTTGCTGTTGGCATAGTTAGCAGGTTTCAATCGAAGCCTGGTCCTGATCACTGGACGGCAGTCAAGCATATTTTCAAGTATCTCAAGAGAACAAGAGATAATATGCTTGTATACTCTGGAGGGGATTTGATTCCCGTTGGGTATACAGATTCTGATTTTCAATCAGATTCTGACTCCAGAAAATCCACATCAGGGGCTGTGTTTACTATTGGAGGAGGAGCAGTTATATGGAGGAGTATCAAGCAATCTTGTATTGCTGATTCCACCATGGAAGCTGAGTATGTTGCTGTATGCGAGGCTGCCAAAGAGGCTGTTTGGCTCCGTCAATTCTTGATTGACTTGGAAGTGGTTCCTAGTGCGAATAAGCAGATCACTATCTATTGTGACAACAGTGGAGCAGTGGCTAATTCGAAAGAACCAAGAAGTCATAAGAGAGGTAAACACATTGAAAAGAAATATCATCTTTTAAGGGAGATTGTTCAAAGAGGTGACGTGACGATTACCAAAATCGCGTCAGCAGAAAATCTAGCAGATCCCTTCACAAAGGCTCTACCTCAGAAGAGTTTCGATGGGCACCTAGAGAACATGGGCTTAAGAGATATGACTCATTTGCTATAGCGCAAGTGGGAGATTGTTAGGATTATGCTCAATAGCAAGAGTGTAATATTGTATTTAACAATCTATTTCATATTAATAAAGTGATTTCTGGTTTAAACAAATATTATAGCATTTATAGTTGAATATTATAATTTTTGAAGTAAATAATCATAAGGTCTAAAGACTATGAGGAAAGAAGAATTGTTCATACATCTGGATATGTATGTGGTAGACACAATTCTTTAGTTAGTCTTGAATATTGTTCACAACTTAAGTTAAAGGTTGGGCACCTTTATCTTGTTAAAGTTGTAGAATTCTTTTGCTAGCATTTGAGTGGGATCAAATGAGATATGATGAGTCTAAAATCATCGGAGTGTCTTCGAGCAAAAGAGTCTAGTGCATTGGGTGCATTGAACTGGATCAAAATGAAATACTTTATCTATAACCATCAGTAGATAAAAGTAATTTCATTATCAGGACAATCAGAGAGTCTATCTTAATCCTGAGATAAATGATGGACTTATGGTTGCAAGTGATATCATTTGAGTTATCAATGAGTACGATTATATCGCATAGTCTATCCTCGATAATTTGGTGATATTCATTTGTTAATCGATAGAGGACTTCATTTATAGATATGGACATCGTGGCTCCATTTATCAAATGAGAGTATAATATCATCATATGGATGTTTTGAGGTAATTGGATATTAAATCTCAACGTTGAGTTTTCGATAGTGTCTATTGAAAACATGGCTTCTGGACAAGTCAAAATATCCAAGTTCAAAACGTGGTCATATGAGTAAATATGGTAACTTGGAGAGTTATAGGCGGTCTATGAACTCTTGGCGATTACTGATATTATTCACGAGGATACACTATCTCCAATATGTTTGTCTAGGGTATGAATGAGGAAACATCTTCCTTTTCTGTCTTTATTTAAGAGTTCAATTTTAGCTCTTTAGTGGAATGAGTTAAAATTAATGGATCGGACCTAAGTGAATCATTTGTTGATTGTGATTAGGTTATGTCTATTGAAGCTTAAATTTAGATAGCCCGCCAAGATCCCCAATCCACACGGACTTGCATGGATCACTTGATATGTTCTACCGGACCAATTTAGGGTCCATCTAGAATTGCATTTAATATATTAAGAATATAATTTGCACATTATTTATGTAATGGGCTGCTCAATTATATTTATATATTAATGGATGACATGTGGGCTTGTTTCTTTTAGTAAGAATGGGTCTAGTTCACATGTGGGCTTTTTATTTAAAGTCCAAAGGATTAAATGAAATGAGAAAATAATATTTGGCCCAATAATATATATGGGGCGGCAAGGAGGTTATTTAACCTTAAATATTATTTTTTTTTCATTGTTTAATTAAATGAGAATTAATTAATTAATTAATTAATTATTTAATTAAGAAACAAATCTTTTCTCATTAGGAAATATGATTTCTAAAGGTATACTATTGGTAGTAGTATAATTAAATAGAAAGACCTGTTTGACAAGGAAATAAATAAATAATTTTATTTATTTAATCAAATGGGAAGTCTTTTTATTTTAGTCAAATAAGAGAATAAAAGATTTATGAGTTTGATTAGGGTTTGGAAGTCTTAAACAAAATAGGAATTAGGGTGCAAATCATACTCCTTTTTGTAGGAGGATTTGCGGCAACCCTAGTTATTTTTGGGGAAAGAATTCGGTCACCCTAGGGTAAAAAGAAGAAGAAATTTGGCCACCTATATAAGGCCTCTTATAGAATTCGGCCACCCCCTATGGCTTAAGTGCAGAATTTATTTCTTCTTCTTCTTCTTAACTCATAGAAAGAGATTTTTTATTCTACTAAGGCAAAAAGGATACATAGATTATTCTTTGATGGTGTACTATTTGCTTAATCATTAATAAGCTTGTGTATACAATATCGATCAAGGTTCACGCGAGTTTCGATCATTAGATTGAGAACTCAAAAGTGACCGGAATAATCTTAGGTTTCTTTTGATTGTTATTGTGACTAACGAACAAGAGAAAAGTTTGTTTAATCCAATCACAGGTTTGCAATTCAAAGAAAGGGAGACCACACTCCTAGGTGATTCACGTTCATGCTAGGATTGAAGATCTTGCGGATTACCATCGACATAAGTCAATCAGATCACGCGACAAGAGGTATTAATCTTTTGTTATATATATTATATATTTTTAATTGATTAAAAGGGTTTAAGGTTCATAAAAGGAAAAAATTTTAAAAGCTACTCAAACTATTTTTTTTAGTCTCGCTTCCGCTGCGTGTACTATACGGTATTTTTCCCTACACTTGAAAGATAGTAATGATAGACTTGGTATTTTGAAGCAAGAAATTGAGCAAAGGGATAACTCTCTTGCTAGTGCTAAAAGGCTAGAAAACATTCTTAGAGTCAACCTTAGTGAGCACTTAACTCAAGAGAAAAAGTATGAACAATGGCTTAATAAATCAAGTGAAGATGTTAGGTTTAGTGATGACATCGTGAAAAAATATGCCATTAAAATTACGATGCTTAATGAGAAACTTAATAAGGCTAATAGGATGATTAACAAGATGTCATCTAGTTCTAATAAAGTTGATTCCCTCATTAAAAGTGGTAAGCATCCTAGTGACAAAAGAGGTTTGGGTTATGTCAATGAGAAGGAGACTCCTTCATCTAACAAATCTATTTTTGTCAAAGCAAGTATTGAACCAAATGTAGGTACTCTCACTCAAGGTAAAGAAATGAAAGCTACCGGAGGTGCCTCAACATCAACAAGGAAGTTCAATGGAAGAACTCAACAAGATCAAATTCAAGAAGCATCATCCTCAAAAAGAAAAGGTGAAGCATCAAGGATTGCTCTTCAAAGAGGTAAATTTGTGAGAAGACCAAATGCTTTGGAAGCAAATGCAAATGGTAAATTTTCTAAATTCATACCTATTTGTCATCATTGTAACATGATAGGACATATTCGACCTAGGTGTTTTCAATATATTCGGAAATGCAAATTTGATAATGCTTTTCATGATATGTCTTTGAATGGTCCTAGGCAATCATCCATGTATGGATTTAGAACTAGACCTAGGAAGACTTTGGAAAAGCATGTTGAGAAGAATTGTGTTGATAACTTGCTTGCTAAATCTTGTGTTGTGCCTCACTCTACTATGCATAAGAAAGTTGATAATGCTTTGTTTGATATCTTTGAGAATGTGACCAATGAGGTCAAGGTGCATGTTAAAAAGTCTAACATTGAGTCAAAGCATGAAAAAGCTAAGAGTGAGAAGCATGTTGTGAAAAGTGTATGGGTTAGAAAAGACACATCTAAATGTCTAGTTACACAATATGCTTTACGTGTCAACTCCTCCTACTCTTGGTACCTAGATAGTGGTTGTTCTAGGAACATGACCGGAAACAAAGATTTCTTCAAAAATCTTGTGTTAAAGGATGGAGGGTGGGTTACCTTTGGTGATGGCACCAAGAAGCAAGTTCTTGGCAAGGGAACTATATGTATCCCCGGATTGCCTAAACTTCGCAATACCTTGTTTGTTGTTGGGTTACAAGCTAATCTTATAAGCATTACTCACTTGTGTGAAATCTTTAAAGAAGTTAGCTTTACTAAAGATGTGTGTACTATTATCGATAAAGAGGACAATGTTGTCCTAAAAGTCAAGAGGTCTATAGACAATTGCTATTGTCTCAATGTAGATCCTCTAACTTGCAATATGGCACATGAGTGCAACAAGCTTGAGTTGTGGCATCAACGGTTGGGTCATATGAATTTTAAAGACTTGAAAAAGCTTGAAAAACATAGCATTGTTAGGGGTCTTCCTAGACTTGGTAAAAAGCTAGAGATTGTTTATGAACCTTGTCAATTGGGTAAACAAACCAAAATATCTCACAAAAAGAATTCTTATGTAGCTACCAAGAGACCATTAGAGCTTGTACACATGGACCTAATGGGGCCAATTCCAACCGAGAGCATCAATGGCAAAAAGTATATTTTTGTATGCGTTGATGATTTCTCTAGGTTCACTTGGGTGTATTTTCTTAGGAGCAAGACCGAGGCTTTCAATTATTTTAGAAAATTTTGTAATCAAGTGCAAAATGAAAAAGGTCTTGATATTAAGAAAATATGTCGCATTAGAAGTGATCACGGGACGGAATTTGAAAATGCTAATTTTAGTGAATTTTGTGATGGTTTGGGAATATCTCATGAGTTCTCCGCACCTAGAACTCCTCAACAAAATGGATTTGTTGAGAGAAAAAATCGTGTCTTGCAAGAGATGGCTAGAGTCATGCTCAATAGCAAGAAAGTCCCTAGAAACCTTTGGCCCGAAGCGGTCAATACCGCTTGCTATGTGTCGAATAGAGTTTTTAGAAGGCCCGGCACAAAACACACGTCCTATGAGCTTTGGAAAGGCAAGAAGCCTAATGTGAGTTACTTCCACACTTTTGGGAGTAAATGTTATATTTTAAATGATAGAGATCACTTGGGAAAGTTTGATGCTAAAAGTGATGTTTGTCTCTTTCTTGGGTATGCTTTGAATAGTCGTGCTTATAGAGTGTTCAACTTGAATACTAAGACTATTATGGAGTCTATGAATGTTAAAATTGATGATCTTAGCATGCTTAACTTGTGTGATGATAATGATGTCAATGAACCTAATGAAAATCATGTTAATGACATTATTTCACCTATTGATGTGACTAGTAGTGAATCTAGTCATGATGATGACAAAGATAGTTGTATTGATGTTCAAAGTCAAGTATTGGAAAATGTGTTAAATGATAATCAACAAAATATTCAAGTTGTTGAAAATTCTCCTCATCCTAGACTTCGAAATCTACACTATCAAGATGACATCATGGGTGACTTAAATGAAGGGGTTAGAACTAGAAATCAAATTGCTAACCAAATATCTTATGCTTGCTATACTTCTCAAATTGAACCCAAAAACATTAATGAAGCTATTGTTGATGAATATTGGGTTGGGGCTATGCAAGATGAACTTAATCAATTTGAGAGGAATGAAGTGTGGTCATTGGTTCCTAGACCTAAAGATATAAATGTAATTGGCACTAAGTGGGTTTTTAGGAACAAGACCGATGAAAGTGGCAAGATAGTGAGAAATAAAGCTAGACTAGTGGCTCAAGGTTACACTCAAGTTGAGGGTGTTGACTTTGATGAGACTTTTGCACCGGTTGCTCGTCTTGAGTCCATTAGACTTTTGTTGTCCATTGCATGTGTTAAAAAATTCAAATTATTTCAAATGGATGTCAAAAGTGCTTTTTTGAATGGATACCTTCAAGAAGAAGTGTATGTTGAACAACCTAAGGGTTTTGTAGACCCGCACTCTCCTAATCATGTGTTTAAATTGAAAAAAGGCTCTCTATGGCCTTAAACAAGCTCCTAGAGCTTGGTATGATAGGTTGACTCAATATCTCATTGACAACCACTATAGGAGAGGTGGCATTGATAGAACTTTGTTCATTAAACATCATGATCATGACATTTTTGTTGCACAAATATATGTTGATGACATTGTTTTTGGTTCTACTAATAAAACCAAGGTTGATGAGTTTGTTAGTGTGATGTCAAGTGAATTCGAAATGAGTATGGTGGGTGAGTTAAACTATTTTCTAGGGATGAAAGTTAAGCAAACTAGCATGGGCATAATGTTGAGTCAATCTAAATATGCTAACAATCTTGTTAAGAGATTTGGTCTAGAAAATGGAAAAGATTTTGAAACTCCCATGAGCACCACTTTAAAACTTGACAAAGATGAAAAAGGTAAAAGTGTTGATCAAAGCCTTTATAGAAGCATGATTGGTAGTCTACTTTACCTAACGGCTAGTAGACCGGATATTTGTTTTAGTGTTGGCTTGTGTGCTAGGTTCCAAGCTAATCCAAAGGAATCTCACTTAAAAGCCGTCAAGAGAATCATTAGGTACATCAAAGGTACTTATAATCTTGGTTTATTTTATTCATTTGATACCAATGATATTCTTGTTGGCTATTGTGATGCCGATTGGACGGGTAACATAGATGATCGTAAAAGCACATCGGGCGGTTGCTTTTATGTTGGTAATAATTTGGTTTCTTGGTCTAGTAAGAAACAAAACTCGGTTTCCCTCTCTTCTTCCGAAGCCGAATACATTGCGGCCGGAAGTGCATGCACACAATTGCTTTGGATGAAACAAATCCTTAAGGATTATGAGATAGAACAAGGAAAAATGACACTTTATTGTGATAACTTAAGTGCCATTAACATCTCTGAAAATCCGGTTCAACACTCACGCACAAAGCACATTGATATTAGGCATCATTTCATTAGAGATCTTGTTGAACATTCAATTGTAACTCTAGAGCATATGCCTACTAAAAATCAACTTGCGGATTTGTTCACCAAGCCCTTGGACAAAGAGAGGTTTAAAACTTTTAGAATGTCCATTGGCATGATTTGTGTTAATTTATGTGCTTGTGTGAATGTGGGTGGCTTGATAAGCAAAATTTTTTTATATCAATATCTTTGAGAGCTACTCACTTGAGAAGTAATGATCTTAAGCTAATAACTCATATTGTTCCTAGATCATGCACTTGAGCTTGAAAAAATCATATTTTTTGAAAAGTGCACAAATGCTTCTCTTATATGTTTTAGTTTTGAGTATATGTGTTTGAATATGTGTAGATAGTGGATGCATTTAGAAGCCTATTGCTTAGTACATGATAAATGACCTATGACATGTATCCATTTTGCTTCGGCACTACATAGTATTCAATGAGCACCCTCTTAGAAAGGGCTACACACATTGGTTGTGAAGCCGCCCAATGTTGGAATGGGCTACGCCTTTGTATGAGTGAAAGCCGCCAAGAGGTGTATATGTTTTTGTTAGTAAAATCAAAGAAGTGTTGAAAAGAATCATTAAAAAAAAAAAAATCTTTGATTCTAAGCCTAAAAGAAATAAAAAAAAAAAAAACAAAAGGCTTAATGGTGTATAGTTGAGAATTGTGAAAAGCTCGGGTTGACAAATAGAAACGGGAAAATGAGCCACGTGCACACACACGCTCACATGTTGATAACTATTCTTTTAAAGCAAAAATCCGGATGAATATCGGTTTGACCTATTTTTGGAAAAGCTTTAGTTGGATAGGTGTGGAAATTATTTGCATGTTGATATCACAATTACTCCTTCTATATATGTGAGAAGCATTCACACACACACACATATTTTGCTTATGTGCTTGATTCATTGGCAATGTGAGAATATTTTTGAGAGATTAATGAAAATCTATGATTCTCTCTTGGACTTTGAAAAGTGATGAAATATTTTCTCTTATTGCTTGAATGTGTGAATATATGAGTCCCTTGTGAACAAATCTACTTGGTGATAATATGTGGAGCATATGTTAAGGGGGAGCTTTAGTTTATTCAACTACGCTTTCTATACGATTTGTTTGCTTAATATCTCATTAACTATCTCTTGTGCCCTTTGTCTATTCCTTGACAAAAAGGGGGAGAAATTGTATGCCTCTCCTTGTTTAATATGGGGGAATCCATGTTTGACATAGGGGAGATTTGTATACCTCACCTTTGTGCTTATTAAAGACTTTGTCTTAAGGGGGAGAAAAGAATTCTTGTCTTATTTGTGTTAAGGTGTTTAAGGGAGAGTTTTTAATGTGTTAACATTTATTTACTTGAGATAAGGTAAGTTTTATTTTGCTTATGTGATAGTTTCTCACCATTCTTCTTTGGAAGAAGTTCTCTTGTTGGTTGTTTTTTTTCTCATAGGTACTTTGAAGTTCAAAGAAGGGATTCTTGAAGACTCAAGAAGACTTGAAGATCTTTTAGTCTAGGGATCTCTTTGTAATGTGAGGATGAGAGAATGCTATCAACATTGAGTTTATTGGAGTGATCAATGTATGGTGAGGATGAGGTTTTGCCATGGAATAGCCAAAGGGGGAGATTGTAAGATCCGTTATTTGTATTGGCTTGATTCCATTGCAAAACGCTCTATATTTGTATTAGTAGTTGCTTAAGTATTTCTTGGAAGAAAAGAGCCTCAAAGGTGAAGTAGCAACATCTTGTGCAAATATCGTCTTCAAGGGGAACATCGCTTACTTGGATGCTAAGGTATCAAGATTCTTCTTCCTCTTGCAAGGCGTTAGCGCACACACACACAATTCATACATGTGTGTCCCTGCATCATTGTGCACCATTTATATAACACATTCACATGATTTTGTATGCTCATGCATTGTACTCAAATGCTCATACATTTTAGAGTTGCATGTTCTAGGACTATGTCTAGGAAATGGCATTCATATGTGAACTTGTGTTTGTATGTTTGTGTTTCTTGTGTTTTGGACTTGAACATGGTCTTATTTGATTCCTTATTGAGTCCCGGTCATTTCGGTTACTCATACGTTATGTTTCGAGTCCAAACGATGTAGCTACGCTACTTTTCGTTCTCATTCGTTGAGTTGTGTTCGTCGTCATTTTCCGAGATGAATTCTCAACCATTTGCCAAAGTTTTGTAGTCTTCGTCGTGCATAAGGGAGTCATGGATTAAAATTCAGAGTTCGGATGCCCGAATACGGCTGAAGAACGCGAGAGGTGCGCGAGGAGGTTGCTCGGCCAAAAGCCAAGCAAGAGGTGGCCACGTGTGCCACACGGCCAGAGCTCCTCTCTGGCCACGTGTGGCACACGCTGACCACACGTGGGCTGTCTGAAGTCCCCCTAAAATTTGGACAATTTTTCCCCTCTTCTCTCCTCTTCAAATGACCTCTCTTCCCTCCATTTTTTCACAACTTGAACAAGATCAAATCTAAAATTTCTGCAGAAATGTTCATGTTTTTGATTTACTTACTTTGATCATAACTTCTTCATACGAACTCGAAATTGAGTGATTCAAAAGCCGAAATTGTTGGTCTCAACGAGAGCTACAAACCCCAAGCATTTTCAGAGGCAATTGATTTCGTTATTTTTCACAGTACTCTGATTTTCAGTACGAGGTCATTAGTTGTATGTGATACTTCTTCTCTTGCAATTTCATTTGATCATCTCTATGATTCTTTCTATTTGATTGTTGAAATATGTTGAGAAGTATGTTAGATCATATGCTAGGGTTGTATGATTGATTAGTTAATTGTGTTTAGCTTTGTGATTTCTCTTAAACATATTTCTTGCTAAACTTGAGATTGATTGAAATTGATTCTAGAAATTGTTTTTATAATGTGCTTCATGTTATCTTATAGGCTTGATTTCTTGATATAAGAACTAAGATTTTTGTGACATATATTGAATATCTTAATCTTGTTCTTATTGTTTTGACATGCTTTGATTTCTAGATAGATTTGTGATTGTGTGTTGATAGTATATTCTAGATTATCATTAAGCATGTTCATAGAGTGTGTTTGATCTACTTACTCTATTTGTGTGTGCTTGCATCATTTGCATCACCTAGATCATTGCCTTGTAATAGGTTGAAGTCTCTTGTCAAGGTGAGTGAAGCCTATTTGACTTGAGCAAGAAGACTTGGCTAGGAAAGGTTTCCGGATAGCCAAGCAAGAAGCCTTAGTTAGAATCAAGGTGATTCGGATAACTAAGCAAGAAGTCTTTGCAAGGAGTTTGAATACTCCGGATGGTTGAGCTAGGATAGCTTAACTAGGATCTCTTGATCTAGATTGCTAAGCAAAGAAATCTTCCTAGAGGCTTTTTTAGTCTTGGATAGGAAGTTGCTCTCTAGAGGTGTGGGATACATCTTAGATAGAGAGTAGGCTAGGTAATTCACTAGGCCTTTGAGAGGTGATTAGGATTTGATAGCTTGAAGTGGATGTCATAGTGTTGATAGCTTTGAGTGTGTAAGTTCTTTTCATATAGTGGATTTGCTTTGCCGGTGGTTGTGGATTCAACCCGTGGATGTTTCCTCTTTGAGGTTTTACCACGTAAAAACATTGTGTCTCATTTTTGCTTTATATTTCCTTATCTTCCATATGTTCTCTTGTATTGATTCTTTTGTATATTGATGCTTACATGAATTGATTCATAATATACAATTGCTATATCATTACAAGTATTCATTTTCATTCTTATATTCCACATCTTTTTGAATATTGGAAGAATTTGGGACTATACCTATTCACCCCCCCTCTAGGTATAAAACACTAAACTTTAAAGGGAATTTCAAAGGTGCATTCATCTAGCCCAAGGGGTTCTTCTAGATTCCTTGGTGCTTTCCCTTCTTTAACTGCTCCAACTCCTTCGCCATCTTGGTCATCTGATCCTATAGCGTTGGGATTTCTTGAATCCGGATCGGGCTACTGAACCCTCTTCGTCCGAAGTTTCTAAATCAATGATCACCTCCTTTCACTTTGCCTTCTGATGCCTTTCTTTGGAGCTTTTTCAGGATTTAGCGCTTCCTTTTGAATCGGGATGTGGATTTTTCTCCTTCGCCTTATGTTTTGGTGGAGATTGGGCCCTCCTAGGGGGAATCTCAATCGCGGACTTCACTAGTCTGGGTTTGAGATCCACCTGTCGAACTGGGAGAGGTAGACCCAATCGGTCAAACACTGGTACCCCGGTACTTGGGCCAGCGTCCCTTGGGACCCCAGCTGTTTCGAAGGGGATCCCCTGGGCTATCATTTGGAGTTGGATGGCTTCTACGTATGCTGCAGCATGCTTATCTAAGACATCCCGATTGATTTCCTTTCTGGCGAGGTCTTGAGACATAGGACCTGTAGCTGGTGGAGGCGCTGGTGGTGGATTCTCATTCCTGGTACCTTTACCCCGCCCTGAGCTCTTTTGGTGGAAGCGAGGGACTGGGGTCCTGATGGCTCGAGATGACCCTGGGAGGATCGGAGTCTCATTCTGAAGATTTCTGGGCAGAACTAGGCTGTTTAGATGTTGGTTGGGATGTAAATAAAACTACCCACAGACGGCGCCAAAAGTGTTACTGAAAAATCGTCACTGGGGTTGAAATTCCAAATAATGACTTTAAGGGGACTAAGATCAAAGATGACCCCCGGTCGGAGAGGTATCAAGTAGTTCGATACTGACTATGTCCTCGATAATGCACAAACGATCAGACACAAGTAAATAAACAAGAAGAGCTTTTTATTCATCACTTTACATTACAGATACATGAACTGTGTTTTTCAGGATTAACAGTGAACTATGGAGACTCGGTGAGTAATGGAGATGGTGGTGATGGTGAACTCGTGCGTGTCGATAAGTAGAACTGATCATAGGGTTTATGGAGATGATTTTTCTGGTCCCTTTCTGGTGAGTAAGACGTTTTATATATAGGTCCTGTTGCTTGCCATGCCTCCTATAATTTCGGTCTAGGGTTTGGCCATTGCAGGACTTTCTTCCTCTTAGGAGATAATCTCGGAGCTTTTACGTGAAAAATCTAGTCTTTCCTTCCTAGGAGGAGTCAATCTTGTAAGCAAATCTTTCCTTCCTAGGAGGACTCTGACAGAGTTGACCTGCTTAAAATAGAACTCTTAGTTGGCGGGAAGGAGGACATCTCCTCTGTTTTGTCTGGACGGTGGCGTTTCGATAAACCTTCATGGAGCTTTAAACTCTGGCTTGAGAGTCTCGCTATTTGGTATTTTCTTACTTAGCGAGCTAGTTTTACCAGGAGGCGTGGTCCACTTAGTATCCTGCTTGCTACTTGACGATCAGGACACTGATCAAGCCAAAATTGGTATGATTTTGGCCCTCATTTCCAATTCTTTTTGCTTGATTCTCGGGCATTTCCCCTTATTTAATGGTGTTAAAATGAGTATTTCAGGTTTTATCAGGTTTCGAGAGCAATTGGGATGAAGTGGAGGACTTGTGTGAAAAATGTCTCACAAATGGGAAGAAACAGGACATTTTTTCCACTTAGACAAGAGGAGGTCGCTACATAGGCGCTATGGCGACAGAGGATTCTTCAAGTCATCAAAAGGTCGCCATTTGGTCACCACTGGGCGCCATGGCAACAGAAAGTCTCCGAAAGCATCAGGTGGGTCGCCACTTGGGGGTCGCCATGGCGACCTACCTCTACAAATGGCGACCTCTCTCAAACAAGGCAAGGTTGCCACTTATGGTCGCCATGGTGACCTTGATGTTGCAAGTGGCGACCTCTTCTCATTTTGTTGGTCGCCACTTATGGTCGCCATGGCGACCTTGAGATGCAAGTGGCTACCTCTACACAAATTGCACTTGGTCGCCACTTGCTAGATGGCGAAAAAGATGGTTCTCATAGCGACCTTAGCATCTAACCATTTTACGCACCCAGGGTCGCCATAGCGACGAAACTGCGAACTAGGCGCCACATCAGCGAATCAAGCAGTTATCAGTACAAGTCCAAGAGTATGTATAAATATAACGGCCATTCATCTTCAAAGGGATCCGAATTTTGAGAAGAGAGCACCAAATACCTTCCTTGAGATCTAGCTTTCTCATCCATGGCACACCATTCCTCATCCTCCATTTCTCTCCTTGAACTCATCTAATCCATCCAAACCTCAACACAAAGCCTTGATTCCTTCCCTACATCATTCCTTATCCTACCATTTCTCCACCAAAATCCTTTGTCACTTTCCACCATAACACCCATATTCCAAGACATATCCTCTACTTCCATTCCTTGCATCTAGGAGCATAGAGGAGAAGAAGGATCAAGCTTAAAGAAGGTGACCCAAGGGTTATTTCCTTACTATTTACTTCTTTTCATTTATTGCAAATATGTGTAACTAAACCCCTAATCTAGGGGATAGATTTGAGGATCAATTGGTTGTGGGTTTAGCTTAGCTTGTAATGAATCTCTTATGTGTTCTATTCATTCAAATTATTAGATTCCATTCATTATGTAATTAACTTGTATATCACTTGTTGATTGCAATCTTGAGTGGAGTAATTTGTTATATATTCATATATGGATTGACACTCCTTGTGTGATTAAGAACCCATTGGATAGGATAGATTAGTGGTGGGTATATCAACCCCACTAATCTAAGCCTTAGCTTGTAATGAATCTCTTATGTGTTTTATTCATTCAAATTATTAGATTCCATTCATTATGTAATTAACTTGTATATCACTTGTTGATTGCAATATTGAGTGGAGTAATTTGTTATATATTCATATATGGATTGACACTCCTTGTGTGATTAAGAACCCATTGGATAGGATAGATTAGTGGTGGGTATATCAACCCCACTAATCTAAGCCTTTGGTGGTTAACATAATGAGATTGGTACATTAATGTTGCTATAAGGCATTACCCACATTCAATTGTTAATCGATCTATTCCCTAGCAATCTTATTAATTGATTTTATCACTATTCTTATCAAGGTGTTGAGTATTCTATTTTTCATAACATTTTTGTGTCTTTTCATTTTAGTAGTTAGCATTGGTGGTTTTAGAAACCACACATCTATCAAACACTATGATTTATTTTATTGTTTTAAGATTAGTCAATTTATCTAATTAACACTCCATTCCCTGTGGAACGAACTTGCTCACTATTTTGCTATCAAATCATATTTTAAAAAGGATTAAGTAGCTTTAAAGAGTTTTCAAGAATCAACCAAAACTATATTATTATTTTGTTGAGTGCACAAACGACCTCATCGGACACCAACTAGGTCAACAACAGGACTTCTTTCTGTTGTCGTTGAGGGATGTGTAGGTGGTACTGTATTGGATTGCTAAGTGGAACTTCGTGTCGGGGTGCTGCGGGATCCACAGGAAGCTAGGGAATGACTGGGTTGGACCCCGTTGAAGAAATTTGCGAGTAGCTCGGCTCGGGGCAATGCTTGTGAATCAAGATTACTGGTAGGGTCCTTGAAAAGCTAGGGAATGGCTGGGCCTGATCCCGTTGGAGGGGGTATGTATTCGGATCAATTGGGGTCCTCCTTCTTCGGTTGGGACCCCGCCCTTTACGTGGTAGCTGGATACTGTCTGGATCCCTATGAATTCCTTGTATCGAGGTGGAAAATTCTTCCTTGGTCCTTAGCCAATTTCGGTGGTTAACATTGACTAATCGCGAAAATTGGTAATAATCATCCAAAATCTATTCACCCCCTCTAGATAATTTTATACACATCATGCATTATTAGTTTCAATTCGTATCAGAGTGGGTTCCTAGATATACTTAGGTGATCCTTGCTCATTTTGGTGTGTTTTATATTTTGTGTGATTTTTGTTTATTCATACATCTGCATTCATTCATTCATTCATAAATACTATGAGTGGAAATGGTGGTGGCAACGAGGGTGTTTCTAACACGAGACCTCCCCTACTCACCGGATTAAATTATGCCTCTTGGAAAGGCAAGATGGAGTCGTACATATGCCAACTCCATGATAGGGCATGAATGGTGGTTGAAGACGGCTACGCTCCACTGATGATGACTCCCATGGGTGGAGGAGATGATGTACTCAAGCTTAAGGTGCAATGGAACACGCAAGAGTTTAAGGCATTTAAATGGAATAGAAAGGTGATGCACGCCATCCTATATGCAGTGGATGAGAATCAATATAAATTGATTCAAAACACTAGAATCGCTAAGGAGGCGTGGGACATCCTAGAAGTTGCACACGAGGGAACCGAAGTAATGAAGGACTTCAAGCTTCAAGTCCTTCAAACTCAATTTGAGTTGCTTAAGATAGAGGAGAATAAGTGCTTCAATGACTTTGAGATCAAGTTGATGGACATAGTCAACCAAAGTCATCAACTTAGTAACCCTTACTCGGATAGGAGGATCAAGCAAAAGATAATGAGATCGCTTACCAAGAGGTTTGAGTATAAGGTAACGGGCTTTAGAAGAGAATAGTGGTTATAAAGATATGAAGTGATCAAGCCAAAATTGGTATGATCCTAGCCCTCATTTTCGTTTCTTTTCGCTTGATTCTCGGGCATTTCCTGGTATTTAATGTTGTTAAAATGAGTGTTTCATGTTTTATTAGGTTTCAAGAGCAATGGAGATGAAGTGGAGGACTTGTGTGAAAAAGGCCTCACAAATGGGAAGGAACAGGGCATTTTTGCCACTTAGGCATGAGAGGTTGCTACATGGGCGCCATGGCGACAGAGGATTCTCCAAAGTCATCAGAAGGTCGCTATTTGGGCGCCACTTGGTCGCCATGGCGACAGAAAGTCTCCAAATGAACCAGGTGGGGTCGCCACTTGGGGTCGCCATGGTGACCACCCTTGCAAGTGGCGACCTTCTTCAATCAAAGCATGGTCGCCATTTAGGGTTGTCATGGCGACCTTGATGTTGCAAGTGGCGACCCCTTTACATTTTGCAGGGTCGCCATATATGGTCGCCATGGCGACCTCTACACAAATTGGTCATGGTCGCCACTTGCTAAATGGCGAAAAAGATGGTTCTCATAGCGACCCTTGCCTGTAACCGTTTTACGCACCATGGTCGCCATAACGACGAAATAGCGAACAAGGCGCTACATCAGCGAATCAAGCAGTTATCAGTACATGTCCAAGAGTGTGTATAAATAGAACGACTTCTCATCTTCAAGAGGATCGACCATCTGAGAAAAAAAGAACAGAGAATACATCTTGAGATCTAGCTCTTCATCCATGGCACATCATTCATCATCCTCCATTTCTCTCCTTGAACTCATCTAATCCATCCAAACCTCAACACAAAGCCTTGATTACTTCACTACATCATTCCTCATCCCACCATTTGTCCACCAAAATCCTTAGTCACTTCCCACCAAAACACCCACATTCCAAGACATATCCTCTACTTCCATTCCTTGCATCTAGGAGCATAGAGGAGAAGAAGGATCAAGCTTAAAGAAGGTGACCCAAGGGTTATTTCCTTACTATTTACTTCTTTTCATTTATTGCAAATATATGTAACTAAACCCCTAATCTAGGGGATAGATTTGAGGATCAATTGGTTGTGGGTTTAGCTTAGCTTGTAATGAATCTCTTGTGTTCTATTCATTCAAATTAATTAGATTCCATTCATTATAATTGACTTGTATATCACTTGTTGATTGCTATCTTGAGTGGAGTAATTTGTTATATATTCATATGTGGATTGACAATCCTTGTGTGATTAAGAACCCATTGGATAGGATAGATTAGTGGTGGGTATATCAACCCCACTAATCTAAGCCTCTAAGTGGTTAACATAATGAGATTGGTACATTAAAGTAGCTAGTTAGCTTACCCACATTCAATTGTTAATCGATCTATTCCCTAGCTATCTCATTAATTGATTTTATCACAATTCTTATCAAGGTGTTGAGTATTCTATTTTTCATAACATATTTTGTGTATTTTCATTTGAGTAGTTAGCATTGGTGGTTTTAGAAACCACACATCTATCAAACGCTATGATTTACTTTATTGTTCAAAGATTAGTCAATTTATCTAATTAACACTCCATTCCCTGTGGAACGAACTTGCTCACTATTTTGCTATCTTATCATATTTTAAAAAGGATTAAGTGGCTTTAAAGAGTTTTCAAGAATCAACCAAAAACTATATTATTATTTTGTTGAGAACATAAACGACCTCATCATGAAGCCGAGTGAGGTGATAGGGAGGCTTCTAGCCTATAAGTCTAGGAAGGGTCCTACATATACACCTCCTAAAAAGCAAAAGGGAAATACTTTAAAAGCCTCCAAAGTTGAGAAGGAGGAGAAGGATTACTTGGATAAAGATGGCCTTGTTGACTAGAAAATTCAAGAAGTTCGTCAAGTTCGAGAAGAAGGGCTTTAGATCCAAAGTCCAATACTTGAAGAAAACGACTCCCTTCAAGAAGTTTGAGCCTAGGCAAGAGAGAAGTGAAAGGAAAGGGATCCAATGCTATGAGTGTGTGGGCATAAGACACATTGCTCCCGATTGTGGAAATTTGAAGAACAAGAAGGGAAAAAGTGATGGCTGCCACATTGAGTGGAAGTGATGACTCCGATAAGGGAGATGAGTCTTCGAATGATGAAGATCTCATAGCTAACTTTATAGCATTTGCCTCATCCCACAAGAGCAAATGTACTAGTGAAGAAGAGGAAGAGAGTCAAAGAGAAAATGACTCAAGTCCCACAAGAGCAAATGTACTACTGAAGAAGAGGAAGAGAGTCAAAAAGAAAATGACTCAAGTGAAGATAACTCCTCATCTAACTCCACAAATGGAAATGTGGAGAAAATGGATATTCATGACTACATAGTCAAGTTTGAGAGTTCAAGGTTAAAGAACAAAAGAGTGTAAGTTCTTCAAAGTTTGATTGGCTTATTTTGGTGACAAACCACAATTGGGGGTTGAATTGTAAGGGTAACTTAGGTGATTGATGATCAAGCTCAATGCCCTCTCAAGACCTCAAGGTGATAAGCACTCCAAAGGTATATCTCTAGTGCTTAGTTTTCTTTGAAGAGATTTAGTTGCACACACTCACTTGGTATGATTGCATACATGTTCATTGCTATTGTGCATTCTCTTCACTTCCACTTGCACTTCTTTGTTATATTTTCTGTGTGTGTGGTTATTTGTTTAAATCCTCCATGCTCATTCTCATTGAGTTTTAATGAGCCGTCGTTGTGTACTCAGCAAAATAATTGTTAACCGAAAATTGTCACTGGGGTGAATTTCCAATTAACAATTCATGTGACTGTGATCGGGGTAGATCTCAGTCGACGAGGTATCAGGTAGTTCAATACCTTAGATTCTCAGTAAAGGAGGTTCAAATATCAAGGCTATATTGAATGGGAATAACTGGTATAAAGATTCATATATTACACTTTTATTGATCGTAAAATAAAGACAAATATAGTGATTGAACTATCATGACAGGAATATGACTTAGATGGAGATGGTAGTGGAGTTCTTGTACATGTCGATAAGTATAAAATACATAGTAGGTTTTTTTGCCTTTAAGTTTCCGTCCCTTTCTATATAATATCATGTGGTATATATAGTTCCCATGCTTGCTGTGCACTCCACTCATTTAGGTCTGGTGACTTAGAGATTTTTGAGGATTTCACAAGGTGATTGGCGAAGTGGTATCTACTTTCCTTTTAGGAATCAAGTGATCCCTTTCGTGGCGGAATTATGATAGAGTTGACTTCTATTTGAAGTATAATTCTATAATGGCGAGAAGGAGTTAACTTCCTTGTTTATTAAAATGATGGCGCTTTCACTGCTCTTCTATATTGCTTGGTCTATATCTTGGTCCTTACTATCGATTCAGACGGTCTTGGTAGGATCAGGATACATGGGTGCCCTGCTTCTTGCTTATTTGTACTCCTTATATATGCATCGTGGCATATAGGTGTTGGGGTATCGGGATACTGGGCTGGTGCGATCGCAGGGTACTAGGATTTTGTAATTTGGCTTCTTCATTCTCTGGTATCTCGGGGTATTTTGGAGGTTTCGACTCTGACCAGGATTGGTGGAGGGTGCATTTTAGTGGTGGGGTACAGGATCCCCCTCCTCGTATCTGGATACTTCCCTTAGGTAGATGGAAAATTTGTCTTTGAACCACCGCCATTTTTAGTGCTTAACAAAAGTCCCCCTGACTTGAACACCGATACCTTACTGGGGTTGGAGTCAGGATATTTGGATTCATGAAGAGTTTTCCTACTTTTGCCTGGCTAGTTACCATTGTCTTAGGGGAATTCCTCCTTTAATAAGTGAATCCTTTTTCTGCACGCTCGTAATAAAGGGGTAGTCCACATGTCAAATTAGGAGTGGTTCATATATTTAAATGGGCCGTTTTTTTAGCTCAATTTTCTTGAAAACTGCCTTTTGTACGCCCCCAGTCACCATTCCCGGTTTTCAGGCTATCTTCCTCCACTACAAATAACCTCGTGAACCCCCTTATCCCTTAACGCTATTTTTTCAAAATTTCAAAAGCCAGAGAAAGAAAGAAAACCCTAGCTTCCTTTTTTCTGAAATTTCTTCTTTTCTCTAGAAATCTTCCTCTTTACTTTCCTTCGAAATGGTAACTCCATCCGATCTTCCTGCTACTTCCCAAGGTCTTAATCCTCCTCCCACAGTCTCCCAACCTACCATAGCGGTCTGATGACTCGCTTTTTGTGTTGTTACCAAATTGCGAATTACCAAAAGAAAGTTTATAAAATGAATCTTTACGCAATATATTTTAAGATTTGAAAACGAGTATTATGGTAAGCTTAGAGTTCGTTCCATAGGGAATTAGAGAAATATGTTGATTTAATTAGCTAATCTAGAAACAATAAAATAAATCATAAATGATGAATGAGTGTATGGTTTGTCAAACCATCAAACATACATACAAAATTAACCTAACTAAAAATATGGTGATATGAAAAATAGAAGACTCACAATCTTGATAAGAAAAATGGATATAAACAATTAATGTTGATGCTAGGGAATTGATTGATTAGCAAGTAGGTATGGGTATTGCTTTTTAAGTCACTTTAAGGACCAATCTCTAAATGTTAACCAATTTAGGTTTAGATTAATGTGGTTGATATACCCTCCACTAATCTATCCTATTTATTGGGTTCTTAATCACTCAAGTGTGTCAATCCAAGAGTGATTATATAACATGTTATTCTAAACAAGATTGTAATTAACAAGTGGGTATACAAGTCAATCACATAATGAATAGAATCTAATGAATTAATAAATAGAACACATATAAAGACTCATTACAAAGCTTAAGCAAAAACCCACAACCAAATGTTTATCAAATCAATCCCCTAGATTAGGGGTTTAATTACACATAGTAGCAATCAAATAGAAACAAGTAAATGGTAAGGAAATCACCCTTGGGCCACCTTCTTTAGTGCTTGATCGAACCAAAATTGGTATGATTTTGGCCCTCATTTCCTTCTCCTTTTGCCTGATTCTTGGGCATTATCCAGTGATTTAATGGTGTAAAATCAAGTGTTTCAGGTTTTATTAGGTTTCAAGAGCATTTAGGATGAAGATGAGGACTTGGGTGCAAAAAGGCTCACAAATGGGAAGAAACAGGGCATTTTCGCCACTTAGACATAAGGAGGTCGCTACGTGGGCGCCATGGCGACAGAGGATTCTTCAAGTCATCAGAAGGTAGCCATTTGGTCGCCACTTGAGCGCCATAGCGACAGAGGAAATTGCAAAGCATTTCATGGTCGCCATTTGAGGTCGCCATGGCGACCTACACTTGCAAATGGCGACCACATAGGAATTCCAACGTAGGAATTCCAAAGTGGCAAGGGTCGCCACTTGGTCGCCATTTGGTCGCCATGGTGACAGAAGAACCCATGAGAGGTCGCCATTTGAGGAAGCCATGGCGACCACGTTGGAATTCCAGCGTAGGAATTCCAGTGTTGGCATTCAAGAAGGGTATTCTTGTCATTTCATACCCATTTCATACCCTAGCTTTTCACACCTATAAATACATCACTATTTTTCCTCTTTTAGACATCTCTTGTCCACCAAGAAACCTCCTTTCTATCATTCCTAATCTCTCCATTTCTCTTCTACCTAAGCTTAAACATCTAGATTACTTCACCAAAATCATTCCTCTCCTTCCATTTTCTCCACCCCTTTCCTTTGTCACTTTCCATATGACTCCACCTATCTAGACATATCCTCAACACCCACTCTTTGCACAAGATTCAAGCAAGGAAGCATCAAGGAAGGATCAAGCTTACAAGAGAGACCCAAGGGTGATTTCTCTCCATTTTACTTCCTTTTCTTGTTTGTAATTATGTGTAATTAAAACCCCCATTTTAGGGGATGATTTGAGAGACTTTTTGGACATGAGTATTTATTAAAGGTTTGAATATTATGTTTGCATGATTTAAGTTTTATTTACTTTTTAATTAGATCTTGCACTTATGTGATTAATTGAGTTATTGACGCACTTGTTAATTACAATATGTTGTAGGATTAATTTGTGATAAAATTGATTGAGTTTTGACACACTTGATTGATTAAAGCACATAGTGAATAGGATAGGCTTTTGGAGGGGTGATCAACCTCGATTGCCTAGACCATTTGATTGTCACAAACCGATCCCGCCGTGACCCCCTTTCCTTAATCGGTTAGGCATTGCGGTGGGAAGTTGTTTAGGGTTCGTAGTGACGGTCTAAACAACACATTCGAATGAGATCGGTCCTAGATTGTGTAGATTGTGCATTAAAGAAGCCATGTATGAATTGCTCATTGTCCATTAGCTACTCTATCATTTCCCTAGAATTCCTATTAATTTTTTATTCCATATTTCTTATCTAGATTTGTTAAGCATTCCATTTTATTAGTTTTATTAGGTTTATTTTACATGTATGTTTGATGGCTTGATGATACTTCGCTTTTTCCGTCGTTGAAAGAATCGCGAGGATCAAAAGATTTTTTCATTTGTAAAAGGGGTTTCCTACGCAATGTGCTCTAAACTAGCAAAAGACTAGTAAAGCAGCAAGCGAGGGTATCGTTCCGCAGGGAGGTGTGATTTGTCAACCATTTCAAGTTCTAGTGTTTATTGTAAACATGTAAATAGAGTGCGGAAATGGTGAGAATGATGTGTGTGAAATGTATGTACGATGCGGTGTGCGTGTGTATAGAACGAAAATGAAAATAAATAAAAACAAAGAGAATATGGAAGGGAGAGAATGGTGTTTAAAGTGATAAATAAAGGGGTGGATTGGAGAGATGCATGAAAATGGTCACATAAGGTTCACCAAGTTCACCATATATAAGTGCACAAATAGTTGGTTGTTAGACATTAAGGACATCCAATTTTAGTTAAGGGTTCGTTCTTGCCTCGATCCGATTTATACCCATTCATAAAGCTAACGGTCGAAGAGTGTGTTGAGAACCTCTCAAACACGAAACCGCAACCAACATATGTGAACCGATTCTACAAACAAAACTACATTTAGCCCAATGATAGCTTCGTAATGTAAAATGGCAACGTTAGGTACAATGAATGTGGAAAGAGTGATTGTATCTCCAACCATAACTCACCTAGAGCCCCTAGCGTGAGAGATAGCCAAAAACCAATAATTATAACTCTAACCATGACTCACCTAGAGCCCCTAGAGTGAGAAATAGCTAAAGTCCAATTGTTAACAAGAACAATGAACCAAACCCTTATAATATGACAATTTATAGGTTCACCCACTCTTCTTAGCTAATTAGCCAAGACTATGCCCAGAGAGCCCCTCCAAAGGCACAATCCTAACTCTAAGTCACTCAAACCCATTCATGACATGTAATTTTGACCTTCCATCAACATACAAACACAAAATGGGATATTTGATTACAACTACTCCTAATTTACATTAATCTACTCCTAATCCCATCCATGAATACATATTAATTTCCAATCTCCGTACACAAGCATTTCAAGATAGAGATATATTCAATAAAAGCAAGATTGAATCAAAACACAAATTAGATATAAAAACAACCACATTTATATATTGAGCACAAATATAGGTTTACAAATATTCCCAAGTGGGGATTACACATCTAAGAAAACAAGAAATACAAAGAGAATGAGATAAAAGAGAAAACCCAAGTGGAGAGCCCCTCCAAAATGTGCTAATCTCCTTTTATCCATGTTTGGCTCGAATTTGGTCCAAAGACCCTCCTTTCTCCTTGTAATCTACTCCTAGATGGGTGGATGATGGGTAGAAGATGAAATGGAAGGCATCCATGGAGGAAAAACCTCCATGGATGCCATTGAAAGCTTCTCTCTCTCTTTTGGATGGAAGAAAATGAAAAAGAAGAAGAAGAGGAAGTGTGTGGGGAGTGGATTCTCTTGGGAGAGAAGAGAATAAGGTGTATATATAGTGTTGGGAGGTTAGGGCTGAAGGTTGGGGTGAAAGGACGAAACAGACCGTGAAATTCGCCCAAAAAACGACTTTCTGGAGTGATTCGGCGGCCAAGCTGCCATTTTAAGTAGCCGTTTAGACCTGACAGCGTTTCAGCATTTCAGCATCGCGTACCGTTACGGAAATGGGCATAACTTCCTGTAGAAAGCTCGGAATCATAATCCGTAAAATGTTCTGGAAACTAGACTTCCGGGGCTTTCTGAATATGTAAAGATATCAATGTGGTTCGATCTGAGCAGGAAGATATGACCCCCACAAGTTGTATGTTCTGCACGAGCATATACAATTTCTTCCATTTTTGGCTCATTTTGCCTCCCAAACTAATCTTTAAGCTCAAAACCTTATTGTAGGGAATATGTACCTACACAAGGCTCAAACAAAACATTATATACAAAAATACGCTCGAAAACGAGACAAATGATCGGAAATGGGGGACCTCAAATAGGTATAAAATAGTCCGATCACTTGACAACCCATCCAATCATCCATATTTTTATGATTTATTTTACCACATTTAGATTAGTTAATTTATTCAACTAATCACTCTAATTCTCTGTGGAACGAATCCCACTTGCCACTTTACTAAATTTCTTTCTAAGTGGGGAAAAATCGGTTTTCTAAAACGAACACATTTTAAATATCATTTTGTTGAGTACACAAACGACGCTCATCAGTGCTTGATCCTTGTTCTCCTTTGATGCTCCTAGATGCAAAGAATGGAAGAGGAGGATGTGTCTAGATAGGTGGATGGCTTATGGTGAGTGACAAAGGATTTGTGATGGAGAAAATGGTAGGGAATGAATGGTCTAGGGAAGTAATCAAGATTTGGTGTGAGTTTTTGGGTGGAAAAGATAAGTTCAAGTATAGAAATGGAGGAATTTGAGAGATGATTAATGGAGGAAGAGGAGATTGGTAGGAGAGAATAGGCTTGAATAGGCTTGGTAAGGCTTGGTTTTCAAATTGAAAAGAGGATGAATTTATAGTGTTTTCAAAATAGGTCACAGATGGCTAATTACCAAAACACCCCCTCTATTTGTCAAAATTCCACTTTAGCCCCTCTAGGGGGCCTTCTTGTAATTTTCCCTCCAAAATCCACCAATCAGAGAAGAGAACAGTAGGGGTCGCGATTTTGACACAAATGGCGACCTTGGGGATGCAAATGGCGACCTCATCAGGTGTGGGAATCAACTCCCTATCGCCATGGTGACCCAAGTGGTGACGTGGCGTGACAAGAGTGGCCGTGACTTGCGTGGCCGGTTTTCGGCGATTGGAGGGTCCCAGAGGCTTGCGATCAGGCTGCCGGTGTCCTTGCTGTCATTTTGGTACCGGAATCGGCCAAAGGTAGCTCGGTTTGGGTGGTTTTTCGGCCGGCAGCGTGTTTAGGGTTTGGAGGGCAATTATGGCTTCTCGTGGCTAGCTGAAGGAGAAGATGAACAGTAGGCTGGGGTGCAATTAGCAGGGGATTGGGGTGCAATTTGGGCTGCTGTCACTATGCAAAGAAATGGGTGTATTTAGAACAAGACCGGGGTGCGTTTAAAGGCCCATTCCCTTAAACGCACCGTTTCATTTAAACGGTGAAGTGGGCTTGTCTCATATGGGTCACCTGTCTTGGACTGCTTTGGGCCACACAATTTGGGCCTGCACAATAGGTGAAACGCACCGTTTCACTTACAAAGAAGATGGGCTGCTGTGGGTGTATAAAGGAAGCAGCTGGGGTTTGTTTGGCTTGGGGTTGGGCTCACTACTCTGAAACGCACCGTTTCACGAGGGACGTGGCACCTTTGCCTGATTCTCTTGGCAAATTACGAGCAGCACCCCTATATTCTTCCATAATTGCGAAAACGTCAATCCTTCTTGCAAAATTTACACTTTTGCCCTCAATTGACCAAAATTACTCCAATGCCCCTGAATTCTATAAATACCTGAAAATACTTAATTAACACTATTAAATAACAAAATAATGCCCAAGAATCAAGCTAAAGGAGAAGGATATGAGGGCCAAAATCATACCAATTTTGGTTCGATCAAATACCCCCAAACCTATCTTTTGCTCGTCCTCGAGCAAAACAATCACAAATCAACCCCCAAAGACATGCATCAACCCATTTCAAATATTTTCAATAAATTTCTAACCCACTCAAGCAAGGATCCACTACCAATCATTAACATGCGAAACCAAAATGAGGAGATTAACACAATGATGCAATAGTGAGGACTTAAACATGTAGGATAATGTCAAGTAAAGATTAAGAGCATGCCACTCCTAGATATGATTGTACGCAATGCGACCTTACATTCAAAATGCCAAAGCTTCAAAGCAAATGTGCTATTCGATTTAGAATGTAATTCGCCTCGATCTAATCCTCACTAGATTCTCTCTTTTCTTCTCTTTGATTCCTAGGTTTTGCTCAAAAGAACATATGCAATATGAGTTAATGTCATGGATATCAAATTGATTGCATATGATGTTATTTAAAGCACAATTTCTGAAAATGAGGTCTCATGAATGGAATTGCAAATCATGAATTAGAAAGAACATGCAAACACCAAAACTCACAAGTGGACATCCCTAAAGATCGTGAAGGTCTTTCTTAGGTTGTAATGGGGCTTAGGTGAACGGTGAGCCAATAAAATGGGGCAATAGGTAACAAGGAACCCAATGATTCATACTAAGGCATACATTCTAATAATGATTCCCAATTGCTTTCACACATTTGTTCACGCCTTTGGCGCCCATTACTTACAATATCATTTCACTTGCGTATTCACTACTCACTTTTCTTTGAGTAGCCTATTCAATTATAAACCCTCTATCTAGGCCACTTGTGCCTCATTCATGGTTCCTTTTTTTTTTTTTTTATATATTTTGTTTGGCTTTGCCGTTTCTTTTCTTTTCTTTTGCATGCATCTTTTATTTCAATCTTTTTCTTTTCTTTTTCTTTGCTTTTCTTTTTCTTTTCCACTCTTGCATTTCAATACTCTCTTGCATAACTTTACATGCCTAGGTACATGTATCAACATTTTCTCTTAAAAGAACTTACAACCATATCCTAAGCCTTAGCAAAAATCATTTGGTTAAGGTAAGTCAATTATGTAGGCTATATGGTTCATGTGGATGTGGTTCAAAAAAATGAAAAGCTTAAGATGTGTTTGGCTTCAAAAGGGCTTGGGAGCACACACATTTAGAGGGTATGGAAGTGTTTAGGCCAATTTACGGTTTTTCACATGCATTGCCTAAAGTCATTTCTAAAGGATTGTCCACAAGCAAATCAAAGCATCCACAAGCAGTCCATAATATTCTATGACATGCAATATTTAAGTGCAAATGAGACCTATACATGCTTAAAAGAGTGTTTGAGAGTGAGTGTTTAAAGAGTGAATATTTGACAACTCAAAATACGCTTTTTAAGGCCGTGTTTGTTTTCCTCACGGGAATCTCCACTATTAATTCCTAGCCTTTAAGCAAAAATGATTATTCACCCTAACATTATGAGAAAAAGATTTACGCACTTTGTTCAATGACACCCTAAGTGGCATGATGTTAATCTAAACCAAACAATGGCAAATATGCACAATTCCTCACTACTTCATGTATAGCACAATCTCAACAAGCAAAGTATGCTTAAATATGGCATTATCGCAAAAATTTGAAAAATTCGGCTCAAATTTGAAAAACCAAGCAAAGTGAGTAAAGTGGTGTTGTGCAAATGTACCCCCAAACCTAAATTGGACATTGTCCTCAATGTTCATGGGAGGCAAAATTTTACAAAAGGCACAACCCAACAAATTCAAAACAAAAGATGCATATATATCCACAAATAATCAATGTATTTTCAAAAATTTTGGCAAAGTGCCCTCTCATCCTATTATGCACAAAATCATCTAAAAAGATGCTCAATCATGTATGGCATATACCTCAATATTCCTATAATTCAAAAATCAAGAATTAAGCACATTCATCCTAAATCCACTACCAAAATTCATCTCACACCCTTATTCTAAGCAAAAACGAAATAGAGATAAGGGAAATCAAAAATGAAGAGACTACTTAAAAATTAAACTATGAAAGAAATATACCAAGTGGGTTGCCTCCCACCAAGCGCTCTATTTAACGTCTATGCAAGACGTGGCATGGTGCTTCCGCACTTCGAACCTCCAAAAATGTTGCTTCCTAAGTGATAAGCTCCTCGCCCTTCTTATGAGCACTCTTGGCTTGCTCGTCCCTCCAAGACTTGCAAGTTGACTTTGTTTCTTTCCAAGAGATGAAGAAACCTTTCTTTATGAGCAAGCAACAAACACTTGCTTCCTCAAGAAGCAATAGAAAAATCTAAACATTCACAAAACTCATTAGAAAGTTCCGGCAAAATATACTCAATTCAAGCAATTGCCAAAAATAGCTTGAAACACCAATTATTCAAAAGAGATAAACAAATAAAGCAATCAAAACAAAAAGCATAAAAATAAAATGCACCAATATTTTCAATGTTGTGCATTTGGGGTGGGATGAAGATTAACTAAGGGTGGTTTGATCAAGTTTGGAAATTTCACTCTTCTTTACAATCCAAATAAATGTAGATGATTTCCCCATCATTTCCTTTCCCTTCGTTCTCATTTGGTTCATTGAGTCTTTCCTCACCCAAATTTTTCTTATCCTAGGTGGACTCCTCCTATTCCTAGGCTTCTCAACCCATACCTTCCTAACATGCATATATGTCTCTCTATGTCTAAAATTCCCTCGTGTGCCTTGCCTCTCATTTTCATGGTTTGGTGGTCTAATGTGACCTATCTTATGGCAATGATGGCACATGGTGATAGAGTTAGGAATGATACCTTCTTGGTGGTTCTTTGTTGGAGGTGGAGGTGGAGGGTTCTCATTCCTCCTTTTTGCTTTTCTCCTCCTTGCTTTGCTAGGATTCGGTTCCTTGACCATGGCATTTGAAGATGCTTGACTAAAGTCGGGCATTTCTTCTCTTTCTTGCTTAGACCTTGCAAGTTTCGCAAGGTGGTCAATTTCCTTAGTCTTCAATATCTCCAAAGCCTTGTCCCTTGTTTGAATTTCGGCTTGCATTAGCCGCATCCTCCTTGCAAAGTCCTCCTTGGTCTCTTCAAGCTCCTTCGATGTTGTATTCTTTTCGACTTCAAGTCTCACAATTTGCTCTTCGAATTCTTTGTTCTTGTAGGAGACTTCGCCATTTTGCTTCTTGAGAGTACCAATTTCGGCTCTGAGCGTCTTTACTTCAAGAATGATTTTCTTGTTCAATTCTTGAAGCATGCTCTCCCTTGTTGTTCCCAAGGCTTCCTTGCCTTCTAACTTCTCCTTCAAGAGTTGTATCTTCCCTTCATAATCCTTGGTGATTTCTTCATGTTGGAGGGAAGTTGTCATGATTTTTTCTTGAAGTAGAGCATTCTCCTTTTTCAATACATCCATCGCCATCACTAGGTCTTCACTCATGCTCAAAATCTTCTTGTTCATCTCTAGTGTGATCTTGCATAGATCTTCTTCCTTCGATTGATACAAGACTTCTATGTTGTGTTGAGTTGTGGCATTGATGGAGTTGTTGAAATTTTCTTCAAATGTGGACTCTATTCCTTGGTCCGGCCAACTAGGTGACGTATAGTCATTCCTATCTTCCGATGACCTTCCCATTGGCACGTAGCTTGGCCTCGAGTTTTGCACAAGGAAATCCATAGAGTCCTGAAACAAAAATAAACAAAAACTACCAAAGAAGTAAAAAGAAACTAAAAAGACTAAAAACAACTAAGAGACTAAAAATTAATAAAAACTAACAAAGAAATGAAAATAACTAAAAAGACTAAAAACTACTAAGAAAAGCTAATTGAATCATCGCTTTAATTCCCCGGCAGCGGCTCCATTTTGATGACTCGCTTTTTGTGTCGTTACCAAATTGCGAATTACCAAAAGAAATTTATAAAATGAATCTTTACGCAATATATTTTAAGATTTGAAAACGAGTATTGTGGTAAGCTTAGAGTTCGTTCCACAGGGAATTAGAGAAATATGTTGATTTAATTAGCTAATCTAGAAACAATAAAATAAATCATAAATGATGAATGAGTGTATGGTTTGTCAAACCATCAAACATACATACAAAATTAACCTAACTAAAAATATGGTGATATGAAAAATAGAAGACTCACAATCTTGATAAGAAAAATGGATATAAACAATTAATGTTGATGCTAGGGAATTGATTGATTAGCAAGTAGGTATGGGTATTGCTTTTTAAGCAACTTTAAGGACCAATCTCTACATGTTAACCAATTTAGGTTTAGATTAATGTGGTTGATATACCCTCCACTAATCTATCCTATTTATTAGGTTCTTAATCACTCAAGTGTGTCAATCCAAGAGTGATTATATAACATGTTATTCTAAACAAGATTGTAATTAACAAGTGGGTATACAAGTCAATCACATAATGAATAGAATCTAATGAATTAATAAATAGAACACATATAGAGATTCATTACAAAGCTTAAGCAAAAACCCACAACCAAATGTTTATCAAATCAATCCCCTAGATTAGGGGTTTAATTACACATAGTAGCAATCAAATAGAAACAAGTAAATGGTAAGGAAATCACCCTTGGGCCACCTTCTTTAGTGCTTGATCCTTGTTCTCCTTTGATGCTCCTAGATGCAAAGAATGGAAGAGAAAGATGTGTCTAGATAGGTGGATCGCTTATGGTGAGTGACAAAGGATTTGTGATGGAGAAAATGGTAGGGAATGAATGGTCTAGGGAAGTAATCAAGATTTGGTGTGAGTTTTTGGGTGGAAAAGATAAGTTCAAGTATAGAAATGGAGGAATTTGGGAGATGATTAATGGAGGAAGAGGAGATTGGTAGGAGAGAATAGGCTTGAATAGGCTTGGTAAGGCTTGGTTTTCAAATTGAAAAGAGGATGAATTTATAGTGTTTTCAAAATAGGTCACAAATGGCTAATTACCAAAACACCCCCTATATTTGTCAAAATTCCACTTTGGCACCTCTAGGGGGCCTTCTTGTAATTTTCCCTCCAAAATCCACCAATCAGAGAAGAGAACAGTAGGGGTCGCGATTTTGACACAAATGGCGACCTTGGGGATGCAAATGGCGACCTCATCAGGTGTGGGAATCAACTCCCTGTCGCCATGGTGACCCAAGTGGTGACGTGGCGTGACAAGAGTGGGCGTGACTTGCATGGCCGGTTTTCGACAATTGGAGGGTCCCAGAGGCTTGCGATCAGGCTGCTGGTGTCCTTGCCGTCATTTTGGTACCGGAATCGGCCAAAGGTAGCTCGGTTTGGGTGGTTTTTCGGCCGGCGGCGTGTTTAGGGTTTGGAGGGCAATTATGGCTGCTCGTGGCTAGCTGAAGGAGAAGATGAACAGTAGGCTGGGGTGCAATTAGCAGGGGATTAGGGTGCAATTTGGGCTGCTGTCACTATGCAAAGAAATGGGTGTATTTAGAACAAGACCGGGGTGCGTTTAAGGGCCCATTCCCTTAAACGCACCGTTTCATTTAAACGGTGAAGTGGGCTTGTCTCATATGGGTCACCTGTCTTGGACTGCTTTGGGCCACACAATTTGGGCCTGCACAATAGGTGAAACGCACCGTTTCACTTACAAAGAAGATGGGCTGCTGTGGGTGTATAAAGGAAGCAGCTGGGGTTTGTTTGGCTTGGGGTTGGGCTCACTACTCTGAAACGCATCGTTTCACGAGGGACGTGGCACCTTTGCCTGATTCTTTTGGCAAATTACGAGCAGCACCCCTATATTCTTCCATAATTGCGAAAACGTCAATCCTTCTTGCAAAATTTACACTTTTGCCCTCAATTGACCAAAATTACTCCAATGCCCCTGAATTCTATAAATACCTGAAAATACTTAATTAACACTATTAAATCACAAAATAATGCCCAAGAATCAAGCAAAAGGAGAAGGATATGAGGGCGAAAATCATACCAATTTTGGTTCGATCACGGTCTCTCCGGATCCTCAAGAAAACCTCGATGAGTTTCTTAATATGGAGAAGGTCGATTCAGGGGAGACTTCCCAAACGGCAATAGGGAAAAAGAGAAATCGATAGGAAAGTGGTGCAGTTAATAAGAGAACCCCTTCCCAGCGCTGTCGTTCTATTGTGAATCCTCAAATCGGGTAAGGATTCCACAACAAACCTGAGGACCCTATCAAGATCATTGATGAAGGGAATGATAAAGATGCTGGCGATAAAGAAGAGGACGGCGTCCCAGTTATTAGCTTTGCCGGAGTCCTTTCCAGTCCTCTTGCACCTTTTCATGACGATAGAATCGTCTTAGACTCAATCTGCACCATTAATACCTTGGCTCGATTGAGAAGGGATTATCATATTTCGGGCTCTGTAACTCTTTTCCCCCTTATCGGGGTTACGATGTGTATACCCCGCTTCCTGGCACCCTTCTAATCCATGCGGCTGCTTTTGAGTGTGGGGTCAGGCTCCCCCTTCACCCCACTCTTCGTAGGGCACTCATCGCTCTGGAGCTTGACCCCTTGCAGATCTCACCTGGGTTCTGAAAACACTTGACATGGTTCTTAGTGCTTTGGAAGGGGCAGTGTGAGAAGGATATAGTGGAGAGAGAATCGGGCTTTGACGAGCTCCGATATGTCTTCTAGGTGGCGAATTTGGTATCCGAGGCCAATTTTACTTAAAGGCATCCAATCGGATGAAGTTTATTATCCTTGGGGCAAATACAAAGTATGCACTGCCTTGGAAGGAGGAATGGATTGTAGTTGGAGGAAACTAGGGCCACTCAGCTTTTATCGGGGGTACAAAGTACCCGGTCCCTACCCAATTCACCCAGAAGGACAAATGGGATAAGGTGGTACTTTCAGTGGAGTCTAAGGGGGTCTTTAGGATGATCCTTGAGAGGAATTACCTAAATATGGAGTTCCCCACCCAGGACGCATATGAGGGAGCCTGATTGGAACGTTATCACAAGATTTCCATAGCTCATCCGGGTATGTGTTTTCATCTTTTGCACTTTTTTCTTCTCCTTTTTCTTATTGATCAAACCAAAATTGGTATGATTTTGGCCCTCATTCCCGTCTCATTATGCTTGATTCTCGGGTATTTCCCTGTGTTTTAATGTTGTTTATTAAGTATTTTCAAGAATTTATATAGTTCAGGGGCATTGGAGTAATTTTTGTAAAATAGGTGCAAAAGAGTAATTATTGGAGGAAGAATTGAAGTTTTCACAATTATGGAAGAATGTAGGGGTGCTGTCCATAATTTTCCATCAGATCAGGCAAACAGTGCCGTGTAGGACAGTGATCCGGTGCGTTTTAAACAGTGGGAGAGTGGGCTTCTGATTGCACCTCAGCCCATTTCTGCGTGTAGACCAAACAACTTAAACGGTGTGTTTCAATAAGGATGCCCAAGAAATAGCCCAAACGCATGGTTGCTTAAGCCCAAAAGCACCCCAGCTGCGTCCTTATTGCACCTTAAAAGTGAGTCCAAGTAGCCAGCCCAGTGATGCACAATAAGACTAAGCGCGCCCAGGCCCAGCATTGATTGCACTCCATCTGACACAAGAAGAGCCAGCCTAACTGCACCCTTGCCCTGTGCTTATTGCACCCCAAAAGGGATGAAGCTGTGCCACGTCATTAAATGACACGGTGCGTTTTGATAAGCTTCCCAATACACCCCAAACTCTTTCTAAGTAGAGTCCCTCTCTTAGACAATGTGCAGCTGCTGTGCACACCCAAATTCTCTCCTAATTGCACCCCAACATAGACAAAAATGAGACAGCTGTGTTCACCCAAGCCTGCCCACTAAATGCACCCCAATTTACTATTCATCATCTCCTCCCTTCTCACACGAGCAGCCATGCCTTGAACTCCTCCAAAACCCTAGCTTTTACGGCCACCTTTTCCAATAACCATCGACCTATCGGCGGCCGAAAATCGACCGGAATTAATGGCCACATCAACGGGTTTTCGGTCGTTCAACTTTCAGTCCTTCAAATCACCGGAATCCAAGCTGCAAATTCCGGTCTACCATCCCCTCTTGTCATGCCCACGTCACCCTTTTGGTCGCCATTTGTCGTTCGAGGTCACCATGGCAACAGGGGATGATTTTCCACACCTAATGGCTTCGCCATATGGTCGCCCTTTGGTGAAATTTGGGTGGAAAATTACAGAAAGGCCCCCTTGAGGGGCCAAAATGGCAATTTGACAAGTATAGGGAGTGTTTTGGTAATTAGCCATTCGTGATCTATTTTGAAAACACTATAAATTCATCCTAGTTTCAATTGGAAAAAAAGAATCTTATTCTCTCCTACCTATCTCATTTCCAACCTAGGATCACCATTAATCATCTCCCAAACTCCTCCATTTCTAAACTTGAACTAATCTTTTCCATCCAAAAACTCACATCAAATCTTGATTACTTCCCTAGACCATTCCTTCCCTACCATTCTCTACATCACAAATCCTTTGTCACTTACCATAAGCCATCCACCTATCTAGACACATCCTCTTCCTCCATTCTTTGCACTAAGAGCATCTAAAGAGAACAAGGATCAAGCACTAAAGAAGGAGGCCCAAGGATGATTTCCTTATCATTTACTTGTTTTCTATTTTATTGCTACTATGTGTAATTAAAACCCTAATCTAGGGGATTGATTAGATAAGCATTTGGTTGTGGGTATTTGCTTAAGCTTTGTAATGAATCTCTATATGTGTTCTATTTATTAATTCATTAGATTCTATTCATTATGTGATTGACTTGTATATCCACTTGTTAATTACAATCTTGTTTAGAATAACATGTTATACAATCATTCTTGTATTGACACTCTTGAGTGATTAAGAACCCAATAAATAGGATAGATTAGTGGAGGGTATATCAACCACACTAATCTAAACCTAAATTGGTTAACATATAGAGATTGGTCCTTAAAGTGGCTTAAAAAGCACTACCCATACCCACTTGCTAATCAATCAATTCCCTAGCATCTATATTAATTGTCTCCATCCATTTTTCTTATCAAGATCGTGAGTCTTCTATTTTTCATATCACCATATTTTTAGTTAGGTTTATTTTGTATATATGTTTGATGGTTTGACAAACCATACACTCATTCATTCATTTATGATTTATTTTATTGCATATAGATTAGCTAATTAATTCAACATATTACTCTAATTCCCTGTGGAACGAATTCTAAGTTTACCGCTTTACTATTTTTCAAAACTTAAAATATATTGCGTAAGAATTCATTTATAAACATTCTTTTGATAATTTGCAATTTGGTAACGACACAAAAAGTGAGTAATCAAAATGGCGTCGCTGCCAAGGAATTAAAGTGATAGTTGAATCAATTAGCTTCTCTTAGTTGTTATTAGTGTTTTTAGTTTCTTTTCACTTCTTTGGTAGTTTTTGTTTATTTTTTTTTTTAGGACTCTATGAATTTCCTTATGCAAAACTCAAAGCCAAGCTACGTGATGAGGTCGTTTGTGTACTCAACAAAATGATATTAAAATGTGATCGTTTTGAAAACCGATTTTCACCACTTAGATAAAAAATTAGTAAAGTGGCAAGTGGGATTCGTTCCACAGGGAATTAGAGTGATTAGTTGAACAAATTAACTAATCTATATGCAATGAAATAAATCATAAAAATATGGATGAGTGAATGGGTTGTCAAGCCATCAAACATACATGAAAAATAAACCTAATAACTAATAAAAGAATACTTAACAAATCTAGATAAGATAATGGAATAAACAATTAAGAGAATAGCTACGGAATTAATGGGATCACAAATAAATTACGGGAAATGCTTATCAAGCTACTTTAGTGAACGGATCTCATAAATGTTAACCAATTGATTTCTAAAATGTGTTTAGGCCATTATTATGAACCTTAAACAACTTCCCACCGCAATGCCTAACCGATTAAGGAGAGGGGGTCACGGCGGGATCGATTTGTTACAATTAATGGCTTAGATTATCGTGGTTGATATACCCTCCGACAATCTATCCTACTCACTATGTTCTCAATCCATCAAGGTTGTCAATCCAATCAAGATTATATAACAAATTATCCTAAGCAAGATTATAATCAACTAGTGGGTATACATGTCAATTACATAATGCATAAAATCTAATTATAAAATGAATAGAACACAAATAGAGATTAAAAATATATTAAAGCTTAAGCAAATCCCAATCCAAATGTTCTCACATCAAAACCCTAGAAAGGGGATTTAATTACACATATTACAAACAAAGGGAAGGCAAGTAAAAGATTAGGAAATCACCCATGGGTCTCCTTTTATAAGCTTGATCCTTTCATTGCCTTTGATGCTCCTTGTGTAAAGAGTGGATGATAAGGATGTGTCTAGATGGGTGGAGTCAAATGGGAAGTGACTAAGGAGATTTGTGGAGAAGATGGGAAGAAAAAGAATGATTAGGGGAGGTAATCTAGATGTTAAGTTTAGGTAGGAGAGAAAATGGAGAGAAAAGGAAAGGTGGAGAAAGGAGGTTTCTTGGTGGTCAAGAGTTGTCTAAAAGAGGAAAAATGTGATGAATTTATAGGATTTTCAAATTAGGTCTCGGGTGGCAAATTACCAAAACACCCCCTGACCATGGCAAATTACCATTTAGTCCAACAGAGGGGTGTATTTTGTAATTTGCACACCCAATCAGAAATGTACAGCAAGGAAGGTCACAATTTGGCGTTCATGGCTAGCTTGGAATGCAAATGGCGAAGCAATCAGGTGTCAAAATAACTCCCTGTCACCATGGCGACCTCAGAATACAAACCGCAACCTCGATTTACGCGGTTTGGTCGTGTTTTGGGACTAGAGGCTGTAGGGAAAAAATATACCTGCAGCGGAAGCGAGACTAAAAAAAATAGTTTGAGTAGCTTTTAAAATTTTTTCCTTTTATGAACCTTAAACCCTTTTAATCAATTAAAGATATATAATATATATAACAAAAGATTAATACCTCTTGTCGCGTGATCCGATTGACTTACGTCGATGGTAATCCGCAAGATCTTCAATCCTAGCACGAACGTGGATCACCTAGGAGCGTGGTCTCCCTTTCTTTGAATTGCAAACCTGTGATCGGATATAACAAACTTTTCTTTTATTCGTTAGTCACAAAAACAATCAAAAAAACCTAAGATTATTCCGATCACTTTTGAGTTCTCAATCTTAAGATCGAAACTCGCGTGAACCTAGATCGATATAGTATTCACAAGCTTATTGATGAATTAGCAATAGAATACCATCAAAGAATAATCTATGTTTCTTTTTGTTTTAGTAGAATAAAAGCTATCTTTCTATGAGTTGAGAAGAAGAAGAAAAATAAAATTCTGCACACCAAATTCTTAGTGTGGCCGAAAATTATAAGTATCCTTATATATGTGGCCAAAAATTTTCTCTTTCTTTTTGCACTAGGGTGGCCGAAATCTCTAGTCCAAAATAAACTAGGGTTGCCGCAATCCTTAACCAAAAAAGAGTTCGAATTGCACCATAATTCCTATTTTGTTTAAGACTTCCAAACCCTAATCAAACTCATAAATCTTTTATTCCTTATTTGACTAAAATAAAAGACTTCTTATTTGATTTAATAAATAAAATTAATTATTTATTTCCTTGTCAAACAAGTCTTTTAATTTAAGTATACCACTACCAATAGTATACCAATAGGAATCATATTTCCTAATCAGAAAAGATTTGTTTCTTAATTAAACAATTAATTAATTCTTATTTAATTAAATAATGAAAACAAAATAATATTAAGGTTATTTAACCACCTTGCCGCCCCATATAGTAATATTGGGCCAAATATTATTTTTATTTCATTAAATCCATAGGACTTTAAATAAAAAGTCCACATGTGAACTAGACCCATTCTTACTAAAAGAAACAAGCCCACATGTCATCCATTAATATATAAATATAATTGAGCAGCCCATTACATAAATAATGTGCAAAATATATTCTTAATATATTAAATGCAATTCTAGATGGACCCTCAATTGGTCCGGTAGAATATATCAAGTGATCCATGCAAGTCCGTGTGGATTGGGGATCTTGGCGGGCTATCTAAATTTAAGCTTCAATAGATATAACCTAATCACAATCAACAAATGATTCACTTAGGTCCGATCCATTAATTTTAACTCATTCCACTAAAGAGCTAAAATTGAACTCTTAAATAAAGACAGAAAAGGAAGATGTTTCCTCATTCATACCCTAGACAATCATATTGGAGATAGTGTATCCTCGTGATTAATATCAGTAATCGCCAAGAGTTCATAGACCGCCTATAACTCTCCAAGTTACCATATTTACTCATATGACCACGTTTTGAACTTGGATATTTTGACTTGTCCAGAAGCCATGTTTTCAATAGACACTATCGAAAACTCAACGTTGAGATTTAATATCTAATTACCTCAAAACATCCATATGATGATATTATACTCTCATTTGATAAATGGAGCCACGATGTCCATATCTATAAATGAAGTCCTCTATCGATTAACAAATGAATATCACCAAACTATCGAGGATAGACTATGCGATATAATCATACTCATTGATAGCTCAAATGATATCACTTGCAACCATAAGTCCATCATTTATCTCAGGATTAAGATAGACTCTCCGATTATCCTGATAATGAAATTACTTTTATCTACTGATGGTTATAGATTAAGTATTTCATTGTGATCCTGTTCAATGCACCCAGTGCACTAGATTCTTTTGCTCGAAGACACTCCGATGATTTTAGACTCATCATATCTCATTTGATCCCACTCAAATGCTAGCAAAAGAATTCTACAACTTTAACAAGATAAAGGTGCCCAACCTTTAACTTAAGTTGTGAACAATATTCAAGATTAACTAAAGAATTGTGTCTACCACATACATATCCAGATTTATGAACAATTCTTCTTTTCTCATAGTCTTTAGACCTTATGATTATTTACTTTGACAATTATTAAACTATAAATGCTATAAGATTTGTTTAAAACAGAAATCACTTTATTAATATGAAAAAGATTGTTAATTACATTATTACACTCTTGCTATTGAGCATAATCCTAACAATCTCCCACTTGCGCTATAGCAAATGTGTCATATCTCTCAAGCCCATATTCTCTAGGTGCCTATCGAAACTCTTCTGAGGTAGAGCCTTTGTGAAGGGATCTGCTAGATTTTCTGCTGACGCGATTTTGGTGATCGTCACGTCACCTCTTTGAACAATCTCCCTTAAAACATGATATTTTCTTTCAATGTGTTTACCTCTCTTGTGACTTCTAGGTTCTTTCGAATTAGCCACTGCTCCACTGTTGTCACAGTAGATAGTGATCTGCCTATTCGCACTAGGAACCACTTCCAAGTCAATCAAAAATTGGCGGAGCCAAATAGCCTATTTGGCAGCTTCGCATGCAGCAACATACTCAGCTTCCATGGTGGAATCAGCAATACAAGATTGCTTGATGCTCCTCCATATAACTGCTCCTCCTCCAATAGTAAACACAGCCCCTGATGTGGATTTTCTGGAGTCATAATCTGATTGAAAATCGGAATCTGTATACCCAACGGGAATTAAATCCCCTCAAGAGTATACAAGCATATTATCTCTCGTTCTCTTAAGATACTTGAAAATATGCTTGACTGCCGTCCAGTGATCAGGACCAGGTTTCGATTGAAACCTGCTAACTATGCCAACAGCAAAACAAATATCTGGTCTAGTACAGAGCATTCCATACATGAGACTTCCAACTGCCGAGGCATATGGAACTCTACTCATGAATTGCTCTTCATGCTCATTCTTAGGAACTTGTTCCTTAGAAAGCTTGATTCCATGTCTGAAAGGTAACATACCTTTCTTGGAATCCTGCATGGAAAACCTAGACAAGATCTTGTCTATGTATGAAGCTTGGGATAATGCAATCGTTCTATTCTTTCTATCCCTTATAACTTGGATACCTAGAATAAAACTTGCTTCTCCTAAGTCCTTCATATCAAATTGTTTTGCTAACCATTCTTTTACTGATGTCAATACACCTACATCGTTTCCGATGAGTTGTGTATCATCAACATAAAGAATCAGGAAAACCAACTTGTCGCCTTTAATCCTTTTGTATACATAAGGTTCGTCAAGATTCTGAATAAATCCAAAACCTTTGACAGCTTGATCGAACCTTATGTTCCAGGATCTGGATGTTTGCTTTAATCCATATATGGATTTCTGCAACTTGCATACCTTTTCCATTTGGCCCTTTTCAATGAATCCCTCTGGTTGCATCATGTAGATGCTTTCGTCAAGACTTCCATTAAGGAAAGCTGTCTTGACGTCCATTTGCCAAATCTCTAGATCTAAAGATGCTGCAATGGATAAGAGTATCCTAATGGATTTAAGCATGGCCACAGGAGAGAAGGTTTCCATATAATCGATACCTTCTTTCTGTGTATACCCTTTAGCTACCAATCTAGCTTTAAAGGTTTCCACCTTACCATCCATACCTCTTTTCCTCTTGTATACCCACTTGCACCCAATGGGTTTTATCCCTTTAGGCAAGTCTACAAGGGACCAGACTTTGTTATCGAACATAGATTCAATCTCAGATTGCATTGCCTTTTGCCAATGGCGACTATCAACATCCTCCGTAGCTTCCTTGTACGTGTAGGGATCATCGTCATCCGGGAGATTCTCCACTGAATCTCCTAGACCGATGTATCTTTCGGGTTGTGTTCTAACCCTCCCACTACGACGAGGAATGGTAGGTTGTTGACCTTGTGTTGGATCGGAACTTACAATTGGGTTGGGTTGTGTAACCTCTCGTGGAATTGTATCTCCTGACATCTCATTCAGGACAATTCTACTTCTAGGCACAAAATCATCCATATAGTCATTTTCCAGAAATTTAGCATTTGTCGAAACAAATACTTTAAGATCTGAAGGACTATAATATCCTTTAGTTTCTTTTGGATACCCTACAAATATACATGTTTCTAAACGGGACTCCATCTTCTCTGTCTTTCCTTTTAACACATGCGCAGGACAACCAAATATCCTTAAGTGTTGTAAACTAGGTTTGCGCCCAGTCCACAACTCATGCGGTGTTTTAGGAACAGACTTAGATGGTACATCGTTTAGAATGTATATAGCAGTTTGTAAAGCATATCCCCAAAAAGAAATAGGAAGTGTTGAATAACTCAACATAGACCTAACCATATCCGAAAGAGTTCTATTTCTCCTTTCTACTACCCCATTTTGTTGAGGTGTACCTGGTGCAGAAAACTGAGAAACTATCCCATTATCAATAAGATATGGCTGAAACTCACCAGATAGATATTCTCCACCATGATCAGATCTCAAGATTTTTATGTGTTTCTCAAGCTGATTTTCCACTTCAGCTTTAAATGCTTTGATCATGTCAAAAGCATCCGACTTATGTCGCATGAGATACACATAGCCAAATCTTGAGTAATCATCTGTGAAAGTGATGAAGTACTCATATCCACCTCTAGCTTGAATGCTCATAGGTCCACATACATCAGTGTGTATCAATCCTAAACATTCAGTAGCCCTGGCACCTTTGGCAGAGAACGTCCTTTTGGTCATTTTACCTTCCAAACAAGATTCACAAGTTGGTAGATCATCAACCTTTAAGTCACTCAAAGGTCCGTCACTTACCAATCTTTTAATCCTATTAAGGTTAATATGACCTAGGCGTAAATGCCATAGATAGGTTTCATCTTTTGATAATTGAACTCTTTTATGATCAGGTTCCGTTATTTCTGTGTCTAACGAATGAGAGATATTTCTATGCAAAAAGTATAGACCGTTTTCCAATGTACCTTTGCAAATAACTTTGTCATTCTTACTAATAATAAAATCTTTATTAAAAGTAACCGAATATCCAAATTTATTCGAACAAAAAACTGAAATTAAATTCCTCTTGAAATGAGGTACATAATAAACGTCTATCAAATCTAAATGCCTTTTAGAATCCAAACAAACTCTAATATCTCCCACTGCACTTGCAGACACTAACGTTCCGTTGCCCAAGCGTAAATTGATTTCATTCTTACTCAGCTTTCTCCTTTCTTGGAACCCCCATAAGGAATAACAAACATGATTATTGGCTCCAGAGTCTACGATCCAAGAATCTGTAGAATCTGCCAGAAAAACATGTTTCAAGATAATTCGCATTACCTTGTTCCTTCTTATTCTGAGACTTTGGGCAATTACTTTTCCAATGTCTCTTTTCACCACAAAAGAAGCAATTCCTTTTGATCTTGGTTACTTTCTTAGTCTCTTTCTTGGTAGGCCCAAGTTGCTTTTTCTTCTATTATTCCTTGACCTTCTGACGGGTCTTAATAGTAGCAACTTTACCAACCATATGAATCTCTTATAGAGACATCATCATATCAGCAGCAGACCCTATTCCTTCATGCTGCTGTTGCAACACGTCGGAGATGGTAGCCATTTGGCCATCTCATTAGAGGTCTTCCACTGCTCATACTCGTCTCATTGCATTAGATTCATTAGTAAGAGCAGGTGGTTTAGGAGTAGTTAGAACAAAATTTATATTTTTCCAGTTTGCAGCAACAACCCAATTTTCCTTTTCCATGTGACATATTTATTACTGGTAAAAGTTTTATCTTTCAGGATGTTCATAAGTGATGGGGTCATGATTTCTTAATTAAACAAAAATTAATATAAGTAAATAATCATTATAAAGCACTTTAAATATTTATCTTGAATTAAATAAATAACTCAATCATAAAAATTCAACGGTGATCTAACACCCATAAATGTTACGCCTCCTTTGGGAGTTCGCACCATTTACTAGTTAGACTAGGTCCCACCTAATTGTTAACATAACAACCAGCGTTTTCAATTTTAGCCTTGCAATTTTACTGACAAGAACTCTTGGGAGGATATCAATAAAATTACATTGAGTGTGTTACCAAGATATCGACCCTCAACTTTCTCTCACGAAAATCCCTCCTTGGGGAGTAGATCTCGTTTGAGTCCATTGTCTAGTCTATCCTTGTAAGGAAGTATATTGCTAAATTCCATTGATGGACGCCCCTTGGGGGGATTACCAATAAATAATTAAGCTCAACTAACATTGGAGGCCATAGGTGTTACAAAAACACCTTCTCCCACTCAATTATTTAAGGCGTGTGATTAAATCCCATAGAATGATTTACCAAGTTATCTAGATGCCAATTTAGATACCTAAATCATTCAATGCATGTTCATACCAAAAGAGATATATGAGTGGCACTCCTATTCTATATGACATGTTATCATACAATAACAAATATTGTAATATTTAAGCATAAAATAAATAGCAACAATTTTGGCCCATCCTAGAAAAACAAGTAAATTACAATGAATTTGGAATACAAGATCTTCAAGTGGCCCATCAACCATACGCTCATCCTTCGGCCTCCTCCCTTGGGATTGCACAGCCCACAACCCCACATAAGGGGCTGCGCCATTAGGCTTTGCAAGGCTGCCGTGCGCAGCCCACCAAGCTTTGGGCTTGCCATGCGCAGCCCAATCCACTCCTAGGGTGCGAACAGTGCTCGTTCTCGGTTCCGGTTGCTTCACGTCTTCGATTCTTCGATATAGAACGTGTTACAATTTAATTTAAACAATAAAATACTGCAGTAATAATTTTTTTTTTTTTTATATTCACTGCAGTACCTTTTATAAACAAAAAAACTGCACAATAATTTAAAAAAAACTACAGTAAAAAACTGCACTAAAATTAAATAAAAAAATAAAACCTAGCAACTACCAAGAAGGAATTATGGCGATGATAGACCACCCTTCTTGTTACAATTCCGAAACCAAAATTACATTGAAAATCTAGGACCAAAATCGAGCAATAACAATCCACATAAAACATATATAAATCCATACATCACATGTAATTATATATGCGAATACCTAGAGTGCCATCTCTTTCTAAAACATGCATAATCACAATAAAAAGAAATCGATCCACGTATATATACGTTAATTAATTAAAAGGGTTCAACCAGGCTCTGATACCAATTGTAGGGAAAAAATATACCCGCAGGGGAAGCGAGACTAAAAAAAAATAGTTTGAGTAGCTTTTAAAATTTTTTCCTTTTATGAACCTTAAACCCTTTTAATCAATTAAAGATATATAATATATATAACAAAAGATTAATACCTCTTGTCGCGTGATCCGATTGACTTACGTCGATGGTAATCCGCAAGATCTTCAATCCTAACACGAACGTGGATCACCTAGGAGCGTGGTCTCCCTTTCTTTGAATTGCAAACCTGTGATCGGATATAACAAACTTTTCTTTTATTCGTTAGTCACAAAAACAATCAAAAGAAACCTAAGATTATTCCGGTCACTTTTGAGTTCTCAATCTTAAGATCGAAACTCGCGTGAACCTAGATCGATGTAGTATTCACAAGCTTATTGATGAATTAGCAATAGAATACCATCAAAGAATAATCTATGTTTCTTTTTGTTCTAGTAGAATAAAAGCTATCTTTCTATGAGTTGAGAAGAAGAAGAAAAATAAAATTCTGCACACCAAATTCTTAGTGTGGCCGAAAATTATAAGTATCCTTATATATGTGGCCAAAAATTTTCTCTTTCATTTTGCACTAGGGTGGCCGAAATCTCTAGTCCAAAATAAACTAGGGTTGCCGCAATCCTTAACCAAAAAAGAGTTCGAATTGCACCCTAATTCCTATTTTGTTTAAGACTTCCAAACCCTAATCAAACTCATAAATCTTTTATTCCTTATTTGACTAAAATAAAAGACTTCTTATTTGATTAAATAAATAAAATTAATTATTTATTTCCTTGTCAAACAAGTCTTTTAATTTAAGTATACTACTACCAATAGTATACCAATAGGAATTTCCTAATCAGAAAAGATTTGTTTCTTAATTAAACAATTAATTAATAAATTAATTAATTCTTATTTAATTAAATAATGAAAACAAAATAATATTAAGGTTATTTAACCACCTTGCCGCCCCATAAAGTAATATTGGGCCAAATATTATTTTCTTATTTCATTAAATCCATAGGACTTTAAATAAAAAGCCCACATGTGAACTAGACCCATTCTTACTAAAAGAAACAAGCCCACATGTCATCCATTAATATATAAATATAATTGAGCAGCCCATTACATAAATAATGTGCAAATTATATTCTTAATATATTAAATGCAATTCTAGATGGACCCTCAATTGGTCCGGTAGAATATATCAAGTGATCCATGCAAGTCCGTGTGGATTGGGGATCTTGGCGGGCTATCTAAATTTAAGCTTCAATAGACATAACCTAATCACAATCAACAAATGATTCACTTAGGTCCGATCCATTAATTTTAACTCATTCCACTAAAGAGCTAAAATTGAACTCTTAAATAAAGACAGAAAAGGAAGATGTTTCCTCATTCATACCCTAGACAATCATATTGGAGATAGTGTATCCTCGTGATTAATATCAGTAATCGCCAAGAGTTCATAGACCGCCTATAACTCTCCAAGTTACCATATTTACTCATATGACCACGTTTTGAACTTGGATATTTTGACTTGTCCAGAAGCCATGTTTTCAATAGACACTATCGAAAACTCAACATTGAGATTTAATATCCAATTACCTCAAAACATCCATATGATGATATTATACTCTCATTTGATAAATGGAGCCACGATGTCCATATCTATAAATGAAGTCCTCTATCGATTAACAAATGAATATCACCAAACTATCGAGGATAGACTATGCGATATAATCGTACTCATTGATAGCTCAAATGATATCACTTGCAACCATAAGTCCATCATTTATCTCAGGATTAAGATAGACTCTCCGGTTGTCCTGATAATGAAATTACTTTTATCTACTGACGGTTATAGATTAAGTATTTCATTGTGATCCTATTCAATGCACCCAGTGCACTAGATTCTTTTGCTCGAAGACACTCCGATGATTTTAGACTCATCATATCTCATTTGATCCCACTCAAATGCTAGCAAAAGAATTCTACAACTTTAACAAGATAAAGGTGCCCAACCTTTAACTTAAGTTGTGAACAATATTCAAGACTAACTAAAGAATTGTGTCTACCACATACATATCCAGATGTACGAACAATTCTTCTTTTCTCATAGTATTTAGACCTTATGATTATTTACTTTGACAATTATAATATTAAACTATAAATGCTATAAGATTTGTTTAAACCAGAATCACTTTATTAATATGAAAAAGATTGCTAATTACAATATTACACTCTTGCTATTTAGCATAATCCTAACAGTCTCCCACTTGCGCTATAGCGAATGAGTCATATCTCTCAAGCCCATGTTCTCTAGGTGCCCATCGAAACTCTTCTGAGGTAGAGCCTTTGTGAAGGGATCTGCTAGATTTTCTGCTGACGCGATTTTGGTAATCGTCACGTCACCTCTTTGAACAATCTCCCTTAAAAGATGATAATTTCTTTCAATGTGTTTACCTCTCTTGTGACTTCTTGGTTCTTTCGAATTAGCCACTGCTCCACTGTTGTCACAGTAGATAGTGATCTGCTTATTCGCACTAGGAACCACTTCCAAGTCAATCAAGAATTGGCGGAGCCAAACAGCCTCTTTGGCAGCCTCGCATGCAGCAACGTACTCAGCTTCCATGGTGGAATCAGCAATACAAGATTGCTTGATACTCCTCCATATAACTGCTCCTCCTCCAATAGTAAACATAGCCCCTGATGTGGATTTTCTGGAGTCAGAATCTGATTGAAAATCAGAATCTGTATACCCAACGGGAATTAAATCCCCTCCAGAGTATACAAGCATAGTATCTCTCGTTCTCTTAAGATACTTGAAAATATGCTTGACTGCCGTCCAGTGATCAGGACTAGGTTTCGATTGAAACCTGCTAACGATGCAAACAGCAAAACAAATATCTGGTCTAGTACAGATCAATGCATACATGAGACTTCCAACTGCCGAGGCAAATGGAACTCTACTCATGAATTGCTTTTCATGCTCATTCTTAGGAACTTGTTCCTTAGAAAGCTTGATTCCATGTCTGAAAGGTAACATACCTTTCTTGGAATCCTGCATGGAAAACCTAGACAAGATCTTGTCTATGTATGAAGCTTGGGATAATGCAATCGTTCTATTCTTTCTATCCCTTATAACTTGGATACCTAGAATAAAACTTGCTTCTCCTAAGTCCTTCATATCAAATTGTTTTGCTAACCATTCTTTTACTGATGTCAATACACCTACATCGTATCCGATGAGTAGTATATCATCAACATAAAGAATCAGGAAAACCAACTTGTCGCCCTTAATCCTTTTGTATATACAAGGTTCCTCAAGATTCTGAATAAATCCAAAACCTTTGACAGCTTGATCGAACCTTATGTTCCAGGATCTGGATGCTTGCTTTAATCCATATATGGATTTCTGCAACTTGCATACCTTTTCCATTTGGCCCTTTTCAATGAATCCCTCTGGTTGCATCATGTAGATGCTTTCGTCAAGCCTTCCATTAAGGAAAGCTGTCTTGACGTCCATTTGCCAAATCTCTAGATCTAAAGATGATGCAATGGATAAGAGTATCCTAATGGATTTAAGCATGGCCACAGGAGAGAAAGTTTCCTCGTAATCGATACCTTCTTTCTGTGTATACCCTTTAGCTACCAATCTAGCTTTAAAGGTTTCCACCTTTCCATCCATACCTCTTTTCCTCTTGTATACCCACTTGCACCCAATGAGTTTTATCCCTTTAGGCAAGTCTGCAAGGGACCAGACTTTGTTATCGAACATAGATTCAATCTCAGATTGCATTGTCTTTTGCCAATGGCGACTATCAACATCCTCAATAGCTTCCTTGTACGTGTAGGGATCATCGTCGTCCGGGAGATTCTCCACTGATTCTCCTAGACCGATGTATCTTTCGGGTTGTGTTCTAACCCTCCCACTACGACGAGGAATGGTAGGTTGTTGACCTTGTGTTGGATTGGAACTTACAATTGGGTTTGGTTGTGTAACCTCTCGTGGAATTGTATCTCCTGACATCTCATTCAGGACAATTCTACTTCTAGGCACAAAATCATTTATATAGTCATTTTCCAGAAATTTAGCATTTGTCGAAACAAATACTTTAAGATCTGAAGGACTATAAAAATAATATCCTTTAGTTTCTTTTGGATACCCTGCAAATATACATGTTTCCGAACGGGACTCCATCTTTTCTGTCTTTCCTTTTAACACATGCGCAGGACAACCAAATATCCTTAAGTGTTGTAAACTAGGCTTGCGCCCAGTCCACAACTCATGCGGTGTTTTAGGAACAGACTTAGATGGTACATTGTTTAGAATGTATGTTGCAGTTTGTAAAGCATATCCCTAGAAAGAAATAGGAAGTGTTGAATAACTCAACATAGACCTAATCATGTCCAAAAGAGTTATATTTCTCCTTTCTGCTACCCCATTTTGTTGAGGTGTACCTGGTGCAGAAAACTGAGAAACTATCCCATTATCAATAAGATATTGCTGAAACTCACCAGATAGATATTCTCCACCACGATCAGATCTCAAGATTTTTATGTGTTTCTCAAGCTGATTTTCCACTTCGGCTTTAAATGCTTTGAACATGTCAAAAGCATCCGACTTATGTCGCATGAGATACACATAGCCAAATCTTGAGTAATCATCTGTGAAAGTGATGAAGTACTCATATCCACCTCTAGCTTGAATGCTCATAAGTCCACATACATCAATGTGTATCAATCCTAAACTTTCAGTAGCTCTGGCACCTTTGGCAGAGAACGTCCTTTTGGTCATTTTACCTTCTAAACAAGATTCACAAGTTGGTAGATCATCAACCTTTAAGTCACTCAAAGGTCCGTCACTTACCAATCTTTTAATCCTATTAAGGTTAATATGACCTAGGCGTAAATGCCATAGATGTTAGGATTATGCTCAATAGCAAGAGTGTAATAGTGTAATTAACAATCTTTTTCATATTAATAAAGTGATTTCTGTTTTAAACAAATCTTATAGCATTTATAGTTTAATAATTGTTAAAGTAAATAATCATAAGGTCTAAAGACTATGAGAAAAGAAGAATTGTTCATACATCTGGATATGTATGTGGTAGACACAATTCTTTAGTTAGTCTTGAATATCGTTCACAACTTAAGTTAAAGGTTGGGCACCTTTATCTTGTTAAAGTTGTAGAATTCTTTTGCTAGCATTTGAGTGGGATCAAATGAGATATGATGAGTCTAAAATCATCGGAGTGTCTTCGAGCAAAAGAGTCTAGTGCACTGGGTGCATTGAACTGGATCACAATGAAATACTTTATCTATAACCGTCAGTAGATAAAAGTAATTTCATTATCAGGACAATCGGAGATTCTATCTTAATCCTGAGATAAATGATGGACTTATGGTTGCAGGTGATATCATTTGAGCTATCAATGAGTACGATTATATCGCATAGTCTATCCTCGATAGTTTGGTGATATTCATTTGTTAATCGATAGAGGACTTCATTTATAGATATGGACATCGTGGCTCCATTTATTAAATGAGAGTATAATATCATCATATGGATGTTTTGAGGTAATTGGATATTAAATCTCAACGTTGAGTTTTCAATAGTGTCTATAGAAAACATGGCTTCTGGACAAGTCAAAATATCCAAGTTCAAAACGTGGTCATATGAGTAAATATGGTAACTTGGAGAGTTAGTGGCGGTCTATGAACTCTTGGCGATTACTGATATTAATCACAAGGATACACATTCTCCAATATGATTGTCTAGGGTATGAATGAGGAAGCAACTTCCTTTTCTGTCTTTATTTAAAAGTTCAATTTTAGCTCTTTAGTGGAATGAGCTAAAATTAATGGATCGGACCTAAGTGAATCATTTGTTGATTGTGATTAGGTTATGTCTATTGGAGCTTAAATTTAGATAGCCCGCCAAGATCCCCAATCCACACGGACTTGCATGGATCACTTGATATATTCTACCGGACCAATTTAGGGTCCATCTAGAATTGCAATTTAATATATTAAGAATATAATTTGCACATTATTTATGTAATGGGCTGCACAATTATATTTATATATTAATGGATGACATGTGGGCTTGTTTCTTTTAGTAAGAATGGGTCTAGTTCACATGTGGGCTTTTTTATTTAAAGTCCAAAGGATTAAATGAAATGAGAAAATAATATTTTGCCCAATTATACATGTGGGGCGGCAAGATGCTATAATAGTATTTAATATTATTTTGTTTCATTATTTAATTAAATAAGAATTAATTAATTTATTAATTAATTGTTTAATTAAGTAACAAATCTTTTCTAAATCGGAAATATGATTCCTATTTGTATACTATTGGTAGTAGTATAATTAAATAGAAAGACTTGTTTGACAAGGAAATAAATAATTAATTTTATTTATTTAGTCAAATAGGAAGTCTTTTTATTTTAGTCAAATAAGGAATAAAAGATTATTGAGTTGGATTAGGGTTTGGAAATCTTAAACAAAATAGGAATTAGGGTGCAAAACATACTCCTTTTTTGTAGGAAGATTTGCGGCAACCCTAATTATTTTTGGGGAAGAATTCGGCCACCCTAGGGTAAAAAAAAGAAGAAGAAATTCGGCCACCTATATAAGGCCACTTATAGATTTCGGCCACCACTAAGGCTTGGGTGCAGAATTTTCTTCTTCTTCTTCTTCTCAACTAAAAGTTAGAGATCTATTATTCTACTAAAAACAAAAGGAACATAGATTATTCTTTGATTGTATTCTAATTTCTTATTCATCAATAAGCTTGTGAATACTATATCGATCTAGGTTCACGCGAGTTTCGATCATAAGATTGAGAACTCAAAAGTGACCGGAATAATCTTAGGTTTCTTTAGATTGTTTTTGGGATTAACGAATCAAGAAAAGTTTGTTTAATCCAATCACAGGTTTGCAATTCAAAGAAAGGGAGACCACGCTCCTAGGTGATCCACGTTCGTGCTAGGATTGAAGATCTTGCGGATTACCATCGACGCAAGTCAATCGGATCACGCGACAAGAGGTATTAATCTTTTGTTTATTTTTATATATCTTTAATTAATCAAAAGGGTTTAAGGTTCATAAAATTGGAAAAATTTTAAAAGCTACTCAAACTATTTTTTTTAGTCTCGCTTCCGCTGCGGGTACAATTTTTCCCTACAATAGATAGGTTTCATCTTTTGATAATTTAACTCTTTTATGATTAGGTTCCGTTATTTCTGTGTCTAACGAGTGAGAGATATTTCTATGCAAAAAGTATAGACCGTTTTCCAATGTACCTTTGCAAATAATTTTGTCATTCTTACTAATAATAAAAACTTTATTAAAAGTAACTGAATATCCAAATTTATTCAAACAATAAACTGAAATTAAATTCCTCTTGAATTAAGGTACATAATAAACGTCTATTAAATCTAAATGCCTTCTAGAATCCAAATAAACTCTAATATCTCCCACTGCACTTGCAGACACTAACGATCCGTTGCCCAAGCGCAAATTGATTTCATTCTTACTCAACCTTCTCCTTTCTTGAAACCCCCATAAGGAATAACAAACATGATTAGTGGCTCTAGAGTCTACGATCCAAGAATCTGTAGAATCTACCAGAAAAACATGTTTCAAGATAATTCACATTACCTTGTTCCTTCTTATTCTGAGACTTTGGGCAACTACTTTTCCAATGTCTCTTTTCACCACAGAAGAAGCACTTCCTTTTGATGTTGGTTACTTTCTTAGTCTCCATCTTGGTAGGCCCAAGTTGCTTTTTCTTCTATTATTCCTTGACCTTCTGACGGGTCTTAATAGTAGCAACTTTACCAACCATATGAATCTTTTCTAGAGACATCATCATATCAGCAGCAGACCTCATTCCTTCATGCTGCTGTTGCAACACGTCAGAGATGGTAGCCATTTGGACATCTCATTAGAGGTCTTCCACTGCTCATACTCATCTCATTGCATCACATTAGATTCATTAGTAGGAGCAGGTGGTTTAGGAGTAGTTAGAATAAACTTATGTTTTTCAACTTGCAGCAACAACCCAATTTTCCTTTTCCATGTGACATAATTATCTCCAGTTAAAGTGTTATCTTTCAGGATGTTCATTAGGGATGGGGTCATGATTTCTTAACAAAAATATATATGAGTAAATAATCATTATAAAGCACTTTAAATATTTATCTTGAATTAAATGAATAACTCAATCATAAAAATTCAACGGTGATCTAACACCCATAAATGTTACGCCTCCTTTGGGAGTTCGCACCATTTACTAGTTAGACTAGGTCCCACCTAATTGTTAACATAACAACCAGCGTTTTCAATTTTAGCCTTGCAATTTTACCGACAAGAACTCTTGGGAGGATATCAATAAAATTACATTGAGTGTGTTATCAAGATATCGACCCTCAACTTTCTCTCACGAAAATCCCTCCTTGGGGAGTAGATCTCGTTTGAGTCCATTGTCTAGTCTATCCTTGTAAGGAAGTATATTGCTAAATTCCATTCATGGACGCCCCTTGGGGGGATTACCAATAAATAATTAAGCTCAACTAATCTTGGAAGCCATAGGTGTTACAAAAACATCTTCTCCCACTCAATTATTTAAGGCATGTGATTAAATCCCATAGAATGATTTACCAAGTTATCTAGATGCCAATTTAGATACCTAAATCATTCAATGCATGTTCATACCAAAAGAGATATATGAGTGGCACTCCTATTCTATATGACATGTTATCATACAATAACAAATATTGTAATATTTAAGCATAAATTAAATAGCAACAATTTTGGCCCATCCTAGAAAAACAAGTAAATTACAATGATATAGGAATACAAGATCTTCAAGTGGCCCATCAACTATAAGCTCATCCTTCGGCCTTCTCCCATGGGCGTGCACAGCCCACAACCCCACAAAGGGGTTGCCATGCGCAGCCCATAAGGCCACACAAGGCTGCCATGCGCAGCCCAATCCACTCCTAGGGTGCGGACGGTGCTCGTTCTCGGTTCCGGTTGCTTCGTTTTTCTTCGTGTCTTCGAATCTTCAACACCCAAATATATTACAGCAATATAAAATAATAAATACTGCAGTATTAATTTTTTTTTTTTTTTATTCACTGCAGTATTTTTTATACATAAAAAACTGCACTAAAAAATAAAATAAAAAAAACTGCAGTAGTATTTAAAAAAAATACTGCACCTATATATAAAAAAAAATAAAACCTAGCAACTACCAAGAACGAATTATGGCGATGATAGACCACCCTTCTTGTTACAATTCCATAACAAAAATACATTGAAAATCTAGGACCAAAATCGAGCAATAACAATCAACATAAAACATATATAAATCCATACATCACATGTAATTATATATGCAAATACCTAGAGTGCCATCTCTTTCTAAACATGCATAATCACAATAAAAAGAAATCGATCCACGTATATATACGTTAATTAATTAAAAGGGTTCAACCAGGCTTTGATACCAATTGTAGGGAAAAATACCGTAGTACACGCATCGGAAGCGAGACTAAAAATTAGATTTAGTAACTTTAAAATTTTTTCCTTTTTATGAACCTTAACCCTTTAATTAATTAAACATATATATAGTCAACAAAATAAGAATACCTTTTGTCGCGTGATCCGATTGACTTACGTCGATGGTAATCCGCAAGATCTTCAATCCTTGCACGAACGTGAATCACCTAGGAGCGTGGTCTCCCTTTTTCTTTAAATTGCAAACCTGAGAATGGACAAACAAACTTTTCTGATTTCTGTTAGTCACAAAAATTCCAATAGGTTGCTAAGAACGTTCTGGTCACTTTTGAATTCACAATCGTAAGATTGAAATTCGCGTGAACCTAATTCGAAAGTGTGTACAAGATCTCTTGATGTTAAGATCACTAGTACACTATCGAAACAAGAACAACTCTTCTCTCACAAACCTCTAGGCCGAATCACTCACTAGTCTTAGAGTTGGATCTTATTTTTCTCTAGCAAAAGAAAAAGCTCTCAATTGCAAAAACTAGGGTTTGAGAAATAAATAAAGAATATATATATATTTCTATATAGCCGGCAGTCAAAATGCCAAAATATATATATATATATGTGTGTACTCATACAACACGCATATTTAATATATATCAATATATATATATATATATGTAACTGCACCGCCTAATATATCTATATATATATATATATATTGTGCAAAATTAATTGCACACCTAATATGTATATTTATATATAGTGCACGGCAACTATGTCATATGCATGAATTCTACTTCCAATATATATCATATATGACGCAATTTAACTTGCCATATATTATATATTTGTATTCCACTTGAATTCAATTTGCTATGTATAGTATATTCAAACCCTAATCCAACTCTTTAGTGTATTTGTGACTATATAAAAAACTTCCTTATTTGACTAAACAAATAAAGTCTTTTATATTCAGTATAATACTAATAGTAGTATACTACTAGGAAACATATTTCCTAATCAGAAAAAGATTTGATTTTTAATTAAATAATTAATTAACATATTAATTAATTCTTTTTTAATTAAAACAATGAAACAAAATAATATATTAGGTTAAATAAACACCTTGCCACCCCATTCATACAAATTGGGCCATATATTATTTTCTTATTTCATTTAATCCATTGGACTTTAAATAAAAAGCCCACATGTGAACCAGACTCATTCTTACTAAAAGAAACAAGCCCACATGCCTTTCATTAATATATTAATATAATTGAGTAGCCCATTAAATAAATAATGTGCAAATTATATTCTTAATATATTAAATGCAATTCTAGATGGACCCATAAATTGGTCCGGTAGAATATATCAAGTGATCCATACAAGTCCGTGTGGATTGGGGATCTTGGTGGGCTATCTAAATTTAAGCTTCAATAGACATAACCTAATCACAATCAACAAATGATTCACTTAGGTCCGATCCATTAATTTTAACTCATTCCACTAAAGAGCTAAATTTGAACTCTTAAATAAAGACAGAAAAGGAAGATGTTCCTCATTCATACCCTAGACAATCATGTTGGAGATAGTGTATCCTCATGATTAATATCAGTAATCGCCAAGAGTTCATAGACCGCCTATAACTCTCCAAGTTACCATATTTACTCATATGACCATGTTTTGAACTTGGATATTTTGACTTGTCCAGAAGCCATGTTTTCAATAGATACTATCGAAAACTCAACGTTGAGATTTAATATCCAATTACCTCAAAACATCCATATGATGATATTATACTCTCATTTAATAAATGGAGCCACGATGTCCATATCTATAAATGAAGTCCTCTATCGATTAACAAATGAATATCACCAAACTATCGAGGATAGACTATGCGATATAATCGTACTCATTGATAACTCAAATGATATCACTTGCAACCATAAGTCCATCATTTATCTCAGGATTAAGATAGACTCTCCGATTATCCTGATAATGAAATGACTTTTATCTACTGACGGTTATAGATAAAGTATTTCATTGTGATCCAGTTCAATGCACCCGGTGCACTAGATTCTTTTGCTCGAAGACACTCCGATGATTTTAGACTCATCATATCTCATTTGATCCTACTCAAATGCTAGCAAAAGAATTCTACAACTTTAACAAGATAAAGGTTGCCCAACCTTTAACTTAAGTTGTGAACAATATTCAAGACTAACTAAAGAATTGTGTCTACCACATACATATCTAGATGTACGAACAATTCTTCTTTTCTCATAGTCTTTAGACCTTATGATTATTTACTTTGACAATTATAATATTAAACTATAAATGCTATAAGATTTGTTTAAACCAGAAATCACTTTATTAATATGAAAAAGATTGTTAATTACAATATTACACTCTTGCTGTTGAGCATAATCCTAACAACCCTAGCTTTTCTAACATATAAATACACTATTTTATGCTAACTCTTGACAACTCTTGTTCATCAAGAAACCTCCTTTCTCCACAATTCCTAATCCCTCCATTCTCCTCTCCAATAAACACCTAGATTACTCCACATAAATCAGTCCTCTCTTTCCATCTTCTCCACCCATTTCCTTTGTCACTTTCCATTTGACTCCACCTATCTAGACACCTCCTCAACACCCAATCTTTGTACAAGACTCAAGCAAGGAATCTCAAGGAAGGATCAAGCTTACAAGAGAGACCCAAGGGTGATTTCTCTCCATTTTTACTTCCTTTCTTTGTTTGTGATTATGTGTAATTAAACCCCCTTTCTTGGGGGATGATTTGAGACACTTTTGGACTATGAGTATTTATTAAGGCTTTGAATATTATGTTTATTCAATTATAGTTTTATTCACTTTTTAATTAGATCTTGCACTTATGTGATTATATGAGTATTGACACACTTATTGATTACAATATGTTGTAGGATAATTTGTGATAAAATTGATTAAGTTATTGACACACTTGATTGATTATAGCACATAGTGAATAGGATAGGCTTTTGGAGGGTAGGCCTACCACAATTGCCTAGGCCATTCGATCGTCACTAACCGATTCCACCGTGACCCCCTCTCCTTAATCGGTTAGGCATTGCGGTGGGAAGTTGTTTAGGGTTCGTAGTGATGGTCTAGACAACACTTTTGAATGACATCGGTCCTTAATTGTGTGAATAGTGCATTAACGAAGCCATTGATGAATTGCTCAAAGTCCATTAGCTACTCTATCATTTCCCTAGACTTCTAATTAATTGTTTAATTCATTTTCTTATCTAGGTTGTTGTTATTGGATTCCTATCTATTCATATTCTCTTTACATTTTATTGCTTTTATTTTTCCATGTATGTTTGATGGTTTCTTAAACCATACACCATTCAAACTACCATGATTTACTTTATTTTGTATTTTAGGAATTGTTAATTAATTCAACTAATTACTCTAATTCCCTGTGGAACGTATTCTACTTGCCACTTTACTAATTTAATATCTAAGTGGTGAAAAATCGGTTTTCTAAACGAACACATTTAAAACATTATTTTGTTGCGCAAAATGACCGCATCAAAATTGGCGCCGCTGCCGGAGAATTAAAGTGATTGTTGAATTACTTAGCTTTTCTTTGTAGTTTAGAATTTCATATTTCTTTTGTTATTCGTTTTTATAGTTAGATTTTTTTTTTCTTAGTTGTTTGTCATTTTTGTTATTTTTAGATTTTCTAGTCTTGTTTTTCTTTTTGTCTTGTTTTTGTTTTTCTTCTATTTTTCTTTTATTTTTCTTTTCAGGAGCAATGGATCCTTTCACTATGCAATTGGAAGAATTTAATAGGCAAATGGAGTTGTTTGCTTCAAGGACTTCGGGAATAGGACAACCGGAGGGTATAGCTTGCACATTTTGTGGAATGCATGGGCACGAGACATGGGATTGCTATTTAAGAGAAGAGCTTTCCAATGATGGAGGACAAGCCCAAGCGCCAAATTCCTACAATTCATGGCCTTTGCATGAACCATGTGATGATTTCGACAATCCGGCGTCAAGCTATGAACGGTGTGCCAATTCGTACGAGCCGGATTGGAGGAGAGATCAAGACACTCAAGCTAATGCCTATGTGCGATCTCAAGAGGAGACTTTGAATGATTTTATTCAAAGTGCTCAAGCCTTCCAACAAAGATCTCAAGCTAACATACAAGCCAACAAAAAAGGATGGCAACAACATGATCAAATGTGGCAACAACGAGATGAGAGGATGGAAGCCTCAATTAGAAGAATGGAAAGGCACTATGAGATTATTACCGAAGCTATGCAAAGTATGGTAAATGAAGAGTCTTTGAGCAATCCGGAGAAGGAAAATGCTACCACCATCCTTTCGAATGGTGAAAATGTCGAAACCGAAGTTAGCTTTGATTTCTTTGATGATTTGCCTTGTGTTTCAGGAAAGGAAATAGAAAAGGAGGAGATAGAAAATATAGCGAAGGAAGTGGATGATGTCTCTTTTGAGGCACCGCTCCTATACGAGGTGTCCATGCCTTATGTCCCTCTTATTGCTCGTTCATGCCGCCTACACAAAAGCAATTGGTATAGGTTGTTTTCTAAATTTTCAAAACCACTTTTTCAAGTGCACTTTTACTTGCCCTTGCTTGTTGTGATTAGGAACACACCGATGCGCACCAAATATTTCCAAGATCTAACCTCGCGTTGGCGTATCTTCGAAACCTTGGAATTCGGTTGAACGATCCAAGTAGCAAGTCTAGCGGGGACGTAAAACCAAGCGCTTGGTGGGAGGCACCCCACCTAGGTATAATTTCTCTCTTTGCTCATTTTATTTTTCTTTTTAGTTTTCACATTTTTGTTTAGAATAAGTGTGTGGTTTGTTTGTGTTGTGTTTAGTGCCTAGGGTAGTGTTTGAGTTCTTGCCTTCCATGATTCGTTTATTCATTGTCCATGCATCTCAATGTCATATATAGATTGAAGATAATGTTTAGATTAGGTTTGGGGGTATGGATTCATTATTTGAGTCATTTTTCATTTTATTTTTTCAAGTTTTTCTTTGACCTTTGAGAAAGTCCCTGTTTTGAAATTTCTGAGGCCAAATGTTTCATTAAAACTGTTCTTCTTGGTGAGGAAATAAATTATTTTGCCCATGTTGTGTTCTTTAATTTTTTGATACGGTTCCAACGGTATAAAGAACGTAAAATTCTGGGTGTCGGTTTAAAAGTTATGAACGTTTCTTCGACCAAAGGTCATGGGCGATGCCCTGTTTTGAAATTCTGCACGTGAACCATTTTCGAAGTCCGTTTTCACACATTTCCAATTTGAATTTTGAAATGTTTTCTAAATGAAAAGTGTGCATTTACATGTCTATTTTCCTGTTCCAAAATTGGAGAAGGTTTTATTGAGTATTTTTGAAAATATGCACTGAAGAGCGGACATAGGTCGAATTCAAAAGTCACTAGTTTTTTGGAATTTTGTCCTCCATATGTAGATGTTCTTTCGCATTGTGTTTTTAGTTAGTTAAGTTTTTTTATTTTAGAGAAATAAATGGTGTTCCAAACTCTTATTGGCAATTGCATGTATTGAGTATATATCTATTTGCCGGAACTTTTTAATGTCCTTAGTGCTTGTATAGATTTTCTATTTCTTCTTGAGGAAGTGTGTTGTGTTGCTTATGCGTTGAAGCAAGGTTTCTTTATCTCTTGGGATGAAACAAAGACAACTTGTGAGTCTTGGAAGGACAAGCAAGCCAAGAGTGCTCATAAAAAGCGCGAGAGCCTTATCCTAAGAAAAGCAACATTTTGGAGTTTGGAGTGCCGGAGGTGGGAGGCACCCCTACAATTTCTTTCTTGCTTTTTAATTTATTTTATTTCTTGCTTTTTAGTTTCTTGTTTAGAATAAGGGTGTGTATTGTTTTTGATAGTAGATTTAGGCTTGAATGATAACATATTTTGTCCACATAGATTGTGATGTAACTCTTGATGAACTTACATTGCCATATCTCTTGAGTTGATGATGAATATTTAGGATGTTAATGAATGCAACACTTGATTTAATTCTTGGGATAAATTTTAAAATGGACATTGATGTGTAGTTAAACTCTTAGATTGTGGATGTGTGTTGCGCCGCGTTTATTGGTTTATATGCCCCAAAGACATTGAGGACAATGTCTAATTTATATTTGGGGGTGTGTGCAACATCATCTCTTGTTTGCAAATTGTGTGCAAATATTTTGAGGCTAAATTTTTCAAAAATTTTCGAAAATCTTGTGAAAATGCCATGCTTGAGCTTATTTTGCTTGTTGAGATTGTGTCATTGTGTGTGCGAGTAAGAAATTGTGTATCTTTGCCTTGCTTAGTTTAGATTAACTTCATGCCATTTAGGGTTGTATTGCTCAAAGCGCGCTAGTTCTTTTCTCTTGATGTTAGAGTGAATATTCTATTGTGCTTGAAGGTTAGGAGTTAATAGTGGAGACTTCTCGTGAGGTTCACAAACACAGCCTTAAAAAGCGTATTTGAGGGAAAGTTTTCACTCTTTAAACACTCATTCAAACACACATGTTATGCATATTTAAAATGTCTCATTCACACTTAAATGTTGTTTGCCATAGAACATATGGACTGCTTGTGGATGCCTTGATTGACTTTGTGGACAATCCTTTAGAAATGATTTTAGGCAATGTATGTGAAAAACCACCAAATTGGCCTAAATACTTCCTATCCCTCTATGTGTGTGCTCCATAGCCCATTTGAAGCCAAACACAATTAAGCTTTTCATTCAATAAACCACATCAACATGAAACCATATAGCCTAAACACTAGACTTACCTTGTACCAAATGGTTTGCTAAGGCTTAGGGGTTGAATGTAAGCTTTGATGAGTATTAGAATGTAATGTGTGTACCTAGGCAAGTATGTATGTGCAAACACATGAAAAAGATGAAATGCAATGCTTGAAAAGAAAAAGAAAAGACAAGCGAAGAAAAGAAAAGAAAAGCATAGCAAAAGAAAGAAAAAAAGAAAAAGAAAAAGAAAATGAATGAGGCACTAAGTGCCTAGATCAATTCTGTGGAATCAAAAGAACTACTCAATGAAAATTAAGAGTAGAAAAATGCACAAAGTAAATTTTAAGCCTAGACGCCTAAGTGTGGAATATGCAAGTTGTAATGAGTAAGTTGTGCTTAATTAGATTGTATGCCTTAGTGTGACCTTTGGGTGTTTGAAATCAATTATTCCCATTTATTGACTCACCATTTACCTTTGGCCCCATTACAACCAAATGAAAGACCTATTTGATCTTTAGGGATGCCCACATTGGAAATTATGGTTGATGCATGTTCTTTCCGTTCATGGTTTTCAATTCTATTCATGAGACAAATTTTGAGAAATTGTGTTTTTAAATAATCATGTGCAATTAAATTTGATATCTTGAACATAAACTCATATTGCATATGGATTGTGAGTGAAACCTAGGAATCTGTGTGAAAATGAGAGAATCCGGTGAGGATTAGATGTCGAGGCGAATTACATTCTTTTCCTAATGGCACTTCAGTTTTAAAGCTTAAACATCTTGAATGTGGAATCGCGTAGCGTGCAATGTTTACTTAGAGTGGCATGTCTTTAATCTTTATTTAGCATCTCTTACATGCATTATTTCCTAATGAGCACAACGTTAGTTTAATCTCTTCACTTATTGGTTTTGCAAGTCGAATATTGACTTTTGAGTCATTCACAAAGAGTTGGTGCTTTAATGATTTTTTTGATGATTAAACATATGTCCATTGGTGCTTATTGTTTGTTTTGCTCGAGGACGAGCAAAAGATAGGTTTGGGGGTATTTGATCGAACCAAAATTGGTATGATTTTGGCCCTCACTTCCTTCTCTTTTTGCTTGATTCTTGGGCAATATCTCATGATTTAATGGTGTGAATTAAGTGTTTTTAGGTATTTATAAAGTTCAGAGGCATTGGAATAATATTGGTGGCAAAAGGGGCTGAAATTGTAAAAAATGTGTACAGATAATTCATCTTCAAATAGGCATATCTCTCTCTTTAAATTGAACCACATTTCAGATTACATATATTCGGAAAGCCCCGGAAGTCTACTTTCCAGCGGTTTTTACGGATTGTGATTCCGAGTTTTTTACAGAAAGTTATGCTCGTTTTCATAGCTGCTGCGCAGTCCCTGTCGCCATGGCGACCCTATGGCGCGCCATTGCGACCTCCACTTTCTAGAAGCAGCAAAATGGACGTTTTTCAAGCCATTTTTGAGGGGTATTCTTGTCCTTTCATACCCTAGCTTTTCTAACATATAAATACACCATTTTATGCTAACTCTTGACAACTCTTGTTTATCAAGAAACCTCCTTTCTCTACCATTCCTAATCCCTCGATTCTCCTCTCCAATAAACACCTAGATTACTCCACATAAATCATTCCTCTCTTTCCATCTTATTTCCTTTGTCACTTTCCATTTGACTCCACCTATCTAGACACCTCCTCAACACCCAATCTTTTGCACAAGACTTAAGCAAGGAAGCTCAAGGAAGGATCAAGCTTACAAGAGAGACCCAAGGGTGATTTCTCTCCATTTTACTTCCTTTCTTTGTTTGTGATTATGTGTAATTAAACCCCCTTTCTTGGGGGATGATTTGAGACACTTTTGGACTATGAGTATTTATTAAGGCTTTGAATATTATGTTTATTCAATTATAGTTTTATTCACTTTTTAATTAGATCTTGCACTTATGTGATTATATGAGTATTGACATACTTATTGATTACAACATATTGTAGGATAATTTGTGATAAAATTGATTAAGTTATTGACACACTTGATTGATTATAGGTCATAGTGAATAGGATAGGCTTTTGGAGGGTAGGCCTACCACAATTGCCTAGGCCATTCGATCGTCACTAACCGATCCCACTGTGACCCCCTCTCCTTAATCGGTTAGGCATTGCGGTGGGAAGTTTGTTTAGGGTTCGTAGTGATGGTCTAAACAACACTTTTGAATGACATTGGTCCTTAATTGTGTGAATAGTGCATTAATGAAGCCATTGATGAATTGCTCAAAGTCCATTAGCTACTCTATCATTTCCCTAGACTTCTAATTAATTGTTTAATCCATTTTCTTATCTAGGTTGTTGTTATTGGATTCCTATCTATTCATATTCTCTTTACATTTTATTGCTTTTATTTTTCCATGTATGTTTGACGGTTTCTTAAACCATACACCATTCAAACTACCATGATTTACTTTATTTTGTATTTTAGGAATTGTTAATTAATTCAACTAATTACTCTAATTCCCTGTGGAATGAATCCTACTTGCCACTTTACTAATTTAATATCTAAGTGGTGAAAAATCGGTTTTCTAAACGAACATATTTAAAACATTATTTTGTTGCACAAAACGACCGCATCAATACAATTCATAAAAGTGCATGCGTGAAAGTGACATGTGAAGAGAATGCATGATCAAGCAAAAATTGGTATGATTTTGGCCCTCATTTTCGATTCTTTTTGCTTGATTCTCGGGCATTTCCCCGTATTTAATGGTGTTAAATTGAGTGTTTAAGGTTTTATCAGGTTTCGAGAGCAATCGGGATGAAGTGGAGGACTTGTGTGCAAAATGGCTCACAAATGGGAAGAAATAGGGTATTTTCGCCACTTAGACAAGAGGAGGTCGCTACATGGGCGCCATGGCGGCAGAGGATTCTTCAAGACATCAGAAGGTCACCATTTGGTCGCCACTTAGGCGCCATGGCGACAGAAAATCTCTAAAAACATCAGGTGGGTTGCCACTTGGGGGTCGCCATGGTGACCTACCCCTACAAATGGCGACCTCACTCTTCAAGGCAAGGTCGCCACTTATGATCGCCATGGCGACCTTGATGTTGCAAGTGGCGACCTCTTTACATTTTGTGGGTCGCCATGGCGACCTTGATGTGCAAGTGGTGACCTCCACACCATTTGCTCATGGTCGCCATTTGCTAGATGGCGAAAAAGATAGTTTTCATGGCGACCTTCGCATCTAACCGTTTTACGCACCAAGGGTCGCCATAGTGACCAAATAGCGAACTTGGCGCCACATCAGCGAATCAAGCAGTTATCAGTACATGTCCAAGAGTGTGTATATAGAACGGCCTTCCATTTTCAACAAAAGCAGATCCTTAGAGAAGAGAGCATCAATTTGCATCTTTGAGACTTAGCTTTATCATCCATGGCACACCATTCCTAATCCTCCATTTCTCTCCTTGAACTCATCTAATCCCATCCAAACCTCAACACAAAGCCTTGATTCCTTCCCTACATCATTAATATCCCACCAATTCTCCACCCAAATTCCTTTGTCACTTTCCACCAAAACACCCACATTTCAAGACATATCATCTACCTCCATTCTTTGCATCTAGGAGCATAGAGGAGAAGAAGGATCAAGCTTAAAAAAGGTGACCCAAGGGTTATTTCCTTACTATTTACTTCTTTTCATTTATTGCAAATATGTGTAACTAAACCCCTAATCTAGGGGATAGATTTGAGAACCAATTGGTTGTGGATTTTAGCTTAGCTTGTAATGAATCTCTTATGTGTTCTATTCATTCAAATTAATAGATTCTATTCATTATGTAATTAACTTGTATATCTCTTGTTAATTGCAAACTTGAGTGGAGTAATTTGTTATATATTCATATGTGGATTGACACTCCTTGTGTGATTTAGAACTCGTTGAAAAGGATAGATTAGTGGTGGGTATATCAACCCCACTAATCTAAGCCTTTAGTGGTTAACATAATGAGATTGGTGCATTAAAGTAGCTATTTGGCATAACCCACATTCAATTGTTAATCGATCTATTCCCTAGCTATTTTATTAATTGTTTTCATCATTACTCTTATCAAGGTGTTGGGTATTATATTTTTCATAACATTTTTGTATTTTCATTTTAGTAGTTAGCATTGGTGGTTTTAGAAACCACACATCTATTAAACATTATGATTTATTTTATTGTTCAAAGATTAGTCAATCTATCTAATTAACTCTCCATATCCCTGTGGAACGAACTTGCTTACCATTTTACCATCAAATCACATTTTAAAAGGATTAAGTGGCTTAAAAGAGTTTTCAAGAATCAAACAAAAACTATATCATTTTTGTGAGTGCACGACGGCTCATCAAAAATTGGCGCGCTGCCGGGGAATGGTAGCATTTTTTTACATAGATTGACTTTTCTTAGTGTTTTATTAGTATAGTTGAGATTGTTAGTTTAGTATTTTGTTTGTGGTTATTGACTTGTTCATAGTGCTGTTTTACTTTTTTCTTTCCTTGTATATCTTTATCTATTCCTCTTTCAGGTGCTCAGTTTTATGCACGGTAGTAGATCTCTAGGTAGAGGAGTTCATCCACCACTGGAAGACACTAGCCGTGTGAGAGAATTTGAGGCAATTCCGAGACAAACCATGAGTACATGAGGGCAACAACCTGGATGGGAAGACGAAGACCCTTTTAGAGAGGAGATGACTGAAGAGACTCACACCAACCGTGGTCAAAGGATGACCATAGGGGAGTATGCCTTGTCAGATATTGGAAACCAACCATCGCCTATCGAGTTAGACCCAGTTGCTAGGGGTTATGAGTTGCGGACAATGCATGTCAACCTTTTGCCGGCATTTTAGGGGAAGCTCAATGAAGATTGCCTACAATTCATGAAAGAGTATAGTGCAATCATTGAGATATTCCCCATTATGCGTCTCTCATGCGAACAGTTACAAATGTGTTGCTTCCAGTATTGTATGAAGGATATGGCTATGACATGGCTAATGGGGCTTAGGCCGGGGTCATTGACAAGTTGGAGTCAAATTTGCAAGGTGTTCTTCAATAGATTCTTTCCGGCAAGGAAGGCGAAGGAGTTGAAAGTCAAGATAGCAGACTTCTATGAGAGTGAAGGGGAGCTATTTCATGAGTCGTGGGAGAGGTATCAACACCTTGTGGCCCAATGCCCCCCTCACACGTTCACTGAGGAATATAAGGTGTCTTGTTTCCACAGAGGCCAAACTCGGTTCTCCCAAGTGTTGGTGGATAACGCTTGTGGAGGTTCATATGACACCAAGACCGCCTCGGAGATCTATGATATTTATGAGATGTTAGCACAAAATTCACAACAAAGGAATGCCAACAGTATTCGAGGTGGGAAGTTCTGTTAGGGTTATGCTCAATAGCAAGAGTATAATGTTGTACTTGATAATCTTTTCATATTAATAAAGAGATTTCTATTTGTTACCAAAATCTTATATAGCATTTATTATTATAATTGTCAAAGTAAATAATCATAAGGTCAAAAGACTATGAGAAAAGAAGAATTGTTCGTACATCTGGATATGTAAGAGGTAGACACAATTCTTTAGTTAGTCTTGAATAACGTTCACAACTTAAGTTAAAGGTTAGGCACCTTTATCTTGTTAAAGTTGTAGAATTCTTTTACTAGCATTTGAGTGGGATCAAATGTGTTGTGATGAGTCTAAAATCATCGAAGGGTCTTCGAGTAAAAGAATCTAGTGCACTGGGTGCATTGAACCAGATCACAATGAAATACTTTTTCTAGAACCGTCAATAGATAAAAGTCTTTTCATTATCAGGACAATCGGAGAGTCTATCTTAATCCTGAGATAAATGATGGACTTATGGTTGCAAGTGTTATCATTTGAGCTATCAATGAGTACGATTATATAGCATAGTCTATCCTCGATAGTTTGGTGGTATTCATTTGTTAATCGATAGAGGACTTCATTTATAGATATGGACATCGTGGCTCTATTTATTAAATGTGAGTAGAATATCATCATATGGATGCTTTGTGGTTTTGGATTTGAAATCTTAATGTTGAGTTTTCAATAGTGTCTACTAAAAGATGACTTCTGGACAAGTCATAATATATATCCAAGTTCAAAGTGTGATCATATGAGTAAATATGGTAACTTGAAGAGCTATAGGCGGTCTATGAGCTCTTGGCGATTACTAATATTCTTCACGAGGATTCACTATCTCCCATATGATTGTCTAGGGTATGAATGAGTATCGTTAACTTATTCCATCTTTATTTAAGAGTACAATTTTAGTTCTTTAGTAGAATGAACTAAAATTAATGGATTGAACCTAAGTGAATCATTTGTTGATTGTGATTGGGTTATGTCTATTGTAGCTTAAATTTAGATAGGCCTGCCAAGATCCTCAATCCGCACGGACTTGCATGAATCACTTAATATATTCTACCGGACTATTTGTGGGTCCATTTAGAATTGTATTTAATATATTAAGAATATAATTTGCACATTATTTAATTAATGGGCTGTTTAATTATATTAATATATTAATGAAAGGCATGTGGGCTTGTTTCTTTTAGTAAGAATGGGTCTAGTTCACATGTGAGTTTTTTATTAAAGTCCAAATGGATTAAATAAAATAAAGAAACAATATGTAGGCCCAAGTCTCTTGTCATGGGCGGCAATGGGTAATAATTAGCCCATTATATTGTTTTGTTTTATTATTTAATTAAATGGTAATTAATTAATATGTTAATTAATTATTTAATTAATAATCAAATCTTTTTCTAATTAGGAAATATGTTTCCTAGTTGTATACTACTATTAGAAGTATATTAAAAGTAAAAGACTTTATTTGTTTAGTCAAATTAGGAAGTCTTTTATTTAGTCACAAATACACTAAAGAGTTGGATTAGGGTTTGAATTCTAATGAAGTCTTTGTATCCTATTTGGAAAAGGACTTTGGTGATCACCTTGTTGGACAAGGTAAGAATTCGGAAACCCTAAATAAACTAGGGTAGGATTTCGGCCACCCTAAAAACATCTAGGGCAGAAAATTCGGTCACTATAAATATATAGTGAGAATTTTCGGCCAACCCTAGATTTGTTTCTTTGAAGAATTTATTTTCTTTGGCAAAAGAGAAAAAATAAAAATCCTACTCTATTACTAGTGAGAATTTGGCCAAGGTGGTTTGTGAGAGAAGAATTGTTCTAGCTTTGATAGTGTACTAGTGATCTTAACATCAAGAGATCTTGTACATACTTTCAAATTAGGTTCACGCGAATTTCAATCTTACGATTGTGAATTCAAAAGTGACCAGAACATTCTTAGCAACCTTTTGGAGATTATAGTGACTAACAAAATTAGAAAAAGTGTTTGTTTGTCCATTCTCAGGTTCACAATTCAAAGAAGGGAGACCACGCTCCTAGGTGATTCACGTTCGTGATCGGCTTTGGAAGATCTAGCGGATTACCATCGACGTTAGTCAATCGGATCACGCGACAAAGGTATTTCATCTTTTCATATGTATGATTAATTAATTAAAGGGTTAAGGTTCAATATGGAAAAAATTTTAAAATCTGCTAAATTCTCTTTTAGTCTCGCTTCCGATGCTGCAAACGTTTTTCCCTACAAGTTCGATTTGAATGCTAGCACGGAAACCGCCATCAAAATCTCAAGGATAAACAAGAAGGTGGAGACCTTGACTTCACATATTGAGAGTATGGGGTTTCTGAAGGCGGGAGTGAAGTTGCTAGGAAGGCAAGAAGGAGGCTCTAGTGGGCAATTCAATGAGAACGAAGGGTTTGATGACACCTTTCAAGGTCAACAGCAAGAGGAGGTTCAAGCTATGGGATTTCAAGGACAAGGAAGCAACTCCTATTCTAACAACTATGCTCAACCATGGAGGAACCATCCAAACCTTTCTTGGTCAAACAACAACAATATTTTGAACCCGCCACCAAGGAATCAACAACAAGGGATAAACAATCAAGGAGGTAGCTCACAAGGAGGTTACCGACAAAGAGAACCACAAAGTGGATATCAACAAGGAGGATATCACCAAGGAAGATACCCTAAGGAGGAAGTCAATAGGGAGGTAACCAATGGAACAACAACAACAATGCTCAACCTAGCTCATATCAACCTCACCGAAACATTAATGAAGAGATGAGAGGTATGATGCAAGGTTTCCAAAGAGCCAAGCATACCTTGACAAGTTTCATGCAAGCTAGTGGACAAAGGTTTGGCAACCTAGAAGCTTCATTCAGGAAATTGGAGACACAAATGGGGCAAATTGCCGAGGCCCTCCAAAAGCAAGAAAAGGGGAAGTTTCCAAGCCACACCAAACAAGCTAAGGAGGGGAATTTTGTCAATAAGGAGGGAGCTAGAGATGAGGCAATGTTGTTTGAAGAAGCATATGTTCGGAAAGTTGGTGATACGGGAAGTTTTGTGATTCCCATATCAATAGGTGATAGTGGGGTGCTTAAAGGAGTACTTGATTTGGGAGCAAGAGTGAGTATGATGCCCCTATCAACTTATGAGAAGTTGGGTTTGGTAGGATTGAAGCCAACCGGGAAGAAACTCATGTTAACGGATCAAACTTCACTATCATCGAGTGGTGAAATAAGGGATGTTCCAATTATCATTGACGGAATAGTGGTGCTAATGGATTTTGTAGTTCTAGACATTGGTGACAAGTCAAATGATGTTAGGGAGTGGCAAGTTCTCCTCGGTAGACCATTCATGGCTACCGCTCAAATGAAAATCGATGTGTCCAAAAGGAGAGTTGTTATGCACTCATTTGAGAAAGAGCTTGAGATCGATATCACCATATGCAATGATGACCTAAAAAGCATTGGGAGTTGCTATGTGGTGGAGGTGCAGCCATCGAAGTCAAAGGGTGGAAAAGTATGTGATTTGGTGCAATTGTATGAGAAGAGTAGACAAGAAGATGAAGTGGAGAACATAGGTGACTCCAAGGTTGAAGGACTCAAGAATGCCAACCAAGAGCTTATGCTTAAAGTAGAGGTGCTCAAGGCGGAGAAGTATGCTCTAGAGAAGAAGCTTGATGACTTAGCAAGGCGGAATCATAAGCTTAAGAAGATCAATGTGGCTCTCACCGTGGAGAATGAGGTAACGGTCAAGAAGCTTGAGGATTTGGCTAAGCTCACTGAAGAATTTGAGGAAGAGTCCTCCAGAAAGATGACGAAGGCCTTTATGGGTGTAAATGCCAAGAACAAGGCACTTGAGGAAATGAAGGAGGAATTAAGCAAGAGAGAAACGTCCTTAAAGGTTGCTAAGGTGAAGGAGTGTGACTATTTGGTGGAGCTAGATCGGATGGACCAAGCCATCAAGAAACTCACCAAAAAGGGTCCCTCAAGGCCTCAACCTCCAATGCAAAAGGGGAGAATTCCTTCATATCCTTTAACTTGCTATTTTTGTCATAAGAAAGGTCATGTTAAGTCTAGGTGCTTTGGATTCTTGAAGCATGCTAATCATGATAGAACTAGACCTAGAATGAGATTTAATCATGTAAAGAAAATTTGGGTTAGGAAGGACTTGGTAAATCAAGTCCGGGATGAGTCTATGGGTCCAATTTGGGTAGTCAAGAGAAAAATGAATGATGGCATAGTTGACTAATGTGATGAGCATCATATTTCCAATTCGCATGCTAGGATGCGGTAGTGTGAACTTGCATTTCTTTTTACATTTCATGCTATGAATAAATGATTGGGTGTTTTAGTTTTGCTTACTGTGTGTTTCTTTTGTTTGCTTTGTTTTTCTAATAAGTGTCCATTTGTTCTTGCTAGTTGTGTGTATTGTGAGCTTATATGTGTATTGTGTTTCACTGCAGATTCTGATGAAAATGCACTCGGAAAAGTGTAGGGATAAATACCGTAGTACACGCAGGCGGAAGCGAGATTAAAAAAATAGATTTAGTAGCTTTTAAAAAAATTTCCTTTTTATGAACCTTAACCCTTTAATTAATTAAACATATATATATATACATAATCAACAAAAAGAAGAATACCTTTTGTCCCGTGATCCGATTGACTTACGTCGATGGTAATCCGCAAGATCTTCAATCCTAGCACGAACGTGAATCACCTAGGAGCGTGGTCTCCCTTTTTCTTTGAATTGCAAACCTGAGAATGGACAAACAAACTTTTCTTTTCTTTTGTTAGTCACAAAACAATCAAAAGAAGACTAAGATTATTCCAGTCACTTTTGAGTTCTCAATCTAATGATCGAAACTCGCGTGAACCTAAATCGATGTTGTACACACAAGCTTATTGATGAACAAGCAATTAGTGTACCATCAAAGAATAATCTATTCATTCTTTTTTGTTTTTAGTAGAATAAAATCCTATCTATGAATTGAGAAGATGAAGAAAGTTGAATCAAGCACCACACACTCTAATGGCCGAATTCTCTTCTTTTTTTTTTTTTTTAGGGTGGCCGAAATTCCTCTTTCTAAAAAAGGACTAGGGTTGCCGCAATTTACACTCCAAAAATATAGGAGTTTTAGTTGCACCCTAATTCACTTCTAGTTTTAAGACTTCAAACCCTAATCCAACTCATAGATATTTTATTCTTTTATTTTGACTAAATAAAAAGACTTCTTATTTGATTAAATAAATAAAATTAATTATTTATTTTCTTGTCAAACAAGTCTTTTAATTTTAGTATACTACTACCAATAGTATAACTTTAGGAATCATATTTCCTAATCAGAAAAGATTTTTTTCTTAATTAAACAATTAATCAATAAATTAATTAATTCTTATTTAATTAAAACAATGAAACAAAATAATATATTAGGTTAAACAAGACTTTGCCGCCCCACTCAAATAAAATTGGCCATCTATTATTTTCTTAATTCATTTAATCCATTGGACTTTAAATAAAAAGCCCACATGTGAACCAGACCCATTCTTACTAAAAGAAACAAGCCCACATGTCTTTCATTAATATATTAATATCATTGAGCAGCCCATTAAATAAATAATGTGCAAATTATATTCTTAATATATTAAATGCAATTCTAAATGGACCTATAAATTGGTCCGGTAGAATATATCAAGTGATCCATGCAAGTCCGTGTGGATTGGGGATCTTGGCGGGCTATCTAAATTTAAGCTTCAATAGACATAACCTAATCACAATCAACAAATGATTCACTTAGGTCCGATCCATTAATTTTAACTCATTCCACTAAAGAGCTAAAATTGAACTCTTAAATAAAGACAGAAAAGGAAGATGTTCCTCACTCATACCCTAGACAATCATGTTGGAGATAGTGTATCCTCGTGATTAATATCAGTAATCACCAAGAGTTCATAGACCGCCTATAACTCTCAAAGTTATCATATTTATTCATATGACCACGTTTTGAACTTGGATATTTTGACTTGTCCAGAAGCCATGTTTTCAATAGACACTATCGAAAACTCAACGTTGAGATTTAATATCCAATTACCTTGAAACATCCATATGATGATATTATACTCTCATTTAATAAATGGAGCCACGATGTCCATATCTATAAATGAAGTCCTCTATCGATTAACAAATGAATATCACCAAACTATCGAGGATAGACTATGCGATATAATCGTACTCATTGATAACTCAAATGATATCACTTGCAACCATAAGTCCATCATTTATCTCAGGATTAAGATAGACTCTCTGATTGTCCTGATAATGAAAAGACTTTTATCTACTGACGGTTATAGATAAAGTATTTCATTGTGATCTAGTTCAATGCACCCAGTGCACTAGATTCTTTTGCTCGAAGACACTCCGACGATTTTAGACTCATCATATCTCATTTGATCCCACTCAAATGCTAGCAAAAGAATTCTACAACTTTAACAAGATAAAGGTGCCCAACCTTTAACTTAAGTTGTGAACAATATTCAAGACTAACTAAAGAATTGTGTCTACCACATACATATCCAGATGTACGAACAATTCTTCTTTTCTCATAGTCTTTAGACCTTATGATTATTTACTTTGACAATTATAATATTAAACTATAAATGCTATAAGATTTGTTTAAACCAGAAATCACTTTATTAATATGAAAGAAGATTGTTAATTACAATATTACACTCTTGCTATTGATCATAATCCTAACAAAAAGGACTTCAAGTGAAGGTCGTAGATTGGTCGCCATTTGCAAAGAGCGACCCTATAAGTGGCGACCTCACTTACAAGAAGAATTCAAGGTCGCCATTTACAAGGTCGCTATGGCAACCAAATGTTGCAAATGGCGACAAAGTCAGACCTGGTGTGGTCGCCATGTCGACCATACTTGTGCAAATGGCGACCACATGCAAATGTAAAATTCCTTCATGGTCGCCATTTGGTCGCCATGGCAACCGAGAGACACAAATGGCGACATAGGGCGTTCAGCTATAAGTTTGCAAAGTAATTGGAACGCCGCACATCAACAAAATCTCCTTTCTCAAATTCTCTCAATTCCTAAGCCGTGGCACGCACATAATCATCAAATCTGGTAAGCAATCACTCTAGTTCTTCAATTTTTCAATTCAAATCCTTCCTACATTGCATCTAGATACACTAGGGGTGGTTTTGAGTTTGATTTGAAGTGAATAGTGCATAGGATTGGAGTTTGTGTGGTTTTGATCATATAGAAGTGATTGAGATAGTGTGAAGTAGTTTTGATTGATTGTGGTGCACTTGGAGAGTGCCGGATTGGTAGAAAAGCGTCGTTGTGCTGCCGGATTTTTGATAGGAAGTTCAGTTCCGAAATTGTGTGTGATTATGGCGCTAAAGATGAAATTGCCAAGCAAGGGGGTAAGGGTAGCAAGGCCCCCACTCCTATAAGGAAAGTGGTCCCAAAGTGTAAGCTAAACAGGAATTTCCAAGACAGATTGGAGACATTTGCTGAGAAGAAGATGTGGCCTGAGAGGGGATTTGATTTAGATAGTTTAGTGAATACCTCAGTTCCCGCAACAGTGAATGACATGGGATGGGGAGGATTAGCAGCCACTCCTCCACACTACAGTGAGAGTTTGGTGAAGGAGTTTTATGTGGGAATGAATCCCGGAGAGTACATGAGGGGTGGTCCTATTCTAGTGAGAGGGGTTCCCGTTTATCTGAATGCAGCAAACATCAACATCTACTTTGGAACAACTCTATTGGATTTTGAGGGGCTACATGAACAAATGGTGGAAGGAATCACCACAAACCCCTTGTATGTGAAGAATTCAGTGGAGTTTGCAAACACCTTGACCATCAATCCTATGACCATATGGATGGCAAAGAGATTCCCTCTCAGGCAGTCGAATTTGAAGATTGAACTCGCTTTTTGGCACATCTTCCTCAACTCATCACTCAGGCTAGTTTTCCACAAATCCACAGTCCCATTTGAGGTAGCTAGGATTCTGCATGGTATCATTGAGAGGCTGCCTATTGATATGGGCATTATAGTGAAGATGGAGATTCTGAGGATTGAGAGGAATGAATCAGAGACAGACATCCTCCATTTTCCTTGTTTGATCACAGAGGCCTGCAAGTTGGCGGGTGTAGATATATCCGGGGACATACTTAAGCCCCACATGTCTGATATGAATTTGATCACTTGGCGATGCTTAATGTTGAAGCGTGGAGAGATACCAACTGGTGGGAAGCATAGGAGAGTGTAGAGTTCAGAGGCTGGCATTAGTGTGAGGGCGGAGTTTGAGAGAGTTATTCCTGATGAGGACCGTTTTGATGATGACGATGAGGATTTGTATGTGAAGAATTCAGTGGAGTTTGCAAACACCATGACCATCACTCCTATGACTATCTGGATGGCGAAGAGATTCCCTCTCAAGTAGTCAAACTTGAAGATTGAGCAAGCTTTTTGGCACATCTTCCTCAATTCTTCCCTCAAGTCAGTTTCCCACAGATCCACTGTTCCATTTGAGGTAGCCAGGATTCTGCACAGTATCATTGAGAGGCAGCCTATTGATGTGGGTATTATTGTGAAGATGGAGATTCAGCGGATTGGGAGGAATGAATCAGAGACAGATATCCTCCCTTTCCCATGTTTGATCACAAAGGCCTGCAAGTTGGCGGGTGTAGATGTATCCAGGGACATTCTTAAGCCCCCCATGTCAGATATGGACTTGACCACTTGGCGACGCTTGATGATAAAGCGTGGGGAGATACCAACTGGTGGGAAACGTAGGAGAGTGCAGGGTTCAGAGGCTAGCACTAGTGTTAGGGAAGAGTTTGAGAGAGTTATTCCCGATGAGGACCGTGATGATGATGATGATGATGATGATGATGAGGAGATTCCTATTTGTGATGATCCTAGGCAGCCTTTAGGTCTTCGGATTTTGGATGGAGTAGAGCGCATTATGGGCACTCAGACCAGTGACTTCAATATTCTTCATGCTAACAATCTTGTGATAGAAGAAAGGCAGAAGGCCTTAGAGGACATACAGCTGAAGTTGGAGAGTCTGATTCAGGATTTGAGTGAGACGGTCATCACAGGATTTACAGACCTCCGCCATGATCTGAGGCTCACCCCATATGTCAGGAGGCCGAAGAAGTCCACCATAGGGACTCCACCTATTCCTGCCGTAGTTTCAGGACCCAGTACAGAGGAGCCTGACTTCGTTTTTCAGACTGCACAGTCTGCTGCTGAGGAGGCGGCATAGTTGGAGGAGGCTATGACCCGTTCCATGACAGATCAGGGGCCCCGTTATATGAGGGGACCTCCCATTGATGAGGTAGCTACGCATAGGAGATGGAGAGAGGAGCAGTCTAGGAGAGCAGCAATAGCAAAGGAGCAGAGAAGGAAGGACCCGAAAGGGAAGGGTAGAGTTGAGCATGATAAGGAGGATGATTCGGATTAGTTGGCATCCTAGCATTTATAGGATTTATTTTGGACTCCCAACATTTTCATTTTCTATCACTTTATTTGGACATTGCTAGCATTGTGTTTTTACTTTTGGATTATTTTGTTGGATATTTTAGTTTGATTTATGCTTCTTTGCATTTCTTTTCTTTTTGCTCTATATTTTTCCTTATTGCCTTTATTTTTTCCTTGCATAAAATAAGGGTGTGGATTGGATTTTGGTAGTGGATTTAGGACATTTGTGCTTTATTAATATATGTTGATTGTTTGGATTTTGTGAATGGATGGATGAGAGGGCAAAATGCCGGATTATGATATCGTTTGTGATTGCCTTTGCTTTTTGGATTATTGCTTGAAATTTGTCGAGTTGTGCTTGTTGAGTTTATTTATACCACCCATGAACATTGAGGACAATGTCCAATTTAAGTTTGGGGGTGCATTTGCGCAACGCCATTGTGCTTATTGTGCTTGGTATTCAATTTGTGTGCCAAATTTTTCGAAAAGTTTTCCCATTTGCCATATTTGAGCATGCTTTGCTTGTGGAGATTGTTCTTTACATGATGTAGTGAGGAATTGTGCATCTTTGCTAGTGTTTGGTTTAGATTAACATCATGCCACTTAAGGTGTCATTGAACAAAATGCGTTAATCTTTTTCTCTTAATGTTGAGTGAATTATCAAATTTGCTTGAAGGCTAAGAATTAATGGTGGAGATAAAAAAAAAAAACCACTATTGGCCCAAACACTTCCAACCAATGTGAATATGTGTGCTCCCAAGCCCCTTTGAAGCCAAACACATTTTAAGCCTTTCATTCATGAACCACATCTACATGAACCTTATAGCCTTACAATAATTGACCTACCTTGACCAAATGATTTACTAATGCTTAGGAAATCAATATAAAATGTTGAACTTGAAAATGTAAGGTGTGTACCTAGGCATGTGAATGTGTGTAAAGAGTCTTGCAAAACAAGAATGTTTAAAAAGAAAAATTGAAAGAGAACAAAAGCTTGAAAAGAGTGTGAAAAGAAAAGAAAAATGAAAAGCATGAAAAGAAAGAATTGGCAAGCAAAGAGAAGCAAAGAAAAAGAGAACCAAGAAATTAGACACAATTGGCCTAGAAAAGAAAGAAAAGTAAATGAATTACTCAATTTCAAAATAAGAGTAGCATGCACATGTAGAATTGTGAGCCTGGACACCTTGAATTATGATCAATATGTGTGAAACTTATGGAACTCCTAATTAGATTGTATGCCTTAGTGTAATCATTAGGTTCCTTGATATCCATCTTCCCATTCTTTGTTTCACCATGACCTTAGACCCCATTACAACCAAAGAAAAGACTTTCATGATCTTTAGGATTGTCCATTTTGTACAATTTGATTGATGCATGTTCTTTCTAATTCATGGCTTGCAATTCCATTCATGAGACCACTTTTTAGGAAATTGCGTTTTTAATGATTATCATGTGCAATCAATTAGATGCCATAACATGAATTCATATTGCACATGTATGATATTAAGTGAACCTAGGAGTCTTAGAGAAAAGAAGAGAGAATCCGATGAGGTTTAGTATCAAAGCGAATTACATTCTAAACTAAATAGCACCTTTGCTTTGAAGCTTTGGCATTTTGAATGTGAGATCGCATTGCGCACAATCATATCTAAGGGTGGCACGTTTTTAATCTTCACTTGACATACTCTTACATGTTGAAGTCCTCACTATGGCATAACTGTTTTAATCTCTTCATTTTGGCTTCGCACATTGATCATAAGAAAGTAATAACCTTTGAAATATCTCAATGCATGTCTTTGGGGGTTGCTTATGATTGTTTTGCTCGAGGACTAGCTAAAGATTAGTTTGGGGGTATTTGATCAAGCCAAATTTGGTATGATTTTGGCCCTCATTTCTGATTCTTTTTACTTGATTCTCGGGCATTTCCCCATATTTAATGGTGTTAAATTGAGTGTTTCAGGTTTTATCAAGTTTCGAGAGCAATCGGGATGAAGTGGAGGACTTGTGTGCAAAATGGCTCACAAATGGGAAGAAACAGGGCATTTTTGCCACTTAGACAAGAGGAGGTCGCTACATGGGCGCTATGGCGACAGAGGATTCTTCAAGACATCAGAAGGTCGCCATTTGGTCGCCACTTGGGCATCATGGCGACAGAAAGTCTCTAAAAGCATCAGGTAGGTCGCCATGGCGACCTACCCCTACAAATGGCGACCTCACTATTCAAGGCAAGGTCACCACTTTTTGTAGCCATGGCGACCTTGATGTTGCAAGTGGCGACCTCTTTACATTTTGTGGGTCGCCACTTATGGTCACCATGGCGACCTTGATGTGCAAGTGGCGACCTCTACACCATTTGCTCATGGTCGCCACTTGCTAGATGGTGAAAAAGATGGTTTTCATGGCGACCTTCGCATCTAACCATTTTACGCACCAAGGGTTGCCATAGCGACCAAAGAGCGAACTTGGCGCCATATCAGCGAATCAAGCAGTTATCAGTACATGTCCAAGAGTGTGTTGTTAGGATTATGCTCAATAGCAAGAGTGTAATATTGTATTTAACAATCTGTTTCATATTAATAAAGTGATTTCTGGTTTAAACAAATATTATAGCATTTATAGTTGAATATTATAATTGTTAAAGTAAATAATCATAAGGTCTAAAGACTATGAGAAAAGAAGAATTGTTCATACATCTGGATATGTATGTGGTAGACACAATTCTTTAGTTAGTCTTGAATATTGTTCACAACTTAAGTTAAAGGTTGGGCACCTTTATCTTGTTAAAGTTGTAGAATTCTTTTGCTAGCATTTGAGTGGGATCAAATGAGATATGATGAGTCTAAAATCATCGGAGTGTCTTCGAGAAAAAGAGTCTAGTGCACTGGGTGCATTGAACTGGATCAAAATGAAATACTTTATCTATAACCGTCAGTAAATAAAAGTAATTTCATTATCAGGACAATCGGAGAGTCTATCTTAATCCTGAGATAAATGATGGACTTATGGTTGCAAGTGATATCATTTGAGTTATCAATGAGTACGATTATATCGCATAGTCTATCCTCGATAATATGGTGATATTCATTTGTTAATCGATAGAGGACTTCATTTATAGATATGGACATCGTGGCTCCATTTATCAAATGAGAGTATAATATCATCATATGGATGTTTTGAGATAATTGGATATTAAATCTCAACGTTGAGTTTTCGATAGTGTCTATTGAAAACATGGCTTCTGGACAAGTCAAAATATCCAAGTTCAAAACGTGGTCATATGAGTAAATATGGTAACTTGGAGAGTTATAGGCGGTCTATGAACTCTTGGCGGTTACTGATATTATTCACGAGGATACACTATCTCCAATATGATTGTCTAGGGTATGAATGAGGAAACATCTTCCTTTTCTGTCTTTATTTAAGAGTTCAATTTTAGCTCTTTAGTGGAATGAGTTAAAATTAATGGATCGGACCTAAGTGAATCATTTGTTGATTGTGATTAGGTTATGTCTATTGAAGCTTAAATTTAGATAGCCCGTCAAGATCCCCAATCCACACGGACTTGCATGGATCACTTGATATATTCTACCGGACCAATTTAGGGTCCATCTAGAATTGCATTTAATATATTAAGAATATAATTTGCACATTATTTATGTAATGGGCTGCTCAATTATATTTATATATTAATGTGTGACATGTGGGCTTGTTTCTTTTAGTAAGAATGGGTCTAGTTCACATGCGGGCTTTTTATTTAAAGTCCAAAGGATTAAATGAAATGAGAAAATAATATTTGGCCCAATAATATATATGGGGCGGCAAGGAGGTTATTTAACCTTAAATATTATTTTGTTTTCATTGTTTAATTAAATGAGAATTAATTAATTTATTAATTAATTATTTAATTAAGAAACAAATCTTTTCTCATTAGGAAATATGATTCCTAAAGGTATACTATTGGTAGTAGTATAATTAAATAGAAAGACTTGTTTGACAAGGAAATAAATAATTAATTTTATTTATTTAATCAAATAGGAAGTCTTTTTATTTTAGTCAAATAAGAGAATAAAAGATTTATGAGTTTGATTAGGGTTTGGAAGTCTTAAACAAAATAGGAATTAGGGTGCAAATCATACTCCTTTTTGTAGGAGGGTTTGCGGCAACACTAGTTATTTTTGGGGAAAGAATTCGGTCACCCTAGGGTAAAAAGAAGAAGAAATTTGGCCACCTATATAAGGCCTCTTATAGAATTCGGCCACCCCCTAAGGCTTGAGTGCAGAATTTATTTCTTCTTCTTCTTCTTAACTCATAGAAAGAGATTTTTTATTCTACTAAGGCAAAAAGGAAACATAGATTATTCTTTGATGGTGTACTATTTGCTTAATCATTGATAAGCTTGTGTATACAACATCGATCAAGGTTCACGCGAGTTTCGATCATTAGATTGAGAACTCAAAAGTGACCGGAATAATCTTAGGTTTCTTTTGATTGTTTTTGTGACTAACGAACAAGAGAAAAGTTTGTTTAATCCAATCACAGGTTTGCAATTCAAAGAAAGGGAGACCACGCTCCTAGGTGATCCACGTTCGTGCTAGGATTGAAGATCTTGCGGATTACCATCGACGTAAGTCAATCGGATCACGCGACAAGAGGTATTAATCTTTTGTTATATATATTATATATTTTTAATTGATTAAAAGGGTTTAAGGTTCATAAAAGGAAAAAAATTTTAAAAGCTACTCAAACTATTTTTTTAGTCTCGCTTCCGCTGCGGGTATATTTTTTCCCTACATGTGTATATATAGAACAGCCTTCCATTTTCAACAAAAGCAGATCCTTAGAGAAGAGAGCACGAATTTGCATCTTTGAGATCTAGTTTTCTCATCCATGGCACACCATTCCTCATCCTCCATTTCTCTCCTTGAACTCATCTAATCCCATCCAAACCTCAACACAAAGCCTTGATTCCTTCCCTACATCATTCTTATCCCACCATTTCTCCACCAAAACACCCACATTTCAAGACATATCATCTACCTCCATTCTTTGCATCTAGGAGCATAGAAGAGAAGAAGGATTAAGCTTAAAGAAGGTGACCCAAGGGTTATTTCCTTACTATTTACTTCTTTTCATTTATTGCAAATATGTGTAACTAAACCCCTAATCTAGGGGATAGATTTGAGAACCAATTGATTGTGGGTTTTAGCTTAGCTTGTAATGAATCAATTATGTGTTCTATTCATTCAAATTAATAGATTCTATTCATTATGTAATTACATTGTATATCACTTTTGTTAATTGCAAACTTGAGTGGAGTAATTTGTTAAATATTCATATGTGGATTGACACTCCTTGTGTGATTTAGAACCCATTGAATAGGATAGATTAGTGGTGGGTATATCAACCCCACTAATCTAAGCCTTTAGTGGTTAACATAATGAGATTGGTGTATTAAAGTAGCTATTTGGCATAACCCACATTCAATTGTTAATCAATTGTTAATCGATCTATTCCCTAGCTATCTTATTAATTGTTTTCATCATTACTCTTATCAAGATATTGAGTATTCTATTTTTCATAACATTTTTGTATTTTCATTTTAGTAGTTAGCATTGGTGGTTTTAGAAACCACACATCTATCAAACACTATGATTTATTTTATTGTTCAAAGATTAGTCAATCTATCTAATTAACTCTCCATATCCCTGTGGAACGAACTTGCTTACCATTTTACTATCAAATCACATTTTAAAAGGATTAAGTGGCTTAAAAGAGTTTTCAAGAATCAAACAAAAACTATATCATTTTTGTGAGTGCATGACAGCTCATCAATGCACACACATGCAAATATGCTAATTAAGTGTGTGCTACTAAATCTCTTCAATGAAAAATAAGCACTAGAGATATACCTTCGGAGTGCTTGTCAACTTGAGGTCTTGAAAAAGGGCCTTTGAGCTTGATCCTTAATCAGCTAAGCTACCCTTACAAATCAAACCCCAACATGTGGTTTGTCTACAAAATAAGCCAATCAATATGAGAATCCTTACAGCCACCCTAAGGTCTTGGACTCTAGAATTTTTTCTTTTGCTAGAGAAAAATAAAATCCATCTCTTAGACTAGTGTGATTATTTTCGGCCAAGAGGAATAGAGAGAAAAGTTTGTTCTTATTTCGATAGTGCACTAGTTACTTTTACGTCGAAAGGTTTTGTGCACAATTTCGAATAAGGTTCACGTGAGTTTCGATCTAACGATTGTGAATTCAAAAGTGACCGGAACATTCTTTGTTGTCTCTTGGAACTTGTTGTGACTAACAAAAAAGAAAAAGTTTTGTTAATCCATTCTCAGGTACAAAATTCAAAGAGAAGGGAGACCACGCTCCTAGGTGATTCACGTTCATGATTGGATTAGAAGATCTTACAGATTACCATCGACGCAACGTCAATTGAATCACGCGACAAAGGTATGATATCTTTAGTATTATATGTTAATTAATTAGAGGGTTAAGGTTCAAATATGGAAAAAATTTAAACTATACTAAACTCTTTTTTCGCTTCCGCCGCGTGTATTTTTCCCTACAACATGATGTTAATCACACTGGCAAAGATGCACAATTCCTCACTACATCATATAAAGAACAATCTCAACAAGAAAAGCATGCTCAAGTATGGCAATATCGCAAGAATTTTGAAAAATTCGGCACACAATTTTAAAAACCAAGCAAAATGGTGTTGCGCAAATGCACCCCCAAACCTAAATCGAACATTGTCCTCAATGTTCATGAGAGGTAGAAAATATTCAAAAGAACAACTCAACAAATATCAAGCAAGAATTCCTCAAGCAAAGGCAATATACAAAAGATATCAACAATTTGACATATTGCCCTCTCATCCTATCATGCACCAAATCCAAACAATCAAAATATATCAATAAAGAACAAATGTCCTAAATCCTTTACCAAAATCCAAACCACACCCTTATTCTATGCAAAAATGAAATAAAGGCAATAAAGAGATAAAACAAAAAATAAGGAAAAGGTAAAACTACAAATTATGAAAATAAAATCTAACAGGAAAAAGGGAGAACAATTGTTACCCGAGTGGATCGGTCAATTCCTCGTTCGAAATGGACTCCCAAGTTGGGTCTCCTCCCCTATATGGTTTCAACCGGTGGCCATTCACTTTAAATCTTTCACCCTTCTTCAAGCTTTCAATCTCAATGGCACCATGAGCAAACACTTGCACAACTCTATAAGGTTCCGACCATCTTGACTTAAGCTTTCCCAGAAATAATTTCAAACAGGACTTAAATAGTAAGACGAGCATTCCTAGATGGAAGTCTTTTCTCCTAAGCTTCTTGTCATGGTAGAACTTAGTCTTCTCATTGTAAAGCCTTGCACTCTCATATGCCTCTAACCGAAACTCTTCTAGTTCACTGAGTTGGAGCTTCCTTTCCTCTCCGACTTTGTCATGGTCTAGATTTAACTTATGAATAGCCCATAAGGCGTTGTATTCTAGTTCCATCGGCAAATGGCAAGCCTTTCCAAAGACTATCCGGAAGGCTATTGGAGATTTGTAAGTTGTCTTGTATGCCCACAATGCGTCACTTAGTTTGGACGCCCAATCCTTTCTACTTCCATTGACCGTTTTTTCTAAAATTTGTTTGATGTGTCGGTTACTCACCTCAACTTGCCCCGAAGTTTGAGGATGATAAGGGGTTGCTACCTTATGTCTAACCACATACTTCTTTAACAAGGTTCTAAAAATTCTATTACAAAAGTGACTTCCACCATTGCTTATTATCGCCCTAGGAATCTCAAACCTAGCAAAGATATTTTCCTTGATGAACCCAACAACCACATGGCTATCGTTTGTCCTTGTGGGGATTGCTTCAACCCACTTAGACACATAGTCTACCGCCACCAAGATGAAATTATAACCCTGGGATATGACGAATTGCCCCATAAAATCTATCCTCATACATCAAATAATTCAATCACATGCTCACTATTCAATGGCATCTCGTCCCTTTTTCCAATGTTCCCCTACCTTTGGCATCTTTCACACTTCAAGCAAAACTCATAAGCATCTTTTGCCAAAGTTGTCCAATAGAACCTGCATTGGAGGATCTTCATCATTGTCTTCCTTCCACTATAATGCCCTCCACATTCATGTTCATGGCAGAATTTTAGTATCTCTCCTTGCTCATTTTCTGGGACGCATCTTCTAAAAACTTGATCTGGATCACGCTTAAGCAGGTACGGCTCATCCCAAAAGTATAATCGAGTACTAGCAATGAACCTTTTTTTTGCCTGAGGGTTCAATTCCAAAGGAATCACATTTGATGCTAAAAAATTCACTATGTCTGCATACCATGGGTCTTTATCTTGTACCACCCATAATTGTTCATCGGGGAAACTTTCTCTTAATGGTATCACGTCTTCCTCTTAAAGAATTCCTTGCGTCATTCTACTCAAATGATCCACCACCACGTTCTCACACCCCTTCTTATCTCTAATTTCGAGGTCAAATTCTTGCAAAAGGAGTATCTATCTAATCAACCTAGGCTTTGCATCCTTTTTATATAATAGATACCGGATGGCGACATGATCCGTGTATACCACAACTTTAGCACCCACCAAGTATTGCTTAAATTTTTCCAAAGCAAATACTATAGCCAAAAGCTCCTTCTCCGTAGTTGAGTAGTTAATTTGAGCATCATTTAGAGTTCATGATGCATAATAAATGACATGTGGGAGCTTTTCTACACGCTGCTCCAAAACTGCTCCTATTGCATAGTCGGAAGCGTCGCACATGAGTTCAAATGAGGGACTCCATTGTGGTGGCATGATGATGGAAGCCGTGGTTAATGCTTCCTTCAAAATCTTAAAAGCAATAGTACATTCTTCATTGAACTTAAATTCTACATCCTTTTGAAGAAGAGTGCACAATGGTCTTGAAATCTTCGAGAAATCCTTTATGAACCGCCTATAAAACCCCGCATGACCAAGGAATGATCTAGTATCTTTTACTGTCCTAGGAGGAGGCAAACTTTTCATCACTTCTATTTTCGCCTTATTAACCTCAATACCCTTTTCTGAAATAACATGGCCTAAAACTATACTACTTTTTACCATAAAATGACATTTTTCCCAATTAAGCACTAGACTCGTTTCTTCATATCTTTGGAGTACCAAGGGCAGGTTATTCAAACACTCATCAAATGAAGCCCCAAATACTAAAAAGTCATCCATGAAAATCTCTATAATGTCTTCTACCATATCTGAGAAAATTGAGGTCATGCACCTTTGAAAGGTGGCCGGCACGTTGCATAGCCCGAAGGGCATTCTCCTATGAGCATAAGTGCCAAACGGACATGTAAATGTAGTCTTCTCTTGATCTTCAGGGGCTATGGCTATTTGGTTGTAACCGGAATAGCCATTTAGGAAACATTAATGGCTATGTCCTACGAGGCGCTCTAACATTTGGTCGATAAAGGGAAGGGGAAAATGGTCTTTCCGAGTGCTTGTGTTCAACTTCCTATAGTCGATACACACCCTCCATCCTATTTGTAACCGTTGAGGAATCAACTCAATCTACTCATTCTTCACTACAGTGATTCCGGACCTTTTTGGCACCACATGTATAGGGCTAACCCACTTGCTATCCGAGATTGGGTAAATGATACCGACATCTAAAAGCTTCAACACCTCCTTTTTTACTTCCTCTTGCATAATAGGATTCAGCCTATGTTGCGCCTCCCTAGTCGGTTTTGTGTCATCTTCCAAAAGGATCTTATGCATACACAATGTCGGACTAATTCCCTTGATGTCGTCTAGAGTCCATCCTATAGCCTTTTTATATTTTCTCAAGATCTCAAGCAATCCTTGCTCTTCTCCTTGATCAAAGTTTGCAGCAATGATAACCGGAAAGTTTCCACTATCATTTAGGAATGTGTACTTTAGGTTTGAAGGGAGCTCTTTCAATTCTAGTTTTTGAGGGGGAAGTTCATCCTTGTTGCTCTTGTGTTTTTCAACCAAATCCTCCTTTGAACTTCCCAAGCCATCCTATAATCCATCGTCCTTAGTGGTCAATTCATCCATTCCTTCTTGATAACACACCCTCATGTTAGCGTCTTCCTTAGTGTCATCTATAATATCCACATTATAACCATCATGTGCTCCGATTGGATAAGCTAAAGACTCTAATACCTTATATTCCATAACTTCATCAAGGACCTTCAAAGTCAACTTCCCTTCGTGCACATTTATCATCGCCTTTGCCGTAGCCATGAAAGGACGTCCTAAAAAGATTAAAGAGTCTTTTTCATTAGGATCTATCTCCATATCTAGTACTACGAAGTCCGCTAGAATGATTAGCTTATCAACTTGGATAAGGAAATCTTCAACTATCCCTCTGGGTTACCTAGCGATTGGTCCGCCAAAATGAGAGACATTTTCATTGGTCTTAGCTCATTCAAACCCAACTTCTTATAAATTGAGAAGGGCATCAAGTTGATTCTTGCCCCTAGATCAAGCATAGCCCTCACTTGTCCCTCTCCACCAATTGTTATACTAATGATGAAGCTTCCCAGATCTTTTATCTTCGAAGGAAGTCTCATTTGGATGACCGCACTTGCGTTCTCATCAAGCCTTTCTTGATTCTTAGGCCTAAACCTATACTTCTCCATATTCAACTCTTTGAAGAACTTCCCATATGCTGGCATCTTCTGAATTGCATCTAGAAGAGGTAGATTGATAGTCACTTTAGAGAGCACATCATAGATGTCCTCGAATGATTATTCCATTCTATCCTTCTTTAACCTCCTTGGATATGGTACCTTGTGAAAGCTGGGGCTAAGAAGTTTGTTGTTACTAGGGTTTGCCTTATGTGTTTTTATTTCATCCGAAATTTGAGACTTCTCTCCTTCGGTGGTCTCCTTAACCGGCACTCCCTTTTCTTCATCATTCCCTTCCATAGGTGAGTTAGTGCTCCCGACAATGATTCCCTTATTTCTTCCATTGTTCACTATTCTACCACTTCTCAGGATAGCTCTGGCACTACCAAGATTGAGTGAGTCACTTGAGCCTACCGTCTCTCTACTTAAAACCTTATCCGCAATCCTTCATATATGCCCTTCGAGTCTGTTAATCGATTCCTCTAGCTTCGAGAACCTATCTTGACTGGCTTCCATAAATCCATTCAATAGCTTCTCATAGGTTGCATGTGTATCTTGAAGGTTCCTCCTCATCTCGTCCTCTATTCCTTCTTCATGGAATTCCATCTCCTCGGCCTCTCTTACTTGTCTTTCAAATCCCCTTGAAGTTCTTGTGGCAAATGATGTCATTCCTTTATTGAAATTTGCCATTTGTTCAGCAAAAGAATCCATTTCATGAAATTTGAACAACACAACACTACAAAGTAAAGAATTCCAATGAAGCCTAAATTCTAACACTACTTAACAACATAAACAATCTCAAGAAAATGTAAACTACAAAGAGAAATCAATCTATGTAACAAACACTACCAATTCCCCAGCAGCAACTCCAATTTTTGATAAGCCGTCGTGTGCTAACAAAAATGATGTAATTAGTTTGATCTTTGAAAACCATTTTTAAGCCACTTAAAATCCTTTAAAGTGTGATTTTATAGCAAGTGGTAAGCAAATTCGTTCCACAGGGATATGGAGTGCTAAGTTATATAAATTGACTAATCTTTATACAAGTAAAATAAATCATAATATGTGATAGATGTGTGGTTTCATACACCACCAAAGTTGACTACTAAAAATGAAAATGCAAAAGTGATATGAAAAATAGAATACTCAACAACCTTGATAAGATAAATGATGTAAACAATTAATATGGAATGCTAGGGAATAGATTGATTAGCAAATGGGTGTGGGTAATGCCTTTTTAGCCACTTTAATGGACCAATCTCTCTATGTCAACCAATTGAGGCTTAGTGGGGTTGATATACCCACCACTAATCTATCTTATTCATTGGGTTCTTAATCACATAAGGGTGTCAATCCAAATATGATTGCATAACATATTACTCTAAACAAGATTGCAATTAACAAGTGGATATACAAGTCAATCACATAGTGAATAGAATCTAATGAATAAATGAATAGAACACATAAAGAGACTCATTACAAAGCTAAAGCAAATACCCACAGCCAAATGATCCTCAAATCTATCCCCTAGATTAGGGGTTTAGTTACACATATTAGCAATAAAATGGAAAGCAAGTAATGAATGAGGAAATCACCCTTGGGCCTCCTTCTTTAATGCTTGATCCTTCATTTCCTTTTATGCTCCTAATGCAAAGAGTGGGAGAAGAGGATTTGTCTAGAAGTATTGATGTCTAATGGAGAGTGACAAAGGAATTTGGGTGTAGAGAATGGTAGGAGAAGAATGATTTAGGGAAGTAGTCAAGGTTTGGTGTTGATGTTTGGATGGAAATAGGTAAGTTCAAGTATAGAAATGGAAGATGAGGAATGATGAACAATGGAGGAGAAATCTAGATCTCAACTAAGTAAATTCGTGCTCTCATATATGTTGGATCCCTTCTAAAGATGAAGGGGCTCTGTATTCATATGAGCATTTGGACATGTACTGATAATTACTTGATTCGTTGATGTGGTGCAAATGTCGCCATTTTGTCACTATGGCGACCTTGGGGCGCAAAACGGTTAGATGCAGATGTCGCCATGAAAATCATCTTTTTCGCCCTAGAGCAAGTGGCGACCCTGAGCAATTTCTGATGAGGTCGCCATTTGCCACTCAAGGTCACTCCCAAGAACAAGTGGCGACCATGAGTTAAAAATGTGAGGTCGTCATTTGCAAGTGTGGGTCGCTATGGCGACCTCAAATGGTGACCCACCTATTTGATTTGCAACTTCCTCTATCGCCATGGCGACCATGTGGCGACCCTCTAATCCTCTAAATAATTCCTCTGAATAATTCCTCTGTTGCCATGGCAACTATGTGGCGAGCTCTTCTTGCTCAAACAGCAAGAATGCCCTGTTTCACCTATTTGTGAGTCTTTTTGCACCCAAATCCTCATCTTTTTCCTAACTGCTCTTGAAACCTAAGAAAACCTGAAACACTCAATTTTGCAATTTTCAACACGGGGAAATGCCCGAGAATCAAGCATAAAGAGTTGAAAATGAGGGCCAAAATCATACAAATTTTAGCTTGATCACTCAACCACCTCAATAAGCTACACCACAAAGGTGCCACCAATCGGATCAAGCTCCAAAGAGAAGCAAACAAATGCTTCATCAAAGACAACCTCATCAACATGGCAATGCCTAGATGAGATCACAATGCAATGGTATAAATTCTTACTTTGTACCAACTTGTCATTTTTGTGGTATGATTGATCACTTAAGACCAAATTGCTTTCAATACATTAAGAGTTGTAGATTAGAGAGCATGGAAGAAAAACGGTTAGAAAAGAGGGCAAGTTTGCATGAACCTAGGGAACTTAGAAACATGTCTATGACCACTAAAAATGATGAAGTGGAACCTAGGTGGGTTAGAAAGAATGAACCCGCTTGCCATTTTACCAATGTGATACCCGTAGATGCTACTAGGTCCAATGTACTGGGTAAGTCTATAGGGGATCATGCATCCTTTTGACTCGGTTGGAATTGAACCTATGAGGGAAGCTCAAGCAAAGAGAGCAAACTTGCATGATTTACCATGTGCAAAAAGTTGATTAAATTTATGCTCTTTTGATAATTGCTTGAGATTGTTGGTTGCACATATATGCTTATATGTTCTTTTATTTCATAATAAGTGTGCACCATTGCTTTACTTACAATCCATGTCATATTTATGCCCAAACATGCATTTTTGGACTAGGAGAATTATTTGGGAAAGTACATATGAATGACCCATAATTTATCTCCATGACATGAGAATTTTATTACATGCCTAAAATTATATGCATGAAATGTTTTTTATTGCTTGATATACAAATCATGTGTGCAAAAGCAATATTGAGACTCAAATAAATTGTAGGGAAAAAATATACCCGCAACGGAAGCGAGACTAAAAAATAGTTTGAGTAGCTTTTAAAAATTTTTCCTTTTATGAACCTTAAACCCTTTTAATCAATTAAAAATATATAATATATATAAAAAAAGATTAATACCTCTTGTCGCGTGATCCGATTGACTTACGTCGATGGTAATCCGCAAGATCTTCAATCCTAGCACGAACGTGGATCACCTAGGAGCGTGGTCTCCCTTTCTTTGAATTGCAAACCTGTGATTGGATTAAACAAACTTTTCTCTTGTTCGTTAGTCACAAAAACAATCAAAAGAAACCTAAGATTATTCCGGTCACTTTTGAGTTCTCAATCTAATGATCGAAACTCGCGTGAACCTTGATCGATATTGTATACACAAGCTTATCAATGATTAAGCAAATAGTACACCATCAAAGAATAATCTATGTTTCCTTTTTGCCTTAGTAGAATAAAAAATTTCTTTCTATGAGTTAAGAAGAAGAAGAAGAAATAAATTCTGCACTCAAGCCTTAGGGGGTGGCCGAATTCTATAAGAGGCCTTATATAGGTGGCCAAATTTCTTCTTCTTTTTTACCCTAGGGTGACCGAATTCTTTCCCCAAAAATAACTAGGGTTGCCGCAAATCCTCCTACAAAAAGGAGTATGATTTGCACCCTAATTCCTATTTTTGTTTAAAACTTCCAAACCCTAATCAAACTCATAAATCTTTTATTCTCTTATTTGACTAAAATAAAAAGACTTCCTATTTGATTAAATAAATAAAATTAATTATTTATTTCCTTGTCAAACAAGTCTTTCTATTTAATTATACTACTACCAATAGTATACCTTTAGGAATCATATTTCCTAATGAGAAAAGATTTGTTTCTTAATTAAATAATTAATTAATAAATTAATTAATTCTCATTTAATTAAACAATGAAAACAAAATAATATTTAAGGTTAAATAACCTCCTTGCCGCCCCATATATATTATTGGGCCAAATATTATTTTCTCATTTCATTTAATCCTTTGGACTTTAAATAAAAAGCCCACATCTGAACTAGACTCATTCTTACTAAAAGAAACAAGCCCACATGTCATCCATTAATATATAAATATAATTGTGCAGCCCATTACATAAATAATGTGCAAATTATATTCTTAATATATTAAATTGCAATTCTAGATGGACCTTAAATTGGTCCGGTAGAATATATCAAGTGATCCATGCAAGTCCGTGTGGATTGGGGATCTTGGCGGGCTATCTAAATTTAAGCTTCAATAGATATAACCTAATCACAATCAATAAATGATTCACTTAGGTCCGATCCATTAATTTTAACTCATTCCACTAAAGAGCTAAAATTGAACTCTTAAATAAAGACAGAAAAGTAAGATGTTTCCTCATTCATACCCTAGACAATCATATTGGAGATAGTGTATCCTCGTGAATAATATCAGTAATCGCCAAGAGTTCATAGACCGCCTATAACTCTCAAAGTTACCATATTTACTCATATGACCACGTTTTGAACTTGGATATTTTGACTTGTCCAAAAGCCATGTTTTCAATAGACACCATCGAAAACTCAACGTTGAGATTTAATATCCAATTACCTCAAAACATCCATATGATGATATTATACTCTCATTTGATAAATGGAGCCACGATGTCCATATCTATAAATGAAGTCCTCTATCGATTAACAAATGAATATCACCAAATTATCGAGGATAGACTATGCGATATAATCGTACTCATTGATAACTCAAATGATATCACTTGCAACCATAAGTCCATCATTTATCTCAGGATTAAGATAGACTCTCCGATTGTCCTGATAATGAAATTACTTTTATCTACTGACGGTTATAGATAAAGTATTTCATTTTGATCCAGTTCAATGCACCCAGTGCACTAGACTCTTTTGCTCGAAGACACTCCGATGATTTTAGACTCATCATATCTCATTTGATCCCACTCAAATGCTAGCAAAAGAATTCTACAACTTTAACAAGATAAAGGTGCCCAACCTTTAACTTAAGTAGTGAACAATATTCAAAACTAACTAAAGAATTGTGTCTACCACATACATATCCAGATGTATGAACAATTCTTCTTTTCTCATAGTCTTTAGACCTTATGATTATTTACTTTAACAATTATAATATTCAACTATAAATGCTATAATATTTGTTTAAACCAGAAATCACTTTATTAATATGAAACATATTGTTAAATATAATATTACACTCTTGCTATTGAGCATAATCCTAACATAAATAAGGATCGTAAAATCCAAAGTCTCTCTTTCTTTATTAGTAGAACAAGGATACTATCATACGAGTATCTCAACCAGAAAAATCAAATAGGGTGCAAAGTCGCTCATGTCTTATTTTGCTTATAAAGTTGGATATAGTTGCTCTTTAAATTGAAATGCTTAAAAACTATATATTGCTTGTTTATGACAAAAGGGTACAAATTGGTTTGAATTCTCTTGGAAACCCTTTTAATGTTTGCTTTGCCAAATACCATTGATTTTGAACTTGAATGCAACATGTCTTGCATGCAAAGCATCTTTGTCAAACATTTTTTTTTAAAAATAAAACTGCTTGAATCTCTCTCAATTACTTGAGTTGCATAAAGTTTGTTTATATGATTATGCAATTGCCTTTTGTGCTAGTAGCTCTCTTTGCTAAAGCAACCCGATAGGGGGAGCTCTTTTGCCTACCTCATGACAAAAAGGGGGAGAAGTCTTGAGAGATATAAGGGGAGCATGGTGTATGCTTTGGGGAGAAGTTTGAAAGAGAGTAACCTTTTAGGGAGAGCATTGCACTTGCATTGTTTTGTATTGCCTTATTGAGTGCAAATGCTTTTTATGTTTGTTCACCTCACATGCACTTGTTCTTGGAAAAGTGCTTTCTTGCTATTGTGTGTAGGTATGATGATCTATGAAGAGATTGAAGACCTTGAAGACTTAGATTCTTGGGTTTCTCTCATTGTAACATAGAATACACTTTTGTTGACCAATAGTTTTATTTTGTGTTTTGTGAGGATTATTTTGTGAGTGGTTGTTTTGTCATGAAATATCCAAAAGGGGAGATTGTAAGTGCCTCATTTTTTATTAGCTTATTTCATGACAAACCACATTGGGATTGGTGTGTAACGGGTAGCTTAGGTTATTGTGATTAGAAAGCTTCCAGACTTCCCAACGTGACTTCAAGAGCAAGAGTGAAAGATATATCACTTGACCTTGATTCTTGAAGAGAGTAGGTGCACACACACACTTGCATGCATCTTTATATATCTTGCATTTGTTACCATGTATGTGTGTTTCATTGATTCATGCATCTATGTCTTTTAGCACACACTCACTTTCATTGCATTTATATGATTGCATTTGTGGTTCTCTTAATTGTGTACTTATATGCTTTATCATCACACTTATGCATTTTCATATATTGCATATCTTTTGTGTGTCACATGCTTGGTGATTTTTCATGATGTTATCCTTTCACATGCATGTTATGTATTCACAACCACACTTGCACTTCATGTTAGTCTTAAGTGTGGTGTAATTCGTTTCCATTTATGTGATCAGAAACGTCAACGATTACACGATGGTGTGCATGTCTTAGCATGATGGTTGACCACTTGAGAAGGTCTCATTCTTCTCATGGATAAGTGTTTGATTTGGTTCGGTTGTTTGGAGTGCAGTGTATAGTTTCAAAATATTGGATTTCAATGATTTTCAAAACTGACCTTTGTATGGTCATATAACCATAACTTTTTATAAAAAGATTGAAATTGAGTTTTGTAAAATTCTTGACAAACTACACACCCATACCTTTCCAATGGTATATTATTCGTAATATTTTATGATCGTTTGGATTAGTTTTGAAATCTCCAAAGTGACCACTAAAACAAGGCATCACAGCTGTTATCTGAATCTGACCTTTGGTCGCTCAAATGAACATAACATTTTCTATAGATATCGAAATGTCATTCCATAAATTGGAGTAGAAATTAGACTTCCATAACTTCCCAACGATATATTACACAAAAGGTTTCAATATCGTTTGGTCATGTTTTAGGGCGTTCAAATCTTGAGCTGGTGCACTGTCTGTGCTTTACTGCCCCCTAGGCATTTGCCTAGGCTGCAGTCCAGCCCGCAGAAATGTGCAGTGCTTTTGTGCCCCCTAGACAGGTGCATAGGCACTTGCCTATGGAGCGGTCCAACGTAATTTTGCAACCTGTTTTGGCAAAATGACGTCGTTTCATCTAGGGTAGCATATATATTGACCTCTTACCTCTCTTGGCTTTTCAAGAGCTTCAAAGATCATATTTTAGAGAGAAAGAGCTCCCCTAGTGAGAGAAAGCACAAGCTTGCATCTTTAACTCTCCAACCCCAAATACCCATCTCTATCTTGCATCATTCAACTTCATTTGAGCATGAGTCTTCATGGTTTCATGACTAGGTAAGTTAGAACTTCATTGAATATCATTTAATGTTCTTCTTACTCTAGATTAGGTGTTTATTTCTTGATTAAATACCTAGACTCTATCTATCGCATATATTTATGAGTCTTGATAACATGATTGGGTTTGTATTTTGATAGCTTAATTGATTAGGTCATTTTTTTTGCCTAAAAGCTAAGTCATAAACATTCTTGTGTGATTTATTGTTGACTAGGTTGATAGATTGTCTTTTAAGCAACTAGTTAAGCTTTTGAATGTTTATAGGTTGGCTGTTGACAATTAGGTTGCTACAATCTCTTTGCATCTAATTGAGTCCTCATGTATATTCATGTAGGCTTGTTTGATAACTAGGATGTTTAATTGCATTATAACATCTAGTAAGCATATAGTGTTTAGTCTAGCACTCATTGCATTTGTCCATCATTGTGATATACACTTAAACTTTTAATTCTCTTCAAGAGTCAAAGTCTTGTGACTTCTAGGTGAAGTTGCACAAGCATTGTACTAGCTCCTCTATAATAGGCATACGGGTAGATTAGGAGGTGCTCACTGTAATCTTCTCTTCATATAGAGGTTGTCTAGGGTTGGTTCCAGGTTCGCTATAAAAGGCTTGCAGGTAGTAGTGGTGGGTTAGTAACCGAGAATGGTTGAGGTCAACCTAGATTGTAAACATGGCGCACATATCAGCCCGTGGTTTTTCCTTGTTGAAGGTTTCCATGTAAAAATCAAGTGTTCTTTAATTTCCACACTTTACACTTGATTTATTTTGTTGTGTGTTTTTGGGTTTTTCATATGTTAACTTTGACTAATCAAAAAATTGGTATAATCGATTAACAACCCATTCACACCTTCCCCCCAGGTTGTTTAGACATGCACACTATATTTATTTTCAAATTTTTTGCCCATGGCATCAATTTGGACATAGTCACCTTCATCTAAGTTTCTATGAGATCGATGGGATGAAACCTCACGAAAAGTTGCTAGTTTGTGTGAATGATCATCCATGAATACCCTTACGCTGTACTTTAACGTATCACTGTCTAGGCCAATTGAGAAACAAACTTCGCAATTCTGTCTTGTCTGTAGCCTTGGCTTGCGTTTCCTGTTTTTATTGGTCAAATACTCCTCCCTTCATGATCTCTGCTTATCACAAACCCACTTTCTCCTTAATACTCTACCTTCACGATCATGGTCCAAGTTCGTCGCCCTTATACCAAACCCATTACCCATAGCATAACCAAGATAAAACGACCTTGCATCATCCACATCTTGATTGCCACTGCCTTCCCATGAAGAAAATTGCACAGAATTAACCCTAGTAGAACACATATTATTTTGTGTGAAAAACAATCCTTCCTTATTATCAGACTTACTTTGCGATCCACTCCCATCCATTATTATACAAAGTCAAAACAGGATGATCGAAGTATAAGTAAAATTTTAATTGCAATAAAATGTGTTGATAGAAGGATAATGAAAGTAATATCAAAAAGAAAAATAATATTGATGCGAGGAAACACTGACATTTTGAACATGCATCATTCAGCATAGAAATTATACATAGAACATAGAAAACATTATTGAGGTAAGGAATCACCGAGATTTTGAACATGAATCATTCAGATTAAAAAATTATAGAAATATCACTATAAAGATAAGAACAGAAACAATTACATACAGGAAAACATTATTGATTCTATGAATTCAAACACTAATTAACTTCATATTGATTTCTAAACTAATCAAAACAACCGTATGGTTGTATTGTAGAGATGAGATAAAAATAACGATTCAAACAATAAGTAATTTTATATTGAATTCAAAGCTTACCAAAAAAACCATGGATGTATTGTAAAGATGAGACAAAAAGAACGATTTAAACAATAAGCAAATTCATATTGAATTCGAAGCTAACCGAAAAAAGCCATGGATGAGACATACCTATGAGATCAAACTTGATGAAGCAAAAAAATAATAGGTTGGAGACGATATTTCAATACGAACACAAATAAACGAGTCAGACCACCAAACTGAAACACCAATGAGCAAAACGAATGATCGATTGAAGTGGATGTTTACTAGTCAAATCAAACTTGATGAAGCATAAAAGAATATGTTGTAGACGAGATTTCAATACGAACGCAACTAGACGAGTTTGAACACCAGACCGAAACACCAATGAGAAAGATGAATGATCGATTGAAGTGGATGTCTGGAAAAAAATCGACTGAAGTGTTTGAGCTGGTAACAAATAAAAGTTCACAAGAGTTTTTGAGCTGGTAAACTAGAAAAGTTAAAAAGATAGCGTTGGGAAGGAGAAGAGTTGGATTTGCAAAGGAGAAGACGTATTTCTCTATGTTTAAATAAAAAGAGTTGGATTTGGAAAGGAGAAGAGAATTGCGTTGGGAAGGAGGAAAATTGAAAATGGTAACTATTGGGCTTTGTGAAGAACAAACGGTCATTATGTTTTGTGACCAGCTAAGAAGATAATATTAGGATGCATAGTGAATCACAAAAACTTTAAAACATAACCATTAGATGTGAAACTTGGACAAATCAAGGGTCAAGATTTGATGAGCTGGATTTTTTTTAAAGGTGTATAGAAACACCGTTGTTCTGTAGATTGTCCCTATATATATATATATATATATGTTTGGTTTATTTTTATTTAAAAAATAAAAAAATAAAAATAAAAAATAAAATAAAAACTCATCTACCTGAGATTTTAAAAACAAAAATCATATACCTATACTTTTGTATCTGTGATATATATATTTATTGTGATTTTCTTAAAACTCATTTACCTGTGATTTGTTTTATTAAAAAAATAAAAAATAAAATAAAAATAAAAACTCATGTGTCTGTAATTTTTGTTTTTTAAAACCCATGTATTTGTGATTTTATTTTTTAAAACTCATATTTGTGATTTTTTCCAACTCATTTACACGTGATATTTTTATTTTTATTTTTAAAAAAACATCATGTATATGTGATATTTTTTTAAACTCGTGTATCTATGATAGATTTTTTTTAAAAAAAACTCGAGTATCTATGATTTTTTAAAAAAAAAAAATTTTTTGTAAAACTCTTATATCTATGATATTTTCATTATTTAACCTTACTTACCTATGATTTTGTTTATAAAAAAATATATAAATAAAAATAAATAAATAAAAACTCATATATTTGTGATTTTTAATTCATGAACCTATGATTTTTTTTATAAAAAAAATAAAACTCATCTATCTGTGATTTCTGTTTTTTTTAAACTCATGTATATGTGATGATTTTTTCAACTCATGTAGCTGTGATTTTTATTTTATTTTTTAAAAAAAAAAAAGAAAACTCATGTATGTGTGATTGTTTTTTAAACGTAAGTAGTTGTGATTTTGTTATGTATTTGAAGAATATTGATGTGTTTGTTATTTACTTATAATTTTTTTTAACTCGTGTATCTGTGATTGTTTTTTCTATTCAAGTACTTGTGTATTGTGATTATTGATGGACATTGATGTATTTGTTATTTATTTGTGATTATTTTTTTAACTCAAGTACTTGTGATTTTGTTATGTACTTGTGTATATGTAATTGCCTATTTATATAATACATTTGATTATTTTTGTTGGCTTGTACCAGTTGATTTGGTAATCTTTTTTATTTCCTTACATTCATAATTTACAAATTCATTGTTTATGCCCTTATTTGTAATTTATCACAACCAAAAGCACTTTTGGAAATATACTGCCAAACAATCTAGTGACTGAAAAGCACTTATATAACTGAATACCAAACAACATATGACTTTTTGTTAGAAGCTCAACTCCTTATAAGCTCAACTCTAAAAAGATCTACTCTAAAAGCTCAATTTGAAAAGTCATACCAAACATACACTTAGAGTGAGAGTGAAGTTTTCTAGTGTGAGAAGCTCCACGAAAGCTTTTTCAAGACTCCATCCCCAAATCCATGTGCATTTAAAGCTTCATTTAGCATCATCAAGCATGATTTTTTATCTCATTTATTGTTCTACTTGTCCAAGACTTCATTTTTATTCCATACTTATTGCAAAGACTTCATTTTTATGGCATATCTTGTGAAGTTGATTGGGGTTATCTAATGACTAGGTAGTTAGATTTACATTCTCTATATTTGTTTTAGCATTTTGTGTGTTTGTCTAGTACATACTTGCATTGAACATTTATACATGTTCACTTAGACAATAATTTTCTTATAAGAGTTTAAATCTTATGACTACATGTGGTAATTGCATAAACAAGTGTTCAAGAGTCACTATAAAATGCATGCGGGTAGATAGGTTTAAGTTACTATCCTTAAGAAGCGTAACTAGATTGTCAACTTATGATGTAATTAAACTATCATATAGTGGATTTCTATGACAAAGTGGCTAGTTTGAGGGTTTCCTATGTAAAAATCAAGTGTCTTTTATTTTCCGCATTATTTACTTGATTTTTATTTTTTTAATAAAATTGGACTGATCTAAGGGGAAAAAGCATCACAAGCGATCATATGCTGAAAAACCCCTAGACAGTATCCGTATATAAAAGAGATAAAAGAAAGTAAAAAGTGACAAAAAGCAACAAAGCACAAAGAGCCAGGGAAAACAACCCCAAACAAAAAGAGGCACGTAGGCCACACCAAAAAGAAAAAGAAAACATCAAGAAAAACGAAAAGACTCGCGGCCCATGCAGTCATTGCCAACTAAAGAAGAACAGAATGGCGGGGCAGAGAACCACCAAGAATCTGTCTGAAGCTCCAAAGCATGCTTAGAAAGCGTATCTGCAACTTGATTACCCTCCCTAAAAATATGTGAAACCTGAAAATCCATATGTGAGATTTGGAAGATGCAGCGCTGCCACGCCTGACGAACCCTCCAAGGAACCAACTCAGAACGAGAAGAGAGAAGCTGAACCACATAAGAAGAATCGCTCTCAAGCCAGATTCGATGCCACCCATACTTCCAAGCAAAATTAATGGCCAATGAGGCCGCCAGAAGCTCAGCCTCAAAAGCGAAAACCTGACCAAGAGGAATAGAAAAGCAACCCTTCACAAATGCTCTACAGTTCCGAAAGATACCACCACAACCACCAACCCCCGGAGAGCCCATAGCAGCGCCATCAGTATTCACTTTGATCCAGCCGGGGGCCGGAGGCGACCAAACCACACTCTTGATAACTGGGGCTTTAGAAGGGCGACCCTGAAGACCAAATCGACGAAGAATCAAAAGGTCATCCATATAGTTACGCATACAACCAATCCCTAGGTGATTAGCCTCTGAAACCGCACACCAGACCAAAGAAATGATGGATCTAAAGTCCACCGACTTCCCTTCAAAGATCCACTGATTACGAGCAGTCCACACCCCCCATACCACTGCATGGATAGCCGCTTTCCACAAAATCCTGACCTGCTCACTAAAGGAAACTGACATGGCTTGCAAGAAGAATGATTGCCAAGTGTCGGTAGTTACTTGATTTTTATTGTTATTGTTGGTCGTTATTTTAATAGGTTGGTAACTAAATCGATTAACAACTCATTCATCCTCATCTAGATTGTTTAGACACACATTTAGGTAGTTTCATTTTCCATTTTCAAAAAAAAACAAAAAAAAAAAAACAAAAAACAAAAACAAAAAAAACCCTCCTTTTTTCAATTTCTCACAAGTGTTTTCTGATAAATTTTAGTGTAAATCTTCTACTTTTCACTCTGCATGTCCTGCAAATCCAATTAATCCAAGTAAATTTCTCATGAATGTGAAAGAGCATTGTCACAACAACGATAAAAAAATTCAAATATATATTTTTTATAGATCAAATAAAATATTTTCATAAAGAGAATTACGCAACTCAAAATTACAGAATTCATCTGTTTCTACATCAATCATACAACTTGGTATTCTAAGATGTCATTGATTTCTGTTGGAAGCAAAATTGACATTCTCCTTCACACTAGGCCTCATTTAAACTCAAGCAAGCCGATCTCTTCTTAAGTTGTTCATCAATCTGATTGTGGGAAGAAAGACTGGTTTAAACTGGTGCAAGGAACCAGTTAGCTAGCTTGATAATCGAGGAAAAGTCGCAGCTTCTGCAAGAGCAGTTCACGAGTGCCGAAAAGAGGCTGAGGCTTGGCACTAGTAATCCAATCCTTCTCTAGAAGGCCTGCTTTGGCACTACTCATCATCTCATCATGGAAGGCAGATACGATACAGTAAATCGAGGTTCTTAGCACATCGGCCATGGCATATGCTTTAGAATGTGCAGGGCCTCCTCTCTTTTTAACCACTCCAACATCTCTTCTTCCTGTGTTCAATGGTGCCCATTTAATACCAGCTGGCCCCGCCAAAAGATGTGGCGGTTGCAAGTTGGTCTTCTTCCCCATAAATGCTTCCACAGCGAGCAAGCACGACACGAGTGTTGAGATAACAGCAGCATTGCTGCCAGAGAGTTGGGCAACTCCAAACCTGTCTTCCTTGTGGGAGTGGGCAGTTAAGAAAGCAGCTATCCGGGCACACCAAGCGCATAGCTGCATAAATTAGCCACTGTTTAATTGAACAATAAAATGAAGGAAAAATCACATGCAAATGCACGTGCACATATCACATATGTACATATTAAATTGAACCCATATTTAGAATCAATAACAATTCTCCATACCTGGAAGCTGTTTAATGGTTCACAATACTTTGAATCTACTGGTGAGTCTGTTGGTGACCGCTGCTGATTGGATAGTTGGCTGGCTTTGTCAACATTACCAGGTTCCATAACTTCACCTAACTTTGTGGCAAGCTGTTCCAGAGGCCTCAAGCAAACAGCTATGACTTTTTTGTAAGTTTCACCAGTTTCTTCAAAGAAGGCAGCTCGCCGCCAAGTGTCAACATTATTCTCACACACCATACAGAGATCAAGATATGCGAGATGCTGTAAAAGAGAATTTTGGGTACTCTGCTCCAAAGCAGCAAGAAGAGGCTCACTTGGATTTCTTTCTGCTGCAGCAGATCCTTTTGGAGGTGCAAATATGAACCTTTTTGTATGTAGGACCTACATAGCAAGTTGAAGATGTCACACACAAACCAACATGAACATGGATATAAAGTTTCAAAAATGCAACAAAATTGAGCAACTAATAGAGCGATAACCGTTAACACATATAAAACTGCTAGATTAAGACAAGGATAGCCTGATTAAGCCATCCAATCATCCAACAGAACTTTACAACCTAGGAAATCTTCGAGGGTCAAAAAGTGAACTAGACTAGTTTGTTGTTTTTGCAGAAGCAGATGATGAAAATGCAGCACTAATTGTATTTATTGATGTAACTAATCTCCTAATAACTTTTTATTCAAAACACATGGGCTACAAAGAAGAATGAAAAACAAAATTGCATGGGCTACATAATTAAACTAATGGTCGCAGGCTTATTAAAAAAAAAAATCTATCACACCACTACTGAAATTTATAAGGAGCTAGAGGGATAAAACATAAAAGTATATAGGTAGGCTTATTTACATAAATGGATGACACGACAAACAATATGGTGCAGATGAGAGTACAGAAGTATGAACTGTGTACATAGAAAAAAAAGTATTCTGCAAATGTTGGAGTAGATCATAAATGAGAGAAGATCTATAAGATGGAACAATTAAGAGAAAGGTATAACCCCACAATACACGACTTTTATGTTCTTTGGGCTCCTTCAGAAGAAGTCCAGAATCCAGAATAAATTAATCAGTGATGATTTATTTTCTGCCGTACATTCTGGGTAAATGGAAGCAAGAATATGGATGGAATCAATTTCAATATAAATTTATTTTCTTTATATATTTGTACTGTGAGAAACTTTAGAAATTCTTAGTCATTGGAATAGCAACATTATGTTTCTTGCATTCTCTCATTGTCCAGAAAAAAAATGAAAATAGAAATTTGAAAGTAAGAGTTGAAATCCAAAACCATATAATTGAGATGATGAAATTATTTAAAGAACCAACCTGATGTAAATGGTGACTTATTTCCCAACAGAGAAACACAGCAAAAGTCCCAATATAAAAGATAATTTGCCCAGTAATGAACTTTCCCATTGTTAATTGACCTATAAACTCATCAGCCAAAAACACTACCAGCACAGCTGAAGATAGATAAGCTGCACTAGAAAGCTTTAAGGCTCTGGTAATAGCTGAAGGAAGCCCCATCTTAAAGCTAAAATAAGCCGGGCGCTGTTGACACAAAAATTCAAAATCAGTAATTTTGAGTCTCTTAACAAGAAAGTTAAGGAAACATGAGAATATCATAACAAAGAACACGACACACACAATCTCATGCACATCAATCAATTAAGAATAAGTGTGATTACCCATTTTAAACTCCAAGTCTCCAAGATCATCAAGTCATACTATAAAGTAATACCTCAACCTTTTGGAGCCAAAATCATATAGCTTGCAAATACATGGACAATATAGTTATTTAAGGATGCCATATTTTCCAATAAGCAGTCAACGAGAACCACGATAAGAGAATGGTGTACATCTAACCAGAATAAGAGAACGGTGTACATATTTTCCAATGCACAAGTGAAACTTAAGCACTGGCAAATGCCATTGTAAAAACTGTGTTTGCTCTATATTCAAGTACAAAACTATCAATGGACTTGAAGGCCATAGAAATGACCAACTACAACAACATGAATGCAATTAAACTAACAAGTAATTTGCCATGAATCATGATTCAATGCTGAACCTTACTCATAAAATGTCACTAGTAATATTCTATATTTGATAATACAGCTAAACAATGGATCACAAGTAAACGAAAATACTTGAAAGTCCGTACAAATTAGACATTTTTAATCCAGAGATTGATAAATTAAAAAATTAAAAAATTATAAAAAAAATTATAAAAAAAAAGCCAAAACCACTGACCTGAATAATTGGAAACTCCAAAACCCATCTCTGTTTATAAACGAAAAACAACCCGTAAAGCAACCCGCAAACGAAACCCCGAAACCCGACTCTCCAAATCCACTCAACTCCGCTAAAACAAAAACTACCATTCACCCAGCAAACAGAAACCGCCCCCACGAACCCCGACACGGCCGAAGCCACCACGAGTGCCACCAGACTCAAGGAGAGCCTTGCTCGGCGCCGGAACTCCACCGTCCAGGGAGAGAAGAGCCCGCCGGCGGCGAGATGGAAGGGCGAAGCGGGGCGGCTGAGCTGCGGAGACGACGCTGTGGAGAGAGATAGAGAGAAACCCAGATGGGAAATTTGAAAAATCGAGAAAGCGAAGAGTCCAGAGAGTATGGAGTGAGTTTTGGTTGTGGTGGACGGAGTGGGTGAGAGTGGAGATAAAATGAAGAGTTTGAGAAGAAGAAAAATTAGTATTGAAGTAATCGATTGCCAAATCAAGAACCCTAATCGACGATTCTTGATTAGTGTTTCTGATGACATTTTGATTTTGATTTTTTGATTTTTTTTTTTGTTTTTTTTGTTTTTTTTTTTTTGAGAATCCAAAAGACAAAAAGTGTGGATTTTGGGGCGGGAATATGAGCTGTGAAGAGCTTAGTGAAGACTGAAGAAGTATATCGGGGTTTTTTCAGTTCGCCGTGGAAAAGGTAATGAATTGGTGCTACCCACTTACGTGGCGATGTGCGATTCGGTGATATGTGCCTACTAATAAGTTGTCTTGTCTTGTCCACGAAAATTTTAGTGGCCCGGTCATATGAAAAGGTTTGTTTTTGTCGTCCTAAATCTGAATATGGAATTTCTCAGAAAAAAAAAAAATCTGAATATGTAAACATATTTGTTTTTTATTTTTTTAGGTCTGAATATCTGTATCTAAAAACTAATAAAAAGACATTTATACCCTTAACGATTGTTAATTTGATAATATTTTTTTAAAGCATTAATTTGATGTATTTTGATCCTCTCATAACACATAAGTAGGGATGGCAATTAGACCCAGACCCGCGAGACCCGACCCGGACCCGACCCGCGTGGGTCGGGTCTGGGTCCTCACATTCGGGTCACGGGTCGGGTCTGGGTCTAAAATATTAGACCCGATTCGGGTCCGGGTCGGGTCCGGGTCTGGGTCTATAGACCCGGACCCGGACCCGTAGACCCGAATAGTGAGTTTTAAAAAAAAAAAAAAAAAAAAATTGAAGAATTTGAAATTGAAATTGAATGCAAATAATAATATTTCCCTTTTATGTCCTATGTTTATTAATTTATTTATTTAGTTATTTATATATTTAAGTATATATATTTTTTTAGTTTTTTTTTTTTTTTTTTTGGTTCATGGGTCCGCGGGTCCGCGGGTCCAGACCCAGACCCGCGAATTTTCATGGGTCCTCAGTCGGGTCTGGGTCTTCCTAGGACCCGCGGGTCCAGACCCGAACCCGAACCCGAATTTTTTCATGGGTCTGGGTCCGGGTCTGGGTCCAATTTTTTTTGTCGGGTCCGGGTCTGGGTCCAGTAGGACCCGACCCGAACCCGACCCATTGCCATCCCTACACATAAGTGTTGCCATGAGTATGTAGTTAAGATGTAATTGGTTTCCACAATTACTTTATCAACAACCAATCATATTGTTTAAAAATGCTAAGAAAAAGATAAAATAAGAAGACGATCTAGGTCCTAATATTTTTGTATTTAAAATAAAGTTAATGAAATTAAAATTAAAAATTAATAATAAAACAATAAAATAAAATATATGGAGTAAAAGAGTCCTGCTGCAGCTTGTAAGACTTATGAATTGTTCATCTCCATGGCCTCCTCCAACTTCAAATAGGAGACTATCAACCTCTTTTGTCATCAAGGATGAGATCGCCGACCTCCTCCAATTCGTCTCCAGATTCAATAGAGGAATGGACTCCTCCAACTTCAAATAGGAGGTTGAAAATCCACAAAATGGGATTGAACTAACCTAGAGGGGGGAAGGAATGAGTTTTAATCAAACGTAATTACCAATTTTCAATTAGTCAATGTTATCAATTTACCCAAACATAATAAGCAATCAATCGACTATTTAGAAGTGCGGAAAACAATAAAAACACAACGATTGATTTATATGAGAAACCCTCTAACTAGGTAAAACTCACGAGCTATCAATCTATCCACACACGGTCCTCAAATCCACTATTTAAATAAATGTTTACAACCTAGGTTGACTTCTAATCAACCATCCTTAGTCCCTAACACACTTCACTCTACCCGCGAGCCTTTAATAACGATTATAGACCAATTGCTTGTGCACTAAACACTCTTAGTCAAGACTTGATTCAACGAAGAAATAAACAACCTAATTGAATACGAAAATATTCTAGATGCAATTAATGCTAGGCAAACACCAAATGCTTAATTAGGAAGTAAAATATGCAATCAACAATTCCTAATTATCAATATCTAGATGCAAAGCATAAAGACTTAGCTAAAGGACAATAATGTCCTAAATGCAAGTTATCAATGAACAACCAATCTCAACCAACAATCAAAGACCCAATCATATTCATGATAAGCGTAAGAGAAGAGTCATGCATTTAATTAACATAATAAATGATAAACTTAGACATAGATGATCAATAATGAAAGTAAGGAGTTCAAGGGCATGTTCAAATTACCCTATATTTTATGATTGGCTTATTTTATGATAAACCACATTGGGGATGATTTTATAATTAGTAGCTTAAGTTCTAGATAGCAAGCTTTCGAGCATCTCCGTGATTTCAAGAGCGAAATGTATATTCACTAAACTTTGCTTCTTGAAGAGATTAGGTGCACACATACACTTACATGCATTTGTGTTCCTTATTGCTTATGTGTGCATTCAGAAACAAATAACTCAGTGTGTTCAAATATTAATCTAGAGGGGGGGGGGTGAATAGATTTTAATGATTTTACCCAATTTTCGCGTTAAGTCAATATTACGAAAATGCCCCAATCTAGTCAATAATAATAACAAGTGTAATATGGTGCGAAATTTAAGCAACACTTGATATTTACGTGGAAACCCTCACGGGAAAAACCACGGGCTAATGAGTGTGCCACACTCGAACCTCAAATCCACTAAATGCGTTAATGATTACAACCTACTCCCGATATATAATCACACACACCTATCACACAAGACTTCAATTGCTTGCGATCTAAGCAACCTAATCCCGGAAGCTACACACAAGGCTTACTTCTCAATGAAGAGATAAAAAATCCCTAAGTGAATATATGATGATATCTAAGAAGCATACAAAGCAAGGGAACCTTAGATGCTTATCTAGGATGATTAGATGACAATAAATGCAATCCTAGATATCAATAGCTAAATGTCATGTCATAAAACTTAGTTAATCATAGATTAAATAACCTAGATGTTGCTATCAAAATACAACACTTAATCATGTCAACACAACAATCTCTATTTTGTATCTAGAATATATTCTAAGAGCATACAAATAATATAAGAGATTTCTTTGATAAATAAAATACTAAACGTAGATGAGATTAGTGAAGAACATATCAAAGGATGTGTGTTGAGCAAAACCCATGCAAGCAAGCATCCTAACTATGCTAGAAAATGCTAGATGATATTTAGATGCATATGAGAATGGTTTTGAGTGTATAAAAATGAGTTCTTGATTGATTTTCTCTCAAGTATCTCTTTTTGAGGTTTAGGGTTCTTAGAGTCAGAGAACTAAGCTTTAGAAAATGAGAAAGTTGTATATTTATAGGCATCAAGAACAGGGCATGTGAAAAGACAAGTTTGCCCTTGAAATCACCGTTCGGCGGTTTCATTCTGCGGTCGGGACCGCAGAATTGAACCGTCGAATTGAGCCCGAGAGGCAGGGGATCAAACGGCGACCACATTCGGCGGTTTGGGAAACCACCGATCAAAACCCAAAAAGAAACCGACCTAAAATATCTAGAACGGCAGTTTCAATCGGCGGTTTTGAAACCGCCGATTAAACCGTAGAATTAGACCCGAGATATTAAATGCAGCAAGTCTGATCGACGGTTTCGATTCAGTGGCCAGACCGCCGATTCATCAAAAGAGGTGAAACCAAGAAGAAGCCAAGGGCATTCTCCGTGAGCGGTCTTCGCGCAAAACCATGCACATTATTGTGCAAGCACGGACGTTTCCAAATATATTCGAGAAACGAATTACAAGACACATAAACACACATCAAGATATAACAATTAAAGTGCTAGTGTGAAATGTGACATTTGAAGAGTATGCACACATATGCAAGTATGCTAAGTGTGTGTGTGCTTCTAAATCTCTTCAAAGAAAACTAAGCACTAGAGAATATACATTTGGAGTGCTTGTCACCTTGAGGTCTTGAAAAGGGCCTTTGAGCTTGATCTTCAATTACCTAAACTACCCTTACAATTCAAACCCCAATATGTGGTTTGTCTACGAAATAAGCCAATCGATAATGGGAATCCTTACAATCTCCCCCATTGGTTATTTCGTGACAAAACCACCACTCACATTTATCTTCAAAACAAAATTGAAGCAACGGGATATTCTACGTTACAAAGAGATAAGAAAATAAAACTTCAAGTCTTCAATCTCTTATAAAATTACCAAACCTTCAAGACAATTAGATTACACTTCCAAAGCAAGTGTAGGTGAGTTGATCAAATGAAAATAAAACAAGCATTTGCAAATTAAGACATTTAAGCACAACATCATGCAATGTATGTGAATACAATGCTCCCCCTCAACAGGTTACTCCCCCTCAATATGTACTCTCCTAAATATGCACAATTGCTACTACAATTTAGCATCTCCCCTTACCACATTCTACTCCCCATTTTTGTCATGATATAGGTAAAGGAGTAGTCCCCAACAAGGTCACTTATAGCAAAGAGAGATAGTAGCATACAAGATATTAGCATAATCAAATAAGCCACTTTATGCTACTCAATTAATTGGAGAGAAACAAGGAGATTTATTTTGATAAAATGTGTGAAATAAAAATGTTTTGCATACAAGACATGTAGCATTCAAGTCCAAAATACAATGGTATTTGGCAAAACAATTGACAAAGGTTTCTAATAATAATTCAAACCAATTTCACCATTGTCAAGAGAGAAGCAAAGATATAGAGAATTTATTGATTTCAAAATTAATTGCAACTATATCCAACTTTATAAGTGAAACATGGCATGAGCGACTTTGCACCCTATTTGATTTTTCAGGGTATGAAACCTGTATGATAGTAGCCATGTTCAACAAATAAAGAAAGAGAGACATTTTGATAAACATTAGAGTCTCATTTGCTTTTCACACATTGTTTTGCATTTAAGAAATTGCAATCATCAATTCATGCTATTTCATGTGAGCATGTTATTTGAATCATCATGTCATGGAGATAACTATAGGTCATTCAAATCATACTTCCTAAGAACATCTCCTAGTCCAAAAATGCATGTTTGAACATAAATATGACATGGATTGTAATACAAGCATGTTCACACTTATTGAATAGAAAACATATATAGATATGTGCAACCAGGCTTACTTAAGCAATCAACAAAGAAGCATAAGATTTTTCAAATATTTTGCATGCATCAAGTATGCAAAAGCTCTCTTTGCTTGAGTTCCCCATACGGGGTCAATCCACTACCCTTCATCAATTAAGGGTTTGAGGTCCTATGGACCTTCCAAGTAGGCCTGACGTAGTTTCGGTTTAGTTCAGTTCCGGTTTCGGTTCCGAACCGACAGTTTCGGTTCCGGTTCTTCTGATGGGTGGAGGCGGTTCTGAACCGTTTTGTTTTTGTTTTTGTTTTTTTTTTCTTTGTTAATAAAAAATAATAATTTAGACTTGTATTAGTTGTATAGTTGTATTGTAAGTTGTAGTTGTAAATAAAATATTAAAATAAAAATAAACAAAATGACAAATTACAAAATTAAATTAAAATAAAAATAAACAAAATGAAAAATTACAATATTAAATTAAAATTAAAATAAACAAAATGACAAATTATAAATTACATTTCATTGGGTATTTGGGATTTGGGAATTAGGTGGTTAATTGGAACCGGAACCGGGTTAGACCGGTTCCAATTTCGATTTCGGTTCTTGAACCGGAACTGGTTTTCCCGATTTCGATTCCGGTCGGTTCCGGTCTCCGGTTCGAACCGGAACTGGAACCGGAACCGAAACCGAGTCAGTTCTGCTTCCAAGCCCATTGGACTTGGTTGAACCTATATGAGACTTGTTAGTTTCGTAGCAAGCGGGTTCATTATTTTTAGTCCACTTTGGAGACAAATTTTCTATCCTAGTGGTCAAAGGTTCTAGAGTTCTAGGAGTCATAGGATCATGTAAATGGTTCTCATCCTTCCTATGAACATTCATTCTAGCTTTAACCTTCTTTTTCTCAATCATGCTTTTGGCTCTACATAATTTAATGTAATGAAAACAATTTGGTCTTATATGACATCAATACTACAATAATGACATGTAGGGATGAAGTTAGGAATCATACCTTCTCCTTGTGCATCCATAGGAGCTTTTCCATGTCTTTGTGGTTGTCTTGGTTGTTGAATAGGATCTCTCCTTCTTTGTTGTTGACTAAAATTAGGTTGCTTCCCCAAGTGAGCTTGCATGATATGATTCTTCCCTTGATGGATTTGAGCTTGAGGGAAGTTAGAATGAGGAACTCTTGTAGGTTGAGCTTGAGGTTGTCTTCTTGAAGCTACCTTTACTTGTGCACTTTGAGAACATTGTCCTAGATCAATCTTCTTCCTAGGAGTGTGTATGGATGAAGTTTCTTTGTTGCCTAAGCTCTTGACACTCATAGTCTTGTTGGGAGTGGGAATCTCCTTGTCATCTTCAAAGCCAAGACCTCTCTTGTCATAGGGACTTTTTCCAATACTCAACACATGGTTGAGTTTTTCCGTGCTAGAGGCCATCTTAGCCATTAACTTTCTAGCATCAATAAGCTCCCTTTTCAACCCTTCTTCATTCCTCTTAGACAAAGCTAGCTCATCTCTTAGCTTTTCTTCATCAATCATTGATCTCACCACTTCTCTACTCAAGTGGTCTACTTGTGTTGAAAGCTTAAGATTTTCTTCTTTCAAGTGTTTAATCCCCTTCTCATTCATTATCCTAAGGCTTTCAACCCTTCTCAAGTAGTCTTCATGATCCATTTTCTCCACCATTCCATGTGTGGAGTGGGATGACAAATTCTCAACAATTGAGTCATCCCCTTTATTCTCCATCTCGCCAGTGAAGTCATTTCCTAAATTCTCCATCTCACCAATAGAGTCATCTCCTTCATCAAGATCATCAAATTTATCTCTTGATGACATATGAGTCATATCCTTGATCCGAGCCTTTTCACAAATAATCCGAGCCTTTTAAGGAATTTCAATAGGTTTGTGCATTTTCAATCTCCGAGCCTTTTAAACCTTAATCCGAGCCTTTCCCGAGCCTTTTCACAAATAATCCGAGCCTTTTAAGAATTTCAATAGTTTTCTCTGCATTTTCAATCTCCGAGCCTTTTCAACCTTTATCTGAGCCTTTTAAACCTTTAGCCGAGCTTTTTCCGAGTCTTGTCACGAACAATCCGAGCCTTTTAAGGAATTTCAATAGGTTTCTGCAGTATGAATCTCCGAGCCTTTTTAAACTTGATTCGAGCTTTTTCACATGTAATCCGAGCCTTTTTATATAATGTCCGAGCCTTTTTATATTATGTCCGAGCCTTTTGATATAATATCCGAGCTTTTTGATATAGTGTCCAAGCCTTTTGATATAGTGTCCGAGCCTTTTCATGAACCGATATATATGTATATTTTTATTGTGAATATGCAGATGAGGAATCCGCTGAAAGATTTGCTTAAAACTACAAAGGAGGAAAGGTACTCGGGGAAAATAACTCGCCATGACCATTTTGACAACCTTACAGATATCGACAATGCATTGAGTAGGGTACCTGAACATTTTCAGGCTGAAGACCGTCGTCGTTATACTGAGTCATGTTTTGGACACTTCCTTTCAATGCATCGGTAGATGACGTTTTCAGCTGGAATTGTCCATCGGTTGCTTCTTCGGGAGTTGCATCATGATAGGCCGGAAGATTAGATGAGGTTTCTGTTGGGTAAACATTCGGTCCGGTTCTCGAAGGTCGAGTTTTGTCTGATCACTAGATTGAAGTTCGAAGAACTTCCCGACACGTCGACCTACAATATGGTGTAGAATGGCATACATCAGCTGTACTTCGAGGGTCGAGATGACATCGAGTATGGAGAGTTGAGAGCCGTACTGCGGATTGGTATTTTCCATGAGCAGTATGATGCGGTTAAGCTATGCTTATTGTATATGCTTAACTGGATATTGATGGGGTTGGACGAGAGACAGAAAGTTCCAGTATAGCAGTTTCGCCTAGTCGAGGACTTGGACGCGTTTGATGCCTTCCCCTGGGGTGCACACGTGTTTAGGCAGTCTATTTCTGGTTTCAAGCATGCGTTGGACGGTCGACGGTGGTGGTTCGAACAACGACAGCGAAGAAAGGGTGTTGACCAGCACAAGGTGGAGACGTACAATATATACGGTCTTACGCATGCACTGTTGGTGAGAATTTAGAAATTGAATCCGTACGTTAATTGTATTTTTTTATTTCATATAACTGATGTATTAGATTGTTAACGCAGATATTTGCTTTTGAGGTCATCCCCGAGCTTGACAACACCGGATGTGGAACTCGTAGGGACATCAACCTATCCCTCCATATTCTGAAATGGCAGTTGACTTAGCGACCAATGAGTGAGAAGTTGGATGCCATTTTCATTGAAAGGGTAAGCATTCAACGACAGCGAAGAAAGGGTGTTGACCAGCACAAGGTGGAGACATACAATATATACGGTCATACGCATGCACTGTTAGTGAGAATTTAGAAATTGAATCCGTACGTTAATTGTATTTTTTTATTTCATATAACTGATGTATTAGATTGTTAACGCAGATATTTGCTTTTGAGGTCATCCCCGAGCTTGGCAACACCGGATGTGGAACTCGTAGGGACATCAACCTATCCCTCCATATTCTGAAATGGCAGTTGACTTAGCGACCAATGAGTGAGAAGTTGGATGCCATTTTCATTGAAAGGGTAAGCATTTTTTATGTTGTTAATGTTCATAGTTATTAGTATATACAATTACAGTGGTCTAACTATGATTTCAGATGTTTGCGAGGGTGGAGTTGGTGCCGACCGTAGCTGAGCGGGATGAGCGGTACTTCGAGGGCATTTACGAGGGAGGCAATCTGTATGATGCCGATTATGTACCTGCTAACGTCCCGAATCCTGACCAGACTACGACTGCCCGAGACAGTGATACTGAGGGTCCAATTTCCGACCGCAGTGATATGGACTGTTCTGATATGGAGGGCACTAGTGGGAGTCATAGGCGGGTTCGGTTTGTGTTACCCAGACAGCCTCGAGCTGGAGGTGACTTAGAAGGAGGCGATGGAGGGGTTACTGACTCAGGAGGAGGCGATGAAGGGGTTCCTGAGGTATGTACAAATATTTCTATCGCCTTATTTTATCTGAATTTAGTATTGAACGATTTTAGTACTGAAACAGTTCTAAATCATTTCAGGACCATCGGTATACTGAATTGATGGATGTGGTCCGAGGGTTACAGGAGGAAATGAAGAAGAACGAGGAGAAACAAGATCAACATCATCAGGAGTTACTGGATTTGATTCAGGGTCTTTAGGGATTGACGTCGATGTCGCAACCCCGTAGTTCAGGTCCATGGTTCGATGACCCACCGTTCAATGGCCGAGACCAGGACTTCACTCCTAGGGACAGGACGGGGCAGAGCCACACACTGGGCATCATACTACGCACTTCGGGACAGATCAACAGGGGCCTGGTGGCACTGGTGGTACACCTATGGATATAGAGTAGATACATAATCCCTCCATTCGTAGAGGCGATCCCAGTGGGTCTACCCTAGCGGAGCTGACACCTACAGGCGATCCATCCTTACTGAGTTCCTCCGGATAGCGCACCTCTCCCGCAGGGGATTGACGAGGACAGAGTCCCTCGTTGCAGGGCACCCTTGCAGCAGATCCACAGGGACAGAGTCCTTCCTCAGAACGCCACCCTTCAGTTGATCCGAGCTCAGTTCTCCCCTCCAGGCAATCCACGGGAGATGATTTGGTCCCTCGCGATGCACCTCTCCGGTCCATCCCACCCGATGAACGGGGAGGGAGTTCCCCCTCACACCGCACCGATCCCAGTGATTTGGAACGGACTCCCCCACCCCTAAGGCGTAAACACCGAATTCGACGTCGAGGTTGGAGGGACCGGACCCCATACACAGACCCATGTAGACCGAAGAGACCACGGATGTTACCGTCGCCAGCACATGAATGGATGCCACACGCATTGGTAGATCCTGAGCACCTTGCCGCATACATGGAGTACAAGAGGAACCCGACAAGAGAATTGTAAGTATAATAGTAAAAATTACAATCTGTTTATACTTTTTTCGACAAATATGCAAGTAAGTATTATGTAACTTTTTCAACAATTATGCAGGCGTGATGTGGATCTGCATGACCCAGTTGGTGTCGATGTGCCTTGGTTCCACCGGTTTCAAACCAACTTGGTGGAGTTGGAGGATACGGTATGTTTCTTACTTGAATTGTCCGTATAAGTTTCATTCACAAATGGTGGAATCCTAACAATACAAATTGTTGAAATTGTCAGCACATTGATGCATACTTGAACATTCTCCGGAATCGTCAGCGAGCATTCCCCACAGTCTACAGTTCGAGGGTCAACATACTGGATTCTCAATTCTATGTAAGTGTTTATATTGTACGGTTTTCGCTTCTACTTCTTTCATTCAAATATTTTTTGCCTAACGTTTTTTAAATTTAATCTATACAGTCATTGTTATATCATGACTGGGACAGAATCGCCACTGGTGAGGACAGGAAACCTCAAAAGGGTTGGTCTGTGTTCAACCACCGGTGGGCCCGTGATGAGCTTGCGGTGGTATGTGGAGAGCTCCCGTCAGGAAACCGACCATGGCACGATGTTGACTTGGTGAGTATATATTTTAATTTGCGTCCATGTGTATAATAACAAAATGTGATAACACTTTGGAGAAACACCTGCAGGTTCTGATTCCTTGCAACCTTGGACGTATGCATTGGGTCATGGCCAACGTCGACCTCATGAAAGGGCAAATTCTCGTGTTTGACCCGTTCAGACGGGAGGTCCCATTTAGGCACAGGAATGCCCAGTTCGCGTGCTTACGGTGGTTGCTACCGTCGATGTTGGATGCAGTGCACTTTCACAGGAACAGACAGAGGGGTGATCCGACATACAAATCGAAGAATGGGCCCTTTCGGATGTTGTTTGTGTCAGCCGACCGCGTGCCCCAACAGAAATAGGGGTATGACTATTTCAAGTTAATATTCTATCCTTATCGATTTTAATAACATTCCATTCTAATGGTTGTTCATTTTATCTCAATTGCAGGGGAAACTATGGTGCCCATACTCTGAGAATGATTGAGTACCTGACGGCGAACAGGGATACGTTCGACTGGTCGGAGGACGATGTGACCACTATCCGAGAGAAGATGGCTGTGGAGGTTTATTGTAACTCCAAGGCCATGTAGTTGATGTACATAACGTTTGACTAATGAAATGAAGATTTTTTTTATTTTTTATTTTCAAGTGTTTGCCGTTATCAGTTAAACACACATTTCATACATTGAGCACCTTCAACAATACAGGAAATTCATGAACACTATAACAAAGGATCAAGTAGACGAAGATTTAATTCAAATAAAATTTCGAACATAAAATCAATCAGATTAGGTCTACATAAAAGCATAAGAACCCCGAATGTCATAAAACAACTATATCGAGCATGGTTCCTAAAGTCTGAACGATGTTGGAAGACATCAATGTGGAGACTTGTTCCTCAATCACAAGCTTTTCTGGTGGCAATTCCTCTTCCTCTTGTACTGTCTTGTTATGTTTGATCACTTTTATTCATTCAACGGTAGAGTCCTTCTCAGGGCATGTTTGTTTGTTGTGTCCAATTGAGTGACAGATGCTGCACTTGCGACGGTATTCATCGAGGACAATGGTGCTGGGACCTTCATTAACCATAGGCGGGTTGGAACACCTCCTACTATTATGTCCTGGTTGTCCACATCTTCTACATGACTGTGTGGTTATCCTCTCTGAAGACGAGGCATGTCGACCTTCCATCGGGCGACCTGATTATCTCTTCGTTTTTGGATTTAAAACCACTCGCGCTGCGATGTCGGATGGCACTACCCATGAAGAAGGATGGCCAATAGGCATAATAGGAACCGAGTATGCATTAATAAGTGTCTCCCTCTTGTAGTAGTCCGTACATAGAGATGTGAAATCCAAGTTCCGCTCCCTACAATAAGGAAAATGGTGAGATTCATGTTTGGGTAATATAAAACGTTAACTATAACTTGTCATGTACCTTACCGCTGCGAGTGCGTGTGAACATGGTAAAAAGTCCATTTGGAATTTGTTACATGTGCATGTCTTCCAGGCCAAGTCCACCGTCCACTGTTTTCCCTTGTGTCTGACGGAGAATATGTTCCAGTCAACTGGATTTACGGTCATATAACTACAATTCTCAACACGTTTCAAGATCGCAAGATGTGCTGCATCGGTCAATCGATGACGCATGGACTGTGTAGCTGCATGACGATCGTGAAACCACCTTTGTAGCATATTCCTAATGAACTCTGCCAGGGTCATCAGTGGCAATTGCCTTGCGAATTTTAGACATGAGTTTATGCACTCTGCAACATTTGTGGTCATCACCCTGTACCTTCTTTGGGGATAGTGAACGCGGGACCACTTGTGCGGACTGACATCAATGGCATAATCGAATGCAGCCTTGTGCAGCTTATGTAACTCCTTCATGTGGTGGTCATACTCGATTTCACTGTACGATCTAGCTGCGTTATCCATTATTTTGGCAACATCCTTTTTGTGGAATCTCTTCTTCATATTTTCAGCAAAATGCCAGCAACATATGGTATGGGTTGCATAAGGGAACACTTTAGAAATCCCTTCTTCGATGCTTGCATGACGATCGGAAATGAAAACCAGATCATCTATATGACCAAGGGCATCCCTCAATCATTCCAAAAATCATTCCTACGAAAGGTTGTTTTCTGAGTCACCGTACCCAAAAGTAATTGGATACACTTGTTCATTTCCATCTTGTGCAGTTGCAACAAACATTGTACCCCTGAATCATCCCTTCAAATGGGTACCATCAACTGCAATCACAGGACGCATACACCTCCGGAAACCTCTAATTGAGGACCCTAACGACATGAAAAAGTAGAGGAATTTACCATCGTCAGCGCACTGTAACTCAGTGATTGTGCCAGGATTTTGCTGGTCCAAAACGTATGTAAAAGATGGCAGTAGTTGGAAAGTTTCTTCATGCATTTCATAGGTCAATGACAATGCATATTGCAGGGCATCATGTGCCTTATTGTACATGATTTGGATGCCATACATTGTTTTCATATCGGCGATTATGTCCTTCGGACGCATGAGACGACCATCATGTTGTTGAAGTCTAGGTGCCACGACTTCTCCGATTGTGACTGCACTAGCTTGTCGGTGGCAACGGTGAATCTCCTCCAAGGGACAATTGTGTTCATTGACAAAACTTCTGACTTGAAAGTAAGTCCCTTCATTTCTCCTTACCGCTCTTAATTTCCAAGTACAGTCATCAATGATGCACACCAGATGTAAAGTTGTCTTATTGGACCTTTTGACCTTCCATTCAAAGTTCTGCCGCATCGCAAAATGGCCAATTAGCCTCTTCAAATCCTTTTTACTCGGAAAAAATTGACCTTTATAAATCATGGTTCTAGGTTCTGGCGCTGCCAAGGTGCTGCTTCTACCAATACCAAACGAGTATGAATTTGCTCCGGGAATAACCCACGTTGGCGTATTAGTAGAATCAGATGTTGTTACATTATTACAGACCTCGGAACTCCCAGGCATATCTGGTGCAGTGCAACTAATTCCTTGTACACGTCTACCACGTGTTTCAATTTGTGTAGGCTCTTCATCCACATTTTGTAGATCATGAACCACCTCATGGTTCGGGCAATTGTTCTGGTCATTGTACTGCTCATTGTACTGTTCATTATAATGTTCATTACACTGCTCAATTCCACAACCAAACATATGACCAAATTGAGGTTCAACTGTATCTGCATGGTCGATCGCTACCGGTGGGACACCACACATGTTTCCCCTATCTTCGGTGGCGCTTCTTTGGCTGAACACTTGGTTACTACCGCTAAAGGATCCAAATTGTTGGGTATTTTTAGTAGGGGGAATATCATTCCCTATCACATCTCCAGTTGTCCTCTCAGTTAGACTGACACATACTTGAGGGATCACCCGATCTTTCCCTAGCATAAACTGGACATCGTCATCATTTCTTATATATGTTCGATATGTACTGCCAGGAACGATTGATATCGATGACAGATCCACATTGAATTTGTTTACATCATACTTCACAATGGTATGCACGACCGCCACCAATTCTTCGTAAGTCATATTCTGTGACACATACATTCCCCGGTTATCGGATCCAACAAACCTCTGACTTCCATTGGGTAACTGCTCCCATCGACCATTGTAAGATATTACTATTCTAGCCCGATTCATGATGCTGTCAAATTAATCATCCCATTAATAAGAACCCAGGACTATAAAATATTTTCAGATATTAAATTTATAAAGGCTAGGACAAGACTTGCAAAGTCTAGGAGAAGACTTCAAAAGTCTCGGAGAAGACTGGAAAAGGCTCGGAGAAGACATGCAAAGTCTCGGAGGGGACTTGAAAATTCACAGAAGATACTTATTCATTTAAAAGACTCGGAAAAGACATCAAAGGTCTCGAAGGAGACTTCAAAAGGCTCGGATAAGTCTCGGGGAAGACTGGAAAAGGCTCGATACTTATTCATTTAAAAGGCTCGAAAAAAACATCAAAAGTCTTGGAGGAGACTTCAAAAGGCTTGGAGAAGGCTCGGAGAAGGCTAGAAAAGGCTCGATACTTATTCATTTAAAAGGCTCGGAAAAAACATCAAAAGTCTTGGAGGAGACTTAAAAAGGCTCGGAGAAGGCTCGGAGAAGGCTCGGAGAAGGCTGGAAAAGGCTTGATACTTTTTTATTTAAAAGGCTCGGACAGAATTTTAAATAGCTTGGACAGAACTTACAAAGTCTCGAAGATCAAAAATTCTCACAATGGCTTAAGGTTTACAACTACTACAACAGATTTGTTTATCTAAAAATGAAAATGTGAACAAATAAAAAGAAGTATTTGCAAGAAATATTACCTTCTTATTGAGAAAGCACGTCGAGTTCTTTATAAGTTGAAGAAGAAACCCAAGATAGAGAGAGAGAGAGAGGGTTACTGAGAGAAACACTCGTTTTTTTATTGGAAGTGAGGACAGAGAAAAGTACAAACAAATTAACATAAATGATTATCTAAGGTCAATTTTGGTAGTTCACCATAATAGGTACCTTTTAAACTTAACTTATTAAACTAGTGCCTTTCTCGCCACATCAATTTAAAAAGGTGACATTTCTCACTAACTCCACTGAAAAATAAACATAATTAACTAATAAAAGAATAATTAACAAATATAGATAAGATAAATGGAATAAACAATTAACAGAATAGCTAGGGAATTAATAGGATCACAATTGGATTACCGGGAAATGCTTCTCAAGCTACTTTAGTGAACGAATCTGATAAATGTTAACCAATTGATTCCTAGATTGTGTTTAGACCATTACTATGCACCCTAAACAACTTCCCACCACAATGCCTAACCGATTAAGGAGAGGGGGTCACGGCGGGATCAGTTTGTTACAATTAACGGTTTAGATTATCGCGGTTGATATACCCTCCAACAATCTATCCTATTCACTATGTTTTCAATCCATCAAGGTTGTCAATCCAATCAAGATTATATAACAAATTATCCTAAGCAAGATTATAATCAACTAGTGGGTATACATGTCAATTATATAATGCAAAGAATCTAATTATAAAATGAATAGAACACAAATAGAGATTAAAATATATTAAAGCTTAAGCAAATCCCAATCCAAATATTCTCACATCAAAACCCCAGAAAGGGGATTTAATTACACATATTACAAACAAAGGGAAGGTAAGTAAAAGATTAGGAAATCACCCATGGGTCTCCTTTTTTTTTAAGCTTGATCCTTTCCTTGCCTTTGATGCTCCTTGTGTAAAGAGTGGATGATGACGATGTGTCTAGATAGGTGGAGTCAAATGGGAAGTGACTAAGGAGATTTGTGGAGAAGATGGGAAGAAATGAATGATTAGGGGAAGGAAATCTAGTTGTTAAGTTTAGGTAGAAGAGAAAATGGAGAGAAAATGAATGGTGGAGAAAGGAGGTTTCTTGGTGGTCAAGAGTTGTTCAAAAGGGGAAAATAGTGATGTATTTATAAGTGTGAAAAGCTAGGGTATGAAATGGGTATGAAATGACAAGAATACCCCTTTTGAATGCCAACACTGGAATTCCTACGCTGGAATTCCAACATGGTCGCCACTTGTCCTTCTAGGTTGCCATGGTGACCTCAAATGGCGACATCTCAAGGATTCTTCTATCGCTATGGCGACCTCATGGCGATAAAATGGCGACCATTCCCACGTTGGAATTCCTATATGGCCGCCATTTGCAAGTGTGGATTGCTATGGCGACCTCAAATGATGACCATGAGATAAAATGTGAGGTCGCCATTTGCAAGAGTGGGTCGCTATGGCAACCTCAAATGGTGACCCACTTGATTGTTTTTGCAATTCTTCTATCGCCATGGCGACCAAGTAGCGACCAAGTGGCGACCTTCTGATCCTCTGAATATTCCTCTGTCACCATGGTGACCATGTGGCGACCTCTTCTTGCTCAAGTAGCGAAAATGCCTTGTTTTTCCCATTTGTGAGCCTTTTTGCACCCCAAGTCCTCATCTTCATCTCAAATGCTCTTGAAACCTAATAAAACCTAAAACATTTGATTTTACACTATTAAACACAGGGCAATGCCTAAGAATCAAGCAAAAAGAGTCGGAAATGAGGGCCAAAATCATACCAATTTTCATTCGATCAAATACCCCCAAACCTATCTTTTGCTCGTCCTCGAGCAAAACAAACATAAGCACACAATGGACATGTTTCAACTATCAAACAATCAACATGAAAGCACCAACTCTTTGTGAATGACTTAAGAGTCAATATTCAACTTGCAAAACCAAAAGTGAAGAGATTAAACCAATGTTGTGCTCATTAGGAAATAATGCATGTAAGATGCTAAATAAAGATTAAAGACATGCCACTGTAAGCACACATTGCACGCAACGCGATCCTACATTCAAGATGCTTAAGCTTCAAAAACTAGAGTACCTTTAGGAGAAGAATGTAATTGGCCTCGACATCTAATTCTCACCGGATTCTCTCATTTTCGCACAGATTCCAAGGCTTCACTCATAATCCATATGCAATATGAGTTTATGCTCAAGATATCAAATATAATTGCACATGATTATTTAATAACACAATTTCTAAAAATTTGTCGCATGAATGGAATTGAAACCATGAAAAGGAAAGAACATGCATCAACCAAAATTTTCAAAGTGGGCATCCCTAAAGATCAAATAGGTCTTTCATTTGGTTGTAATGGGGCCAAAGGTGAATGGTGAGTCAATAAATGGGAAGAATTGATAACAAACACTGATGAGTCATCGTGCAATCAAAAAAATGATATAGTTTTTGATTGATTCTTGAAAACTCTTTTAAGCCACTTAATCCTTTTAAAATGTAATTTGATAGTAAAATGGTAAGCGAGTTCATTCCACAGGGATATGGAGTGTTAATTAGATAGATTGAATAGTCTTTGAACAATAAAATAAATCATAGTGTTTGATAGATGTGTGGTTTCTAAAACCACCAATGCTAACAACTAAAATGAAAATACAAAAATGTTATGCAAAATAGAATACTCAACACCTTGATAAGAATAATGATGAAAACAATTAATAAGATAGCTAGGGAATAGATCAATTAACAATTGAATGTGGGTTATGCTAAATAACTACTTTAATGTACCAATCTCATTATTTTAACCAATAAAGGCTTAGATTAGTGGGGTTGATATACTCACCACTAATCTATCCTATTCAATGGGTTCTTAATCACATAAGGAGTGTCAATCCACATTTGAATATATAACAAATTACTCCACTCATGATTGCAATTAACAAGTGATATTCAAGTCAATTACATAATGAATAGAATCTATTAATTTGAATGAATAGAACACATAAGAGATTCATTACAAGCTAAGCTAAAACCACAACCAATTGATCCTCAAATCTATCCCCTAGATTAGGGGTTTAGTTACACATATTTGCAATAAATGAAAAGAAGTAAATAGTAAGGAAATAACCCTTGGGTCACCTTCTTTAAGCTTGATCCTTCCACTACTAAAAAAAACACAAAAGAAATCAGTTTTTTTATATGGAAGAAATCGGTTTTTCAAAAATTTTAAAAACGATGTCTTTTTGAGTGATTTAGAAAAATAGGGCAAAAGACATTGGTTTTTAACCGATGTAAAAACAAAAGAAAAGACATCGGTTTTAGTTAAAACCGATTTAAAAACCCAAGAGAAAAGATATCGGTTTTAGTTAAAACCGATTTAGAAACCCTGATGTATTTCAAAAATTAATCCCACCGTCCGGCCAATCCCACCCTCCGTCGTCCGACCGCCGCCGCCGGCCGGCCATCGCAGCCAACCAACCTTCCCTCTGATAATAATGAGAATTAATTGTGTCGTTATGGGGAATTGAACTTGCAACCTCAAAGTTAAAGTGGTAAGCCTTAACCACCCGACTACAAGATTGGATGTGTTAACAATTGCACAATATTTATATATAACCTATATGAGTTGTTGGAAATAAATAAAAAATAAACTTGTTTGATAAATTTAAATTTACTCAACTAATCAAAATTCTAATTTCTACTACAAACATATATATATTTTAAAAAAAAATTATTGGTGGGTTTATTTTTCATTTCATTTTTTGTTGCGTGGTTTTGTGTTCTGTTGGAGATATTTTTGTGCAAACGTTTTCCTTAAAATTGTATCTTTTGGCAACGAAATAATATTTTTCGTCTATGATGGATTCTTTGATTTTTTGATATGAATCCAATGGTATAAAGAACGTGAAATTCCGAGTGATATTTTGAAAGTTATGATCAATTATTCAGTCAAAGGTCAGAAGCGATTGAAGATATTTTTGTGCAAACGTTTTCCTTAAAACTGTATCTTTTGGCAAGGAAATAATTTTTTTCGTCCATGCTGAGTTCTTTGATTTTTCGATACGAATCCAAAGGTATAAAGAACGTAAAATTCCGGCTGGTATTTTGAAAGTTATGATCAATTATTCAGTCAAAGGTCAGAAGCGATTGGAGATATTTTTGTGCAAACGTTTTCCTTAAAACTGTATCTTTTGGCAAGGAAATAAATTTTTTCGTCCATGATGGTTCTTCAATTTTTCGATACGAATCGAACGGTATAAAGAACGTAAAATTCTGGGCGGTATTTTGAAAGTTATGATCAATTATTCAGTCAAAGGTCAGAAGTGATTGAAGATATTTTGGTGCAAACGTTTTCCTTAAAACTGTATCTTTAGGCAAGGAAATAATTTTTTTTGTTCATGTTGGGTTCTTCAATTTTTCGATATGAATCCAACGGTATAAAGAACGTAAAATTCCGGGCCGTATTTTGAAAGTTATGATCAATTATTCAGTCAAAGGTTAGAAGTGATTGAAGATATTTTGGTGTAAACGTTTTCCTTAAAACTGTATCTTTTGGCAAGGAAATAATTTTTTTCATTCATGTTTGGTTCTTTGATTTTTTAATACGAATCCAACGGTATAAAGAACGTAAAATTCCGGGCGGTATTTTGAAAGTTATGATCAATTATTTGAACAGGATCACAATGAAATACTTTATCTATAACCGTCAGTAGATAAAAGTAATTTCATTATCAGGACAATCGGAGAGTCTATCTTAATCCTGAGATAAATGATGGACTTATGGTTGCAGGTGATATCATTTGAGCTATCAATGAGTACGATTATATCGCATAGTCTATCCTCGATAGTTTGGTGATATTCATTTGTTAATCGATAGAGGACTTCATTTATAGATATGGACATCGTGGCTCCATTTATTAAATGAGAGTATAATATCATCATATGGATGTTTTGAGGTAATTGGATATTAAATCTCAACGTTGAGTTTTCAATAGTGTCTGTTGAAAACATGGCTTCTGGACAAGTCAAAATATCCAAGTTCAAAACGTGGTCATATGAGTAAATATGGTAACTTGGAGAGTTATAGGCGGTCTATGAACTCTTGGCGATTACTGATATTAATCATGAGGATACACATTCTCCAATATAATTGTCTAGGGTATGAATGAGGAAGCATCTTCCTTTTCTGTCTTTATTTAAGAGTTCAATTTTAGCTCTTTAGTGGAATGAGTTAAAATTAATGGATCGGACCTAAGTGAATCATTTGTTGATTGTGATTAGGTTATGTCTATTGGAGCTTAAATTTAGATAGCCCGCCAAGATCCCCAATCCACACGGACTTGCATGGATCACTTGATATATTCTACCGGACCAATTTAAGGTCCATCTAGAATTGCAATTTAATATATTAAGAATATAATTTGCACATTATTTATGTAATGGGCTGCACAATTATATTTATATATTAATGGATGACATGTGGGCTTGTTTCTTTTAGTAAGAATGGGTCTAGTTCACATGTGGGCTTTTTATTTAAAGTCCTATGGATTTAATGAAATAAGAAAAATAATATTTGGCCCAATATATACATGTGGGGCGGCAAGGTGCTAAAATAGCATTTAATATTATTTTGTTTTCATTATTTAATTAAATAAGAATTAATTAATTTATTAATTAATTGTTTAATTAAGTAACAAATCTTTTCTAAATAGGAAATATGATTCATATTTGTATACTATTGGTAGTAGTATAATTAAATAGAAAGACTTGTTTGACAAGGAAAATAAATAATTAATTTTATTTATTTGATCAAATAGGAAGTCTTTTTATTTTAGTCAAATAAGGAATAAAAGATTTATGAGTTTGATTAGGTTTTGGAAATCTTTTCTAAATAGGAATTAGGGTGCAATTCAAACTAATTAATTTTGGTTTGGAAATTGCGGCAACCCTAATTATTTTTGGAAGAGAATTCGGCCAACCATAAAGAAGGAAGAAGAGAGATTTCGGCCACATATATATGTACACATATAGATTTCGGCCACCATTTTTTAAGAACTAGGGTTTTTGGTGCAGAATTTTTCTTCTTCTTCTTCTTCTCAACTCATTGTTAGAAATCTATTATTCTACTGAAAACAAAAAGAACATAGATTATTCTTTGATTGTATTCTAGTTGCTTATTCATCAATAAGCTTGTGAATACTATATCGATCAAGGTTCACGCGAGTTTCGATCATTAGATTGAGAACTCAAAAGTGACCGGAATAATCTTAGGTTCTTTTAGATTGTTTTTGGGACTAACGAATCAAGAAAAGTTTGTTAATCCAATCACAGGTTTGCAATTCAAAGAAAGGGAGACCACGCTCCTAGGTGATCCACGTTCGTGCTAGGATTGAAGATCTTGCGGATTACCATCGACGCAAGTCAATCGGATCACGCTACAAGAGGTATTAATCTTTTGTTTATTTTTATATATCTTTAATTAATCAAAAGGGTTTAAGGTTCATAAAATTGGAAAAATTTTAAAGGCTACTCAAAACTATTTTCTAGTCTCGCTTCCGCCGCGGGTACAATTTTTCCCTACAGAGGGGAGTTTTATTTATACACTTTCTTGGACATGTACTGATAACTGCTTGATTCGCTGATGTGGCACCAAGTTCGCTATTTGGTCGCTATGGCGACCCTGGGTGCGTAAAACGGTTAGATGCAAAGGTCACCATGAAAACCATCTTTTTTGCCATCTAGCAAGTGGCAACCATGAGCAAATGGTGTGGAGGTTGCCATGGCGACCAAAAGTGGCAACCAACAAAATGAGAAGAGGTCGCCACTTGCAAAATCAAGGTCGCTATGGCGACCATAAGTGGCGACCTTACCTTGAAGTTTTGAGGTTGCCATTTGTAGGGGTAGGCGACCCCCAAGTGGCGACCCACCTGATGCTTGTAGAGACTTTCTGTCGCCATGGCGCCCAAGTGGCGACCAAATGGCGACCTTCTGATGACTTGAAGAATCCTCTGTCACCATGGCGCCCATGTGGCGACCTCTTCTTGTCTAAGTGGCGAAAATGCCCTGTTTCTTCCCATTTGTGAGCCATTTTTCACACAAGTCCTCCACTTCATCCCAATTGCTCTCGAAACCTGATAAAACCCGAAATACTCATTTTAACACCATTAAATACGGGGAAATGCCCGAGAATCAAGCAAAAAGAATGGGAAATGAGGGCCAAAATCATACCAATTTTTGCTTGATCAAATACCCCCAAACCAATCTTTTGCTAGTCCTCGAGCAAAACAATAACAAGCAACCCCCAAAGATATGCATTGAGATATTTCAAAGGTTATTAGTTTCTTATGGTCAATGCGCAAAGCCAAAATGAAGAGATTAAAACAGTTATGTCATAGTGAGGACTTCAACATGTAAGAGTATGTCAAGTAAAGATTAAAAACGTGCCACCCTTAGATATGATTGTACGCAATGCGATCTCACATTCAAAATGCCAAAGTTTCAAAGCAAAGGTGCTCTTTAGTTTAGAATGTAATTCGCTTTGATACTAAACCTCACTGGATTCTCTCTTCTTTTCTCTAAGACTCCTAGGTTCACTCAATAACATTCTTGTGCAATATGAATTCATGTTATGGCATCTAATTGATTGCACATGATAATCATTAAAAACGCAATTTCCTGAAAAGTGGTTTCATGAATGGAATTGTAAACCATGAATTAGAAAGAACATACATCAGCCAAATTGTACAAAATGGACAATCCTAAAGATCATGAAGGTCTTTTCTTTGGTTGTAATAGGGCCTAAGGTCAATATGAAACAAAGAATGGGAAGATGGATAACAAGGAACCTAATGATTACACTAAGGCATACATTCTACTTAGGAGTTCCATAAGTTTCACACATATTGATCACAATTCAAGGTGTCCAGGCTCACAATTCTACATGTGCATGCTACTCTCATTTTTTATTTGAGTAGTTCATTTACTTTTTCTTTCTCTTCTAGACCAATTGTGCCTAATTTCTTAGTTCTCTTTTTCTTTGCTTTTCTTTCTTTTCTAAGCCAATTGTGCCTAATTTCTTGTTTCTCTTTTTCTTTGCTTTTCTTTGCTTGCCAATTCTTTTCTTTTCATGCTTTTCATTTTTCTTTTCTTTTCACACTCTTTTCAAGCTTTTGTTTTCTTTCAATTTTTCTTTTCAAACATTCTTGCTTTGCAAGACTCTTTGCACACATTTACATGCCTAGGTACACACCTTACATTTTCAAGTTCAACATTTACATTGATTTCCTAAGCCTTAGTAAATCATTTGGTCAAGGTAGGTCAATTATTGTAAGGCTATAAGGTTCATGTAGATGTGGTTCATGAATGAAAGGCTTAAAATGTGTTTGGCTTCAAAGGGGCTTGGGAGCACACATATTCACATTGGTTGGAAGTGTTTGGGCCAATAGTGGTTTTTTTACATGCATTGCCTAAAATCATTTCTAAAGGCTTGTCCGCTAAGCAAAATAAAGCATCCACAAGCAATCCATAATATTCTATGGCAAACAACATTTAGTGCAAATGAGACCAATATATTCTTGTATCAGTGTTTGAGAGTGAGTGTTTAAAGAGTGAATGTTTTACAACTCAACGTATGCTTTTATAGGCAGTGTTTGTGATCCTCATGGGAATCTCCACTATTAATTCTTAGCCTTCAAGCAAATTTGATAATTCACTCAACATTAAGAGAAAAAGATTAACGCATTTTGTTCAATGACACCCTAAGTGGCATGATGTTAATCTTGTTAGGATTATGCTCAATAGCAAGAGTGTAATATTGTAATTAACAATCTTTTTCATATTAATAAAGTGATTTCTGATTTAAACAAATCTTATAGCATTTATAGTTTAATATTATAATTGTCAAAGTAAATAATCATAAGGTCTAAAGACTATGAGAAAAGAAGAATTGTTCGTACATCTAGATATGTATGTGGTAGACACAATTCTTTAGTTAGTCTTGAATATTGTTCACAACTTAAGTTAAAGGTTGGGCACCTTTATCTTGTTAAAGTTGTAGAATTCTTTTGCTAGCATTTGAGTGGGATCAAATGAGATATGATGAGTCTAAAATCATCGGAGTGTCTTCGAGCAAAAGAATCTAGTCCACTGGGTGCATTGAACTGGATCACAATGAAATATTTTATCTATAACCGTCAGTAGATAAAAGTCTTTTCATTATCAGGACAATCGGATAGTCTATCTTAATCCTGAGATAAATGATGGACTTATGGTTGCAAGTGATATCATTTGAGTTATCAATGAGTACGATTATATCGCATAGTCTATCCTCGATAGTTTGGTGATATTCATTTGTTAATCGATAGAGGACTTCATTTATAGATATGGACATCGTGGCTCCATTTATTAAATGAGAGTATAATATCATCATATGGATGTTTTGAGGTAATTGGATATTAAATCTCAACGTTGAGTTTTCGATAGTGTCTATTGAAAACATGGCTTCTGGACAAGTCAAAGTATCCAAGTTCAAAACGTGGTCATATGAGTAAATATGGTAACTTGGAGAGTTATAGGCGGTCTATGAACTCTTGGCGATTACTGATATTAATCACGAGGATACACTATCTCCAACATGATTGTTTAGGGTATGAATGAGGAACATCTTCCTTTTCTGTCTTTATTTAAGAGTTCAATTTTAGCTCTTTAGTGGAATGAGTTAAAATTAATGGATCGGACCTAAGTAAATCATTTGTTGATTGTGATTAGGTTATGTCTATTGAAGCTTAAATTTAGATAGCCCGCCAAGATCCCCAATCCACACGGACTTGTATGGATCACTTGATATATTCTACCGGACCAATTTATGGGTCCATTTAGAATTGCATTTAATATATTAAGAATATAATTTGCACATTATTTATTTAATGGGCTGCTCAATTATATTAATATATTAATGAAAGGCATGTGGGCTTGTTTTTTTTAGTAAGAATGGGTCTAGTTCACATGTGGGCTTTTTATTTAAAGTCCAATGGATTAAATGAAATAAGAAAATAATATATGGCCCATTTGTATGAGTGGGGCGGCAAGGTGCTTTTTAACCTAATATATTATTTTGTTTCATTGTTTTAATTAAATAAGAATTAATTATTTTATTAATTAATTGTTTAATTAAGAAACAAATCTTTTCTGATTAGGAAATATGATTCCTAGAGTTATACTATTGGTAGTAGTATACTAAAATTAAAAGACTTGTTTGATAAGAAAATAAATAAATAATTTTATTTATTTAATCAAATAAGAAGTCTTTTTATTTAGTCAAATAAAAGAATAAAAGATCTATGAGTTGGATTAGGGTTTGAAGTCTTAAACTAGATGAGAATTAGGGTGCAACACAAACTCCTTTTTGCTTGTGATTTGCGGCAACCCTAGTCCCTTTTGGAGTAGGATTTTCGGCCACCCTAAAAGAAGAAGAGGAAGAAAATTTGGCCACCTATATATTTGGACTTATAGAATTCAGCCACCAAGGGTGTGTGGTGCTTGATTCCTTCTTCTTCTTCTTCTCAATTCATAGAAAGGATTATTTTATTCTACTAAAAACATAAAAGAGTGAATAGATTATTCTTTGGTGGTACACTAATTGCTTGTTCATCAATAAGCTTGTGTGTACAACATCGATTTAGGTTCACGCGAGTTTCGATCATTAGATTGAGAACTCAAAAGTGACCGGAACAATCTTAGTCTTCTTTTGATTGTTTTGTGACTAACAAAATGAAAAGAAAAGTTTGTTTGTCCATTCTCAGGTTTGCAATTCAAAGAAAAAGGGAGACTACGCTCCTAGGTGATTCACGTTCGTGCTAGGATTGAAGATCTTACGGATTACCATCGACGTAAGTCAATCGGATCACGCGACAAAAGGTATTCTTCTTTTGTTGATTATATATATGTTTAATTAGTTAAAGGGTTAAGGTTCATAAAAAGGAAAATTTTTTAAAGTTACTAAATCTATTTTTAGTCTCGTTTCCGCTGCGTGTACTACGGTATTTTTCCCTACAAATCTAAACCAAACACTAGCAAAGATGCAAAATTCCTCACTACATCATGTAAAGAACAATCTCCACAAGCAAAGCATGCTCAAATATGGCAATGTCGTAAAAATTTTTGAAAAATTTGGCACACAAATTGAAAACCAAGCATAATAAGCACAATGGCATTGCGCAAATGCACCCCCAAACCTAAATTGGACATTGTCCTCAATGTTCATGGGTAGTACAAATAAACAAAACAAGCGCAACCCAACAAATTTCAAGCAATAATCCAAAAAGCAAAGGCAATCACAAATGATATCATAATTCAGCATATTGCCCTCTCATCCATCCATTCATAAAATCCAAACAGTCAACATATATCAATAAGGCACAGATGTCCTAAATCCACTACCAAAATCCATTCCACACCTTTATTCTATGCAATAACAAAATAAAGGCAATAAAGAAAAATATAGAGCAAAAAGAAAAGAAGTGCAAATAAGCATAAATCAAACTAAAATATCCAACAAAATAATCCAAAAGTAAAAACACAATGCTAACAATGTCGAAATAAAGAGATAGAAAATGCAAATGATGGGAGTCCAAAATAAGTCATAGAAAAGCTAGGATGCCTACTAATCCTCCTCCTCCTCCTCCTCCTCATCATGCTCAACTCTACCCTTCCCTTTCGGGTCCTTCCTTCTCTGCTCCTTTACTACCGCCGCTCTCCTAGACTGCTCCTCTCTCCATTTCCTATGCGCAGCCGCCTCATCAATGAGAGGTCCTCCCGTACAACGGGGCCCCTGATCTGTCATGGAGCGGGTCATAGCCTCCTCCAACTGCGCTGCCTCCTCAGCAGCAGATTGTGCCGTCTGAAAAACGAAGTCAGACTCCTCTGTATTGGGTCCTGAAGTTGCGGTAGGAATAGGTGGAGTCCCTACAATTGGTATCAGAGCCTGGTTGAACCCTTTTAATTAATTAATGTATATATACGTGGATCGATTTCTTTTTATTGTGATTATGCATGTTTTAGAAAGAGATGACACTCTAGGTATTCACACATATAATTACATGTGATGTATGGATTTATATATGTTTTTATGTGGATTGTTATTGCTCAATTTTGGTCCTAGATTTTCTATGTAATTTTGATTTCGGAATTGTAACAAGAAGGGTGGTCTATCATCGCCATAATTCCTTCTTGGTAGTTGCTATATTTTTTTTTATGTATTAAAAATTGCTGCAGTTTTTTAATGTATTAAAAAAAAAAAAAAAAGGAGCAGTATTTTTTACTACTGTGAATAAAAAAAAAAAAAAAAAAAAAATTTCTGCAGTATTTTTATTTTTGTTTAAATTAAATTGTAACACGTTCTACATCGAAGAAACGAAGACGTGAAGCAACCGAAACCGAGAACGAGTACCGTGCGCACCCTAGGAGTGGATTGGGCTGCGCATGGCAAGCCCAAACCTTGGTGGGCTGTGATGAGAATCAAGAATCACCAAAGGCTCAATTGCATGTTCCAGTTGGGCCAATTGCAAGGGCCAAGAGGATCAAAGAAGCATTTAATGATAATTGATTCTGAGTTGCTGAAGTAAAAGTTCGGCCCACATGAAGACCAAATCCGGGCTAAACTTTGTAGACCTCTACAGGGGGCATATGAGGTCGGATTATCTATTATAATATGTTTCTGGAAAGCCCATGACGAGCCCTACAGATGTTATGAAGACTCCATCATCCGTAACAGATCAAAACAGGCCCAAAATCAGCCATCTATCTTATTACGCGCAGACTTGAGCTGGACAAGAGCTGGACGCAAAGCAGAACTTCGTGGGCCTCTACAGAAGGCATATGGAGTCGGATCGTCTATTATAATATGTTTTCGAAAAGCCCAAGACGAGTCCTACAGATGTTATGAAGACTCCGTCATCCGTAACAGATTGCAACAGGCCCAAAATCAGCTATCTATCTTATTACGCGCAGACTTGAGCTGGACAAGAGCTGGACGCCAAGCAGAACTTCGTGGGCCTCTATAGAAGGCATATTGAGTCGGATCATCTATTATAATATGTTTTCGGAAAGCCCAAGACGAGCCCTACAGATGTTATCAAGACTTCGTCCTCCGTAACAGATCACAACAAGCCCGACTTTAGACATCTAGATTGTTGCGCGAAGACTTGAGCTGAGGAGTCCGAATTTCAGCTTAATTCCATGTGGTTGGAGGAGTCCTAATTTCAGCATACTTGTGTGTGGTACAAGTTAGGGTTAGAGAAGATTCAATTTCAGTTTAGTATTTAGTATTTTGTTCCCTTTTAGGTCTTAGATAGTTTAGTATTTAAGGGACTCATTGATGTATTATTCAAGAGACTTTGAATGGAATAATATTATTTGAGAGAACGTTTTCTCTTGGTTCTTCATTGAACTATGAACTTATCAAGGTTTATACCTTGTGGCGTTCAAACTTGACTTATCACTCACCTTCTTCTTGTTCTTGAGTGTGGCGTCTACAACCTTCTTGATACCGTTGGTTCTTATCTCCTTATAGATAATGGGTCACGGTCCTTATATTTTCTTTGTTTTTATAAACTTGAATTAGAAAACGATCCTTCATTACCATATATTGGTTCCGGGTCTCACTACTCTTGGTGAGGTTCATACCAGTTGGTATCAGAGCTTAGGCTTCTAAATCAAGTTTGATATATCTTTTTTTTTTTTTTTCTATTTCTTTTTATTTCGTTAGATCAAAAAAAAAAAAAAAAGTTGATCAGATCTGTTACCACAAAAAAAAAAAAAAGTTTGATCTAATTCCGATTAAAAAAAAAAAAAAATTGATTAGATCCGTTACAAAAAAACAAAAAAAAAGAAAGCTGATCAGATCCGTTACCAAAAAAAAAAAAAAACAAAAAAAAAAAGTGAACGAAGTGTGAAAAAAGGCAAGAGAGTGCGAGCTCATCAGAGGTTAACAGCTGAAATTGAGTGAAACACGAGTGTGAGTGCCTTCATTATTGAGAGTAAACACGTGAGGGAGTGTTTGTGAGGCTTACCAATTTGTTTTCGTAGGTTAAAAAAAAAAAAAAATGTCTGATGATGCACCAGAAAAGTATGATCTCAAACTTTTTTTAAAGTTCTTTGATCAAAAGTTTGATCAGTTGGAGATGAGGTTGGATCAACAAACGAAGAGGAAGGGTACCACACGAGTTGGGCAACATTCGGGTTCTTCTTCATTATGGGAACCGAATTGGAACGAGAGGGATGACCAACCTAGTTTCAATGCCAAGGCCGAACCTTCCAAAGATCACAAAGATGGAGAGATTTTGGTCGCAAGAAGAACTCTTAGTGCTCAAGTAAAGGAAGATGATGAGGTACAACGTGACAATGTCTTTCACACCCGATGCCATGTTAATGATAAGGTATGTAGCATGATAATTGATGGGGGAAGTTGTACTAATTTGGCTAGCACTAGTTTGGTGGAAAAACTAAATTTGGCCACTTTAAAGCACCAAAAACCTTATAAGCTACAATGGTTGAATGATAGTGAAGAAATCAAGGTGACTAAACAGGTGTTGGTGTCTTTTTCCATTGGAAAGTACAAAGATGAAGTCTTGTGTGATGTGGTACCAATGCATGCGAGCCATATCCTTTTGGGGCGACCATGGCAGTTTGATAGGCGAGTAACTCATGATGGTTACACAAATAGATACTCATTTGTACTTAATAAAAAGTGAATCACTCTTGTACCCTTAACCCCAATACAAGTTTATGAAGATCAAGTGAGATTAAAAGAAAGAAAAGATGAAAAAAAGGAGAGTGAGAGTTCAAAAGAAAGAGAGACAAAAGAAAGAGAGATTGAAACAGCAAAAAAAGAAATCTCGGCTGATGAGAAACAAAAAAAAAGACAACAAGTGAACTGCTATGCAAAAAAAAGTGAGATCAAAAAGGTCTTGTTTTCAAATCAGCCAACTTCTTGGCCTAGTGTTCTTGTTTCTCTTTTGCAGGACTTTGATGAAGTGTCGCAGGCTATCAACAACATTACGGTGAAGATTCGAGGACGAATCCTTTTGAAGAGAGGGGGAATGATGAGAATCAAGAAGCATCACCAAAGGCTCAATTGCATGTTCCAGTTGGGCCAATTGCAAGGGCCAAGAGGATCAAAGAAGCATTTAATGATAATTGATTCTGAGTTGCTGAAGTACAAGTTCGGCCCACATGAAGACCAAATCCGGGCTAAACTTTGTAGACCTCTACAGGGGGCATATGAGGTTGGATTATCTATTATAATATGTTTCTGGAAAGCCCATGACGAGCCCTACAGATGTTATGAAGACTCCGTTATCCGTAACAGATCAAAACAGGCCCAAAATCAGCCATCTATCTTATTACGCGCAGACTTGAGCTGGGCAAGAGCTGGACGCAAAGCAGAACTTCGTGGGCCTCTACAGAAGGCATATGGAGTCGGATCGTCTATTATAATATGTTTTCGAAAAGCCCAAGACGAGTCCTACAGATGTTATGAAGACTCCGTCATCCGTAACAGATTGCAACAGGCCCAAAATCAGCCATCTATCTTATTACGCGCAGACTTGAGCTGGACAAGAGCTGGACGCCAAGCAGAACTTCGTGGGCCTCTACAGAAGGCATATTGAGTCGGATCATCTATTATAATATGTTTTCGGAAAACCCAAGACGAGCCCTACAGATGTTATCAAGACTTCGTCCTCCGTAACAGATCACAACAAGCCCGACTTTAGACATCTAGATTGTTGCGCGAAGACTTGAGCTGAGGAGTCCGAATTTCAGCTTAATTCCATGTGGTTGGAGGAGTCCTAATTTCAGCATACTTGTGTGTGGTACAAGTTAGGGTTAGAGAAGATTCAATTTCAGTTTAGTATTTAGTATTTTGTTCCCTTTTAGGTCTTAGATAGTTTAGTATTTAAGGGACTCATTGATGTATTATTCAAGAGACTTTGAATGGAATAATATTATTTGAGAGAACGTTTTCTCTTGGTTCTTCATTGAACTATGAACTTATCAAGGTTTATACCTTGTGGCGTTCAAACTTGACTTATCACTCACCTTCTTCTTGTTCTTGAGTGTGGTGTCTACAACCTTCTTGATACCGTTGGTTCTTATCTCCTTATAGATAATGGGTCACGGTCCTTATATTTTCTTTGTTTTTATAAACTTGAATTAGAAAACGATCCTTCATTACCATATATTGGTTCCGGGTCTCACTACTCTTGGTGAGGTTCATACCAGGCTGCGCATGGCAGCCTTGCAAGGCCTTATGGGCTGCGCATGGCAGCCCCTTATGTGGGGTTGTGGGCTGTGCAAGCCCAAGGGAGGAGGCCGAAGGATGAGCTTATGGTTGATGGGCCACTTGAAGATCTTGTATTCCAAATTCATTGTAATTTACTTGTTTTTCTAGGATGGGCCAAAATTGTTGCTATTTATTTTATGCTTAAATATTACAATATTTGTTGTTGTATGATAACATGACATATAGAATAGGAGTGCCACTCATATATCTCTTTTGGTATGAACATGCATTGAATGATTTAGGTATCTAAATTGGCATCTAGATAACTTGGTAAATCATTCTATGGGATTTAATCACACGCCTTAAATAATTGAGTGGGAGAAGGTGTTTTTGTAACACCTATGGCTTCCAAGATTAGTTGAGCTTAATTATTTTTTGGTAATCCCCCAAAGGGGCGTCCATGAATGGAATTAAGCAATATACTTCCTTACAAGGATAGACTAGACAATGGACTCAAACGAGATCTACTCCCAAAGGAGGGATTTTCGTGAGAGAAAATTGAGGGTCGATATCTTGGTAACACACTCAATGTAATTTTATTGATATCCTCCAAAGAGTTCTTGTCAGTAAAATTGCAAGGCTAAAATTGAAAACGCTGGTTGTTATGTTAACAATTAGGTGGGACCTAGTCTAACTAGTAAATGGTGCGAACTCCCAAAGGAGGCGTAACATTTATGGGTGTTAGATCACCGTTGAATTTTTATGATTGAGTTATTCATTTAATTCAAGATAAATATTTAAAAGTGCTTTATAATGATTATTTACTTATATATGTTTTGTTTTCATTCAGAAATCATGACCCCATCACTTATGAACATCCTGAAAGATAACACCTTAACTGGAGATAACTATGTAACATGGAAAAGGAAAATTGGGTTGTTGCAGCAAAGTGAAAAACATAAGTTTGTTCTAACTACTCCTAAACCACCTGCTCCTAATATTGAATCAAGCATAATGCAAAGAGATGAGTATGAGCAGTGGAAGACTTCAGATGATATGGCCAAATGTTATATCATGGCCACTATCTCCGACGTGTTGCAACAGCAGCATGAAGGAATGGAGTCTGCTGCTGATATAATGATGTCTCTAGAGGAGATGTTTGCTATGAAGTCCAGGACGACTAAGAGAGAGGCAGTGACTGCTTTTATGAATCTTAGGATGAAACCTGGACAGGCTGTGAAGGATCACATGATGAAAGTCATAGCACATCTCAACATTGCTGAACTGCATGGCGCTGAGATAGATCGTGAGACAAAAATTGATATGGTTGTCAATTCATTGTCAGATTCCTTTGATCAGTTCAAATTGGACTACACTTTGAACAAAAAGGAATACACCTTATAGAGCCTGATGCAAGATGTTCAAAGTGCTGAAAAGATCCTTGTGAAAGGCAAAGGTCAAGAGATTCATATGGTTGGTAAAGTTGCTACTGTTAAGGCCCGTCAAAAGGTCAAGAAACAACAGAAGAAAAAGTAACTTGGGCCTACCAAGAAGGAGACCAAGAAAGTAACCAAGATCAAAGGAAAATGCTTCCTTTGTGGTGAAAAGGGACATTGGAAGAGAAATTGCCCAAAGTCCCAGAACAAGAAGGAAGAAGGTAATTTGAATTATCTTGAAACATGTTTTTTGGCTGATTCTACAGATTCTTGGATCATAGACTCAGGAGCCACTAATCATGTTTGTTATTCCTTGCAGGGGTTCCAAGAAAGGAGAAGGCTGAATAAGAATGAGATCAATTTGCGCTTAGGCAACAGAACGTTAGTGTCTGCAAGTGCAGTGGGAGATATTAGAGTTTGTTTGGATTCTAGAAGGCATTTAGATTTAATAGACGTTTATTGTGTACCTCAATTCAAGAGGAATTTAATTTCAGTTTCTTGTTTGAATAATTTTGGATATTCGGTTACTTTTAATAAAGTTTTTATTATTAGTAAGAATGACAAAGTTATTTGCAAAGGTACATTGGAAAACGGTCTATACTTCTTGCATAGAAATATCTCTCACTCGATAGACACAGAAATAACGGAACCTGATCATAAAAGAGTTAAATTATCAAAAGATGAAACCTACCTTTGACATTTACGCTTAGGTCATATTAACCTTAATAGGATTAAAAGATTGGTAAGTGACGGACCTTTGAGTGACTTAAAGGTTGATGATCTACCAACTTGTGAATCTTGTTTGGAAGGTAAAATGACCAAAAGGACGTTCTCTGCCAAAGGTGCCAGAGCCACTGAATGTTTAGGATTGATACACACTGATGTATGTGGACCTATGAGCATTCAGGCTAGAGGTGGATATGAGTACTTCATCACTTTCACAGATGATCACTCAAGATTTGGATATGTGTATCTCATGCGACATAAGTCGGATGCTTTTGACATGTTCAAAGCATTTAAAGCTGAAGTGGAAAATCAGCTTGAGAAACACATAAAAATCTTGAGATCTGATCGTGGTGGAGAATATCTATCTGGTGAGTTTCAGCAATATCTTATTGATAATGGGATAGTTTCTCAGTTTTCTGCACCTGGTACACCTCAACAAAATGGGGTAGCAGAAAGGAGAAATAGAACTCTTTTGGATATGGTTAGGTCTATGTTGAGTTATTCAACACTTCCTATTTCTTTCTGGGGAGATGCTCTACAAACTGCAATATACATTCTAAACCATGTACCATCTAAGTCTGTTCCTAAAACACCGCATGAGTTGTGGACTGGGCGCAAGCCTAGTTTACGACATTTAAGGATATTTGGATGTCCTGCGCACGTGTTAAAAGGAAAGACAGAAAAGATGGAGTCCCGTTCAGAAACATGTATATTTGTAGGGTATCCGAAAGAAACTAAAGGATATTATTTTTATAGCCCTTCAGATCTTAAAGTATTTGTTTCGACAAATGCTAAATTTCTGGAAAAGGACTATATGAATGATTTTGTGCCTAAAAGTAAAATTGTCCTGAATGAGATGTCAGGAGATACAATTCCACGAGAGGTTACACAACCTAACCCAATTGTAAGTTCCGATCCAACACAAGGTCAACAACCTACCATTCCTCGTCGTAGTGGGAGGGTTAGAACACAACCCGAAAGATACATCGGTCTGGGAGAATCTGTAGAGAATCTCCCGGACGACGATGATCCCTATACGTACAAGGAAGCTATGGAGGATGTTGATAGTCGCCATTGGCAAAAGGCAATGCAATCCGAGATTGAATCTATGTTCGATAACAAAGTCTGGTCCCTTGTAGACTTGCCTAAAGGGATAAAACCCATTGAGTGCAAGTGGGTATACAAGAGGAAAAGAAGGTATCGATTACGAGGAAACCTTCTCTCCTGTGGCCATGCTTAAATCCATTAGGATACTCTTATCCATTGCAGCATCTTTAGATCTAGAGATTTGGCAAATGGACGTCAAGACAGCTTTCCTTAATGGAAGTCTTGACGAAAGCATCTACATGATGCAACCAGAGGGATTCATTGAAAATGGCCAAATGGAAAAGGTATACAAGTTGCGGAAATCCATATATGGATTAAAGCAAGCATCCAGATCCTGGAACATAAGGCTCGATCAAGCTGTCAAAGGTTTTGGATTTATTCAGAATCTTGATGAACCTTGTGTATACAAAAGGATTAAAGGCGACAAGTTGGTTTTCCTGATTCTTTATGTTGATGATATACTACTCATCGGAAACGATGTAGGTGTATTGACATCAGTAAAAGAATGGTTAGCAAAACAATTTGATATGAAGGACTTAGGAGAAGCAAGTTTTATTCTAGGTATCCAAGTTATAAGGGATAGAAAGAATAGAACGATTGCATTGTCCCAGGTTTCATACATAGACAAAATCTTGTCTAGGTTTTCCATGCAGGATTCCAAGAAAGGTATGTTACCTTTCAGACATGGAATCAAGCTTTCTACGGAACAAGTTCCTAAGAATGAGCATGAAGAGCAGTTCATGAGTAGGGTTCCATATGCCTCGGCAGTTGGAAGTCTCATGTATGCAATGCTCTGCACTAGACCAGATATTTGTTTTGTTGTTGGCATAGTTAGCAGGTTTCAATCGAAGCCTGGTCCTGATCACTGGACGGCAGTCAAGCATATTTTCAAGTATCTCAAGAGAACGAGAGATAATATGCTTGTATACTCTGGAGGGGATTTGATTCCCGTTGGGTATACAGATTCTGATTTTAAATCAGATTCTGACTCCAGAAAATCCACATCAGGGGCTGTGTTTACTATTGGAGGAGGAGCAGTTATATGGAGGAGTATCAAGCAATCTTGTATTGCTGATTCCACCATGGAAGCTGAGTATGTTGCTACATGCGAGGCTGCCAAAGAGGCTGTTTGGCTCCGCCAATTCTTGATTGACTTGGAAGTGGTTCCTAGTGCGAATAAGCAGATCACTATCTACTGTGACAACAGTGGAGCAGTGGCTAATTCGAAAGAACCAAGAAGTCACAAGAGAGGTAAACACATTGAAAGGAAATATCATCTTTTAAGGGAGATTGTTCAAAGAGGTGACGTGACGATTACCAATATCGCGTCAGCAGAAAATCTAGCAGATCCCTTCACAAAGGCTCTACCTCAGAAGAGTTTCGATGGGCACCTAGAGAACATGGGCATGAGAGATATGACTCATTTGCTATAGCGCAAGTGGGAGATTGTTAGGATTATGCTCAATAGCAAGAGTGTAATATTGTATTTAACAATCTGTTTCATATTAATAAAGTGATTTCTGGTTTAAACAAATATTATAGCATTTATAGTTGAATATTATAATTGTTAAAGTAAATAATCATAAGGTCTAAAGACTATGAGAAAAGAAGAATTGTTCATACATTTCGATATGTATGTGGTAGACACAATTCTTTAGTTAGTCTTGAATATTGTTCACAACTTAAGTTAAAGGTTGGGCACCTTTATCTTGTTAAAGTTGTAGAATTCTTTTGCTAGCATTTGAGTGGGATCAAATGAGATATGATGAGTCTAAAATCATCGGAGTGTCTTCGAGCAAAAGAGTCTAGTGCACTGGGTGCATTGAGCTAGATCAAAATGAAATACTTTATCTATAACCGTCAATAGATAAAAGTAATTTCATTATCAGGTCAATCGGAGAGTCTATCTTAATCCTGAGATAAATGATGGACTTATGGTTGCAGGTGATATCATTTGAGCTATCAATGAGTACGATTATATCGCATAGTCTATCCTCGATAGTTTGGTGATATTCATTTGTTAATCGATAGAGGACTTCATTTATAGATATGGACATCGTGGCTCCATTTATTAAATGAGAGTATAATATCATCATATGGATGTTTTGAGGTAATTGGATATTAAATCTCAACATTGAGTTTTCGATAGTGTCCATGGCTTCTGGACAAGTCAAAATATCCAAGTTCAAAACGTGGTCATATGAGTAAATATGGTAACTTGGAGAGTTATAGGCGGTCTATGAACTCTTGGCGATTACTGATATTATTCACGAGGATACATTATCTCCAATATGATTGTCTAGGGTATGAATGAGGAAACATCTTCCTTTTCTGTCTTTATTTAAGAGTTCAATTTTAGCTCTTTAGTGGAATGAGCTAAAATTAATGGATCGGACCTAAGTGAATCATTTATTGATTGTGATTAGGTTATGTCTATTGGAGCTTAAATTTAGATAGCCCGCCAAGATCCCCAATCCACACGGACTTACATGGATCACCTGATATATTCTACCAGACCAATTTAGGGTCCATCTAGAATTGCGTTTAATATATTAAGAATTTAATTTGCACATTATTTATGTAATGGGCTGCTAAATTATATTTATATATTAATGGATGACATGTGGGCTTGTTTCTTTTAGTAAGAATGGGTATAGTTCACATGTGGGCTTTTTATTTAAAGTCCTATGGATTTAATGAAATAAGAAAAATAATATTTGGCCCAATATATACATGTGGGGCGGCAAGGTGATTTAAAAGCCTTAAATATTATTTTGTTTTCATTGTTTAATTAAATAAGAATTAATTTATTTATTTAATTGTTTAATTAAGAAACAAATCTTTTCTGAATAGGAAATATGATTCCTATTGGTATACTATTAGTAGTAGTATACTTAAATTAAAAGACTTGTTTGACAAGGAAATAAATAATTAATTTTATTTATTAAATCAAATAAGAAGTCTTTTATTTTAGTCAAATAAGGAATAAAAGATTTATGAGTTTGATTAGGGTTTGGAAATCTTAAACAAAATAGGAATTAGGGTGCAACTAAATCTCCAATATTTTAGGAGTAATAATTGCGGCAACCCTAATTGGTTTTGGTAAAAGAATTCGGCCACCCTAGTTAAGAAAGAGAAAAAGAAAATTTGCCACATATAAGGCTATTGATGATTTTCGGCCAGCCTAGGTTTTAATGTGCAGAAATTTTATTTCTTCTTCTTCTTCTTCTTCTCAACTCATAGTTAGAGATCTATTATTCTACTAAAAACAAAAGGAACATAGATTATTCTTTGATGGTATATTGTTTGCTTGTTCATTAATAAGCTTGTATATACTATATCGATTAAGGTTCACGCGAGTTTCGATCATAAGATTGAGAACTCAAAAGTGACCGGAATAATCTTAGGTTCCTTTAGATTGTTTTTGGGACTAACGAATCAAGAAAAGTTTGTTTAATCCAATCACAGGTTTACAATTCAAAGAAAGGGAGACCACGCTCCTAGGTGATCCACGTTCGTGCTAGGATTGAAGATCTTGCAGATTACCATTGACGCAAGTCAATCGGATCACGCGACAAGAGGTATTAATCTTTTGTTTATTTTTATATCTTTAATTAATCAAAAGGGTTTAAGGTTCATAAAATTGGAAAAATTTTAAAAGCTACTCAAACTAATTTTTTTAGTCTCGCTTCCGCTGCGGGTATATTTTTCCCTACATCCTGCTACGATAAAATTCATTCATTCAATTGCATATCGGTTGAGAATGGTGAAACCCACGCACATCTCAACCTTTAACATATCAAATCCTAATTTCAAGTCTAGCACTAACCATGCATCAACAAAAAGAAATAATCACAAATTGAATGAATCGAAACTTGAATTAAGAAAATATAGTCAATTCTAACAAAGAGTATTCATAGAGGTTCACATTGAATCCCTAGTGTAGATTTAGTTACACATAGATGAAATAAAAAGACAAGAGTTAGAAAAGATAAAACCCATTGTGGCCTTCAATGAATTCTTCAAATCTTCAATGATGAGTCTACTTCGTCTTGCAAACCCCTAATGTGTAAATATGGATAATGGTGAAGGGGGACGGCCCCTTTGGTGGCTTGGGGCCTCCCTTGGATGGCTCTCGAAATTAGGGTTCAAAGGGGCTTAAATAGGTGTAGATGCTAAGTCAAGTCCTTTAACAACAAGGAAATCACTTCCCCTTTAGAACTCTACCTTTTTGGGATTCTATTTCTTTCCTAATCCATCTAAATTAATTACTTATTGAAGGAAGATAAGGATTAGATGTCTAATTGCTTTCCAAGACTCTCACACATGTCCAAATAGGTAATATTTCCCATTCCGACAACTTGCGAAACAAATCCCGAAAGTATTCACAGATTTAATACTTGACTGATCTGACCTTCGGGCACTAAAATTGGCATAACTTCTTCTAGAAAATTCGGATTGACAAGACGTAAATTGGGTTGGAAACTAGACTTCCGGGGCTTCAAATCCATAGGTGTCAAGACACACAGTTCAATCTGAGCTGAGAGTTATGGGGCCCACAACATGGGTCATCTGCACTGACGGGCTACCGCTGGGTAGGTAAGTTGCCTACCCTGCGGAAAATATAAGGCCACACTTCTGGAGTTGACCGCTAGGTAGTACTGCAAGGTGGGTAAGTGCCTAGGGGGTGGTAAATTGGATGATGCACCTTTGGACTTTGATGCAAGATGTTCCGCTTGATGTATATTTGCCTGGGCCGTGGTAATTGGCCAAATTGCCCCATTTTCTCTGAAATACTTCAAATACAATACTTGGATTCAACAACCTGAAAATGCTCAAACACACAAATTAAAACTCTAAAAGACTCGAGAAACAAGCAATTGATTGGAGGAATGGGGACCAAAAACATATACAATAAATGACCGATCAGGTATCTCTTTGCTATCCAGATAGTCATAGGAGTGATGGTCAAAGTGTATGCAAACTCAACCGAATTCTTCACATATAAAGGGTTCGTGGTGATCCCTTCCACCATCCGTTCACACAGCTCCTCGAAATCCACCAATGTCGTCCCGAAATAGATGTTAATGTCTGCTGCGTTCAAGTGAATGGGAACCCCCTCTAACCAAAATATGACCACCCCTCATGTACACCTCGGGATTCATTTGTTAGGATTATGCTCAATAGCAAGAGTGTAATATTGTAATTAACAATCTTTTTCATATTAATAAAGTGATTTCTGTTTTAAACAAATCTTATAGCATTTATAGTTTAATAATTGTCAAAGTAAATAATCATAAGGTCTAAAGACTATGAGAAAAGAAGAATTGTTCATACATCTGGATATGTATGTGGTAGACACAATTCTTTAGTTAGTCTTGAATATCGTTCACAACTTAAGTTAAAGGTTGGACACCTTTATCTTGTTAAAGTTGTAGAATTCTTTTGCTAGCATTTGAGTGGGATCAAATGAGATATGATGAGTCTAAAATCATTAGAGTGTCTTCGAGCAAAAGAATCTAGTGCACTGGGTGCATTGAACAGGATCACAATGAAATACTTTATCTATAACCGTTAGTAGATAAAAGTAATTTCATTATCAGGACAATCAGAGAGTCTATCTTAATCCTGAGATAAATGATGGACTTATGGTTGCAGGTGATATCATTTAAGCTATCAATGAGTACGATTATATCGCATAGTCTATCCTCGATAGTTTGGTGATATTCATTTGTTAATCGATAGAGGACTTCATTTATAGATATGGACATCGTGACTCCATTTAACAGATGAGAGTATAATATCATCATATGGATGTTTTGAGGTAATTGGATATTAAATCTCAACGTTGAGTTTTCAATAGTGTCCATTGAAAACATGGCTTCTGGACAAGTCAAAATATCCAAGTTCAAAACGTGGTCATATGAGTAAATATGGTAACTTGGAGAGTTATAGGCGGTCTATGAACTCTTGGCGATTACTGATATTAATCACAAGGATACACTATCTCCAATATGATTGTCTAGGGTATGAATGAGGAAACAACTTCCTTTTCTGTCTTTATTTAAGAGTTCAATTTTAGCTCTTTAGTGGAATGAGTTAAAATTAATGGATCGGACCTAAGTGAATCATTTGTTGATTGTGATTAGGTTATGTCTATTGAAGCTTAAATTTAGATAGCCCGCCAAGATCCCCAATCCACACGGACTTGCATGGATCACTTGATATATTCTACCGGACCAATTTAGGGTCCATCTAGAATTGCATTTAATATATTAAGAATATAATTTGCACATTATTTATGTAATGGGCTGCTAAATTATATTTATATATTAATGGATGACATGTGGGCTTGTTTCTTTTAGTAAGAATGGGTCTAGTTCACATGTGGGCTTTTTATTTAAAGTCCTATGGATTAAATGAAATAAGAAAAATAATATTTGGCCCAATATATTATATGGGGCGGCAAGGTGCTATAATAGCCTTAAATATTATTTTGTTTTCATTGTTTAATTAAATAAGAATTAATTAATTTATTAATTAATTGTTTAATTAAGAAACAAATCTTTTCTGATTAGGAAATATGATTCCTATTGGCATACTATTGGTAATAGTGTACTTAAATTAAAAGACTTGTTTGACAAGGAAATAAATAAATAATTTTATTTATTTAATAAAATAAGAAGTCTTTTTATTTTAGTCAAATAAGGAATAAATTTTTTATGAGTTGGATTAGGGTTTGAACTCTTAGAAAGTGAATTAGGGTGCAACTAAAACTCCTATATTTTTGGAGTAAAAATTGCGGAAATCCTAGTCCATTTGAAAGAAAGAATTCGGCCACCCTTAAAAGAAAAGAAGAGAATTTCGGCCAAAGGGTTTTTTTGGTGCAGAAATTTTATTTTTTCTTCTTCTTCTCAACTCATAGATAGAGAGCTTTTATTCTACTAAAAACAAAAGGAACATAGATTATTCTTTGATGGTATATTGTTTGCTTATTCATCAATAAGCTTGTGTATACTACATCGATCTAGGTTCACGCGAGTTTCGATCTTAAGATTGAGAACTCAAAAGTGACCGGAATAATCTTAGGTTTCTTTAGATTGTTTTTGGGACTAACGAATCAAGAAAAGTTTGTTATATCCGCTCTCAGGTTTGCAATTCAAAGAAAGGGAGACCACGCTCCTAGGTGATCCACGTTCGTGCTAGGATTGAAGATCTTGCGGATTACCATCGACGTAAGTCAATCGGATCACGCGACAAGAGGTATTAATCTTTTGTTATTTATTATATATCTTTAATTAATCAAAAGGGTTTAAGGTTCATAAAAATGGAAAAATTTTAAAAGCTACTCAAACACTATTTTTTTAGTCTCGCTTCCGCTGCGGGTTTATTTTTCCCTACATCATTCCCATATAAAACTCCCTCACAAGACTCTCATTGTAATATGGAGGAGTAGCTACTAATCCTCCCCATCCCATGTCATTCACTGTTGCTGGAACTGGGGTATTTACCAAACTATCCAAGTCTATTCCCCTCTCAGGCCACAACTTCTTCTCACCGAACGTTTCCATTCGGTCTTGGAAATTCCTATTCAACGTACAATCTGGAACCACTTTCTTTTAAGGTGCGGGGGCTTTGCTACCCTTACTTCCCTTGCTTGGCAATTTCATCTTTGGTGCCATATCGTTACACAATTCGGAAATAGGAAATCACTCAAAAATCCAGTAGCACAACGATGCTTCTACAACAATCCCACACTCTCCGAGTGCTTCACAATCAATCGCAACCACTCCAACAATGTTCCAACACTTCAATGTGAACAAAACCACCACAAAATCCAATCCTATGCACTATTCACTTCAATTCAAACTCAAAACCACCCCTAGTGTATCTAGATGCAATGTAAGAATGATTTGAATGGAAAAATTGAAAAACTAGAGTGATTGCTTACCGATTTCGATGATTTCGTGTGTGTCACAACTTAGAATTTGAGAGATTTTGAGAAGAGTTGATTTGTTGTTGTGCGGTGTTCTAATTGTTTTGGTCTCTTATAAGTTGAATGTCCTATGTCACCATTTGTACCTCTCGGTCGCCATGGTGACCAAGTAGCGACCACGAAGGAAATCTTTGGCTTGCATGTGGTCGCCATTTACATCATCTTTGTCGCCATTGCGATCTCATGGCGACCCCATCAGGTTTGAAATGTTCGCCATTTGCATCATTCGGTCGCCATGGCGACCATGTAAATGGCGACCATGAATTCCTTCGTAAGTGAGGTTGCCATTTATGTGGTCGCTATTTATAAATGGCGACCAAACAGCGACAGACACTTGATGTCCTTACTGAGTGCATATTGAATCAGATCCTGCGATGTATCACCAAATGTAACATAAGCTCACAATACACACAACATAAACAAGGATATTTGAACACTTATTTGAAAAACAAAACAAATAAAAGAAACACACACACAAGCTAAAACTAAAACACACAATCATTTATTCATAGCATGAAATGTAAAAGTGCAAGTCCACACTACCGCATCCTAACATGAGAATTGGGACCATGATGCTCATCACAAGGGTCAACTAAGCATTCATTCATTTTTCTCTTAACTACCCAATGTTGACCCCTAGATTCATCCCGGACTTGGTTCACCAAATCCTTCCTAACCCAAATTTTCTTAAAACGGTTAGGTCTCATTCTTGGTCTAGCTCTATCATGATTAGCATGCTTTAAAAATTCAAAACACTTAGATTTAATATTACCCTTCTTATGACAAAAATAAAAAGTTAGAGGATAAGAAGGAATTCTCCCTTTTTGCATTGGAGGTTGAGGCCTTGAGGGACCATCCTTGGTGATTTTCTTGATGGCTTGGTCCATCCGATCTATCTCCACCAAATAATCACACTCCTTCATCTTTGCAATCTCCAAGGACATTTCTTTCTTGCTTAATTCCTCTTTCACTTCCTCAAGTGCCTTGTTCTTGGCATCAACACTCATAAGGGCCTTCCTCATCTTTCGTAAGATTCTTTTTTAGACTTTTTAGTGAGCTTGGATAAATCCTCAAGCTCTTGCACCGTTGACTCATTCTCCTTGGTAAGAGCCATATTGATCTTTTTAAGCTTATGATTCCTCTTTGCTAGGTCTTCAAGCTTCTTCTCAAGAGCATACTTCTCCGCCTTGAGCACCTCTACTTCAAGCATGAGCTCTTGGTTGGCATTTTTTAGTCCTTCAATCTCGGAATCACCTATGCTCTCATCTTCATCTTCTTGGCTATTGTTCTCATACAATTGAACCAAATTACTTACTTTTCCACCTTTAGTCTTTAGTGGCTACACCTCCACCACATAGAAACTCCCAATGCTTTTTAGATCATCGTTGCACATGGTAATGCCAATCTCAAGCTCTTTCTCAAATGAGTGCATAAAAACTCTTCTTTTGCACACATCAATCTTCATTTAAGCGGTAGCCATGAACGGTCTACCAAGTAGAACTTGTCACTCCCTATCATCATTGGATATGTCTCCGATGTTTAACACCACAAAATCAGCTAGGACTACTACTCCATCAACAAGGATAGGTACATCTTTTATCTCACCACATGATGTTAGTGAAGTTTGATCTGCTAACATGAGCTTCTTCTCGGTTGGCGTCAAACCTATCAAACCCAATTTCTTATAAATTGATAGGGGCATCATACTAATGCTTGCACCCAAGTCAAGCACTCCTTTAAGCAACCCACTATCACCAACGGATATGGGGATCACAAAACTTCCGGGATCGTCAACCTTCTGAGGATATGCTTCTTCAAACAACATTGCTTCATCTCCAGCTCCATCATTTTTAACAAAGTTCCCTTCCTTAGCTTGTTCGGTATGGCTTGGAAACTTCCCTTTTTCTTGCTTTTGGAGAGCTTCGGCAATTTGCCCCATTTACGTTTCCAAATTCCCAAACAATGCCTCTAAGTTGCCAAACCTTTGGCAACTAGCTTGCATAAAGCTTGTCAAAGTGTGTTCGGCTCTTTGGAAACCTTGCATCGTCCCTCTCATTTCTTCATCAATGTTACGGCGAGGTTGGTATGAGCTAGATTGAGCGTTGTTGTTGTTGTTCCATTGATTTCCTCCCCATTGACTTCTTCCTTGGGGGTATCCTCCTTGTTGATATCCACCTTGTTGATATCCACCTTATTGTTCACTTTGACGGTATCCTTCATGTGGGTTACCACCTTGATGGTTCACTCCTTATTGTTGGTTTCTAGGTGGTGGGTTCAAGATGTTGTTGTTATTTGACCAAGAGAGGTTGGGATGGTTTCTCCATGGTTGATTGTAGTTGTTTGAGTAGGAATTGTTTCCTTGCCATTGGAAACCCATAGCTTGTACTTCCTCTTGATCTTGCCCTTGAATTGTGTAATCAAATCCTTCGTTTTCACTGAATTGACCACTAGAGCTTCCCTCTTGTCTTCCTAACATCTTCACCCTCGCATTTGGAAATCCCATGCTCTCAATGTGTGAAGTCAAAGACTCCACTTTCTTGTTTATCCTCGAAATCTCAATGGCGGTTTCCGTGCTAGCACTAATATCAAACTTTCCACCTTGAATAATATTTGCATTCCTTTGTTGAGAGTTTTGTGCTAACATCTCATATATCTCATATATCTCGGCGGCGGTCTTTGTGTCATATGAGCCTCCACAAGCATTATCCACCAACACTTGAGAAAAATGAGTGAGACCACCTTGGAAGCAAGATACCTTGTACTCCCTCGGTGAACATATGAGGAGGGCATTGGGCGAAAAGAAGTTGATATCTCTCCCATGATTCATGAAATAACTCCCCTTCACTTTCATAGAAATCCACAATCTTGACCTTCAACTCCTTTGCCTTCATAGCCGGAAAACACCTATTGAAGAATACTTTGCAAATCTGACTTCAGCTTGTTAATGACCCTAGCCAAAGCCCCATTAGCCACTTCATAGCCAAGTCCTTCTTATGGTATTGAAAATAACGCATATGCAACTGCTCACGAGAGAGACGCATGATAGGGAACGTCTCAATAATTGCGCTAAATTCCTTCATTAACTGTAGGCAATATTTGTTCAGTTTCCCATGAAAGGCAGGCAAAAGGTTGACATGCATCGTCCTAAGCTCATATCCCCTAGCAACCAGGTCTAGCACAATCGGTGATGGTTGGTTCCCAATAACTGGCAGGGAATACTCTCCCATGGTCATCCTTTGACCATAGGTGGTGGGAGTTTCTTCAGTCATTTCTTCCCTAAAAGGGGCTTCGTCCTCCCTCCTAGGTTGTTGTCCTTCCGTACTCATAGCTTGCCTATAAATTGCTTTGAACTCTCTCACACGGCTAGTGCCTTCCAATGGGGGATGTACTCCTCTACCTAGAGAGACCTCCTACCGTGCATAAAACTGAGTACCTGAAAAAAGAATAGATAAAGAGATACAAGGAAAAAGGTAAAAAAGCACTATGAAAAAGTCAACTACCACAACCAAAATACTAACTAACAATCTAAACAACACAAATAAAATATGAAGAAAAGTCAATCTATGTAATCAACGCTACCAATCCCCGACAGCGACGCCAATTTTTGATGAGCTGTCGTGCACTCACAAAAATGATGTAATTTGTTTGATCTTTGAAAACTCTTTTAAGCCACTTAAATCCTTTAAAGTGTGATTTCATAGCAAATGGTAAACAAGTTCGTTCCATATGGATATGGAGTGCTAATTATATAGATTGACTAATCTTTAGACAAATAAAATAAATCATGATATTTGATAGATGTGTGGTTTCAAAAACCACCAATGTTAACTACTAAATTGAAAATATGAAAGTGATATGAAAAATAGAATACTCAACAACCTTGATAAGAATAATGATGTAAACAATTAATATGATTGCTAGGGAATAGATTGATTAGCAATTAAGTGTGGGTAATGCCGTTTTAGCCACTTTAATGGACCAATATCTCTATGTTAACAACTTGAGGCTTAGATTAGTGGGGTTGATATACCCACCACTAATCTATCCTATTCAATGGGTTCTTAATCACATAAGGGTGTCAATGCAAATATGATTATATAACATATTACTCTAAACAAGATTGTAATTAACAAGTGGATAAACAAGTCAATTACATAATGAATAGAATCTAATGATTGAATGAATAGAATACATAAAGAGATTCATTACAAAGCTAAGGCTAATACCCACAACCAAATGATCGTCAAATCTATCCCCTAGATTAGGGGTTTAGTTACACATATTAAATAAAATGGAAAGCAAGTAAATAATAAGGAAATCACCCTTAGGCCTCCTTCTTTATGCTTGATCCTTCCTTTCCTTTTATGCTCCTAATGCAAAGAGTGGAAGTAGAGGATATGTCTTGGGGTGTGGATGTTTAGTGGAGAGTGACAAAGGAATTTGGGTGAAGAGAATGGTAGGAGAGGAATGATTTAGGGAAGTAGTCAAGGTTTGGTGTTGAGGTTTGGATGGAATTAGGTGAGTACAAATATAGAAATGGAGGATGAGGAAAGATGAGCCATGGATGAGAAATCTAGATCTCAATTGACTGGATTTCGTGCTCTATTAGGTGGTGTGTCTGCTGAAGACGAAAAGCCTCTCTATATATACTGCCTCTTGGACATGTACTGATAACTGCTTGATTTGCTGATGTGGCGCAAAGTTAGCTATTTTGTCGCTATGGCGACCCTGGTGCACAAAACAATTAGATGTAAAGGTCACCACAAACATCATCTTTTTTGCCATATAGCAAGTGGTGACCATAAGAAAAATTCCGATGAGGTCGCCATTTGCAAGAGGTGGTCGATATGGCGACCTCAAATGGTGACCATGAATTAAAATGTGAGGTCGCCATTTGCAAGAGTGGGTCGCTATGGCGACCCCAAATGGCGACCCACCCGATTGATTTTGTAACTCTTCTGTCTCCATGGCGACCAAGTGGCGACCAAGTGGGGACCTTCTAATGCTCTGAATAATTCCTCTATCGCCATGGCGACCATGTGGCGACCTCTTTTTGCTCAAGTAGCGAAAATGCCCTTTTTCTCCCATTTGTGAGCTTTTTTGCACCCAAGTCCTCAACTTCATCGAAAATGCTCTTGAAACCTAATAAAACCTGAAACACTTGATTTTACACCATTAAACACATGGAAATGCCCGAGAATCAAGCAAAAAGAGTTGAAAATGAGGGCCAAAATCATACCAATTTTGGCTTGATCATAGCCGGATGGTATCTGGATTTATATCTTCTCCCTGTATCGGGGTGGAAAATTCTTCTTTGGTCCTTAGCCAATTTTTACAGTTAATAGAAGTCCCCCTTGACTTGAACACCGATGCCTTATCAGGGTTGGAGTTAGGATTCCGATTTTACTTGAAGGATTTTTTACCTCGCTTGTCTGCATATACTCTGTCTAGTTGGCTATGTTAGGATTATGCTCAATAGCAAGAGTGTAATAATGTAATTAACAATCTTATTCATATTAATAAAGTGATTTCTGGTTTAAACAAATATTATAGCATTTATAGTTGAATATTATAATTGTTAAAGTAAATAATCATAAGGTCTAAAGACTATGAGAAAAGAAGAATTGTTCGTACATCTGGATATGTATGTGGTAGACACAATTCTTTAGTTAGTCTTAAATATTGTTCACAACTTAAGTTAAAGGTTGGGCATCTTTATCTTGTTAAAGTTGTAGACTTCTTTTGCTAGCATTTGAGTGGGATCAAATGAGATATGATGTGTCTAAAATCATCGGAGTGTCTTCGAGCAAAAGAGTCTAGTGCACTGGGTGCATTGAACAGGATCACAATGAAATACTTTATCTATAACCGTCAGTAGATAAAAGTAATTTCATTATCAGGACAATCAGAGAGTCTATCTTAATCCTGAGATAAATGATGGACTTATGGTTGCAGGTGATATCATTTCAGCTATCAATGAGTACGATTATATCGCATAGTCTATCCTCGATAGTTTGGTGATATTCATTTGTTAATCGATAGAGGACTTCATTTATAGATATGGACATCGTGGCTCCATTTATTAAATGAGAGTATAATATCATCATATGGATGTTTTGAGGTAATTGGATATTAAATCTCAACGTTGAGTTTTCAATAGTGTCTATTGAAAACATGGCTTCTGGACAAGTCAAAATATCCAAGTTCAAAACGTGGTCATATGAGTAAATATGGTAACTTGGAGAGTTATAGGCGGTCTATGAACTCTTGACGATTACTGATATTAATCACGAGGATACACTATCTCCAATATGATTGTCTAGGGTAAGAATGAGGAAGCATCTTCCTTTTCTGTCTTTATTTAAGAGTTCAATTTTAGCTCTTTAGTGGAATGAGCTAAAATTAATGGATCGGACCTAAGTGAATCGTTTGTTGATTGTGATTAGGTTATGTCTATTGTAGCTTAAATTTAGATAGCCCGCCAAGATCCCCAATCCACACGGACTTGCATGGATCACTTGATATATTCTACCGGACCAATTTAGGGTCCATCTAGAATTGCAATTTAATATATTAAGAATATAATTTGCACATTATTTATGTAATGGGCTGCACAATTATATTTATATATTAATGGTCAGCATATGATCGCTTGTGATGCTTTTTCCCCTTAGATCAGTCCAATTTTATTAAAAATATTTATATATTAATGGATGACATGTGGGCTTGTTTCTTTTAGTAAGATTGAGTCTAGTTCACATGTGGGCTTTTTATTTAAAGTCCTATGGATTAAATGAAAAACGAAAAATAATATTTGGCCCAATACACATATGGGGCGGCAAGGTTATTTATTAACCTAAAATATTATTTTGTTTTCATTATTTAATTAAATAAGAATTAATTAATTCATTAATTAATTATTTAATTAAGATACAAATCTTTTCTCATTAGGAAATATGTTTCCTAAAGGTATACTATTGGTAGTAGTATAATTAAATAGAAAGACTTGTTTGACAAGGAAATAAATAATTAGTTTTATTTATTCAAACAGGAAGTCTTTTTATTTTAGTCAAATATGAGAATAAAAAGATTTATGAGTTTGATTAGGTTTTGGAAATCTTTTCTAAATAGGAATTAGGGTGCAATTCAAACTAATTAATTTTGTTTGGAAAATGCGGCAACCCTAATTAATTTAGGAAGAGAATTAGGCCAACCCTAAATAGAAAGAAGAAAAATATCGGCCACCTATATATGTATACATATAATTTTCGGCCAGCTGTAATGCAAAAAAAAAAAAAAAAAAAAAAAAAAAAGGTGCAGAATTTTTCTTCTTCTTCTTCTTCTAAACTCATAGCTAGAAATCTATTATTCTACTAAGAACAAAAAGAACATAGATTATTCTTTGATTGTATTCTAGTTGCTTATTCATCTATGAGCTTGTGAATACTATATCGATTAAGGTTCACGCGAGTTTCGATCATTAGATTGAGAACTCAAAAGTGACCGGAATAATCTTAGGTTCTTTTAGATTGTTTTTGGGACTAACGGATCAAGAAAAGTTTGTTGAATCCAATCACAGGTTTGCAATTCAAAGAAAGGGAGACCACGCTCCTAGGTGATCCACGTTCGTGCTAGGATTGAAGATCTTGCGGATTACCATCGACGCAAGTCAATCGGATCACGCTACAAGAGGTATTAATATATTTTATTACTTTCTTATATATATATGTTTGATTAATCAAAAGGGTTTAAGGTTCATAATTGGAAAAATTTTAAAAGCTACCCAAACACTATTTTTGTCTCGCTTCCGCTGCGGGTACGTTATTTTTCCCTACAATTGGTATCAGAGCCTGGTTGAACCCTTTTAATTAATTAATGTATATATACGTGGATCGATTTCTTTTTATTGTGATTATGCATGTTTTAGAAAGAGATGGCACTCTAGGTATTCGCATATATTATTACATGTGATGTATGGATTAATATATGTTTTTATGTGGATTGTTATTGCTCGATTTTGGCTCTAGATTTTCAATGTATTTTTGGTTTCGGAATTGTAACAAGAAGGGTGGTCTATCATCGCCATAATTCCTTCTTGGTAGTTGCTAGGATTTTTTTTTTTTTTATGTATTAAAAAATTGCTGCAGTTTTTAATGTATTATTTATTATAATGTGCAGTATTTTTTTTTACTGTCATGAATAAAAAAAAAAAAATTTCTGCAGTAATTTTATTTGATTAAATTAAATTGTAACACGTTCTACATCGAAGTATCGAAGAAACGAAGCAACCGGAACCGAGAACGAGCACCGTGCGCACCCTAGGAGTGGATTGGGCTGCGCATGGCATGCCCGAAATACAGTGGGCTGCACACGGCAGCCTTGCCACCAAGAGGGCTGCGCACGGCAGCCATGCAAGGCCCATGGGCTGCGTATGGCAGCCCCTTACGTGGGGTTGTGGGCCGTGCAATCCCGTGGAGGGAGGCTGGAGGATGGGCTTATGGTGATGGGCCACTCGAAGATCTTGTATTCCTATATCAATGTAATTTATTTGTTTTTCTAGGATGGGCCAAAATTGTTGCTATTTAATTTATGGTTAAATATTACAATTTTTTGTTGTTGTATGATAACATGACATATAGAATAGGAGTGCCACTCATATATCTCTTTTGGTATGAACATGCATTGAATGATTTAGGTATCTAAATTGGCATCTAGATAACTTGGTAAATCATTCTATGGGATTTAATCACACGCCTTAAATAATTGAGTGGGAGAAGGTGTTTTTGTAACACCTATGGCTTCCAAGATTAGTTGAGCTTAATTATTTTATGGTAATTCCCCAAAGGGACATCCATGAATGGAATTAAGCAATATACTTCCTTACAAGGATAGACTAGACAATGGACTCAACGAGATCTACTCCCAAAGGAGGGATTTTCGTGAGAGAAAATTGAGGGTCGATATCTTGGTAACACACTCAATGTAATTTTATTGATATCCTCCAAAGAGTTATTGTCAGTAAAATTGCAAGGCTAAAATTGAAAACGCTGGTTGTTATGTTAACAATTAGGTGGGACCTAGTCTAACTAGTAAATGGTGCGAACTCCCAATGGAGGCGTAACATTTATGGGTGTTAGATCACCGTTGAATTTTTATGATTGAGTTATTCATTTAATTCAAGATAAATATTTAAAAGTGCTTTATAATGATTATTTACTTATATTAATTTTTGTTTAATTAAGAAATCATGACCCCATCACTTATGAACATCCTGAAAGATAAAACTTTAACCGGTAATAATTATGTCACATGGAAAAGGAAAATTGGGTTGTTGCTGCAAGCTGAAAAAAAAAATATAAATTTTGTTCTAACTACTCCTAAACCACCTGCTCTTACTAATGAATCTAATGCAATGAGACGAGTATGAGCAGTGGAAGACCTCTAATGAGATGGCCAAATGGCTACAATCTCCGACGTGTTGCAACAACAGCATGAAAGAATAGGGTCTGCTGCTGATATGATGATGTCTCTAGAAAAGATTCATATGGTTGGTAAAGTTGCTACTATTAAGACCCGTCATAAGGTCAAGGAATAATAGAAGAAAAAGCAACTTGGGCCTACCAAAAAAGAGACTAAGAAAGTAACCAAGATCAAAAGGAAGTGCTTCTTTTGTGGTGAAAAGAGACATTGGAAAAGTAATTGCCCAAAGTCTCAGAATAAGAAGGAACAAGGTAATGTGAATTATCTTGAAACATGTTTTTCTGGTAGATTCTACAGATTCTTGGATCGTAGACTCTGGAGCCACTAATCATGTTTGTTATTCCTTATGGGGGTTTCAAGAAAGGAGAAGGTTGAGTAAGAATGAAATCAATTTGCGCTTGGGCAACGGATCGTTAGTGTCTGCAAGTGCAGTGGGAGATATTAGAGTTTATTTGGATTCTAGAAGGCATTTAGATTTAATAGACGTTTATTATGTACCTCAATTCAAGACGAATTTAATTTAAGTTTCTTGTTTGAATAAATTTGGATATTCGGTTACTTTTAATAAAGTTTTTATTATTAGTAAGAATGACAAAGTTATTTGCAAAGGTACATTGGAAAACGGTCTATACTTCTTGCATAGAAATATCTCTCACTCGATAGACACAGAAATAACGGAACCTGATCATAAAAGAGTTAAATTATCAAAATATGAAACCTACCTTTGGCATTTACGCTTAGGTCATATTAACCTTAATAGGATTAAAAGATTGGTAAGTGACGGACCTTTGAGTGACTTAAAGGTTGATGATCTACCAACTTGTGAATCTTGTTTGGAAGGTAAAATGACCAAAAGGACGTTCTCTGCCAAAGGTGCCAGAGCCACTGAATGTTTAGGATTGATACATACTGATGTATGTGGACCTATGAGCATTCAAGCTAAAGGTGGATATGAGTACTTCATCACTTTCACAGATGATCACTCAAGATTTGGATATGTGTATCTCATGCGACATAAGTCGGATGCTTTTGACATGTTCAAAGCATTTAAAGCTGAAGTGGAAAATCAGCTTGAGAAACACATAAAAATCTTGAGATCTGATCGTGGTGGAGAATATCTATCTGGTGAGTTTTAGCAATATCTTATTGATAATGGGATAGTTTCTCAGTTTTCTGCACCTGGTACACCTCAACAAAATGGGGTAGCAGAAAGGAGAAATAGAACTCTTTTGGATATGGTTAGGTCTATGTTGAGTTATTCAACACTTCCTATTTCTTTCTGGGGAGAGGCTCTACAAACTGCAATATACATTCTAAACCATGTACCATCTAAGTCTGTTCCTAAAACACCGCATGAGTTGTGGACTGGGCGCAAGCCTAGTTTATGACACTTAAGGATATTTGGATGTCCTGCGCACGTGTTAAAAGGAAAGACAGAAAAGATGGAGTCCCGTTCAGAAACATGTATATTTGTAGGGTATCCGAAAGAAACTAAAGGATATTATTTTTATAGTCCTTCAGATCTTAAAGTATTTGTTTCGACAAATGCTAAATTTCTGGAAAAGGACTATATGAATGATTTTGTGCCTAAAAGTAGAATTGTCCTGAATGAGATGTCAGGAGATGCAATTCCACGAGAGGTTACACAACCTAACCCAATTGTAAGTTCCGATCCAACACAAGGTCAACAACCTACCATTCCTCGTCGTAGTGGGAGGGTTAGAATACAACCCGAAAGATACATCGGTCTGGGAGAATCTGTAGAGAATCTCCCGGACGACGATGATCCCTATACGTACAAGGAAGCTATGGAGGATGTTGATAGTCGCCATTGGCAAAAGGCAATGCAATCCGAGATTGAATCTATGTTCAATAACAAAGTCTGGTCCCTTGTAGACTTGCCTAAAGGGATAAAACCCATTGGGTGCAAGTGGGTATACAAGAGGAAAAGAGGTATGGATGGAAAGGTGGAAACCTTTAAAGCTAGATTGGTAGCTAAAGGGTATACACAGAAAGAAGGTATCGATTACGAGGAAACCTTCTCTCCTGTGGCCATGCTTAAATCCATTAGGATACTCTTATCCATTGCAGCATCTTTAGATCTAGAGATTTGGCAAATGGACGTCAAGACAGCTTTCCTTAATGGAAGTCTTGACGAAAGCATCTACATGATGCAACCAGAAGGATTCATTGAAAAGGGCCAAATGGAAAAGGTATGCAAGTTGCAGAAATCCATATATGGATTAAAGCAAGCATCCAGATCCTGGAACATAAGGTTCGATCAAGCTGTCAAAGGTTTTGGATTTATTCAGAATCTTGACGAACCTAATCTTGACGAACCTTGTGTATACAAGAGGATTAAGGGCGACAAGTTGGTTTTCCTGATTCTTTATGTTGATGATATACTACTCATCGGAAACGATGTAGGTGTATTGACATCAGTAAAAGAATGGTTAGCAAAACAATTTGATATGAAGGACTTAGGAGAAGCAAGTTTTATTCTAGGTATCCAAGTTATAAGGGATAGAAAGAATAGAACGATTGCATTATCCCAAGCTTCATACATAGACAAAATCTTGTCTAGGTTTTCCATGCAGGATTCCAAGAAAGGTATGTTACCTTTTAGACATGGAATCAAGCTTTCTAAGGAACAAGTTCCTAAGAATGAGCATGAAGAGCAGTTCATGAGTAGAGTTCCATATGCCTCGGTAGTTGGAAGTCTCATGTATGCAATGCTCTGCACTAGACCAGATATTTGTTTTGCTGTTGGCATAGTTAGCAGGTTTCAATCGAAGCCTGGTCCTGATCACTGGACGGTTGTCAAGCATATTTTCAAGTATCTCAAGAGAACGAGAGATAATATGCTTGTATACTCTGGAGGGGATTTGATTCCCGTTGGGTATACAGATTCTGATTTTCAATCAGATTCTGACTCCAAAAAATCCACATCAGGGGCTGTGTTTAATATTGGAGGAGGAGCATTTATATGGAGGAGTATCAAGCAATCTTGTATTGCTGATTCCACCATGGAAGCTGAGTATGTTGCTGCATGCGAGGCTGTCAAAGAGGCTGTTTGGCTCCGTCAATTCTTGATTGACTTGGAAGTGGTTCCTAGTGCGAATAAGCAGATCACTATCTACTGTGACAACAGTGGAGCAGTGGCTAATTCGAAAGAACCAAGAAGTCACAAGAGAGGTAAACACATTGAAAGGAAATATCATCTTTTAAGGGAGATTGTTCAAAGAGGTGACGTGACGATTACCAAAATCGCGTCAGCGGAAAATCTAGCAGATCCCTTCACAAAGGCTCTACCTCAGAAGAGTTTTGATAGGCACCTAGAGAATATGGGCTTGAGAGATATGACACATTTGCTATAGCGCAAGTGGGAGATTGTTAGGATTATACTCAATAGCAAGAGTGTAATAATGTAATTAACAATCTTATTCATATTAATAAAGTGATTTCTGGTTTAAACAAATATTATAGCATTTATAGTTGAATATTATAATTGTTAAAGTAAATAATCATAAGGTCTAAAGACTATGAGAAAAGAAGAATTGTTCGTACATCTGGATATGTATGTGGTAGACACAATTCTTTAGTTAGTCTTAAATATTGTTCACAACTTAAGTTAAAGGTTGGGCACCTTTATCTTGTTAAAGTTGTAGACTTCTTTTGCTAGCATTTGAGTGGGATCAAATGAGATATGATGAGTCTAAAATCATCGGAGTGTCTTCGAGCAAAAGAGTCTAGTGCACTGGGTGCATTGAATAGGATCACAATGAAATACTTTATCTATAACCGTCAGTAGATAAAAGTAATATCATTATCAGGACAATCGGAGAGTCTATCTTAATTCTAAGATAAATGATGGACTTATGGTTGCAGGTGATATCATTTGAGCTATCAATGAGTACGATTATATCGCATAGTCTATCCTCGATAGTTTGGTGATATTCATTTGTTAATCGATAGAGGACTTCATTTATAGATATGGACATCGTGGCTCCATTTATTAAATGAGAGTATAATATCATCATATGGATGTTTTGAGGTAATTGGATATTAAATCTCAACGTTGAGTTTTCAATAGTGTCTATTGAAAACATGGCTTCTGGACAAGTCAAAATATCCAAGTTCAAAACGTGGTCATATGAGTAAATATGGTAACTTGGAGAGTTATAGGCGGTCTATGAACTCTTGGCGATTACTGATATTAATCACGAGGATACACTATCTCCAATATGATTGTCTAGGGTAAGAATGAGGAAGCATCTTCCTTTTCTGTCTTTATTTAAGAGTTCAATTTTAGCTCTTTAGTGGAATGAGCTAAAATTAATGGATCGGACCTAAGTGAATCATTTGTTGATTGTGATTAGGTTATGTCTATTGTAGCTTAAATTTAGATAGCCCGCTAAGATCCCCAATCCACACGGACTTGCATGGATCACTTGATATATTCTACCGGACCAATTTAGGGTCCATCTAGAATTGCAATTTAATATATTAAGAATATAATTTGCACATTATTTATGTAATGGGCTGGACAATTATATTTATGTATTAATGGATGACATGTGGGCTTGTTTCTTTTAGTAAGATTGAGTCTAGTTCACATGTGGGCTTTTTATTTAAAGTCCTATGGATTAAATGAAATAGGAAAAATAATATTTGGCCCAATACACATATGGGGCGGCAAGGTTATTTATTAACCTAAAATATTATTTTGTTTTCATTATTTAATTAAATAAGAATTAATTAATTCATTAATTAATTATTTAATTAAGATACAAATCTTTTCTCATTAGGAAATATGTTTCCTAAAGGTATACTATTGGTAGTAGTATAAATAAATAGAAAGACTTGTTTGACAAGGAAATAAATAATTAGTTTTATTTATTCAAACAGGAAGTCTTTTTATTTTAGTCAAATATGAGAATAAAAAGATTTATGAGTTTGATTAGGTTTTGGAAATCTTTTCTAAATAGGAATTAGGGTGCAATTCAAACTAATTAATTTTGTTTGGAAATTGCGGCAACCCTAATTAATTTAGGAAGAGAATTCGGCCAACCCTAAATAGAAAGAAGAAAAATATCGGCCACCTATATATGTATACATATAATTTTCGGCCAGCTGTAATGCAAAAAAAAAAAAAAAAAGGTGCAGAATTTTTCTTCTTCTTCTTCTTCTAAACTCATAGCTAGAAATCTATTATTCTACTAAGAACAAAAAGAACATAGATTATTCTTTGATTGTATTCTAGTTGCTTATTCATCTATGAGCTTGTGAATACTATATCGATTAAGGTTCACGCGAGTTTCGATCATTAGATTGAGAACTCAAAAGTGACCGGAATAATCTTAGGTTCTTTTAGATTGTTTTTGGGACTAACGGATCAAGAAAAGTTTGTTGAATCCAATCACAGGTTTGCAATTCAAAGAAAGGGAGACCACGCTCCTAGGTGATCCACGTTCGTGCTAGGATTGAAGATCTTGCGGATTACCATCGACGCAAGTCAATCGGATCACGCTACAAGAGGTATTAATATATTTTATTACTTTCTTATATATATATGTTTGATTAATCAAAAGGGTTTAAGGTTCATAATTGGAAAAATTTTAAAAGCTACCCAAACACTATTTTTGTCTCGCTTCCGCTGCGGGTACGTTATTTTTCCCTACAGGCTATCACTAGTTGGGGGGGAAATCTTCCTTCGATACGTTGATAATTACTACGCCGGCCACATTTCAAATGGTGATTAGCCTTTTGTATTTAAGAAAGAGCCATTTTTGGCGTAATTAATATGAAACCGTCTCCAGCACGTCCCCCAAGCATGTTGCCGGTTATCACTTCCAGTTTCCTTGTGCGTAACCGCTTGTCTTGTTTTATAAATAGACCGGGATTCTTGGTGCCTTCTCCACCACTTTCAAATTTCAAGATTATAGCAAAGAAAACCCTAGCTACTTCTTTCTTCCTCTTACCAATAGTCTCTCAAGTTTCTCCTACCTTTTTCTTTTATCTTCTCAGTGGCCTCTCCCTCAAAACTTCCTACCACTTCACATGAAATCCCCATCGACCAAACTCACCCTGTTACGACTTCTACACACCCAGACCCCAATTCTCCACACCCTTCAGACAATCTTAATGCCTTATTCAATATGGAGAAGGCCGATTCAGTAGAGGATTTTTCGACATCGAAAGGGAAAAAACGAGGTCGTGATGAAGATAATGCGGCCAGTGTCGACACATTTAGGCAGCGTCGTCATTCTGCAAGAAACCCACGAATCAGGTCAGGTTTCAACAACAAACTGGACGACCCGGTTCAGATTGTCGATAAGGTAGATGCTGTAAATGTTGGTGGCGACGAGGAGGGTGGCGAACGAGATGTCACCTTAGGCGGGGTCCAGACCAGTTCTTTCGCTTCCTTCCATGATGGTAGGATAGTACCCGATTCTGTGTGCACCCTAGACACACTTGCTAAGTTGAGGGAGGAGTACAAGATCCCAGAGTATATCACGCTGTCTCTTCCTCATCGGGGTTACGACGTATACACCCCACATCGGGATCACCTATTGATTCATAAGGCCGCCTTCGAATGCGAAGTTCGGCTCCTACTTCACCCTACTCTTCACCGAGCCCTAGTCTCGTTGGAGTTAGCCTCCCTTCAGCTTTCGCCGAGGTTCTGGAAGCACCTGACTAGGTTTTTGGTCTCTAGAGGGAGCAATGTGAGAAGGATAAAATAGATAGGGAGCCGGGCTTTGATGAGCTACGCTTCCTCTTCAATATTGCGAACATGGTGCCTCAGGGTCAATTCTACCTGAAGGTATCCAATAACATGCAGTTCATCATTCCAGGGGCAAACGTGAAGTATGCTGCACCCTGGAAAGAGGAGTGGCTCATGGTTGAGGGTGAATGGGGGCATACAACCTTCATTGGAGGATTTGAATACCCCGTCCCAACTCAGTTTATGGCCAAGGATAAATAGGCAAAAGGAGTGCTTTCATAGGAATCCCGGGATATTCTTGGGAGAATTATGAAAAGAGGGTACACAAACATGAAGTACCCCACTTTGGATCCCTTTGAAGGAGACCGGCTGGAGAGGTATCTAAGGATCTCCCTCGTGCTTCCGGGTATGTCACTTAATTTGTTCTTCTTGTCTATGTGTACTTGTATTTCATTTAATTTTTCTCTTTCTGACTGCATTATCTTTTCCTTGGCAGTTTCTACTACCCCAATGGTGACTAGGTCTCTATCTCCTTCTAGGATGGGAGAAATGGCTCTGCTGTCTTCTACCTCTCCTATCCTTTCTCCTTCTTTTGTTGCCAAGGTTGCAGCCGGGTCTACTCAGCCTGAAACTGACCTTACTCCCCCTCCTGCTCCCGCTAAGTCACATGCCAAGATTCTTACACCTCCTTCTGCTTCAGTGGGGTCATTTGCCAATACTCCTATCCATCTTTCTACTCTCACCCCACCACGCCCATCGATAAAGGCAATGATAGCTTGAGCAGCCAAGGCTCGAGGTTCTTCAAGACAAACTCATAAGAAGATTCGTAATGTTGCTTCACCTACTGTGAAGATTTCTTCTATCTCTCCTCCTCCAGCAGCACCCTTCAAAGACCAAATTGAGAATACATGGAAGGAGGAAGCAGCCCCTATTTCTGCCCCCTCTGTTGATGATCAGTCTATTTCTACTTATATTTTATGCCCTTTTTCCTATCATTTTTGCTTGTTTCTTGAGGCCCTTTTGGTGGTTTGATGTGTTTGTTAAGCTGTGTAGGTCACTTTCCATAGAAGAGGAGTGAATATCCGATTGTGGAAGAAAAGGAGTTAAAAGATGAAGAAAAGGGCAATTTTGTCATTTACCGCAGGTTGGGCAGCAACCTAGGTAGCTGCACATGTAGCGGTCAACGGCAGAAGAATTTCCAAGATTTTCGTAGCTTATGCCACTCCCTAGGCATCTGCCTACCTAGCGGCAGATGCGGCGTCAAAGTCCAGAGGTGCAATGTTTGATTTCCAGTCAAGAGCACTTCACTATCATGGGTTTTCTCTTCTTCTCTTCTATGTTTTTATCTTCTCCATTGATGTGTAACTAAACCTTTAACTAGGGGATTGAAGTAACCAATTTTGGATAACTCTATGTGAACAATTAGTCTATCTTTTGTTAATCAATTGTGTTTTAGTCTTGTCTATTGAATTAATTGCTCTATATTACTTATTCATATTATTTTGTGGCCTCAATTGATATGGGTTTGTTATTTAGTTTATCCATGAGATTAGGGTTTAGATGTGAATGGCCTTTTCCATTTAAACCATAATCATAAGCTTAATAGACTTGAAAATTAATGTTTGCATGACCTTATTGCATTGATTTGGCTTAGAGTTTTGTTCTTAAGGATTTCCATACTGTAACTTGACACATGGCCTTTGTGCGAGTGATGGGAAAGAGATTCATTCTTCATTGATAATCATCAAAACAAGCCTTAAACTAGATTGAAGTGTTATTTGAGACTGATTGTGAGCATTGAGTGTCTAAAAAAGGTGCATTGATTACCTAGTATTTCTCTCTATCTATTCATCCTTTGTGTGATTTGATTTTAGTCTTAGTTTAGATTCTCATAAATTAGGTTAATTTCAGAATTCATCAAATTTCCAAAGCTAAGCATTATGCAATTTAGTTTTTTTCGCTATTAGAGTAAATCCTTGCTAGATTAATTGGCTTTGATCGGCAGAATCACTGATCCCAGTGAACGAACTTTTTTAGTAAATTGAATATAGATTTTACTGCATCAATTTTGGTGCCACTGGCGGGGATTGGTATATATTTTATTAGTTGAATCTAGTTAGTTCAGCTTAGGTAGTGTGTGTCATTAGTTTTAGTTTTTAGTTTTCTTTTTTCTTTTTCCATCTTACTTCTTGGTAGTTGTGTTTTTGGTGTTTCAAGTTTTACAGGTGTATGAACGGATGTCGTTCGCTTGGAGGTATTCTGATCCCTGCTAACGATGAGATTGATCGAGTAGGCCAGGTTGCTAGACAGTTCAAAGAAACAAACCTTTTGGTTGAGGAAATGGGAGATCGAGTTGCTCAACGTGACCGGGTTATTCAGGCCGAATGAGAGATTCGAGATGAACAAGGTGTTCAAGAAAGCCCACCTAGTTCACCAAGACGTGCATTAGAAGATGATGGACAATGAGAGAGTTCAGACAACCTATGTTGGGAAACAAACCACAACCAATTGTGTTAGATGCTGTGGCCAGGAGTTATGAGTTAAGGAGCATGCATTTAAATATGTTGCCATATTTTCACGGTTTGGCAACAGAAGACTGTCACCAGTTCATGAAGGACTATCAATCTATTGTGGAGACGTTCCCTATTAGTCGACTAACTGAAGAACAATTAAGGATGAGGTGTTTCCGGTATTGTTTGAAGGACAAAGGCATGAAGTGGTATAATTCGTTAAAGACATGATCTTTGGCATCGTGGGACGATGTGTTCAATGCATTTTTCAATAGATTTTTCCCTAACTCGAAGACAAAGGAACTCTGAATAAAAATAGCGAGTTTCAGTGAGGAGGATGGTGAGTCTTTTCATGGGGCATGGTTTCAATACAAGGAGTTGTTAGATCAAATACCCCCTCACGTGGTGACAAAAGAGTACAAAGTCCGCACTTTTATGATGGATTGACACCTTTTACCCAAGCCATTGTGGAGGTGCTATTATGAAGAAGTCTACTTTAGAGATCAATGAGATCTATAAGACGTTGGCTCTGAATTCACAACATAGAAGTTCAACTATCATAAAGGCTGGAAGGCATGAGGTCAGTCAGAGCACTGGGATGGAGATTCAAATGGCTAATCTCGCTAAGCAGGTACAAGCTATGATGGCTCAAAACTCGAATAGGAATCAGTAGCAAGGAGGGGTAAACTCAGTGCATGATAGAGATGGGATATCGTTTGAAATAGAGGAGGTTCAAGCTTTCAATTACCAAAGAGGGAGAAATGACCCCTACTCAAACACCTATAATCCTAGATGAAGTAACCACCCCAATTTCTCCTATTCTGACCTAAACACTTGTTAGGTTTTTGGTTGTTGTTGGCATATATTCCATATCAAAACGTGTTTATCTTGTAATGATTATGTGGTCATATTGATGATGATACAAAGCTTCAAAGAAATATTTGACTATGGTACATGCAAGATGATAGCTTGATAAGGGAAATTAGCTTCATTGCTCATCAAAGGTATAATTGACCTCATTCCTCTTACAAGACATAGGCACACACACACAAATCATTCATAAGTGTCCTTGCATTGTTGTGCACCATTTATATAACACATTCACATGATTTTATATGCTCATGCATTGAACTCAAATGCTCATACATTTTAGAGTTGCATGTTCTATGACTATGTCTAGGAAATAGCATTCATATGTGAACTTGTGTTTGTATGTTTGTGTTTCTTGTGTTTTAGACTTGTTCTTGTTCTTAATTGATTCCTTATTGAGTCCCTATCATTTTAGTTACTCATATGTTAAGTTTCGAGTCCAAACGATGTAGCTATGCTACTTTTCGTTCTCATTCGTTGAGTTGTGTTCGTCGTCGTTTTCCGAGATGAATTCTCAACCATTTGTATAAGTTTCATAGTTGTCGTTGTGCATGAGGGAGTCACGGTTTGTAATCCAAAAACAGATTCGAAATCGGAGTTCGAATGCCCGAATACGGCTGAAGAACGTGAGAGGTGCGCGGGAGAAGCTAGGTGGCCAAAGGCCAAGGCATGGGCATCCACGTGTGGAGACCGTGTGCCACACAGCCCAACCAGCCCTCTGGTCCCATGTGGCACACGCACCCCACACGTGGGAATGGCTAGTCTGGCCTATTTTTGGTGGACAAAAATGCCCTTCTTCCCTTCCTTTTAAACCTCTCCAATTCCCTCCATTTGTCTTCAAGAAGAAAAATTGTGAAATCCCGTCTAGAGTTTCTTTCCAATTTTCTCAACTTCCAAACACCATACCTTTCGCATACGAAGTCGGAATTGAGTGATTCAAGTTGGAGATTGTTTGTAATCAAGTCCTTTACCTTTTTTGAGTGATCTTGCAGCTGTTTGATTGATTTTCGGAGTGATCCACTCAGAAAACCGAACCAACTCGTGAAATCAAGGTAGAGTTCATATCTTGGTGATTTCATCTTTTTAAACCTTCAATTTGCTTGGGGTTTCTTCATCTATATGTATATGTATGTTTGGTGAATGCTATTGAGAAAGATAGCTTCACAATCAATCTAATTGAAAAGTCTAATTAGAGACACATGTTGACTAGAATCTTGGATTCTTTGTTTTTAACATGATTGGGAGTTGTATTGTGATTAGATTGATATCTAGGATTATTTGAGACTTGATTGATGCATTTTATGATTAATAATCCTTTATATGTGTCTTTGATCCTTGATTGATGATATCTAGGATTCGAGCCTTTGTATGTGTTTTTAGAGATAGTTAGGATTGATTTGTTTTTAACAATATCTCCTATCTCTAAATCTTTGGCTAGGATACTTTTTGAATATATTTTGTGATTCTAGCATTTTTATGTATGTTTAGAACATCTTGAACTTGTGCCTCATGTATATGAATTGTTCAAGAGTTATTTTTATGAATGAATCTAGGAGTTTTATATGTTAGTTGATTTCACATGCTCTAGGTTTTTCATTCATGATTTGCATCTAGATTTCTATTGCTTGTGTTTTCACATCTATAGATCTAGTTGTTCCATGGAATGTATTGATCACATGTTCTATGTTGTTTTGATTGTTTGCATCATTTGCATTCACATGATCACACTAGGAAGTCCTTATAAAAGGCATGAAGTCTTGGTTAGAGTCGGGATGAGTCGGATAGCCAAGCAAGAAGTCTTGCCTAGAGTCTTGAGGACTTGGATAGGTAAGAAAGAAGTCTTGTCTAGAGTCGGGAGGACTTGGATAGACAAGCAAGAAGTCATGGCTAGAGTCGGGAGGACTTGGATAGTCATGCATGAGAGGCTTTCTAGAGGCACGTCTGCCTTATATAGAGAGTTGACTTGTATATTGGTAGGCCCGGGTGTTTGGTTAGACATAGAGTCCGATAGAGCAGGGTACATGGGATATGTATGCACTCTTGAGGAATTTCTAATCTTCCAACGATGTTGGTTTGGTATGAATTCTAATATGTGGTTTATATCATTGAAGGATTTTGTATCTTCCAATAGAGATTGGGTAAACATAGACTCCACATGGGTTGGTGATCTAGGATTGGTCACTTTGTGGAATTTCTAATTTACTTTCCAAACATATATAAGTACCCAATGGTTGTAATTCAACCCGTGAATGTTTCCTCCTCGGAGGTTTTACCACGTTAAAAAATCCCTTGTGTTAATTCTTTCTATCATTATCTTTTATATTTGTTTTTGTGTATGTTTTAATCTTGTAGTACAATCTTCACTTGTGATGTTTTTGGATACAAGATTTTGTAAAGTGTGATTTGTAAATATATTCTTTTGATCATATTTGTAATTACATTTCTTTTGTATATTGTTTAGAATTTTATGTATAGCAATATTTGTATATACTTGTAACGATTGAACATATATTACTATACAAGGTTTCTCTATAATTGTTTTTGTATTTTCTTTATACCTCATACAACTTATTGATTCTTAGACAATGTATGAATGATCACATGATAACTTGTCTTAGTATGATTTCGTGATGTTTGTGTTATATGTAAGGCTACCTTGAGGGACAAATGTAAGTTTGTTCAAGGGATTGAAATTAGGCGAAAAACCTATTCACCCCCCTTTAGGTACGTATTAAGCAATTTAACCTTGTTTTAATACTTTCAATTGGTATCAGAGCGGGTCGTCGGACGGCACTCGACGAGATCCGGGTTATACTTACAAGTGAATTGCTTAGTTTTTTGCTAGTATGGTTTTCCAAGATGATGTGATGACCGAAGGGGCTTCTAATTCTAGGCCTCCTCTTCTCAAGGGTCACAACTACGGGTTTTGGAAATTGAGGATGAAGGCATACATTCGCTCTATTGATGAGAGAGCTTGGATGACCGTGGAAGAAGGTTATCTTGCTCCCAATAAGATTGAGAATGGTGTGACCATTTCCAACCTAGGAGTGAGTGGTCTACTAATGAGTTTGAGTTAGCAAAATGGCATCATCGAGCGGTGAATGCTATTTTCGGAGGTGTGGATAGTAGACAATTTAGCTACATCCAAAATCTAGAAACCATAAGGAGGCATGGGATGCACTCCGGGTCACCAATGAAGGGACTAAAGCGGTGAAGTAGTCTCGTCTTCAATTGCTCACTTCCCAATTTGAGGTTTTGCAAATGGGTGAGGAAGACAAGTTTGTTGACTTCCTAAACAAGCTCCTAGACATCGCTAACAAGTGCCAAGCACTTGGTACTCCTATCTCCGGTGAGAGGCTAAATTGGAAGATTCTAAGATCTTTGCCAAAACGGTTCAAGGCCAAGGTTACCACTATTGAAGAGAGCAAAGATGTTGATGACATGAGCTTAGATGAATTATTAGGATCTCTTCAAACTTTTGAAGCGTGTATGAAACCAAAGGTCAAGAACAAGGGTTTAGCTCTCAAGGTTGTGAAAGAAGCTAGTAGTAGCGAAGAGGATGAGGAGATGGCTTTGTTAGTTGGGAAGTTTAGGAAGTTCTTGAAGAAAGGAGCCAAGCCAAATGGCAAGTACTCAAGAGACAAGGAGGTCAAGAAATCCTTTACTCCACCTCATGAGAGGAGTGGCCATGTCAAGAGCAATAGGAAGGTCCAATGCTTCAAGTGCAAGAAGTTTGGACATTTTGCTTCGGATTGTCCAAGTGGTGATTCTAAGAAGGACAAGAAAGGAAAGGCTATGGCAGCTACTTAGAGTGAAGATGATGAATCTAGTGATAAGAAGAGCTCAAGTGAAGAGTCTTCAAGTGAAGAAGAGCTAGTGAGCAACTTTGTTGGTTTCATGGCTTCCTACTCATCTCTAGATGATGTTAGTCAAGATTCTTTGGAAGATAAGGTTGATACAAATCATCAAGTGTGCTTGAGTGAAAATCCTACCTATGATGGACTTTTGGCTAAGATAAAGTGTCTTGAAGAGAGTTTGAAGATAGCCTTAGGTGAGGCAGATGAGAAGAATGATTTGATCAATATACAAGTGAATGAGTTTGTTGCTACAAATCGAAGGCCTTGAGTGAAAAGAATGCTATTTCCAAGAAGCTTAGAGAAGTTGAAGAGGTTGTTCTTGAAAGGGATAAGATCATCTCTAATTTGAAACTAGGAGGCTCAAGTGACGCGGTAGTTGAGGAAAAGCTCATAGAAGCATCACTTCCTACAAGAGAGGTCATAGTTGACAAGAAAGCTCCTAAGAAGAGACGTTCCAAGATCAAGAACAAAGTAAAGAACAAGGTACTCCTTGACACTTCCACGTGTGTTTTTCCCATTCCGGAAGATAAAATCTCTTCTTTTGTTCCCATATGTCATTTTTGCAATACCATAGGTCATATTAAGCCCAAGTGCTATAAATTCATTGAATATTGCAATATGAAAAATGCATCTAGGAATAGAGAGATTGCTTTTAAGCTCAAGCATGCTAAAGCTTTTGAAAATGGAAAGCATGTTAATGATATAATGCATGCTAAGAATTCCCGGAATGTGAAGAATAAAAACCTTGTTAATATTGACAATGCATATGGTGCTAACAATGTTGAAAAGAAGAGTATTAGTGATATTATTGTGAATCAAGTTGGGGAAGAACTTTACTCTAGGTTCAACATTGTTGTCAATAAGAATCTTGATGATGTTTATGTTAATTCACCCAAGACAAAATTTGTCAAGGGTGAGTGCTCTTACCAATAGTGTAAGTTGCACATGTGAGTTAGCTTTGAGATTAGTGTCTTATTGTTAAGAAGCTTAGCATATTTTTGCTTTGTATCTATACAACTTGATATGAACTTGGCTATCTCAAATTTGTTGTTTAACTTTAGAGAAGCTGCATATCATGATATCTATATGGTGATAACTTTTGTTAAGGCTTTTAGAGAAAGTCATTTTTTTGTTTGTTTGAGTTGATATGCTTAGCCTTTAGTCTCTTGGAATCGACACACCTATAACTTGTAGTCATGAGGACATACAAGCCAAGAGGACTCATAAAAAGGGTGAAGGTCTTGCATTTGATGAAAATAGCTTGCGAAGGTATATCTTGTATCACATTGCTTGCTTATCTATATTTCATCTTTCAACTCATTGTTTTACCACTTCATGTAGCATGTCATACTTAAGAACTAATATAGTGTTTATATGGTCCTCGTTGACATTTGCTTGTCTAAGATCTTTTGGTGATAATTGTTCACATTGATCTTTTCGTGTTGTGTGTTATTATTTGTATGATTGTTGAGTGGCAAGTTTTTGAAAAATATGCTTCATATTCTTTAAAAGCTACTCTCTTAAGAAGCAGAGATCTTAAGTAAGTCTCATTACTTGCTTTTTGATCATGTGCTTTTAAGCCTTAAAACTTGGTTTCAAAAATGCACTTTGCTTCTCTTATATGGTTTGTTATGTTGTGGAGTTTGATATTTGTGTGAGTATTGGATACTCTTGATGTTCTATAATTAGTACATTAAAAAATGACCTTTGGTTTGTATCCATTTGCTTCGACAATATAATACTCAACGAGCACCCTCTTGGAAAGGGCTACACGCATTGGTTGTGAAGCCGCCCAATGTTGAAAAGGGCTACGCCTTTGTGATGAGTGAAAGCCGCCAAGAGGTGTATAAGTTTTTGTTAGAAAAATCAAAGTAGAGTTGAAAAGAATCAATAATAATAGAAAAACATTGATTCAAGCCTAAAACAAAAACAAAAAGGCTGTGGAGTATAGTTGAAAAATCAAATGAGCTCGGGTTGACAAATAGAAACGGGTAAATGAGCCACTTGCACACACATCGCTCACATGTTGAAAACTATTCTCTTTAAAAGCAAAATTCGGATGAAAACCAGTTTGACTTTTTTATGGAAAGTTTAAGGATGGATAGTGGTGGAAAATGCTTGCATGTTTGATTACTAAACTACTTCATTTCATATTCTTGAAGCAAAATCTTCACACACTCACTTTTGCTTATATGGTATATTTGGTTCTCTAGCAATTTTTTTGAAGATATATGAGAGTGATTGAAAATCTAGATGTAACTCTCTTTGTTATATGAAGCTTATTTGGAAAAACTTTTGAATATTGCTTGAGATATGAATTGTTAGGATTATGCTCAATAGCAAGAGTGTAATATTGTAATTAACAATCTTTTTCGTATTAATAAAGTGATTTCTGGTTTAAACAAATCTTATAGCATTTATAGTTTAATATTATAATTGTCAAAGTAAATAATCATAAGGTCTAAAGACTATGAGAAAAGAAGAATTCTTCGTACATCTGGATATGTATGTGGTAGACACAATTCTTTAGTTAGTCTTGAATATTGTTCACAACTTAAGTTAAAGGTTGGACACCTTTATCTTGTTAAAGTTGTAGAATTCTTTTGCTAGCATTTGAGTGGGATCAAATGAGATATGATGAGTCTAAAATCATCGGAGTGTCTTCGAGCAAAAGAATCTAGTGCACTAGGTGCATTGAACTGGATCACAATGAAATACTTTATCTATAACCGTCAGTAGATAAAAGTCATTTCATTATCAGGACAATCGGAGAGTCCATCTTAATCCTGAGATAAATGATGGACTTATGGTTGCAAGTGATATCATTTGAGTTATCAATGAGTACGATTATATCGCATAGTCTATCCTCGATAGTTTGGTGATATTCATTTGTTAATCGATACAGGACTTAATTTATAGATATGGACATCGTGGCTCCATTTATTAAACGAGAGTATGTTTAATTAATTAAAGGGTTAAGGTTCATAAAAAGGAAATTTTTTTTAAAGTTACTAAATCTATTTTTAGTCTCGCTTCCGCTGCGTGTACTACGGTATTTTTTCCCTACATGAATGTGTGATGATTTTTGTGAACAATTTTCTATCTAGATGTTAGATAGGGCATTTATCAAGGGGGAGCATAATATGCTATGTTTTTATTCTCTTTTGTGATTTGTTCACATGATTCTTCAAGAAATTGTTTGTTGGCATAATTCATTTTTTTTTTATAAATCTTAAGATGCTTTGCTATTGTTGATATGCATAATGATTTGTTCAAAAATAATGTTTTTGCCTTGTATTTGTTTATTGGTCACTAACTTGGTTTGTTGTTTCCTCTCATATTTGTGTTTAGTTTTTTTGTGTGATACAAGGTCATGGGAAAAGCTAAGAAAGTTGGTGGTAACGTTTCTTCTAATCCTATTGACAAATCAAAGCCTACATCTTCATCCAAGATATCCAAAGCAATCAAGGTGAAGGATTTGGGGATATTTGGGTGCAAAAAGTTCATTCAAGAAAGAGGTATTGATTTGGATTCTTGTATTACCTCTTATGTTCATATGGCTATATGTGAAAGAAAGTGGAACTCTTGGATTAACCCAATGGGAATTGCAAATGAGACATTAGTTAGAGAATTCTATTATGAGTACAAGGAGAGTACCAATATTGAAGATGCCGTCATGGATTTAAGAGGTGTAACATTTAGAGTTTGTGCTTGGAAATTGAATGAGTTTCTAGGATTGCCCAATGAGATTGTATCGGATTTCTTAGATGTTGATATTGAAGAAAATCTTGATTTGATGGGTAAAACTCTTTGTGATGATGATAATTTTGTGTGGGGGAAACGTACATTTATTAGGCAAAGTGAGTTGACCAAGATTAGTGCATTTTGGCACTTGTTTGTTTGTGCAAATTTGATTGTCTCTACTAATGTTACCGAACTCAATAGAGAAAAGATTAGAGTTGTATATGCATTAGTGACTCGTAAACCTATTAATCTTGGACAAGTGCTTATTGAACAAATTGAGTATGTTGCTAGTTCTTCTCGTTTGGACAAGAAATTAGCATTTCTGGGATTCATTTCTCACTATTGTTTAGCCATGGGGTTGAAGAATCAAGAAGGTGATGTGTTTCTACCTCCTTTAGATAAGATAAGTGAGAAACGTTTGTCTATCATGTCTTACAAGGGAAAGGGAGGTCCAAATGATACTATTAGACTTTTTGATGAATCATGTGATTCAAGCCATGCACCTAGTGCACCTATTCTTCCTTCGTGGGCTTTACTTTTGATGAATAAGGTTGAAAAGTCGGAGAGACAACTTGAGGAAGCACACCGGAAGATTGAAGAGCTAAATGCTAGAGTTGAGCTTCAAGATGAGAAGATCAAGGAATTGGAAAGGAATGCCACTACTCCAAAGCATTATGTAAGATCATCCAATCGCTTAATTTTCCTCGGTGGTAAAAGAGACTAGAATGACCTTAAGGTATATTTTTCTTATTTCCTTTTCTTTGGCTTCATATCATGTCAAAAAGGGGGAGAATGATAGGGGAGATATATGGTAGTTCTAGCTTTCTTATTTCTCAAGATGTTATGTTTTAAGTGTATTTTGTTTTGTTGAACTATATGGCTTGTAATATTGGCTAGAATATTTTGTTTGATGGCATGTATTTAGGGGGAGCATACATGCTATCAATGTGGACTTTAAGTGTGTTATTTTTCTTGCCAATATATATATTTTGCCATATGTGTTGTCTCTTGGAGATCTTTGTGCTTTCAATCTATTTTATAGGTGATTTCAAGAGAAGACCAAGATGAAGTTCAAGACTTGTTATTGGAAATTTTGTCTAAGAGTGTAAATCATTGTACACATTGTGACCAAATTTTCTTTGTAATTGTTTTAGTATTTGTATAGGGGTTTTGACATGGAATTTGCCAAAGGGGGAGATTGTTAGGTTTTTGGTTGTTGTTGGCATATATTCCATATCAAAATGTGTTTATCTTGTAATGTTTATGTGGTCATATTGATGATGATACAAAGCTTCAAAGAAAGATTTGACTACGGTACATGCAAGATGATGGCTTGATAAGGGGAATTAGCTTCATTGCTCATCAAAGGTATAATTGACCTCATTTCTCTTACAAGGCATAGGCACACACACACAAATCATTCATAAGTGTCCCTGCATCATTGTGCACCATTTATATAACACATTCACATGATTTTGTATGCTCATGCATTGAACTCAAATGCTCATACATTTTAGAGTTGCATGTTCTATGACTATGTCTAGGAAATAGCATTCATATGTGAACTTGTGTTTGAATGTTTGTGTTTCTTGTGTTTTGGACTTGTTCTTGTTCTTAATTGATTCCTTATTGAGTCCCGGTCATTTCGGTTACTCATATGTTAAGTTTTGAGTCCAAACGATGTAGCTACGCTACTTTTCATTCTCATTTGTTGAGTTGTGTTCGTCATCGTTTTCCGAGATGAATTCTCAACCATTTATCAAAGTTTCATAGTTTTTATTGTGCGTGAGGGAGTCACGGTTCGTAATCCAAAAACGGATTCAAAATCGGAGTTCGGATGCCCGAATAAGGCTGAAGAACGTGAGAGGTGCGCGGGAGAAGCTAGGTGGCCAAAGGCCAAGGCCTGGGCATCCACGTGTGGAGGTCGTGTGACACACGGCCCAACCAGCCCTCTGGTCCCATGTGGCACACACGCACCACACATGGGCATGGCTGGTCTGGCCTATTTTTGGTGGACAAAAATGCCCTTCTTCCCTTCCTTTTAAATCTCTCCAATTCCCTCCATTTGTCTTCAAGAAGAAAAATTGTGAAATCCCGTCTAGAGTTTCTCAACTTCCAAACACCATAACTTTCTCATACGAAGTTGGAATTGAGTGATTCAAGTTGGAGATTGTTTCTAATCGAGTCCTCTACCTTTTCTGAGTGATCTTGCAGCTGTTTGATTGATTTTCGGAGTGATCCACTCAGAAAACCGAACCAACTCGTGAAATCAAGGTAGAGTTCATATCTTGGTGATTTCATCTTTTTAAACCTTCAATTTTCTTGGGGTTTCTTCTTCTATATGTATATGTATGTTTGGTGAATGCTATTGAGAAAGATAGCTTCACAATCAATCTAATTGAAAAGTCTAATTAGAGACACATGTTGACTAGAATCTTGGATTCTTTGTTTTTAACATGATTGGGAGTTGTATTGTGATTAGATTGATATCTAGGATTATTTGAGACTTGATTGATGCATTTTATGATTAATAATCCTTTATATGTGTCTTTGATCCTTGATTGATGATATCTAGGATTAGAGCCTTTGTATGTGTTTTTAGAGATATTTAGGATTGATTTGTTTTAAACAATATCTCCTATCTCTAAATCTTTGGCTAGAATACTTGTTGAATACATTTTATGATTCTAGCATTTTTATGTATGTTTATAACATCTTGAACTTGTGCCTCATGTATATGAATTGTTCAAGAGTTATTTATATGAATGAATCTAAGAGTTTTATGTGTTAGTTGATTTCATATGCTCTAGGTTTTTCATTCATGATTTGCATCTAGATTTCTATTGCTTGTGTTTTCACATCTATAGATCTAGTTGTTCCATGGAATGTATTTATCACATGTTCTATGTTGTTTTGATTGTTTGCATCATTTGCATTCACATGATCACAATAGGAAGTCCTTGTAAAAGGCATGAAGTCTTGGTTAGAGTCGGGATGACTCGGATAGCCAAGCAAGAAGTCTTGCCTAGAGTCTTGAGGACTTGGATAGGTAAGCAAGAAGTCTTGTCTAGAGTCGGGAGGACTTGGATAGACAAGCAAGAAATCATGGCTAGAGTCTGGAGGACTTGGATAGTCATGCATGTGAGGCTTTCTAGAGGCACGTGTGCCTTATATAGAGAGTTGGCTTTTATACTGGTAGGCCCAGGTGTTTGGTTAGATATAGAGTCTGATAGAGCGGGGTATGTGGGATATGTATGCACTCTTGAGGAATTTCTAATCTTCCAACGATGTTGGTTTGGTATGAATTCCAATATTTGTTAGGGTTATGCTCAATAGCAAGAGTGTAATGTTGTACTTGACAATCTTTTCATATTAATAAAGTGATTTCTGTTAGTTAACAAAATCTTATATAACATTTATTATTATAATTGTCAAAGTAAATAATCATAAGGTCAAAAGACTATGAGAAAAGAAGAATTGTTCGTACATCTGGATATGTATGAGGTAGACACAATTCTTTAGTTAGTCTTGAATAACGTTCAAAACTTAAGTTAAAGGTTGGGCACCTTTATCTTGTTAAAGTTGTAGAATTCTTTTACTAGCATTTGAGTGGGATCGAATGTGTTGTGATGAGTCTAAAATCATCGAAGGGTCTTCGAGTAAAAGAATCTAGTGCACTGGGTGCATTGAATTGGATCACAATGAAATACTTTTTCTAGAACCGTCAATAGATAAAAGTCTTTTCATTATCAGGACAATCGGAGAGTCTATCTTAATCCTGAGATAAATGATGGACTTATGGTTGCAAGTGTTATCATTTGAGCTATTAATGAGTACGATTATATAGCATAGTCTATCCTTGATAGTTTGGTGGTATTCATTTGTTAATCGATAGAGGACTTCATTTATAGATATGGACATCGTGGCTCCATTTATTAAATGTGAGTAGAATATCACTATATGGATGCTTTGTGGTTTTGGATATGAAATGTTAACGTTGAGTTTTCAATAGTGTCTATTGAAAGATGACTTCTGGACAAGTCATAATATATATCCAAGTTCAAAGTGTGGTCATATGAGTAAATATGGTAACTTGGCGGTCTATGAGCTCTTGGCGATTACTGATATTCTTCACGAGGATTCACTATCTCCCATATGATTGTCTAGGGTATGAATGAGTATCGTTAACTTATTCCATTTTTATTTCAGAGTGCAATTTTAGTTCTTTAGTGGAATGAACTAAAATTAATAGATTGAACCTAAGTGAATCATTTATTGATTGTGATTGGGTTATGTCTATTGGAGCTTAAATTTAGATAGGCCCGCCAAGATCCCCAATCCGCACGGACTTGCATGAATCATTTGATATATTCTACCGGACTATTTGTGGGTCCATTTAGAATTGTATTTAATATATTAAGAATATAATTTGTACATTATTTATTTAATGGGCTGTTTAATTATATTATTATATTAATGAAAGACATGTGGGCTTGTTTCTTTTAGTAAGAATGGGTCTAGTTCACATGTGGGCTTTTTATTAAAGTCCAAATGGATTAAATAAAATAAGAAAACAATATGAAGGCCCAAGTTCTAGTCGTGGGCAGCAATGACTAATTATTAGCCCATTATATTGTTTTATTTTATTATTTAATTAAATGGAAATTAATTAATATGTTAATTAATTATTTAATTAAAAATCAAATCTTTTTCTGATTAGGAAATATGTTTCCTAGTAGTATACTACTATTTGTATTATACTAAATATAAAAGACTTTATTTGTTTAGTCAAATTAGGAAGTCTTTTATATAGTCACAAATACACTAAAGAGTTGGATTAGAGTTTGTACTATAGAGTTTTAATACAAGATGATTTCATGCACAAAAAATATATATGGCAAATGGCCGTGCACTATATATAAATATATATATTGGGCATGCAGTAAATGCATTTTATATATAGATATCAGACGTGCAGTAAAATATATATATAAAGATATATATTAGGTAGGCTATTGTGCAGTAACATATATATATATATATATATATTAAAGGTGTGTGAAGTATGAGTGCATATATATATTTTTTGGCAATTGATTGCCGGCCAATAGACATATATATATATATTCTTCATATATTTTTAAGAACCCTAGTTTTTGCAATTGAGAGTTTTTTTTTTTTTTTTTTTTAATAAAATTGGACTGATCTAAGGGGAAAAAGCATCACAAGCGATCATATGCTGAAAAACCCCTAGACAGTATCCGTATATAAAAGAGATAAAAGAAAGTAAAAAGTGACAAAAAGCAACAAAGCACAAAGAGCCAGGGAAAACAACCCCAAACAAAAAGAGGCACGTAGGCCACACCAAAAAGAAAAAGAAAACATCAAGAAAAACGAAAAGACTCGCGGCCCATGCAGTCATTGCCAACTAAAGAAGAACAGAATGGCGGGGCAGAGAACCACCAAGAATCTGTCTGAAGCTCCAAAGCATGCTTAGAAAGCGTATATGCAACTTGATTACCAATTGAGAGTTTTTTCTTTTGCTAGAGAAAAATGAGATCCAACTTTAAGACTAGTGAGTGATTCGGCTTATAAGTTTGTGAGAGAAGAATTGTTCTTGTTTCGATAGTGTACTAGTGATCTTAACATCAAGAGATCTTGTACACACTTTCGAATTAGGTTCACGCGAATTTTAATCTTACGATTGTGAATTCAAAAGTGACCGGAACGTTCTTAGCAACCTATGGGAATTTTTGTGACTAACAGAAACCAGAAAAGTTTTATTGTCCATTCTCAGGTATACAATTCAAAGAGAAGGGAGACCACGCTCCTAGGTGATTCACGTTCGTGATCGGATTGGAAGATCTTGCAGATTACCATCGACGAATAGTCAATCGGATCACGCGACAAAGGTACGATATCTTTTTGTATATATTGCTTAATTAATTAAAGGGTTAAGGTTCAATATGGGAAATTTTTTAAAAATGTACTACTTCTTTTTAGTCTCGCTTCCGCTGCGTGCACGTATTTTTCCCTACAATATGTGGTTTACATCATTGAGGGATTTTGTATGTTCCAATAGGGATTGGGTAAACATAGACTCCACATGGGTTGGTGATCTAGGATTGGTCACTTTGTGGAATTTCTAATTTACTTTCCAAATATATATATGTACCCAATGGTTGTAATTCAACCCGTGAATGTTTCCTCATTGGAGGTTTTACCACGTTAAAAAATCCCTTGTGTTAATTCTTTCTATCTTTATCTTTTATATTTGTTTTTGTGTATGTTTTAATCTTGTAGTACAATCTTCACTTGTGATGTTTTTGGATACAAGATTTTGTAAAGTGTGATTTGTAAATATATTCTTTTGATCATATTTGTAATTACATTTCTTTTGTATATTGTTTAGAATTTTATGTATAGCAATATTTGTATATAGCAACATATATTGATATACAAGTATTCTTGTTAATTCTTTTTGTATTTTCTTTATACCTCATACAAATTGATACTTAGACAATGTATGAATGATCACATGATAACTTTGTTAGGATTATGCTCAATAACAAGAGTGTAATGTTGTACTTGACAATCTTTTCATATTAATAAAGTGATTTCTTTTTGTTAACAAAATCTTATATAGCATTTATTATTATAATTGTCAAAGTAAATAATCATAAGGTCAAAAGACTATGAGAAAAGAAGAATTGTTCGTACATCTGGATATGTATGAGGTAGACACAATTCTTTAGTTTGTTTGAAATAACGTTCAAAACTTAAGTTAAAGGTTGGGCACCTTTATCTTGTTAAAGTTGTAGAATTCTTTTACTAGCATTTGAGTGGGATCAAATGTGTTGTGATGAGTCTAAAATCATCGAAGGGTTTTTGAGTAAAAGAATCTAGTGCACTGGGTGCATTGAACCGGATCACAATGAAATACTTTTTCTAGAACCGTCAATAGATAAAAGTCTTTTCATTATCAGGACAATCGGAGAGTCTATCTTAATCCTGAGATAAATGATGGACTTATGGTTGCAAGTGTTATCATTTGATCTATCAATGAGTACGATTATATAGCATAGTCTATCCTTGATAGTTTGGTGGTATTCATTTGTTAATCGATAGAGGACTTCATTTATAGATATGGACATCGTGGCTCCATTTATTAAATGTGAGTAGAATATAACTATATGGATGCTTTGTGGTTTTGGATATGAAATGTTAACGTTGAGCTTTCAATAGTGTCTATTGAAAGATGACTTCTGGACAAGTCATAATATATATCCAAGTTCAAAGTGTGGTCATATGAGTAAATATGGTAACTTGGCGGTCTATGAGCTCTTGGCGATTACTGATATTCTTCACGAGGATTCACTATCTCCCATATGATTGTCTAGGGTATGAATGAGTATCGTTAACTTATTCCATTTTTATTTCAGAGTGCAATTTTAGTTCTTTAGTGGAACGAACTAAAATTAATATATTGAACCTAAGTGAATCATTTGTTGATTGTGATTGAGTTATGTCTATTGGAGCTTAAATTTAGATAGGCCCGCCAAGATCCCCAATCCGCACGGACTTGCATGAATCATTTGATATATTCTACCGGACTATTTGTGGGTCCATTTAGAATTGTATTTAATATATTAAGAATATAATTTGTACATTATTTATTTAATGGGCTGTTTAATTATATTATTATATTAATGAAAGACATGTGGGCTTGTTTCTTTTAGTAAGAATGGGTCTAGTTCACATGTGGGCTTTTTATTAAAGTCCAAATGGATTAAATAAAATAAGAAAACAATATGAAGGCCCAAGTTCTAGTCGTGGGCAGCAATGACTAATTATTAGCCCATTATATTGTTTTATTTTATTATTTAATTAAATGGAAATTAATTAATATGTTAATTAATTATTTAATTAAAAATCAAATCTTTTTCTGATTAGGAAATATGTTTCCTAGTAGTATACTACTATTTGTATTATACTAAATATAAAAGACTTTATTTGTTTAGTCAAATTAGGAAGTCTTTTATATAGTCACAAATACACTAAAGAGTTGGATTAGAGTTTGTACTATAGAGTTTTAATACAAGATGATTTCATGCACAAAAAATATATATGGCAAATGGCCGTGCACTATATATAAATATATATATTGGGCATGCAGTAAATGCATTTTATATATAGATATCAGACGTGCAGTAAAATATATATATAAAGATATATATTAGGTAGGCTATTGTGCAGTAACATATATATATATATATATATATATTAAAGGTGTGTGAAGTATGAGTGCATATATATATTTTTTGGCAATTGATTGCCGGCCAATAGACATATATATATATATTCTTCATATATTTTTAAGAACCCTAGTTTTTGCAATTGAGAGTTTTTTTTTTTTTTTTTTTAATAAAATTGGACTGATCTAAGGGGAAAAAGCATCACAAGCGATCATATGCTGAAAAACCCCTAGACAGTATCCGTATATAAAAGAGATAAAAGAAAGTAAAAAGTGACAAAAAGCAACAAAGCACAAAGAGCCAGGGAAAACAACCCCAAACAAAAAGAGGCACGTAGGCCACACCAAAAAGAAAAAGAAAACATCAAGAAAAACGAAAAGACTCGCGGCCCATGCAGTCATTGCCAACTAAAGAAGAACAGAATGGCGGGGCAGAGAACCACCAAGAATCTGTCTGAAGCTCCAAAGCATGCTTAGAAAGCGTATATGCAACTTGATTACCAATTGAGAGTTTTTTCTTTTGCTAGAGAAAAATGAGATCCAACTTTAAGACTAGTGAGTGATTCGGCTTATAAGTTTGTGAGAGAAGAATTGTTCTTGTTTCGATAGTGTACTAGTGATCTTAACATCAAGAGATCTTGTACACACTTTCGAATTAGGTTCACGCGAATTTTAATCTTACGATTGTGAATTCAAAAGTGACCGGAACGTTCTTAGCAACCTATGGGAATTTTTGTGACTAACAGAAACCAGAAAAGTTTTATTGTCCATTCTCAGGTATACAATTCAAAGAGAAGGGAGACCACGCTCCTAGGTGATTCACGTTCGTGATCGGATTGGAAGATCTTGCAGATTACCATCGACGAATAGTCAATCGGATCACGCGACAAAGGTACGATATCTTTTTGTATATATTGCTTAATTAATTAAAGGGTTAAGGTTCAATATGGGAAATTTTTTAAAAATGTACTACTTCTTTTTAGTCTCGCTTCCGCTGCGTGCACGTATTTTTCCCTACAATATGTGGTTTACATCATTGAGGGATTTTGTATGTTCCAATAGGGATTGGGTAAACATAGACTCCACATGGGTTGGTGATCTAGGATTGGTCACTTTGTGGAATTTCTAATTTACTTTCCAAATATATATATGTACCCAATGGTTGTAATTCAACCCGTGAATGTTTCCTCATTGGAGGTTTTACCACGTTAAAAAATCCCTTGTGTTAATTCTTTCTATCTTTATCTTTTATATTTGTTTTTGTGTATGTTTTAATCTTGTAGTACAATCTTCACTTGTGATGTTTTTGGATACAAGATTTTGTAAAGTGTGATTTGTAAATATATTCTTTTGATCATATTTGTAATTACATTTCTTTTGTATATTGTTTAGAATTTTATGTATAGCAATATTTGTATATAGCAACATATATTGATATACAAGTATTCTTGTTAATTCTTTTTGTATTTTCTTTATACCTCATACAAATTGATACTTAGACAATGTATGAATGATCACATGATAACTTTGTTAGGATTATGCTCAATAACAAGAGTGTAATGTTGTACTTGACAATCTTTTCATATTAATAAAGTGATTTCTTTTTGTTAACAAAATCTTATATAGCATTTATTATTATAATTGTCAAAGTAAATAATCATAAGGTCAAAAGACTATGAGAAAAGAAGAATTGTTCGTACATCTGGATATGTATGAGGTAGACACAATTCTTTAGTTTGTTTGAAATAACGTTCACAACTTAAGTTAAAGGTTGGGCACCTTTATCTTGTTAAAGTTGTAGAATTCTTTTACTAGCATTTGAGTGGGATCAAATGTGTTGTGATGAGTCTAAAATCATCGAAGGGTTTTTGAGTAAAAGAATCTAGTGCACTGGGTGCATTGAACCGGATCACAATGAAATACTTTTTCTAGAACCGTCAATAGATAAAAGTCTTTTCATTATCAGGACAATCGGAGAGTCTATCTTAATCCTGAGATAAATGATGGACTTATGGTTGCAAGTGTTATCATTTGATCTATCAATGAGTACGATTATATAGCATAGTCTATCCTTGATAGTTTGGTGGTATTCATTTGTTAATCGATAGAGGACTTCATTTATAGATATGGACATCGTGGCTCCATTTATTAAATGTGAGTAGAATATAACTATATGGATGCTTTGTGGTTTTGGATATGAAATGTTAACGTTGAGCTTTCAATAGTGTCTATTGAAAGATGACTTCTGGACAAGTCATAATATATATCCAAGTTCAAAGTGTGGTCATATGAGTAAATATGGTAACTTGGCGGTCTATGAGCTCTTGGCGATTACTGATATTCTTCACGAGGATTCACTATCTCCCATATGATTGTCTAGGGTATGAATGAGTATCGTTAACTTATTCCATTTTTATTTCAGAGTGCAATTTTAGTTCTTTAGTGGAACGAACTAAAATTAATATATTGAACCTAAGTGAATCATTTGTTGATTGTGATTGAGTTATGTCTATTGGAGCTTAAATTTAGATAGGCCCGCCAAGATCCCCAATCCGCACGGACTTGCATGAATCATTTGATATATTCTACCGGACTATTTGTGGGTCCATTTAGAATTGTATTTAATATATTAAGAATATAATTTGTACATTATTTATTTAATGGGCTGTTTAATTATATTATTATATTAATGAAAGACATGTGGGCTTGTTTCTTTTAGTAAGAATGGGTCTAGTTCACATGTGGGCTTTTTATTAAAGTCCAAATGGATTAAATAAAATAAGAAAACAATATGAAGGCCCAAGTTCTAGTCATGGGCAGCAATGACTAATTATTAGCCCATTATATTGTTTTATTTTATTATTTAATTAAATGGAAATTAATTAATATGTTAATTAATTATTTAATTAAAAATCAAATCTTTTTCTGATTAGGAAATATGTTTCCTAGTAGTATACTACTATTTGTATTATACTAAATATAAAAGACTTTATTTGTTTAGTCAAATTAGGAAGTCTTTTATATAGTTACAAATACACTAAAGAGTTGGATTAGAGTTTGTACTATAGAGTTTTAATACAAGATGATTTCATGCACAAAAAATATATATGGCAAATGGCCGAGCACTATATATAAATATATATATTAGGCATGCAGTAAATGCATTATATATATAGATATCAGACGTGCAGTAAAAAATATATATAAAGATATATATTAGGTAGGCTATTGTGCAGTAACATATATATATATATTAAAGGTGTGTGAAGTATGAGTGCATATATATATATATATATTTTGCAATTGAGAGTTTTTTCTTTTGCTAGAGAAAAATAAGATCCAACTTTAAGACTAGTGAGTGATTCGGCTTAGAGGTTTGTGAGAGAAGAATTGTTCTTGTTTTGATAGTGTACTAGTGATCTTAACATCAAGAGATCTTGTACACACTTTCGAATTAGGTTCACGTGAATTTCAATCTTACGATTGTGAATTCAAAAGTGACCGGAACGTTTTTAGCAACCTATGGGAATTTTTGTGACTAACAGAAACCAGAAAAGTTTTATTGTCCATTCTCAGGTATACAATTGAAAGAGAAGGGAGACCACGCTCCTAGGTGATTCACGTTCATGATCGGATTGGAAGATCTTGCAGATTACCATCGACGAATAGTCAATCGGATCACGCGACAAAGGTACGATATCTTTTTGTATATATTGCTTAATTAATTAAAGGGTTAAGGTTCAATATGGGAAATTTTTTAAAAATGTACTACTTTTTTTTAGTCTCGCTTCCACTGCGTGCACGTATTTTTCCCTACAATATGTGGTTTACATCATTGAGGGATTTTGTATGTTCCAATAGGGATTGGGTAAACATAGACTCCACATGGGTTGGTGATCTAGGATTGGTCACTTTGTGGAATTTCTAATTTACTTTCCAAATATATATATGTACCCAATGGTTGTAATTCAACCCGTGAATGTTTCCTCATTGGAGGTTTTACCACGTTAAAAAATCTCTTGTGTTAATTCTTTCTATCTTTATCTTTTATATTTGTTTTTGTGTATGTTTTAATCTTGTAGTACAATCTTCACTTGTGATGTTTTTGGATACAAGATTTTGTAAAGTGTGATTTGTAAATATATTCTTTTGATCATATTTGTAATTACATTTCTTTTGTATATTGTTTAGAATTTTATGTATAGCAATATTTGTATATAGCAACATATATTGATATACAAGTATTCTTGTTAATTGTTTTTGTATTTTCTTTATACCTCATACAAATTGATACTTAGACAATGTATGAATGATCACATGATAACTTTGTTAGGATTATGCTCAATAGCAAGAGTGTAATGTTGTACTTGACAATCTTTTCATATTAACAAAGTGATTTCTTTTTGTTAACAAAATCTTATATAGCATTTACTATTATAATTGTCAAAGTAAATAATCATAAGGTCAAAAGACTATGAGAAAAGAAGAATTGTTCGTACATCTGGATATGTATGAGGTAGACACAATTCTTTAGTTTGTTTTAAATAACGTTCACAACTTAAGTTAAAGTTTGGGCACCTTTATCTTGTTAAAGTTGTAGAATTCTTTTACTAGCATTTGAGTGGGATCAAATGTGTTGCGATGAGTCTAAAATCATCGAAGGGTCTTTGAGTAAAAGAATCTAGTGCACTGGGTGCATTGAACCGGATCACAATGAAATACTTTTTCTAGAACCGTCAATAGATAAAAGTCTTTTCATTATCAGGACAATCGGAGAGTCTATCTTAATCCTGAGATAAATGATGGACTTATGGTTGCAAGTGTTATCATTTGAGCTATCAATGAGTACGATTATATAGCATAGTCTATCCTTGATAGTTTGGTGGTATTCATTTGTTAATCGATAGAGGACTTCATTTATAGATATGGACATCGTGGCTCCATTTATTAAATGTGAGTAGAATATCACTATATGGATGCTTTGTGGTTTTGGATATGAAATGTTAACGTTGAGTTTTCAATAGTGTCTATTGAAAGATGACTTCTAGACAAGTCATAATATATATCCAAGTTCAAAGTGTGGTCATATGAGTAAATATGGTAACTTAGAGAGCTATAGGCGGTCTATGAGCTCTTGGCGATTACTGATATTCTTCACGAGGATTCACTATCTCCTATATGATTGTATAGGGTATGAATGAGTGTCGTTAACTTATTCCATCTTTATTTAAGAGTACAATTTTAGTTCTTTAGTGGAATGAACTAAAATTAATAGATTGAACCTAAGTGAATCATTTGTTGATTGTGATTGGGTTATGTCAATTGGAGCTTAAATTTAGATAGGCCCGCCAAGATCCCCAATCCGCACGGACTTGCATGAATCACTTGATATATTCTACCGGACTATTTGTGGGTCCATTTAGAATTGTATTTAATATATTAAGAATATAATTTGCACATTATTTATTTAATGGGCTGTTTAATTATATTAATATATTAATGAAAGGCATGTGGGCTTGTTTCTTTTAGTAAGAATGAGTTTAGTTCACATGTGGGCTTTTTTATTAAAGTCCAAATGGATTAAATAAAATAAGAAAACAATATGTAGGCCCAAGTTCTAGTCATGGGCGGCAATGGCTAATTTTTAGCCCATTATATTGTTTTATTTTATTATTTAATTAAATGGAAATTAATTAATGTGTTAATTAATTATTTAATTAAAAATCAAATCTTTTTCTGATTAGGAAATATGTTTCCTAGTGGTATACTCCTATTAGTATTATACTAAATATAAAAGACTTTATTTGTTTAGTCAAATTAGGAAGTCTTTTATATAGTCACAAATACACTAAAAAGTTGGTTTTGGTTTAGAATTCGGAACCATAGTTTTTGGGAAAGAATTCGGAACCATAGTTTTTGGGAAAAAATTCAGAACTATAGTTTCGGGAAAGAATTCGGAACCATAGTTTTGGGGAAAGAATTCGGAACCATAGTTTCGGGGAAAGAATTCGGAACCATAGTTTTTGGGAAAGAATTCGGTACCATTGTTTTTGTAACTATGGATCCAGCCACCATAGTTTTTGTAACTTTGGAATTGGCAACCCTAAGGTCTTGGAATTGAGAAATTTTTCTTTTGCTAGAGAAAAATAAAATCCAACTCTTAGACTAGTGTGAAATTCGGCCAAGAGAGATTGTGAGAAGAATTGTTCTTATGTCGATAGTGCACTAGTGATCTTTACATCAAGAGGTCTTGTGCACAATTTCGAATAAGGTTCATGCGAGTTTCAATCTAACGATTGTGAATTCAAAAGTGACCAGGACATTCTTAACAATCTATTGGAATTTTTGTGACTAACAGAAATCAGAAAAGGTTTGTTGTCCATTCTCAGGTATACAATTCAAAGAGAAGGGAGACCACGCTCCTAGGTGATTCACGTTAGTGATCGGATTGGAAGATCTTGCGGATTACCATCGACGCATAGTCAATCGGATCACACGACAAAGGTACGATATCTTTTAATGTATATGTTTATTAATTAAAGGGTTAAGGTTCAATATGGGAAAAATTTTAAAATATACTAAACTCTTTTTAGTCTCGCTTCCGCTGCGTGCACTTATTTTTTCCCTACAAACTTGTCTTAATATGATTATGTGATGTTTGTGTTGTATGTAAGGCTACCTTAAGGAACAAACGTAAGTTTGTTCAAGGGATTGAAATTAGGCAAAAAACCTATTCACCCCCCCCCCCCCTGATGAGAATCAAGAAGCATCACCAAAGGCTCAATTGCATGTTCCAGTTGGGCCAATTGCAAGGGCTAAGAGGATCAAAGAAGCATTTAATGATAATTGATTCTGAGTTGCTGAAATACAAGTTTGGCCCACATGAAGACCAAATCCGGGCTAAACTTTGTAGACCTCTACAGGGGGCATATGAGGTCGGATTATCTATTATAATATGTTTCTGGAAAGCCCAAGACGAGCCCTACAAATGTTATGAAGACTCCGTCATCCGTAACAGATCGAAACAGGCCCAAAATCGGCCATCTATTTTATTACGCGAAGACTCGAGCTGGACAAGAGCTGGACGCCAGGCAGAACTTCGTGGGCCTCTACAGAAGGCATATGGAATCGGATCGTCTATTATAATATTTTTTCAGAAAGCCCAAGATGAGCCCTACAGATGTTATGAAGACTTCGTCCTCCGTAACAGATCACAACAAGCCCGAATATAGACATCTAGATTGTTGCCTACCTTGTCTTCTAGAACCTATGTTATTTAATATTTGTTTCCTTTTTGAATTAGGCATGAATTAGGCATGGTGCCTACCTTGTTTGTTTCCTTGAATTAGGCATGTTGCCTACCTTGTCTTTTCCTTGAATTAGGCATGTTGCCTACCTTGTTTGTTTCCTTGAATTAGGCATGTTGCCTACCTTGTCTTCTAGGGTTTTAGTTTAAAAGGAGCCAACATATATGATTTTAGGAAGCTTTGAATTTGAATGAAAAATGAGAGAGTTTTCTCTTTTGTTCCTTGAGAACTAATTGGAACTTATCAGATTTTCTCTGTGGCGTTCCTCCTTGACTTATCAATCAAGTCTTCCATCCTTGATTGTGGCGTCTTCATTATACCAAGGTTCACATCTCGCTATAGGTGTTGGGTCGCGGTCTCCATCCGAACCAGAGGTTAGAACGATCCGAGGCATCATCCTTGTTACAATCAATGAGGATCGTATCAGTTGGTATCAGAGCTTCGGCATCTAACATCAGGTTTTATCTATCTTTGTTTTTCTTCTTCTTTGAATTCCGTTCAAGTTCAGTACTCAAAAAAAAAAAAAAAATTTCAGAAGATCTTGCTTGTTGATCAAGGTCGGTAAAAAAAAAAAAATAAAAAAAAAAAATAAAAAAATAAAAAAGAATTTTTTTTATTTTGAACGATCGTGTAGTTGAATATATATCAACTTTTGTCTTTCTTCTTCTGATTTCGTGCAGTAGTAGCAGTAAAAAAAAAAAAAAAAAAAAAAAAATTCTTGGCAATAGAAACTCGTCCCTATTATTTCAGTTTCATTGTAATTTGTTTGTGTGAACCTAGCAAATCTGAGATTCTTGTGAACGTAGCTAAGAAATCTTGATTACTGTTTGGTTAGTTTGATAAGAACTTTTGAGAAAATTGTGAGTGAAAAAAAAAAAAAAAAAAAAAAAAAAAAAAAAAAAAAGAAAGAAAAAAAGGCAAGAGTGGTGAGAAAGTACTGAGGGTAAAAGCCAAATATATTGAGTGAAACACACGAGTGTTGAGAGAATTGGATATTTGAGCGAAACACGTGAGGGAGTGCCGTGAGGTCCTTTTTATTTTCTAATCTTTTTCTTGCATGGAAAACATGTCTGACAACAAAGATAAAGGCATTACTGAGGATTCTTCCATTCCAGCAAATCTAAAGAATTGGAAAGAGGCATTAGTAGGGGATATGAGACGGATGATGAGGGGAGAATTGGAGCACTTACATAAGCGCTTAGATAAAGTGGAAAGCGCACGTGCGGGAGGTGGAGAGCTTTTGGTGGCAAGAAGAACTCTTAGTGCTCAAGTAAAGGAAGATGATGAGGTACAACGTGACAATGTCTTTCACACCCGATGCCATGTTAATGATAAGGTATGTAGCATGATAATTGATGGGGGAAGTTGTACTAATTTGGCTAGCACTAGTTTGGTGGAAAAACTAAATTTGGCCACTTTAAAGCACCCAAAACCTTATAAGCTACAATGGTTGAATGATAGTGAAGAAATCAAGGTGACTAAACAGGTGTTGGTGTCTTTTTCCATTGGAAGGTACAAAGATGAAGTCTTGTGTGATGTGGTACCAATGCATGCGAGTCATATTCTTTTGGGGCGACCATGGCAATTTGATAGGCGTGTAACTCATGATGGTTACACAAATAGATACTCCTTTGTACTCAATAAAAAGCGAATCACTCTTGTACCCTTAACCCCAATACAAGTTTATGAAGATCAAGTGAGATTAAAAGAAAGAAAAGATGAAAAAAAGGAGAGTGAGAGTTCAAAAGAAAGAGAGACAAAAGAAAGAGAGACAAAAGAAAGAGAGATTGAAACAGTAAAAAAAGAAATCTCGGTTGATGAGAAACAAAAAAAAAGACAACAAGTGAACTTCTATGCAAAAAAAGTGAGATCAAAAAGGTCTTGTTTTCAAATCAGCCAACTTCTTGGCCTAGTGTTCTTGTTTCTCTTTTGCAGGACTTTGATGAAGTGTCGCAGGCAATCAACAACATTACGGTGAAGATTCGAGGACGAATCCTTTTGAAGAGAGGGGGAATGATGAGAATCAAGAAGCATCACCAAAGGCTCAATTGCATGTTCCAGTTGGGCCAATTGCAAGGGCTAAGAGGATCAAAGAAGCATTTAATGATAATTGATTCTGAGTTGCTGAAATACAAGTTTGGCCCACATGAAGACCAAATCCGGGCTAAACTTTGTAGACCTCTACAGGGGGCATATGAGGTCGGATTATCTATTATAATATGTTTCTGGAAAGCCCAAGACGAGCCCTACAAATGTTATGAAGACTCCGTCATCCGTAACAGATCGAAACAGGCCCAAAATCGGCCATCTATTTTATTACGCGAAGACTCGAGCTGGACAAGAGCTGGACGCCAGGCAGAACTTCGTGGGCCTCTACAGAAGGCATATGGAATCGGATCGTCTATTATAATATGTTTTCGGAAAGCCCAAGATGATCCCTACAGATGTTATGAAGACTTCGTCCTCCGTAACAGATCACAACAAGCCCGAATATAGACATCTAGATTGTTGCCTACCTTGTCTTCTAGAACCTATGTTATTTAATATTTGTTTCCTTTTTGAATTAGGCATGAATTAGGCATGGTGCCTACCTTGTTTGTTTCCTTGAATTAGGCATGTTGCCTACCTTGTCTTTTCCTTGAATTAGGCATGTTGCCTACCTTGTCTTTTCCTTGAATTAGGCATGTTGCCTACCTTGTTTGTTTCCTTGAATTAGGCATGTTGCCTACCTTGTCTTCTAGGGTTTTAGTTTAAAAGGAGCCAACATATATGATTTTAGGAAGCTTTGAATTTGAATGAAAAATGAGAGAGTTTTCTCTTTTGTTCCTTGAGAACTAATTGGAACTTATCAGATTTTCTCTGTGGCGTTCCTCCTTGACTTATCAATCAAGTCTTCCATCCTTGATTGTGGCGTCTTCATTATACCAAGGTTCACATCTCGCTATAGGTGTTGGGTCGCGGTCTCCATCCGAACCAGAGGTTAGAACGATCCGAGGCATCATCCTTGTTACAATCAACGAGGATCGTATCACCCCCCCCCCCTCTAGGTACGTCTTAAGCAATTTAACCTTGTTTGTATACTTTCAACACTGCTCTGAATGGTCATTAGCAATCTCAACAGAACACTCAGGGAAACAATCAAGGATGTTACAACAGAGGTAATTACCAAGGTCAAGGGTCTAACAGTCAACCTCAATAACGGAACAATGCTACAAAAAGAGACAGTACCACTTATCCGCCCAAAAAGTAGTCTTTAGAAGATATCGTGTCATCCCTTGCTGAGACTACAAAGCGCTTTTCGGAAGTTATAGAACGTAGAATATAAAACGTTAAGCTATCTATTAAAACCTTGGGGACGCAAATGGGGTCATCTATTAAAAACTTGGAAACACAAACGGGGCAAGTAATCGACACAGTTCGTAGGAATGAACCGGGAAGGTTTCCTAGTCAATCAGAGCAGGCAAAGTCACTGACTGTGTTAAGAAATAGGCGAGTGTTAGACAATGAAGTTGTTGGTGGAAAGAAGCAAGAGGAAACAGGGAAATCAAGAGAAGATGAGAGTAAGAAGGAGGCTAGAATAGAAGAAGAAGAGGTAGCGGTTGAGTCAACACCCAAGAAGACCTCAGCTTTACATAAGTCACCAGATCCATACACTCCACCTTCTCCATATGTTCCACCAATTCCATTCTCTGAGAGGCTCAAAAGAGACAAGTTAAGTAAGGCATTCAAGGAGATTTTTGATGTCCTCTCCAAGGTATATGTAAACCTACCTCTACTCGAGATGATCGAAAAGATGCTGGCATATGCTAAATTTTTCAAGAGTCTTCACACCAACAAGTAGAAGTTTGGGCCGAATCATCAGTAATACATAGCTGGCAGTGCCAGTGTTGTATTGCAAAAGGAACTCCCACCCAAACTGAAAGATTTGGGAAGTTTCTGCATCAACATCAAAGTTGGAGGTACCCAGCTCGATAGAGCAATGTTAGATTTGGGAGCTAGTATTAATCTTATGCCTTATTCCATTTATAGGTAGCTAGGGTTGAATGAGTTGAGGCCAACTACAATGTCACTTCTGCTAGCAGATGGGTCGGTACGATACCCAAGAGGGATTGTTGAAGATATGTTGGCCCAAATAGTGAAACTTATCATTCCAGTAGATTTTGTGGTATTGGTTATGGAAGATGCAAGTAAGGAGACTAACATGAGACCTATTCTTCTTGGTAGACCATTCATGGCCACAACCAAGACATTCATTGATTTGCAAAATGGAAAGCTTTCAATGACAGTACTAGATGAGACAGTAGAATTCAAGCTTTTCGAAGCTTTATTGTATCCTGTAGGAGCTGATGATTGCTCATTCATCGAGGTTTTAGACCCTGGGTTGATGGTATCTTCAAGGATGAAGATTTGGAAGATTGGGATTGGGAAGATCAGGACAGAGAATTTGAAGATAATTCTGAATCATTTGAAGAGCAAATTGAATACTTTCAAGTTTCAACTGTTGGTATAAAAACAAACCACCCTCCCAAGTTAGAACTCAAGGAGCTGCCAACAACATTGAAGTACGTATATCTAGGTGAAAAGGAAACATACCCAGTCATTGTTGCTTCAGAATTATAGAGTAATAAGGAAGAACGGCTTGTCAGGGTTCTACAGAAGCACAAGTCAGCCATAGGATGGTCAATTGAGGATATCAAAGGAATTAGTCCAACAATTTGCATGCACAAGCTATTCCTGGAAAAGAATCTAAACCATCAAGAGAGGCTCTGATCAAGCCAAAATTGGTATGATTTTAGCCCTCATTTCTGACTCTTTTTGCTTGATTCTCAGGCATTTCCCCGTGTTTAATGGTGTAAAATCAAGTGTTTCAGGTTTTATTAGGTTTCAAGAGCATTTGGGATAAAGTTGAGGACTTGGGTGCAAAAAGGCTCACAAATGGGAAGAAACAGGGCATTTTCGCTACTTGAGCAAGAAGAGGTCGCCACATGGTCGCCATGGTAACAGAGGATTATTCAGAGCATCAGAAGGTCGCCACTTGGTTGCCATGGTAACAGAGGATTATTCAGAGCATCAGAAGGTCGCCACTTGGTTGCCATGGTGATAGAAGGTTACAAAAATCAATCAAGTGGGTCGCCATTTGGGGTCTCCATAGTGACCCACCTTTGTAAATGGGGACCTCACAACTTTGCTCATGGTCGCCATATGTGGTCGTCATAGCGACCATTTCATGCAATTAGCGACCTCAACATGAATTGCTCATGGTCGCCACTTGCTATATAGCGAAAAAGATGATGTTCATGGCGACCTTTGCATCTAACCGTTTTGCGCACCAAGGTCACCATAGCGTCAAAATGGAAAACTTTGGCCACATCAGCGAATCAAGCAGTTATCAGTACATGTCCAAGAGTGAGTATATATGTAGTGGCCTTTCATCTTCAGCAAACACATACTACCTTAGAGAGCATGAAATTCATCCCATTGAGATCTAGATTTCTCATCCATGGCTCATCTTTCCTCATCCTCCATTTCTCTACTTGTACTTGATGTATAAAATCATGTTATAAAAACCTAACTCGCAAGTGCACGAATCGTGAGATAAGTACAGCGACAAGTAGGGATCGTTCCCACGAGGAAAAGTGATTTATCGACTAAAACTAATTCTAATTAAAACTAAGCAAGTAACAGTAACCAAGAGATTTGAGATTGATTGATTGATTTGATTAAACCTAGATTAAACTAAGAAAACAGTTAATAAGAATATGTTAATGTGATCAAGAGGTGAGAGGACTTGGTCATCAATGCTTCCCAACTACGTTTACTTAATGCTTCGAATTGACTTTTACAAAGAATGTTAATCAAGTTAAGGGTTCGTTCTTTAATTTTGTATAATTAGTGCTATGTGGTCCTAGAATAAATCAAGTATTCTCTACTGCAGTCTACCTCAAAACCTGCGTATAAACTATAGCAGAAAATACATCAACCATACACCAAGCGTTCTCAATTAAGTTTACCCCAAAACCTGTGTATAAACTGTAACCTAAAACCCACAGAGCACACAATCAAGTATTCTCAATCACAGTCTACCTCAAAACCTGCTTATAAACTATGATTGAGAATCCATTAAGCACAAGAACAAGAGAACCGAAAATTACGTGCGATATCCTGCTACGATAAATTCCATTCATTCAATTGCATATTTGCTGAGAATGGTGAAACCCACTCGCATCTCAACCTTTAACATATCAAACCCTAGATTCAAGTCTAGAATTAACCATGCATCAACAAGAAGAAATAATCACAAATTGAATTAATCGAAACTTGAATTAAGAAAATATAGTCAATTCTAACAAAGAGTATTCATAGAGGTTCACATTGAATCCCTAGTATGGATTTAGTTACACATCAATGGAGAAATCAAAAACATAGAAGAGGAGAAGAAAGAACCCATTGTGGTCATATAATCTTGTCTTGAATTCCTCGTCGTCTTCTTGCTTTCCAGTATCCTCCAAGGATGGAAGAAAGAGTGGCTCTCTAATTTCATAGTCTCCAACCTCCCTTTTTGAACGCCCACTGATGTCTATTTATATTGGCTCAAACATAAGTCACTCGCTGACCTAGACGAACCAGACTTTTTAAAAGACCGCTGCACGCACCGCTAGATAGGCAAGTTGCCTATCCCGCGGAAATTGAATTGTGACACCACTGGACTTGACCGCTAGGTAGGACTGCAAGGTAGGTATGTGCCTGGGGGGCGGTCACTTGAATGATGCATTACTAGAGTTGGACGCAAGATGGCACCGAAAGGTAGGTACCTACCTGGGCCTCACTAATTAAACTCAGCACCTCTGGACTTTGATGCAAGATGTGACGCAAGATAGGCATGTGTCTGGGCCGTGCAAAATCATGAAACTTCTTCTATAGATTGCAACTTTGATTGACTGCAAGATGGGTCATTGCCTACCCCGCAATCATTGGCATAAATGCACTTTTTATCATCCTTTGACACCGTCTCTTCCATAATTAGATATTTACGCCACTTCTATTAAAGAGGCCTGCACAGCTCAACAAGCACATCAAGCCACCCAAAAGGGCCTTAAGAACAAGCAAAACTAACAGGGAAAAGGGCCAAAATATAAGTAGACTCTAGATCGATCAAATACCCCCAAACCTATCTGTTGCTAGTCCTCGAGCAAAACCATCTAACTAAACTAAAAAGACTAAATCCTAGCTAAGCCACTTTCACATGGAGCGCGATAGCATTGAGCGTATGTTACAAGCCTTTAAACCTCTAGGTGTCCCTATAGGAGGAATGTTGTCTCCTGAGGGTTTACAGCTATGACACCCACAAACATATCCAACAAAATCCCATCATTCGAGATGCAATCGAATAGCGCCCATAACGAAACAATGCATGCCAAAGTCAATAAGTATAGACTAAAATTAAGTCACAAAACCGAAAACATTGTTCGTTTTAAATGAAAAGCCCATGCTCAAGACATTCTAGCATCAAAAACACATTTGCCAGACGCCATAGATATAATTCGCCTCAACTCTACTTCTCACAAGATAACGCTTATATTTCACTCAGAACCTAGGCAATTACACTCATCAAGCATATGTGAAAGAAGTTTATGCACAAGAAATTTCAAATTATTATCGCATATGAATATATCATTGAAAGAATGCTTGATTTATATGCAAAAGATCTCATGAAAAGAATCAGACATTATGCTTGATAAAGCACACTTTTACCTTCTACTTTCATAGCAAGGATAACCAGCAGATCAATCAGACTTTCATTATGGTTGTAATGGGGCTATTGGGTAGAGGCTAAGAAAAAACAGGAAAAGGAATTCAAAAACCTAGGATCATTCAATGAGATCCTTCACTTTGTCTTCACGGCCTTGCTTAAACTTTTAGGCCTTCCTTTCTTCCTGTTGCAAGAGGAATGACGCCACTCACCATTATTCCGAGACTCCTATTTCACCAACTTTCTTGATAACCCCTTTGAGAGTAGATACAACACTACCAGTCATTTGACTGGTTGAATTCATTAAACTTTGCATATTTTTGTTGCAACATTTTTTTTTGATCACAAATTATACAATTCCTCTCGGCTTTGGATTGAATGCAACTCTTCTTCACTTGTTTCTCATTACCTTCGCACGAATTCCTGTGCTGAAATCTCAAGTCTTCTTCACAATCTCAATGTATGATTCCAAGTTAAACAGGTAAGGCTGTAATATAGGCTTACACGGGTTAAAGTCAGTGTGGTGAAGAAAGAAAAAGGCTAATCAGTGTTTGGCTTCAAACAGGGCTATGGAGCACACACATAAGGTAGGAAATATTTAAGGCCTTTTAAGTAGATCAAGCACACATAGTCTGAAATAACTTCCATTGGTTCAACTTACTCAAGATCAAAGATAGCATGTGAAATCTTTTATGATGAACATTCTATAATGCTCAATGTTAAACCTATAGAGATCAAATCTAATGCTAAGATCCTACTAAGTGTTTAAAGAGTAGAAACAATTAATCACTCATATCATGTCATTTATGTACGCTTTTTGGCTTAGTGAACTCACAAAGGTAGTCTTCACTATTAATCATGGCAATCCAACTAAGCATCCTATCCACTATCATATCAAGAGCATGTCATAAGTTTTTTTTGAAAAATGCAACGCATTACTCTAAGTGGCAAGACGTTAGTTTAAACTCATTGAATAAAGCATACTGTTTCTAAAGCACACATCAAAGCATCTCATCAAGGATAATGAAGGAAGGACATACTCTAAAACACAAATAAAACTAACTCAATTCTAAAACCAAAACGACGCACCCCCAAACCTGAACTTAACATTGTCCCCAATGTTGACAGTCAAGAACAATTTTGCAAAGATAGACACAAAGAAATAAGACTAGAAATAAACTACAGTATCCAAAGAAAAATAAAGCAAAAGAAAAAAAAAACTGAAAAGTGATGAGGTCGTTTGTGTACTCAACAAAATAGTAAAAATGATAGTTTTTGGTTGATTCTTGAAAACTCTTTTAAAGCCACTTAATCCTTATAAAAATGTGATTAGATAGCAAAATAGTGAGCAAGTTCGTTCCACAGGGAATGGAGTGTTAATTAGATAAATTGACTAATCTTAAAACAATAAAACAAATCATAGAGTTGGATAAATGTGTGGTTTCTAAAGCCACCAATGCTAAACTACTCAAATGAAAATACACAAAAATGATATGAAAAATAGAATACTCAACACCTTGATAAGAATAGTGATAAAATCAATTAATGAGAGAACTAGGGAATAGATCGATTAACACTTGGATGTGGGCAAGCTACTAGCATCATTAATGTACCAATCTCATTATGTCAACCACTTAGAGGCTTAGATTAATGGGGTTGATATACCCACCACTAATCTATCCTATCCAATGGGTTCTTAATCACACAAAGGTTGTCAATCCACATGTGAATATATAACAAATTATTCCACTCAAGATAGCAATCAACAAGTGATATACAAGTCAATTATAATGAATGAAATCTAATTAAATTGAATGAATAGAACACATAAGAGATTCATTACAAGCTAGACTAAACCCACAACCAATTGTTCCTCAAATCTATCCCCTAGATTAGGGGTTTAGTTACACATAATTGCAATAAATGAAAAGAAGTAAATGATAAGGAAATAACCCTTGAGTCACCTTCTTTAAGCTCAATCCTTCTTCTCCTCTATGCTCCTAGATGCAAGGAATGGAGGTTGAGGAAATGTCTTGGAATGTGGGTGTTTTGGTGGAAAGTTACTAAGGATTTTGGTGGAGAAAATGGTGGGATGAGGAATGATGTAGTGAAGTAATCAAGGTTTTGTGTTGAGGGTTGGATGGATTAGATGAGTTCAAGGAGAGAAATGGAGGATGATGAAAAATGTGCCATGGAAGTTGATCTAGATCTGAAATGAATTCTATGAGATTTTTGCTCTGATTTTCGATGGTTTGAAAGTGAAGAGATGCTCATATATATACTCACTCATGGACATGTACTGGTAACGACTTGATTCGCTGATGTGGAGCCTTGGTCGCTCTTTGGTCGCTATGGCGACCATGGAGCGTAAAACGGTTAGATGAAAAGGTCGCTCTGAAAACCATCTTTCTCGCTCTTTGTCAAGTGGCGAACATGACCAAAATGTGTAGAGGTCGCTCTTTGTGCATCAAGGTCGCTCTGGCGACCATAAGTGGCGACCTTGGAAATGTGAAGAGGTCGCTCTTTGTGCATCAAGGTCGCTCTGGCGACCATAAGTGGCGACCTTGGAAAAGTGAAGAGGTCGCCCTTTGTGCATCAAGGTCTCTCTGGCGACCATAAGTGGCGACCATGCCTTGAGTGCACTAGGTCGCCACTTGCAAGGGAGGTCGCCAGAGCGACCCCAAGTGGCGACCACACCTGATTGTTTTTGTGACCTTCTGTCGCCATGGCGCTCAAGTGGCGCCCAAGTGGCGACCTTTTGATGCTTTTGGGAACTCTTCTGTCGCCATGGCGCTCAAGTGGCGACCTCCATTGCCCATGTGGCGAAAATGCTCTGTTCTTCTCATTTGTGAGACATTTTTGCACAAGTCCTCCACCTTTATCTCAATTGCTTCTGAAACCTAATAAAACCTGAAACACTCAATTTAACAACATTAAACACGGGGAAATGCCCGAGAATCAAGCAAAAAGAAACGGAAATGAGGGCCAAAATCATACCAATTTTGGCTTGATCAAATACCCCCAAACCAATCTTTTGCTAGTCCTCGAGCAAACATAATAACAAGCACACCCCCAAAAACATGCATAGAGATATTTCAAAGGTTCTTACTTCAAATGATCAATGTGCGAAGCCAAAATGAAGAGATTAAAACAGTTATGCCATGGTGAGGATTTAAACATGCAAGAGCGTGTATAGTTATGATCAAAAACGTGCCACCTTAGACATAATTGTACGCAATGCGATCTTACATTCAAAATGCCAAAGCTTCAAAGCAAAGGTACTATTAGTTTAGAATGTAATTCGCTTTGATACTAAATCTCACCGGATTCTCTCTTCTTTTCTCCAAGACTCCTAGGTTCACTCAAATATGTGCATGTGCAATATGAGTTCATGTTATGGCAACAAATTGATTGCACATGCTAAACATTAAAACGCAATTTTCTGAAAAGTGATCTCATGAATGGAATTGCAAGCCATGAATTAGAAAGAACATGCATCAACCAAATTGTACAAAATGGACAATCCTAAAGATCATGAAGGTCTTTTCTTTGGTTGTAATGGGGCCTAAGGTCATGGTGAAACAAAGAATGGAAGAAAAGGATATCAAGGGACCTAATGATTTCATTAAGGCATACATTCTAATTCTTTAAGTTCCACAAGATTCCCACATATGTTCACACTTTAAGGTGTCCAGGCTCACAATTACACATGTGTATGCTACTCCTATTTTCAACTTGAGTAGCTCAATTACTTCTCTTCCTTTTCTAGGCCCTTTGTGCCTAATTTCTTTATTCCTTTTTCTTTGCTTTTCTTTTATTGCCAATTCTTTTCTTTTCATGCTCTTCATTTCTTTTCTTTCTTTTCTTTTCTTTTCTCATTCTTTACAAGCTTTTGTTTTCTTTTTCATTTTCAAACATTTCTTGCTTTGCAAGACTCCTACACACATTCACATGCCTTGGTACACACCTTATATTTATACATTCAAAATTTTACATTGAGTTCCTAAGCCTTAGCGAATCGTTTGGTCAAGGTAGGTCAAGTATTTTAAGGCTATAAGGTTCATGTAGATGTGGTTTATGAAAGAAATGCTTCAAATGTGTTTGGCTTCAAAGGGGCTTGGGAGCACACATATTCAAGTGGTTGGAAGTGTTTAGGCCAAAAAGGTTTTCACATGCATCGCCTAAAATCATTTCTAAAGATTCGTCCATTAAGCAAAATAAGGCATCCACAAGCAGACCATAATATTCTATGGAAAACAACATTTAGAGCAAATGAGACCAAAACATGCTTGTATGAGTGTTTAGAGTGAGTGTTTAAAGAGTGAATGTTTACAACTCAACGTATGCTTTTAAAAGGCTGTGTTTGTGATCCTCACGGGAATCTCCACTATTAATTCTTAGCCTTCAAGCAAATTTGATCATTCACTCAACATTAAGAGAAAAAGATTAACGCATTTTGTTCAATGACACCCTAAGTGGCATGGTGTTAATCTAAACCAAACACTCACAAACATGCACAATTCCTCACTACATCATGTAAAGAACAATCTCCACAAGCAAAGCATGCTTAAATATGGCAATATCGCAAAAATTTTTGAAAATTTTGGCACACAATTCTTTCGAAAACCAAGCACAATTCTTTCGAAAACCAAGCATCATGGTGTTGCGCAAAAGCACCCCCAAACCTAAATTTGACATTGTCCTCAATGTTCAAAGGTGGAAAATAAACAACAAGCGCAACCCACTAAGTTTCAAGCAATAACCCAACAAGCATGAGCAAAACAAAATATCCCATCATCCGGCATATTGCCCTCCACATATTCATACACAAAATTCCAACAACACATATAGCAAAGAAGCACAAATGTCCTAAATCCACTACCAAAATCCAATTCACACCCTTATTCTATGCGGAAACAAAATAAAGGCAAAAATGAGAAATAAAGACTAAAGGAAAAGAAATGCGAAAATTAAAAGCATATGAAAATCAACACTACTTAAGCAAAAAGGAAGAGCAAACGTTACCCAATCGGATCAGTCAATTCTTCATTTGAAACAGGCTCCCAAGTTGGGTCTCCTCCCCTATACGGCTTCAACCGATGGCCATTCACCTTAAACCTATCGCCCTTTTTCAAACTCTCAATTTCAACGGCACCATGAACAAACACTTGCACAACTCTATAAGGTCCTGTCCATCTTGACTTAAGCTTTCCCGGAAATAACCTCAAACGGGATTCAAATAGGAGTACTAACATTCCCGGATGGAAATCCTTTCTTCTTAGCTTCTTATCATGGTAGAATTTGGTCCTTTCCTTGTAAAGCCTAGCACTCTCATAAGCCTCCAAACGGAACTCCTCAAGCTCACTAAGTTGTAGCTTCCTTTCCTCTCCCGCTTTGTCAAGGTCTAGGTTTAGCTTTCGAATAGCCCATAAAGCGTTGTACTCAAGCTCCACCGGTAAATGACATGCTTTCCCAAATACTATCCGAAAAGGACTCATTCCTATCGGGGATTTGTATGCTGTCCTGTATGCCCACAATGCATCACTCAGTTTAGATACCCAGTCTTTCCTAGTCCCGTTGACAGTTTTCTCTAGTATTTGTTTAATGTGCCGGTTACTCACCTCCACTTGTCCCGAGGTTTGAGGATGGTATGGAGTTGCCACTTTGTGCCGAACCCCATATTTCTTCAATAAGGCCTTGAAGACTCTATTACAAAAATGACTTCCGCCGTCACTTATTATTGCCCTTGGTGTTCCAAACCTTGCGAAGATACATTCCTTGATGAATCCAACAACCACGTGACTATCATTTGTTCTAGTGGGGATTGCTTCCACCCACTTAGATACATAATCCACCGCCACCAAGATAAAGTTGTAACCATGGGAAGTAACAAAAGGCCCCATAAAATCTAACCCCCATACATCAAACAACTCGATCACATGCTCACTATTCAATGGCATCTCCTCCCTTTTTCCGATGTTTCCCGACCTTTGGCATCTATCACACCTTAAACAAAATTCATAAGAATCCCTTGCCAAGGTTGTCCAATAGAATCCGCTTTGGAGAATTTTCAACATTGTTTTCTTACCACTATAATGTCCTCCACACTCGCGCTCGTGGCAAAATCTCAAAATATCTCCTTGCTCGTATTCTGGAACACATCTTCGGATAATCTGATCTGGCCCTCGTTTAAACAAGTACGGTTCATCCCAAAAGTAAAATCTAGTGCTAGCTACGAACCTTTTCCTAGCTTGAGAATTCAAATCTGAAGGGATCACCTTTGATGCCAAAAAGTTTACGATGTCTGCAAACCATGGGTCTTTTTCCTGTATTACCCACAACTGTTCGTCGGGAAAGCACTCTCTTAGTGGAATCACCTCATTCTCCATAAGAGTTCCTTGAGTTAGTCTACTCAGATGGTCTGCCACTACATTTTCACAACCCTTCTTATCCCTAATCTCAAGGTCAAATTCTTGCAATAAAAGTATCCACCTAATCAATCTTGGTTTTGCGTCTTTTTTGTGCAAGAGATACCGAATAGCAGCATGATCCGTATAGACAACTACCTTGACGCCCACCAAATACTGCCTAAACTTTTCCAAGGCAAATACTATTGCCAACAACTCTTTTTCCGTAGTTGAATAATTCATCTGAGCGTCATTGAGAGTCCGTGATGCATAGTAAATGACATGTGGAAGTTTTTCTATGCGCTGTCCCAACACTGCCCCTATAGCATAATCGGATGCATCACACATAAGCTCAAAGGGAAAACACCATTGCGGTGGCATGATGATAGGAGCCGAAGTTAAGGCCTCCTTTAAATTCTCAAAGGCAATGCCACAAGCTTCATCAAAATTGAATTCTACATCCTTTTGAAGGAGGGTACATAACGGTCTTGAGATTTTCGAGAAGTCTTTAATGAACCGCCTATAAAACCCGGCGTGCCCCAAAAATGACCTAATATCCTTGACCGATCTAGGAAGAGGTAGACTCTTCATTACTTCGATCTTTGCCTTGTCGACCTCAATGCCCCTTTTGGAAATCACATGCCCTAGCACAATACCACTTCTAACCATAAAGTGGCATTTCTCCCAATTGAGCACTAGGCTTGTCTCTTCACACCTCTGAAGCACCACAGATAGATTCCTCAAACAATCATCAAATGATGCTCCGAACACTGAAAAATCATCCATAAAGATTTCTATAATGTTTTCTACCATGTCCGAAAAAATTGAGGTCATGCACCTCTGGAAAGTGGCTGGAGCGTTGCATAGCCCGAAGGGCATCCTCCTATATGCATATGTTCCAAAAGGACAAGTAAATGTCGTTTTTTCTTGGTCTTCAGGAGCAATGGCGATTTGGTTATATCCTGAATAGCCATCTAAAAAACAGTAATGGCTATGACCTGCGAGACGCTCCAACATCTGGTCAATGAAAGGAAGAGGGAAATGATCTTTTCTAGTGCTAGTGTTTAGTTTCCTATAATCTACACATACCCTCCATCCGGTCTGTAGTCGCTGCGGAATTAATTCATTCTGCTCATTCTTCACAACAGTGATTCCGGATTTCTTGGGTACCACGTGTATGGGGCTTACCCACCTACTATCCGAAATTGGATAGATTATTCCCACATCTAGCAGCTTCAACACCTCTTTCTTTACCACGTCTTGCATGACCGGATTCAATCTACGTTGTGCTTCCCTAGTAGGCTTCGTGTCTTCCTCCAATAGAATTTTATGCATGCATAATGTTGGGCTAACTCCCTTGATATCATCTAATGTCCATCCTATAGCTTTTCTATATTTCTTCAAAACCACAAGCAATCTCTGCTCCTCACTTGAGTCTAGGTTAGCTGCAATGATAACCGGAAAAGCTTGGTTATCCTCCAAAAACGCATACTTCAAATTTGAAGGAAGTTCTTTCAACTCCAGTTTCATGGGTGAGGTTTCATCCTTAACGCTCCCATGCTGCTCAACTAAACCATCTTCTACACCATTTTCTTCAGTAATTACCTCATCTACTACCGCTTGATAACATTCCCTTATGGTAGCTTCTTCCTCAATTTCATCCAAAATGTCAACACTGTAGCAATCATGGGACCCAATTGGACAAGCCAAAGATTCAAATACTTTATACTCCACCACCTCATCCAAAACCTTCAATGTCAACTTTCCCTCATGAACATTAATCACTGCCTTCGCCGTAGCCATAAAAGGACGTCCCAATAGAATCACCGAGTCTTTTTCATCCGGATCGGTCTCCATTTCTAGCACCACAAAGTCTGCAGGGATAATTAACTTATCAACCTGGATAAGTACATCCTCAACTATTCCTCTCGGTTGCCTAGCCGATTGATCTGCCAAAATGAGGGACATTTTAGTTGGTTTTAACTCATTCAACCCCAACTTCCGGTAAATAGAGAAAGGCATCAAGTTAATGCTTGCCCCTAAGTCAAGCATAGCCCTAACTTGATCCTCACCACCAATGGTTATATTGATAATGAAACTCCCAGGATCTTTAAGCTTCGGCGGAAGTCTCTTCTGGATAACCGCACTTGCATTCTCGTCAAGCCTCTCTTGATTCTTCGGCCTAAACCTGTACTTCTCCTTATTCAATTCTTTGAAAAACTTCCCATACGAAGGCATCTTCTGAATTGCTTCTAGAAGAGGTAGGTTGATTGCTACCTTAGATAGTACATCATAAATGTCCTTGAAAGATTGTTCCAACCTATCCTTCTTTAACCTCCCAGGGTATGGTACACTTGGGATACTACGGTTGAGAGGTGTATTGTCACTAGGATTTCCTCTTGGTGGTTCTAATTCGTCCGGACCTGAAGCTTTCTCTTTATCAACATTCTCTCTCTCTGGCGCTACATCTTCCTTATCACTACCTTCAAATGGTGAGGTGTTGTTATCAAAAGTGACTCCCTCATTTCTTCCATTGTTCACTATTCTACCGCTTCTTAAAATGGCTCTTGCACTACCAAGATTGAGAGAGTCGCATGAGTCCATCACCTTTCCGCTTAAAACTTTCTCTGCAATCATTCCGACATGCCCTTCAAGCCTACCGATTGATTCTTCTAACTTAAGAAACCGATTTTGACTAGCCTCCATGAACCCACTCAAGAGTCTCTCATAGGTTGCTTGTGTTTCATGAAGGCTTCTTCTCATCTCGTCTTCTATACCTCCTACATGGAACTCTACCTCCTCGGGTACTTGTACTTCGCTGTCCTTTGCTCTGGAGGACCTTGTAGCAAATGTTGTCATTTCTCTCGTGAATTTTTCCATTTGTTCCGCTAGAGAGTCCATTTCCTGAAATTTACACAATACACACCACCCCGTAAAAAGAGTTCGAAAGAAACCTAAAATGAAAAACTATTTGATAATATGAGCAACAAAGAAAATGCAAACTAAAAAAAAAAATCAATCTATGTAATCAACGCTACCACTCCCCGGCAGCGGCGCCATTTTGATGACTCGCTTTTTGTGTCGTTACCAAATTGCGAATTACCAAAAGTATGTTTATAAAATGAATTTTACGCAATATGTTTTAAGTTATGAAAATGAGTATTGTGGTAAGCTTAGAATTCGTTCCACAGGGAATTAGAGAAATATGTTGATTTAATTAGCTAATCTAGAAACAATAAAATAAAGCATAAATGATGAATGAGTGTATGGTTTGTCAAACCATCAAACAAACATACAAAATTAACCTAACTAAAAATATGGTGATATGAAAAATAGAAGACTCACAATCTTGATAAGAAAAATGGATGTAAACAATTAATGTTGATGCTAGGGAATTGATTGATTAGCAAGTAGGTATGGGTATTGCTTTTTAAGCCACTTTAAGGACCAATCTCCACATGTTAACCAATTTAGGTTTAGATCAATGTGGTTGATATACCCTCCACTAATCCATCCTATTTATTGGGTTCTTAATCACTCAAGTGTGTCAATCCAAGAGTGATTATATAACATGTTATTCTAAACAAGATTGTAATTAACAAGTGGGTATACAAGTCAATCACATAATGAATAGAATCTAATGAATTAATAAATAGAACACATATAGAGATTCATTACAAAGCTTAAGCAAAAACCCACAACCAAATGTTTATCAAATCAATCCCCTAGATTAGGGGTTTAATTACACATAGTAGCAATCAAATAGAAACAAGTAAATGGTAAGGAAATCACCCTTGGGCCACCTTCTTTAGTGCTTGATCCTTGTTCTCCTTTGATGCTCCTAGATGCAAAGAATGGAAGATGAGGATGTGTCTAGATAGGTGGATGGCTTATGGTGAGTGACAAAGGATTTGTGATGGAGAAAATGGTGGGGAAGGAATGGTCTAGGGAAGTAATCAAGATTTGGTGTGAGGTTTTGGATGGAAAAGATAAGTCCAAGTATAGAAATGGAGGAATTTGGGAGATGATTAATGGAGAAAAAGGGAGATTGGTAGGAGAGAAATAGGCTTGAAAGGCTTGGTAAGGATTTGGTAGGGATTGGAAATTCAAATTGAAAAGAGGGATGAATTTATAGTATTTTTGAATTAGGTCACGGATGGCTAATTACCAAAACATCCCCTGTACTTGCCAAATTACCATTTTGGCCCCTCTAGGGGGCCTTTCTGTATTTTTCCTCCCAAAACTCACCAATCAGAGATGAACACAGAGAGGCTCGCGGTTTGGCATCAAATGGCGACCTTGAGAATGCAAGTGGCGACACAATCAGGTGTGGGAATCAACTCCCTGTCGCCATGGCGACACTGGAAAGCCAAATGGCGACCTAGGGGCAAAATGGGGATAAAGGCGTGATTTTTGGTGGCATTTTGGGATGGCCGGAATCGGTCGATTGGGAGCTCGGAAAGTCAACGACTAGGCTGCCGGTCGTGTGGCCGTTCATTTGCGCCGGAGACCGGCCGTCGGTAGGTCGGTGATCATCGGGATCGGAGGCCGTGAAAAGCTAGGGTTTGGGCACAAGAAATCTGGTCTGCACGCGCGAGGAGGGAGATGATGAATAGTGAATGGGGGGTGCATTCAGCAGGAAGGTGGGGCATGATTGGGCGCTGATGGGTCAAGCCCAAGTGGGTCTGGTAAGGGGGGTGTTGAACGTTTGGGTCAAGCCCAATTGGTTTGGTCTTCTTTACTCAAAACGCACCGTTTTGAGTGTAGGTGGGTTGCATCAGTTTTGGGCCTGCTGTTTTGGGCTTGAACTTGGGGTGCAATTAGCGGTAAGCTGGGCACGTTCAGAAGGTACCCCCACATTCAAAACGCACCGTTTCACTATGCTGACGTGGCGCTGCTTGCCTATTTGCATGGCAAATTGCAGAAAGCTCCCCTGTAATCTTCCAATATTACGATATCTTCAATAATCTTCCGATTTATTACAACTTTGCCCCTATTTTCCCAATATTACTTCAAAGCCCTTCAATCTTATAAATACCTGAAAATACTTAATTAACACCATTAAATCACAGAATAATGCCCAAGAATCAAACAAAAGGAGAAGGAAATGGGGGCCAAAATCAGAACCAAAATTGGTATGATTTTGGCCCTCACTTCCTTCTCTTTTTGCTTGATTCTTGGGCAATATCCCATGATTTAATGGTGTGAATTAAGTGTTTTCAGGTTTTTATAAAGTTCAGAGGCATTGGAATAATATTGGTGGCAAAAGGGGCTGAAATTGTAAAAAGTGTGTGCAGATCATTCATCTTCAAAGAGGCATATCTCTCTCCTCAGATTGAACCACATTTCCAATTACATATATTCGGAAAGCCCCGGAAGTCTACTTTCCAGCGGTTTTTACGGATTGCGATTCCGAGTTTTCTACAGAAAGTTATGCCCGTTTTCGTAGCTGCTGCGCACTCCCTGTCGCCATGGCGACCCTATGGCGCGCCATGGCGACCTCCACTTTCTAGAAGTAGCAAAATGAACGTTTTTCAAGCCATTTTTGAGGGGTATTCTTGTCCTTTCATGCCCATTTCATACCCTAGCTTTTCTAACATATAAATACACCATTTTATGCTAACTCTTGACATCTCTTGACCACCAAGAAACCTCCTTTCTACCATTCCTAATCTCTCCATTTCTCTTCTACCTAAGCTTAAACATCTAGATTACTTCACCTAAATCATTCCTCTCCTTCCATTTTCTCCACCCCTTTCCTTTGTCACTTTCCATATGACTCCACCTATCTAGACATATCCTCAACACCCACTCTTTGCACAAGATTCAAGCAAGGAAGCATCAAGGAAGGATCAAGCTTACAAGAGAGACCCAAGGGTGATTTCTCTCCATTTTACTTCCTTTTCTTGTTTGTAATTATGTGTAATTAAAACCCCTATTTTAGGGGATGATTTGAGAGACTTTTTGGACATGAGTATTTATTAAAGCTTTCAATATTATGTTTGCATGATTTAAGTTTTATTTACTTTTTAATTAGATCTTGCACTTATGTGATTAATTGAGTTATTGACACACTTGTTAATTACAATATGTTGTAGGATTAATTTGTGATAAAATTGATTGAGTTATTGACACACTTGTTAATTACAATATGTTGTAGGATTAATTTGTGATAAAATTGATTGAGTTATTGACACACTTGATTGATTAGAGCACATAGTGAATAGGATAGGCTTTTGGAGGGGTGATCAACCTCGATTGCCTAGACCATTTGATTGTCACTAACCGATCCCGCCGTGACCCCCTTTCCTTAATCGGTTAGGCATTGCGGTGGGAAGTTGTTTAGGGTTCGTAGTGACGGTCTAAACAACACATTTGAATGAGATCGGTCTTTGATTGTGTAGATAGTGCATTAAAGAAGCCATGTATGAATTGCTCATTGTCCATTAGCTACTCTATCATTTCCCTAGAATTCCTATTAATTGTTTATTCCACATTTCTTATCTAGATTTGTTGAGCATTCCATTTCATTAGTTTTAATAGGTTTATTTTACATGTATGTTTGATGGCTTGACAACCCATTCACTCATCCATTTATCTATGATTTATGTTATCGCATTTAGATTAGCTAATTAATTCAACATATTACTCTAATTCCCTGTGGAACGAACTCTAAGCTTACCACATTACTCATTTTCAAATCTTAAAATATATTGCGTAAAGATTCATTTTGTAACATTCTTTTGGTAATTCGCAATTTGGTAACGACACAAAAAGCGAGTCATCAGGAACATAAATAGGAATGATTTGGGGAGGTAATCTAGATGTTAAGTTTAGGTAGGAGAGAAAATGGAGAGAAAAGGAATGGTGGAGAAAAGAGGTTTCTTGGTGGTCAAGAGTTGTCTAAAATAGGAAAAATGTGATGAATTTATAGGATTTTCAAATTAGGTCACGGGTGGTAAATTACCAAAACACCCCCTGACCATGGCAAATTACCATTTAGTCCAACAGAGGGGGTCATTGTGTAATTTGCTTGGCCAATCAGATTTCACAGAGAGGAGATTCGCGGTTTGGCAAATGGCGACCCAAAGGGCGACCCTAAATGGCAACGAATCTGGAGCCAAAACAACTCCCTGTCGCCATGGCGACCTCGGAATACAAATGGCGACCCAATTGGTGACGTGGCAAGACAAAGAGGGGCAAAATGGGGAGAAATGGGTGAGAAATGGTTGGCCGGATTCCGACCAATTGAAGGGCCGGAATTGTTGCGACGGTGAAGCCGTTGACTTTGCCGTAATTTTGGACCGGAAACCGTCCACCGGTAGGTCCGTTTGAGCCCATTTCCGGTTGGCCAAGGGTTTGGTGAGTTGAGCCATGGCTGCTGCTCGTTTGGAGAAGAAGATGAATAGTTTTGGGGGGTATTTAGCAGGTAGGTGGGGTGTAAATAGGGCTGCAGCAGATTAGGCCTAAAAGGGGGGTGCATTTAGCAGTAAGGTGGGGTGTGCACAGCTGTCTCTTCTTTTGTCTTAATAGGGGTGCGCTTAGTAAGCAGCTGGGGTGCATTTAGGTGCATGAAACGCACCGTTTCATTAAATGACGTGGCATGGGCTGCGTCTCTCTTTAGGGGTGCACTTAGAAATCAGCTGGGGTGCGTTTAGAAGCATGAAACGCACCGTTTCATTAAATGACGTGGCGTTGCTGCAGCTTCTTGGGGTGCATAAAGAAATGGGCTGGGGTGCAATCAGAGGCCCAAGCTTGATTCTTCTTTGCCACGTGGCGCTGCTTGGCTGGTTCTCTTGGCAAATTACGGACAGACCCCTAAACTCCTCTGTAATTACGAAAACGTCATTCTTTCCTTCATAATTTACACTTTTACCCCTGTTTCACCAAAATTACTCCAATGCCCCTGAACTCTATAAATTCCTGAAAACACTTAATTTACACCATTAAATAACGGAATAATGCCCAAGAATCAAGCAAAAGGAGAAGGAAATGGGGACCAAAATCATACCAATTTTGGTTCGATCAAATTATTTGATCGAACCAAAATTGGTACGATTTTGGCCCTCATTTCCCTCTCCTTTTGCTTGATTTTTGGGCATTATTTTGTGATTTAATGGTGTTAATTAAGTATTTTCAGGTATTTACAAAGATGAAGGGCATTGTTGTAATTTGGAGGAAATGGGGGCAAAACCGTAAAATATGAGGAGAAGATTGAATATTCTGTGAATTTGGAAGAAAGCAAGGGAGCTGTTTGTAAATTACCATCAGAGCGTCAAAAAGCGCCACGTGGCGAGTTGAAACGGTGCGTTTCATTTAAAGAGGAATCAGGCTGGCCCAAGTACACCCCGACCCATTACTGCGCGCGCCCACCAACTCTAAAACGGTGCGTTTAATGAGTGCAAAACAGTGGCCTCATGCGTGGGCCTAACCCAATCAAACGCAGCCCAAGCCCGTTAATGAAACGGTGCGTATCAAAGGAAGCAGAGCAGCAGCCCAAATTGCAAGGCCCAATTTCACATCTTTTACACCTAATTGCAGCCCATTCTCTTGCTAAATACACCCCCCTTTAACTATTCACTTTCTTCTTCCTCTAGCCATGAACGAGCCAGCAAACCCTAGCCCTTTGCAGTCACCATTTCCGATGATTCCGGAGCTACCGCCGGCCATTATCGGTGCCAAAATAGCGGCTAGGGTACCGGCAGCATGGTCGTTCCCTTTCGAGCTCTCAATCAACCGAATTTCTGGCCGTCCAAATCTCTCCCAAGTCTTCCCATTTTGCCCCTCTTGGTCGCCATTTGTCATTCGAGGTCGCCATGGCGACAGGGAGATGATTTCCCACACCTGATTGCTTCGCCCCTAGGTCGCCACTTTGTCGCCATTTGTGCAAACCGCGACCCATCTGTTGTGCTGCGCTGATTGGCTGAAATTTATAGGAAAATTACAGAAAGGCCCCTAGAGGGCCAAAATGGTAATTTGACAAGTACAGGGGGTGTTTTGGTATTTGCCATCCGTGACCTAATTCAAAAATACTATAAATTCATCCCTCTTTTCAATTT